>OX336393.1:69538324-71938324 GCA_946902985.2 Meconema thalassinum | reverse complement strand
GAAAAAATTACAATTACAACCATCAAATAATTAATAAACAACAACCAGAATATGAATTAGCACTTGTCAACACATCCACACAAAACACAAATACATAAATACCCTATCATATACAGACCCAGACCAAACAGAAACTAGGAAACGAGACGAAGCACGTATTTCATGAGGCCTATAGTGAGTCGCCGTATATTGACCAAATACCACAACTCAATTCATCATATCACATCACATTACTTAACCTAAAGTATTTATTTCTCAGTCAGACAGCAAAAAAAAATTGAGCCCACTCAATCAACTGAAGACTTAGGAGAATTGTTTATAAATACTTACCAACATATTCAACTCAAATCTAAGCAAATGAACCCCCATAACATTCATCTGGTAGACTTAAGTTGACAGATGCGTCAACAAAATGCTAATTTACATCCACGATCCCAAAGTAACATACAATGACCTTTTACCCCTTAAATTAATATACATCCACACTTATCTGGACAACCACAAAACAACAACAAGAAAACTAACCCAATTACCAAAATAAAACAAATCACACCACATTTATACTTTCTGAATGTCCAACTTTGGAAATGCACAATTTAGACAATAACATAAACAATACAATTATTCACTCTTGACATAGCTTAGTATGTCAAACTAAGTAAGCAATATAGCGAACAAGACTAAAACAAGAACAGACTAGACAGAAATCCCTCAATAAATGACCAACAGAAGACCCTAAATGAAAGAAGATCAACTGACCACTCGTGCAGACCACCAAGCTACAAACGTACCCAAACATTCATTGAAATCACACGACCTTACAAACTCCCAAAATTAATAAAACCATTTACTACCCACAAAATCCCCATAATTTTTCCAGAATATAAATTGACACACCGTTAGGACATCAACATACACAAAATAAATAATAACCCTTAAATAAAACACACTGAAATCAACATGTCATACTAGCCGCATTTTACCCTGGCATAGCATGATTTTCCATCACCAAAACACATTTCGGCAAGTAGTTACCTTCATAAATCAACAAGCAGATAAATGACTAAGTCATCACTCGGAGAACAGAAGAGGTTTGTAATTACTTACCTATGATATCCCAACATAGTATCATTTTATACGTACGGCGTATTTAATTAAATTCAATTATAAATTAAGCAAAAACAAACCCTAACCTTAATTCACCTTAAGAAACAACCAAGAGACCCACCCGATTACAAAACAAAACTAATAACAATCACCCCCACTCATGCACTCAAATACATTTACACAAGTTTGTCACTTCAGACCTAACACAATTTAGACAATTACAAACAAGAAGAACCATTATAGATTTGCACAATCAAGCAGAATGAGCACCACACGTGTAGACAAATACAAGCATCAATAACATCCACAATACATACATGTCCCGATGACCAGAATTCATCTACACAATTTTGACAATAACATACAAGAAGAACCTTATGGATTTGCACTATCTAGCAGAATGTGCACCACACGTGTAGACAAATAAACACATCAATAACACACATAACACATGCATGTACTGATGACCAGAATTCGTCTACACAATTTTGACAATAACAAACAAGAAGAACCTTTTATGGATTTGCACAATCTAGCAGAATGTGCACCACACGTGTAGACAAATAAACACATCAATAACACACATAACACATGCATGTACTGATGACCAGAATTCGTCTACACAATTTTGACAATAACATACAAGAAGAACCTTATGGATTTGCACTATCTAGCAGAATGTGCACCACACGTGTAGACAAATACACACATCAAAAACACATGCATGTCCTAATGACCGGAATTCATCTACACAATTTTGATAATAACAAACAAGAAGAACCTTTTATGGATTTGCACAATCTAGCAGAATGTGCACCACACGTGTAGACAAATAAACACATCAATAACACACATAACACATGCATGTACTGATGACCAGAATTCGTCTACACAATTTTGACAATACATACACCACAACAAATATCAACTTAAATTATCAAAATCTGCATCGCACCATCGACTAATGTGGTCATACGAGCCACAAAAATCACATCTCTTGCCTTTGCTAACTCTACTCCCATTAAACCTCTGTTCAGCACGCCTCTGAAATACATGACCTTGAACATTAGTAGGCATGAACTCACGCCTTCCCTGTAAATTCTTATAAGGAACAAGACTACTATAATTATCCACAAGCTGCATCTCTCCACGTGGCTGAAAATTATTTATAGAAGGCATATAACCTGAACAACCTTGAAGATAATTACTAGGAAAGGGAGAATCATCTACCCGCAACAGATTAGCATTCTTAATCTTCTCCGCAGATAAAATAATTTCATTAAAATCAGTGAAATTCTTGGGCTTAGCATGCATGGACAAGAATGAACGATAAATGGGATTCATACCTTCGACTAACGAATTGACAACCTGCTCTTCAGTCAACTCAACTGCCAAAACCTTTGCATAAGTCCTAATATCAATGAAGTACTCATTTAACGTTTCACTCATACGCTGAACGCGAAATACATAATCTCTACTCAAATCTGCCAAGATACGTGGAGTGATAAAATATTTCAAAACCTCTCTATGGAAAACATCCAAAGAATGGCCAGCACTCATACTCTCAAACAGTTTTCCTCGCAACATTCCTTCAGTGCATGGAAAGATGATTTTCAAAATTTGAAAATCTGACAGACCAAATATGCCAGCACTATCTCTTAATTCCACTAATTTCTTCAAAAATTTCACAAATAAATTAATATCAGTGCCATAGCACACATGAAAATCTTTCAAAATTAGAGTTAATGGGTTAGGAAGGGAAGCAAAATTAACCTGACCATCAGTCATAAGTTTATTTAGAGAAACAACGTTAGTCGAGGCTCGATTATCAGAAAGATTAAGCCTATTTACTCTATCTATCACGTCACATTCACCAAATAAGCTATCAACAGTTTGTACTTCCTTATCAGTACAAGTACGGTGAGATCCTAACCTATTCCCAGCACTACCAACGTCATGGCAAGAAACTGAACTAGAAAAATCGTTATATCTCTTATCAGAACATGAATTACCAACAGCATTCAAATTACTAGGGCTCGACATGACCTCTGGTGTATTTCTTGACGAGCCTATTTGTTTATCTACCTCAGTAGTATTATTAGTTTGTAAAGCGCCTACCATATTTTCATTATTCTCCATCGATACTGATTCCAAATTACCAATATAATTACTATTATTCACAACGCCATCACAAGAATCACTAACATATGAACAAACGCTCTCAGAAATATCACTCGAGGACAACCGATTAAAACTATCTATCAGCTTGTCGCGAAGCTCAACTAACTTGGTTGAAAAAACAATATCACACTTGGACCAATATTCAATTAAGCTCACTAAACGATTAATCCAGTGTATCGAACGAAATTTTAATTTGTTCACACGATATGCCGAAGGTTTGGCAACTTGCTTTAACTCATCACAGGACACTAATAGGTTTGAAACAGATATCACAACATCAGACCTACCTTTTGTCCCATAAGAATGTTGATCAGTCAGACTAACAACAGAAGCTGATTTTAAGGATTTGAGAAGAATAATATCCAGTTCACGATGAAAATTAGGGTTGCCATTCCTTATTTGTATTTCATAAGCCAGTTCCTCTTTGGATAAATATTGTACAGCTTTTAAAATGCTCTCGTCCATTCAGTATATTATCACATGAAACAAAAATAACAAGAAAATTATACAAAGATAAAACAATAACAACAAACATTAAAATATCACACTTCAGGCCCAATCATACTTCCAAGCCCCAAGATTCAAAGACTAGCCCCAAACAACTACTGAATGTGGTACAAATCTAACCACGCTACTGCTATAACACATTTAACCCCGTAGTAAAGTAAAGGCCTTGGGAGGGAAGGTACTGGACCATAGTGAATTCATACTCAGAGGGCAATTGTCTGAGACCATCTTCGAACCCCGGAACCCAGAAATAATACTAAGGTGATCGGGTAAAATCATAATATATTCACAATAAACATGCATACAAATTAACAAAACACTTACTAATCAAGATGTGGATTCTGACATCAAATATTTGTTCCTTCCAGTTGACTGTAATACATATTTTAGCAATCCAGCCAAGTTGTTACGATGAAGTAAATAAGCGTTGCTTTCAACCTATCATCTGTTGTCATTATGAGAATCCAAGCCAAATAATTAAGAGGATGACGAATTAAATATTCAATAGTTTCATAATGCACATGCATAATGCATCATACAGTATTTCATGCATTTCCACACAAATAAATAATTAATTAATTCTCGAGACAGTACATGTCACAAAGCTAGGCCTACGCTTGTTATAATATCCAAAGTAATACGTTGCCTAAAACTGAAGAATTAATGTCTTCAAAACACAAAATATACGGAGCTAATCCAATTTACGTGTTTTCACCTCAATGGCTATCAGAAAAACCTTTTTTATTAACAACAGATGATCGCACATAGTTAAAAACAATACGACAGTAGCCATCATGAAAAAACAGAAGAAAAACGATCACCGTACTAGGGCTATCGATATCAAAATAAATCCTACATTAATAAATTTTCCACAGACCATAAGGCATACTACTTGTAATTAAAATGCATTTTTACAATAAACAGAAAACAGAAAACAAATCATTAATTACGCAAAGAAAATATGAGTGTCAGTTAGCCTACCAGAGTGAATACCCGAGGATGACATTAAGTTTGAATGTATAACCTTGAAAGGCCCTGTCATGCAACGTAGGAAAATACAAAATAAATACATTTACCTTGCCAGTCGATACAGTCACAAGTACTTACGATGACAAAATAGCCTACCTTAATTCCACAATATACGAAGCATATCCAGACGTTTATCTCCAGTAAGGTTACAATAGGTAACCAGTCAATAACTTGACGAAGAGGGATAATATCATTCAATATTTTCACATACAGTAGAACTTCAGTTTACTTCTTATGTATTTATAAAACCACGTAGATCCATGATGACTGGCCTAACAAGCACATTACGAGAATCATACATGTCTCGAAAATCCCAGCCTTGCAAAACCATTAAAGTCAACATCGAGATAGAGAAATACTTGTCGCTAGAACATAGCTCTTCCTATCGGACAGAGGGAGAAACTACAATCACAGTCCAAGACAGCACCGACAAGATATGCTACCTATCGAGGCCAGCCACAACTAACTCCGCCGCTCGATTCAAAAGTTTATGCCAAAGTAAAAATAGTACGTTCGATCAGAGATTAGTGCCAAAGTAACGGCACAGTACTGACTATTCTAATATGTGGCACTGATGATATGTACACTACCCTCAGTCATTGTTCTACTCTCACATGTGAGATGTAAGTGTAGCGGCCATAATACTCACTATTCTAATATGTGGCACTGATGATATGTACACTACCCTCAGTCATTTTTCTACTCTCACATGTGAGATGTAAGTGTAGCGGTCATAGTACTGACTATTCTAATATGTGGCACTGATGATATGTACACTACCCTCAGTCATTGTTCTACTCTCACATGTGAGATGTAAGTGTAGCGGCCATAATACTCACTATTCTAATATGTGGCACTGATGATATGTACACTACCCTCAGTCATTGTTCTACTCTCACATGTGAGATGTAAGTGTAGCGGCCATAGTACTGACAATTCTAATATGTGGCACTGATGATATGTACACTACCCTCAGTCATTGTTCTACTCTCACATGTGAGATGTAAGTGCAGCGGCCATACTACTGACTATTCTAATATGTGGCACTGATGATATGTACACTACCCTCAGTCATTGTTCTACACTCACATGTCAGATGTTAGTGCAGCGGCCATAGTACTGACTATTCTAATATGTGGCACTGATGATATGCACACTACCCTCAGTCATTGTTCTACTCTCACATGTGAGATGTAAGTGTAGCGGCCATAATACTCACTATTCTAATATGTGGCACTGATGATATGTACCCTACCCTCAGTCATAGTTCTACTTTCACATGTGAGATGTAAGTGTAGCGGTCATAGTACTGAATATTCTAATATGTGGCACTGATGATATGTACACTACCCTCATTCATTGTTCTACTCTCACATCTGAGATATAAGTGTAGCGGCTGTAGTACTGACTATTCTAATATGTGGCACTGATGATATGTACACTACCCTCAGTCATTGTTCTACTCTCACATGTGAGATGTAAGTGCAGCGACCATAGTACTGACTATTCTAATATGTGTGGCACTGATGATATGTACACTACTCTCAGTCATTGTTCTACTCTCACATGTGAGATGTAAGTGCAGCGGCCATAGTACTGACTATTCTAATATGTGGCACTGATGATATGTACACTACCCTCAGTCATTGTTCTACCCTCACATGTGAGATGTAAGTGTAGCGGCCATAGTACTGACTATTCTAATATGTGGCACTGATGATATGTACACTACCCTCAGTCAGATACAGATAAATATCACCATTCAATATAAGTCTATTGTCCGGGTTTTGGTGACCACCATGGACTAATACTGAGTTTTGAAGTACCCGAAACAATCAATAACAATGATAATGGAGAAAAATCAAAGTGCAGGTCATTCACTGAAACAAATTTTACATATTTCAATGACTTATTAAATACGGAAACATGGTCAGAAATTTATAAACTAGAAAATGTAAATGATAAATTTAATGCATTTAACAGTACCCTAAGGCACTATTTTGAAACAGCATTCCCCTTTAGACAAAGAACTGTTCAAAATAACAAAACTAGCAACTGGATAACAACAGGGATTATAAATTCATGTCAAAGAAAGAAATTTCTACACAAATTATATAAACAATACCACACAACACCTGAATTCAATTTATACTACAAAAATACACTAGCATATTAAATAAGGTAATAAGACTAGCAAAGAAAATGCATAATGACAATTTCATTTCCCAATCATGTAATAAAAACAGAGCTATGTGGTCCGTGATAAAGAAAGATACTGGAAAATCTGATAAAATACAAAGCTACATTACACTGACCAGAAATAATAAAGTGATTATTAATCCAGAGGAAATAGCAAACACTTTCAATGACTATTTTCTGGAAGTTCCACAAAAATTATTAAATAAATCAGAGGTAAATACACTAAATTCTAATAATAAAATAAATATATGTAGTGATTCTTTATTTATAAAACATGTCACAAGTGAAGAGGTAAGAATAGTTATAAAAGAGCTAAAAATAAATTTTTGCTGGCAATGATGGCATCCCTGATGCAATTTTAGAGAAATATGCAGAAAATATAATAAATCCACTTACACACTTAATAAACAGTTCAATTCTCTCAGGAACTTACCCGGATATTTTGAAGTTATCAAAAGTAATTACAGTGCACAAAAACGGTTCAAAAGATGAATTAGATAACTATCGTCCTATTACCTTACTAACTGGTATCGCAAAAATTGTGGAAAAAATCATGTATAAGAGACTGATAAGTTTTATAGATTTTTTTTTATCAAACTCACAACATGGATTCTGAACGGAAAAATCTACACAGACAGCAATATATGAATGTATTAATAGTATACTGAAATTAATTGACAATAAGGATCATGTAATTGGCCTATTCTTGGATTTATCGAAAGCATTTTATGTTGTTGACCATAAAATCCTCCTTACAAAACTAAATCAATATGGTATTCGAGGTCTAGCTAATAAATGGATAGAGTCTTACTTAACAAGGCGTAAACAAATAGTAAGCTAGAGACACAAGGATGATGGAACCAAATTACTTAATGAAACATTGTCCAATGAGGGAATTTTTGGGCCCACTACTCTTTGTTCTCTATATCAATGATATAACACAGAACGTTCATTCACATAAGGAAATTTTGTTTGCGGACGATACAACACTCGTAATAAAAGGTGAAACTAAACAGGTCATACAGCAGTCTGCTGACTCCGTTACAGGAGAGTTAACCAAATGATCACAAGATAATCGCCTCATAATTAACTATAAAAAAAACAGTATGTCTAAATTTCCAACACTTTACAGAATAGGAATCCTGCGAAGCCCAATATAACATTAAATGGTCATCAAATAAAAAATAAATCAGAAACAAAGTTTTTAGGACTATGGATACAAACAACTTGACTTGAAATGGAATAAACTTGTACAATATCTGAATACTAAACTGAACTCGATGTGCTTTGCGTTACGTATTTTGAAAACCTGCACTAGCATGCACTCATTACGAAATACTTATTTTGCTTATTTCCATTCATACTTAAGATATGGGGTCATATTTTGGGGTATGTCGCCAGATGTACTAAGCACGTTTAAGATAAAAAAGAGGGCGATTAGAATTATGGCAAATGTAAACACTAGAGAATTATGTATACCTCTGTTTAAAAATTTAAACATTCTCCCTCTGCCCTGCATATATATCTTTGATAGTATTATGTTTTGCAAAAAGAATTTAATGAATAAGGATGTTTTTCTTAAAACAAACAATGATGTTCATAGGCATAACACAAGACGAAACCAAAACATTCGTATTTCACACACACACACACACACACACACACAAGCATATATCAAAAAGGAACTTATCACACAGGAGTTAAATTATACAATAAACTACCCCAGTACCGGTATATAAAACGTGCCCCAAAAATAAAAACTTTTAATGGAATGTTGAAAGCTTATCTGCAGTGCCATTGTTTTTACTCTGTAGTTGAATATCTTAGTGTATAGAAACGATGAAATCTATAATTATATTTTACTTTTCTATTTTAATTGTAATACCTAGCTGTAAGTTGTTGTATTATAGTATTAAGTTCTCATATGATAATAGAATAAGGTGTAAATAGTTGTCCAACAAGATTGTATCTCTTAAGATCTGTTATTATAATAAGTTATAAATAGTTATAGTATTAGTATTACTGTATATACCTATTTGTACTTTTATTTTATAAATGTAAATTCTGACGTGTCCTATATCAAAAATGTATTGTATACTTGTATTTGATCAAATGGAAATAATAAAACAATCTATCATTGTTCTACTCTCACATGTGAGATGTAAGTGTAGCGACCATAGTACTGACTATCCTAATATGTGGCACTGATGATATGTACACTACCCTCAGTCATTGTTCTACTCTCACATGTGAGATGTAAGTGCAGCGACCATAGTACTGACTATTCTAATATGTGTGGCACTGATGATATGTACACTACCCTCAGTCATTGTTCTACTCTCACATGTGAGATGTAAGTGTAGCGGCCATAGTACTGACTATTCTAATATGTGGCACTGATGATATGTACACTACCCTCAGTCATTGTTCTACTCTCACATGTGAGATGTAAGTGTAGCGGCCATAGTACTGACTATCCTAATATGTGGCACTGATGATATGTACACTACCCTCAGTCATTGTTCTACTCTCACATGTGAGATGTAAGTGTAGCGACTGTAGTACTGACTATTCGAATATGTGGCACTGATGATATGTACACTACCCTCATTCATTGTTCTACTCTCACATGTGAGATGTAAGTGAAGCGGCCATAGTACTGACTATTCTAATATGTGGCACTGATGATATGTACACTACCCTCAGTCATTGTTCTACTCTCACATGTGAGGTGTAAGTGTAGCGGCCATAGTTCTGACTATTCTAATATGTGGCACTGATGATATGTACACTACCCTCAGTCATTGTTCTACTCTCCCATGTGAGATGTAAGTGTAGCGGCCATAGTACTGACTATTCTAATATGTGGCACTGATGATATGTACGCTACCCCCAGTCATTGGTCTACTCTCACATGTGAGATGTAAGTGTAGCGGTCATAGTAATGACTATTCTAATATGTGGCACTGATGATATGTACACTACCCCCAGTCATTGGTCTACTCTCACATGTGAGATGTAAGTGTAGCGGCCATTGTACTGACTATCCTAATATGTGGCACTGATGATATGTACACTACCCTCAGTCATTGTTCTACTCTCACATGTGAGATGTGACTGTAGCGGCCATAGTACTGACTATTCTAATATGTGGCACTGATGATATGTACACTACCCTCAATCATTGTTCTACTCTCACATGTGAGATGTGAGTGTGGCGGCCAAAGTACTGACTATTCTAATATGTGGCACTGATGATATGTACACTACCCCCAGTCATTGTTCTACTCTCACATGTGAGATGTAAGTGTAGCGGCCGTAGTACTGACTATCCTAATATGTGGCACTGATGATATGTACACTACCCTCAGTCATTGTTCTACTCTCACATGTGAGATGTAAGTGTAGCGACCATAGTACTGACTATTCTAATATGTGGCACTGATGATATGTACACTACCCTCAGTCATTGTTCTACTCTCACATGTGAGATGTAAGTGTAGCGGCCTTAGTACTGACTATTCTAATATGTGGCACTGATGATATGTACACTACCCTCAGTCATTGTTCTACTCTCACATGTCAGATGTAAGTGTAGTGACCATACTACTGACTATTCTAATATGTGGCACTGATGATATGTACACTACCCTCATTCATTGTTCTACTCTCACATGTGAGATGTAAGTGTAGCGGCTGTAGTACTGACTATTCTAATATGTGGCACTGATGATATGTACACTACCCTCAGTCATTGTTCTACTCTCACATGTGAGATGTAAGTGTAGCGGCCATAATACTCACTATTCTAATATGTGGCACTGATGATATGTACACTACCCTCAGTCATTGTTCTACTCTCACATGTGAGATATAAGTGTAGCGGTCATAGTACTGACTATTCTAATATGTGGCACTGATGATATGTACACTACCCTCAGTCATTGTTCTACTCTCACATGTGAGATGTAAGTGTAGCGGCCATAATACTCACTATTCTAATATGTGGCACTGATGATATGTACACTACCCTCAGTCATTGTTCTACTCTCACATGTGAGATGTAAGTGTAGCGGCCATAGTACTGACTATTCTAATATGTGGCACTGATGATATGTACACTACCCTCAGTCATTGTTCTACTCTCACATGTGAGATGTAAGTGCAGCGGCCATACTACTGACTATTCTAATATGTGGCACTGATGATATGTACACTACCCTCAGTCATTGTTCTACACTCACATGTGAGATGTAAGTGCAGCGGCCATAGTACTGACTATTCTAATATGTGGCACTGATGATATGTACACTACCCTCAGACATTGTTCTACTCTCACATGTGAGATGTAAGTGTAGAGGCTGTAGTACTGACTATTCTAATATGTGGCACTGATGATATGTACACTAACCTCACTCATTGTTCTACTCTCACATGTGAGATGTAAGTGTAGCGACCATAGTACTGACTATTCTAATATGTGGCACTGATGATATGTACACTACCCTCAGTCATTGTTCTACTCTCACATGTGAGATGTAAGTGTAGCAGCCATAGTACTGACTATTCTAATATATGGCACTGATGATATGTACACTACCCTCAGTCATTGTTCTACTCTCACATGTGAGATGTAAGTGTAGCGGCCATAGTACTGACTATTCTAATATATGGCACTGATGAGATGTACACTACCCTCAGTCATTGTTCTACTCTCACATGTGAGATGTAATTGTAGCAGCCATAGTACTGACTATTCTAATATATGGCACTGATGATATGTATACTACCCTCAGTCATTGTTCTACTCTCAAATGTGAGATGTAAGTGTAGCGGCCATAGTACTGACTATTCTAATATGTGGCACTAATGATATGTACACTACCCTCAGTCATTGTTCTACTCTCATATGTGAGATGTAAGTGTAGCGGCCATAGTACTGACTATTCTAATATGTGGCACGGATGATATGTACACTAACCTCAGTCATTGTTCTACTCTCACATGTGAGATGTAAGTGTAGCGGCTGTAGTACTGACTATTCTAATATGTGGCACTGATGATATGTACACTACCCTCAGTCATTGTTCTACTCTCACATGTGAGATGTAAGTGTAGTGGCCATAATACTCACTATTCTAATATGTGGCACTGATGATATGTACACTACCCTCAGTCATTGTTCTACTCTCACATGTGAGATGTAAGTGTAGCGGTCATAGTACTGACTATTCTAATATGTGGCACTGATGATATGTACACTACCCTCAGTCATTGTTCTACTCTCACATGTGAGATGTAAGTGTAGCGGCCATCATACTCACTATTCTAATATGTGGCACTGATGATATGTACACTACCCTCAGTCATTGTTCTACTCTCACATGTGAGATGTAAGTGTAGCGGCCATAGTACTGACTATTCTAATATGTGGCACTGATGATATGTACACTACCCTCAGTCATTGTTCTACTCTCACATGTGAGATGTAAGTGCAGCGGCCATACTACTGACTATTCTAATATGTGGCACTGATGATATGTACACTACCCTCAGTCATTGTTCTACACTCACATGTGAGATGTAAGTGCAGCGGCCATAGTACTGACTATTCTAATATGTGGCACTGATGATATGTACACTACCCTCAGTCATTGTTCTACTCTCACATGTGAGATGTAAGTGTAGTGGCCATAATACTCACTATTCTAATATGTGGCACTGATGATATGTACCCTACCCTCAGTCATTGTTCTATTCTCACATGTGAGATGTAAGTGTAGCGGTCATAGTACTGAATATTCTAATATGTGGCACTGATGATATGTACACTACCCTCAGTCATTGTTCTACTCTCACATCTGAGATGTAAGTGTAGCGGCTGTACTACTGACTATTCTAATATGTGGCACTGATGATATGTACACTACCCTCAGTCATTGTTCTACTCTCACATGTGAGATGTAAGTGCAGCGACCATAGTACTGACAATTCTAATATGTGTGGCACTGATGATATGTACACTACTCTCAGTCATTGTTCTACTCTCACATGTGAGATGTAAGTGTGGTGGCCATAGTACTGACTATTCTAATATGTGGCACTGATGATATGTACACTACCCTTAGTCATTGTTCTACCCTCACATGTGAGATGTAAGTGTAGCGGCCATAGTACTGACTATTCTAATATGTGGCACTGATGATATGTACACTACCCTCAGTCAGATACAGATAAATATCACCATTCAATAGAAGTCTATTGTCCGGGTTTTGGTGACCACCATGGACTAATACTGAGTTTTGAAGTACCCGAAACAATCAATAACAATGATGAAGAAGATCCACAGCCTGCTTACAGTCTCCGACCGGGTCAGGAATGGAATGAATGAAGCCCCCATCTAGCGGCGAGGATATGAACTGTGCCGGCTGCCGAGGCCTGACGCACTCCTCTGGGGCAATGATTAAATGAATGACAGATGAAATGAAATGATAGTGGAGAGTGTTGCTGGAATGAAATTTTGACAGGGAAAACCGGAGTACCCGGAGAAAAACCTGTCTGCCTCCGTTTTGTCCAGCACAGATCTCACATGGAGTGACCGGGATTTGAACCACGGACCCAGCGGTGAGAGGCCGGCGTGCTGCCACCTAAGCCACGGAGGCTTAATCAATAACAATGATAATGGAGTAAAATCAAAGTGCAGGTCATTCACTGAAACAAATTTTACATATTTCAATGACTTATTAAATACGGAAACATGGTCAGAAATTTATAAACTAGAAAATGTAAATGATAAATTTAATGCATTTAACAGTACCCTAAGGCACTATTTTGAAACAGCATTCCCCTTTAGACAATGAACTGTTCAAAATAACAAAACTAGCAACTGGATAACAACAGGGATTATAAATTCATGTCAAAGAAAGAAATTTCTACACAAATTATATAAACAATACCACACAACACCTGAATTCAATTTATACTACAAAAATACACTAGCATATTAAATAAGGTAATAAGACTAGCAAAGAAAATGCATAATGACAATTTTATTTCCCAATCATGTAATAAAAACAGGGCTATGTGGTCCGTGATAAAGAAAGTAACTGGAAAATCTGATAAAATACAAAGCTACATTACACTGACCAGAAATAATAAAGTGATTATTAATCCAGAGGAAATAGCAAACACTTTCAATGACTATTTTCTGGAAGTTCCACAAAAATTATTAAATAAATCAGAGGTAAATACACTAAATTCTAATAATAAAATAAATATATGTAGTGATTCTTTATTTATAAAACATGTCACAAGTGAAGAGGTAAGAATAGTTATAAAAGAGCTAAAAATAAATTTTTGCTGGCAAAGATGGCATCCCTGATGCAATTTTAAAGAAATATGCAGAAAATATATTAAATCCACTTACACATTTAATAAACAGTTCAATTCTCTCAGGAACTTACCCGGATATTTTGAAGTTATCAAAAGTAATTACAGTGCACAAAAACGGTTCAAAAGATGAATTAGATAACTATCGTCCTATTACCTTACTAACTGGTATCGCAAAAATTGTGGAAAAAATCATGTATAAGAGACTGATAAGTTTTATAGATTTTTTTTTATCAAACTCACAACATGGATTCTGAACGGAAAAATCTACACAGACAGCAATATATGAATGTATTAATAGTATACTGAAATTAATTGACAATAAGGAACATGTAATTGGCCTATTCTTGTATTTATCGAAAGCATTTTATGTTGTTGACCATAAAATCCTCCTTACAAAACTAAATCAATATGGTATTCGAGGTCTAGCTAATAAATGGATAGGGTCTTACTTAACAAGGCGTAAACAAATAGTAAGCTAGAGACTCAAGGATGATGGAACCAAATTACTTAATGAAACATTGTCCAATGAGGGAATTATTGAATTTGGAGTACCCCAGGCATCGGTTTTGGGCCCACTACTCTTTGTTCTCTATATCAATGATATAACACAGAACGTTCATTCACATAAGGAAATTTTGTTTGCGGACGATACAACACTCGTACTAAAAGGTGAAACTAAACAGGTCATACAGCAGTCTGCTGACTCCGTTACAGGAGAGTTAACCAAATGATCACAAGATAATCGCCTCATAATTAACTATAAAAAAACAGTATGTCTAAATTTCCAAAACTATACATAATAGGAATCCTGCGAAGCCCAATATAACATTAAATGGTCATCAAATAAAAAATAAATCAGAAACAAAGTTTTTAGGACTATGGATACAAACAACATGACTTGAAATGGAATAAACTTGTACAATATCTGAATACTAAACTGAACTCGATGTGCTTTGCGTTACGTATTTTGAAAACCTGCATTAGCATGCACTCATTACGAAATACTTATTTTGCTTATTTCCATTCATACTTAAGATATGGGGTCATATTTTGGGGTATGTCGCCAGATGTACTAAGCACGTTTAAGATAAAAAAGAGGGCGATTAGAATTATGGCAAATGTAAACACTAGAGAATTATGTATACCTCTGTTTAAAAATTTAAACATTCTCCCTCTGCCCAGCATATATATCTTTGAAAGTATTATGTTTTGCAAAAAGAATTTAATGAATAAGGATGGTTTCTTAAAACAAACAATGATGTTCATAGGCATAACACAAGACGAAACCAAAACATTCATATTTCACACACACACACACACACACACAAGCATATATCAAAAAGGAACTTATCACACAGGAGTTAAATTATACAATAAACTACCCCAGTACCGGTATATAAAACTTGCCCCAAAAATAAAAACTTTTAATGGAATGTTGAAAGCTTATCTGCAGTGCCATTGTTTTTATTCTGTAGTTGAATATCTTAGTGTATAGAAACGATGAAATCTATAATTATATTTTACTTTTCTATTTTAATTGTAATACCTAGCTGTAAGTTGTTGTATTATAGTATTAAGTTCTCATATGATAATAGAATAAGGTGTAAATAGTTGTCCAACAAGATTGTATCTCTTAAGATCTGTTATTATAATAAGTTATAAATAGTTATAGTATTAGTATTACTGTATATACCTATTAGTACTTTTATTTTATAAATGTAAATTCTGACGTGTCCTATATCAAAAATGTATTGTATACTTGTATTTGATCAAATGGAAATAATAAAACTATCTATCATTGTTCTACTCTCACATGTGAGATGTAAGTGTAGCGACCATAGTACTGACTATCCTAATATGTGGCAGTGATGATATGTACACTACCCTCAGTCATTGTTCTACTCTCACATGTGAGATGTAAGTGTAGTGACCATAGTACTGACTATTCTAATATGTGGCACTGATGATATGTACACTACCCTCAGTCATTGTTCTACTCTCACATGTGAGATGTAAGTGTAGCGGCTGTAGTACTGACTATTCTAATATGTGGCACTGATGATATGTACACTACCCTCAGTCATTGTTCTACTCTCACATGTGAGCTGTAAGTGTAGCGGCCATAGTACTGACTATTCTAATATGTGGCACTGATGATATGTACACTACCCTCAGTCATTGTTCTACTCTCACATGTGAGATTTAAGTGTAGCGGCTGTAGTACTGACTATTCTAATATGTGGCACTGATGATATGTACACTACCCTCAGTCATTGTTCTACTCTCACATGTGAGATGTAAGTGTAGCGGCCATAGTACTGACTATTCTAATATGTGGCACTGATGATATGTACACTACCATCAGTCATTGTTCTACTCTCACATGTGTGATGCAAGTGCAGCGG
Source organism: Meconema thalassinum (assembly GCA_946902985.2). Classification (NCBI taxonomy): domain Eukaryota; kingdom Metazoa; phylum Arthropoda; class Insecta; order Orthoptera; family Tettigoniidae; genus Meconema; species Meconema thalassinum. The sequence goes on along the minus strand of OX336393.1, from coordinate 71,921,504 downwards.
CCATAGTATTGACTATTCTAATATGTGGCACTGATGATATGTACACCACCCTCAGTCATTGTTCTACTCTCACATGTGAGATGTAAGTGTAGCGGCCATAGTACTGACTATTCTAATATGTGGCAATGATTATATGTACACTACCCTCAGTCATTGTTCTACTCTCACATGTGAGATGTAAGTGTAGCGGCCATAGTACTGACTATCCTAATATGTGGCACTGATGATATGTACACTACCCTCAGTCATTGTTCTACTCTCACATGTGAGATGTAAGTGTAGTGACCATAGTACTGACTATTCTAATATGTGGCACTGATGATATGTACACTACCCTCAGTCATTGTTCTACTCTCACATGTGAGATGTAAGTGTAGCGGTCATACTACTGACTATCCTAATATGTGGCACTGATGATATGTACACTACCCTCAGTCATTGTTCTACTCTCACATGTGAGATGTAAGTGTAGCGGCCATAGTACTGACTATTCTAATATGTGGCACTGATGATATGTACACTACCCTCAGTCATTGTTCTACTCTCACATGTGAGATGTAAGTGTGGCGGCCATAGTACTGACTATTCTAATATGTGGCACTGATGATATGTACACTACCCTCAGTCATTGTTCTACACTCACATGTGAGATGTAAGTGTAGCGGTCATAGTACTGACTAATCTAATATGTGGCACTAATGATATGTACACTACCCTCAGTCATTGTTCTACTTTCACATGTGAGATGTAAGTGTAGCGGCCACAGTACTGACTATTCTAATATGTGGCAATGATTATATGTACACTACCCTCAGTCACTGTTCTACTCTCACATGTGAGATGTAAGAGTAGCGGCCAAAGTACTGACTATCCTAATATGTGGCACTGATGATGTGTACGCTACCCTCAGTCATTGTTCTACTCTCACATGTGAGATGTAAGTGTAGCGGCCATAGTACTGACTATTCTAATATGTGGCACTGATGATATGTACACTACCCTCAGTCACTGTTCTACTCTCACATGTGAGATGTAAGTGTAGCGGCTGTAGTACTGACTATTCTAATATGTGGCACTGATGATATGTACACTACCCTCAGTCATTGTTCTACTCTCTCATGTGAGATGTAAGTGTAGCGGCCATAGTACTGACTATTCTAATATGTGGCACTGATGATATGTACACTACCCTCAGTCATTGTTTTACTCTCACATGTGAGATGTAAGTGTAGCGACTGTAGTACTGACTATTCTAATATTTGGCACTGATGATATGTACACTACCCTCAGTCATTGTTCTACTCTCACATGTGAGATGTAAGTGTAGCTGCCATAGTACTGACTATTCTAATATGTGGCACTGATGATATGTACACTACCCTCAGTCATTGTTCTACTCTCACATGTGAGATGTAAGTGTAGCGGTCATAGTACTGACTATTCTAATATGTGGCACTGATGATATGTACACTACCCTCAGTCATTGTTCTACTCTCACATGTGAGGTGTAAATGTAGTGTCCATAGTACTGACTGTTCTAATATGTGGCACTGATGATATGTACACTACCCTCAGTCATTGTTCTACTCTCACATGTGAGATGTAAGTGTAGCGGTCATAGTACTGACTATTCTAATATGTGGCACTGATGATATGTACACTACCCTCAGTCATTGTTCTACTCTCACATGTGAGATGTAAGTGTAGCAGCCATAGTACTGACTATTCTAATATGTGGCACTGATGATATGTTCACTACCTCAGTCATTGTTCTACTCTCACATGTGAGGTGTAAGTGTAGTGACCATAGTACTGAATGTTCTAATATGTGGCACTGATGATATGTACACTACCCTCAGTCATTGTTCTACTCTCACATGTGAGATGTAAGTGTAGCGACTGTAGTACTGACTATTCGAATATGTGGCACTGATAATATGAACAATACCCTCATTCATTGTTCTACTCTCACATGTGAGATGTAAGTGTAGCGGCCATAGTACTGACTATTCTAATATGTGGCACTGATGATATGTACACTACCCTCAGTCATTGTTCTACTCTCACATGTGAGGTGTAATTGTAGCGGCGTTAGTTCTGACTATTCTAATATGTGGCACTGATGATATGTACACTACCCTCAGTCATTGTTCTACTCTCACATGTGAGATGTAAGTGTAGCGGCCATAGTACTGACTATTCTAATATAATGCACTGATGATATGTACACTACCCTCAGTCATTGTTCTACTCTCACATGTGAGATGTGAGTGTGGCGGCCATAGTACTGACTATTCTAATATGTGGCACTGATGATATGTACACTACCCTCAGTCATTGTTCTACTCTCACATGTGAGATGTAAGTGTAGCGGCCGTAGTACTGACTATCCTAATATGTGGCACTGATGATATGTACACTACCCTCAGTCATTGTTCTACACTCACATGTGAGATGTAAGTGCAGCGGCCATAGTACTGACTATTCTAATATGTGGCACTGATGATATGTACACTACCCTCAGTCATTGTTCTACTCTCACATGTGAGATGTAAGTGTAGCGGCCATAATACTCACTATTCTAATATGTGGCACTGATGATATGTACCCTACCCTCAGTCATAGTTCTACTCTCACATGTGAGATGTAAGTGTAGCGGTCATAGTACTGAATATTCTAATATGTGGCACTGATGATATGTACACTACCCTCATTCATTGTTCTACTCTCACATCTGAGATATAAGTGTAGCGGCTGTAGTACTGACTATTCTAATATGTGGCACTGATGATATGTACACTACCCTCAGTCATTGTTCTACTCTCACATGTGAGATGTAAGTGCAGCGACCATAGTACTGACTATTCTAATATGTGTGGCACTGATGATATGTACACTACTCTCAGTCATTGTTCTACTCTCACATGTGAGATGTAAGTGCAGCGGCCATAGTACTGACTATTCTAATATGTGGCACTGATGATATGTACACTACCCTCAGTCATTGTTCTACCCTCACATGTGAGATGTAAGTGTAGCGGCCATAGTACTGACTATTCTAATATGTGGCACTGATGATATGTACACTACCCTCAGTCAGATACAGATAAATATCACCATTCAATAGAAGTCTATTGTCCGGGTTTTGGTGACCACCATGGACTAATACTGAGTTTTGAAGTACCCGAAACAATCAATAACAATGATGAAAATGAAAATCCACAGCCTGCTTCCAGTCTCCGACCGGGTCAGGAATGGAATGAATGAAGCTCCCATCTAGCGGCGAGGATATGAACTGTGCCGGCTGCCGAGGCCTGACGCACTCCTCTGGGGCAATGATTAAATGAATGACAGATAAAATGAAATGATAGTGGAGAGTGTTGCTGGAATGAAATGTTGACAGGGAAAACCGGAGTACCCGGAGAAAAACCTGTCTGCCTCCGTTTTGTCCAGCACAGATCTCACATGGAGTGACCGGGATTTGAACCACGGACCCAGCGGAGAGAGGCCGGCGTGCTGCCGCCTAAGCCACGGAGGCTTCAATAACAATGATAATGGAGAAAAATCAAAGTGCAGGTCATTCACTGAAACAAATTTTACATATTTCAATGACTTATTAAATACGGAAACATGGTCAGAAATTTATAAACTAGAAAATGTAAATGATAAATTTAATGCATTTAACAGTACCCTAAGGCACTATTTTGAAACAGCATTCCCCTTTAGACAAAGAACTGTTCAAAATAACAAAACTAGCAACTGGATAACAACAGGGATTATAAATTCATGTCAAAGAAAGAAATTTCTACACAAATTATATAAACAATACCACACAACACCTGAATTCAATTTATACTACAAAAATACACTAGCATATTAAATAAGGTAATAAGACTAGCAAAGAAAATGCATAATGACAATTTCATTTCCCAATCATGTAATAAAAACAGAGCTATGTGGTCCGTGATAAAGAAAGAAACTGGAAAATCTGATAAAATACAAAGCTACATTACACTGACCAGAAATAATAAAGTGATTATTAATCCAGAGGAAATAGCAAACACTTTCAATGACTATTTTCTGGAAGTTCCACAAAAATTATTAAATAAATCAGAGGTAAATACACTAAATTCTAATAATAAAATAAATATATGTAGTGATTCTTTATTTATAAAACATGTCACAAGTGAAGAGGTAAGAATAGTTATAAAAGAGTTAAAAATAAATTTTTGCTGGCAATGATGGCATCCCTGATGCAATTTTAAAGAAATATGCAGAAAATATAATAAATCCACTTACACACTTAATAAACAGTTCAATTCTCTCAGGAACTTACCTGGATATTTTGAAGTTATCAAAAGTAATTACAGTGCACAAAAACGGTTCAAAAGATGAATTAGATAACTATCGTCTTATTACCTTACTAACTGGTATCGCAAAAATTGTGGAAAAAATCATGTATAAGAGACTGATAAGTTTTATAGATTTTTTTTTATCAAACTCACAACATGGATTCAGAACGGAAAAATCTACACAGACAGCAATATATGAATGTATTAATAGTATACTGAAATTAATTGACAATAAGGAACATGTAATTGGCCTATTCTTGGATTTATCGAAAGCATTTTATGTTGTTGACCATAAAATCCTCCTTACAAAACTAAATCAATATGGTATTCGAGGTCTAGCTAATAAATGGATAGAGTCTTACTTAACAAGGCGTAAACAAATAGTAAGCTAGAGACACAAGGATGATGGAACCAAATTACTTAATGAAACATTGTCCAATGAGGGAATTATTGAATTTGGAGTACCCCAGGCATCGGTTTTGGGCCCACTACTCTTTGTTCTCTATATCAATGATATAACACAGAACGTTCATTCACATAAGGAAATTTTGTTTGCGGACGATACAACACTCGTAATAAAAGGTGAAACTAAACAGGTCATACAGCAGTCTGCTGACTCCGTTACGGGAGAGTTAACCAAATGATCACAAGATAATCGCCTCATAATTAACTATAAAAAAAACAGTATGCCTAAATTTCCAACACTATACAGAATAGGAATCCTGCGAAGCCCAATATAACATTAAATGGTCATCAAATAAAAAATAAATCAGAAACAAAGTTTTTAGGACTATGGATACAAACAACGTGACTTGAAATGGAATAAACTTGTACAATATCTGAATACTAAACTGAACTCGATGTGCTTTGCGTTACGTATTTTGAAAACCTGCACTAGCATGCACTCATTACGAAATACTTATTTTGCTTATTTCCATTCATACTTAAGATATGGGGTCATATTTTGGGGTATGTCGCCAGATGTACTAAGCACGTTTAAGATAAAAAAGAGGGCGATTAGAATTATGGCAAATGTAAACACTAGAGAATTATGTATACCTCTGTTTAAAAATTTAAACATTCTCCCTCTGCCCTGCATATATATCTTTGATAGTATTATGTTTTGCAAAAATAATTTAATGAATAAGGATGTTTTTCTTAAAACAAACAATGATGTTCATAGGCATAACACAAGACGAAACCAAAACATTCATATTTCACACACACACACACACACACACACACACACAAGCATATATCAAAAAGGAACTTATCACACAGGAGTTAAATTATACAATAAACTACCCCAGTACCGGTATATAAAACGTGCCCCAAAAATAAAAACTTTTAATGGAATGTTGAAAGCTTATCTGCAGTGCCATTGTTTTTACTCTGTAGTTGAATATCTTAGTGTATAGAAACGATGAAATCTATAATTATATTTTACTTTTCTATTTTAATTGTAATACCTAGCTGTAAGTTGTTGTATTATAGTATTAAGTTCTCATATGATAATAGAATAAGGTGTAAATAGTTGTCCAACAAGATTGTATCTCTTAAGATCTGTTATTATAATAAGTTATAAATAGTTATAGTATTAGTATTACTGTATATACCTATTTGTACTTTTATTTTATAAATGTAAATTCTGACGTGTCCTATATCAAAAATGTATTGTATACTTGTATTTGATCAAATGGAAATAATAAAACAATCTATCATTGTTCTACTCTCACATGTGAGATGTAAGTGTAGCGACCATAGTACTGACTATCCTAATATGTGGCACTGATGATATGTACACTACCCTCAGTCATTGTTCTACTCTCACATGTGAGATGTAAGTGCAGCGACCATAGTACTGACTATTCTAATATGTGTGGCACTGATGATATGTACACTACTCTCAGTCATTGTTCTACTCTCACATGTGAGATGTAAGTGCAGCGGCCATAGTACTGACTATTCTAATAGGTGGCACTGATGATATGTACACTACCCTCAGTCATTGTTCTACCCTCACATGTGAGATGTAAGTGTAGCGGCCATAGTACTGACTATTCTAATATGTGGCACTGATGATATGTACACTACCCTCAGTCAGATACAGATAAATATCACCATTCAATAGAAGTCTATTGTCCGGGTTTTGGTGACCACCATGGACTAATACTGAGTTTTGAAGTACCCGAAACAATCAATAACAATGATGAAAATGAAAATCCACAGCCTGCTTCCAGTCTCCGACCGGGTCAGGAATGGAATGAATGAAGCTCCCATCTAGCGGCGAGGATATGAACTGTGCCGGCTGCCGAGGCCTGACGCACTCCTCTGGGGCAATGATTAAATGAATGACAGATGAAATGAAATGATAGTGGAGAGTGTTGCTGGAATGAAATGTTGACAGGGAAAACCGGAGTACCCGGAGAAAAACCTGTCTGCCTCCGTTTTGTCCAGCACAGATCTCACATGGAGTGACCGGGATTTGAACCACGGACCCAGCGGTGAGAGGCCGGCGTGCTGCCGCCTAAGCCACGGAGGCTTCAATAACAATGATAATGGAGAAAAATCAAAGTGCAGGTCATTCACTGAAACAAATTTTACATATTTCAATGACTTATTAAATACGGAAACATGGTCAGAAATTTATAAACTAGAAAATGTAAATGATAAATTTAATGCATTTAACAGTACCCTAAGGCACTATTTTGAAACAGCATTCCCCTTTAGACAAAGAACTGTTCAAAATAACAAAACTAGCAACTGGATAACAACAGGGATTATAAATTCATGTCAAAGAAAGAAATTTCTACACAAATTATATAAACAATACCACACAACACCTGAATTCAATTTATACTACAAAAATACACTAGCATATTAAATAAGGTAATAAGACTAGCAAAGAAAATGCATAATGACAATTTCATTTCCCAATCATGTAATAAAAACAGAGCTATGTGGTCCGTGATAAAGAAAGAAACTGGAAAATCTGATAAAATACAAAGCTACATTACACTGACCAGAAATAATAAAGTGATTATTAATCCAGAGGAAATAGCAAACACTTTCAATGACTATTTTCTGGAAGTTCCACAAAAATTATTAAATAAATCAGAGGTAAATACACTAAATTCTAATAATAAAATAAATATATGTAGTGATTCTTTATTTATAAAACATGTCACAAGTGAAGAGGTAAGAATAGTTATAAAAGAGCTAAAAATAAATTTTTGCTGGCAATGATGGCATCCCTGATGCAATTTTAAAGAAATATGCAGAAAATATAATAAATCCACTTACACACTTAATAAACAGTTCAATTCTCTCAGGAACTTACCCGGATATTTTGAAGTTATCAAAAGTAATTACAGTGCACAAAAACGGTTCAAAAGATGAATTAGATAACTATCGTCTTATTACCTTACTAACTGGTATCGCAAAAATTGTGGAAAAAATCATGTATAAGAGACTGATAAGTTTTATAGATTTTTTTTTATCAAACTCACAACATGGATTCAGAACGGAAAAATCTACACAGACAGCAATATATGAATGTATTAATAGTATACTGAAATTAATTGACAATAAGGAACATGTAATTGGCCTATTCTTGGATTTATCGAAAGCATTTTATGTTGTTGACCATAAAATCCTCCTTACAAAACTAAATCAATATGGTATTCGAGGTCTAGCTAATAAATGGATAGAGTCTTACTTAACAAGGCGTAAACAAATAGTAAGCTAGAGACACAAGGATGATGGAACCAAATTACTTAATGAAACATTGTCCAATGAGGGAATTATTGAATTTGGAGTACCCCAGGCATCGGTTTTGGGCCCACTACTCTTTGTTCTCTATATCAATGATATAACACAGAACGTTCATTCACATAAGGAAATTTTGTTTGCGGACGATACAACACTCGTAATAAAAGGTGAAACTAAACAGGTCATACAGCAGTCTGCTGACTCCGTTACGGGAGAGTTAACCAAATGATCACAAGATAATCGCCTCATAATTAACTATAAAAAAAACAGTATGCCTAAATTTCCAACACTATACAGAATAGGAATCCTGCGAAGCCCAATATAACATTAAATGGTCATCAAATAAAAAATAAATCAGAAACAAAGTTTTTAGGACTATGGATACAAACAACGTGACTTGAAATGGAATAAACTTGTACAATATCTGAATACTAAACTGAACTCGATGTGCTTTGCGTTACGTATTTTGAAAACCTGCACTAGCATGCACTCATTACGAAATACTTATTTTGCTTATTTCCATTCATACTTAAGATATGGGGTCATATTTTGGGGTATGTCGCCAGATGTACTAAGCACGTTTAAGATAAAAAAGAGGGCGATTAGAATTATGGCAAATGTAAACACTAGAGAATTATGTATACCTCTGTTTAAAAATTTAAACATTCTCCCTCAGCCCTGCATATATATCTTTGATAGTATTATGTTTTGCAAAAAGAATTTAATGAATAAGGATGTTTTTCTTAAAACAAACAATGATGTTCATAGGCATAACACAAGACGAAACCAAAACATTCATATTTCACACACACACACACACACACACACACACACACACACAAGCATATATCAAAAAGGAACTTATCACACAGGAGTTAAATTATACAATAAACTACCCCAGTACCGGTATATAAAACGTGCCCCAAAAATAAAAACTTTTAACTTGTATTTGATCAAATGGAAATGATAAAACTATCTATCATTGTTCTACTCTCACATGTGAGATGTAAGTGTAGCGACCATAGTACTGACTATCCTAATATGTGGCACTGATGATATGTACACCCACCCTCAGTCATTGTTCTACTCTCACATGTGAGATGTAAGTGTAGCGGCCATAGTACTGACTATTCTAATATGTGGCACTGATGATATGTACACTACCCTCAGTCATTGTTCTACTCTCACATGTGAGATGTAAGTGTAGCGGCCATAGTACTGACTATCCTAATATGTGGCACTGATGATATGTACACTACCCTCAGTCATTGTTCTACTCTCACATGTGAGATGTAAGTGTAGCGACTGTAGTACTGACTATTCGAATATGTGGCACTGATGATATGTACACTACCCTCATTCATTGTTCTACTCTCACATGTGAGATGTAAGTGAAGCGGCCATAGTACTGACTATTCTAATATGTGGCACTGATGATATGTACACTACCCTCAGTCATTGTTCTACTCTCACATGTGAGGTGTAAGTGTAGCGGCCATAGTTCTGACTATTCTAATATGTGGCACTGATGATATATACACTACCCTCAGTCATTGTTCTACTCTCCCATGTGAGAGGTAAGTGTAGCGGCCATAGTACTGACTATTCTAATATGTGGCACTGATGATATGTACGCTACCCCCAGTCATTGGTCTACTCTCACATGTGAGATGTAAGTGTAGCGGTCATAGTAATGACTATTCTAATATGTGGCACTGATGATATGTACACTACCCCCAGTCATTGGTCTACTCTCACATGTGAGATGTTAGTGTAGCGGCCATTGTACTGACTATCCTAATATGTGGCACTGATGATATGTACACTACCCTCAATCATTGTTTGACTCTCACATGTGAGATGTGAGTGTGGCGGCCAAAGTACGGACTATTCTAATATGTGGCACTGATGATATGTACACTACCCCCAGTCATTGTTCTACTCTCACATGTGAGATGTAAGTGTAGCGGCCGTAGTACTGACTATCCTAATATGTGGCACTGATGATATGTACACTACCCTCAGTCATTGTTCTACTCTCACATGTGAGATGTAAGTGTAGCGACCATAGTACTGACTATTCTAATATGTGGCACTGATGATATGTACACTACCCTCAGTCATTGTTCTACTCTCACATGTGAGATGTAAGTGTAGCGGCCATAGTACTGACTATTCTAATATGTGGCACTGATGATATGTACACTACCCTCAGTCATTGTTCTACCCTCACATGTCAGATGTAAGTGTAGTGACCATACTACTGACTATTCTAATATGTGGCACTGATGATATGTACACTACCCTCATTCATTGTTCTACTCTCACATGTGAGATGTAAGTGCAGCGGCCATAGTACTGACTATTCTAATATGTGGCACTGATGATATGTACACTACCCTCAGTCATTGTTCTACTCTCACATGTGAGATGTAAGTGTAGCGGCCATAGTACTGACTATTCTAATATGTTGCACTAATGATATGTACACTACCCTCAGTCATTGTTCTAATCTCACATGTGAGATGTAAGTGCAGCGGCCATAGTACTGACTATTCTAATATGTGGCACTGATGATATGTACACTACCCTCAGTCATTGTTCTACTCTCACATGTGAGATGTATGTGTAGCGACCAAAGTACTGACTATTATAATATGTGGCACTGATGATATGTACACTACCCTCAGACATTGTTCTACTCTCACATGTGAGATGTAAGTGTAGCGGCTGTAGTACTGACTATTCTAATATGTGGCACTGATGATATGTACACTACCCTCAGTCATTGTTCTACTCTCACATGTGAGATGTAAGTGTAGCGGCCATAGTACTGACTATTCTAATATGTAGCACTGATGATATGTACACTACCCTCAGTCATTGTTCTACTCTCACATGTGAGATGTAAGTGTAGCAGCCATAGTACTGACTATTCTAATATATGGCACTGATGATATGTACACTACCCTCAGTCATTGTTCTACTCTCACATGTGAGATGTAAGTGTAGCGGCCATAGTACTGACTATTCTAATATATGGCACTGATGAGATGTACACTACCCTCAGTCATTGTTCTACTCTCACATGTGAGATGTAATTGTAGCAGCCATAGTACTGACTATTCTAATATATGGCACTGATGATATGTATACTACCCTCAGTCATTGTTCAACTCTCACATGTGAGATGTAAGTGTAGCGGCCATAGTACTGACTATTCTAATATTTGGCACTAATGATATGTACACTACCCTCAGTCATTGTTCTACTCTCATATGTGAGATGTAAGTGTAGCGGCCATAGTACTGACTATTCTAATATGTGGCACGGATGATATGTACACTACCCTCAGTCATTGTTCTACTCTCACATGTGAGATGTAAGTGTAGCGGCTGTAGTACTGACTATTCTAATATGTGGCACTGATGATATGTACACTACCCTCAGTCATTGTTCTACTCTCACATGTGAGATGTAAGTGTAGCGGCCATAATACTCACTATTCTAATATGTGGCACTGATGATATGTACACTACCCTCAGTCATTGTTCTACTCTCACATGTGAGATATAAGTGTAGCGGTCATAGTACTGACTATTCTAATATGTGGCACTGATGATATGTACACTACCCTCAGTCATTGTTCTACTCTCACATGTGAGATGTAAGTGTAGCGGCCATAATACTCACTATTCTAATATGTGGCACTGATGATATGTACACTACCCTCAGTCATTGTTCTACTCTCACATGTGAGATGTAAGTGTAGCGGCCATAGTACTGACTATTCTAATATGTGGCACTGATGATATGTACACTACCCTCAGTCATTGTTCTACTCTCACATGTGAGATGTAAGTGCAGCGGCCATACTACTGACTATCTAATATGTGGCACTGATGATATGTACACTACCCTCAGTCATTGTTCTACACTCACATGTGAGATGTAAGTGCAGCGGCCATAGTACTGACTATTCTAATATGTGGCACTGATGATATGTACACTACCCTCAGTCATTGTTCTACTCTCACATGTGAGATGTAAGTGTAGCGGCCATAATACTCACTATTCTAATATGTGGCACTGATGATATGTACCCTACCCTCAGTCATTGTTCTACTCTCACATGTGAGATGTAAGTGTAGCGGTCATAGTACTGAATATTCTAATATGTGGCACTGATGATATGTACACTACCCTCAGTCATTGTTCTACTCTCACATCTGAGATGTAAGTGTAGCTGCTGTAGTACTGACTATTCTAATATGTGGCACTGAGGATATGTACACTACCCTCAGTCATTGTTCTACTCTCACATGTGAGATGTAAGTGCAGCAACCATAGTACTGACTATTCTAATATGTGTGGCACTGATGATATGTACACTACTCTCAGTCATTGTTCTACTCTCACATGTGAGATGTAAGTGTGGTGGCCATAGTACTGACTATTCTAATATGTGGCACTGATGATATGTACACTACCCTCAGTCATTGTTCTACCCTCACATGTGAGATGTAAGTGTAGCGGCCATAGTACTGACTATTCTAATATGTGGCACTGATGATATGTACACTACCCTCAGTCAGATACAGATAAATATCACCATTCAATAGAAGTCTATTGTCCGGGTTTTGGTGACCACCATGGACTAATACTGAGTTTTGAAGTACCCGAAACAATCAATAACAATGATAATGGAGGAAAATCAAAGTGCAGGTCATTCACTGAAACAAATTTTACATATTTCAATGACTTATTAAATACGGAAACATGGTCAGAAATTTATAAACTAGAAAATGTAAATGATAAATTTAATGCATTTAACAGTACCCTAAGGCACTATTTTGAAACAGCATTCCCCTTTAGACAAAGAACTGTTCAAAATAACAAAACTAGCAACTGGATAACAACAGGGATTATAAATTCATGTCAAAGAAAGAAATTTCTACACAAATTATATAAACAATACCACACAACACCTGAATTCAATTTATACTACAAAAATACACTAGCATATTAAATAAGGTAATAAGACTAGCAAAGAAAATGCATAATGACAATTTTATTTCCCAATCATGTAATAAAAACAGGGCTATGTGGTCCGTGATAAAGAAAGAAACTGGAAAATCTGATAAAATACAAAGCTACATTACACTGACCAGAAATAATAAAGTGATTATTAATCCAGAGGAAATAGCAAACACTTTCAATGACTATTTTCTGGAAGTTCCACAAAAATTATTAAATAAATCAGAGGTAAATACACTAAATTCTAATAATAAAATAAATATATGTAGTGATTCTTTATTTATAAAACATGTCACAAGTGAAGAGGTAAGAATAGTTATAAAAGAGCTAAAAATAAATTTTTTCTGGCAAAGATGGCATCCCTGATGCAATTTTAAAGAAATATGCAGAAAATATATTAAATCCACTTACACATTTAATAAACAGTTCAATTCTCTCAGGAACTTACCCGGATATTTTGAAGTTATCAAAAGTAATTACAGTGCACAAAAACGGTTCAAAAGATGAATTAGATAACTATCGTCCTATTACCTTACTAACTGGTATCGCAAAAATTGTGGAAAAAATCATGTATAAGAGACTGATAAGTTTTATAGATTTTTTTTTATCAAACTCACAACATGGATTCTGAACGGAAAAATCTACACAGACAGCAATATATGAATGTATTAATAGTATACTGAAATTAATTGACAATAAGGAACACGTAATTGGCCTATTCTTGGATTTATCGAAAGCATTTTATGTTGTTGACCATAAAATCCTCCTTACAAAACTAAATCAATATGGTATTCGAGGTCTAGCTAATAAATGGATAGAGTCTTACTTAACAAGGCGTAAACAAATAGTAAGCTAGAGACACAAGGATGATGGAACCAAATTACTTAATGAAACATTGTCCAATGAGGGAATTATTGAATTTGGAGTACCCCAGGCATCGGTTTTGGGCCCACTACTCTTTGTTCTCTATATCAATGATATAACACAGAACGTTCATTCACATAAGGAAATTTTGTTTGCGGACGATACAACACTCGTAATAAAAGGTGAAACTAAACAGGTCATACAGCAGTCTGCTGACTCCGTTACAGGAGAGTTAACCAAATGATCACAAGATAATCGCCTCATAATTAACTATAAAAAAACAGTATGTCTAAATTTCCAACACTATACAGAATAGGAATCCTGCGAAGCCCAATATAACATTAAATGGTCATCAAATAAAAAATAAATCAGAAACAAAGTTTTTAGGACTATGGATACAAACAACATGACTTGAAATGGAATAAACTTGTACAATATCTGAATACTAAACTGAACTCGATGTGCTTTGCGTTACGTATTTTGAAAACCTGCACTAGCATGCACTCATTACGAAATACTTATTTTGCTTATTTCCATTCATACTTAAGATATGGGGTCATATTTTGGGGTATGTCGCCAGATGTACTAAGCACGTTTAAGATAAAAAAGAGGGCGATTAGAATTATGGCAAATGTAAACACTAGAGAATTATGTATACCTCTGTTTAAAAATTTAAACATTCTCCCTCTGCCCTGCATATATATCTTTGAAAGTATTATGTTTTGCAAAAAGAATTTAATGAATAAGGATGTTTTTCTTAAAACAAACAATGATGTTCATAGGCATAACACACGACGAAACCAAAACATTCATATTTCACACACACACACACACAAGCATATATCAAAAAGGAACTTATCACACAGGAGTTAAATTTTTACAATAAACTACCCCAGTACCGGTATATAAAACTTGCCCCAAAAATAAAAACTTTTAATGGAATGTTGAAAGCTTATCTGCAGTGCCATTGTTTTTATTCTGTAGTTGAATATCTTAGTGTATAGAAACGATGAAATCTATAATTATATTTTACTTTTCTATTTTAATTGTAATACCTAGCTGTAAGTTGTTGTATTATAGTATTAAGTTCTCATATGATAATAGAATAAGGTGTAAATAGTTGTCCAACAAGATTGTATCTCTTAAGATCTGTTATTATAATAAGTTATAAATAGTTATAGTATTAGTATTACTGTATATACCTATTTGTACTTTTATTTTATAAATGTAAATTCTGACGTGTCCTATATCAAAAATGTATTGTATACATGTATTTGATCAAATGGAAATAATAAAACTATCTATCATTCTTCTACTCTCACATGTGAGATGTAAGTGTAGCGACCATAGTACTGACTATCCTAATATGTGGCACTGATGATATGTACACTACCCTCAGTCATTGTTCTACTCTCACATGTGAGATGTAAGTGTAGTGACCATAGTACTGACTATTCTAATATGTGGCACTGATGATATGTACACTACCCTCAGTCATTGTTCTACTCTCACATGTGAGATGTAAGTGTAGCGGCTGTAGTACTGACTATTCTAATATGTGGCACTGATGATATGTACACTACCCTCAGTCATTGTTCTACTCTCACATGTGAGATGTAAGTGTAGCGGCCATAGTACTGACTATTCTAATATGTGGCACTGATGATATGTACACTACCCTCAGTCATTGTTCTACTCTCACATGTGAGATGTAAGTGTAGTGACCATAGTACTGACTATTCTAATATGTGGCACTGATGATATGTACACTACCCTCAGTCATTGTCCTACTCTCACATGTGAGATGTAAGTGTAGCGGTCATACTATTGACTATCCTAATATGTGGCACTGATGATATGTACAAAACCCTCAGTCATTGTTCTACTCTCACATGTGAGATGTAAGTGTAGCGGCCATAGTACTGACTATTCTAATATGTGGCACTGATGATATGTACACTACCCTCAGTCATTGTTCTACTCTCACATGTGAGATGTAAGTGTGGCGGCCATAGTACTGACTATTCTAATATGTGGCACTGATGATATGTACACTACCCTCAGTCATTGTTCTACACTCACATGTGAGATGTAAGTGTAGCGGTCATAGTACTGACTAATCTAATATGTGGCACTAATGATATGTACACTACCCTCAGTCATTGTTCTACTTTCACATGTGAGATGTAAGTGTAGCGGCCACAGTACTGACTATTCTAATATGTGGCAATGATTATATGTACACTACCCTCAGTCACTGTTCTACTCTCACATGTGAGATGTAAGAGTAGCGGCCATAGTACTGACTATCCTAATATGTGGCACTGATGATGTGTACGCTACCCTCAGTCATTGTTCTACTCTCACATGTGAGATGTAAGTGTAGCGGCCATAGTACTGACTATTCTAATATGTGGCACTGATGATATGTACACTACCCTCAGTCACTGTTCTACTCTCACATGTGAGATGTAAGTGTAGCGGCTGTAGTACTGACTATTCTAATATGTGGCACTGATGATATGTACACTACCCTCAGTCATTGTTCTACTCTCTCATGTGAGATGTAAGTGTAGCGGCCATAGTACTGACTATTCTAATATGTGGCACTGATGATATGTACACTACCCTCAGTCATTGTTTTACTCTCACATGTGAGATGTAAGTGTAGCGACTGTAGTACTGACTATTCTAATATGTGGCACTGATGATATGTACACTACCCTCAGTCATTGTTCTACTCTCACATGTGAGATGTAAGTGTAGCTGCCATAGTACTGACTATTCTAATATGTGGCACTGATGATATGTACACTACCCTCAGTCATTGTTCTACTCTCACATGTGAGATGTAAGTGTAGCGGTCATAGTACTGACTATTCTAATATGTGGCACTGATGATATGTACACTACCCTCAGTCATTGTTCTACTCTCACATGTGAGGTGTAAATGTAGTGACCATAGTACTGACTGTTCTAATATGTGGCACTGATGATATGTACACTACCTTCAGTCATTGTTCTACTCTCACATGTGAGATGTAAGTGTAGCGGTCATAGTACTGACTATTCTAATATGTGGCACTGATGATATGTACACTACCCTCAGTCATTGTTCTACTCTCACATGTGAGATGTAAGTGTAGCAGCCATAGTACTGACTATTCTAATATGTGGCACTGATGATATGTTCACTACCTCAGTCATTGTTCTACTCTCACATGTGAGGTGTAAGTGTAGTGACCATAGTACTGACTGTTCTAATATGTGGCACTTATGATATGTACACTACCCTCAGTCATTGTTCTACTCTCACATGTGAGATGTAAGTGTAGCGACTGTAGTACTGACTATTCGAATATGTGGCACTGATAATATGTACAATACCCTCATTCATTGTTCTACTGTCACATGTGAGATGTAAGTGTAGCGGCAATAGTACTGACTATTCTAATATGTGGCACTGATGATATGTACACTACCCTCAGTCATTGTTCTACTCTCACATGTGAGATGTAAGTGTAGCGGCCATAGTACTGACTATTCTAATATAATGCACTGATGATATATACACTACCCTCAGTCATTGTTCTACTCTCACATGTGAGATGTGAGTGTGGCGGCCATAGTACTGACTATTCTAATATGTGGCACTGATGATATGTACACTACCCTCAGTCATTGTTCTACTCTCACATGTGAGATGTAAGTGTAGCGGCCGTAGTACTGACTATCCTAATATGTGGCACTGATGATATGTACACTACCCTCAGTCATTGTTCTACTCTCACATGTGAGATGTAAGTGTAGCGACCATAGTACTGACTATTCTAATATGTGGCACTGATGATATGTTCACTACCCTCAGTCATTGTTCTACTCTCACATGTGAGATGTAAGTGTAGCGGCCATAGTACTGACTATTCTAATATGTGGCACTGATGATATGTACACTACCCTCAGTCATTGTTCTACTCTCACATGTGAGATGTAAGTGTAGCGGCCATAGTACTGACTATCCTAATATGTGGCACTGATGATATGTACACTACCCTCAGTCATTGTTCTACTCTCACATGTGAGATGTAAGTGTAGCGGCCATAGTACTGACTATTCTAATATGTGGCACTGATGATATGTACACTACCCTCAGTCATTGGTCTACTCTCACATGTGAGATGTAAGTGTTGCGACTATAGTACTGACTATTCTAATATGTGGCACTGATGATATGTACACTACCCTCAGTCATTGTTCTACTCTCACATGTGATATGTAAGTGTGGCGGCCATAGTACTGACTATTCTAATATGTGGCACTGATGATATGTACACTACCATCAGTCATTGTTCTACACTCACATGTGAGATGTAAGTGTAGCGGCCATAGTACTGACTATTCTAATATGTGGCACTGATGATATGTTCACTACCCTCAGTCTTTGTTCTACTGTCACATGTGAGACGTAAGTGTAGCGACTGTAGTACTGACTATTCTAATATGTGCCACTGATGATATGTACACTACTTCAGTCATTGTTCTACTCTCACATGTGAGATGTAAGTGTAGCGGCCATAGTACTGACTATTCTTATATTTGGCACTGATGATAAGTACACTACCCTCAGTCATTGTTCTACTCTCACATGTGAGATGTAAGTGTAGTGACCATAGTACTGACTATTCTAATATGTGGCACTGATGATATGTACACTACCTTCAGTCATTGTTCTACTCTCACATGTGAGATGTAAGTGTAGCGGCCATAGTACTGACTATTCTAATATGTGGCACTGATGATATGTACACTACCCTCAGTCATTGTTCTACTCTCACATGTGAGATGTAAGTGTAGCAGCCATAGTACTGACTATCCTAATATGTGGCACTGATGATATGTACACTACCCTCAGTCATTGTTCTACTCTCACATGTGAGATGTAAGTGTAGCGGCCATAGTACTGACTATTCTAATATGTTGCACTGATGATATGTACACTACCCTCAGTCATTGTTCTACTCTCACATGTGAGATGTAAGTGTAGCGGCTATAGTACTGACTATTCTAATATGTGGCACTAATTATATGTACACTACCCTCAATCATTGTTCTAATCTCACATGTGAGATGTAAGTGCAGCGGCCATAGTACTGACTATTCTAATATGTGGCACTGATGATATGTACACTACCCTCAGTCATTGTTTTACTCTCACATGTGAGATGTAAGAGTAGCGGCCATAGTACTGACTATTCTAATTTGTGGCACTGATGATATGTACACTACCCTCAGTCATTGTTCTAATCTCACATGTGTGATGTAAGTGTAGCGGTCATACTACTGACTATCCTAATATGTGGCACTGATGATATGTACACTACCCTCAGTCATTGTTCTACTCTCACATGTGAGATGTAAGTGTAGCGGCCATAGTACTGACTATTCTAATATGTGGCACTGATGATATGTACACTACCCTCAGTCATTGTTCTACTCTCACATGTGAGATGTAAGTGTGGCGGCCATAGTTCTGACTATTCTAATATGTGGCACTGATGATATGTACACTACCCTCAGTCATTGTTCTACACTCACATGTGAGATGTAAGTGTAGCGGTCATAGTACTGACTAATCTAATATGTGGCACTAATGATATGTACACTACCCTCAGTCATTGTTCTACTTTCACATGTGAGATGTAAGTGTAGCGGCCACAGTACTGACTATTCTAATATGTGGCAATGATTATATGTACACTACCCTCAGTCACTGTTCTACTCTCACATGTGAGATGTAAGAGTAGCGGCCATAGTACTGACTATCCTAATATGTGGCACTGATGATGTGTACGCTACCCTCAGTCAGTGTTCTACTCTCACATGTGAGATGTAAGTGTAGCGGCCATAGTACTGACTATTCTAATATGTGGCACTGATGATATGTACACTACCCTCAGTCACTGTTCTACTCTCACATGTGAGATGTAAGTGTAGCGGCTGTAGTACTGACTATTCTAATATGTGGCACTGATGATATGTACACTACCCTCAGTCATTGTTCTACTCTCTCATGTGAGATGTAAGTGTAGCGGCCATAGTACTGACTATTCTAATATGTGGCACTGATGATATGTACACTACCCTCAGTCATTGTTTTACTCTCACATGTGAGATGTAAGTGTAGTTATATCATAATATAACAACATTACTTTCAAATCCACCTTCAACTATCTATTTCAAGATCATATCCGTTTAAATATTCAAATTTATTGTAATCCATCTCCTATTCAACCATAAGCTGCACCTTGACCTGACTATTCTAATATGTGGCACTGATGATATGTACACTACCCTCAGTCATTGTTCTACTCTCACATGTGAGATGTAAGTGTAGCTGCCATAGTACTGACTATTCTAATATGTGGCACTGATGATATGTACACTACCCTCAGTCATTGTTCTACTCTCACATGTGAGATGTAAGTGTAGCGGTCATAGTACTGACTATTCTAATATGTGGCACTGATGATATGTACACTACCCTCAGTCATTGTTCTACTCTCACATGTGAGGTGTAAATGTAGTGACCATAGTACTGACTGTTCTAATATGTGGCACTGATGATATGTACACTACCCTCAGTCATTGTTCTACTCTCACATGTGAGATGTAAGTGTAGCGGTCATAGTACTGACTATTCTAATATGTGGCACTGATGATATGTACACTACCCTCAGTCATTGTTCTACTCTCACATGTGAGATGTAAGTGTAGCAGCCATAGTACTGACTATTCTAATATGTGGCACTGATGATATGTTCACTACCTCAGTCATTGTTCTACGCTCACATGTGAGGTGTAAGTGTAGTGACCATAGTACTGACTGTTCTAATATGTGGCACTGATGGTATGTACACTACCCTCAGTCATTGTTCTACTCTCACATGTGAGATGTAAGTGTAGCGACTGTAGTACTGACTATTCGAATATGTGCACTGATAATATGTACAATACCCTCATTCATTGTTCTACTCTCACATGTGAGATGTAAGTGTAGCGGCCATAGTACTGACTATTCTAATATGTGGCACTGATGATATGTACACTACCCTCAGTCATTGTTCTACTCTCACATGTGAGGTGTAATTGTAGCGGCGTTAGTTCTGACTATTCTAATAAGTGGCACTGATGATATGTACACTACCCTCAGTCATTGTTCTACTCTCACATGTGAGATGTAAGTGTAGCGGCCATAGTACTGACTATTCTAATATAATGCACTGATGATATGTACACTACCCTCAGTCATTGTTCTACTCTCACATGTGAGATGTGAGTGTGGCGGCCATAGTACTGACTATTCTAATATGTGGCACTGATGATATGTACACTACCCTCAGTCATTGTTCTACTCTCACATGTGAGATGTAAGTGTAGCGGCCGTAGTACTGACTATCCTAATATGTGGCACTGATGATATGTACACTACCCTCAGTCATTGTTCTACTCTCACATGTGAGATGTAAGTGTAGCGACCATAGTACTGACTATTCTAATATGTGGCACTGATGATATGTTCACTATCCTCAGTCATTGTTCTATTCTCACATGTGAGATGTAAGTGTAGCGGCCATAGTACTGACTATTCTAATATGTGGCACTGATGATATGTACACTACCCTCAGTCATTGTTCTACTCTCACATGTGAGATGTAAGTGTAGCGACTATAGTACTGACTATCCTAATATGTGGCACTGATGATATGTACACTACCCTCAGTCATTTGTCTACTCTCACATGTGAGATGTAAGTGTAGCGGCCATAGTACTGACTATTCTAATATGTGGCACTGATGATATGTACACTACCCTCAGTCATTGGTCTACTCTCACATGTGAGATGTAAGTGTTGCGACTATAGTACTGACTATTCTAATATGTGGCACTGATGATATGTACACTACCCTCAGTCATTGTTCTTCTCTCACATGTGAGATGTAAGTGTAGCGGCCATAGTACTGACTATTCTAATATGTGGCACTGATGATATGTACACTACCCTCAGTCATTGGTCTACTCTCACATGTGAGATGTAAGTGTTGCGACTATAGTACTGACTATTCTAATATGTGGCACTGATGATATGTACACTACCCTCAGTCATTGTTCTTCTCTCACATGTGAGATGTAAGTGTAGCGGCCATAGTACTGACTATTCTAATATGTGGCACTGATGATATGTACACTACCCTCAGTCATTGGTCTACTCTCACATGTGAGATGTAAGTGTTGCGACTATAGTACTGACTATTCTAATATGTGGCACTGATGATATGTACACTACCCTCAGTCATTGGTCTTCTCTCACATGTGAGATGTAAGTGTTGCGACTATAGTACTGACTATTCTAATATGTGGCACTGATGATATGTACACTACCCTCAGTCATTGTTCTACTCTCACATGTGAGATGTAAGTGTAGCTGCCATAGTACTGACTATTCTAATATGTGGCACTGATGATATGTACACTACCCTCAGTCATTGTTCTACTCTCACATGTGAGATGTAAGTGTAGCGGTCATAGTACTGACTATTCTAATATGTGGCACTGATGATATGTACACTACCCTCAGTCATTGTTCTACTCTCACATGTGAGGTGTAAATGTAGTGACCATAGTACTGACTGTTCTAATATGTGGCACTGATGATATGTACACTACCCTCAGTCATTGTTCTACTCTCACATGTGAGATGTAAGTGTAGCGGTCATAGTACTGACTATTCTAATATGTGGCACTGATGATATGTACACTACCCTCAGTCATTGTTCTACTCTCACATGTGAGATGTAAGTGTAGCAGCCATAGTACTGACTATTCTAATATGTGGCACTGATGATATGTTCACTACCTCAGTAATTGTTCTACTCTCACATGTGAGGTGTAAGTGTAGTGACCATAGTACTGACTGTTCTAATATGTGGCACTGATGATATGTACACTACCCTCAGTCATTGTTCTACTCTCACATGTGAGATGTAAGTGTAGCAGCCATAGTACTGACTATTCTAATATGTGGCACTGATGATATGTTCACTACCTCAGTCATTGTTCTACTCTCACATGTGAGGTGTAAGTGTAGTGACCATAGTACGGACTGTTCTAATATGTGGCACTTATGATATGTACACTACCCTCAGTCATTGTTCTACTCTCACATGTGAGATGTAAGTGTAGCGACTGTAGTACTGACTATTCGAATATGTGGCACTGATAATATGTACAATACCCTCATTCATTGTTCTACTGTCACATGTGAGATGTAAGTGTAGCGGCAATAGTACTGACTATTCTAATATAATGCACTGATGATATATACACTACCCTCAGTCATTGTTCTACTCTCACATGTGAGATGTGAGTGTGGCGGCCATAGTACTGACTATTCTAATATGTGGCACTGATGATATGTACACTACCCTCAGTCATTGTTCTACTCTCACATGTGAGATGTAAGTGTAGCGGCCGTAGTACTGACTATCCTAATATGTGGCACTGATGATATGTACACTACCCTCAGTCATTGTTCTACTCTCACATGTGAGATGTAAGTGTAGCGACCATAGTACTGACTATTCTAATATGTGGCACTGATGATATGTTCACTACCCTCAGTCATTGTTCTACTCTCACATGTGAGATGTAAGTGTAGCGGCCATAGTACTGACTATTCTAATATGTGGCACTGATGATATGTACACTACCCTCAGTCATTGTTCTACTCTCACATGTGAGATGTAAGTGTAGCGGCCATAGTACTGACTATCCTAATATGTGGCACTGATGATATGTACACTACCCTCAGTCATTGTTCTACTCTCACATGTGAGATGTAAGTGTTGCGACTATAGTACTGACTATTCTAATATGTGGCACTGATGATATGTACACTACCCACAGTCATTGTTCTACTCTCACATGTGATATGTAAGTGTGGCGGCCATAGTACTGACTATTCGAATATGTGGCACTGATGATATGTACACTACCCTCAGTCATTGTTCTACACTCACATGAGAGATGTAAGTGTAGCGGCCATAGTACTGACTACTCTAATATGTGGCACTGATTATATGTTCACTACCCTCAGTCTTTGTTCTACTGTCACATGTGAGACGTAAGTGCAGCGACTGTAGTACTGACTATTCTAATATGTGGCACTGATGATATGTACACTACTTCAGTCATTGTTCTACTCTCACATGTGAGATGTAAGTGTAGCGGCCATAGTACTGACTATTCTTATATTTGGCACTGATGATAAGTACACTACCCTCAGTCATTGTTCTACTCTCACATGTGAGATGTAAGTGTAGTAACCATAGTACTGACTATTCTAATATGTGGCACTGATGATATGTACACTACCCTCAGTCATTGTTCTACTCTCACATGTGAGATGTAAGTGTAGCGGCCATAGTACTGACTATTCTAATATGTGGCACTGATGATATGTACACTACCCTCAGTCATTGTTCTACTCTCACATGTGAGATGTAAGTGTAGCAGCCATAGTACTGACTATCCTAATATGTGGCACTGATGATATGTACACTACCCTCAGTCATTGTTCTACTCTCACATGTGAGATGTAAGTGTAGCGGCCATAGTACTTACTATTCTAATATGTTGCACTGATGATATGTACACTACCCTCAGTCATTGTTCTACTCTCACATGTGAGATGTAAGTGTAGCGGCCATAGTACTGACTATTCTAATATGTGGCACTAATTATATGTACACTACCCTCAATCATTGTTCTAATCTCACATGTGAGATGTAAGTGCAGCGGCCATAGTACTGACTATTCTAATATGTGGCACTGATGATATGTACACTACCCTCAGTCATTGTTTTACTCTCACATGTGAGATGTAAGAGTAGCGGCCATAGTACTGACTATTCTAATTTGTGGCACTGATGATATGTACACTACCCTCAGTCATTGTTCTACTCTCACATGTGAGATGTAAGTGTAGCGGTCATACTACTGACTATCCTAATATGTGGCACTGATGATATGTACACTACCCTCAGTCATTGTTCTACTCTCACATGTGAGATGTAAGTGTAGCGGCCACAGTACTGACTATTCTAATATGTGGCAATGTTTATATGTACACTACCCTCAGTCACTGTTCTACTCTCACATGTGAGATGTAAGAGTAGCGGCCATAGTACTGACTATCCTAATATGTGGCACTGATGATGTGTACGCTACCCTCAGTCATTGTTCTACTCTCACATGTGAGATGTAAGTGTAGCGGCCATAGTACTGACTATTCTAATATGTGGCACTGATGATATGTACACTACCCTCAGTCACTGTTCTACTCTCACATGTGAGATGTAAGTGTAGCGGCTGTAGTACTGACTATTCTAATATGTGGCACTGATGATATGTACACTACCCTCAGTCATTGTTCTACTCTCTCTTGTGAGATGTAAGTGTAGCGGCCATAGTACTGACTATTCTAATATGTGGCACTGATGATATGTACACTACCCTCAGTCATTGTTCTACTCTCACATGTGAGGTGTAAATGTAGTGACCATAGTACTGACTGTTCTAATATGTGGCACTGATGATATGTACACTACCCTCAGTCATTGTTCTACTCTCACATGTGAGATGTAAGTGTAGCGGTCATAGTACTGACTATTCTAATATGTGGCACTGATGATATGTACACTACCCTCAGTCATTGTTCTACTCTCACATGTGAGATGTAAGTGTAGCAGCCATAGTACTGACTATTCTAATATGTGGCACTGATGATATGTTCACTACCTCAGTCATTGTTCTACACTCACATGTGAGGTGTAAGTGTAGTGACCATAGTACTGACTGTTCTAATATGTGGCACTGATGATATGTACACTACCCTCAGTCATTGTTCTACTCTCACATGTGAGATGTAAGTGTAGCGACTGTAGTACTGACTATTCGAATATGTGGCACTGATAATATGTACAATACCCTCATTCATTGTTCTACTCTCACATGAGAGATGTAAGTGTAGCGGCCATAGTACTGACTATTCTAATATGTGGCACTGATGATATGTACACTACCCTCAGTCATTGTTCTACTCTCACATGTGAGGTGTAATTGTAGCTGCGTTAGTTCTGACTATTCTAATATGTGGCACTGATGATATGTACACTACCCTCAGTCATTGTTCTACTCTCACATGTGAGATGTAAGTGTAGCGGCCATAGTACTGACTATTCTAATATAATGCACTGATGATATGTACACTACCCTCAGTCATTGTCCAACTCTCACATGTGAGATATGAGTGTGGCGGCCATAGTACTGACTATTCTAATATGTGGCACTGATGATATGTACACTACCCTCAGTCATTGTTCTACTCTCACATGTGAGATGTAAGTGTAGCGACCATAGTACTGACTATTCTAATATGTGGCACTGATGATATGTTCACTACCCTCAGTCATTGTTCTACTCTCACATGTGAGATGTAAGTGTAGCGGCCATAGTACTGACTATTCTAATATGTGGCACTGATGATATGTACACTACCCTCAGTCATTGGTCTACTCTCACATGTGAGATGTAAGTGTTGCGACTATAGTACTGACTATTCTAATATGTGGCACTGATGATATGTACACTACCCTCAGTCATTGTTCTACTGTCACATGTGAGACGTAAGTGTAGCGACTGTAGTACTGACTATTCTAATATGTGGCACTGATGATATGTACACTACCCTCAGTCATTGTTCTACTCTCACATGTGAGATGTAAGTGTAGCGGCCATAGTACTGACTATTCTAATATGTGGCACTGATGATATGTACACTACCCTCAGTCATTGTTCTACTGTCACATGTGAGACGTAAGTGTAGCGACTGTAGTACTGACTATTCTAATATGTGGCACTGATGATATGTACACTACCCTCAGTCATTGGTCTACTCTCACATGTGAGATGTAAGTGTTGCGACTATAGTACTGACTATTCTAATATGTGGCACTGATGATATGTACACTACCCTCAGTCATTGTTCTACTCTCACATGTGAGATGTAAGTGTAGCGGCCGTAGTACTTACTGTCCTAATATGTGGCACTGATGATATGTTCACTACCCTCAGTCTTTGTTCTACTGTCACATGTGAGATGTAAGTGTTGCGGCCATAGTACTGACTATTCTAATATGTGGCACTGATGATATGTACACTACCCTCAGTCATTGGTCTACTCTCACATGTGAGATGTAAGTGTTGCGACTATAGTACTGACTATTCTAATATGTGGCACTGATGATACGCACACTACCCTCAGTCATTGTTCTACTCTCACATGTGAGATGTGAGTGTGGCGGCCATAGTACTGACTATTCTAATATGTGGCACTGATGATATGTACACTACCCTCAGTCATTGTTCTACTCTCACATGTGAGATATAAGTGTAGCGGCCGTAGTACTTACTGTCCTAATATGTGGCACTGATGATATGTACACTACCCTCAGTCATGGTTTTACTCTCACATGTGAGATGTAAGAGTAGCGGCCATAGTACTGACTATTCTAATTTGTGGCACTGATGATATGTACACTACCTCAGTCATTGTACTACTCTCAGAAGTGAGATGTAAGTGTAGCGGCCATAGTACTGACTATTCTAATATGTGGCACTGATGATATGTACACTACCCTCAGACATTGTTCTACCCTCACATGTGAGATGTAAGTGTAGCGGCTGTAGTACTGACTATTCTAATATGTGGCACTGATGATATTTACACTACCCACAGTCATTGTTCTACTCTCACATGTGAGATTTAAGTGCAGCGGCCATAGTACTGACTATTCTAATATGTGGCAGTGATGACATGTACACTACCCTCAGTCACTGTTCTACTCTCACATGTGAGGTGTAAGTGTAGCGGCCAAGGTACTGACTATTCTAATATGTGGCACTGATGATATGTACACTACCCTCAGTCATTGTTCTACTCTCATATGTGAGATGTAAGTGTAGCGGCCATAGTACTGACTATCCTAATATGTGGCACTGATGATATGTACACTACCCTCAGTCATTGTTCTACTCTCACATGTGAGATGTGAGTGTGGCGGCCATAGTACTGACTATTCTAATATGTGGCACTGATGATATGTACACTACCCTCAGTCATTGTTCTACTCTCACATGTGAGATGTAAGTGTAGCGGCCGTAGTACTTACTGTCCTAATAAGTGGCACTGATGATATGTACACTACCCTCAGTCATTGTTCTACTCTCACATGTGAGATGTAAGTGTAGCGACCATAGTACTGACTATTCTAATATGTGGCACTGATGATATGTTCACTACCCTCAGTCATTGTTCTACTCTCACATGTGAGATGTAAGTGTAGCGCCATAGTACTGACTATTCTAATATGTGGCAGTGATGATATGTACACTACCCTCAGTCATTGTTCTACTCTCACATGTGAGATGTAAGTGTAGCGGCCATAGTACTGACTATCCTAATATGTGGCACTGATGATATGCACACTACCCTCAGTCATTGGTGTTCTCTCACATGTGAGATGTAAGTGTAGCGACCATTGTACTGACTATTCTAATATGTGGCACTGATGATATGTTCACTACCATCAGTCATTGTTCTACTCTCACATGTGAGATGTAAGTGTAGCGGCCATAGTACTGACTATTCTAATATGTGGCACTGATGATATGTACACTACCCTCAGTCATTGGTCTACTCTCACATGTGAGATGTAAGTGTTGCGACTATAGTACTGACTATTCTAATATGTGGCACTGATGATATGTACACTACCCTCAGTCATTGTTCTTCTCTCACATGTGAGATGTAAGTGTAGCGGCCATAGTACTGACTATTCTAATATGTGGCACTGATGATATGTACACTACCCTCAGTCATTGGTCTACTCTCACATGTGAGATGTAAGTGTTGCGACTATAGTACTGACTATTCTAATATGTGGCACTGATGATATGTACACTACCCTCAGTCATTGTTCTTCTCTCACATGTGAGATGTAAGTGTAGCGGCCATAGTACTGACTATTCTAATATGTGGCACTGATGATATGTACACTACCCTCAGTCATTGGTCTACTCTCACATGTGAGATGTAAGTGTTGCGACTATAGTACTGACTATTCTAATATGTGGCACTGATGATATGTACACTACCCTCAGTCATTGGTCTACTCTCACATGTGAGATGTAAGTGTTGCGACTATAGTACTGACTATTCTAATATGTGGCACTGATGATATGTACACTACCCTCAGTCATTGTTCTACTCTCACATGTGAGATGTAAGTGTAGCTGCCATAGTACTGACTATTCTAATATGTGGCACTGATGATATGTACACTACCCTCAGTCATTGTTCTACTCTCACATGTGAGATGTAAGTGTAGCGGTCATAGTACTGACTATTCTAATATGTGGCACTGATGATATGTACACTACCCTCAGTCATTGTTCTACTCTCACATGTGAGGTGTAAATGTAGTGACCATAGTACTGACTGTTCTAATATGTGGCACTGATGATATGTACACTACCCTCAGTCATTGTTCTACTCTCACATGTGAGATGTAAGTGTAGCGGTCATAGTACTGACTATTCTAATATGTGGCACTGATGATATGTACACTACCCTCAGTCATTGTTCTACTCTCACATGTGAGATGTAAGTGTAGCAGCCATAGTACTGACTATTCTAATATGTGGCACTGATGATATGTTCACTACCTCAGTCATTGTTCTACTCTCACATGTGAGGTGTAAGTGTAGTGACCATAGTACTGACTGTTCTAATATGTGGCACTGATGATATGTACACTACCCTCAGTCATTGTTCTACTCTCACATGTGAGATGTAAGTGTAGCGACTGTAGTACTGACTATTCGAATATGTGGCACTGATAATATGTACAATACCCTCATTCATTGTTCTACTGTCACATGTGAGATGTAAGTGTAGCGGCCATAGTACTGACTATTCTAATATGTGGCACTGATGATATGTACACTACCCTCAGTCATTGTTCTACTCTCACATGTGAGGTGTAATTGTAGCGGCGTTAGTTCTGACTATTCTAATATGTGGCACTGATGATATGTACACTACCCTCAGTCATTGTTCTACTCTCACATGTGAGATGTAAGTGTAGCGGCCATAGTACTGACTATTCTAATATAATGCACTGATGATATATACACTACCCTCAGTCATTGTTCTACTCTCACATGTGAGATGTGAGTGTGGCGGCCATAGTACTGACTATTCTAATATGTGGCACTGATGATATGTACACTACCCTCAGTCATTGTTCTACTCTCACATGTGAGATGTAAGTGTAGCGGCCGTAGTACTGACTATCCTAATATGTGGCACTGATGATATGTACACTACCCTCAGTCATTGTTCTACTCTCACATGTGAGATGTAAGTGTAGCGACCATAGTACTGACTATTCTAATATGTGGCACTGATGATATGTTCACTACCCTCAGTCATTGTTCTACTCTCACATGTGAGATGTAAGTGTAGCGGCCGTAGTACTGACTATCCTAATATGTGGCACTGATGATATGTACACTACCCTCAGTCATTGTTCTACTCTCACATGTGAGATGTAAGTGTAGCGACCATAGTACTGACTATTCTAATATGTGGCACTGATGATATGTTCACTACCCTCAGTCATTGTTCTACTCTCACATGTGAGATGTAAGTGTAGTGACCATAGTACTGACTATTCTAATATGTGTGGCACTGATGATACGCACACTACCCTCAGTCATTTTTCTACTCTCACATG
Source organism: Meconema thalassinum (assembly GCA_946902985.2). Lineage (NCBI taxonomy): Eukaryota > Metazoa > Arthropoda > Insecta > Orthoptera > Tettigoniidae > Meconema > Meconema thalassinum. The sequence continues at coordinate 71,890,564 of OX336393.1, read as the reverse complement.
TGAGATGTAAGTGTTGCGGCCATAGTACTGACTATTCTAATATGTGTGGCACTGATGATATGTACACTACCCTCAGTCATTGTTCTACACTCACATGAGAGATGTAAGTGTAGCGGCCATAGTACTGACTACTCTAATATGTGGCACTGATTATATGTTCACTACCCTCAGTCTTTGTTCTACTGTCACATGTGAGACGTAAGTGTAGCGACTGTAGTACTGACTATTCTAATATGTGGCACTGATGATATGTACACTACTTCTGTCATTGTTCTACTCTCACATGTGAGATGTAAGTGTAGCGGCCATAGTACTGACTATTCTTATATTTGGCACTGATGATAAGTACACTACCCTCAGTCATTGTTCTACTCTCACATGTGAGATGTAAGTGTAGTAACCATAGTACTGACTATTCTAATATGTGGCACTGATGATATGTACACTACCCTCAGTCATTGTTCTACTCTCACATGTGAGATGTAAGTGTAGCGGCCATAGTACTGACTATTCTAATATGTGGCACTGATGATATGTACACTACCCTCAGTCATTGTTCTACTCTCACATGTGAGATGTTAGTGTAGCAGCCATAGTACTGACTATCCTAATATGTGGCACTGATGATATGTACACTACCCTCAGTCATTGTTCTACTCTCACATGTGAGATGTAAGTGTAGCGGCCATAGTACTTACTATTCTAATATGTTGCACTGATGATATGTACACTACCCTCAGTCATTGTTCTACTCTCACATGTGAGATGTAAGTGTAGCGGCCATAGTACTGACTATTCTAATATGTGGCACTAATTATATGTACACTACCCTCAATCATTGTTCTAATCTCACATGTGAGATGTAAGTGCAGCGGCCATAGTACTGACTATTCTAATATGTGGCACTGATGATATGTACACTACCCTCAGTCATTGTTTTACTCTCACATGTGAGATGTAAGAGTAGCGGCCATAGTACTGACTATTCTAATTTGTGGCACTGATGATATGTACACTACCCTCAGTCATTGTTCTACTCTCACATGTGAGATGTAAGTGTAGCGGTCATACTACTGACGATCTTAATATGTGGCACTGATGATATGTACACTACCCTCAGTCATTGTTCTACTCTCACATGTGAGATGTAAGTGTAGCGGCCACAGTACTGACTATTCTAATATGTGGCAATGTTTATATGTACACTACCCTCAGTCACTGTTCTACTCTCACATGTGAGATGTAAGAGTAGCGGCCATAGTACTGACTATCCTAATATGTGGCACTGATGATGTGTACGCTACCCTCAGTCATTGTTCTACTCTCACATGTGAGATGTAAGTGTAGCGGCCATAGTACTGACTATTCTAATATGTGGCACTGATGATATGTACACTACCCTCAGTCACTGTTCTACTCTCACATGTGAGATGTAAGTGTAGCGGCTGTAGTACTGACTATTCTAATATGTGGCACTGATTATATGTACACTACCCTCAGTCATTGTTCTACTCTCTCTTGTGAGATGTAAGTGTAGCGGCCATAGTACTGACTATTCTAATATGTGGCACTGATGATATGTACACTACCCTCAGTCATTGTTCTACTCTCACATGTGAGGTGTAAATGTAGTGACCATAGTACTGACTGTTCTAATATGTGGCACTGATGATATGTACACTACCCTCAGTCATTGTTCTACTCTCACATGTGAGATGTAAGTGTAGCGGTCATAGTACTGACTATTCTAATATGTGGCACTGATGATATGTACACTACCCTCAGTCATTGTTCTACTCTCACATGTGAGATGTAAGTGTAGCAGCCATAGTACTGACTATTCTAATATGTGGCACTGATGATATGTTCGCTACCTCAGTCATTGTTCTACACTCACATGTGAGGTGTAAGTGTAGTGACCATAGTACTGACTGTTCTAATATGTGGCACTGATGATATGTACACTACCCTCAGTCATTGTTCTACTCTCACATGTGAGATGTAAGTGTAGCGACTGTAGTACTGACTATTCGAATATGTGGCACTGATAATATGTACAATACCCTCATTCATTGTTCTACTCTCACATGAGAGATGTAAGTGTAGCGGCCATAGTACTGACTATTCTAATATGTGGCACTGATGATATGTACACTACCCTCAGTCATTGTTCTACTCTCACATGTGAGGTGTAATTGTAGCTGCGTTAGTTCTGACTATTCTAATATGTGGCACTGATGATATGTACACTACCCTCAGTCATTGTTCTACTCTCACATGTGAGATGTAAGTGTAGCGGCCATAGTACTGACTATTCTAATATAATGCACTGATGATATGTACACTACCCTCAGTCATTGTTCAAGTCTCACATGTGAGATATGAGTGTGGCGGCCATAGTACTGACTATTCTAATATGTGGCACTGATGATATGTACACTACCCTCAGTCATTGTTCTACTCTCACATGTGAGATGTAAGTGTAGCGGCCGTAGTACTGACTATCCTAATATGTGGCACTGATGATATGTACACTACCCTCAGTCATTGTTCTACTCTCACATGTGAGATGTAAGTGTAGCGACCATAGTACTGACTATTCTAATATGTGGCACTGATGATATGTTCACTACCCTCAGTCATTGTTCTACTCTCACATGTGAGATGTAAGTGTAGCGGCCATAGTACTGACTATTCTAATATGTGGCACTGATGATATGTACACTACCCTCAGTCATTGTTCTACTCTCACATGTGAGATGTAAGTGTAGCGGCCGTAGTACTGACTATTCTAATATGTGGCACTGATGATATGTACACTACCCTCAGTCATTGGTCTACTCTCACATGTGAGATGTAAGTGTTGCGACTATAGTACTGACTATTCTAATATGTGGCACTGATGATATGTACACTACCCTCAGTCATTGTTCTACTGTCACATGTGAGACGTAAGTGTAGCGACTGTAGTACTGACTATTCTAATATGTGGCACTGATGATATGTACACTACCCTCAGTCATTGGTCTACTCTCACATGTGAGATGTAAGTGTTGCGACTATAGTACTGACTATTCTAATATGTGGCACTGATGATATGTACACTACCCTCAGTCATTGTTCTACTCTCACATGTGAGATGTAAGTGTAGTGACCATAGTACTGACTATTCTAATATGTGGCACTGATGATACGCACACTACCCTCAGTCATTGTTCTACTCTCACATGTGAGATGTAAGTGTAGCGGCCATAGTACTGACTATCCTAATATGTGGCACTGATGATATGCACACTACCCTCAGTCATTGGTGTTCTCTCATATGTGAGATGTAAGTGTAGCGGCCATAGTACTGACTATCCTAATATGTGGCACTGATGATATGTACACTACCCTCAGTCATTGTTCTACTCTCACATGTGAGATATAAGTGTAGCGGCCGTAGTACTTACTGTCCTAATATGTGGCACTGATGATATGTACACTACCCTCAGTCATGGTTTTACTCTCACATGTGAGATGTAAGAGTAGCGGCCATAGTACTGACTATTCTAATTTGTGGCACTGATGATATGTACACTACCTCAGTCATTGTACTACTCTCAGAAGTGAGATGTAAGTGTAGCGGCCATAGTACTGACTATTCTAATATGTGGCACTGATGATATGTACACTACCCTCAGACATTGTTCTACCCTCACATGTGAGATGTAAGTGTAGCGGCTGTAGTACTGACTATTCTAATATGTGGCACTGATGATATTTACACTACCCACAGTCATTGTTCTACTCTCACATGTGAGATTTAAGTGCAGCGGCCATAGTACTGACTATTCTAATATGTGGCAGTGATGACATGTACACTACCCTCAGTCATTGTTCTACTCTCACATGTGAGGTGTAAGTGTAGCGGCCAAGGTACTGACTATTCTAATATGTGGCACTGATGATATGTACACTACCCTCAGTCATTGTTCTACTCTCATATGTGAGATGTAAGTGTAGCGGCCATAGTACTGACTATCCTAATATGTGGCACTGATGATATGTACACTACCCTCAGTCATTGTTCTACTCTCACATGTGAGATGTGAGTGTGGCGGCCATAGTACTGACTATTCTAATATGTGGCACTGATGATATGTACACTACCCTCAGTCATTGTTCTACTCTCACATGTGAGATGTAAGTGTAGCGGCCGTAGTACTTACTGTCCTAATAAGTGGCACTGATGATATGTACACTACCCTCAGTCATTGTTCTACTCTCACATGTGAGATGTAAGTGTAGCGACCATAGTACTGACTATTCTAATATGTGGCACTGATGATATGTTCACTACCCTCAGTCATTGTTCTACTCTCACATGTGAGATGTAAGTGTAGCGCCATAGTACTGACTATTCTAATATGTGGCAGTGATGATATGTACACTACCCTCAGTCATTGTTCTACTCTCACATGTGAGATGTAAGTGTAGCGGCCATAGTACTGACTATCCTAATATGTGGCACTGATGATATGCACACTACCCTCAGTCATTGGTGTTCTCTCACATGTGAGATGTAAGTGTAGCGACCATTGTACTGACTATTCTAATATGTGGCACTGATGATATGTTCACTACCATCAGTCATTGTTCTACTCTCACATGTGATATGTAAGTGTAGCGGCCATAGTACTGACTATTCTAATATGTGGCATTGATGATATGTTCACTACCCTCAGTCATTGTTCTACTGTCACATGTGAGATGTAAGTGTAGCGACTGTAGTACTGACTATTCTAATATGTGGCACTGATGATATGTACACTACCTCAGTCATTGTTCTACTCTCACATGTGAGATGTAAGTGTAGCGGCCATAGTACTGACTATTCTTATATTTGGCACTGATGATATGTACACTACCCTCAGTCATTGTTCTACCCTCACATGTGAGATGTAAGTGTAGTGACCATAGTACTGACTATTCTAATATGTGGCACTGATGATATGTACACTACCCTCAGTCATTGTTCTACTCTCACATGTGAGATGTAAGTGTAGCGGCCATAGTACTGACTATTCTAATATGTGGCACTGATGATATGTACACTACCCTCAGTCATTGTTCTACTCTCACATGTGAGATGTAAGTGTAGCAGCCATAGTACTGACTATCCTAATATATGGCACTGATAATATGTACACTACCCTCAGTCATTGTTCTACTCTCACATGTGAGATGTAAGTGTAGCGGCCATAGTACTGACTATTCTAATATGTTGCACTGATGATATGTACACTACCCTCAGTCATTGTTCTACTGTCACATGTAAGATGTAAGTGTAGCGACTGTAGTACTGACTATTCTAATATGTGGCACTGATGATATGTACACTACCTCAGTCATTGTTCTACTCTCACATGTGAGATGTAAGTGTAGCGGCCATAGTACTGACTATTCTTATATTTGGCACTAAGGATATGTACACTACCCTCAGTCATTGTTCTACTCTCACATGTGAGATGTAAGTGTAGTGACCATAGTACTGACTATTCTAATATGTGGCACTGATGATATGTACACTACCCTCAGTCATTGTTCTACTCTCACATGTGAGATGTAAGTGTAGCGGCCATAGTACTGACTATTCTAATATGTGGCACTGATGATATATACACTACCCTCAGACATTGTTCTACTCTCACATGTGAGATGTAAGTGTAGCGGCTGTAGTACTGACTATTCTAATATGTGGCACTGATGATATGTACACTACCCTCAGTCATTGTTCTACTCTCAAATGTGAGGTGTAAGTGTAGTGGCCATAGTACTGACTATTCTAATATGTGGCACTGATGATATGTACACTACCCCCAGTCATTGTTCTACTCTCACATGTGAGATGTAAGTGTAGCGGCCATAGTACTGACTATTCTAATATGTTGCACTGATGATATGTACACTACCCTCAGTCATTTTTCTACTCTCACATGTGAGATGTAAGTGTAGCGGCCATAGTACTGACTATTCTAATATGTGGCACTAATGATATGTACACTACCCTCAGTCATTGTTCAAATCTCACATGTGAGATGTAAGTGCAGCGGCCATAGTACTGACTATTCTAATATGTGGCACTGATGATATGTACACTATCTCAGTCATTGTTCTACTCTCACATGTGAGATGTATGTGTAGCGGCCATAGTACTGACTATTATAATATGTGGCACTGATGATATGTACACTACCCTCAGACATTGTTCTACTCTCACATGTGAGATGTAAGTGTAGCGGCTGTAGTACTGACTATTCTAATATGTGGCACTGATGATATGTACACTACCCTCAGTCATTGTTCTACTCTCACATGTGAGGTGTAAGTGTAGCGGCCATAGTACTGACTATTCTAATATGTGGCACTGATGATATGTACACTACCCTCAGTCATTGTTCTACTCTCATATGTGAGATGTAAGTGTAGCGGCCATAGTACTGACTATCCTAATATGTGGCACTGATGATATGTTCACTACCCTCAGTCTTTGTTCTACTGTCACATGTGAGACGTAAGTGTAGTGACCATAATACTGACTATTCTAATATGTGGCACTGATGATACGCACACTACCCTCAGTCATTGTTCTACTCTCACATGTGAGATGTGAGTGTGGCGGCCATAGTACTGACTATTCTAATATGTGGCACTGATGATATGTACACTACCCTCAGTCATTGTTCTACTCTCACATGTGAGATATAAGTGTAGCGGCCGTAGTACTTACTGTCCTAATATGTGGCACTGATGATATGTACACTACCCTCAGTCATGGTTTTACTCTCACATGTGAGATGTAAGAGTAGCGGCCATAGTACTGACTATTCTAATTTGTGGCACTGATGATATGTACACTACCTCAGTCATTGTACTACTCTCAGAAGTGAGATGTAAGTGTAGCGGCCATAGTACTGACTATTCTAATATGTGGCACTGATGATATGTACACTACCCGCAGACATTGTTCTACCCTCACATGTGAGATGTAAGTGTAGCGGCTGTAGTACTGACTATTCTAATATGTGGCACTGATGATATTTACACTACCCACAGTCATTGTTCTACTCTCACATGTGAGATTTAAGTGCAGCGGCCATAGTACTGACTATTCTAATATGTGGCAGTGATGACATGTACACTACCCTCAGTCATTGTTCTACTCTCACATGTGAGGTGTAAGTGTAGCGGCCAAGGTACTGACTATTCTAATATGTGGCACTGATGATATGTACACTACCCTCAGTCATTGTTCTACTCTCATATGTGAGATGTAAGTGTAGCGGCCATAGTACTGACTATCCTAATATGTGGCACTGATGATATGTACACTACCCTCAGTCATTGTTCTACTCTCACATGTGAGATGTGAGTGTGGCGGCCATAGTACTGACTATTCTAATATGTGGCACTGATGATATGTACACTACCCTCAGTCATTGTTCTACTCTCACATGTGAGATGTAAGTGTAGCGGCCGTAGTACTTACTGTCCTAATAAGTGGCACTGATGATATGTACACTACCCTCAGTCATTGTTCTACTCTCACATGTGAGATGTAAGTGTAGCGACCATAGTACTGACTATTCTAATATGTGGCACTGATGATATGTTCACTACCCTCAGTCATTGTTCTACTCTCACATGTGAGATGTAAGTGTAGCGCCATAGTACTGACTATTCTAATATGTGGCACTGATTATATGTACACTACCCTCAGTCATTGTTCTACTCTCACATGTGAGATGTAAGTGTAGCGGCCATAGTACTGACTATCCTAATATGTGGCACTGATGATATGCACACTACCCTCAGTCATTGGTGTTCTCTCACATGTGAGATGTAAGTGTAGCGACCATTGTACTGACTATTCTAATATGTGGCACTGATGATATGTTCACTACCATCAGTCATTGTTCTACTCTCACATGTGATATGTAAGTGTAGCGGCCATAGTACTGACTATTCTAATATGTGGCATTGATGATATGTTCACTACCCTCAGTCATTGTTCTACTGTCACATGTGAGATGTAAGTGTAGCGACTGTAGTACTGACTATTCTAATATGTGGCACTGATGATATGTACACTACCTCAGTCATTGTTCTACTCTCACATGTGAGATGTAAGTGTAGCGGCCATAGTACTGACTATTCTTATATTTGGCACTAATGATATGTACACTACCCTCAGTCATTGTTCTACCCTCACATGTGAGATGTAAGTGTAGTGACCATAGTACTGACTATTCTAATATGTGGCACTGATGATATGTACACTACCCTCAGTCATTGTTCTACTCTCACATGTGAGATGTAAGTGTAGCGGCCATAGTACTGACTATTCTAATATGTGGCACTGATGAAATGTACACTACCCTCAGTCATTGTTCTACTCTCACATGTGAGATGTAAGTGTAGCAGCCATAGTACTGACTATCCTAATATATGGCACTGATAATATGTACACTACCCTCAGTCATTGTTCTACTCTCACATGTGAGATGTAAGTGTAGCGGCCATAGTACTGACTATTCTAATATGTTGCACTGATGATATGTACACTACCCTCAGTCATTGTTCTACTGTCACATGTAAGATGTAAGTGTAGCGACTGTAGTACTGACTATTCTAATATGTGGCACTGATGATATGTACACTACCTCAGTCATTGTTCTACTCTCACATGTGAGATGTAAGTGTAGCGGCCATAGTACTGACTATTCTTATATTTGGCACTGATGATATGTACACTACCCTCAGTCATTGTTCTACTCTCACATGTGAGATGTAAGTGTAGTGACCATAGTACTGACTATTCTAATATGTGGCACTGATGATATGTACACTACCCTCAGTCATTGTTCTACTCTCACATGTGAGATGTAAGTGTAGCGGCCATAGTACTGACTATTCTAATATGTGGCACTGATGATATGTACACTACCCTCAGACATTGTTCTACTCTCACATGTGAGATGTAAGTGTAGCGGCTGTAGTACTGACTATTCTAATATGTGGCACTGATGATATGTACACTACCCTCAGTCATTGTTCTACTCTCAAATGTGAGGTGTAAGTGTAGTGGCCATAGTACTGACTATTCTAATATGTGGCACTGATGATATGTACACTACCCCCAGTCATTGTTCTACTCTCACATGTGAGATGTAAGTGTAGCGGCCATAGTACTGACTATTCTAATATGTTGCACTGATGATATGTACACTACCCTCAGTCATTTTTCTACTCTCACATGTGAGATGTAAGTGTAGCGGCCATAGTACTGACTATTCTAATATGTGGCACTAATGATATGTACACTACCCACAGTCATTGTTCTAATCTCACATGTGAGATGTAAGTGCAGCGGCCATAGTACTGACTATTCTAATATGTGGCACTGATGATATGTACACTACCTCAGTCATTGTTCTACTCTCACATGTGAGATGTATGTGTAGCGGCCATAGTACTGACTATTATAATATGTGGCACTGATGATATGTACACTACCCTCAGACATTGTTCTACTCTCACATGTGAGATGTAAGTGTAGCGGCTGTAGTACTGACTATTCTAATATGTGGCACTGATGATATGTACACTACCCTCAGTCATTGATCTACTCTCACATGTGAGGTGTAAGTGTAGCGGCCATAGTACTGACTATTCTAATATGTGGCACTGATGATATGTACACTACCCTCAGTCATTGTTCTACTCTCATATGTGAGATGTAAGTGTAGCGGCCATAGTACTGACTATCCTAATATGTGGCACTGATGATATGTACACTACCCTCAGTCATTGTTCTACTCTCACATGTGAGATGTGAGTGTGGCGGCCATAGTACTGACTATTCTAATATGTGGCACTGATGATATGTACACTACGCTCAGTCATTGTTCTACTCTCACATGTGAGATGTAAGTGTAGCGGCCGTAGTACTGACTATCCTAATATGTGGCACTGATGATATGTACACTACCCTCAGTCATTGTTCTACTCTCACATGTGAGATGTAAGTGTAGCGACCATAGTACTGACTATTCTAATATGTGGCACTGATGATATGTTCACTACCCTCAGTCACTGTTCTACTCTCACATGTGAGATTTAAGTGTAGCGGCCATAGTACTGACTATTCTAATATGTGGCATTGATGATATGTACACTACCCTCAGTCATTGTTCTACTCTCACATGTGAGATGCAAGTGTAGCGGCCATAGTACTGACTATCCTAATATGTGGCACTGATGATATGCACACTACCCTCAGTCATTGGTCTACTCTCACATGTGAGATGTAAGTGTAGCGACCATAGTACTGACTATTCTAATATGTGGCACTGATGATATGTTCACTACCCTCAGTCATTGTTCTACTCTCACATGTGAGATGTAAGTGTAGCGGCCATAGTACTGACTATTCTAATATGTGGCACTGATGATATGTTCACTACCCTCAGTCATTGTTCTACTCTCACATGTGATATGTAAGTGTAGCGGCCATAGTACTGACTATTCTAATATGTGGCACTGATGATATGTTCACTACCCGCAGTCATTGTTCTACTGTCACATGTGAGATGTAAGTGTAGCGACTGTAGAACTGACTATTCCAATATGTGGCACTGATGATATGTACACTACCTCAGTCATTGTTCTACCCTCACATGTGAGATGTAAGTGTAGCGGCCATAGTACTGACTATTCTTATATTTGGCACCGATGATATGTACACTACCCTCAGTCATTGTTCTACTCTGACATGTGAGATGTAAGTGTAGCGGCCATAGTACTGACTATTCTAATATGTGGTACTGATGATATGTACACTACCCTCAGTCATTGTTCTACTCTCACATGTGAGATGTAAGTGTAGCAGCCATAGTACTGACTATCCTAATATGTGGCACTGATTATATGTACACTACCCTCAGTCATTGTTCTACTCTCACATGTGAGATGTAAGTGTAGCGGCCATATTACTGACTATTCTAATATGTTGCACTGATGATATGTACACTACCCTCAGTCATTTTTCTACTCTCACATGTGAGATGTAAGTGTAGCGGCCATAGTACTGACTATTCTAATATGTGGCACTAATGATATGTACACTACCCTCAGTCATTGTTCTAATCTCACATGTGAGATGAAAGTGCAGCGGCCATAGTACTGACTATTCTAATATGTGGCACTGATGATATGTACACTACCCTCAGACATTGTTCTACTCTCACATGTGAGATGTAAGTGTAGCGGCTGTAGTAGGCACTATTCTAATATGTGGCACTGATGATATGTACACTACACTCAGTCATTGTTCTACTCTCACATGCCAGATGTAAGTGTAGCGGCCATAGTACTGACTATTCTAATATGTGACACTGATGATATGTACACTACCCTCAGTCATTGTTCTACTCTCACATGTGAGATGTAAGTGTAGCGGCTGTAGTACTGACTATTCTAATATGTGGCACTGATGATATGTACACTACCCTCAGTCATTGGTCTACTCTCACATGTGAGGTGTAAGTGTGGCGGCCATAGTACTGACTATTCTAATATGTGTCACTGATGATATGTACACTACCCTCAGTCATTGTTCTACTCTCACATGCCAGATGTAAGTGTAGCGGCCATTGTGCTGACTAATCTAATATGTGGCACTGATGATATGTACACTACCCTCAGTCATTGGTCTACTCTCACATGTGAGGTGTAAGTGTGGCGGCCATAGTACTGACTATTCTAATATGTGGCACTGATGATATGTACACTACCCTCAGTCATTGTTCTACTCTCACATGTGAGGTGTAAGTGTAGCGGCCATAGTACTGACTATTCTAACATGTGGCACTATTGATATGTACACTACCCTCAGTCATTGGTCTACTCTCACATGTGAGATGTAAGTGTAGCGGCCATAGTACTGACTATTCTAATATGTGGCACTGATGATATGTACACTACATCAGTCATTGTTCTACTCACACATGTGAGATGTAAGTGTAGCGGCCATAGTACTGACTGTTCTAATATGTGGCACTGATAATATGTACACTACCCTCAGTCATTGGTCAACTCTCACATGTGAGGTGTAAGTGTGGTGGCCATAGTACTGACTGTTCTAATACGTGGCACTGATGATATGTACACTACCCTCAGTCATTGTTCTACTCTCACATGTGAGGTGTAAGTGTAGCGGCCATAGTACTGACTATTCTAATATGTGGCACTGATGATATGTACACTACCCTCAGTCATTGATCTACTCTCATATGTGAGATGTACGTATAGCGGCCATAGTACTGACTATTCTAATATGTGGCACTGATGATATGTTCACTACCCTCAGTCACTGTTCTACTCTCACATGTGAGATTTAAGTGTAGCGGCCATAGTACTGACTATTCTAATATGTGGCATTGATGATATGTACACTACCCTCAGTCATTGTTCTACTCTCACATGTGAGATGCAAGTGTAGCGGCCATAGTACTGACTATCCTAATATGTGGCACTGATGATATGCACACTACCCTCAGTCATTGATCTACTCTCACATGTGAGATGTAAGTGTAGCGACCATAGTACTGAATATTCTAATATGTGGCACTGATGATATGTTCACTACCCTCAGTCACTGTTCTACTCTCACATGTGAGATGTAAGTGTAGCGGCCATAGTACTGACTATTCTAATATTCTATTCTAACACTGATGATATGTTCACTACCCTCAGTCATTGTTCTACTCTCACATGTGATATGTAAGTGTAGCGGCCATAGTACTGACTATTCTAATATGTGGCACTGATGATATGTTCACTACCCTCAGTCATTGTTCTACTGTCACATGTGAGATGTAAGTGTAGCGACTGTAGTACTGACTATTCCAATATGTGGCACTGATGATATATACACTACCTCAGTCATTGTTCTACCCTCACATGTGAGATGTAAGTGTAGCGGCCATAGTACTGACTATTCTTATATTTGGCACCGATGATATGTACACTACCCTCAGTCATTGTTCTACTCTCACATGTGAGATGTAAGTGTAGCGGCCATAGTACTGACTATTCTAATATGTGGCACTGATGATATGTACACTACCCTCAGTCATTGTTCTACTCTCACATGTGAGATGTAAGTGTAGCAGCCATAGTACTGACTATCCTAATATGTGGCACTGATTATATGTACACTACCCTCAGTCATTGTTCTACTCTCACATGTGAGATGTAAGTGTAGCGGCCATAGTACTGACTATTCTAATATGTTGCACTGATGATATGTACACTACCCTCAGTCATTTTTCTACTCTCACATGTGAGATGTAAGTGTAGCGGCCATAGTACTGACTATTCTAATATGTGGCACTAATGATATGTACACTACCCTCAGTCATTGTTCTAATCTCACATATGAGATGTAAGTGCAGCGGCCATAGTACTGACTATTCTAATATGTGGCACTGATGATATGTACACTACCCTCAGACATTGTTCTACTCTCACATGTGAGATGTAAGTGTAGCGGCTGTAGTAGGCACTATTCTAATATGTGGCACTGATGATATGTACACTACACTCAGTCATTGTTCTACTCTCACATGCCAGATGTAAGTGTAGCGGCCATAGTACTGACTATTCTAATATGTGGCACTGATGATATGTACACTACCCTCAGTCATTGTTCAACTCTCACATGTGAGATGTAAGTGTAGCGGCTGTAGTACTGACTATTCTAATATGTGGCACTGATGATATGTACACTACCCTCAGTCATTGGTCTACTCTCACATGTGAGGTGTAAGTGTGGCGGCCATAGTACTGACTATTCTAATATGTGTCACTGATGATATGTACACTACCCTCAGTCATTGTTCTACTCTCACATGCCAGATGTAAGTGTAGCGGCCATAGTGCTGACTAATCTAATATGTGGCACTGATGATATGTACACTACCCTCAGTCATTGGTCTACTCTCACATGTGAGGTGTAAGTGTGGCGGCCATAGTACTGACTATTCTAATATGTGGCACTGATGATATGTACACTACCCTCAGTCATTGTTCTACTCTCACATGTGAGGTGTAAGTGTAGCGGCCATAGTACTGACTATTCTAACATGTGGCACTATTGATATGTACACTACCCTCAGTCATTGGTCTACTCTCACATGTGAGATGTAAGTGTAGCGGCCATAGTACTGACTATTCTAATATGTGGCACTGATGATATGTACACTACCTCAGTCATTGTTCTACTCACACATGTGAGATGTAAGTGTAGCGGCCATAGTACTGACTGTTCTAATATGTGGCACTGATAATATGTACACTACCCTCAGTCATTGGTCTACTCTCACATGTGAGGTGTAAGTGTGGTGGCCATAGTACTGACTGTTCTAATACGTGGCACTGATGATATGTACACTACCCTCAGTCATTGTTCTACTCTCACATGTGAGGTGTAAGTGTAGCGGCCATAGTACTGACTATTCTAATATGTGGCACTGATGATATGTACACTACCCTCAATCATTGATCTACTCTCATATGTGAGATGTACGTGTAGCGGCCATAGTACTGACTATTCTAATATGTGGCACTGATGATATGTACACTACCCTCAGTCATTGTTCTACTCTCACATGTGTGATGTAAGTGTAGCGACCATAGTACTGACTATCCAAGTATGTGGCACTAATGATATGTACACTACACTCAGTCATTGTTCTACCCTCACATGTGAGATGTAAGTGTAGCGGTCATAGTACTGACTATCCTAATATGTGGCACTGATGATATGTACACTACCCTCAGTCATTTTTCTACTCTCACATGTGAGATGTGAGTGTAGCGGCTGTAGTACTGACTATTCTAATATGTGGCACTGATGATATGTACACTACCCTCAGTCATTGTTCTACTCTCACATGTGAGATGTAAGTGTAGCGGCCATAGTACTGACTATTCTAATATGTGGCACTGATGATATGTACACTACCCTCTGTCATTGTTCTACTCTCACATGTGAGATGTAAGTGTAGCGGCCATAGTACTGACTATCCTAATATGTGGCACTGATGATATGTACATTACCCTCAGTCATTGTTCTACTCTCACATGTGAGATGTAAGTGTAGCGACTGTAGTTCTGACTATTCGAATATGTGGCACTGATGATATGTACACTACCCTCATTCATTGTTCTACTCTCACATGTGAGATGTAAGTGTAGCGGCCAAAGTACTGACTATTCTAATATGTGGCACTGATGATATGTACACTACCCTCAGTCATTGTTCTACTCTCACATGTGAGGTGTAAGTGTAGCGGCCATAGTTCTGACTATTCTAATATGTGGCACTGATGATATGTACACTACCCTCAGTCATTGTTCTACTCTCACATGTGAGATGTAAGTGTAGCGGCCATAGTACTGACTATTCTAATATGTGGCACTGATGATATGTACACTACCCCCAGTCATTGGTCTACTCTCACATGTGAGATGTAAGTGTAACGGTCATAGTAATGACTATTCTAATATGTGGCACTGATGAAATGTACACTACCCCCAGTCATTGGTCTACTCTCACATGTGAGATGTAAGTGTAGCGGCCATAGTACTGACTATCCTAATATGTGTCACTGATGATATGTACACTACCCTCAGTCATTGTTCTACTCTCACATGTGAGATGTGAGTGTAGCGGCCATAGTACTGACTATTCTAATATGTGGCACTGATGATGTATACACTACCCTCAATCATTGTTCTACTCTCACATGTGAGATGTGAGTGTAGCGGCCGTAGTACTGACTATCCTAATATGTGGCACTGATGATATGTTCACTACCCTCAGTCATTGTTCTACTGTCACATGTGAGATGTAAGTGTAGCGACTGTAGTACTCACTATTCTAATATGTGGCACTGATGATATGTTCACTACCCTCAGTCATTGTTCTACTGTCACATGTGAGATGTAAGTGTAGCGACTGTAGTACTCACTATTCTAATATGTGGCACTGATGATATGTACACTACCTCAGTCATTGTTCTACTCTCACATGTGAGATGTAAGTGTAGCGGCCATAGTACTGACTATTCTAATATGTGGCACTGATGATATGTACACTACCCTCAGTCATTGATCTACTCTCATATGTGAGATGTACGTGTAGCGGCCATAGTACTGACTATTCTAATATGTGGCACTGATGATATGTACACTACCCTCAGTCATTGTTCTACTCTCACATGTGAGATGTAAGTGTAGCGGCCGTAGTACTGACTATCCTAATATGTGGCACTGATGATATGTTCACTACCCTCAGTCATTGTTCTACTGTCACATGTGAGATGTAAGTGTAGCGACTGTAGTACTCACTATTCTAATATGTGGCACTGATGATATGTACACTACCTCAGTCATTGTTCTACTCTCACATGTGAGATGTAAGTGTAGCGGCCATAGTACTGACTATTCCTATATTTAGCACTGATGATATGTACACTACCCTCAGTCATTGTTCTACTCTCACATGTGAGATGTAAGTGTAGTAACCATAGTACTGACTATTCTAATATGTGGCACTGATGATATGTACACTACCCTCAGTCATTGTTCTACTCTCACATGTGAGATGTAAGTGTAGCGGCCATAGTACTGACTATTCTAATATGCGGCACTGATGATACGTACACTACCCTCAGTCATTGTTCTACTCTCACATGTGAGATGTAAGTGTAGCGGCCATAGTACTGACTATTCTAATATGTGGCACTGATGATATGTACACTACCCTCAGTCATTGTTCTACTCTCACATGTGAGATGTAAGTGTAGCGGCCATAGTACTGGCTATTCTAATATGTGGCACTGATGATATGTACACTACCCTCAGTCATTGTTCTACTCTCACATGTGAGATGTAAGTGTAGCGGCCATAGTACTGACTATTCTAATATGTGGCACTAATGATATGTACACTACCTCAGTCATTGTTCTACTCTCACATGTGAGATGTAAGTGTAGCGGCCATAGTACTGACTATTCCTATATTTAGCACTGATGATATGTACACTACCCTCAGTCATTGTTCTACTCTCACATGTGAGATGTAAGTGTAGTAACCATAGTACTGACTATTCTAATATGTGGCACTGATGATATGTACACTACCCTCAGTCATTGTTCTACTCTCACATGTGAGATGTAAGTGTAGCGGCCATAGTACTGACTATTCTAATATGCGGCACTGATGATACGTACACTACCCTCAGTCATTGTTCTACTCTCACATGTGAGATGTAAGTGTAGCGGCCATAGTACTGACTATTCTAATATGTGGCACTGATGATATGTACACTACCCTCAGTCATTGTTCTACTCTCACATGTGAGATGTAAGTGTAGCGGCCATAGTACTGGCTATTCTAATATGTGGCACTGATGATATGTACACTACCCTCAGTCATTGTTCTACTCTCACATGTGAGATGTAAGTGTAGCGGCCATAGTACTGACTATTCTAATATGTGGCACTAATGATATGTACACTACCCTCAGTCATTGTTCTACTCTCACATGTCAGGTGTAAGTGTGGCGGCCATAGTACTGACTATTCTAATATGTGGCACTGATGATAAGTACACTACACTCAGTCATTGTTCTACTCTCACATGTGAGATGTAAGTGTAGCAGCCATAGTACTGACTATCCTAATATGTGGCATTGATGATATGTACACTACCCTCAGTCATTGTTCTACTCTCACATGTGAGATGTAAGTGTAGCAGCCATAGTACTGACTATCCTAATATGTGGCACTGATGATATGTACACTACCCTCAGTCATTGTTCTACTCTCACATGTGAGATGTAAGTGTAGCGGCCATAGAACTGACTATTCTAATATGTGGCACTGATGATATGTACACTACCCTCAGTCATTGTTCTACTCTCACATGTGAGATTTTTGTGTAGCGGCCATAGTACTGACTATTCTAATATGTGGCACTGATGATATGTACACTACCCTCAGTCATTGTTCTACTCTCACATGTGAGATGTAAGTGTAGCGGCCATAGTACTGACTATTCTAATATGTGGCACTGATGATATGTACACTACCCTCAGTCATTGTTCTACTCTCACATGTGAGATGTAAGTGTAGCAGCCATAGTACTGACTATTCTAATATATGGCACTGATGATATGTACACTACCCTCAGTTATTGTTCCACTCTCACATGTGAGATGTAAGTGTAGCGGCCATAGTACTGACTATTCTAATATATGGCACTGATGATATGTACACTACCCTCAGTCATTGTTCTACTCTCACATGTGAGATGTAAGTGTAGCAGCCATAGTACTGACTATTCTAATATATGGCTCTGATGATATGTTTACTACCCTCAGTCATAGTTCTACTCTCACATGTGAGATGTAAGTGTAGCGGCCATAATACTGACTATTCTAATATGTGGCACTAATGATATGTACACTACCCTCAGTCATTGTTCTACTCTCATATGTGAGATGTAAGTGTAGCGGCCATAGAACTGACTATTCTAATATGTGGCACGGATGATATGTACACTACCCTCAGTCATTGTTCTACTCTCACATGTGAGATGTAAGTGTAGCGGCCATAGTACTGACTATCCTAATATGTGGCACTGATGATATGTACACTACCCTCAGTCATTGTTCTACTCTCACATGTGAGATGTAAGTGTGGCGACTGTAGTTCTGACTCTTCGAATATGTGGCACTGATGATATGTACACTACCCTCATTCATTGTTCTACTCTCACATGTGAGATGTAAGTGTAGCGGCCTTAGTACTGACTATTCTAATATGTGGCACTGATGATATGTACACTACCCTCA
The DNA here is from genome assembly GCA_946902985.2 of Meconema thalassinum. Taxonomy (NCBI): domain Eukaryota; kingdom Metazoa; phylum Arthropoda; class Insecta; order Orthoptera; family Tettigoniidae; genus Meconema; species Meconema thalassinum. Next base: position 71,871,597 of record OX336393.1, on the reverse strand, counting down.
GTCATTGTTCTACTCTCACATGTGAGATGTAAGTGTAGCGGTCATAGTACTGACTATTCTAATATGTGGCATTGATGATATGTACACTACCCTCAGTCATTGTTCTACTCTCACATGTGAGATGTAAGTGCAGCGGCCATAGTACTGACTATTTTAATATGTGGCACTGATGATATGTACACTACCCTCAGTCATTGTTCTACTCTCACATGTGAGATGTAAGTGTAGCGGCCATAATACTCACTATTCTAATATGTGGCACTGATGATATGTACACTACCCTCAGTCATTGTTCTACTCTCACATGTGAGATGTAAGTGTAGCGACCATAGTACTGACTATTCTAATATGTGGCACTGATGATATGTACACTACCCTCAGTCATTGTTCTACTCTCACATGTGAGATGTAAGAGTAGCGGCCATAGTACTGACTATTCTAATATGTGGCACTGATGATATGTACACTACCCTCAGTCATTGTTCTACCCTCACATGTGAGATGTAAGTGTAGCGGCCATAGTACTGACTATTCTAATATGTGGCACTGATGATATGTACACTACCCTCAGTCAGATACAGATAAATATCACCATTCAATAGAAGTCTATTGTCCGGGTTTTGGTGACCACCATGGACTAATACTGAGTTTTGAAGTACCCGAAACAATCAATAACAATGATAATGGAGTAAAATCAAAGTGCAGGTCATTCACTGAAACAAATTTTACATATTTCAATGACTTATTAAATACGGAAACATGGTCAGAAATTTATAAACTAGAAAATGTAAATGATAAATTTAATGCATTTAACAGTACCCTAAGGCACTATTTTGAAACAGCATTCCCCTTTAGACAAAGAACTGTTCAAAATAACAAAACTAGCAACTGGATAACAACAGGGATTATAAATTCATGTCAAAGAAAGAAATTTCTACACAAATTATATAAACAATACCACACAACACCTGAATTCAATTTATACTACAAAAATACACTAGCATATTAAATAAGGTAATAAGACTAGCAAAGAAAATGCATAATGACAATTTTATTTCCCAATCATGTAATAAAAACAGGGCTATGTGGTCCGTGATAAAGAAAGAAACTGGAAAATCTGATAAAATACAAAGCTACATTACACTGACCAGAAATAATAAAGTGATTATTAATCCAGAGGAAATAGCAAACACTTTCAATGACTATTTTCTGGAAGTTCCACAAAAATTATTAAATAAATCAGAGGTAAATACACTAAATTCTAATAATAAAATAAATATATGTAGTGATTCTTTATTTATAAAACTTGTCACAAGTGAAGAGGTAAGAATAGTTATAAAAGAGCTAAAAATAAATTTTTGCTGGCAAAGATGGCATCCCTGATGCAATTTTAAAGAAATATGCAGAAAATATATTAAATCCACTTACACATTTAATAAACAGTTCAATTCTCTCAGGAACTTACCCGGATATTTTGAAGTTATCAAAAGTAATTACAGTGCACAAAAACGGTTCAAAAGATGAATTAGATAACTATCGTCCTATTACCTTACTAACTGGTATCGCAAAAATTGTGGAAAAAATCATGTATAAGAGACTGATAAGTTTTATAGATTTTTTTTTTATCAAACTCACAACATGGATTCTGAACGGAAAAATCTACACAGACAGCAATATATGAATATATTAATAGTATACTGAAATTAATTGACAATAAGGAACATGTAATTGGCCTATTCTTGGATTTATCGAAAGCATTTTATGTTGTTGACCATAAAATCCTCCTTACAAAACTAAATCAATATGGTATTCGAGGTCTAGCTAATAAATGGATAGAGTCTTACTTAACAAGGCGTAAACAAATAGTAAGCTAGAGACACAAGGATGATGGAACCAAATTACTTAATGAAACATTGTCCAATGAGGGAATTATTGAATTTGGAGTACCCCAGGCATCGGTTTTGGGCCCACTACTCTTTGTTCTCTATATCAATGATATAACACAGAACGTTCATTCACATAAGGAAATTTTGTTTGCGGACGATACAACACTCGTAATAAAAGGTGAAACTAAACAGGTCATACAGCAGTCTGCTGACTCCGTTACAGGAGAGTTAACCAAATGATCACAAGATAATCGCCTCATAATTAACTATAAAAAAACAGTATGTCTAAATTTCCAACACTATACAGAATAGGAATCCTGCGAAGCCCAATATAACATTAAATGGTCATCAAATAAAAAATAAATCAGAAACAAAGTTTTTAGGACTATGGATACAAACAACATGACTTGAAATGGAATAAACTTGTACAATATCTGAATACTAAACTGAACTCGATGTGCTTTGCGTTACGTATTTTGAAAACCTGCATTAGCATGCACTCATTACGAAATACTTATTTTGCTTATTTCCATTCATACTTAAGATATGGGGTCATATTTTGGGGTATGTCGCCAGATGTACTAAGCACGTTTAAGATAAAAAAGAGGGCGATTAGAATTATGGCAAATGTAAACACTAGAGAATTATGTATACCTCTGTTTAAAAATTTAAACATTCTCCCTCTGCCCTGCATATATATCTTTGAAAGTATTATGTTTTGCAAAAAGGATTTAATGAATAAGGATGGTTTCTTAAAACAAACAATGATGTTCATAGGCATAACACAAGACGAAACCAAAACATTCATATTTCACACACACACACACACAAGCATATATCAAAAAGGAACTTATCACACAGGAGTTAAATTATACAATAAACTACCCCAGTACCGGTATATAAAACTTGCCCCAAAAATAAAAACTTTTAATGGAATGTTGAAAGCTTATCTGCAGTGCCATTGTTTTTATTCTGTAGTTGAATATCTTAGTGTATAGAAACGATGAAATCTATAATTATATTTTACTTTTCTATTTTAATTGTAATACCTAGCTGTAAGTTGTTGTATTATAGTATTAAGTTCTCATATGATAATAGAATAAGGTGTAAATAGTTGTCCAACAAGATTGTATCTCTTAAGATCTGTTATTATAATAAGTTATAAATAGTTATAGTATTAGTATTACTGTATATACCTATTAGTACTTTTATTTTATAAATGTAAATTCTGACGTGTCCTATATCAAAAATGTATTGTATACTTGTATTTGATCAAATGGAAATAATAAAACTATCTATCATTGTTCTACTCTCACATGTGAGATGTAAGTGTAGCGACCATAGTACTGACTATCCTAATATGTGGCACTGATGATATGTACACTACCCTCAGTCATTGTTCTACTCTCACATGTGAGATGTAAGTGTAGTGACCATAGTACTGACTATTCTAATATGTGGCACTGATGATATGTACACTACCCTCAGTCATTGTTCTACTCTCACATGTGAGATGTAAGTGTAGCGGCTGTAGTACTGACTATTCTAATATGTGGCACTGATGATATGTACACTACCCTCAGTCATTGTTCTACTCTCACATGTGAGATGTAAGTGTAGCGGCCATAGTACTGACTATTCTGATATGTGGCACTGATGATATGTACACTACCATCAGTCATTGTTCTACTCTCACATGTGTGATGCAAGTGCAGCGGCCATAGTACTGACTATTCTAATATGTGGCACTGATGATATGTACACCACCCTCAGTCATTGTTCTACTCTCACATGTGAGATGTAAGTGTAGCGGCCATAGTACTGACTATTCTAATATGTGGCAATGATTATATGTACACCACCCTCAGTCATTGTTCTACTCTCACATGTGAGATGTAAGTGTAGCGGCCATAGTACTGACTATTCTTATATTTGGCACTGATGATAAGTACACTACCCTCAGTCATTGTTCTACTCTCACATGTGAGATGTAAGTGTAGTGACCATAGTACTGACTATTCTAATATGTGGCACTGATGATATGTACACTACCCTCAGTCATTGTTCTACTCTCACATGTGAGATGTAAGTGTAGCGGCCATAGTACTGACTATTCTAATATGTGGCACTGATGATATGTACACTACCCTCAGTCAATGTTCTACTCTCACATGTGAGATGTAAGTGTAGCAGCCATAGTACTGACTATCCTAATATGTGGCACTGATGATATGTACACTACCCTCAGTCATTGTTCTACTCTCACATGCGAGATGTAAGTGTAGCGGCCATAGTACTGACTATTCTAATATGTTGCACTGATGATATGTACACTACCCTCAGTCATTGTTCTACTCTCACATGTGAGATGTAAGTGTAGCGGCCATAGTACTGACTATTCTAATATGTGGCACTAATTATATGTACACTACCCTCAATCATTGTTCTAATCTCACATGTGAGATGTACGTGCAGCGGCCATAGTACTGACTATTCTAATATGTGGCACTGATGATATGTACACTACCCTCAGCCATTGTTTTACTCTCACATGTGAGATGTAAGAGTAGCGGCCATAGTACTGACTATTCTAATTTGTGGCACTGATGATATGTACACTACCCTCAGTCATTGTTCTACTCTCACATGTGAGATGTAAGTGTAGCGGTCATACTACTGACTATCCTAATATGTGGCACTGATGATATGTACACTACCCTCAGTCGTTGTTCTACTCTCACATGTGAGATGTAAGTGTAGCGGCCATAGTACTGACTATTCTAATATGTGGCACTGATGATATGTACACTACCCTCAGTCATTGTTCTACTCTCACATGTGAGATGTAAGTGTAGTGACCATAGTACTGACTATTCTAATATGTGGCACTGATGATATGTACACTACCCTCAGTCATTGTTCTACACTCACATGTGAGATGTAAGTGTAGCGGTCATACTACTGACTATCCTAATATGTGGCACTGATGATATGTACACAACCCTCAGTCATTGTTCTACTCTCACATGTGAGATGTAAGTGTAGCGGCCACAGTACTGACTATTCTAATATGTGGCAATGATTATATGTACACTACCCTCAGTCACTGTTCTACTCTCACATGTGAGATGTAAGAGTAGCGGCCATAGTACTGACCTTCCTAATATGTGGCACTGATGATGTGTACGCTACCTTCAGTCATTGTTCTACTCTCACATGTGAGATGTAAGTGTAGCGGCCATAGTACTGACTATTCTAATATGTGGCACTGATGATATGTACACTACCCTCAGTCACTGTTCTACTCTCACATGTGAGATGTAAGTGTAGCGGCTGTAGTACTGACTATTCTAATATGTGGCACTGATGATATGTACACTACCCTCAGTCATTGTTCTACTCTCTCATGTGAGATGTAAGTGTAGCGGCCATAGTACTGACTATTCTAATATGTGGCCCTGATGATATGTACACTACCCTCAGTCATTGTTTTACTCTCACATGTGAGATGTAAGTGTAGCGACTGTAGTACTGACTATTCTAATATGTGGCACTGATGATATGTACACTACCCTCAGTCATAGTTCTACTCTCACATGTGAGATGTAAGTGTAGCTGCCATAGTACTGACTATTCTAATATGTGGCACTGATGATATGTACACTACCCTCAGTCATTGTTCTACTCTCACATGTGAGATGTAAGTGTAGCGGTCATAGTACTGACTATTCTAATATGTGGCACTGATGATATGTACACTACCCTCAGTCATTGTTCTACTCTCACATGTGAGGTGTAAATGTAGTGACCATAGTACTGACTGTTCTAATATGTGGCACTGATGATATGTACACTACCCTCAGTCATTGTTCTACTCTCACATGTGAGATGTAAGTGTAGCGGTCATAGTACTGACTATTCTAATATGTGGCACTGATGATATGTACACTACCCTCAGTCATTGTTCTACTCTCACATGTGAGATGTAAGTGTAGCAGCCATAGTACTGACTATTCTAATATGTGGCACTGATGATATGTTCACTACCTCAGTCATTGATCTACTCTCACATGTGAGGTGTAAGTGTAGTGACCATAGTACTGACTGTTCTAATATGTGGCACTGATGATATGTACACTACCCTCAGTCATTGTTCTACTCTCACATGTGAGATGTAAGTGTAGCGACTGTAGTACTGACTATTCGAATATGTGGCACTGATAATATGTACAATACCCTCATTCATTGTTCTACTGTCACATGTGAGATGTAAGTGTAGCGGCCATAGTACTGACTATTCTAATATGTGGCACTGATGATATGTACACTACCCTCAGTCATTGTTCTACTCTCACATGTGAGGTGTAATTGTAGCGGCGTTAGTTCTGACTATTCTAATATGTGGCACTGATGATATGTACACTACCCTCAGTCATTGTTCTACTCTCACATGTGAGATGTAAGTGTAGCGGCCATAGTACTGACTATTCTAATATAATGCACTGATGATATATACACTACCCTCAGTCATTGTTCTACTCTCACATGTGAGATGTGAGTGTGGCGGCCATAGTACTGACTATTCTAATATGTGGCACTGATGATATGTACACTACCCTCAGTCATTGTTCTACTCTCACATGTGAGATGTAAGTGTAGCGGCCGTAGTACTGACTATCCTAATATGTGGCACTGATGATATGTACACTGCCCTCAGTCATTGTTCTACTCTCACATGTGAGATGTAAGTGTAGCGACCATAGTACTGACTATTCTAATATGTGGCACTGATGATATGTTCACTACCCTCAGTCATTGTTTTACTCTCACATGTGAGATGTAAGTGTAGCGGCCATAGTACTGACTATTCTAATATGTGGCACTGATGATATGTACACTACCCTCAGTCATTGTTCTACTCTCACATGTGAGATGTAAGTGTAGCGGCCAAAGTACTGACTATCCTAATATGTGGCACTGATGATATGTACACTACCCTCAGTCATTGTTCTACTCTCACATGTGAGATGTAATTGTAGCGGCGTTAGTTCTGACTATCCTAATATGTGGCACTGATGATATGTACACTACCCTCAGTCATTGTTCTACTCTCACATGTGAGATGTAATTGTAGCGGCGTTAGTTCTGACTATCCTAATATGTGGCACTGATGATATGTACACTACCCTCAGTCATTGTTCTACTCTCACATGTGAGATGTAATTGTAGCGGCGTTAGTTCTGACTATCCTAATATGTGGCACTGATGATATGCACACTACCCTCAGTCATTGTTCTACTCTCACATGTGAGGTGTAATTGTAGCGGCGTTAGTTCTGACTATCCTAATATGTGGCACTGATGATATGTACACTACCCTCAGTCATTGTTCTACTCTCACATGTGAGATGTAAGTGTAGCGGCCAAAGTACTGACTATCCTAATATGTGGCACTGATGATATGTACACTACCCTCAGTCATTGGTCTACTCTCACATGTGAGATGTAAGTGTTGCGACTATAGTACTGACTATTCTAATATGTGGCACTGATGATATGTACACTACCCTCAGTCATTGTTCTACTCTCACATGTGATATGTAAGTGTGGCGGCCATAGTACTGACTATTCTAATATGTGGCACTGATGATATGTACACTACCCTCAGGCATTGTTCTACACTCACATGTGAGATGTAAGTGTAGCGGCCATAGTACTGACTATTCTAATATGTGGCACTGATGATATGTTCACTACCCTCAGTCTTAGTTCTACTGTCACATGTGAGACGTAAGTGTAGCGACTGTAGTACTGACTATTCTAATATGTGGCACTGATGATATGTACACTACTTCAGTCATTGTTCTACTCTCACATGTGAGATGTAAGTGTAGCGGCCATAGTACTGACTATTCTTATATTTGGCACTGATGATAAGTACACTACCCTCAGTCATTGTTCTACTCTCACATGTGAGATGTAAGTGTAGTGACCATAGTACTGACTATTCTAATATGTGGCACTGATGATATGTACACTACCCTCAGTCATTGTTCTACTCTCACATGTGAGATGTAAGTGTAGCGGCCATAGTACTGACTATTCTAATATGTGGCACTGATGATATGTACACTACCCTCAGTCATTGTTCTACTCTCACATGTGAGATGTAAGTGTAGCAGCCATAGTACTGACTATCCTAATATGTGGCACTGATGATATGTACACTACCCCCAGTCATTGTTCTACTCTCACATGTGAGATGTAAGTGTAGCGGCCATAGTACTGACTATTCTAATATGTTGCACTGATGATATGTACACTACCCTCAGTCATTGTTCTACTCTCACATGTGAGATGTAAGTGTAGCGGCCATAGTACTGACTATTCTAATATGTGGCACTAATTATATGTACACTACCCTCAATCATTGATCTAATCTCACATGTGAGATGTAAGTGCAGCGGCCATAGTACTGACTATTCTAATATGTGGCACTGATGATATGTACACTACCCTCAGTCATTGTTTTACTCTCACATGTGAGATGTAAGAGTAGCGGCCATAGTACTGACTATTCTAATTTGTGGCACTGATGATATGTACACTACCCTCAGTCATTGTTCTACACTCACATGTGAGATGTAAGTGTAGCGGTCATAGTACTGACTAATCTAATATGTGGCACTAATGATATGTACACTACCCTCAGTCATTGTTCTACTTTCACATGTGAGATGTAAGTGTAGCGGCCACAGTACTGACTATTCTAATATGTGGCAATGATTATATGTACACTACCCTCAGTCACTGTTCTACTCTCACATGTGAGATGTAAGAGTAGCGGCCATAGTACTGACTATCCTAATATGTGGCACTGATGATGTGTACGCTACCCTCAGTCATTGTTCTACTCTCACATGTGAGATGTAAGTGTAGCGGCCATAGTACTGACTATTCTAATATGTGGCACTGATGATATGTACACTACCCTCAGTCACTGTTCTACTCTCACATGTGAGATGTAAGTGTAGCGGCTGTAGTACTGACTATTCTAATATGTGGCACTGATGATATGTACACTACCCTCAGTCATTGTTCTACTCTCTCATGTGAGATGTAAGTGTAGCGGCCATAGTACTGACTATTCTAATATGTGGCACTGATGATATGTACACTACCCTCAGTCATTGTTTTACTCTCACATGTGAGATGTAAGTGTAGCGACTGTAGTACTGACTATTCTAATATGTGGCACTGATGATATGTAGACTACCCTCAGTCATTGTTCTAACCTCACATGTGAGATGTAAGTGTAGCTGCCATAGTACTGACTATTCTAATATGTGGCACTGATGATATGTTCACTACCCTCAGTCTTTGTTCTACTGTCACATGTGAGACGTAAGTGTAGCGACTGTAGTACTGACTATTCTAATATGTGGCACTGATGATATGTACACTACCCTCAGTCATTGTTCTACTCTCACATGTGAGATGTAAGTGTAGCGGCCATAGTACTGACTATTCTTATATTTGGCACTGATGATAAGTACACTACCCTCAGTCATTGTTCTACTCTCACATGTGAGATGTAAGTGTAGTGACCATAGTACTGACTATTCTAATATGTGGCACTGATGATATGTACACTACCCTCAGTCATTGTTCTACTCTCACATGTGAGATGTAAGTGTAGCGGCCATAGTACTGACTATTCTAATATGTGGCACTGATGATATGTACACTACCCTCAGTCATTGTTCTACTCTCACATGTGAGATGTAAGTGTAGCAGCCATAGTACTGACTATCCTAATATGTGGCACTGATGATATGTACACTACCCTCAGTCATTGTTCTACTCTCACATGCGAGATGTAAGTGTAGCGGCCATAGTACTGACTATTCTAATATGTTGCACTGATGATATGTACACTACCCTCAGTCATTGTTCTACTCTCACATGTGAGATGTAAGTGTAGCGGCCATAGTACTGACTATTCTAATATGTGGCACTAATTATATGTACACTACCCTCAATCATTGTTCTAATCTCACATGTGAGATGTAAGTGCAGCGGCCATAGTACTGACTATTCTAATATGTGGCACTGATGATATGTACACTACCCTCAGTCATTGTTTTACTCTCACATGTGAGATGTAAGAGTAGCGGCCATAGTACTGACTATTCTTATTTGTGGCACTGATGATATGTACACTACCCTCAGTCATTGTTCTACTCTCACATGTGAGATGTAAGTGTAGCGGTCATACTACTGACTATCCTAATAAGTGGCACTGATGATATGTACACTACCCTCAGTCATTGTTCTACTCTCACATGTGAGATGTAAGTGTAGCGGCCATAGTACTGACTATTCTAATATGTGGCACTGATGATATGTACACTACCCTCAGTCATTGTTCTACTCTCACATGTGAGATGTAAGTGTGGCGGCCATAGTACTGACTATTCTAATATGTGGCACTGATGATATGTACACTACCCTCAGTCATTGTTCTACACTCACATGTGAGATGTAAGTGTAGCGGTCATAGTACTGACTAATCTAATATGTGGCACTAATGATATGTACACTACCCTCAGTCATTGTTCTACTTTCACATGTGAGATGTAAGTGTAGCGGCCACACTACTGACTATTCTAATATGTGGCAATGATTATATGTACACTACCCTCAGTCACTGTTCTACTCTCACATGTGAGATGTAAGAGTAGCGGCCATAGTACTGACTATCCTAATATGTGGCACTGATGATATGTACACTACCCTCAGTCATTGTTTTACTCTCACATGTGAGATGTAAGAGTAGCGGCCATAGTACTGACTATTCTTATTTGTGGCACTGATGATATGTACACTACCCTCAGTCATTGTTCTACTCTCACATGTGAGATGTAAGTGTAGCGGTCATACTACTGACTATCCTAATAAGTGGCACTGATGATATGTACACTACCCTCAGTCATTGTTCTACTCTCACATGTGAGATGTAAGTGTAGCGGCCATAGTACTGACTATTCTAATATGTGTCACTAATTATATGTACACTACCCTCAATCATTGATCTAATCTCACATGTGAGATGTAAGTGCAGCGGCCATAGTACTGACTATTCTAATATGTGGCACTGATGATATGTACACTACCCTCAGTCATTGTTTTACTCTCACATGTGAGATGTAAGAGTAGCGGCCATAGTACTGACTATTCTAATTTGTGGCACTGATGATATGTACACTACCCTCAGTCATTGTTCTACACTCACATGTGAGATGTAAGTGTAGCGGTCATAGTACTGACTAATCTAATATGTGGCACTAATGATATGTACACTACCCTCAGTCATTGTTCTACTTTCACATGTGAGATGTAAGTGTAGCGGCCACAGTACTGACTATTCTAATATGTGGCAATGATTATATGTACACTACCCTCAGTCACTGTTCTACTCTCACATGTGAGATGTAAGAGTAGCGGCCATAGTACTGACTATCCTAATATGTGGCACTGATGATGTGTACGCTACCCTCAGTCATTGTTCTACTCTCACATGTGAGATGTAAGTGTAGCGGCCATAGTACTGACTATTCTAATATGTGGCGTTGATGATATGTACACTACCCTCAGTCACTGTTCTACTCTCACATGTGAGATGTAAGTGTAGCGGCTGTAGTACTGACTATTCTAATATGTGGCACTGATGATATGTACACTACCCTCAGTCATTGTTCTACTCTCTCATGTGAGATGTAAGTGTAGCGGCCATAGTACTGACTATTCTAATATGTGGCACTGATGATATGTACACTACCCTCAGTCATTGTTTTACTCTCACATGTGAGATGTAAGTGTAGCGACTGTAGTACTGACTATTCTAATATGTGGCACTGATGATACGTAGACTACCCTCAGTCATTGTTCTACTCTCACATGTGAGATGTAAGTGTAGCTGCCATAGTACTGACTATTCTAATATGTGGCACTGATGATATGTTCACTACCCTCAGTCTTTGTTCTACTGTCAAATGTGAGACGTAAGTGTAGCGACTGTAGTACTGACTATTCTAATATGTGGCACTGATGATATGTACACTACCCTCAGTCATTGTTCTACTCTCACATGTGAGATGTAAGTGTAGCGGCCATAGTACTGACTATTCTTATATTTGGCACTGATGATAAGTACACTACCCTCAGTCATTGTTCTACTCTCACATGTGAGATGTAAGTGTAGTGACCATAGTACTGACTATTCTAATATGTGGCACTGATGATATGTACACTACCCTCAGTCATTGTTCTACTCTCACATGTGAGATGTAAGTGTAGCGGCCATAGTACTGACTATTCTAATATGTGGCACTGATGATATGTACACTACCCTCAGTCATTGTTCTACTCTCACATGTGAGATGTAAGTGTAGCAGCCATAGTACTGACTATCCTAATATGTGGCACTGATGATATGTACACTACCCTCAGTCATTGTTCTACTCTCACATGCGAGATGTAAGTGTAGCGGCCATAGTACTGACTATTCTAATATGTTGCACTGATGATATGTACACTACCCTCAGTCATTGTTCTACTCTCACATGTGAGATGTAAGTGTAGCGGCCATAGTACTGACTATTCTAATATGTGGCACTAATTATATGTACACTACCCTCAATCATTGTTCTAATCTCACATGTGAGATGTAAGTGCAGCGGCCATAGTACTGACTATTCTAATATGTGGCACTGATGATATGTACACTACCCTCAGTCATTGTTTTACTCTCACATGTGAGATGTAAGAGTAGCGGCCATAGTACTGACTATTCTTATTTGTGGCACTGATGATATGTACACTACCCTCAGTCATTGTTCTACTCTCACATGTGAGATGTAAGTGTAGCGGTCATACTACTGACTATCCTAATAAGTGGCACTGATGATATGTACACTACCCTCAGTCATTGTTCTACTCTCACATGTGAGATGTAAGTGTAGCGGCCATAGTACTGACTATTCTAATATGTGGCACTGATGATATGTACACTACCCTCAGTCATTGTTCTACTCTCACATGTGAGATGTAAGTGTGGCGGCCATAGTACTGACTATTCTAATAAGTGGCACTGATGATTTGTACACTACCCTCAGTCATTGTTCTACACTCACATGTGAGATGTAAGTGTAGCGGCCATAGTACTGACTATTCTAATATGTGGCACTGATGATACGCACACTACCCTCAGTCATTGTTCTACTCTCACATGTGAGATGTGAGTGTGGCGGCCATAGTACTGACTATTCTAATATGTGGCACTGATGATATGTACACTACCCTCAGTCATTGTTCTACTATCACATGTGAGATGTAAGTGTAGCGGCCGTAGTACTTACTGTCCTAATATGTGGCACTGATGATATGTACACTACCCTCAGTCATTGTTCTACTCTCACATGTGAGATATAAGTGTAGTGACCATAGTACTGACTATTCTAATATGTGGCACTGATGATACGCACACTACCCTCAGTCTTTGTTCTACTCTCACATGTGAGATGTAAGTGTAGCAGCCATAGTACAGACTATTCTAATATGTGGCACTGATGATATGTTCACTACCCTCAGTCTTTGTTCTACTGTCACATGTGAGACGTAAGTGTAGTGACCATAGTACTTACTGTCCTAATATGTGGCACTGATGATATGTACACTACCCTCAGTCTTTGTTCTACTCTCACATGTGAGATGTAAGTGTAGCGGCCATAGTACTGACTATTCTTATATTTGGCACTGATGATAAGTACACTACCCTCAGTCATTGTTCTACTCTCACATGTGAGATGTAAGTGTAGTGACCATAGTACTGACTATTCTAATATGTGGCACTGATGATATGTACACTACCCTCAGTCATTGTTCTACTCTCACATGTGAGATGTAAGTGTAGCAGCCATAGTACTGACTATCCTAATATGTGGCACTGATGATATGTACACTACCCTCAGTCATTGTTCTACTCTCACATGCGAGATGTAAGTGTAGCGGCCATAGTACTGACTATTCTAATATGTTGCACTGATGATATGTACACTACCCTCAGCCATTGTTCTACTCTCACATGTGAGATGTAAGTGTAGCGGCCATAGTACTGACTATTCTAATATGTGGCACTAATTATATGTACACTACCCTCAATCATTGTTCTAATCTCACATGTGAGATGTAAGTGCAGCGGCCTTAGTACTGACTATTCTAATATGTGGCACTGATGATATGTACACTACCCTCAGTCATTGTTTTACTCTCACATGTGAGATGTAAGAGTAGCGGCCATAGTACTGACTATTCTTATTTGTGGCACTGATGATATGTACACTACCCTCAGTCATTGTTCTACTCTCACATGTGAGATGTAAGTGTAGCGGTCATACTACTGACTATCCTAATAAGTGGCACAGATGATATGTACACTACCCTCAGTCATTGTTCTACTCTCACATGTGAGATGTAAGTGTAGCGGCCATAGTACTGACTATTCTAATATGTGGCACTGATGATATGTACACTACCCTCAGTCATTGTTCTACTCTCACATGTGAGATGTAAGTGTGGCGGCCATAGTACTGACTATTCTAATATGTGGCACTGATGATATGTACACTACCCTCAGTCATTGTTCTACACTCACATGTGAGATGTAAGTGTAGCGGTCATAGTACTGACTAATCTAATATGTGGCACTAATGATATGTACACTACCCTCAGTCATTGTTCTACTTTCACATGTGAGATGTAAGTGTAGCGGCCACAGTACTGACTATTCTAATATGTGGCAATGATTATATGTACACTACCCTCAGTCACTGTTCTACTCTCACATGTGAGATGTAAGAGTAGCGGCCATAGTACTGACTATCCTAATATGTGGCACTGATGATGTGTACGCTACCCTCAGTCATTGTTCTACTCTCACATGTGAGATGTAAGTGTAGCGGCCATAGTACTGACTATTCTAATATGTGGCACTGATGATATGTACACTACCCTCAGTCACTGTTCTACTCTCACATGTGAGATGTAAGTGTAGCGGCTGTAGTACTGACTATTCTAATATGTGGCACTGATGATATGTACACTACCCTCAGTCATTGTTCTACTCTCTCATGTGAGATGTAAGTGTAGCGGCCATAGTACTGACTATTCTAATATGTGGCACTGATGATATGTACACTACCCTCAGTCATTGTTTTACTCTCACATGTGAGATGTAAGTGTAGCGACTGTAGTACTGACTATTCTAATATGTGGCACTGATGATATGTACACTACCCTTAGTCATTGTTCTACTCTCACATGTGAGATGTAAGTGTAGCTGCCATAGTACTGACTATTCTAATATGTGGCACTGATGATATGTACACTACCCTCAGTCATTGTTCTACTCTCACATGTGAGATGTAAGTGTAGCGGTCATAGTACTGACTATTCTAATATGTGGCACTGATGATATGTACACTACCCTCAGTCATTGTTCTACTCTCACATGTGAGGTGTAAATGTAGTGACCATAGTACTGACTGTTCTAATATGTGGCACTGATGATATGAACACTACCCTCAGTCATTGTTCTACTCTCACATGTGAGATGTAAGTGTAGCGGTCATAGTACTGACTATTCTAATATGTGGCACTGATGATATGTACACTACCCTCAGTCATTGTTCTACTCTCACATGTGAGATGTAAGTGTAGCAGCCATAGTACAGACTATTCTAATATGTGGCACTGATGATATGTTCACTACCTCAGTCATTGTTCTACTCTCACATGTGAGGTGTAAGTGTAGTGACCATAGTACTGACTGTTCTAATATGTGGCACTGATGATATGTACACTACCCTCAGTCATTGTTCTACTCTCACATGTGAGATGTAAGTGTAGCGACTGTAGTACTGACTATTCGAATATGTGGCACTGATAATATGTACAATACCCTCATTCATTGTTCTACTCTCACATGTGAGATGTAAGTGTAGCGGCCATAGTACTGACTATTCTAATATGTGGCACTGATGATATGTACACTACCCTCAGTCATTGTTCTACTCTCACATGTGAGATGTAAGTGTAGCGGCCATAGTACTGACTATTCTAATATGTGGCACTGATGATATGTACACTACCCTCAGTCATTGTTCTACTCTCACATGTGAGATGTAAGTGTGGCGGCCATAGTACTGACTATTCTAATATGTGGCACTAATTATATGTACACTACCCTCAATCATTGTTCTAATCTCACATGTGAGATGTAAGTGCAGCGGCCTTAGTACTGACTATTCTAATATGTGGCACTGATGATATGTACACTACCCTCAGTCATTGTTCTACTCTCTCATGTGAGATGTAAGTGTAGCTGCCATAGTACTGACTATTCTAATATGTGGCACTGATGATATGTACACTACCCTCAGACATTGTTCTACCCTCACATGTGAGATGTAAGTGTAGCGGCCATAGTACTGACTATTCTAATATGTGGCACTGATGATATGTACACTACCCTCAGTCATTGTTCTACTCTCACATGTGAGATGTGAGTGTGGCGGCCATAGTACTGACTATTCTAATATGTGGCACTGATGATATGTACACTACCCTCAGTCATTGTTCTACTATCACATGTGAGATGTAAGTGTAGCGGCCGTAGTACTTACTGTCCTAATATGTGGCACTGATGATATGTTCACTACCCTCAGTCTTTGTTCTACTGTCACATGTGAGACGTAAGTGTAGTGACCATAGTACTGACTATTCTAATATGTGGCACTGATGATATGTACACTACCCTCAGTCATTGTTCTACTCTCACATGTGAGATGTAAGTGTAGCAGCCATAGTACAGACTATTCTAATATGTGGCACTGATGATATGTTCACTACCCTCAGTCTTTGTTCTACTGTCACATGTGAGACGTAAGTGTAGTGACCATAGTACTTACTGTCCTAATATGTGGCACTGATGATATGTACACTACCCTCAGTCTTTGTTCTACTCTCACATGTGAGATGTAAGTGTAGCGGCCATAGTACTGACTATTCTTATATTTGGCACTGATGATAAGTACACTACCCTCAGTCATTGTTCTACTCTCACATGTGAGATGTAAGTGTAGTGACCATAGTACTGACTATTCTAATATGTGGCACTGATGATATGTACACTACCCTCAGTCATTGTTCTACTCTCACATGTGAGATGTAAGTGTAGCAGCCATAGTACTGACTATCCTAATATGTGGCACTGATGATATGTACACTACCCTCAGTCATTGTTCTACTCTCACATGCGAGATGTAAGTGTAGCGGCCATAGTACTGACTATTCTAATATGTTGCACTGATGATATGTACACTACCCTCAGCCATTGTTCTACTCTCACATGTGAGATGTAAGTGTAGCGGCCATAGTACTGACTATTCTAATATGTGGCACTAATTATATGTACACTACCCTCAATCATTGTTCTAATCTCACATGTGAGATGTAAGTGCAGCGGCCTTAGTACTGACTATTCTAATATGTGGCACTGATGATATGTACACTACCCTCAGTCATTGTTTTACTCTCACATGTGAGATGTAAGAGTAGCGGCCATAGTACTGACTATTCTTATTTGTGGCACTGATGATATGTACACTACCCTCAGTCATTGTTCTACTCTCACATGTGAGATGTAAGTGTAGCGGTCATACTACTGACTATCCTAATAAGTGGCACAGATGATATGTACACTACCCTCAGTCATTGTTCTACTCTCACATGTGAGATGTAAGTGTAGCGGCCATAGTACTGACTATTCTAATATGTGGCACTGATGATATGTACACTACCCTCAGTCATTGTTCTACTCTCACATGTGAGATGTAAGTGTGGCGGCCATAGTACTGACTATTCTAATATGTGGCACTGATGATATGTACACTACCCTCAGTCATTGTTCTACACTCACATGTGAGATGTAAGTGTAGCGGTCATAGTACT
The DNA here is from genome assembly GCA_946902985.2 of Meconema thalassinum. NCBI lineage: Eukaryota > Metazoa > Arthropoda > Insecta > Orthoptera > Tettigoniidae > Meconema > Meconema thalassinum. The sequence continues at coordinate 71,853,641 of OX336393.1, read as the reverse complement.
GACTAATCTAATATGTGGCACTAATGATATGTACACTACCCTCAGTCATTGTTCTACTTTCACATGTGAGATGTAAGTGTAGCGGCCACAGTACTGACTATTCTAATATGTGGCAATGATTATATGTACACTACCCTCAGTCACTGTTCTACTCTCACATGTGAGATGTAAGAGTAGCGGCCATAGTACTGACTATCCTAATATGTGGCACTGATGATGTGTACGCTACCCTCAGTCATTGTTCTACTCTCACATGTGAGATGTAAGTGTAGCGGCCATAGTACTGACTATTCTAATATGTGGCACTGATGATATGTACACTACCCTCAGTCATTGTTCTACTCTCACATGTGAGATGTAAGTGTAGCGGTCATAGTACTGACTATTCTAATATGTGGCACTGATGATATGTACACTACCCTCAGTCATTGTTCTACTCTCACATGTGAGGTGTAAATGTAGTGACCATAGTACTGACTGTTCTAATATGTGGCACTGATGATATGAACACTACCCTCAGTCATTGTTCTACTCTCACATGTGAGATGTAAGTGTAGCGGTCATAGTACTGACTATTCTAATATGTGGCACTGATGATATGTACACTACCCTCAGTCATTGTTCTACTCTCACATGTGAGATGTAAGTGTAGCAGCCATAGTACAGACTATTCTAATATGTGGCACTGATGATATGTTCACTACCTCAGTCATTGTTCTACTCTCACATGTGAGGTGTAAGTGTAGTGACCATAGTACTGACTGTTCTAATATGTGGCACTGATGATATGTACACTACCCTCAGTCATTGTTCTACTCTCACATGTGAGATGTAAGTGTAGCGACTGTAGTACTGACTATTCGAATATGTGGCACTGATAATATGTACAATACCCTCATTCATTGTTCTACTCTCACATGTGAGATGTAAGTGTAGCGGCCATAGTACTGACTATTCTAATATGTGGCACTGATGATATGTACACTACCCTCAGTCATTGTTCTACTCTCACATGTGAGGTGTAATTGTAGCGGCGTTAGTTCTGACTATTCTAATATGTGGCACTGATGATATCTACACTACCCTCAGTCATTGTTCTACTCTCACATGTGAGATGTAAGTGTAGCGGCCATAGTACTGACTATTCTAATATAATGCACTGATGATATGTACACTACCCTCAGTCATTGTTCTACTCTCACATGTGAGATGTGAGTGTGGCGGCCATAGTACTGACTATTCTAATATGTGGCACTGATGATATGTACACTACCCTCAGTCATTGTTCTACTCTCACATGTGAGATGTAAGTGTAGCGGCCGTAGTACTGACTATCCTAATATGTGGCACTGATGATATGTACACTACCCTCAGTCATTGTTCTACTCTCACATGTGAGATGTAAGTGTAGCGACCATAGTACTGACTATTCTAATATGTGGCACTGATGATATGTTCACTACCCTCAGTCATTGTTCTACTCTCACATGTGAGATGTAAGTGTAGCGGCCATAGTACTGACTATTCTAATATGTGGCACTGATGATATGTACACTACCCTCAGTCATTTTTCTACTCTCACATGTGAGACGTAAGTGTAGCGACTGTAGTACTGACTATTCTAATATGTGGCACTGATGATATGTACACTACCCTCAGTCATTGTTCTACTCTCACATGTGAGATGTAAGTGTAGCGGCCGTAGTACTTACTGTCCTAATATGTGGCACTGATGATATGTTCACTACCCTCAGTCTTTGTTCTACTGTCACATGTGAGATGTAAGTGTAGTGACCATAGTACTGACTATTCTAATATGTGGCACTAATGATATGTTCACTACCCTCAGTCATTGTTCTACTGTCACATGTGAGATGTAAGTGTAGCGGCCATAGTACTGACTATCCTAATATGTGGCACTGATGATATGTACACTACCCTCAGTCATTGTTCTACTGTCACATGTGAGATGTAAGTGTAGCGGCCATAGTACTGACTATCCTAATATGTGGCACTGATGATATGTACACTACCCTCAGTCATTGTTCTACTCTCACATGTGAGATGTAAGTGTAGCGGCCATAGTACTGACTATTCTAATATGTGGCACTGATGATACGCACACTACCCTCAGTCATTGTTCTACTCTCACATGTGAGACGTAAGTGTAGCGACTGTAGTACTGACTATTCTAATATGTGGCACTGATGATATGTACACTACCCTCAGTCATTGTTCTACTCTCACATGTGAGATGTAAGTGTAGCGGCCGTAGTACTTACTGTCCTAATATGTGGCACTGATGATATGTTCACTACCCTCAGTCTTTGTTCTACTGTCACATGTGAGATGTAAGTGTAGTGACCATAGTACTGACTATTCTAATATGTGGCACTAATGATATGTTCACTACCCTCAGTCATTGTTCTACTGTCACATGTGAGATGTAAGTGTAGTGACCATAGTACTGACTATTCTAATATGTGGCACTAATGATATGTTCACTACCCTCAGTCATTGTTCTACTCTCACATGTGAGATGTGAGTGTGGCGGCCATAGTACTGACTATTCTAATATGTGGCACTGATGATATGTACACTACCCTCAGTCATTGTTCTACTATCACATGTGAGATGTAAGTGTAGCGGCCGTAGTACTTACTGTCCTAATATGTGGCACTGATGATATGTTCACTACCCTCAGTCTTTGTTCTACTCTCACATGTGAGATGTAAGTGTAGCGACTGTAGTACTGACTATTCTAATATGTGGCACTGATGATATGTACACTACTTCAGTCATTGTTCTACTCTCACATGTGAGATGTAAGTGTAGCGGCCATAGTACTGACTATTCTTATATTTGGCACTGATGATAAGTACACTACCCTCAGTCATTGTTCTACTCTCACATGTGAGATGTAAGTGTAGTGACCATAGTACTGACTATTCTAATATGTGGCACTGATGATATGTACACTACCCTCAGTCATTGTTCTACTCTCACATGTGAGATGTAAGTGTAGCGGCCATAGTACTGACTATTCTAATATGTGGCACTGATGATATGTACACTACCCTCAGTCATTGTTCTACTCTCTCATGTGAGATGTAAGTGTAGCAGCCATAGTACTGACTATCCTAATATGTGGAACTGATGATATGTACACTACCCTCAGACATTGTTCTACTCTCACATGTGAGATGTAAGTGTAGCGGCCATAGTACTGACTATTCTAATATGTTGCACTGATGATATGTACACTACCCACAGTCATTGTTCTACTCTCACATGTGAGATGTAAGTGTAGCGGCCATAGTACTGACAATTCTAATATGTGGCACTAATTATATGTACACTACCCTCAATCATTGTTCTAATCTCACATGTGAGATGTAAGTGCAGCGGCCATAGTACTGACTATTCTAATATGTGGCACTGATGATATGTACACTACCCTCAGTCATTGTTTTACTCTCACATGTGAGATGTAAGAGTAGGGGCCATAGTACTGACTATTCTAATTTGTGGCACTGATGATATGTACACTACCTCAGTCATTGTACTACTCTCAGAAGTGAGATGTATGTGTAGCGGCCATAGTACTGACTATTCTAATATGTGGCACTGATGATATGTACACTACCCTCAGACATTGTTCTACCCTCACATGTGAGATGTAAGTGTAGCGGCTGTAGTACTGACTATTCTAATATGTGGCACTGATGATATTTACACTACCCACAGTCATTGTTCTACTCTCACATGTGAGATTTAAGTGCAGCGGCCATAGTACTGACTATTCTAATATGTGGCAGTGATGACATGTACACTACCCTCAGTCATTGTTCTACTCTCACATGTGAGGTGTAAGTGTAGCGGCCATAGTACTGACTATTCTAATATGTGGCACTGATGATATGTACACTACCCTCAGTCATTGTTCTACTCTCATATGTGAGATGTAAGTGTAGCGGCCATAGTACTGACTATCCTAATATGTGGCACTGATGATATGTACACTACCCTCAGTCATTGTTCTACTCTCACATGTGAGATGTGAGTGTGGCGGCCATAGTACTGACTATTCTAATATGTGGCACTGATGATATGTACACTACCCTCAGTCATTGTTCTACTCTCACATGTGAGATGTAAGTGTAGCGGCCGTAGTACTTACTGTCCTAATATGTGGCACTGATGATATGTACACTACCCTCAGTCATTGTTCTACTCTCACATGTGAGATGTAAGTGTAGCGACCATAGTACTGACTATTCTAATATGTGGCACTGATGATATGTTCACTACCCTCAGTCATTGTTCTACTCTCACATGTGAGATGTAAGTGTAGCGCCATAGTACTGACTATTCTAATATGTGGCACTGATGATATGTACACTACCCTCAGTCATTGTTCTACTCTCACATGTGAGATGTAAGTGTAGCGGCCATAGTACTGACTATCCTAATATGTGGCACTGATGATATGCACACTACCCTCAGTCATTGGTCTACTCTCACATGTGAGATGTAAGTGTATCGACCATAGTACTGACTATTCTAATATGTGGCACTGATGATATGTTCACTACCATCAGTCATTGTTCTACTCTCACATGTGATATGTAAGTGTAGCGGCCATAGTACTGACTATTCTAATATGTGGCACTGATGATATGTTCACTACCCTCAGTCATTGTTCTACTGTCACATGTGAGATGTAAGTGTAGCGACTGTAGTACTGACTATTCTAATATGTGGCACTGATGATATGTACACTACCTCAGTCATTGTTCTACTCTCACATGTGAGATGTAAGTGTAGCGGCCATAGTACTGACTATTCTTATATTTGGCACTGATGATATGTACACAACCCTCAGTCATTGTTCTACCCTCACATGTGAGATGTAAGTGTAGTGACCATAGTACTGACTATTCTAATATGTGGCACTGATGATATGTACACTACCCTCAGTCATTGTTCTACTCTCACATGTGAGATGTAAGTGTAGCGGCCATAGTACTGACTATTCTAATATGTGGCACTGATGATATGTACACTACCCTCAGTCATTGTTCTACTCTCACATGTGAGATGTAAGTGTAGCAGCCATAGTACTGACTATCCTAATATATGGCACTGATAATATGTACACTACCCTCAGTCATTGTTCTACTCTCACATGTGAGATGTAAGTGTAGCGGCCATAGTACTGAATATCATAATATGTGGCACTGATGATATGTACACTACCCTCAGTCATTGTTCTACTGTCACATGTAAGATGTAAGTGTAGCGACTGTAGTACTGACTATTCTAATATGTGGCACTGATGATATGTACACTACCTCAGTCATTGTTCTACTCTCACATGTGAGATGTAAGTGTAGCGGCCATAGTACTGACTATTCTTATATTTGGCACTGATGATATGTACACTACCCTCAGTCATTGTTCTACTCTCACATGTGAGATGTAAGTGTAGTGACCATAGTACTGACTATTCTAATATGTGGCACTGATGATATGTACACTACCCTCAGTCATTGTTCTACTCTCACAAGTGAGATGTAAGTGTAGCGGCCATAGTACTGACTATTCTAATATGTGGCACTAATTATATGTACACTACCCTCAATCATTGTTCTAATCTCACATGTGAGATGTAAGTGCAGCGGCCATAGTACTGACTATTCTAATATGTGGCACTGATGATATGTACACTACCCTCAGTCATTGTTTTACTCTCACATGTGAGATGTAAGAGTAGCGGCCATAGTACTGACTATTCTAATTTGTGGCACTGATGATATGTACACTACCTCAGTCATTGTACTACTCTCAGAAGTGAGATGTATGTGTAGCGGCCATAGTACTGACTATTCTAATATGTGGCACTGATGATATGTACACTACCCTCAGACATTGTTCTACCCTCACATGTGAGATGTAAGTGTAGCGGCTGTAGTACTGACTATTCTAATATGTGGCACTGATGATATTTACACTACCCACAGTCATTGTTCTACTCTCACATGTGAGATTTAAGTGCAGCGGCCATAGTACTGACTATTCTAATATGTGGTAGTGGTGACATGTACACTACCCTCAGTCATTGTTCTACTCTCACATGTGAGGTGTAAGTGTAGCGGCCATAGTACTGACTATTCTAATAGGTGGCACTGATGATATGTACACTACCCTCAGTCATTGTTCTACTCTCATATGTGAGATGTAAGTGTAGCGGCCATAGTACTGACTATCCTAATATGTGGAACTGATGATATGTACACTACCCTCAGACATTGTTCTACTCTCACATGTGAGATGTAAGTGTAGCGGCCATAGTACTGACTATTCTAATATGTTGCACTGATGATATGTACACTACCCACAGTCATTGTTCTACTCTCACATGTGAGATGTAAGTGTAGCGGCCATAGTACTGACTATTCTAATATGTGGCACTAATTATATGTACACTACCCTCAATCATTGTTCTAATCTCACATGTGAGATGTAAGTGCTGCGGGCATAGTACTGACTATTCTAATATGTGGCACTGATGATATGTACACTACCCTCAGTCATTGTTTTACTCTCACATGTGAGATGTAAGAGTAGGGGCCATAGTACTGACTATTCTAATTTGTGGCACTGATGATATGTACACTACCTCAGTCATTGTACTACTCTCAGAAGTGAGATGTATGTGTAGCGGCCATAGTACTGACTATTCTAATATGTGGCACTGATGATATGTACACTACCCTCAGACATTGTTCTACCCTCACATGTGAGATGTAAGTGTAGCGGCTGTAGTACTGACTATTCTAATATGTGGCACTGATGATATTTACACTACCCACAGTCATTGTTCTACTCTCACATGTGAGATTTAAGTGCAGCGGCCATAGTACTGACTATTCTAATATGTGGCAGTGATGACATGTACACTACCCTCAGTCATTGTTCTACTCTCACATGTGAGGTGTAAGTGTAGCGGCCATAGTACTGACTATTCTAATATGTGGCACTGATGATATGTACACTACCCTCAGTCATTGTTCTACTCTCATATGTGAGATGTAAGTGTAGCGGCCATAGTACTGACTATCCTAATATGTGGCACTGATGATATGTACACTACCCTCAGTCATTGTTCTACTCTCACATGTGAGATGTGAGTGTGGCGGCCATAGTACTGACTATTCTAATATGTGGCACTGATGATATGTACACTACCCTCAGTCATTGTTCTACTCTCACATGTGAGATGTAAGTGTAGCGGCCGTAGTACTTACTGTCCTAATATGTGGCACTGATGATATGTACACTACCCTCAGTCATTGTTCTACTCTCACATGTGAGATGTAAGTGTAGCGACCATAGTACTGACTATTCTAATATGTGGCACTGATGATATGTTCACTACCCTCAGTCATTGTTCTACTCTCACATGTGAGATGTAAGTGTAGCGCCATAGTACTGACTATTCTAATATGTGGCACTGATGATATGTACACTACCCTCAGTCATTGTTCTACTCTCACATGTGAGATGTAAGTGTAGCGGCCATAGTACTGACTATCCTAATATGTGGCACTGATGATATGCACACTACCCTCAGTCATTGGTCTACTCTCACATGTGAGATGTAAGTGTAGCGACCATAGTACTGACTATTCTAATATGTGGCACTGATGATATGTTCACTACCATCAGTCATTGTTCTACTCTCACATGTGATATGTAAGTGTAGCGGCCATAGTACTGACTATTCTAATATGTGGCACTGATGATATGTTCACTACCCTCAGTCATTGTTCTACTGTCACATGTGAGATGTAAGTGTAGCGACTGTAGTACTGACTATTCTAATATGTGGCACTGATGATATGTACACTACCTCAGTCATTGTTCTACTCTCACATGTGAGATGTAAGTGTAGCGGCCATAGTACTGACTATTCTTATATTTGGCACTGATGATATGTACCCTACCCTCAGTCATTGTTCTACCCTCACATGTGAGATGTAAGTGTAGTGACCATAGTACTGACTATTCTAATATGTGGCACTGATGATATGTACACTACCCTCAGTCATTGTTCTACTCTCACATGTGAGATGTAAGTGTAGCGGCCATAGTACTGACTATTCTAATATGTGGCACTGATGATATGTACACTACCCTCAGTCATTGTTCTACTCTCACATGTGAGATGTAAGTGTAGCAGCCATAGTACTGACTATCCTAATATATGGCACTGATAATATGTACACTACCCTCAGTCATTGTTCTACTCTCACATGTGAGATGTAAGTGTAGCGGCCATAGTACTGAATATCATAATATGTGGCACTGATGATATGTACACTACCCTCAGTCATTGTTCTACTGTCACATGTAAGATGTAAGTGTAGCGACTGTAGTACTGACTATTCTAATATGTGGCACTGATGATATGTACACTACCTCAGTCATTGTTCTACTCTCACATGTGAGATGTAAGTGTAGCGGCCATAGTACTGACTATTCTTATATTTGGCACTGATGATATGTACACTACCCTCAGTCATTGTTCTACTCTCACATGTGAGATGTAAGTGTAGTGACCATAGTACTGACTATTCTAATATGTGGCACTGATGATATGTACACTACCCTCAGTCATTGTTCTACTCTCACAAGTGAGATGTAAGTGTAGCGGCCATAGTACTGACTATTCTAATATGTGGCACTAATTATATGTACACTACCCTCAATCATTGTTCTAATCTCACATGTGAGATGTAAGTGCAGCGGCCATAGTACTGACTATTCTAATATGTGGCACTGATGATATGTACACTACCCTCAGTCATTGTTTTACTCTCACATGTGAGATGTAAGAGTAGCGGCCATAGTACTGACTATTCTAATTTGTGGCACTGATGATATGTACACTACCTCAGTCATTGTACTACTCTCAGAAGTGAGATGTATGTGTAGCGGCCATAGTACTGACTATTCTAATATGTGGCACTGATGATATGTACACTACCCTCAGACATTGTTCTACCCTCACATGTGAGATGTAAGTGTAGCGGCTGTAGTACTGACTATTCTAATATGTGGCACTGATGATATTTACACTACCCACAGTCATTGTTCTACTCTCACATGTGAGATTTAAGTGCAGCGGCCATAGTACTGACTATTCTAATATGTGGCAGTGATGACATGTACACTACCCTCAGTCATTGTTCTACTCTCACATGTGAGGTGTAAGTGTAGCGGCCATAGTACTGACTATTCTAATATGTGGCACTGATGATATGTACACTACCCTCAGTCATTGTTCTACTCTCATATGTGAGATGTAAGTGTAGCGGCCATAGTACTGACTATCCTAATATGTGGCACTGATGATATGTACACTATCCTCAGTCATTGTTCTACTCTCACATGTGAGATGTGAGTGTGGCGGCCATAGTACTGACTATTCTAATATGTGGCACTGATGATATGTACACTACCCTCAGTCATTGTTCTACTCTCACATGTGAGATGTAAGTGTAGCGGCCGTAGTACTTACTGTCCTAATATGTGGCACTGATGATATGTACACTACCCTCAGTCATTGTTCGACTCTCACATGTGAGATGTAAGTGTAGCGACCATAGTACTGACTATTCTAATATGTGGCACTGATGATATGTTCACTACCTTCAGTCATTGTTCTACTCTCACATGTGAGATGTAAGTGTAGCGCCATAGTACTGACTATTCTAATATGTGGCACTGATGATATGTACACTACCCTCAGTCATTGTTCTACTCTCACATGTGAGATGTAAGTGTAGCGGCCATAGTACTGACTATCCTAATATGTGGCACTGATGATATGCACACTACCCTCAGTCATTGGTCTACTCTCACATGTGAGATGTAAGTGTAGCGACCATAATACTGACTATTCTAATATGTGGCACTGATGATATGTTCACTACCATCAGTCATTGTTCTACTCTCACATGTGATATGTAAGTGTAGCGGCCATAGTACTGACTATTCTAATATGTGGCACTGATGATATGTTCACTACCCTCAGTCATTGTTCTACTGTCACATGTGAGATGTAAGTGTAGCGACTGTAGTACTGACTATTCTAATATGTGGCACTGATGATATGTACACTACCTCAGTCATTGTTCTACTCTCACATGTGAGATGTAAGTGTAGCGGCCATAGTACTGACTATTCTTATATTTGGCACTGATGATATGTACACTACCCTCAGTCATTGTTCTACCCTCACATGTGAGATGTAAGTGTAGTGACCATAGTACTGACTATTCTAATATATGTCACTGATGATATGTACACTACCCTCAGTCATTGTTCTACTCTCACATGTGAGATGTAAGTGTAGCGGCCATAGTACTGACTATTCTAATATGTGGCACTGATGATATGTACACTACCCTCAGTCATTGTTCTACTCTCACATGTGAGATGTAAGTGTAGCAGCCATAGTACTGACTATCCTAATATATGGCACTGATAATATGTACACTACCCTCAGTCATTGTTCTACTCTCACATGTGAGATGTAAGTGTAGCGGCCATAGTACTGAATATCATAATATGTGGCACTGATGATATGTACACTACCCTCAGTCATTGTTCTACTGTCACATGTAAGATGTAAGTGTAGCGACTGTAGTACTGACTATTCTAATATGTGGCACTGATGATATGTACACTACCTCAGTCATTGTTCTACTCTCACATGTGAGATGTAAGTGTAGCGGCCATAGTACTGACTATTCTTATATTTGGCACTGATGATATGTACACTACCCTCAGTCATTGTTCTACTCTCACACGTGAGATGTAAGTGTAGTGACCATAGTACTGACTATTCTAATATGTGGCACTGATGATATGTACACTACCCTCAGTCATTGTTCTACTCTCACAAGTGAGATGTAAGTGTAGCGGCCATAGTACTGACTATTCTAATATGTGGCACTAATTATATGTACACTACCCTCAATCATTGTTCTAATCTCACATGTGAGATGTAAGTGCAGCGGCCATAGTACTGACTATTCTAATATGTGGCACTGATGATATGTACACTACCCTCAGTCATTGTTTTACTCTCACATGTGAGATGTAAGAGTAGCGGCCATAGTACTGACTATTCTATTTTGTGGCACTGATGATATGTACACTACCTCAGTCATTGTACTACTCTCAGAAGTGAGATGTATGTGTAGCGGCCATAGTACTGACTATTCTAATATGTGGCACTGATGATATGTACACTACCCTCAGACATTGTTCTACCCTCACATGTGAGATGTAAGTGTAGCGGCTGTAGTACTGACTATTCTAATATGTGGCACTGATGATATTTACACTACCCACAGTCATTGTTCTACTCTCACATGTGAGATTTAAGTGCAGCGGCCATAGTACTGACTATTCTAATATGTGGCAGTGATGACATGTACACTACCCTCAGTCATTGTTCTACTCTCACATGTGAGGTGTAAGTGTAGCGGCCATAGTACTGACTATTCTAATATGTGGCACTGATGATATGTACACTACCCTCAGTCATTGTTCTACTCTCATATGTGAGATGTAAGTGTAGCGGCCATAGTACTGACTATCCTAATATGTGGAACTGATGATATGTACACTACCCTCAGACATTGTTCTACTCTCACATGTGAGATGTAAGTGTAGCGGCCATAGTACTGACTATTCTAATATGTTGCACTGATGATATGTACACTACCCACAGTCATTGTTCTACTCTCACATGTGAGATGTAAGTGTAGCGGCCATAGTACTGACTATTCTAATATGTGGCACTAATTATATGTACACTACCCTCAATCATTGTTCTAATCTCACATGTGAGATGTAAGTGCTGCGGGCATAGTACTGACTATTCTAATATGTGGCACTGATGATATGTACACTACCCTCAGTCATTGTTTTACCCTCACATGTGAGATGTAAGAGTAGGGGCCATAGTACTGACTATTCTAATTTGTGGCACTGATGATATGTACACTACCTCAGTCATTGTACTACTCTCAGAAGTGAGATGTATGTGTAGCGGCCATAGTACTGACTATTCTAATATGTGGCACTGATGATATGTACACTACCCTCAGACATTGTTCTACCCTCACATGTGAGATGTAAGTGTAGCGGCTGTAGTACTGACTATTCTAATATGTGGCACTGATGATATTTACACTACCCACAGTCATTGTTCTACTCTCACATGTGAGATTTAAGTGCAGCGGCCATAGTACTGACTATTCTAATATGTGGCAGTGATGACATGTACACTACCCTCAGTCATTGTTCTACTCTCACATGTGAGGTGTAAGTGTAGCGGCCATAGTACTGACTATTCTAATATGTGGCACTGATGATATGTACACTACCCTCAGTCATTGTTCTACTCTCATATGTGAGATGTAAGTGTAGCGGCCATAGTACTGACTATCCTAATATGTGGCACTGATGATATGTACACTACCCTCAGTCATTGTTCTACTCTCACATGTGAGATGTGAGTGTGGCGGCCATAGTACTGACTATTCTAATATGTGGCACTGATGATATGTACACTACCCTCAGTCATTGTTCTACTCTCACATGTGAGATGTAAGTGTAGCGGCCGTAGTACTTACTGTCCTAATATGTGGCACTGATGATATGTACACTACCCTCAGTCATTGTTCTACTCTCACATGTGAGATGTAAGTGTAGCGACCATAGTACTGACTATTCTAATATGTGGCACTGATGATATGTTCACTACCCTCAGTCATTGTTCTACTCTCACATGTGAGATGTAAGTGTAGCGCCATAGTACTGACTATTCTAATATGTGGCACTGATGATATGTACACTACCCTCAGTCATTGTTCTACTCTCACATGTGAGATGTAAGTGTAGCGGCCATAGTACTGACTATCCTAATATGTGGCACTGATGATATGCACACTACCCTCAGTCATTGGTCTACTCTCACATGTGAGATGTAAGTGTAGCGACCATAGTACTGACTATTCTAATATGTGGCACTGATGATATGTTCACTACCATCAGTCATTGTTCTACTCTCACATGTGATATGTAAGTGTAGCGGCCATAGTACTGACTATTCTAATATGTGGCACTGATGATATGTTCACTACCCTCAGTCATTGTTCTACTGTCACATGTGAGATGTAAGTGTAGCGACTGTAGTACTGACTATTCTAATATGTGGCACTGATGATATGTACACTACCTCAGTCATTGTTCTACTCTCACATGTGAGATGTAAGTGTAGCGGCCATAGTACTGACTATTCTTATATTTGGCACTGATGATATGTACCCTACCCTCAGTCATTGTTCTACCCTCACATGTGAGATGTAAGTGTAGTGACCATAGTACTGACTATTCTAATATGTGGCACTGATGATATGTACACTACCCTCAGTCATTGTTCTACTCTCACATGTGAGATGTAAGTGTAGCGGCCATAGTACTGACTATTCTAATATGTGGCACTGATGATATGTACACTACCCTCAGTCATTGTTCTACTCTCACATGTGAGATGTAAGTGTAGCAGCCATAGTACTGACTATCCTAATATATGGCACTGATAATATGTACACTACCCTCAGTCATTGTTCTACTCTCACATGTGAGATGTAAGTGTAGCGGCCATAGTACTGAATATCATAATATGTGGCACTGATGATATGTACACTACCCTCAGTCATTGTTCTACTGTCACATGTAAGATGTAAGTGTAGCGACTGTAGTACTGACTATTCTAATATGTGGCACTGATGATATGTACACTACCTCAGTCATTGTTCTACTCTCACATGTGAGATGTAAGTGTAGCGGCCATAGTACTGACTATTCTTATATTTGGCACTGATGATATGTACACTACCCTCAGTCATTGTTCTACTCTCACATGTGAGATGTAAGTGTAGTGACCATAGTACTGACTATTCTAATATGTGGCACTGATGATATGTACACTACCCTCAGTCATTGTTCTACTCTCACAAGTGAGATGTAAGTGTAGCGGCCATAGTACTGACTATTCTAATATGTGGCACTAATTATATGTACACTACCCTCAATCATTGTTCTAATCTCACATGTGAGATGTAAGTGCAGCGGCCATAGTACTGACTATTCTAATATGTGGCACTGATGATATGTACACTACCCTCAGTCATTGTTTTACTCTCACATGTGAGATGTAAGAGTAGCGGCCATAGTACTGACTATTCTAATTTGTGGCACTGATGATATGTACACTACCTCAGTCATTGTACTACTCTCAGAAGTGAGATGTATGTGTAGCGGCCATAGTACTGACTATTCTAATATGTGGCACTGATGATATGTACACTACCCTCAGACATTGTTCTACCCTCACATGTGAGATGTAAGTGTAGCGGCTGTAGTACTGACTATTCTAATATGTGGCACTGATGATATTTACACTACCCACAGTCATTGTTCTACTCTCACATGTGAGATTTAAGTGCAGCGGCCATAGTACTGACTATTCTAATATGTGGCAGTGATGACATGTACACTACCCTCAGTCATTGTTCTACTCTCACATGTGAGGTGTAAGTGTAGCGGCCATAGTACTGACTATTCTAATATGTGGCACTGATGATATGTACACCACCCTCAGTCATTGTTCTACTCTCATATGTGAGATGTAAGTGTAGCGGCCATAGTACTGACTATCCTAATATGTGGCACTGATGATATGTACACTATCCTCAGTCATTGTTCTACTCTCACATGTGAGATGTGAGTGTGGCGGCCATAGTACTGACTATTCTAATATGTGGCACTGATGATATGTACACTACCCTCAGTCATTGTTCTACTCTCACATGTGAGATGTAAGTGTAGCGGCCGTAGTACTTACTGTCCTAATATGTGGCACTGATGATATGTACACTACCCTCAGTCATTGTTCGACTCTCACATGTGAGATGTAAGTGTAGCGACCATAGTACTGACTATTCTAATATGTGGCACTGATGATATGTTCACTACCTTCAGTCATTGTTCTACTTTCACATGTGAGATGTAAGTGTAGCGCCATAGTACTGACTATTCTAATATGTGGCACTGATGATATGTACACTACCCTCAGTCATTGTTCTACTCTCACATGTGAGATGTAAGTGTAGCGGCCATAGTACTGACTATCCTAATATGTGGCACTGATGATATGCACACTACCCTCAGTCATTGGTCTACTCTCACATGTGAGATGTAAGTGTAGCGACCATAGTACTGACTATTCTAATATGTGGCACTGATGATATGTTCACTACCACCAGTCATTGTTCTACTCTCACATGTGATATGTAAGTGTAGCGGCCATAGTACTGACTATTCTAATATGTGGCACTGATGATATGTTCACTACCCTCAGTCATTGTTCTACTGTCACATGTGAGATGTAAGTGTAGCGACTGTAGTACTGACTATTCTAATATGTGGCACTGATGATATGTACACTACCTCAGTCATTGTTCTACTCTCACATGTGAGATATAAGTGTAGCGGCCATAGTACTGACTATTCTTATATTTGGCACTGATGATATGTACACTACCCTCAGTCATTGTTCTACCCTCACATGTGAGATGTAAGTGTAGTGACCATAGTACTGACTATTCTAATATATGTCACTGATGATATGTACACTACCCTCAGTCATTGTTCTACTCTCACATGTGAGATGTAAGTGTAGCGGCCATAGTACTGACTATTCTAATATGTGGCACTGATGATATGTACACTACCCTCAGTCATTGTTCTACTCTCACATGTGAGATGTAAGTGTAGCAGCCATAGTACTGACTATCCTAATATATGGCACTGATAATATGTACACTACCCTCAGTCATTGTTCTACTCTCACATGTGAGATGTAAGTGTAGCGGCCATAGTACTGACTATTCTAATATGTTGCACTGAGAATATGTACACTACCCTCAGTCATTGTTCTACTGTCACATGTAAGATGTAAGTGTAGCGACTGTAGTACTGACTATTCTAATATGTGGCACTGATGATATGTACACTACCTCAGTCATTGTTCTACTCTCACATGTGAGATGAAAGTGTAGCGGCCATAGTACTGACTATTCTTATATTTGGCACTGATGATATGTACACTACCCTCAGTCATTGTTCTACTCTCACATGTGAGATGTAAGTGTAGTGACCATAGTACTGACTATTCTAATATGTGGCACTGATGATATGTACACTACCCTCAGTCATTGTTCTACTCTCACATGTGAGATGTAAGTGTAGCGGCCATAGTACTGACTATTCTAATATGTGGCACTGATGATATGTACACTACCCTCAGACATTGTTCTACTCTCACATGTGAGATGTAAGTGTAGCGGCTGTAGTACTGACTATTCTAATATGTGGCACTGATGATATGTACACTACCCTCAGTCATTGTTCTACTCTCAAATGTGAGGTGTAAGTGTAGTGGCCATAGTACTGACTATTCTAATATGTGGCACTGATGATATGTACACTACCCCCAGTCATTGTTCTACTCTCACATGTGAGATGTAAGTGTAGCGGCCATAGTACTGACTATTCTAATATGTTGCACTGATGATATGTACACTACCCTCAGTCATTTTTCTACTCTCACATGTGAGATGTAAGTGTAGCGGCCATAGTACTGACTATTCTAATATGTGGCACTAATGATATGTACACTACCCTCAGTCATTGTTCTAATCTCACATGTGAGATGTAAGTGCAGCGGCCATAGTACTGACTATTCTAATATGTGGCACTGATGATATGTACACTACCTCAGTCATTGTTCTACTCTCACATGTGAGATGTATGTGTAGCGGCCATAGTACTGACTATTATAATATGTGGCACTGATGATATGTACACTACCCTCAGACATTGTTATACTCTCACATGTGAGATGTAAGTGTAGCGGCTGTAGTACTGACTATTCTAATATGTGGCACTGATGATATGTACACTACCCTCAGTCATTGTTCTACTCTCACATGTGAGGTGTAAGTGTAGCGGCCATAGTACTGACTATTCTAATATGTGGCACTGATGATATGTACACTACACTCAGTCATTGTTCTACTCTCATATGTGAGATGTAAGTGTAGCGGCCATAGTACTGACTATCCTAATATGTGGCACTGATGATATGTACACTACCCTCAGTCATGGTTCTACTCTCACATGTGAGATGTGAGTGTGGCGGCCATAGTACTGACTATTCTAATATGTGGCACTGATGATATGTACACTACCCTCAGTCATTGTTCTACTCTCACATGTGAGATGTAAGTGTAGCGGCCGTAGTACTGACTATCCTAATATGTGGCACTGATGATATGTTCACTACCCTCAGTCACTGTTCTACTCTCACATGTGAGATTTAAGTGTAGCGGCCATAGTACTGACTATTCTAATATGTGGCATTGATGATATGTACACTACCCTCAGTCATTGTTCTACTCTCACATGTGAGATGCAAGTGTAGCGGCCATAGTACTGACTATCCTAATATGTGGCACTGATGATATGCACACTACCCTCAGTCATTGGTCTACTCTCACATGTGAGATGTAAGTGTAGCGACCATAGTACTGACTATTCATATATTTGGCACCGATGATATGTACACTACCCTCAGTCATTGTTCTACTCTCACATGTGAGATGTAAGTGTAGCGGCCATAGTACTGACTATTCTAATATGTGGCACTGATGATATGTACACTACCCTCAGTCATTGTTCTACTCTCACATGTGAGATGTAAGTGTAGCAGCCATAGTACTGACTATCCTAATATGTGGCACTGATTATATGTACACTACCCTCAGTCATTGTTCTAATCTCACATGTGAGATGTAAGTGTAGCGGCCATAGTACTGACTATTCTAATATGTTGCACTGATGATATGTACACTACCCTCAGTCATTTTTCTACTCTCACATGTGAGATGTAAGTGTAGCGGCCATAGAACTGACTATTCTAATATGTGGCACTAATGATATGTACACTACCTTCAGTCATTGTTCTAATCTCACATGTGAGATGTAAGTGCAGCGGCCATAGTACTGACTATTCTAATATGTGGCACTGATGATATGTACACTACCCTCAGACATTGTTCTACTCTCACATGTGAGATGTAAGTGTAGCGGCTGTAGTAGGCACTATTCTAATATGTGGCACTGATGATATGTACACTACCCTCAGTCATTGTTCTACTCTCACATGCCAGATGTAAGTGTAGCGGCCATAGTACTGACTATTCTAATATGTGGCACTGATGATATGTACACTACCCTCAGTCATTTTTCTACTCTCACATGTGAGATGTAAGTGTAGCGGCCATAGTACTGACTATTCTAATATGTGGCACTGATGATATGTACACTAACCTCAGTCATTGTTCTACTCTCACATGCCAGATGTAAGTGTAGCGGCCAAAGTGCTGACTAATCTAATATGTGGCACTGATGATATGTACACTACCCTCAGTCATTGGTCTACTCTCACATGTGAGGTGTAAGTGTGGCGGCCATAGTACTGACTATTCTAATATGTGGCACTGATGATATGTACACTACCCTCAGTCATTGTTCTACTCTCACATGTGAGGTGTAAGTGTAGCGGCCATAGTACTGACTATTCTAACATGTGGCACTATTGATATGTACACTACCCTCAGTCATTGGTCTACTCTCACATGTGAGATGAAAGTGTAGCGGCCATAGTACTGACTATTCTAATATGTGGCACTGATGATATGTACACTACCTCAGTCATTGTTCTACTCACACATGTGAGATGTAAGTGTAGCGGCCATAGTACTGACTGTTCTAATATGTGGCACTGATAATATGTACACTACCCTCAGTCATTGGTCTACTCTCACATGTGAGGTGTAAGTGTGGTGGCCATAGTACTGACTGTTCTAATACGTGGCACTGATGATATGTACACTACCCTCAGTCATTGTTCTACTCTCACATGTGAGGTGTAAGTGTAGCGGCCATAGTACTGACTATTCTAATATGTGGCACTGATGATATGTACACTACCCTCAGTCATTGATCTACTCTCATATGTGAGATGTACGTGTAGCGGCCATAGTACTGACTATTCTAATATGTGGCACTGATGATATGTTCACAACCCTCAGTCACTGTTCTACTCTCACATGTGAGATTTAAGTGTAGCGGCCATTGTACTGACTATTCTAATATGTGGCATTGATGATATGTACACTACCCTCAGTCATTGTTCTACTCTCACATGTGAGATGCAAGTGTAGCGGCCATAGTACTGACTATCCTAATATGTGGCACTGACGATATGCACACTACCCTCAGTCATTGGTCTACTCTCACATGTGAGATGTAAGTGTAGCGACCATAGTACTGACTATTCTAATATGTGGCACTGATGATATGTTCACTACCCTCAGTCACTGTTCTACTCTCACATGTGAGATGTAAGTGTAGCGGCCATAGTACTGAATATTCTAATATGTGGCACTGATGATATGTTCACTACCCTCAGTCATTGTTCTACTCTCACATGTGATATGTAAGTGTAGCGGCCATAGTACTGACTATTCTAATATGTGGCACTGATGATATGTTCACTACCCTCAGTCATTGTTCTACTGTCACATGTGAGATGTAAGTGTAGCGACTGTAGTACTGACTATTCCAATATGTGGCACTGATGATATGTACACTACCTCAGTCACTGTTCTACCCTCACATGTGAGATGTAAGTGTTGCGGCCATAGTACTGACTATTCTTATATTTGGCACCGATGATATGTACACTACCCTCAGTCATTGTTCTACTCTCACATGTGAGATGTAAGTGTAGCGGCCATAGTACTGACTATTCTAATATGTGGCACTGATGATATGTACACTACCCTCAGTCATTGTTCTACTCTCACATGTGAGATGTAAGTGTAGCAGCCATAGTACTGACTATCCTAATATGTGGCACTGATTATATGTACACTACCCTCAGTCATTGTTCTACTCTCACATGTGAGATGTAAGTGTAGCGGCCATAGTACTGACTATTCTAATATGTTGCACTGATGATATGTACACTACCCTCAGTCATTTTTCTACTCTCACATGTGAGATGTAAGTGTAGCGGCCATAGTACTGACTATTCTAATATGTGGCACTAATGATATGTACACTACCCTCAGTCATTGTTCTAATCTCACATGTGAGATGTAAGTGCAGCGGCCATAGTACTGACTATTCTAATATGTGGCACTGATGATATGTACACTACCCTCAGACATTGTTCTACTCTCACACGTGAGATGTAAGTGTAGCGGCTGTAGTAGGCACTATTCTAATATGTGGCACTGATGATATGTACACTACACTCAGTCATTGTTCTACTCTCACATGCCAGATGTAAGTGTAGCGGCCATAGTACTGACTATTCTAATATGTGGCACTGATGATATGTACACTACCCTCAGTCATTGTTCTACTCTCACATGTGAGATGTAAGTGTAGCGGCTGTAGTACTGACTATTCTAATATGTGGCACTGATGATATGTACACTACCCTCAGTCATTGGTCTACTCTCACATGTGAGGTGTAAGTGTGGCGGCCATAGTACTGACTATTCTAATATGTGTCACTGATGATATGTACACTACCCTCAGTCATTGTTCTACTCTCACATGCCAGATGTAAGTGTAGCGGCCATAGTGCTGACTAATCTAATATGTGGCACTGATGATATGTACACTACCCTCAGTCATTGGTCTACTCTCACATGTGAGGTCTAAGTGTGGCAGCCATAGTACTGACTATTCTAATATGTGGCACTGATGATATGTACACTACCCTCAGTCATTGTTCTACTCTCACATGTGAGGTGTAAGTGTAGCGGCCATAGTACTGACTATTCTAACATGTGGCACTATTGATATGTACACTACCCTCAGTCATTGGTCTACTCTCACATGTGAGATGTAAGTGTAGCGGCCATAGTACTGACTATTCTAATATGTGGCACTGATGATATGTACACTTCCTCAGTCATTGTTCTACTAACACATGTGAGATGTAAGTGTAGCGGCCATAGTACTGACTGTTCTAATATGTGGCACTGATAATATGTACACTTCCCTCAGTCATTGGTCTACTCTCACATGTGAGGTGTAAGTGTGGTGGCCATAGTACTGACTGTTCTAATACGTGGCACTGATGATATGTACACTACCCTCAGTCATTGTTCTACTCTCACATGTGAGGTGTAAGTGTAGCGGCCATAGTACTGACTATCCTAATATGTGGCACTGATGATATGTACACTACCCTCAGTCATTGATCTACTCTCATATGTGAGATGTACGTGTAGCGGCCATAGTACTGACTATTCTAATATGTGGCACTGATGATATGTACACTACCCTCAGTCATTGTTCTACTCTCACATGTGTGATGTAAGTGTAGCGACCACAGTACTGACTATCCAAGTATGTGGCACTAATGATATGTACACTACACTCAGTCATTGTTCTACCCTCACATGTGAGATGTAAGTGTAGCGGTCATAGTACTGACTATCCTAATATGTGGCACTGATGATATGTACACTACCCTCAGTCATTTTTCTACTCTCACATGTGAGATGTGAGTGTAGCGGCTGTAGTACTGACTATTCTAATATGTGGCACTGATGATATGTACACTACCCTCAGTCATTGTTCTACTCTCACATGTGAGATGTAAGTGTAGCGGCCATAGTACTGACTATTCTAATATGTGGCACTGATGATATGTACACTACCCTCTGTCATTGTTCTACTCTCACATGTGAGATGTAAGTGTAGCGGCCATAGTACTGACTATCCTAATATGTGGCACTGATGATATGTACATTACCCTCAGTCATTGTTCTACTCTCATATGTGAGATGTAGGTGTAGCGACTGTAGTTCTGACTATCCGAATATGTGGCACTGATGATATGTACACTACCCTCATTCATTGTTCTACTCTCACATGTGAGATGTAAGTGTAGCGGCCAAAGTACTGACTATTCTAATATGTGGCACTGATGATATGTACACTACCCTCAGTCATTGTTCTACTCTCACATGTGAGGTGTAAGTGTAGCGGCCATAGTTCTGACTATTCTAATATGTGGCACTGATGATATGTACACTACCCTCAGTCATTGTTCTACTCTCACATGTGAGATGTAAGTGTAGCGGCCATAATACTGACTATTCTAATATGTGGCACTGATGATATGTACACTACCCCCAGTCATTGGTCTACTCTCACATGTGAGATGTAAGTGTAACGGTCATAGTAATGACTATTCTAATATGTGGCACTGATGAAATGTACACTACCCCCAGTCATTGGTCTACTCTCACATGTGAGATGTAAGTGTAGCGGCCATAGTACTGACTATCCTAATATGTGTCACTGATGATATGTACACTACCCTCAGTCATTGTTCTACTCTCACATGTGAGATGTGAGTGTAGCGGCCATAGTACTGACTATTCTAATATGTGGCACTGATGATATATACACTACCCTCAATCATTGTTCTACTCTCACATGTGAGATGTGAGTGTGGCGGCCATAGTACTGACTATTCTAATATGTGGCACTGATGATATGTACACTACCCTCAGTCATTGTTCTACTCTCACATGTGAGATGTAAGTGTAGCGGCCGTAGTACTGACTATCCTAATATGTGGCACTGATGATATGTTCACTACCCTCAGTCATTGTTCTACTGTCACATGTGAGATGTAAGTGTAGCGACTGTAGTACTGACTATTCTAATATGTGGCACTGATGATATGTACACTACCTCAGTCATTGTTCTACTCTCACATGTGAGATGTAAGTGTAGCGGCCATAGTACTGACTATTCCTATATTTGGCACTGATGATATGTACACTACCCTCAGTCATTGTTCTACTCTCACATGTGAGATGTAAGTGTAGTGACCATAGTACTGACTATTCTAATATGTGGCACTGATGATATGTACACTACCCTCAGTCATTGTTCTACTCTCACATGTGAGATGTAAGTGTAGCGGCCATAGTACTGACTATTCTAATATGTTGCACTGATGATATGTACACTACCCTCAGTCATTGTTCTACTTTCACATGTGAGATGTAAGTGTAGCAGCCATAGTACTGACTATCCTAATATGTGGCACTGATGATATATACACTACCCTCAGTCATTGTTCTACTCTCACATGTGAGATGTAAGTGTAGCGGCCATAGTACTTACTATTCTAATATGTGGCACTGATGTTATGTACACTACCCTCAGTCATTGTTCTACTTTCACATGTGAGATGTAAGTGTAGCGGCCATAGTACTGACTATTCTAATATGTGGCACTGATGATATGTTCACTACCCTCAGACATTGTACTATTCTCACATGTGAGATGCAAGTGCAGCGGCCATAGTACTGACTATTCTACTATGTGGCACTGATGCAATGTACACTACCCTCAGTCATTGTTCTACTCTCATATGTGAGATGTAAGTGTAGCGGCCATAGTACTGACTATTCTAATATGTGGCACTGATGATATGTACACTACCCTCAGTCATTGTTCTACTCTCACATGTGAGATGTAAGTGTAGCGGCCATAGTACTGGCTATTCTAATATGTGGCACTGATGATATGTACACTACCCTCAGTCATTGTTCTACTCTCACATGTGAGATGTAAGTGTAGCGGCCATAGTACTGACTATTCTAATATGTGGCACTAATGATATGTACACTACCCTCAGTCATTGTTCTACTCTCACATGTGAGGTGTAAGTTTGGCGGCCATAGTACTGACTATTCTAATATGTGGCACTGATGATAAGTACACTACACTCAGTCATTGTTCTACTCTCACATGTGAGATGTAAGTGTAGCAGCCATACTACTGACTATCCTAATATGTGGCACTGATGATATGTACACTACCCTCAGTCATTGTTCTACTCTCACATGTGAGATGTAAGTGTAGCAGCCATAGTACTGACAATCCTAATATGTGGCACTGATGATATGTACACTACCCTCAGTCATTGTTCTACTCTCACATGTGAGATGTAAGTGTAGCGGCCATAGAACTGACTATTCTAATATGTGGCACTGATGATATGTACACTACCCTCAGTCATTGTTCTACTCTCACATGTGAGATTTTTGTGTAGAGGCCATAGTACTGACTATTCTAATATGTGGCACTGATGATATGTACACTACCCTCAGTCATTGTTCTACTCTCACATGTGAGATGTAAGTGTAGCGGCCATAGTACTGACTATTCTAATAAGTGGCACTGATGATATGTACACTACCCTCAGTCATTGTTCTACTCTCACATGTGAGATGTAAGTGTAGCAGCCATAGTACTGACTATTCTAATATATGGCACTGATGATATGTACACTACCCTCAGTCATTGTTCTACTCTCACATGTGAGATGTAAGTGTAGCAGCCATAGTACTGACTATTCTAATATATGGCTCTGATGATATGTATACTACCCTCAGTCATAGTTCTACTCTCACATGTGAGATGTAAGTGTAGCGGCCATAATACTGACTATTCTAATATGTGGCACTAATGATATGTACACTACCCTCAGTCATTGTTCTACTCTCATATGTGAGATGTAAGTGTAGCGGCCATAGTACTGACTATTCTAATATGTGGCACGGATGATATGTACACTACCCTCAGTCATTGTTCTACTCTCACATGTGAGATGTAAGTGTAGCGGCCATAGTACTGACTATCCTAATATGTGGCACTGATGATATGTACACTACCCTCAGTCATTGTTCTACTCTCACATGTGAGATGTAAGTGTGGCGACTGTAGTTCTGACTCTTCGAATATGTGGCACTGATGATATGTACACTACCCTCATTCATTGTTCTACTCTCACATGTGAGATGTAAGTGTAGCAGCCATAGTACTGACTATTCTAATATATGGCTCTGATGATATGTATACTACCCTCAGTCATAGTTCTACTCTCACATGCCAGATGTAAGTGTAGCGGCCATAGTGCTGACTAATCTAATATGTGGCACTGATGATATGTACACTACCCTCAGTCATTGGTCTACTCTCACATGTGAGGTCTAAGTGTGGCAGCCATAGTACTGACTATTCTAATATGTGGCACTGATGATATGTACACTACCCTCAGTCATTGTTCTACTCTCACATGTGAGGTGTAAGTGTAGCGGCCATAGTACTGACTATTCTAACATGTGGCACTATTGATATGTACACTACCCTCAGTCATTGGTCTACTCTCACATGTGAGATGTAAGTGTAGCGGCCATAGTACTGACTATTCTAATATGTGGCACTGATGATATGTACACTTCCTCAGTCATTGTTCTACTAACACATGTGAGATGTAAGTGTAGCGGCCATAGTACTGACTGTTCTAATATGTGGCACTGATAATATGTACACTTCCCTCAGTCATTGGTCTACTCTCACATGTGAGGTGTAAGTGTGGTGGCCATAGTACTGACTGTTCTAATACGTGGCACTGATGATATGTACACTACCCTCAGTCATTGTTCTACTCTCACATATGAGGTGTAAGTGTAGCGGCCATAGTACTGACTATCCTAATATGTGGCACTGATGATATGTACACTACCCTCAGTCATTGATCTACTCTCATATGTGAGATGTACGTGTAGCGGCCATAGTACTGACTATTCTAATATGTGGCACTGATGATATGTACACTACCCTCAGTCATTGTTCTACTCTCACATGTGTGATGTAAGTGTAGCGACCACAGTACTGACTATCCAAGTATGTGGCACTAATGATATGTACACTACACTCAGTCATTGTTCTACCCTCACATGTGAGATGTAAGTGTAGCGGTCATAGTACTGACTATCCTAATATGTGGCACTGATGATATGTACACTACCCTCAGTCATTTTTCTACTCTCACATGTGAGATGTGAGTGTAGCGGCTGTAGTACTGACTATTCTAATATGTGGCACTGATGATATGTACACTACCCTCAGTCATTGTTCTACTCTCACATGTGAGATGTAAGTGTAGCGGCCATAGTACTGACTATTCTAATATGTGGCACTGATGATATGTACACTACCCTCTGTCATTGTTCTACTCTCACATGTGAGATGTAAGTGTAGCGGCCATAGTACTGACTATCCTAATATGTGGCACTGATGATATGTACATTACCCTCAGTCATTGTTCTACTCTCATATGTGAGATGTAAGTGTAGCGACTGTAGTTCTGACTATCCGAATATGTGGCACTGATGATATGTACACTACCCTCATTCATTGTTCTACTCTCACATGTGAGATGTAAGTGTAGCGGCCAAAGTACTGACTATTCTAATATGTGGCACTGATGATATGTACACTACCCTCAGTCATTGTTCTACTCTCACATGTGAGGTGTAAGTGTAGCGGCCATAGTTCTGACTATTCTAATATGTGGCACTGATGATATGTACACTACCCTCAGTCATTGTTCTACTCTCACATGTGAGATGTAAGTGTAGCGGCCATAATACTGACTATTCTAATATGTGGCACTGATGATATGTACACTACCCCCAGTCATTGGTCTACTCTCACATGTGAGATGTAAGTGTAACGGTCATAGTAATGACTATTCTAATATGTGGCACTGATGAAATGTACACTACCCCCAGTCATTGGTCTACTCTCACATGTGAGATGTAAGTGTAGCGGCCATAGTACTGACTATCCTAATATGTGTCACTGATGATATGTACACTACCCTCAGTCATTGTTCTACTCTCACATGTGAGATGTGAGTGTAGCGGCCATAGTACTGACTATTCTAATATGTGGCACTGATGATATATACACTACCCTCAATCATTGTTCTACTCTCACATGTGAGATGTGAGTGTGGCGGCCATAGTACTGACTATTCTAATATGTGGCACTGATGATATGTACACTACCCTCAGTCATTGTTCTACTCTCACATGTGAGATGTAAGTGTAGCGGCCGTAGTACTGACTATCCTAATATGTGGCACTGATGATATGTTCACTACCCTCAGTCATTGTTCTACTGTCACATGTGAGATGTAAGTGTAGCGACTGTAGTACTGACTATTCTAATATGTGGCACTGATGATATGTACACTACCTCAGTCATTGTTCTACTCTCACATGTGAGATGTAAGTGTAGCGGCCATAGTACTGACTATTCCTATATTTGGCACTGATGATATGTACACTACCCTCAGTCATTGTTCTACTCTCACATGTGAGATGTAAGTGTAGTGACCATAGTACTGACTATTCTAATATGTGGCACTGATGATATGTACACTACCCTCAGTCATTGTTCTACTCTCACATGTGAGATGTAAGTGTAGCGGCCATAGTACTGACTATTCTAATATGTTGCACTGATGATATGTACACTACCCTCAGTCATTGTTCTACTTTCACATGTGAGATGTAAGTGTAGCAGCCATAGTACTGACTATCCTAATATGTGGCACTGATGATATATACACTACCCTCAGTCATTGTTCTACTCTCACATGTGAGATGTAAGTGTAGCGGCCATAGTACTTACTATTCTAATATGTGGCACTGATGTTATGTACACTACCCTCAGTCATTGTTCTACTTTCACATGTGAGATGTAAGTGTAGCGGCCATAGTACTGACTATTCTAATATGTGGCACTGATGATATGTTCACTACCCTCAGACATTGTACTATTCTCACATGTGAGATGCAAGTGCAGCGGCCATAGTACTGACTATTCTACTATGTGGCACTGATGCAATGTACACTACCCTCAGTCATTGTTCTACTCTCATATGTGAGATGTAAGTGTAGCGGCCATAGTACTGACTATTCTAATATGTGGCACTGATGATATGTACACTACCCTCAGTCATTGTTCTACTCTCACATGTGAGATGTAAGTGTAGCGGCCATAGTACTGGCTATTCTAATATGTGGCACTGATGATATGTACACTACCCTCAGTCATTGTTCTACTCTCACATGTGAGATGTAAGTGTAGCGGCCATAGTACTGACTATTCTAATATGTGGCACTAAT
Organism: Meconema thalassinum; assembly: GCA_946902985.2. Taxonomy (NCBI): domain Eukaryota; kingdom Metazoa; phylum Arthropoda; class Insecta; order Orthoptera; family Tettigoniidae; genus Meconema; species Meconema thalassinum. The sequence goes on along the minus strand of OX336393.1, from coordinate 71,825,337 downwards.
GATATGTACACTACCCTCAGTCATTGTTCTACTCTCACATGTGAGGTGTAAGTTTGGCGGCCATAGTACTGACTATTCTAATATGTGGCACTGATGATAAGTACACTACACTCAGTCATTGTTCTACTCTCACATGTGAGATGTAAGTGTAGCAGCCATACTACTGACTATCCTAATATGTGGCACTGATGATATGTACACTACCCTCAGTCATTGTTCTACTCTCACATGTGAGATGTAAGTGTAGCAGCCATAGTACTGACAATCCTAATATGTGGCACTGATGATATGTACACTACCCTCAGTCATTGTTCTACTCTCACATGTGAGATGTAAGTGTAGCGGCCATAGAACTGACTATTCTAATATGTGGCACTGATGATATGTACACTACCCTCAGTCATTGTTCTACTCTCACATGTGAGATTTTTGTGTAGAGGCCATAGTACTGACTATTCTAATATGTGGCACTGATGATATGTACACTACCCTCAGTCATTGTTCTACTCTCACATGTGAGATGTAAGTGTAGCGGCCATAGTACTGACTATTCTAATAAGTGGCACTGATGATATGTACACTACCCTCAGTCATTGTTCTACTCTCACATGTGAGATGTAAGTGTAGCAGCCATAGTACTGACTATTCTAATATATGGCACTGATGATATGTACACTACCCTCAGTCATTGTTCTACTCTCACATGTGAGATGTAAGTGTAGCAGCCATAGTACTGACTATTCTAATATATGGCTCTGATGATATGTATACTACCCTCAGTCATAGTTCTACTCTCACATGTGAGATGTAAGTGTAGCGGCCATAATACTGACTATTCTAATATGTGGCACTAATGATATGTACACTACCCTCAGTCATTGTTCTACTCTCATATGTGAGATGTAAGTGTAGCGGCCATAGTACTGACTATTCTAATATGTGGCACGGATGATATGTACACTACCCTCAGTCATTGTTCTACTCTCACATGTGAGATGTAAGTGTAGCGGCCATAGTACTGACTATCCTAATATGTGGCACTGATGATATGTACACTACCCTCAGTCATTGTTCTACTCTCACATGTGAGATGTAAGTGTGGCGACTGTAGTTCTGACTCTTCGAATATGTGGCACTGATGATATGTACACTACCCTCATTCATTGTTCTACTCTCACATGTGAGATGTAAGTGTAGCAGCCATAGTACTGACTATTCTAATATATGGCTCTGATGATATGTATACTACCCTCAGTCATAGTTCTACTCTCACATGTGAGATGTAAGTGTAGCGGCCATAATACTGACTATTCTAATATGTGGCACTAATGATATGTACACTACCCTCAGTCATTGTTCTACTCTCATATGTGAGATGTAAGTGTAGCGGCCATAGTACTGACTATTCTAATATGTGGCACGGATGATATGTACACTACCCTCAGTCATTGTTCTACTCTCACATGTGAGATGTAAGTGTAGCGGTCATAGTACTGACTATTCTAATATGTGGCATTGATGATATGTACACTACCCTCAGTCATTGTTCTACTCTCACATGTGAGATGTAAGTGCAGCGGCCATAGTACTGACTATTCTAATATGTGGCACTGATGATATGTACACTACCCTTAGTCATTGTTCTACTCTCACATGTGAGATGTAAGTGTAGCGGCCATAATACTCACTATTCTAATATGTGGCACTGATGATATGTACACTACCCTCAGTCATTGTTCTACTCTCACATGTGAGATGTAAGTGTAGCGGTCATAGTACTGACTATTCTAATATGTGGCACTGATGATATGTACACTACCCTCAGTCATTGTTCTACTCTCACATGTGAGATGTAAGTGTAGCGGCCATAGTACTGACTATTCTAATATGTGGCACTGATGATATGTACACTACCCTCAGTCATTGTTCTACCCTCACATGTGAGATGTAAGTGTAGCAGCCATAGTACTGACTATTCTAATATATGGCACTGATGATATGTACACTACCCTCAGTTATTGTTCCACTCTCACATGTGAGATGTAAGTGTAGCGGCCATAGTACTGACTATTTTAATATGTGGCACGGATGATATGTACACTATCCTCAGTCATTGTTCTACTCTCACATGTGAGATGTAAGTGTAGCGGCCATAGTACTGACTATCCTAATATGTGGCACTGATGATATGTACACTACCCTCAGTCATTGTTCTACTCTCACATGTGAGATGTAAGTGTGGCGACTGTAGTTCTGACTCTTCGAATATGTGGCACTGATGATATGTACACTACCCTCATTCATTGTTCTACTCTCACATGTGAGATGTAAGTGTAGCGGCCTTAGTACTGACTATTCTAATATGTGGCACTGATGATATGTACACTACCCTCAGTCATTGTTCTACTCTCACATGTGAGATGTAAGTGTAGCGGTCATAGTACTGACTATTCTAATATGTGGCATTGATGATATGTACACTACCCTCAGTCATTGTTCTACTCTCACATGTGAGATGTAAGTGCAGCGGCCATAGTACTGACTATTCTAATATGTGGCACTGATGATATGTACACTACCCTCAGTCATTGTTCTACTCTCACATGTGAGATGTAAGTGTAGCGGCCATAATACTCACTATTCTAATATGTGGCACTGATGATATGTACACTACCCTCAGTCATTGTTCTACTCTCACATGTGAGATGTAAGTGTAGCGGTCATAGTACTGACTATTCTAATATGTGGCACTGATGATATGTACACTACCCTCAGTCATTGTTCTACTCTCACATGTGAGATGTAAGTGTAGCGGCCATAGTACTGACTATTCTAATATGTGGCACTGATGATATGTACACTACCCTCAGTCATTGTTCTACCCTCACATGTGAGATGTAAGTGTAGCGGCCATAGTACTGACTATTCTAATATGTGGCACTGATGATATGTACACTACCCTCAGTCAGATACAGATAAATATCACCATTCAATAGAAGTCTATTGTCCGGGTTTTGGTGACCACCATGGACTAATACTGAGTTTTGAAGTACCCGAAACAATCAATAACAATGATAATGGAGTAAAATCAAAGTGGAGGTCATTCACTGAAACAAATTTTACATATTTCAATGACTTATTAAATACGGAAACATGGTCAGAAATTTATAAACTAGAAAATGTAAATGATAAATTTAATGCATTTAACAGTACCCTAAGGCACTATTTTGAAACAGCATTCCCCTTTAGACAAAGAACTGTTCAAAATAACAAAACTAGCAACTGGATAACAACAGGGATTATAAATTCATGTCAAAGAAAGAAATTTCTACACAAATTATATAAACAATACCACACAACACCTGAATTCAATTTATACTACAAAAATACACTAGCATATTAAATAAGGTAATAAGACTAGCAAAGAAAATGCATAATGACAGTTTTATTTCCCAATCATGTAATAAATACAGGGCTATGTGGTCCGTGATAAAGAAAGAAACTGGAAAATCTGATAAAATACAAAGCTACATTACACTGACCAGAAATAATAAAGTGATTAATAATCCAGAGGAAATAGCAAACACTTTCAATGACTATTTTCTGGAAGTTCCACAAAAATTATTAAATAAATCAGAGGTAAATACACTAAATTCTAATAATAAAATAAATATATGTAGTGATTCTTTATTTATAAATCATGTCACAAGTGAAGAGGTAAGAATAGTTATAAAAGAGCTAAAAATAAATTTTTGCTGGCAATGATGGCATCCCTGATGCAATTTTAAAGAAATATGCAGAAAATATAATAAATCCACTTACACACTTAATAAACAGTTCAATTCTCTCAGGAACTTACCCGGATATTTTGAAGTTATCAAAAGTAATTACAGTGCACAAAAACGGTTCAAAAGATGAATTAGATAACTATCGTCCTATTACCTTACTAACTGGTATCGCAAAAATTGTGGAAAAAATCATGTATAAGAGACTGATAAGTTTTATAGATTTTTTTTATCAAACTCACAACATGGATTCTGAACGGAAAAATCTACACAGACAGCAATTTATGAATGTATTAATAGTATACTGAAATTAATTGACAATAAGGAACATGTAATTGGCCTATTCTTGGATTTATCGAAAGCATGTTATGTTGTTGACCATAAAATCCTCCTTACAAAACTAAATCAATATGGCATTCGAGGTCTAGCTAATAAATGGATAGAGTCTTACTTAACAAGGCGTAAACAAATAGTAAGCTAGAGACACAAGGATGATGGAACCAAATTACTTAATGAAACATTGTCCAATGAGGGAATTATTGAATTTGGAGTACCCCAGGCATCGGTTTTGGGCCCACTACTCATTGTTCTCTATATCAATGATATAACACAGAACGTTCATTCACATAAGGAAATTTTGTTTGCGGACGATACAACACTCGTAATAAAAGGTGAAACTAAACAGGTCATACAGCAGTCTGCTGACTCCGTTACAGGAGAGTTAACCAAATGGTCACAAGATAATCGCCTCATAATTAACTATAAAAAAACAGTATGTCTAAATTTCCAACACTATACAGAATAGGAATCCTGCGAAGCCCAATATAACATTAAATGGTCATCAAATAAAAAATAAATCAGAAACAAAGTTTTTAGGACTATGGATACAAACAACTTGACTTGAAATGGAATAAACTTGTACAATATCTGAATACTAAACTGAACTCGATGTGCTTTGCGTTACGTATTTTGAAAACCTGCACTAGCATGCACTCATTAAGAAATACTTATTTTGCTTATTTCCATTCATACTTAAGATATGGGGTCATATTATGGGGTATGTCGCCAGATGTACTAAGCACGCTTAAGATAAAAAAGAGGGCGATTAGAATTATGGCAAATGTAAACATTAGAGAATTATGTATACCTCTGTTTAAAAATTTTAACATCCTCCCTCTGCCCTGCATATATATCTTTGAAAGTATTATGTTTTGCAAAAAGAATTTAATGAATAAGGATGTTTTTCTTAAAACAAACAATGATGTTCATAGGCATAACACAAGACGAAACCAAAACATTCATATTTCACACACACACACACAAGCATATATCAAAAAGGAACTTATCACACAGGAGTTAAATTATACAATAAACTACCCCAGTATATAAAACTTGCCCCAAAAATAAAAACTTTTAATGGAATGTTGAAAGTTTATCTGCAGTGCCATTGTTTTTACTCTGTAGTTGAATATCTTAGTGTATAGAAACGATGAAATCTATAATTATATTTTACTTTTCTATTTTAATTGTAATACCTAGCTGTAAGTTGTTGTATTATAGTATTAAGTTTTCATATGATAATAGAATAAGGTGTAAATAGTTGTCCAACAAGATTGTATCTCTTATGATCTGTTATTATAATAAGTTATAAATAGTTATAGTATTAGTATTACTGTATATACCTATTAGTACTTTTATTTTATAAATGTAAATTCTGACGTGTCCTAAATCAAAAATGTATTGTATACATGTATTTGATCAAATGGAAATAATAAAACTATCTATCATTGTTCTACTCTCACATGTGAGATGTAAGTGTAGCGACCATAGTACTGACTATCCTAATATGTGGCACTGATGATATGTACACTACCCTCAGTCATTGTTCTACTCTCACATGTGAGATGTAAGTGTAGTGACCATAGTACTGACTATTCTAATATGTGGCACTGATGATATGTACACTACTCTCAGTCATTGTTCTACTCTCACATGTGAGATGTAAGTGTAGCGGCCATAGTACTGACTATTCTAATATGTGGCACTGAAGATATGTACACTACCCTCAGTCATTGTTCTACTCTCACATGTGAGATGTAAGTGTAGCGGCTGTAGTACTGACTATTCTAATATGTGGCACTGATGATATGTACACTACCCTCAGTCATTGTTCTACTCACACATGTGAGATGTAAGTGTAGCGGCCATAGTACTGACTATTCTAATATGTGGCACTGATGATATGTACACTACCATCAGTCATAGTTCTACTCTCACCTGTGTGATGCAAGTGCAGCGGCCATAGTACCTACTATTCTAATATGTGGCACTGATGATATGTACACCACCCTCAGTCATTGTTCTACTCTCACATGTGAGATGTAAGTGTAGCGGCCATAGTACTGACTATCATAATATGTGGCACTGATGATATGTACACTACCCTCAGTCATTGTTCTACTCTCATATGTGAGATGTAAGTGTAGTGACCATAGTACTGACTATTCTAATATGTGGCACTGATGATATGTACACTACCCTCAGTCATTGATCTACTCTCACATGTGAGATGTAAGTGTAGCGGTCATACTACTGACTATCCTAATATGTGGCACTGATGATATGTACACTACCCTCAGTCATTGTTCTACACTCACATGTGAGATGTAAGTGTAGTGACCATAGTACTGACTATTCTAATATGTGGCACTGATGATATGTACACTACCCTCAGTCATTGTTCTACTCTCACATGTGAGATGTAAGTGTAGCGGCTGTAGTACTGACTATTCTAATATGTGGCACTGATGATATGTACACTACCCTCAGTCACTGTTCTACTCTCACATGTGAGATGTAAGTGTAGCGGCCATAGTACTGACTATTCTAATATGTGGCACTGATGATATGTACACTACCCTCAGTCATTGTTCTACTCTCACATGTGAGATGTAAGTGTAGCGACTGTAGATCTGACTATTCGAATATGTGGCACTGATGATATGTACACTACCCTCATTCATTGTTCTACTCACACATGTGAGATGTATGTGTAGCGGCCAAAATACTGACTATTCTAATATGTGGCACTGATGATATGTACACTACCCTCAGTCATTGTTCTACTCTCACATGTGAGGTGTAAGTGTAGCGGCCATAGTTCTGACTATTCTAATATGTGGCACTGATGATATGTACACTACCCTCAGTCATAGTTCTACTCTCACATGTGAGATGTAAGTGTAGCGGCCATAGTACGGACTATTCTAATATGTGGCACTGATGATATGTACACTACCCCCAGTCATTGGTCTACTCTCACATGTGAGATGTAAGTGTAGCGGTCATAGTAATGACTATTCTAATATGTGGCACTGATGATATGTACACTACCCCAAGTCATTGGTCTACTCTCACATGTGAGATGTAAGTGTAGCTGCCATAGTACTGACTATCCTAATATGTGGCACTGATGATATGTACACTACCCTCAGTCATTGTTCTACTCTCACATGTGAGATGTGAGTGTAGCGGCCATAGTACTGACTATTCAAATATGTGGCACTGATGATATATACACTACCCTCAATCATTGTTCTACTCTCACATGTGAGATGTGAGTGTGGCGGCCATAGTACTGACTATTCTAATATGTGGCACTGATGATATGTACACCAGCCTCAGTCATTGTTCTACTCTCACATGTGAGATGTAAGTGTAGCGGCCGTAGTACTGACTATCCTAATATGTGGCACTGATGATATGTTCACTACCCTCAGTCATTGTTCTACTGTCACATGTGAGATGTAAGTGTAGCGACTGTAGTACTGACTATTCTAATATGTGGCACTGATGATATGTACACTACCTCAGTCATTGTTCTACTCTCACATGTGAGATGTAAGTGTAGCGGCCATAGTACTGATTATTCTTATATTTGGCACTGATGATATGTACACTACCCTCAGTCATTGTTCTACTCTCACATGTGAGATGTAAGTGTAGTGACCATAGTACTGACTATTCTAATATGTGGCACTGATGATATGTACACTACCCTCAGTCATTGTTCTACTTTCACATGTGAGATGTAAGTGTAGCGGCCATAGTACTGACTATTCTAATATGCGGCACTGATGATATGTACACTACCCTCAGTCATTGTTCTACTCTCACATGTGAGATGTAAGTGTAGCAGCCATAGTACTGACTATCCTAATATGTGGCACTGATGATATGTACACTACCCTCAGTCATTGTTCTACTCTCACATGTGAGATGTAAGTGTAGCGGCCATAGTACTGACTATTCTAATATGTTGCACTGATGATATGTACACTACCCTCAGTCATTATTCTACCCTCACATGTGAGATGTAAGTGTAGCGGCCATAGTACTGACTATTCTAATATGTGGCACTAATGATATGTACACTACCCTCAGTCATTGTTCTAATCTCACATGTGAGATGTAAGTGCAGCGGCCATAGTACTGACTATTCTAATATGTGGCACTGATGATATGTACACTACCCTCAGTCATTGTTCTACTCTCACATGTGAGATGTAAGTGTAGCGGCCATAGTACTGACTATTCTAATATGTGGCACTGATGATATGTACACTACCTCAGTCATTGTTCTACTCTCACATGTGAGATGTATGTGTAGCGGCCATAGTACTGACTATTCTAATATGTGGCACTGATGATATGTACACTACCCTCAGACATTGTTCTACTCTCACATGTGAGATGTAAGTGTAGCGGCTGTAGTACTGACTATTCTAATATGTGGCACTGATGATATGTACACTACCCTCAGTCATTGTTCTACTCTCACATGTGAGATGTAAGTGCAGCGGCCATAGTACTGACTATTCTAATATGTGGCACTGATGATATGTACCCTACCCTCAGACATTGTTCTATTCTCACATGTGAGATGTAAGTGCAGCGGCCATAGTACTGACTATTCTAATATGTGGCACTGATGATATGTACACTACCCTCAGTCATTGTTCTACTCTCATATGTGAGATGTAAGTGTAGCGGCCATAGTACTGACTATTCTAATATGTGGCACTGATGATATGTACACTACCCTCAGTCATTGTTCTACTCTCACATGTGAGATGTAAGTGTAGCGGCCATAGTACTGGCTAGTCTAATATGTGGCACTGATGATATGTACACTACCCTCAGTCATTGTTCTACTCTCACATGTGAGATTTTTGTGTAGCGGCCATAGTACTGACTATTCTAATATGTGGCAGTGATGATATGTACACTACCCTCATTCATTGTTCTACTCTCACATGTGAGATGTAAGTGTAGCGGCCATAGTACTGACTATTCTAATATGTGGCACTGATGATATGTACACTACCCTCAGTCATTGTTCTACACTCACATGTGAGATTTTTGTGTAGCGGCCATAAGACTGACTATTCTAATATGTGGCAGTGATGATATGTACACTACCCTCAGTCATTGTTCTACTCTCACATGTGAGATGTAAGTGTAGCGGCCATAGTACTGACTATTCTAATATGTGGCACTGATGATATGTACACTACCCTCAGTCATTGTTCTACTCTCACATGTGAGATGTAAGTGTAGCAGCCATAGTACTGACTATTCTAATATATGGCACTGATGATATGTACACTACCCTCAGTTATTGTTCCACTCTCACATGTGAGATGTAAGTGTAGCGGCCATAGTACTGACTATTCTAATATATGGCACTGATGATATGTACACTACCCTCAGTCATTGTTCTACTCTCATATGTGAGATATAAGTGTAGCGGCCATAGTACTGACTATTCTAATATGTGGCACGGATGATATGTACACTACCCTCAGACATTGTTCTACTCTCACATGTGAGATGTAAGTGTAGCGGCTGTAGTACTGACTATTCTAATATGTGGCACTGATGATATGTACACTACCCTCAGTCATTGTTCTACTCTCACATGTGAGATGTAAGTGCAGCGGCCATAGTACTGACTATTCTAATATGTGGCACTGATGATATGTACACTATCCTCAGTCATTGTTCTACTCTCACATGTGAGATGTAAGTGTAGCGGCCATAGTACTGACTATTCTAATATGTGGCACTGATGATATGTACACTACCCTCAGTCATTGTTCTACTCTCACATGTGAGATGTAAGTGTAGCGGTCATTGTACTGACTATTCTAATATGTGGCATTGATGATATGTACACTACCCTCAGTCATTGTTCTACTCTCACATGTGAGATGTAAGTGCAGCGGCCATAGTACTGACTATTCTAATATGTGGCACTGATGATATGTACACTACCCTCAGTCATTGATCTACTCTCACATGTGAGATGTAAGTGTAGCGGCCATAATACTCACTATTCTAATATGTGGCACTGATGATATGTACACTACCCTCAGTCATTGTTCTACTCTCACATGTGAGATGTAAGTGTAGCGGTCATAGTACTGACTATTCTAATATGTGGCACTGATGATATGTACACTACCCTCAGTCATTGTTCTACTCTCACATGTGAGATGTAAGTGTAGCGGCCATAGTACTGACTATTCTAATATGTGGCACTGATGATATGTACACTACCCTCAGTCATTGTTCTACTCTCACATGTGAGATGTAAGTGCAGCGGCCATACTACTGACTATTCTAATATGTGGCACTGATGATATGTACACTACCCTCAGTCATTGTTCTACTCTCACATGTGAGATGTAAGTGCAGCGGCCATAGTACTGACTATTCTAATATGTGGCACTGATTATATGTACACTACCCGCAGTCATTGTTCTACTCTCACATCTGAGATGTAAGTGTAGCGGCCATAATACTCACTATTCTAATATGTGGCACGATGTTATGTACACTACCCTCAGTCATTGTTCTACTCTCACATGTGAGATGTAAGTGCAGCGGCCATAGTACTGACTATTCTAATATGTGGCACTGATGATATGTACACTACCCTCAGTCATTGTTCTACTCTCACATGTGAGATGTGAGTGTAGCGGCCATAGTACTGACTATTCAAATATGTGGCACTGATGATATATACACTACCCTCAATCATTGTTCTACTCTCACATGTGAGATGTGAGTGTGGCGGCCATAGTACTGACTATTCTAATATGTGGCACTGATGATATGTACACCAGCCTCAGTCATTGTTCTACTCTCACATGTGAGATGTAAGTGTAGCGGCCGTAGTACTGACTATCCTAATATGTGGCACTGATGATATGTTCACTACCCTCAGTCATTGTTCTACTGTCACATGTGAGATGTAAGTGTAGCGACTGTAGTACTGACTATTCTAATATGTGGCACTGATGATATGTACACTACCTCAGTCATTGTTCTACTCTCACATGTGAGATGTAAGTGTAGCGGCCATAGTACTGATTATTCTTATATTTGGCACTGATGATATGTACACTACCCTCAGTCATTGTTCTACTCTCACATGTGAGATGTAAGTGTAGTGACCATAGTACTGACTATTCTAATATGTGGCACTGATGATATGTACACTACCCTCAGTCATTGTTCTACTTTCACATGTGAGATGTAAGTGTAGCGGCCATAGTACTGACTATTCTAATATGCGGCACTGATGATATGTACACTACCCTCAGTCATTGTTCTACTCTCACATGTGAGATGTAAGTGTAGCAGCCATAGTACTGACTATCCTAATATGTGGCACTGATGATATGTACACTACCCTCAGTCATTGTTCTACTCTCACATGTGAGATGTAAGTGTAGCGGCCATAGTACTGACTATTCTAATATGTTGCACTGATGATATGTACACTACCCTCAGTCATTATTCTACCCTCACATGTGAGATGTAAGTGTAGCGGCCATAGTACTGACTATTCTAATATGTGGCACTAATGATATGTACACTACCCTCAGTCATTGTTCTAATCTCACATGTGAGATGTAAGTGCAGCGGCCATAGTACTGACTATTCTAATATGTGGCACTGATGATATGTACACTACCCTCAGTCATTGTTCTACTCTCACATGTGAGATGTAAGTGTAGCGGCCATAGTACTGACTATTCTAATATGTGGCACTGATGATATGTACACTACCTCAGTCATTGTTCTACTCTCACATGTGAGATGTATGTGTAGCGGCCATAGTACTGACTATTCTAATATGTGGCACTGATGATATGTACACTACCCTCAGACATTGTTCTACTCTCACATGTGAGATGTAAGTGTAGCGGCTGTAGTACTGACTATTCTAATATGTGGCACTGATGATATGTACACTACCCTCAGTCATTGTTCTACTCTCACATGTGAGATGTAAGTGCAGCGGCCATAGTACTGACTATTCTAATATGTGGCACTGATGATATGTACCCTACCCTCAGACATTGTTCTATTCTCACATGTGAGATGTAAGTGCAGCGGCCATAGTACTGACTATTCTAATATGTGGCACTGATGATATGTACACTACCCTCAGTCATTGTTCTACTCTCATATGTGAGATGTAAGTGTAGCGGCCATAGTACTGACTATTCTAATATGTGGCACTTATGATATGTACACTACCCTCAGTCATTGTTCTACTCTCACATGTGAGATGTAAGTGTAGCGGCCATAGTACTGGCTATTCTAATATGTGGCACTGATGATATGTACACTACCCTCAGTCATTGTTCTACTCTCACATGTGAGATTTTTGTGTAGCGGCCATAGTACTGACTATTCTAATATGTGGCAGTGATGATATGTACACTACCCTCATTCATTGTTCTACTCTCACATGTGAGATGTAAGTGTAGCGGCCATAGTACTGACTATTCTAATATGTGGCACTGATGATATGTACACTACCCTCAGTCATTGTTCTACACTCACATGTGAGATTTTTGTGTAGCGGCCATAAGACTGACTATTCTAATATGTGGCAGTGATGATATGTACACTACCCTCAGTCATTGTTCTACTCTCACATGTGAGATGTAAGTGTAGCGGCCATAGTACTGACTATTCTAATATGTGGCACTGATGATATGTACACTACCCTCAGTCATTGTTCTACTCTCACATGTGAGATGTAAGTGTAGCAGCCATAGTACTGACTATTCTAATATATGGCACTGATGATATGTACACTACCCTCAGTTATTGTTCCACTCTCACATGTGAGATGTAAGTGTAGCGGCCATAGTACTGACTATTCTAATATATGGCACTGATGATATGTACACTACCCTCAGTCATTGTTCTACTCTCATATGTGAGATATAAGTGTAGCGGCCATAGTACTGACTATTCTAATATGTGGCACGGATGATATGTACACTACCCTCAGACATTGTTCTACTCTCACATGTGAGATGTAAGTGTAGCGGCTGTAGTACTGACTATTCTAATATGTGGCACTGATGATATGTACACTACCCTCAGTCATTGTTCTACTCTCACATGTGAGATGTAAGTGCAGCGGCCATAGTACTGACTATTCTAATATGTGGCACTGATGATATGTACACTATCCTCAGTCATTGTTCTACTCTCACATGTGAGATGTAAGTGTAGCGGCCATAGTACTGACTATTCTAATATGTGGCACTGATGATATGTACACTACCCTCAGTCATTGTTCTACTCTCACATGTGAGATGTAAGTGTAGCGGCCATAGTACTGACTATTCTAATATGTGGCACTGATGATATATACACTACCCTCAATCATTGTTCTACTCTCACATGTGAGATGTGAGTGTGGCGGCCATAGTACTGACTATTCTAATATGTGGCACTGATGATATGTACACCAGCCTCAGTCATTGTTCTACTCTCACATGTGAGATGTAAGTGTAGCGGCCGTAGTACTGACTATCCTAATATGTGGCACTGATGATATGTTCACTACCCTCAGTCATTGTTCTACTGTCACATGTGAGATGTAAGTGTAGCGACTGTAGTACTGACTATTCTAATATGTGGCACTGATGATATGTACACTACCTCAGTCATTGTTCTACTCTCACATGTGAGATGTAAGTGTAGCGGCCATAGTACTGATTATTCTTATATTTGGCACTGATGATATGTACACTACCCTCAGTCATTGTTCTACTCTCACATGTGAGATGTAAGTGTAGTGACCATAGTACTGACTATTCTAATATGTGGCACTGATGATATGTACACTACCCTCAGTCATTGTTCTACTTTCACATGTGAGATGTAAGTGTAGCGGCCATAGTACTGACTATTCTAATATGCGGCACTGATGATATGTACACTACCCTCAGTCATTGTTCTACTCTCACATGTGAGATGTAAGTGTAGCAGCCATAGTACTGACTATCCTAATATGTGGCACTGATGATATGTACACTACCCTCAGTCATTGTTCTACTCTCACATGTGAGATGTAAGTGTAGCGGCCATAGTACTGACTATTCTAATATGTTGCACTGATGATATGTACACTACCCTCAGTCATTATTCTACCCTCACATGTGAGATGTAAGTGTAGCGGCCATAGTACTGACTATTCTAATATGTGGCACTAATGATATGTACACTACCCTCAGTCATTGTTCTAATCTCACATGTGAGATGTAAGTGCAGCGGCCATAGTACTGACTATTCTAATATGTGGCACTGATGATATGTACACTACCCTCAGTCATTGTTCTACTCTCACATGTGAGATGTAAGTGTAGCGGCCATAGTACTGACTATTCTAATATGTGGCACTGATGATATGTACACTACCTCAGTCATTGTTCTACTCTCACATGTGAGATGTATGTGTAGCGGCCATAGTACTGACTATTCTAATATGTGGCACTGATGATATGTACACTACCCTCAGACATTGTTCTACTCTCACATGTGAGATGTAAGTGTAGCGGCTGTAGTACTGACTATTCTAATATGTGGCACTGATGATATGTACACTACCCTCAGTCATTGTTCTACTCTCACATGTGAGATGTAAGTGCAGCGGCCATAGTACTGACTATTCTAATATGTGGCACTGATGATATGTACCCTACCCTCAGACATTGTTCTATTCTCACATGTGAGATGTAAGTGCAGCGGCCATAGTACTGACTATTCTAATATGTGGCACTGATGATATGTACACTACCCTCAGTCATTGTTCTACTCTCATATGTGAGATGTAAGTGTAGCGGCCATAGTACTGACTATTCTAATATGTGGCACTTATGATATGTACACTACCCTCAGTCATTGTTCTACTCTCACATGTGAGATGTAAGTGTAGCGGCCATAGTACTGGCTATTCTAATATGTGGCACTGATGATATGTACACTACCCTCAGTCATTGTTCTACTCTCACATGTGAGATTTTTGTGTAGCGGCCATAGTACTGACTATTCTAATATGTGGCAGTGATGATATGTACACTACCCTCATTCATTGTTCTACTCTCACATGTGAGATGTAAGTGTAGCGGCCATAGTACTGACTATTCTAATATGTGGCACTGATGATATGTACACTACCCTCAGTCATTGTTCTACACTCACATGTGAGATTTTTGTGTAGCGGCCATAAGACTGACTATTCTAATATGTGGCAGTGATGATATGTACACTACCCTCAGTCATTGTTCTACTCTCACATGTGAGATGTAAGTGTAGCGGCCATAGTACTGACTATTCTAATATGTGGCACTGATGATATGTACACTACCCTCAGTCATTGTTCTACTCTCACATGTGAGATGTAAGTGTAGCAGCCATAGTACTGACTATTCTAATATATGGCACTGATGATATGTACACTACCCTCAGTTATTGTTCCACTCTCACATGTGAGATGTAAGTGTAGCGGCCATAGTACTGACTATTCTAATATATGGCACTGATGATATGTACACTACCCTCAGTCATTGTTCTACTCTCATATGTGAGATATAAGTGTAGCGGCCATAGTACTGACTATTCTAATATGTGGCACGGATGATATGTACACTACCCTCAGACATTGTTCTACTCTCACATGTGAGATGTAAGTGTAGCGGCTGTAGTACTGACTATTCTAATATGTGGCACTGATGATATGTACACTACCCTCAGTCATTGTTCTACTCTCACATGTGAGATGTAAGTGCAGCGGCCATAGTACTGACTATTCTAATATGTGGCACTGATGATATGTACACTATCCTCAGTCATTGTTCTACTCTCACATGTGAGATGTAAGTGTAGCGGCCATAGTACTGACTATTCTAATATGTGGCACTGATGATATGTACACTACCCTCAGTCATTGTTCTACTCTCACATGTGAGATGTAAGTGTAGCAGCCATAGTACTGACTATTCTAATATATGGCACTGATGATATGTACACTACCCTCAGTTATTATTCCACTCTCACATGTGAGATGTAAGTGTAGCGGCCATAGTACTGACTATTCTAATATATGGCACTGATGATATGTACACTACCCTCAGTCATTGTTCTACTCTCATATGTGAGATATAAGTGTAGCGGCCATAGTACTAACTATTCTAATATGTGGCACTGATGATATGTACACTACCCTCAGTCATTGATCTACTCTCACATGTGAGATGTAAGTGTAGCGGCCATAATACTCACTATTCTAATATGTGGCACTGATGATATGTACACTACCCTCAGTCATTGTTCTACTCTCACATGTGAGATGTAAGTGTAGCGGTCATAGTACTGACTATTCTAATATGTGGCACTGATGATATGTACACTACCCTCAGTCATTGTTCTACTCTCACATGTGAGATGTAAGTGTAGCGGCCATAGTACTGACTATTCTAATATGTGGCACTGATGATATGTACACTACCCTCAGTCATTGTTCTACTCTCACATGTGAGATGTAAGTGCAGCGGCCATACTACTGACTATTCTAATATGTGGCACTGATGATATGCACACTACCCTCAGTCATTGTTCTACTCTCACATGTGAGATGTAAGTGCAGCGGCCATAGTACTGACTATTCTAATATGTGGCACTGATTATATGTACACTACCCTCAGTCATTGTTCTACTCTCACATCTGAGATGTAAGTGTAGCGGCCATAATACTCACTATTCTAATATGTGGCACGATGTTATGTACACTACCCTCAGTCATTGTTCTACTCTCACATGTGAGATGTAAGTGCAGCGGCCATAGTACTGACTATTCTAATATGTGGCACTGATGATATGTACACTACTCTCAGTCATTGTTCTACTCTCACATGTGAGATGTAAGTGCAGCGGCCATAGTACTGACTATTCTAATATGTGGCACTGATGATATGTACACTACCCTCAGTCATTGTTCTACCCTCACATGTGAGATGTAAGTGTAGCGGCCATAGTACTGATTATTCTAATATGTGGCACTGATGATATGTACACTACCCTCAGTCAGATACAGATAAATATCACCATTCAATAGAAGTCTATTGTCCGGGTTTTGGTGACCACCATGGACTAATACTGAGTTTTGAAGTACCCGAAACAATCAATAACAATGATAATGGAGTAAAATCAAGGTGCAGGTCATTCACTGAAACAAATTTTACATATTTCAATGACTTATTAAATACGGAAACATGGTCAGAAATTTATAAACTAGAAAATGTAAATGATAAATTTAATGCATTTAACAGTACCCTAAGGCACTATTTTGAAACAGCATTCCCCTTTAGACAAAGAACTGTTCAAAATAACAAAACTAGCAACTGGATAACAACAGGGATTATAAATTCATGTCAAAGAAAGAAATTTCTACACAAATTATATAAACAATACCACACAACACCTGAATTCAATTTATACTACAAAAATACACTAGCATATTAAATAAGGTAATAAGACTAGCAAAGAAAATGCATAATGACAATTTTATTTCCCAATCATGTAATAAAAACAGGGCTATGTGGTCCGTGATAAAGAAAGAAACTGGAAAATCTGATAAAATACAAAGCTACATTACACTGACCAGAAATAATAAAGTGATTAATAATCCAGAGGAAATAGCAAACACTTTCAATGACTATTTTCTGGAAGTTCCACAAAAATTATTAAATAAATCAGAGGTAAATACACTAAATTCTAATAATAAAATAAATATATGTAGTGATTCTTTATTTATAAATCATGTCACAAGTGAAGAGGTAAGAATAGTTATAAAAGAGCTAAAAATAAATTTTTGCTGGCAATGATGGCATCCCTGATGCAATTTTAAAGAAATATGCAGAAAATATAATAAATCCACTTACACACTTAATAAACAGTTCAATTCTCTCAGGAACTTACCCGGATATTTTGAAGTTATCAAAAGTAATTACAGTGCACAAAAACGGTTCAAAAGATGAATTAGATAACTATCGTCCTATTACCTTACTAACTGGTATCGCAAGAATTGTGGAAAAAATCATGTATAAGAGACTGATAAGTTTTATAGATTTTTTTATCAAACTCACAACATGGATTCTGAACGGAAAAATCTACACAGACAGCAATTTATGAATGTATTAATAGTATACTGAAATTAATTGACAATAAGGAACATGTAATTGGCCTATTCTTGGATTTATCGAAAGCATGTTATGTTGTTGACCATAAAATCCTCCTTACAAAACTAAATCAATATGGTATTCGAGGTCTAGCTAATAAATGGATAGAGTCTTACTTAACAAGGCGTAAACAAATAGTAAGCTAGAGACACAAGGATGATGGAACCAAATTACTTAATGAAACATTGTCCAATGAGGGAATTATTGAATTTGGAGTACCCCAGGCATCGGTTTTGGGCCCACTACTCTTTGTTCTCTATATCAATGATATAACACAGAACGTTCATTCACATAAGGAAATTTTGTTTGCGGACGATACAACACTCGTAATAAAAGGTGAAACTAAACAGGTCATACAGCAGTCTGCTGACTCCGTTACAGGAGAGTTAACCAAATGGTCACAAGATAATCGCCTCATAATTAACTATAAAAAAACAGTATGTCTAAATTTCCAACACTATACAGAATAGGAATCCTGCGAAGCCCAATATAACATTAAATGGTCATCAAATAAAAAATAAATCAGAAACAAAGTTTTTAGGACTATGGATACAAACAACATGACTTGAAATGGAATAAACTTGTACAATATCTGAATACTAAACTGAACTCGATGTGCTTTGCGTTACGTATTTTGAAAACCTGCACTAGCATGCACTCATTAAGAAATACTTATTTTGCTTATTTCCATTCATACTTAAGATATTGGGTCATATTTTGGGGTATGTCGCCAGATGTACTAAGCACGTTTAAGATAAAAAAGAGGGCGATTAGAATTATGGCAAATGTAAACACTAGAGAATTATGTATACCTCTGTTTAAAAATTTAAACATCCTCCCTCTGCCCTGCATATATATCTTTGAAAGTATTATGTTTTGCAAAAAGAATTTAATGAATAAGGATGTTTTTCTTAAAACAAACAATGATGTTCATAGGCATAACACAAGACGAAACCAAAACATTCATATTTCACACACACACACACACACACAAGCATATATCAAAAAGGAACTTATCACACAGGAGTTAAATTATACAATAAACTACCCCAGTATATAAAACTTGCCCCAAAAATAAAAACTTTTAATGGAATGTTGAAAGCTTATCTGCAGTGCCATTGTTTTTACTCTGTAGTTGAATATCTTAGTGTATAGAAACGATGAAATCTATAATTATATTTTACTTTTCTATTTTAATTGTAATACCTAGCTGTAAGTTGTTGTATTATAGTATTAAGTTTTCATATGATAATAGAATAAGGTGTAAATAGTTGTCCAACAAGATTGTATCTCTTAAGATCTGTTATTATAATAAGTTATAAATAGTTATAGTATTAGTATTACTGTATATACCTATTAGTACTTTTATTTTATAAATGTAAATTCTGACGTGTCCTATATCAAAAATGTATTGTATACATGTATTTGATCAAATGGAAATAATAAAACTATCTATCATTGTTCTACTCTCACATGTGAGATGTAAGTGTAGCGACCATAGTACTGACTATCCTAATATGTGGCACTGATGATATGTACACTACCCTCAGTCATTGTTCAACTCTCACATGTGAGATGTAAGTGTAGTGACCATAGTACTGACTATTCTAATATGTGGCACTGATGATATGTACACTACCCTCAGTCATTGTTCTACTCTCACATGTGAGATGTAAGTGTAGCGGCCATAGTACTGACTATTCTAATATGTGGCACTGATGATATGTACACTACCCTCAGTCATTGTTCTACTCTCACATGTGAGATGTAAGTGTAGCGGCTGTAGTACTGACTATTCTAATATGTGGCACTGATGATATGTACACTACCCTCAGTCATTGTTCTAGTCACACATGTGAGATGTAAGTGTAGCGGCCATAGTACTGACTATTCTAATATGTGGCACTGATGATATGTACACTACCATCAGTCATTGTTCTACTCTCACCTGTGTGATGCAAGTGCAGCGGCCATAGTACTGACTATTCTAATATGTGGCACTGATGATATGTACACCACCCTCAGTCATTGTTCTACTCTCACATGTGAGATGTAAGTGTAGCGGCCATAGTACTGACTATTCTAATATGTGGCACTCATCATATGTACACTACCCTCAGTCATTGTTCTACTCTCACATGTGAGATGTAAGTGTAGCGGCCATAGTACTGACTATTCTAATATGTGGCACTGATGATATGTACACAACCCCCAGTCATTGGTCTACTCTCACATGTGAGATGTAAGTGTAGCGGTCATAGTAATGACTATTCTAATATGTGGCACTGATGATATGTACACTACCCCAAGTCATTGGTCTACACTCACATGTGAGATGTAAGTGTAGCTGCCATAGTACTGACAATCCTAATATGTGGCACTGATGATATGTACACTACCCTCAGTCATTGTTCTACTCTCACATGTGAGATGTGAGTGTAGCGGCCATAGTACTGACTATTCAAATATGTCGCACTGATGATATATACACTACCCTCAATCATTGTTCTACTCTCACATGTGAGATGTGAGTGTGGCGGCCATAGTACTGACTATTCTAATATGTGGCACTGATGATATGTACACTACCCTCAGTCATTGTTCTACTCTCAGATGTGAGATGTAAGTGTAGCGGCCGTAGTACTGACTATCCTAATATGTGGCACTGATGATATGTTCACTACCCTCAGTCATTGTTCTACTGTCACATGTGAGATGTAAGTGTAGCGACTGTAGTACTGACTATTCTAATATGTGGCACTGATGATATGTACACTACCTCAGTCATTGTTCTACTCTCACATGTGAGATGTAAGTGTAGCGGCCATAGTACTGATTATTCTTATATTTGGCACTGATGATATGTACACTACCCTCAGTCATTGTTCTACTCTCATATGTGAGATGTAAGTGTAGTGACCATAGTACTGACTATTCTAATATGTGGCACTGATGATATGTACACTACCCTCAGTCATTGTTCTACTTTCACATGTGAGATGTAAGTGTAGCGGCCATAGTACTGACTATTCTAATATGCGGCACTGATGATATGTACACTACCCTCAGTCATTGTTCTACTCTCACATGTGAGATGTAAGTGTAGCAGCCATAGTACTGACTATCCTAATATGTGGCACTGATGATATGTACACTACCCTCAGTCATTGTTCTACTCTCAAATGTGAGATGTAAGTGTAGCGGCCATAGTACTGACTATTCTAATATGTTGCACTGATGATATGTACACTACCCTCAGTCATTATTCTACTCTCACATGTGAGATGTAAGTGTAGCGGCCATAGTACTGACTATTCTAATATGTGGCACTAATGATATGTACACTACCCTCAGTCATTGCTCTAATCTCACATGTGAGATGTAAGTGCAGCGGCCATAGTACTGACTATTCTAATATGTGGCACTGATGATATGTACACTACCCTCAGTCATTGTTCTACTCTCACATGTGAGATGTAAGTGTAGCGGCCATAGTACTGACTATTCTAATATGTGGCACTGATGATATGTACACTACCTCAGTCATTGTTCTACTCTCACATGTGAGATGTATGTGTAGCGGCCATAGTACTGACTATTCTAATATGTGGCACTGATGATATGTACACTACCCTCAGACATTGTTCTACTCTCACATGTGAGATGTAAGTGTAGCGGCTGTAGTACTGACTATTCTAATATGTGGCACTGATGATATGTACACTACCCTCAGTCATTGTTCTACTCTCACATGTGAGATGTAAGTGCAGCGGCCATAGTACTGACTATTCTAATATGTGGCACTGATGATATGTACCCTACCCTCAGAAATTGTTCTATTCTCACATGTGAGATGTAAGTGCAGCGGCCATAGTACTGACTATTCTAATATGTGGCACTGATGATATGTACACTACCCTCAGTCATTGTTCTACTCTCATATGTGAGATGTAAGTGTAGCGGCCATAGTACTGACTATTCTAATATGTGGCACTGATGATATGTACACTACCCTCAGTCATTGTTCTACTCTCACATGTGAGATGTAAGTGTAGCGGCCATAGTACTGGCTATTCTAATATGTGGCACTGATGATATGTACACTACCCTCAGTCATTGTTCTACTCTCACATGTGAGATGTAAGTGTAGCAGCCATAGTACTGACTATCCTAATATGTGGCACTGATGATATGTACAC
Organism: Meconema thalassinum; assembly: GCA_946902985.2. Classification (NCBI taxonomy): domain Eukaryota; kingdom Metazoa; phylum Arthropoda; class Insecta; order Orthoptera; family Tettigoniidae; genus Meconema; species Meconema thalassinum. The sequence goes on along the minus strand of OX336393.1, from coordinate 71,802,738 downwards.
TACCCTCAGTCATTGTTCTACTCTCACATGTGAGATGTAAGTGTAGCAGCCATAGTACTGACTATCCTAATATGTGGCACTGATGATATGTACACTACCCTCAGTCATTGTTCTACTCTCACATGTGAGATGTAAGTGTAGCGGCCATAGAACTGACTATTCTAATATGTGGCACTGATGATATGTACACTACCCTCAGTCATTGTTCTACTCTCACATGTGAGATTTTTGTGTAGCGGCCATAGTACTGACTATTCTAATATGTGGCAATGATGATATGTACACTACCCTCAGTCATTGTTCTACTCTCACATGTGAGATGTAAGTGTAGCGGCCATAGTACTGACTATTCTAATATGTGGCACTGATGATATGTACACTACCCTCAGTCATTGTTCTACTCTCACATGTGAGATGTAAGTGTAGCAGCCATAGTACTGACTATTCTAATATATGGCACTGATGATATGTACACTACCCTCAGTTATTGTTCCACTCTCACATGTGAGATGTAAGTGTAGCGGCCATAGTACTGACTATTCTAATATATGGCACTGATGATATGTACACTACCCTCAGTCATTGTTCTACTCTCACATGTGAGATGTAAGTGTAGCAGCCATAGTACTGACTATTCTAATATATGGCACTGATGATATGTATACTACCCTCAGTCATTGTTCTACTCTCACATGTGAGATGTAAGTGTAGCGGCCATAGTACTGACTATTCTAATATGTGGCACTAATGATATGTACACTACCCTCAGTCATGGTTCTACTCTCATATGTGAGATATAAGTGTAGCGGCCATAGTACTGACTATTCTAATATGTGGCACGGATGATATGTACACTACCCTTAGACATTGTTCTACTTTCACATGTGAGATGTAAGTGTAGCGGCTGTAGTACTGACTATTCTAATATGTGGCACTGATGATATGTACACTACCCTCAGTCATTGTTCTACTCTCACATGTGAGATGTAAGTGCAGCGGCCATAGTACTGACTATTCTAATATGTGGCACTGATGATATGTACACTATCCTCAGTCATTGTTCTACTCTCACATGTGAGATGTAAGTGTAGCGGCCATAGTACTGACTATTCTAATATGTGGCACTGATGATATGTACACTACTCTCAGTCATTGTTCTACTCTCACATGTGAGATGTAAGTGCAGCGGCCATAGTACTGACTATTCTAATATGTGGCACTGATGATATGTACACTACCCTCAGTCATTGTTCTACCCTCACATGTGAGATGTAAGTGTAGCGGCCATAGTACTGATTATTCTAATATGTGGCACTGATGATATGTACACTACCCTCAGTCAGATACAGATAAATATCACCATTCAATAGAAGTCTATTGTCCGGGTTTTGGTGACCACCATGGACTAATACTGAGTTTTGAAGTACCCGAAACAATCAATAACAATGATAATGGAGTAAAATCAAAGTGCAGGTCATTCACTGAAACAAATTTTACATATTTCAATGACTTATTAAATACGGAAACATGGTCAGAAATTTATAAACTAGAAAATGTAAATGATAAATTTAATGCATTTAACAGTACCCTAAGGCACTATTTTGAAACAGCATTCCCCTTTAGACAAAGAACTGTTCAAAATAACAAAACTAGCAACTGGATAACAACAGGGATTATAAATTCATGTCAAAGAAAGAAATTTCTACACAAATTATATAAACAATACCACACAACACCTGAATTCAATTTATACTACAAAAATACACTAGCATATTAAATAAGGTAATAAGACTAGCAAAGAAAATGCATAATGACAATTTTATTTCCCAATCATGTAATAAAAACAGGGCTATGTGGTCCGTGATAAAGAAAGAAACTGGAAAATCTGATAAAATACAAAGCTACATTACACTGACCAGAAATAATAAAGTGATTAATAATCCAGAGGAAATAGCAAACACTTTCAATGACTATTTTCTGGAAGTTCCACAAAAATTATTAAATAAATCAGAGGTAAATACACTAAATTCTAATAATAAAATAAATATATGTAGTGATTCTTTATTTATAAATCATGTCACAAGTGAAGAGGTAAGAATAGTTATAAAAGAGCTAAAAATAAATTTTTGCTGGCAATGATGGCATCCCTGATGCAATTTTAAAGAAATATGCAGAAAATATAATAAATCCACTTACACACTTAATAAACAGTTCAATTCTCTCAGGAACTTACCCGGATATTTTGAAGTTATCAAAAGTAATTACAGTGCACAAAAACGGTTCAAAAGATGAATTAGATAACTATCGTCCTATTACCTTACTAACTGGTATCGCAAGAATTGTGGAAAAAATCATGTATAAGAGACTGATAAGTTTTATAGATTTTTTTATCAAACTCACAACATGGATTCTGAACGGAAAAATCTACACAGACAGCAATTTATGAATGTATTAATAGTATACTGAAATTAATTGACAATAAGGAACATGTAATTGGCCTATTCTTGGATTTATCGAAAGCATGTTATGTTGTTGACCATAAAATCCTCCTTACAAAACTAAATCAATATGGTATTCGAGGTCTAGCTAATAAATGGATAGAGTCTTACTTAACAAGGCGTAAACAAATAGTAAGCTAGAGACACAAGGATGATGGAACCAAATTACTTAATGAAACATTGTCCAATGAGGGAATTTTTGGGCCCACTACTCTTTGTTCTCTATATCAATGATATAACACAGAACGTTCATTCACATAAGGAAATTTTGTTTGCGGACGATACAACACTCGTAATAAAAGGTGAAACTAAACAGGTCATACAGCAGTCTGCTGACTCCGTTACAGGAGAGTTAACCAAATGGTCACAAGATAATCGCCTCATAATTAACTATAAAAAAACAGTATGTCTAAATTTCCAACACTATACAGAATAGGAATCCTGCGAAGCCCAATATAACATTAAATGGTCATCAAATAAAAAATAAATCAGAAACAAAGTTTTTAGGACTGTGGATACAAACACCTTGACTTGAAATGGAATAAACTTGTACAATATCTGAATACTAAACTGAACTCGATGTGCTTTCCATTACGTATTTTGAAAACCTGCACTAGCATGCACTCATTAAGAAATACTTATTTTGCTTATTTCCATTCATACTTAAGATATGGGGTCATATTTTGGGGTATGTCGCCAGATGTACTAAGCACGTTTAAGATAAAAAAGAGGGCGATTAGAATTATGGCAAATGTAAACACTAGAGAATTATGTATACCTCTGTTTAAAAATTTAAACATCCTCCCTCTGCCCTGCATATATATCTTTGAAAGTATTATGTTTTGCAAAAAGAATTTAATGAATAAGGATGTTTTTCTTAAAACAAACAATGATGTTCATAGGCATAACACAAGACGAAACCAAAACATTCATATTTCACACACACACACACACACACAAGCATATATCAAAAAGGAACTTATCACACAGGAGTTAAATTATACAATAAACTACCCCAGTATATAAAACTTGCCCCAAAAATAAAAACATTTAATGGAATGTTGAAAGTTTATCTGCAGTGCCATTGTTTTTACTCTGTAGTTGAATATCTTAGTGTATAGAAACGATGAAATCTATAATTATATTTTACTTTTCTATTTTAAGTGTAATACCTAGCTGTAAGTTGTTGTATTATAGTATTAAGTTTTCATATGATAATAGAATAAGGTGTAAATAGTTGTCCAACAAGATTGTATCTCTTAAGATCTGTTATTATAATAAGTTATAAATAGTTATAGTATTAGTATTACTGTATATACCTATTAGTACTTTTATTTTATAAATGTAAATTCTGACGTGTCCTATATCAAAAATGTATTGTATACATGTATTTGATCAAATGGAAATAATAAAACTATCTATCATTGTTCTACTCTCACATGTGAGATGTAAGTGTAGCGACCATAGTACTGACTATCCTAATATGTGGCACTGAGGATATGTACACTACCCTCATTGTTCTACTCTCACATGTGAGATGTAAGTGTAGTGACCATAGTACTGACTATTCTAATATGTGGCACTGATGATATGTACACTACCCTCAGTCATTGTTCTACTCTCACATGTGAGATGTAAGTGTAGCGGCTATAGTACTGACTATTCTAATATGTGGCACTGATGATATGTACACTACCCTCAGTCATTGTTCTACTCTCACATGTGAGATGTAAGTGTAGCGGCCATAGTACTGACTATTCTAATATGTGGCACTGATGATATGTACACTACCCTCAGTCATTGTTCTACTCTCACATGTGAGATGTAAGTGTAGCGGCTGTAGTACTGACTATTCTAATATGTGGCACTGATGATATGTACACTACCCTCAGTCATTGTTCTACTCTCACATGTGAGATGTAAGTGTAGCGGCCATAGTACTGACTATTCTAATATGTGGCACTGATGATATGTACACTACCCTCAGTCATTGTTCTACTCTCACATGTGAGATTCAAGTGTAGCGGCCATAGTACTGACTATTCTAATATGTTTCACTGATGATATGTACACTACCATCAGTCATTGTTCTACTCTCACATGTGTGATGCAAGTGCAGCGGCCATAGTACTGACTATTCTAATTTGTGGCACTGATGATATGTACACCACCCTCAGTCATTGTTCTACTCTCACATGTGAGATGTAAGTGTAGCGGCCATAGTACTGACTATTCTAATATGTGGCACTCATGATATGTACACTACCCTCAGCCATTGTTCTACTCTCACATGTGAGATGTAAGTGTAGCGGCCATAGTACTGACTATCATAATATGTGGCACTGATGATATGTACACTACCCTCAGTCATTGTTCTACTCTCACATGTGAGATGTAAGTGTAGTGACCATAGTACTGACTATTCTAATATGTGGCACTGATGATATGTACACTACCCTCAGTCATTGCTCTACTCTCACATGTGAGATGTAAGTGTAGCGGTCATACTACTGACTATCCTAATATGTGGCACTGATGATATGTACACTACCCGCAGTCATTGTTCTACTCTCACATGTGAGATGTAAGTGTAGTGACCATAGTACTGACTATTCTAATATGTGGCACTGATGATATGTACACTACCCTCAGTCATTGTTCTACTCTCACATGTGAGATGTAAGTGTAGCGGCCATAGTATTGACTATTCTAATATGTGGCACTGATGATATGTACACTACCCTCAGTCATTGTTCTACTCTCACATGTGAGATTCAAGTGTAGCGGCCATAGTACTGACTATTCTAATATGTTTCACTGATGATATGTACACTACCATCAGTCATTGTTCTACTCTCACATGTGTGATGCAAGTGCAGCGGCCATAGTACTGACTATTCTAATTTGTGGCACTGATGATATGTACACCACCCTCAGTCATTGTTCTACTCTCACATGTGAGATGTAAGTGTAGCGGCCATAGTACTGACTATTCTAATATGTGGCACTCATGATATGTACACTACCCTCAGTCATTGTTCTACTCTCACATGTGAGATGTAAGTGTAGCGGCCATAGTACTGACTATCATAATATGTGGCACTGATGATATGTACACTACCCTCAGTCATTGTTCTACTCTCACATGTGAGATGTAAGTGTAGTGACCATAGTACTGACTATTCTAATATGTGGCACTGACGATATGTACACTACCCTCAGTCATTGTTCTACTCTCACATGTGAGATGTAAGTGTAGCGGTCATACTACTGACTATCCTAATATGTGGCACTGATGATATGTACACTACCCTCAGTCATTGTTCTACTCTCACATGTGAGATGTAAGTGTAGTGACCATAGTACTGACTATTCTAATATGTGGCACTGATGATATGTACACTACCCTCAGTCATTGTTCTACTCTCACATGTGAGATGTAAGTGTAGCGGCCATAGTACTGACTATTCTAATATGTGGCACTGATGATATGTACACTACCATCAGTCATTGTTCTACTCTCACATGTGTGATGCAAGTGCAGCGGCCATAGTACTGACTATTCTAATATGTGGCACTGATGATATGTACACCACCCTCAGTCATTGTTCTACTCTCACATGTGAGATGTAAGTGTAGCGGCCATAGTACTGACTATTCTAATATGTGGCACTCATGATATGTACACTACCCTCAGTCATTGTTCTACTCTCACATGTGAGATGTAAGTGTAGCGGCCATAGTACTGAATATCATAATATGTGGCACTGATGATATGTACACTACCCTCAGTCATTGTTCTACTCTCACATGTGAGATGTAAGTGTAGTGACCATAGTACTGACTATTCTAATATGTGGCACTGATGATATGTACACTACCCTCAGTCATTGTTCTACTCTCACATGTGAGATGTAAGTGTAGCGGTCATACTACTGACTATCCTAATATGTGGCACTGATGATATGTACACTACCCTCAGTCATTGTTCTACTCTCACATGTGAGATGTAAGTGTAGTGACCATTGTACTGACTATTCTAATATGTGGCACTGATGATATGTACACTACCCTCAGTCATTGTTCTACTCTCACATGTGAGATGTAAGTGTAGCGGCTGTAGTACTGACTATTCTAATATGTGGCACTGATGATATGTACACTACCCTCAGTCATTGTTCTACTCTCACATGTGAGATGTAAGTGTAGCGGCCATAGTACTGACTATTCTAATATGTGGCACTGATGATATGTACACTACCCTCAGTCATTGTTCTACTCTCACATGTGAGATGTAAGTGTAGCGGTCATAGTACTGACTATTCTAATATGTGGCACTGATGATATGTACACTACCCTCAGTCATTGTTCTACTCTCACATGTGAGGTGTAAGTGTTGTGACCATAGTACTGACTGTTCTAATATGTGGCACTGATGATATGTACACTACCCTCAGTCATTGTTCTACTCTCACATGTGAGATGTAAGTGTAGCGGTCATAGTACTGACTATTCTAATATGTGGCACTGATGATATGTACACTACCCTCAGTCATTGTTCTACTCTCACATGTGAGATGTATGTGTAGCAGCCATAGTACTGACTATTCTAATATGTGGCACTGATGATATGTTCACTACCTCAGTCATTGTTCTACTCTCACATGTGAGGTGTAAGTGTAGTGACCATAGTACTGACTGTTCAAATATGTGGCACTGATGATATGTACACTACCCTCAGTCATTGTTCTACTCTCACATGTGAGGTGTAAGTGTAGTGACCATAGTACTGACTGTTCTAATATGTGGCACTGATGATATGTACACTACCCTCAGTCATTGTTCTACTCTCACATGTGAGATGTAAGTGTAGCGGTCATAGTACTGACTATTCTAATATGTGCCACTGATGATATGTACACTACCCTCAGTCATTGTTCTACTCTCACATGTGAGATGTAAGTGTAGCAGCCATAGTACTGACTATTCTAATATGTGGCACTGATGATATGTTCACTACCTCAGTCATTGTTCTACTCTCACATGTGAGGTGTAAGTGTAGTGACCATAGTACTGACTGTTCTAATATGTGGCACTGATGATATGTACACTACCCTCAGTCATTGTTCTACTCTCACATGTGAGATGTAAGTGTAGCAGCCATAGTACTGACTATTCTAATATGTGGCACTGATGATATGTACACTACCCTCAGTCATTGTTCTACTCTCACATGTGAGATGTAAGTGTAGCGGCCATAGTACTGACTATTCTAATATGTGGCACTACCCTCAGTCATTGTTCTACTCTTACATGTGAGATGTAAGTGTAGCGGCCATACTACTGACTATTCTAATATGTGGCACTGATGATATGTACACTACCCTCAGTCATTGTTCTACTCTCACATGTGAGATGTAAGTGTAGCGGCCATAGTACTGACTATTCTAATATGTGGCACTGATGATATGTACACTACCCTCAGTCATTGTTCTACTCTCACATGTGAGATGTAGTTGTAGCGGCCATAGTACTGACTATTCTAATATGTGGCACTGATGATATGTACACTACCCTCGGTCATTGTTCTACTCTCACATGTGAGATGTAAGTGTAGCGGCCATAGTACTGACTATCCTAATATGTGGCACTGATGATATGTACAATACCCTCAGTCATTGTTCTACTCTCACATGTGAGATGTAAGTGTAGCGGCCATAGTACTGACTATTCTAATATGTGGCACTGATGATATGTACACTACCCTCAGTCATTGTTCTACTCTCACATGTGAGATGTAAGTGTAGCGGCCATAGTACTGACTATTCTAATATTTGGCACTAATGATATGTACACTACCCTCAGTCATTGTTCTACTCTCACATGTGAGATGTAAGTGTAGCGGCCATAGTACTGACTATTCTATTATGTGGCACTGATGATATGTACACTACCCTCAGTCATTTTTCTGCACTCACATGTGAGATGTAAGAGTAGCGGCCATAGTACTGACTATTCTAATATGTGGCAGTGAGGATATGTACACTACCGTCAGTCATTGTTCTACTCTCACATGTGAGATGTAAGTGTAGCGGCCATAGTACTGACTATTCTAATATGTGGCACTGATGATATGTACACTACCCTCAGTCATTGTTCTGCACTCACATGTGAGATGTAAGAGTAGCGGCCATAGTACTGACTATTCTAATATGTGGCAGTGAGGATATGTACACTACCCTCAGTCATTGTTCTACTCTCACATGTGAGATGTAAGAGTAGCGGCCATAGTACTGACTATTCTAATATGTGGCACTGATGATATGTACACTACCCTCAGTCATTGTTCTACTCTCACATGTGAGATGTAAGTGTAGCGGCCATAGTACTGACTATTCTAATATGTGGCACTGATGATATGTACACTACCCTCAGTCATTGTTCTGCACTCACATGTGAGATGTAAGAGTAGCGGCCATAGTACTGACTATTCTAATATGTGGCAGTGAGGATATGTACACTACCCTCAGTCATTGTTCTGCACTCACATGTGAGATGTAAGTGTAGCGGCCATAGTACTGACTGTTCTAATATGTGGCACTGATGATATGTACACTACCCTCAGTCATTGTTCTACACTCACATGTTACACTCAGCATTGCTGCATTTATATGGACTCTTCACTCCAGCTGCTATGGTCAACAAATTTGCGCAGCCAAAGTAGACCGCACTCGTACCGCAAACACACAATATGTCATACTCATGTCATTGGTTAAGCTCCTGTTTTCTCTGCTAATTGCAGGTAGATAATAATTTTTGTTTTGTTTTCCTGTCTTGCAGATTCATGAGATTATTATCGAGCCTCTTGGAGAAACATTTTCACATGTTTTGAGATGTTAGAGCCAACAATACGCATTCTGTACAAACTGTGCAGCCAATGGTCATTTATTTCAGCTCAGTTCTTTCCATTCTACCTGATATTTTAATTATGTTGCATCTCCTTTGTTTATTCCTTGTCGTATTTAACTTACTGTTGATTGTGCAGCCGATACAAACAAATGAGCGTCTGGTATCGATAGTAATAGAAGCGTGGTAAAATATAATGACGGTCTAATTCAGGGGTTGCCAATCATTTGAGCCTAAGGGCCACACTGACTATGTTCCAAGGGCCATACCAACACACTGTAGTTTCAAATTACGCGCAAGGTTTCGTTTCGGGACTGAGTGAGATATCCACGGCGCAATGCGCGGGGGCGATTTGCAGTGTAGCCACATTTTTAAGAGAAATATTTTAAGTTCTTTGAATTGTTGAAATTTTATAAGGTTCTTCCACTCACACTTTTATCATTTGCATAAATGTGCTCCAGGCTTTATTCTACAAAGTGATGCACAGTATACAACAATACTTACAAATCTAAATTAACCGATGACAAGTTGGAGCTAATAATTTCCACTAATAAACTGTAAACAATAACATTGTTAGTGAAAAGTTACAGATATATTATTTTGGCTGTTGTTTCCAAGACGACCAAACTATATTACAAGTCCGTAAAATACTGAACTGTGCATGCGTCTTATATTAAAAAATTGCAGTGAATACCAACAATACCTCATAGCTCTCGACAGACTGCACCACTGACTGTTTGGACGATAATTACAGGCGTTGCTTCACGTCGGTAGGTGTAAACTTAAAGTACCCTACAAGTGTCTCCCGGGTGGTGCTAAGTAAGCAACGGAATTGTCTGCTGGACCTTAAGCTCTGCTTAAAGGATATCGCAGCATTAGAGGATACATTAAACTTCGGCTATAATAACGGAACATTATTCCAAATAAAACGCTTCTTTTCAGAGCCAAACAAAGGACATAGGGCCCACTCTGAAGGTCCTACAACTGAATGTTGAGGGTACAAGCCGATCAAAAAGCGACTACCTCTTAAACTGCTTAATGACAACCACATAAATGTGTTACTGCTTCAAAAAACACCAATACCAACTACACACCAGTTGTAAACTACCAGGATTCAATCTTGCTGCAGCTAACTTCCATAAAAACCATGACATCTCTACGCACATTCGGAATAATATTGAGCAAGTAGAAATTCTTGACACCAGCTCTGATAACTTTTTCACCACCAGGATTAAAGTTGCAGACTTGGAAATAGTAAACATTTACAAACCTCCTTCTCAACCTTGGTGTAATATTACCATCAAGAATGTAAATCATCGGGCAGTCATCATGGGAGATTGAGTTCTTCCTGGGAGGTATGGAGATACTAATAGTGATGGTCTTGACGCATTGGAATGGTCTGAAACAGAAGATGTGGTCCTTGTGTACGATCCATTGGAGCGAGGCTACATTCACTCAGGAAGACACCAACCCTGACCTCCGTTTTGTTTCAAGGGGCGAGCATGGAAGTACTGAACAATTTTCCTCGTAGTCATCATAGACCAATTCTTCTAAAACTTGGCATTAAAGTCCCAATAATACCTCGCTGGAATTTTGAAAATGCAAACTGGGAAGCGTGTACTAATGAAATTGATCACAATGTACATTGGATTCCACCCAAACTGGACAACTATCAGCGATTTGTTAGTTGAATTTGCTCCATAGCAAAGAAACACATTCCCAGCGGATTTAGAAAAGAATATATCCCCGGCTGGAATAAAAGATGTAATGAGCTTTACGCAGAACACCAACTCAGCAACAGAACAGAAGCCACTGATGAACTACTGCACCGCCTAGATTCTGCCTGAAAATGATAAATGCATCTCCTTGACAGCAAGCATGAATCTTCAGCACGCAAGCAGAAAATCGTGGACTCTTCTAAGAAGTTGTGCTCCCAAATATATTAATAAGAGCTCAGATGTATCTCCAGTAGATGTAGCCAAATGAATCATCAAACTATCCAAAATTACAGACAACGTCAATAAAGTTGAATCCAAAAAAAAAAAGACTGAAGGAAAAGCTAAAAACCAGGCTATTCTCAACTGAACCAATCTCCCGGTTCTCAGAAGAATTCACAACTGCAGAAATCTCTACAGCTCTAAAAGAAATAAAACCAGGGAAAGCAGCAGGAGTGGATGGAATATATCCAGAATTCCTGAAACATTACAGACCTAGAACTCGACCCTGGTTAGATATGTTTTTTGATGATATCTTAAGAAGTGGTAGGCTTCCATCCTTGCTTAAAAGAGCTAACCATCGCTGTTTTTGTGGACTTGATATCAGCTTATGGCACAGTGTGTCGACAAGGAATGATTTTGAAGGCTTGAAGATCATCCCCTGTAAGATCCTTGCAACACTGCTGAATAACATGCTATGCAATAGTGTTCGAAGTACATTTAAACGGCAGTATCATTAGGCCTTATGTACTAAACGATGACTTATCTCAGGGATCAATACTTGCTCCTCTACTGTTCCACATCTATACTGAAGATCTTCCAGATACTACTTCTATGAAATTCATATATGCACATGGCATAGCTCTGGCTGCCCAATCGATTGACTTCAAAACAGCAGAAACTACACTCACAATGGATCTTCATAACCTGAACAAGTATTTCATCACATGGCGACTTAAACCTAATTTGAACAAAACTGACGTAAGCTGCTTCCATCTAGATAACCAAAAAGCCAACTACGTACCTCAGGTCGAATTTAAAGGCCAACAACTCAAGTATAACCCCTATCCAAATTTCTGATCGTCACAATGGACTGGACGCTTTCATACACGCAACATCTCTCTGACACTGCAGCCAAGATAATAACAAAGAACAGCATAGTACACAAGCTCAGTGGAACATAGGGGAGCAAACGCGACAGTAATGCGGACATCAGCTCTTGCTTTGGTCTCCCCAGTTGCGGAATACTGCTGCCCTTTGTGGCTTAACAGTGCACATACTTCAAAAGTTGATACCCAACAGATTGACACCATGAGGACAATATCTGGGACCACCAAATCGACACTTTCTGGCAGGAGCCAAATAATTCATTCATTAGGTATACTGCAGCCACTGATGTCTCCCAAAAATGTTTTCAAGGTCGGGTAAGTTAGCACGTTCCATGGGATATTTGCAGATACTAACGCCTGACATAGGCGATAGTTAAAGTTATCTTCAGGCCTGTCAACTCTGGAAGAAATAAACGTTTGCTTACTGTTGCTGCTGGACTTATTTCTCCTCGCTACGCAAGCATTGTGAGCAGCAGAAGATTTACGCTGCTCAAGATAGGATTTCTGCTCACATTTAATCTAATAAGAAGAATTGAAATTTTAAGTAGAACTCAGTAAGCGCGCTAGGGTATTGCAATAAAGGTTTTAGGTCAGTTACGGGAAACTTACTTCTTTGGAGCATGCCTGACAGAAGACTACTCGACCATCCGTAGTGAAGTTTCCATCTATAGCAATCCATTTCTTCAATAACCTCGATTTAGGCATTGCTTCTCTATACAACAATTACGGTTAGAAAATACTGCAGGAACCATTCACCACACACTATTTCGGCTGTACAGTCTGTTGAAGACTGGAGGCGAAACCGTTTACGTTCCCCCTGACCATCTATGAGGTGCATCTTGGAGCCACCATGTGTAGTGAGAAGCAAGGGGCCTACTTCATTTAACGGTAGTGACCTGAACTATCTCCGTCCTACTGCTTGTAATCGCGGTGGAAATAATTTTACGATGCATTTCAATGGGGGAAACAACATTCTTTATTTGAAGAAGACAAAACAGCTATTTAGGTTATATTAGGTGTCAACCCCTCATTTAGTTTTAGGTAGATTTCATTAGAAAGCTAACTATTGCAATGGGTCCCATGTTTCGACTTCCGGAAAATTTCGACATATCTTCACGTTTCACATCCCCCAGACCCCAAAACCACCGTCAGTTCAAAAGTTTATATATAATTTATGTATGTATATATATATATATATATCTTATATATAAAAGTGAAAGTCTGTATGTATGTATGTGGGTGGGTGGGTGGGTTGGTTCCGTATACAAATCTACACCGTTTCACCAATCTCAACCAAATTTTGCATACACATAGTTTAGGACCCAGAAGGAACCGCTGGCTACATGAATTTTCGATAGACTTTCTCATTATTCTGATTTCGGCACTTTTGCACTCAAGCACAGGCTAATCAAATCATAAAATATACTCATGAAGGAATGGCAAGGCAGATAGTTTCCATGGCAACATAGCTCAAGTCGAGACACGGCCGACTGGATGCCATTTGCGCTCTGCACTACCGGTATAGAAAATGAGGATCTTTACTTGAAATCCCGTTAGTTACTCTACTGCTCACAAAGCACTGTCAACCGAGTATAGCATAACAAAGACTTGACACTATCTACTAGATATTTGTCAAATACCACTCACACACTCACTCACACATTCATCACGAAATCTCAGAAACAACCCAACGGATTGGAATGAAATTTGGTATGCAGCTTCCTCAAGGACCGCAAACGCCCACTAACAAAGAGGGGTTTTTGGGTATTCAGGTTCTAAAGGGGTGTTAAGGGGGTAGACCTGCATTTCATTGAATAGCAATATCTCCCGATTGGTTTCATTGGGGGATGTGATACTCGGCATATAAACTCATCATTAAAATTAAGAAGACACGGGTCTGAGTGTTTTTCGATGTGGTGTATATTATGAGGTGTAAGGGGAGAAAAGTGGGGGTTGAAAGATTCCTAACGGAACCTGTATCTCTTAAACGACATAGGCGAGGAGTTTGAAACTCAGCGGAAAAAAATCAGCAAAAAATAAGTAAATAGGTGTTTGACCGTTTTTTCATAAATCCAATTTAAGGGGCCCATGGGGAGGGGTGAAATTCTGGGTAAAAAAAAACAGGAAAGAAAGTGTCCTAACCGATTGACTCACTCGCTCTTCAAACTCAGGGGGAAAAACTGCTTAAAAATAAGTATATGTGAGTTCGACAGTTTTTTGATAAATCAAATTTAAGGGGTTCATCGGGAGGGGTGAAATTCTGAAGAAAAAAAAATGAAAGAAAATGTCCTGACTCACTCACCCATCATCGCCCAGCCAAAAATATTGAAGTTGGAAACATGTCATTTTCGGGATTTGTTCGTTGTATGTCAAAACCATACACTAAGGGAGGATTTTTGAATATTCAGGTTCTAAAGGGGTCTTAAGGGGGTAAAACCTGCATTTCATTGAATAACAATATCTCACGAGTGGTTTCATGTGTGGATGTGATACTCGGCATATAAACTAATCATTAAAAATAAGCAGACATGTGTCTAAGGGTTTTTCGATGTGGTGTTTTACTATGAGGTGAAAGGGGTAAAAATTGGGGGTTGAAGGATTCCTAAGGAAGCGTGTAGGCCTATCTCCTAAACGACATAGGCGAGAAATTTGAAACTCAGCGAAAAAAAATCAGCTTAAAAAATAAGTAAATCGGTGTTCCACCGTTTCTTCATAAATTAATTTAAGGAGCCAATGGGGCGGGGTGAAATTCTGGGGGAGGGAAAGGAGAGAAAGTGTACTAACTGACTGACTAACTCACTCACTCATCAAACTCAGGGGAAAAAGACAGCTTAAAAATAAGTTAATAGGTGTTCAAGCGTTTTTTCATCAATCCAATTTAAGGGGCCCATGGGGAAGGGTGAGATTCTGGTAAAAATAATTGAAAGAAAATGTCCTGTCTGACTTACTCACTCATCACGCCCAGCGAAAACTATTAAAGTTAGAAACATGAAATTTTGGGAATATGTTCGCTGTATGTCGAAAACGTCAACTAACGAATGATTTTTGTTATTCGGGTTTTAAAGAGGTGTTAAGGGGGTAAACGTGCATTTCATTGAATAACGATATCTCATGAGTTGTTTCTTTGGGGATGTGATATTCGGTATATAACTAATCATTAAAATAATCAGACAAATGTCTAAAGGTTTATCGATGTGGTGTATATTATGAGGTGAAAGGGGTGAAAATTGGGGGTTGAGGGATTCTTAACAGAGCGTGTATCTCTTAAATGACATAGGCGAGAAGTTTGAAATTCGTCGGGAAAAGACAGCTTAGAATATAAGTAAATAGGTGTTCGACCGTTTTTTCATAAATCCAATTTAAGGGGCCCTTGGAGAGGGGTGAAATTCTGGGGGAATAAACAGGAAAAAAAGTATCCTAACTCACTCACTCATCAAACTCAGGGGGGAAGAACAGCTCAAAAATAAGTAAATAGGTGTTCGACCGTTTTTTTTTTTCATAAATCCAATTTAAGGTGTTCATGAGAGGGGTGAAATTCTGAAAAATAATTGAAAGAAAATGTCCTGTCTTACTCACTCATCATCCCCCAGCCAAAATTATTGAAGTTAGAAACATGACATTAAGGGGCTATGTTCGTTGTATGTCGAAAACGTCCACTAAGGAAGGAATTTTGGATATTCAGGTTCTAAAGGGGTGTTAAGGGGGTAGACTTGCATTTAATTGAATAACAATATCTACCGATTGGTTTCCTTTGGGATGGGATACAAGGCATATAAACTCATCATTAAGAATAAGAACACACATGTCTGAGGGTTTTTCGGTGTGGTGTATATTATGAGGTGTATGTGTGAAAAGTGAGTGTTGAAGGATTCTTAACGGAGCAAGTATCTCTTAAAAGACAGAGGCAAAAAGTAAGAATCTCAGGGAGAAAAATCAGATTGAAAAAGTAGTAAATAGGTGTTCGATCGTTTTTTCATAAATCCAATTTAAGGGCCTCATGGGGAGAGATGAAATTCTGGGGAAAGAAGTCCACTAAGGAAGGATTTTTGGATATTCACTCATCATTCCCCAGCAAACCTATTGCAGTTAGAAACTTGAAATTTTGGGGATATGTTCGTTGTATGTCGAAAAAGTCCTCTAAGGATGGATTTTTGGATATTCATGTTCTGAAGGGGTGTTAAGGGGGTTAAACTTGCATTTCATTGAATAACAATATCTCACGAGTTGTTTCATTTGGGGATGTGATATTCGGCATATAAACTAAGCATTCAAAATAAGCAGACATATGTCAAAGGGTTTATCGATATGGTGTATATTATGAGGTGAAAGGGGAGAAAATTGGGGGTTGAAGGATTCTTAAAGGAGCGTGTACTGTATCTCTTATTCAACACAGGCGATATGTTTGAAATTCAGCGGAAAACGCAGCTTAAAAATAAGTAAATAGGTGTTCGGCCATTTCTTCATAAATCCAATTTAAGGGGCCCATGGGGAGGAGTGAAATTCGGGGGGAAAAACAGGAAAGAAAGTGTCCTAACTGATTGAATCACTTACTCACTCATCAAACTCAGGGGGGAAACAACTTTAAATAATTAAATAGGTGTTCGACCGTTTTTTTTCATAAATCCAATTTAAGGGGTTCATGGGGAGGGGTGAAATTCTCAAAAATAAATGAAAGAAAATATCCTGACTGACTCACTCACTCATCATCGCCCAGCCAAAATTATTGAAGTTAGAAACATGAAATTTTGGGGATAAGTTCTTTGTATGAGGAAAACGTCCACTAAGGAAAAAGTTTTGGATATTCTGGTTCTAAAGAGGTGTTAAGGGGGTAAACGTGCATTTCATTGAATAACAATATCTCACGAGTGGTTTCATTTGGGGATGTGATACTTGGCATATATACTAATCATTAAAAATAAGCGTTTTTTGTTGTTGTCGTGTGGCCTCCTCAGAGGCCGAGTGCAGGTCTTTCTATTCGACGCCCGTGGGCGACCTGCGCGTCGGGATGGAATGGATGAAGATGAATGAAACTGGGCAAGGATGTGGAAGGAATCGGCCGTGGCCTATCAGAAGGTACCGTCCCAGCATTTGCCTGGTGTTGAAAATGGGGAAACCACGGAAAACCATTTCAAGGACGGCCAACGGTGGGGCTCGAACCCACGCGTCTACCGAGTCAGCAGAGAGCTTGGTCCCATGACCTAACGCTGCGCTTTAGCCAGCTGAGCCACTGCTGTCGGTATTAAAAATAAGCTGACATATGTCTAATGGTTTTTCGATGTGGTGTATATTATGAGGTGAAAGGGATGAAAAGTGGGGGTTGAAAGAGTCCTAACGGAGCGTGTATCTCTTAAACGACATAGGCGAGGAGTTTGATTTTCTCCGAGTTTCAATCAGCTTAAAAATAAATAAATGAATAAATAATTAAAATAAGTAGGTGTTCGACCGTTTTTTTTTTCATAAATCCAATGGGGAGGGGTGAAATTCTGGAAGGAAAACGTCCACTAAGGAAGGATTTTTGGATGTTCACTCTCTTCGACCAATCAAAACTATTAGTTAGAAGAAGGGGATATGTTTGTTGTGTGTCGAAAAAGTCTACTAAGGAGGGATTTTTGGATATTCTGGTTCTAAAGGGGTGTTAAGGGGGTTAAACCTGCATGTCATTGAATAACAATATGACACGACTATGACGCGAGCGAAGCGAGGCTAAAAATGAGATGGTGTGTGTCTGTGTATTACTCAATCCCGCAAGAACCACTGGTCCGACTTACATGAATTTTACATGGAAGTAGTTGATTTACCTGGTTAACATATAGACTACTTTTCATTTCAATACTTAGCACTATTTTAAGATGGCGACCATTTTAGTGACGTCACTATACCCTTTGGTTTCAATTTTTCATATTTCCATTTCAAATAAAAAGTGAACGCTAAGAAATACCAAACTTTTGATGGCATATACGTGGTTTAAAATTACATTTTCTATCCGAAAGGTATCTCCAACGGTTAGCGAGTAAAACCTAAATTTGTGCTATAAAATACGGTCAACGCCGAACGGTGTAGTTGGACAAAATGTTCCATCCTTAATCTCCCTCTGTGCAGCACCTCGCCTATCCCCTGTTTTTACTGTCACTTTCACATTTTAATTTATTTATGACGCGTAGCGAAGCACGGGTACTTCAGCTAGTATATATCTCTCTATATATAAGAATGAAAGTTTGTCTGTTTTTTCTGAATTTCTACGGAAATTTGCGTTATTTACGCGTTTTAGACTGTTTTATGACGGATGCGCGCGAAAATGAAATTTTTGTCTGTCTGTCTGTCTGTCTGTCTGTTTGTTTGTCTGTGGACAATTTTGTGTCCTTATAACTCGAGAACGGCTGAGTGGATCAACGTAAAATTTGGTACAGATATCCTTCAGAGGCATGACACCAATCATTGATGTAACTCTTCTCTGTACCTCTCATAAAAGGGGGCCTTCCCCCTTAAAATACATGCTGAAATAGGCGTAGAAGGGCGAGACAAAGCTCATTTTCAGCCCCTCAATGTGAGAAGCGAAACTCGGGGGCCCTAAAGGGACCCCGAAAACCACATTTTAAGGCCCTAAAACCAATCGTTTTTGAGATATTCCCAGAAAATTAATTTCATTTAATACAATAATGAAAGGAAGCTAGCCGGTAACCATGGCAACAGAAATTCACAGGTCCATCTATTGCTGTAATATAAGACGCAATACAATTCCATTTATTACATTACTGAGATAGTTTGCAAACGGCTATAAGGTTATAATGGAACCAATTAAGCTGTAAAATTCATCAATACATATAATGCGCTTAAGGGGGTCAAGGGGTACTGTAGAATTTTTTCACGCGATTTACACGTGCTGGTGTGGTACGGAAGGTCTATTATATCTGGTCCCCATATTGTTATATTATTATTATAATTATTATTATTACACTACTGAAAGGAAGACCCCAGAGGACAGGAAAAAGGGAATAATTGTCCCGATCTTCAAGAAAGGTAGTAGAACAGAATGCAGAAACTATCGGGGAATAACACTGATGAGTCATTGTGCAAAGATGTTTGAGAAAGTTTTCGGAAGGAGAATTAGGAAAAGGATAGAAGGAGGGATGAGGGAAGAACAACATGGCTTCAGAGCAGGAAGGTCCACAGTGGATTTGATTTTTGCTGTAAGGCAGTTACAAGAACAGCACTATGAGTATGGAACAATCTAATAATGGCCTTCCTGGACATTGAGAAAGCATATGACAGTGTATGCAGAAACAAAGTATGGAAGTCCCTGGAGGATAGAGGAGTAGAAAAATGGACTATAAGGAGGATAAAGGAGATGTACAAGAGAAGCGTGAGCTGTGTGAAAGTGGGAGGATAGAGATCGGAACGGGATGGAACAGAGAAACGGCCTGAAACAAGGAAGTGCACTGGCACCGTTACTTTTCATTGTGGTGATAGATGACATAATGACCCGAGTGGCACAAGTAATTGGGGAAGGAAAGATGAAAGCAATGGTGTTAGCGGATGATTTGATGATTTGGGGAAACAAGGAGGAGGAGGTACAGGAACAGTTGGACGTGTGGGAAGGAATAAGACAAGGATATGGGATGAAATTTAGCATAAATAAGAGTGAGATGGTGATCACAACAAGGAATAAGGAAAGATCCACAACGGGAATAACAATTGGTGGGGAACAGCTGAAGAAAGTGGAGAGTTTCAAGTATCTGGGAAGCCTGATACAAGATAATGGAAGAAACTATAGAGAAAAAATGAGCGGGGGAGACA
The DNA here is from genome assembly GCA_946902985.2 of Meconema thalassinum. NCBI lineage: Eukaryota > Metazoa > Arthropoda > Insecta > Orthoptera > Tettigoniidae > Meconema > Meconema thalassinum. Next base: position 71,782,716 of record OX336393.1, on the reverse strand, counting down.
GGCAGAAGCATTCCGGAGGAGTGTGAGAAGCATGTTATGGAGCAAGGATGTCCCTCAGAACAGAAAAAAGATCATATATTGGACGTACTATGCCCCTATCCTGACGTATGCCTCGGAGACCTGGGCTATGAAAGGAAGGGAGAAGAGCAAAATACAGGCCAGTGAGATGAGCTTCTTGAGAAGCAGTATTGGAGTTACAATGATGGACAGAATAAGAAATGAGAGGACCAGAGAATTAATAAAGGAGGAACCATTACGGGATGGTATAGAGAAATCTAGACTTAGATGGCATGGACATGTAAAACGAATGGAGGATAAGAGGATACCCAGGAGGATACACGAGACGAAGTGGGAAGGAAAGAGACCGAGAGGAAGACCGAGAGACAGGTGGCTGAAAGGGATGGAAGAAAGCGTGAAGAAGAGAGGAGAAGACTGGACAGGGGTGGAAGCTGAGAGATGGTGGGAAGACAGAAGACGTTGGAGTGGCCTGTGTTCCAAACAGACCCGGCCAACGGCTGAAAACTGTGCAAGAGGATGATGATGATGATACTACGGCCTACAACGACGAGACAAAGCTCATTTTCAACCCCTTGGTGTCAGAAAAAAAACCTCGGGGCCCCTAAACAGTCGTAAAGGGTCCCCGGAAACTACATTTTAATGCTCTAAAACCAAGAGTTTCTGAGATATTCCCAGAAAACTAATTTCATTTAATAAACTAATGTAGGAATGCAAGCCAGTAACCATGACAACAGTGTCTCAAAAAGGTACATCCAACTTTCCATCTATTTCTGCAAGAAGTAATGCCACTCCATTTATTAAGTTTCTGTGAATGTTTGCAAATGGCTATAAGGTTATCACGGAACCAACAAAAACTGTAAAATTCATCAATGCGCTAAAGGGGGTCAAGAGGTACCCTGGATTTTTTCACAAGACTTAAACGTGCGATGTGTCGTAGAGAAGGTCTTTTATATCTTCAAACAGCAACATCATTTTAACAAATTCCTGAATTGAAATAGTTTATTTTTTATTTTATTGTTTTGCTTTTAGGAATTTGGGCCATTGGAGGCTAAAAAACCTGAATTTTCATGCACCAAAAGCCTTTATAATTTATTAAAGAGGTCTTCCTCTGGATGCGCGCTTGACACAACAGTGTGGGTCAATTTTTATGTGACGTGAATTGCATTTCGTCTACGAGGTTTTCAATTTTATTTTCACGTCAGGAAGTACACGTTAGGTAAATTAGTTTCAGAGCATATTTCAACTAATCATTTATCTTTGTCGACAAACAGGTTCCAAGCCCCTAACCATTGCAACAGCAGCTCAAATGATTACGTTTGGTCATTAATAACGACGACCGTTCGAAGAATGGGTACTTCTGCTAGTATATGTATATATGTATATAGATATATATGTATATCAGTTTCTTGTGGACACGATAACTGCCGTAATTTTGCACCAATCACTTTGAATTTTTTACATAATATGTATCCCTATAAAATCTCGGTCGAGTTCGTTAATGGGCAAAATCGGTCGAAGGGGGTGAAAATGGGGGGCTTTTTTCGAAAAATTGAAATTTCGCTATAATTCTCTTAATACGTAAAATATCGAATCCATTCAAAGTTCATAATATGTGTCGGATAAGTGCCAACAATTTATGTCAAATAAGGTTTTTGATAGCACCAACCATTGACCAAAGGGGTGGAAAAAAGTGGGTTTTTCGGGAAACATTAATCATATCTCTCTTAATAGGCACAATATCAAAACCGTACAAAATGGACAATATTCCCCTAATAATTACCTAAAACTTTTGTCTGAAAGAATTTTTGATATGACCCACCATTACGCCAAGGGATGAGAAAAATGATTTCGGAATTATAAGAAAATGCCAAGAGCTATCAGAGGTTGCCATGGCAACACTACTAAATTGATGAGGGATGAGCCGTTGCCATGACAACGCACTTGCACGAGATCAGATTCAGTATTTCCATCTGACTAAGCCGGCCCCGTGGTGTTGGGGTAGTGCGTCTGCCTCTCACCCGGAGTCCCCGGGTTCGATCCCCGGCTCCGTCAGGGATTTTAAAACTGACGTGAGGGTTGGAACGGGGTGCACTCAGCCTCGTGAGGACAATTGAGTAGCTGTCTGACAGTGAGACAGCACCCCGATCACGAATACCAATATTAACGGCCGAGGGGACCCGACGCGCTGATCACGCGTCACACCAATATCTGCAGGCCAAATGGCTGGGCAGCGGTCGCTTGGTCGGCCTTAGCCCGTCATGGGCTGGATGGTGCCAGGGGTTGACTTTGACATCTGACTAAGTGGGAAGCGGCTTCGGTGACGTAACTGGTAGCATGCAGAATGTCTATGCCCAAGGTCGCGGTTTCAAAGCCGGCCGAAGTCGTCGGATTTTCTAAGAGCGCTAAAATCCCTCAGTATGCTTTCCTTTGGAGGGGAAGTTCCAACGTTCGTTACGAGTTGCTGGTTGGGTGGCATCTAGTAGCCAAGTTCACAGCTAGGTGTCATTGACGGTAGTACCTGGTAGCAACATTAGGAACTACTGCTAGAAATTGACCGTCTGCAGTCCTTACCTGAATTACAGACTAATACATCCATTACAATTCACACTGTTTATCAGACAGATTCTACACTCACCCAAAGTACACGGGGTTAGATGACCACGTTGTCGCAGCCCCTAAACTGAGGAACCAACCAGAGGTAGATTTCATTAGAAAGCTAACTATTGCAATGAGTAGGCTACCATGTTTCCACTTCCGGAAAATTTCGACATATCATCGCGTTTCACATCCCCCAGACCCCAAAACCACCGTCAGTTCAAAAGTATATATATATCAGTTTCTTGTGGACACGATAACTGCCGTAGTTTTTCACCAATCACTTTTTACCGAATATGTATACCTATAAAATCTCGGTCGAGTTCGTTACTGGGCTAAATCGGTAGAAAGGGGTGAAATGGGGGGCTTTTTTTCGAAAAAGTGAAATATTGCTATAACGCTCTTAATATATGAAATATCGAATCCGTTCAACGTTCATACTATGTGTCGGATAAAGCCCCAAAATTTATGTTTGAAGAGTTTTTTTAATGGGGGGCTTTTTTCGAAAAAGTGAAATATTGCTATAACTCTCTTAATATGTGAAATATCGAATCCGTTCAACGTTCATACTATGTGTCGGATAAAGGCCAAAAATTTATGTTTGAAGAGTTTTTTTATAGCACCAACCATTGACCAAAGGGGTGGGAAAAAGTGGGTTTTTCGGGAAACATTAATCATATCTCTCTTAATAGGCACAATCTCAAAACCGTACAAAATGGACAATATTCCCCTAATAATTACCTAAAATTTTGTCTTAATGAATTTTTGATATGACCCACCATTATGCCAAGGGATGAGAAAAATGATTTCGGAATTATAAGAAAATGCCAAGAGGTATCAGTGCTTGCCATGGCAACTCTACTAAATTGATGAGGGATGAGCCATCAGACGTTGCCAAGATAACGCACTTGCACGAGATCATATTCAGAATTCCATCTGACTAAGTGTGAAGCGGCTTCGGTGACGTAACTGGTAGCAAGCATGCTGAATGTCTATGCCCAAGGTCGCGAGTTCAAAGCCGGCCGAAGTCGTCGGAATTTCTAAGAGTGCTAAAAATCCCTCAGTATGCTTTCCTTTGGAGGGGAAATTCCAACGTTCGATGCGAGTTGCTGGCTGCGGTGGCATCTAGTAGCCAAGTTCACAGGTAGGTGTCGTTGACGGTAGTACCTGGTAGCAACATTAGGAACAACTGCTTGAAATTGACCTCTGCAGTCCTTACCTGAATTACAGACTAATACAGCCATCCCTAAGTACACGGGGTTACATGACCGCGTTGTCGCAGCCCCTAAACTGAGGAACCAACCAAAATCTCTGCGGGAGATATAATTTTGTGTGAAGAAGTAACAGACCGTTACATAGTTACACATCAGTGTCGAAACCTTGCATAAGGACAGTGTGACCACAAGTATAAAAATGGACCCCAAATGACAAGAAGGTTACCGTTCCCATAAGAAAATAAAATGTTTAAAATAAGCATAAAATGACGAAAAACAGAGTTAATTAAGCTCCAATTATAAAATACCTTCTCGCAATAAATGAGGTCTGATCCTTCTACGAAAACCTGCATATTCTGCCTATTTTCGCCTATCCCCAAGTTTGTCCGGTGAAATCTACCTCCGCCTTCCGGCGTGCCGAGAGGACTTTTTTTTAGGTGAAATGAAATTCACATATTATGCTCCAGGAAGCGAGAAACAAACGTATATGTTGACATTTGTGAATTAAATAGCCCGAAAAAATAGTTAAAAAACTAAGAATCCGGGCCCTAGTTAACTGTTTTAATACAAGTAAGAACTGCAGACAATAATTTCAAGTACTTCCTACTTTTGACACCAAATGCTACCGTCCACGACACCTAGCTTGCGAACTCGCCTACTAGATGCCATCACAGTTAGCACCAGGCAAAGAACGTTGGAAATTATTGAGCGTTATTAATTCTAACCTACAAATTTATGGCTTCACACAAGTGTAGTTAGTGGAAGGTTCTTGTTCATGCCATAGATCTATGACATGGGACTGCTGCTTTACTTCCCCTTTCAAGGAAGGCATACTGAGGGATTTTAACGCTCATAAAAATCCGTGACATTTGGCATAGAAGCTCAGCATGCTACCAACTACGCCCCCGAAGCCGGGAATGGACATCTCTAAACAGAATCAGGACAAATCATGGCAGGTGTAAATTCTGGCGCCACAAGTGGGGAAGATCTGAAGACCCATTCTGCGACTGTGTTAATGTGCCCCAGACCAATCAGCACGGTGTTGTGGACTGCCCAAAAATAAGATTCAATGGATCTGTTCAAGAATTATATAGTGCCTGTACAGAGGCGGTGGACTGGCTGAAATGTCTGGATATTACCGTAAGTTTTGAATGTTGATCTGTAAATAATTGTGTGTACAATTGTAAGATACATGTATTTATAATGTATCCTTGTTTTGCCAAACGATATAAATAAATAAACTTATGTACTAAAGTTGGGAGAGACAAAGCCATTGGTCGCTACTTGGTTAGAAGACTGTTACTGCCTGCACTACAACCAAGGGTGTCTGGGACGTAGGTTTATGTTCGTATGTGAATCCTTATTCCGCGTTCACCACTTTCGAACTAGGGGGAAAAACCAGCGCCAAGCAATAATGCTAAAATATTCAATTCCTGTATCTTAGTCAAATTACCTATTACAGTACTATAGATTATTTTCCGGATTTTGATGGCTGTGAACACCGTATTCCTTCTCGTATATTCCACTCTCAAAACATAAATATTTCAGCTCTCCACAAAAAATTGTTTTGTGTTGGTATCTTCTCATCCCATCTGCTAGAGAGTGTAATTTTCTAGCGTACGCGAAGCTACGGACTTGGTGTAAATCCTGCTGCTCCTGCTGAGTAACCTTTTCCGTTATTTTTAGTCAAACTGTTAAGGTATTCATCGACCCTTACATTACTCATTTTCAAGAAAATTTTCGAATTTTGTTAATTGTCTTATTGGATAGTATGACCTCTCTAGTTCCCAGAAATATATAGTTTATACTAGTTTTATTGTTGTTAAGCTCACTTATATTCACTTTAATGATCGGTGTGCACGCTTTTCAGCAGCTGTCACTTTGAAGCATAGGTGCAGCAGATAAAGCACACATTAATCTGGCTTTGAAACAGTCTACACCAGAACTATAGCAATGTAGGAGATACTCATGGGTCGGAGAATGCAGACGATTGACCTAAAATTCAAAGAAACGGCAGTTTTTAGAAGTTGAAAAGTAAGACTCTTTGCCCTAACGTGTACCTCAAATTTAAGTTACGATTTCTCTCACTTATTTTTTTTTTCAATATTTGTCTTGAATTAAAGCCTCCGTGGCTTAGGCGGCTGCACGCCGGCCTCTCACCGCTGGGTCCGTGGTTCAAATCCCGGTCACTCCATGTGAGATCTGTGCTGGACAAAACGGAGGCAGACAGGGTTTTCTCCGGGTACTCCGGTTTTCCCTGTCAAAATTTCATTCCAGCAACACTCTCCACTATCATTTCATTTCATCTGTCATTCATTTAATCATTGCCCCAGAGGAGTGCGTCAGGCCTCGGCAGCCGGCACAGTCCATATCTTCGCTGCTAGATGGGGGCTTCATTCATTCCATTCCTGACCCGGTCGGAGACTGGAAGCAGGCTGTGGATTTTTATTTGTCTTGAATTGGGCAGTTAAAATGTCCACTTAGAAAGCAGATTAGTTTCATTTAAAAACTAAAATATAGACAAATAATGCAGCTATGTTGTAAAGCAGAATGAAGCTGTTAAATTGAAATTAGGGGTCGCGCCCGCCACAATTAATTAATTTTTTCAATCATAATAACGTAAATAGTAAAACAAAGATAATATAGCCTATTTGCCTCAATCAATGATACGAAAACGATTCTGCTATACAACATTCTGTACATACAGCAGATCAATTTGCGACAACAATGACTCAATTAAGTTGAACAAGAGCAAAGATATCGCGTCCTAAAAATGCCCCACATTCAGTGTTTAAACCTATCCCTTAATGCAAAACTTTGACTTAATTATCATCAAAATTATAGGTTATGATCTCCAATGAAAACAAATATATCAAAATACAAGCAAAGGATCGTACTTAGTTCAGGTATAATTAGGAAGGCAGTGCTTCCCTTTTTAGCCTACTTTCGATTTTTGCAAAAAATGAAAGTAGACTTATGAGATCACTACAGGGCCAAAAAATGTGTGTCTATCTGTGTGTGTGTGAGTCTGTGTGGGAGTGTGTGTACTCTGAATGTCTGTCCCCCCTATCAATTCGAAAACCGTGAAACCGAATTGAACGAAATTTGGTACAGAGGTATAACAAGCAAAGGGCACCTCAGTGTCATGTTTTGTATCGCCGCCATCTTGACGGAAACGTAAAGGCAGCCACCCAAATGTTCAAAGCTTAAATCAAATTATGACCTACCTACTCATCCGATATCTACCAAATTTTGCAACTATATATAATCGTATGGCAAGCGTCTTTTGACCAAACTAAAAGGTCATCAGTCCAATGGTTTTCAGATGGCGGCCATGTATGTGTGCAAATCGATTACCCTTTTCAATTCAAACACGGTAAAACCGAATTGAACGAACTTTGGAGCAGAGGTAGCACTAGCAAAGGGCATCTCAGGGACACGTTTTATATCGCCGCCATCTTGACGAAAACGTAATGGCGGCCACCCAAATGTTAAAAGCTTAAATCAAATTACGACCAACCTAATCATTTGATCTCTACTAAATTTTGCAACAACATACCTTTTTTTGGGAAGCATCTTTTGACTGAACTACAAGGTCTTCAGCCCAATAGTTTGCAGATAGCGTTCATGTATGTTTGCAAATCGATTCCCCATATCAATTCAAACACGGTGAAACCTAATTGAATGATTTTTTTTATGAGGTAGCACTAGCAAAGGGCACCTCATATTCATGTTTAATATCCGTATAGCACGTTGTATTTCAACCAGCTACTACAACCAACATTCAATTATACTCCTTGAAAAGGACAAAGAGTTATAACAATACCCATGCTTTTAGGAGAAAGTAGGCTATGTGTTCATTACTGAACATCTTGTTAGGCTATGTCTTGTGATTCATTACAGATTGGCGAAATTTTGGATTTTAGCCTCAAAAACTGTTCATCAACACAACCTCAACAACAACAAGCAAAACTGGTAGGAAAAAGACTACTGTCTTGGAATACATGATAACCAATATAATAAAACTAAAATTAACATTCACATTATCTAAAACTATAAGATTCCATGACTGTTTAAATCGACCCCACGTTCAAATATATATTTGTTCAGAATTTCTAGTCTGAGATTCAGATTTGAAATTTTGCATAAATGAGATTCTATTGACGCTGGATATTGACACAAAGCTTCATGAAGCAGAGTCACGTGATGAGACAGGCCAGCAAAACAGGTTTTCGGATGAAAATGAGCGACTCAGTCTAAAAATAGAATACAATAAAATATAAATTACCGCGTGCAGCAAATAAAATAAAATTAAAACTGGAGTGTGGCACGGCACGAGGCGATTACTGCTTTGTGGTCACATGATCCGATCGGGATGTTAACAAAATAACGAAGTCGGTAATTAGAGATAAATAATTGTTACCAATAGAAATATGATTACACTTTGAATAGAGGAAATTTCCAGACGAAAATTATTATGTATTTGGATTATTAAGATTGGAAGTATTTGAGAAAATATCATTATTTTCACGAAGCGTGAGCGCCAAATTTCTTTCGTGAGGAAATGCGTCATTTCAGGAGAGGGTTTTTAATCTTGTTCTTTGAAGGAGTTAGACGTATTGTTGAATTCGAATCCAGGCACGGTCCTGTGAGATTATAGTTGACGGCGGATGCGAGTGCACCGACGGTCAAGGTTTTGAGGAAAGGCGCACTACGAATTTATGGACTTGTAAAATTTTCAACTCTGTGAAGTATAACATTAATCCAGTCGAGGACTTGGACATTTTTCCACTAGCGTGAATCTACTATGAAGACCGAGTGACATTGTTGAACTTTGTAAATTGAGTTCATATTTGAATTGAGTATTTGAACTTTCTGGAAGGTGAAATATTACGAAAAGTCTACGGAAATACAACCATTTTTTCAACGAGGGATTTTCATTAAAATATCTCAGTAATATTGTAACGCCGATAGTTTCGTTACTGAGGAACTTTTATAATTTCTACGAGATTGCATACGCTTTTGCACACTTCTAAGTGAAATATTACGAACATTTGACGGAGATTTCGAGGAATGCCAGTCAAATTTTTTAATAATTCTTCGAAGATGAAATCCATTCCTGCAATGATTAAAATTGTTTACGATTTTGGAATGGAAGTGGAAATGACCGAGTGATCACTACAATGATAAAATGGAATGGTGTACGGTAATCAGCTAACAGCAACTACGAGTATGAAAATATCGGGAATAACTTAAAATTACTCAAAACTAGTCAAAATTCAAAATTAAATTAATTGAAATACTCTCGACGAAATTCAACTCTAGAATGACTTGAAGAACAACTAGAAGCAACAGCAAGAAAGAAAAAGATGGTTAGGACAAGGGTAGACCCAGTTGACGATCCCAGTGACGAGGTGACACCAAGAGGAGACATCAGAACGAGTCCCGGTATATCATTCTGATATATTTATTCCATCAGCTGTTGAAGACATCGAAAGGTAGAACAGAATCCTTTATGTAGAATTTTGTAGAGTATTTAGAATTTCCACAAGAAACCTTTTTCAATGTTTTTAATAATTTGTCGACTTGAATATTTAGTATTTGGACTTCGTAAATATTTTTTAATGTAGATTTGATTTTTAGCCTATTTTCATTTTATGAAAAAATAGGCTTATGAGATCACCGTGTGTCTGTGTAAGTCCCCCTAATAACTCGGTATGATCATAGCACCATTCTGGCCGACCCCGACCGTGCCCTTCAACATGGTGTCCACGGGCAGGAAAAGTCAAGAATTTTGTTTTTGGTCAGGAAAAAGTGTGAAAAAATGGCGAAAATTATTAGAAAGTCAGGAATGTTATATTAACCATACAGTATTTTGTGTTTTACAGCCATATTTTGATGCTACTAGTTCAACTTATCTCTGAAGATAAAAAGCAATAACTCACTGGACATTATGGTAAGTTTCCATTTTTACAGTACATCATAGTAAAAACCTCTTTTACCCATTTTTGTATGCTTTTTTTGGCGTTGGCGTAGGGATGTGGTGACCCCATCACTATAGTTTAGGTTATTAAGTAAGTGGATTTATGTATTATTGCATTATAATTTACTTTATTTTGTATTTTAAATGAATAAAGAGGCGAACTTTGGGCAGCTGTGGGGATGGTGGAGGCTGCAAATAAAAACGATATATATATTTGATCAATAAACATTTTTTCCGATGTTACAATGACTTCGCGAGTCAGGAATTTTGTTGAAAAATGGTCAGGAAAAGTGAGAAAATTGACATAGAAAATTCTGTGGACTCCATGTTCAAATTTTATTCTGTTGCACTAATCCAAAATGGCGGCTGTGCTAAATATTTCACCAGCATTCAGTATCTCCGAAACTATTACCGATATCACCCTGAAATTTTGCACGGTAATAAAAGGCATTACTAGAAGTTTACCTACGAGGCATTCAAAAACCTGGTAATTACTAAACCAACATGGCGGCCAAGCGAATTTGAGTCTTTTAAATAGACCTATCTGGCGATTTAACCATCCAAACGTAATGAAGCTTGGTACAGCAAATGACTATACACATTGTAATGAACTGGCGTCTAATTTTGTTCAATTGTTTACATAACCTGAAAATGGCGGCTGTTCAAAATATTTCACTGGCATTCTATATATCTCAGAAACTATTACAGATATCACCCAGAACATTTGTACGTTGATAAAGGGTACTGCTACACGTTTATCTATGTAACTTTTAAAAACCTGTAAAGTTAAAAACGAACATGGCGGCCAAGCGAAGTTGAAACATTTTAATAGACTTTTCTCTTTATTTAACCATCTGAGCGCAGTGAAATCTGGTGTAGTAAAGGATTATACATATTGTAATGCAATGGTATTGTTTACATAACCTCAAGATAGCGGCTGTGCGGAATTTAAATATTAAGTTTTTATTTCTTGTGTCGTAATCACGCGATCGAAGTGAATGTTCGAATAATGAAGTCTACGTAATAATTTTCCTTTAATGGTATAGGAACATTTTGTCGCTCACTCAGGGAAGAGACCGCATTGTCTGTTTGTTGCGCCCAAAGCGATTCAGTTCGCGCTCTAATTTGAGGAAACATCATCGTGTTCACTAGGGAATAAATAACCTTATTGCATCACCTGTTACAAGGAATTAAAAAGTTTCGACTATCTTGCGAAACACTTGATAATTCGTTCCGGGACCACATGTTCACAACATAGTGAATGCTTTGTGGGATGTTAAAGAACGTGTATAGGTATCTGCATCCAAACTAGATGATAAACCTTAACCTGTAATTGCATTTTAAAAGCCCTTCTATTTGAAACTATTGAATATAGAGTAGATTTTACTGAAGAGTGAAGACTTGGCAGTTCAAGTGCTTAGACAGGGTAAGCTTTGTGCTTAGTGGCAGTGGGAAGCTCCCAGATATTGGTTGATGGCTATTATGATCTCCGTAATACTAATGGATATTTGAGGCCTTGATATCACCAGACTCAGAAATGAAGATTGTTGTAGCGAATGTTATGCCAGCGTAATATAATTTACTTAATCTTTAATCAGCTGCACATCTATATAGAAGGCCCAATCAGAAAGAATAACCCCGAATGCTCCTCAGGACTTGCTCACCTGATGAGTTAAAACTGAGCAATTCCCTGCAAAGCAGGAGGCCATACCCTTATGGGATTTGTAAGGCTATTTATTATTATTAATTATGGACTATACATATAACAATCCAAAATGGCGAGCATCTCCGAATCTTTTACAGCATTATAACTGAATTTTTTAATGTTCATAGAGGCTATGGACATAAGTACACCTATAGGTCTTTCAGTAACCTGGTGAGCACAAATCCAACATAGCGGCGACGCGAAGTATACATATTTAAATGGATGTTTCTCGCGATTTCTCCATCCGAGTGCAGTGAAACGTTGTACGTTTAATGCTTATACAAATGTTAATCCACTGGCATCTAATTTATTTAAATTGTTTAACCACAAGATGGCAGCTGTGCGAAATTTTAAAATCTCGTTTTTACTTGTTGTGTCCTAATCATGCGATTGAAGTTTGGTACCACACGTACACAATAATCTTCATGTAATAGTACATAAATAAAAATCCAAACTGGCGACCATCTGAAATATTTAGACGGTTCTCAATATCTACGAATCTATCAAAACAATCAAACTGAAATTTTATATGTTGCTAGAGGCAATTAACTTGAGTAGGATATATGAACATACGCTGTATAGTTCTTCACGGAACTACTTGTTATTCTTCGACGAGATTTTATTGTGGTGGATTTTACCGTAAATTTAGATTTTGTATGCGATTAGATATTTCGTAAATATTTTGATGGGAGATGTGCTTAACTCGACCGTATTTTTGTAGGAAGTAGAAATTAGATAGTTTCCTTATAAGTGTGGAAGCCTTGATTTTATATTGGTTCTTATATCAACATTAAAGTAATGTGAGATAGACGTTGTATAACAAGACAATATTATGATTGTCAATTCTTAAACGAAAATAATTGATATTTCTTGAGTATCAGACGATAACAGCTGATCATTTAATATTACGCAGAAGTCAATTTGAAATGTGACAGAAACTGAATCAAGTTTTTTTAATACTAAAATTTTACTTATTTATTATTTATCTATGGCTTTTAGAGCCGGGAGTGTCCGAGGACATGTTCTGCTCGTCTGCTTCCAGCGGACACCCTAAAGGGAGAGCTACAAGTTCCGTTCAATTTCCAATAGTTCCAACTTTCGCCACCAGATATCAATGATACCTAGTGGTGAACGTTGGAACGTTGATAGAGCGTTCTGACGAAATCTAACCTAACAATTTTTGCTTTACACAAGTTTAGTCTGTGAATGGATCTTTTACATGCCATAAATCTATGACATGGGACCGCCGGCTTTACTTCCACTCCGAAGGAAGGCATACTGAAGGATTTTTAACGCTCTTAAAAAATTCGACGAATTTGGCCGGGTTTGAACCCACTATCTTGGGCAAAGCAGTTCAGCATGCTACCAACTACGCCACCGAAGCCGCGAAAATGAATTGCAAGGACTATACTTGTTCAAATGGAATATTTAAAGCATTTTGAGAAGGAAATGCAGACTGCATTAGAATGCGGAGAGAGAATTTAAGCATCGTTGATTGCAACAATTATGAACGACAAGCAGGGAGGTATTATTATTAACTTGTAATGATGAATGTTGTGGATTTTTAATTCCTTGAAGTACTGTAAGTATGTAAAACATGTCTTATGTAGGAGATAGTCTGCAGATTTTTAATTGTTGGAGGAACGCATTGTTGTAATAAAGGAGCATGAAAGAAGGTATTTTTATTGGAAAGTGGATTCCAATCGATCATGTTGACGATGGGAATATTTGTAACAGAGTTAATAAGTGGATTTTTTTTGTTTTTGAATTTTCGTGCCAGCTTAAAAGTGAAGCTATATTTTGGGAACTGAATCTTGTGGAGATGTCGAAGGCCTATGTGAAGATTTATTACACATGAGTCTGAATTACAGTATACGAGGAAGCATTGAAGCAATTTCGTTGTTATTCTTATTATTATTAATTTATTTAACCAGAGCTGGATTATTAAAGCATGAGTTAGGCTTCGTTGAACGGCCATGACACACTATTACGACGAACACAAGCAAGGTAATTTGAGTAGGTGGTTCTCGTCTTTTCTCATAAATTCCTGTTTTTTCTTCTTCAAAAAGTGCAAAGACAAGTTATGGCAGTGAAACTCGCAGACAGACAATGCTACGAGTTAGAAATTGTAAAAATATTGTAGATAAATTTTTAATAGTTAAAAGAGATTGGAAACTATAACAACTGATCGTTATCCAATCCACATGCGTGTGATTTCTTTTATAGAGATCGAATGGAGTTTCGTGATGTATAGAGTAATATGAGTAATTATTACTTTTCATGAACCGAACTTATGGTATTATTTTAATTTAGGGGGCCTATTTCATTCATAAACGTATTTTGGAAATGCAGATGTTATTCAGGAGAGTGGATTCTTAATATTTTTTTTATTTAAATAGTGAATTTAAAGATTTAATTTATCCAATTATTTAATTTTGTCGTTGTTTGAGGACTGGATTGTCCGTATTTAAATTAGTATTTGTAATGTTTTACATTAATAAATGTATAGGACACGAGAGTTTCGTCTGTCCACCGTTTTATAGACACCAAGCGTTATTGATGCCTAATAATTAAGGTGAGGTCACGCTATGGAATTAAGGGCAGGCACCCATTGTATAGGACACGGGAGTTTCGTCTGTCCACCGTTTTATAGACACCAAGCGTTATTGATGCCTAATAATTAAGGTGAGGTCATGCTATGGAATTAAGGACAGGCACCCATTGTATAGGACACGAGAGTTTCGTCTGTCCACCGTTTTATAGACACCAAGCGTTATTGATGCCTAATAATTAAGGTGAGGTCACGCTATGGAATTAAGGGCAGGCACCCATTGTATAGGACACGAGAGTTTCGTCTGTCCACTGTTTTATAGACACCAAGCGTTATTGATGCCTAATAATTAAGGTGAGGTCACGCTATGGAATTAAGGGCAGGCACCCATTGTATAGGACACGAGAGTTTCGTCTGTCCACTGTTTTATAGACACCAAGCGTTATTGATGCCTAATAATTAAGGTGAGGTCACGCTATGGAATTAAGGACAGGCACCCATTGTATAGGACACGAGAGTTTGGTCTGTCCACCGTTTTATAGACACAAAGCGTTATTGATGCCTAATAATTAAGGTGAGGTCACGCTATGGAATTAAGGACAGGCACCCATTGTATAGGACACGAGAGTTTCGTCTGTCCACCGTTTTATAGACACCAAGCGTTATTGATGCCTAATAATTAAGGTGAGGTCACGCTATGGAATTAAGGACAGGCACCCATTGTATAGGACACGAGAGTTTGGTCCGTCCACCGTTTTATAGACACCAACCGTTATTGATGCCTAATAATTAAGGTGAGGTCACGCTATAGAATTAAGGACAGGCACCCATTGTATAGGACACGAGAGTTTCGTCTGTCCACTGTTTTATAGACACCAAGCGTTACTGATGTCTAATAATTAAGGTGAGGTCACGCTATGGAATTAAGGACAGGCACCCATTGTATAGGACACGAGAGTTTCGTCTGTCCACTGTTTTATAGACACCAAGCGTTATTGATGCCTAATAATTAAGGTGAGGTCACGCTATGGAATTAAGGACAGGCACCCATTGTATAGGACACGAGAGTTTCGTCTGTCCACCGTTTTATAGACACCAAGCGTTATTGATGCCTAATAATTAAGGTGAGGTCACGCTATGGAATTAAGGACAGGCACCCATTGTATAGGACACGAGAGTTTCGTCTGTCCACCGTTTTATAGACACCAAGCGTTATTGATGCCTAATAATTAAGGTGAGGTCACGCTATGGAATTAAGGACAGGCACCCATTGTATAGGAGACGAGAGTTTCGTCTGTCCACTGTTTTATAGACACCAAGCGTTATTGATGCCTAATAATTAAGGTGAAGTCACGCTATGGAATTAAGGACAGGCACCCATTGTATAGGACACGAGAGTTTCGTCTGTCCACCGTTTTATAGACACCAAGCGTTATTGATGCCTAATAATTAAGGTGAGGTCATGCTATGGAATTAAGGACAGGCGCCCATTGTATAGGAGACGAGAGTTTCGTCTGTCCACTGTTTTATAGACACCAAGCGTTATTGATGTCTAATAATTAAGGTGAGGTCACGCTATGGAATTAAGGACAGGCACCCATTGTATAGGACACGAGAGTTTCGTCTGTCCACTGTTTTATAGACACCAAGCGTTATTGATGCCTAATAATTAAGGTGAGGTCACGCTATGGAATTAAGGGCAGGCACCCATTGTATAGGACACGAGAGTTTCGTCTGTCCACCGTTTTATAGACACCAAGCGTTATTGATGCCTAATAATTAAGTTGAGGTCATGCTATGGAATTAAGGACAGGCACCCATTGTATAGGACACGAGAGTTTCGTCTGTCCACTGTTTTATACACTCTAAGCGTTATTGATGCCTAATAATTAAGGTGAGGTCACGCTATGGAATTAAGGGCAGGCGCCCATTTGCCCCGAGAAGCGCAGGTTTCTCACTCAAACATTGATGGATTAAGTCCTAATTCCGTAGTGTAACGTCTTTGTCTTATGTCTCCCGACTTATCCCATGTACCAGGCATTTCTTTTTCTAACTGGGGCCACGAAGAAGCTGCGATCCGCCCATCTGGATATTGTTAGGTGGTTTTAAAACAGCACAATATAAATATATGAATCGTTGAGGAATTCGGTACCAAATAAAGAAAAGAAAGAAGAGCAGGAAATATTTCCTGTTAAATATGAGAATATACCGGTATTGAACATATTGAAAGATTACATCAGTTTGCCACTTACCTTGCGGGATCGCTAGTAAATCTTTTAAGTGCCGCATTTGTCAACAGATTATCAATGTATGCTTGACATTTCACGATTCCGCTATGACAAATAGCCTAATTAAAAATAATATTAATCATAATGATGATTATAATGATAAACTTGAGTAATCTGATGCGTAGCACGTGCAAATCAGCCAAATCCTGACACAAACGCTTTGGTTAGTGCCAACAAGCAAACTGCTAAATTAACTCCGTTAGAGGGAATTTAGTTTTCGTTTGTTGGTATAAAGCCTCGCCTTTACAGGACTCTGCACACTCCCTATAAGCTGTCGTCCGCCTGCTTTAGACTACGGAGCCTGGTATCCAGACACAGAAGATGCTACCATTGGAAGTCGTACGATTATTATTCTGTGGTTTCCAGAACAAATGGTACATTCTAACACGTCACTCATTCAACATGGTTAATAATTGCAAACATTTCTCATTGCGTGACAAATGTTAATTACACCATGCACCCCTCCACCCACTGTATCAGATATTTGCAAAAATATTACTGAGAGAATGGCTTCAAATTTTAGATGCGAGTCTACCCCATCCTCTGTCGGGATATCAGCATCAGCGGTAGTTTGTCCAACTGAACCCTTTTATCTGCATAAGAGGCGTCGGAAAAGGCACCCAGCCGTCCTTTTGCCTTTTCTCCGAACGTATAGAAATGGGAATGTGTGTAAAATACACTCTACCCTTCAGTTGGTGGATACTGGTCGAAAATATCCAGGCTAGCTCACCTTCCTTCCCAACATGACTAACACATCTTAATATATAAACGCTCTCTGTGAGCAGTTCCGATGGCATTAAAGTCGTGCCCTATGTCAAGGTAACTTAAAGTATACATAAAAGCACGTACTACTGTATCCCTCGGGAGTACGCCTATGCGGTCATAACACAGCACTTGCAACTAATGTTGCAAGACTGTCATAAGATTGCTCAACTTTTCAGTTGTCTTTCGTATTCTTAGACAACTTTCACCGCTACTGGGATGGGCTAGTATGGACACGCTACCAGTAGTATTTGAATTATGACGCAGTTGCCTGTACATTTCTAGTCAAAAACGTATTTGCTAACAATAATTTACCTGTAAAGAGACGCTTCAAAATAGAAAGATATCCTACACTGATCTAAAATCAGTTTTTTACATCATAAAACTGTGTTTCTTGTTCGGAAAAGTCGGAGAATATGCTAAAGTATTTGTCTTGAATTCCTTTGTGAGTATAAAAATGTCACATTAACAATTAATATAGTATCTTCAGTCAGTCAACATAAAATAAAGACAGCCTTTAAGCCATTCTCCATTGTTGCCACATTAACAATTAATATTGTATCTTTCAGTCGGTCAACATAAAAATAAAAACAGCCTTGAAGCCATTCTTCAGTGTTGCCAAATTAACAATTAATATTGTATCTTTCAGTCGGTCAACATAAAAATAAAAACAGCCTTGAAGCCATTCTTCAGTGTTGCCACATTAACAATTAATATTGTATCTTCCAGTCGGTCAACATAACAATAAATACAGTCTTGAAGCCATTCTACAATGTAACCATATTAACAATTAATATTGTCTTTCAACATAAGAGTCATTCCAATTACTGGAATATGTGGGGAAAAAACTGAAATAAATTACAAATGATTAATATTTATGTATATTGAAGACTATTGAAGAAAATTCAGGGATGACATGTTTTGCTCGTTAAGCGAGCATCATCAGATCCAAATATACACGACAAATAGCTCTACAAAACACCATCGAGCCTACAGTGACTGCCCTCTGAAAACAAAATACCGTCAGAAAATTTTGTGAGTGTGGTAACTATTACTGAAACATATAAAGGCATTTTAGTGTCGCAAAACTTAGATGACTATACCATCGACAAATATATTGTTACCACAAACTAATCAATCTTCGTAGATTACAGATTCTCACTGCTATGGATTAGCCCTTATGGTGCCGATATATCGGCCGAGGGAGCATCTGATAAAAATGCCGATCTTTCACTTATTTTTTGTTTTATTTCCAAACACACAGCGATTAAATTATTGTAACGAAGACAACGACGCGGGAACCATTCCTTCTCAGATTACCTCGATAAGTTTAAGTTCCATGAATAACTGCAATTATAATAGGTATTCTTTGAAAATGCGGCAGTCAACTGACTTCCCGTGTGTGTTATCTTCTGAAGTACATGATCTTGTCTGGAGCTAATTAAGATACGTAAGATAAATAAGGCTAGCTCCTTCAGCGAAGGGGATATAAGAACGGTTCTAGTGCTAAGTGAAGTGGGCGAGAGTGAATTTTCTACTGATGAAGGCGGCTTTGATTTTACTGACGAAAATTCACCTAATGCTGGAGGACTGGAAACGTATATCATTGTAGAAATTGATCGTACTCAAAACATATTTGATAGAATTACTCTTAGCTTGGGATATTTATAAACAATTCAATAAGTATTAACATTTTTATCACAAAAGATACTATTTAGATTGTGTAGGCAGTCAAATTTACATTAAGATTTCCAATAATTTTTTTGGCACAGAATTGGTTTTGCAGATTTTATTAATACCCAACAGAAGGAAATTGTAATTATTTAGCTTCTAGTTCGTGAATGATTTGTTAACCTGCTAGAAAAAAAAATACCTACACACTATCTTGAAAAAATATAGGTTGGAGATAATTTGTAACACTTGTAATTTCACTAAGCTTGGCCTGGTAATTTTAGCATATTTACTTATTATTTGCTGGGCATCAAAAGGGATTAGATCTCTGTCATCAAATCTTAACTCATTTGATGCCAAGCAATTAATTAAAGCCTCTTCTGAATACATTTTGCTACCCACATGGGTCTATGAAGAAGGTTATTCACCGCTGAGGGTAAATATGTGTACCTTGAAAACCACATTGATAGAAGAATTGGGTTCGCATATGCAATGCATATGCAATAGTTTCTCACCGCTATGGGTGCTCACGTGTGTCTTCAAAGGTTCTCTGTTAACAAATTTGGCTTTTACAGCAATGCGAAAACACAAGTGCTTAGAAATAACTTCCCTTCAAATGTCCCCTTTAAGTAAGTTTGGCTTCGCATATGCTACACAGGAATGGGTAAAGGTGTATCTTAAAATGTCCCTACAAATTTGTTTTTGGCATACGCTACTTGGTCCTGTCACCACTATGGGTTAACATGTGGTTCCTCAAAACATTTTTGTGGGCAAATTTAGCTCGGCTTGTGCTACTCGATAATGGCTTCACCCCAGTATGTGTTAACATGTGGGTCTTCAAAACATTTTTGTGGGCGAGTTTGGCTCCGCATGTGTCACATGAGTATCGCTTCTCCCCACTATGGGATAAATTATGTGTCTTCAAATAACCTTTGCGGGCAAATTTGGCTCCGCATGTGCTACACGAGAATAGCTTCTCACCAGTATGAGTTAACATGTGTGATTTCAAATTATCTTTCAAACTACATTTGACTCCGCATGTGCTACACGAGTAACGCTTCTCACCAGTATGGGTTAACATGTGTCGCTTCAAATTGGCCCTCAGACTAAATTTGGTTCCGCATGAGCTAAACGAAAAACGCTTCTCCCCAGTATGGGTTAACAGGTGTGTCCTCAAAACATTCTTGTGAGTGAATTTGCCTCCACATGCTTTACAGGAATATCGCTTTTTCCCGCTATGGGTTAACATGTGTTTATTTAAATAATCTGAGAGGACAAATTTGGCTTCGCATAAGCTACAAGAGTAACGTTTCTCACTAGTATGGGTTAAGATATGTGTTTTCAAATTAGATTTGTGACTAAATTTGGTTCCGCATATCCAACACGAATATCGCTTCTCCCCACTATGGATCAACAGGTTAGTCTTCAAATTTCGTTGATTTGTAATATTTCTTTCAGATACAGTGCTGGTATTCTGTCCTTTCTATTACATAATGTGTACATCTTCCTTACAGCCGGATCCGAAGTATCAGAACATCCCAGCCTGAAATCATCGGTATAAATACAATGCAGTTCGCTCATGATTATGTTGAATTATCTGAGAACGGTGAATAAAACTTTCAAAATCAAAAGATCCAACTTAGGAAATGATAACTGAACCGACATTCATTAATATCACTATCTGGAATACTGTCCTTAACTAATACCTGGAACTGATCTAGTTTTTAATATTCAATGCTATGTTTTTCATACAGTCTGAATATTTTCAAATTACTTATATACTATGCAAACAAAATGGTGCGTCACATCGGAGTATTTGGAGTCATAGGTTTATTAGATAAATAAGAAATCCGTATCTAATTCAAAAGTACGGATTATACATGGAAATGGCAAATTATTTCCAGACACATTCTGTTTGCCAAAAGTAAACTTTGTCCATGATCAGGTAAATAATTGAAATTATTGAATGGTTACGGAAATTGTGTGCTAATTCATACTAGCAGTGAAAGTGTTCAACTTATTTTAAAACACATTGGCCGCTTGAAAAACATGGGTGTACGGGGATATGACTAATAGAATCTGGATAACTGAAATCCATCTGACTTAGGAAGTGCATGCTCGTATAGATGACAGAATAATCCATATTATATTTGGATTTAGGTGAGAATTTTGGATATGCAAATCATGTGATTTCAAAATCATATGGGCTATTATGCTTCACTCTTGAAGAAATCGCAGATGAATGGTTTCCTAGAGCTACATAAATGTGTGGAGGTGAGTGATTAGCTTTAGGTCCAAGAAAATACTATACATAACGGTGGCTTGTTGAGATATACAGAAAGTGGTAAATCTTTAACATTAACCACTCCATATAGCGAACATTTATCCAACTCATTGCTGACCACGATATGACGCCCGTCTAACCACGTACTGTAGCTGGGAACATAAAATAAGCAATTTCCCCCCCCAACGATTCAATACCTCGACCTCCTATTTAACCGTCGACAAATTCACACTTTGTACACTGTTATTCTAAATTAATAATCAATGTTACATTCTATGTTTCAAAATATCTGACATAAGTATCTTAGAGGTATGTCAAACCTGGCACAATATCTTAAAAGTGATGAAATAGAGTAAGAGATTTCACTTCTTGCACAAATCGTTGCATTTGCTTAAATAAAACCGCATACGCGCGTGCAAAATTGCCTGAGCTTTCGCACGGGCGGCGTATATGTTGAGTGATGTCACTCATTCTTGAGGTTACCATTCTATCTCCGCAGAACCTACACACCCTACATCCGAAGGAATTCGTTCAAAATAAAATAATCTTGGTTATCCCCTCGAGTTCTCGTCCTCCACCCGTCCTTCCTTAACAACTGAAAGGTTTCAATTCCAGTTGCCTTAGTATGTGCCATATCAAGCTATCTCCTTTATTCATAACCACTCGTCAGACTCATTTACCCTCCCCAACTCGTCCTAATACCCTTCATTAAGTGCTATATTTAATCTTTTAATTATCACTGTTTCCTACAACACCACAATCAAATATGTCTATTTTTATTTATTCTGCAGCAAAAACAATCCAAGTTTCGCATCCATATAGCGCCAAGTTTCAGGCAATGGCTTCAAAAATTACTTTTAAATACCTAGATCTACATTTCATTTACACAGATGTCAACCCAATCTTTATGTCTTATTTGCTTTGTCCATTCTGTGCCCAAGTTGGAGTCACCAACGTCTCTTAGTGTTTCAACATCCTATCGATTTCAGTATTTTTATTTTAAATCTCCCGCTGCATTCCGTTTATTCTGTTTCAAATACAATGAGTTTATTATGAAATCATTCCTCAAAACCTAGTACACACCGTTTAGAAACATGAACAAATCCTCTGGCGATGAGGCTAAGATGGCATTGTCGTTATTAAGTCACCGAGTCAAAATTACTTTATCTTCGACCTCAATTCAACTATAAATTTCTTTGGCATTTTCTTTGTTGCTTGCCATATCTATAGATTGAAATGTACGAATGATAAAATGCAGCATTACTTTATATCATTCTAAATACCAGTCTCTCTCTCATGTCTCTCGAATCTGATAAAACACCAGCTGGTTGTAGACACACTCAGAATCTTGAATTGTATTCCGAAACTTTTCAAACTGTCAAACAATGTCTCCAATCAACATTATACACTGTTTCATTTATACTAAATATGCCACGAACGTTTTCCTCTCGATTTTTATTCTACCAAGAACAGTGTAATACTTAATACAACTACCCTTGTTCATCAGATTCTTGTTCACTGGACATGTCAGCTAACTCGGCTGTCATCCCATCCATTTGTTTCATCATCATCATCAGCTTCTATAGGTGAGAAGCCTTGTCGTTGCAGCCATTTCTTACGGTCTTCAGCAGTCCTCTTCATATTGGCATACGAGTCACATTCCGTCTTCTTGACAATGTTCTTGAGATACGATTGTCTTGGTTGTCCCATTGGTTTTTCCTCAAAAAATTACCTGGAGGAGAGTGTCATGTCTGAGTATGTGTCCCATGGATTTTGCTTTCCTTTTCCTGATCGTGTTTAACAGGCATCGATTCTCCTGAATGTGGTTCAGAACAAGCTCATGGCTTTTTTCCATCCAGCTTGTTCAGGTCATTCGTCTCCAAAACCACATTTCAGCTGCATCAAATTTTGATTCATCTCTTTTCGCAAGTGTCCATGTTTCACAACCATATGTCAACACACTCCAAACAAACGTCTTGAGAATTGACTTCCTTATCTTCAATTTGAGGTGGCAGCAAATTCTTCTTATTTTGAAAAGCTTTCTTCCCCAAACCCATTCTTCTCTTAATTTCTGAGATGCATCTGTTGTCATAATTAATCACACTTCACAAATAGCAAAATTCTGTTACTTGTTCAATGGCACTATCATTAAACATTATAGTAACTAAAATTGGTTATTTAGTTTTATCAACCACCATTAATTTTGTCTTCCGAGAATTAACTCTAAGCCCGTATTGCCCTAAGCATTTCTGAAAGACTTTTAACATTCTATTCATTTCATATGCGGAGTTTGCTAAAAGTGCAATATCATCTGCAAAGCGAATGCTATGAACCTGTCATCCATTAAATTTTAATCCTTTTGTTTTCTCTTTTAATGTATTTACTGCAGCTTCTATAAAGATATTAAAAAGATATGGTGATAGAGTACAACCCTGCCTTACACCTCTTCTTACTTTTGCTTATCTTTTATTGCCATTAACTGTTATTTCGGTAGTTTGATTTTTATATAAGTTCAGAATAAGGCGCCTGTCTTTCCAATTAACCCCGGCTTTGGCAAATATAAGAAATATGGTTTTACAATTGACATTATCAATTGCCTTTTCTAACTCAATGAATACTATGTAGGTTTTTCGACTAACTTCCAGTCTCCTTTCTAAAATCTGACGTAATGCTAGGATAGCCTCTCTAGTCCCTTTCCTTGTTCATAATCCATACTGATCACTATCCAGATGTTGTTCAATTTTCTTGCTTAGTCTATCTTTGATGATGATCGATACAATATTTGATGCCTGTGAATGAATGGCTAAAGTTCTATAATTAGAACATTCACAAGCATTTCCTTTCTTGGGTAGTGAGATGATTCAAATTCTAATAAAATCAGGAGGTACAATTCCGTCCTCATAGCATTTAGTAATTATTTGAAAAAGGCATTCCTTAATGCTTACATCACAACATTTTATGAGCTCTGCAGGAATATAAGCTATACTAGTTGCTTTATTTCCTTTCAGATTAGTGAGTGCTGCATAAAACTATGCTTTAGTAATAGTTGGACCTTTATCATCTTCTTCAATTAGTTCTTCATCTTCTATATAAATACTATTGTCACTAATATCTGGACTATCATACAAATCTTCAAGGTATTCCTTCTATCGCTCACATACCTTTTCATTTTTAAACAATAGCTTCCCTTTGGAATCCTTAACTATGTTGCTTGTGATGCGTTGTTGATAGCTCAAAGATTCCACTTTAAAATAAGCGTTGTCAGGTTTCCCATTCTTCAGGTCATCCTCAATACCTACGCATACCCGCTTCGTCCAATTTTCTTTCTCCTTGCGACATTTCCTTCTTATTTGATTCTTTAGAGATTTATACGCTTGAGTGTCTATATTACTAAATTTGTTCCTTTATTCAATAAGCTATAGGATTTCCTGGGTCACCCATTTCTTTTACGGTTCCAATTTCCTTTTGTCTAGTAATTCCGTTGCAGCTGTTTCTAAGCCATTTCTCATATCATCCCATCCTAAAGTCTCATCCTTAACCAATTATCTAACATCTTTAAATTTGTGTACTACATTAGGATCCTGAAGCTTATTTAAACACCATCACTTTTGTCCAAATGTTTCATTCCTCTTGAACCTTATATCACATTTAGCTACAACTAGGATGTGATCACTATCAAATTCCGACCCAGGGTAACTATGGCTGGCTTTCACTTGGTTCCTATATCTTTGTTTAACTACGATGTAGTCAATTTGCAACCTTCTTCTATCCTCAGGTGCTATCCAGGTGTAACGTCTTCTCTTGGGAAGTTCGAAAAAGGTATAAGTTATTACCATCTCATGTTGCTCACAGAATTCGAGTAATCTTTCTCCACTCACATTGACATCACCCATGCCAAACTTACCAGCATACTTAACTTCATTATGAGAGCCAACGGAAGCATTAAAATAACCCATTAAAATAATGTTGGAATTCTTCTTTACTATGTCAAACAATTATCCATTTGATCACACATTTCTTCAATTTCTTCATCATCAGCATTTGTTTATCCTTGTAATAAAAACTTCGAAGCGTTAGTCATCACACTCATTGTAGGAGAACTTTCCGATCTGTCAGCTCCTGCTTTCTTCAGTTTAGAGACAATGGCATGCTGTTCCAAACAAGTTTTATAACCCTTCACATACCTGTCAAAGATCCAAAGTATTAATAAGCGAAATAATCTGACCAGATCTTCAGCGTCTATGCATCGTAGCAACTCAGTTGGTACATAACCGATGTATGGTGGTCCCTAACTACGTAGGTCTTCTAGCGGCCAACGAATTCTGATTCAAATATTAAATATTCTCTTTTATGCTCAGCGTTTTCCCCTCCTCTTTCACTTCATTATTCTTGATATTCTTAGCCCTATACACACGCTCTATGTGATCATTCTATGAGTCTACCTTCTATTCTATATCTATTAAAGGTTTTCACCTCAGTCACTAATATTAGAGCACTTGAGCGATCATTACCCGAAATAATTCTTAATCTTTCGATATGCTGCATAAACAATTCCTACTTAGAAACAATTATGTAAATTTGGATATTTCTCTAGTGTCATTTAAGGAGCATGTACTGTACATCTTAGTCATTTAGCCCCGAGTACTTTGGTTGTATTTTGTATGTTTGAATATTTCTAATAACCTGTGTATTCTGATGTCTGTATTAAATTGTGTATTTGGACTGGTGTCTGGGATTGGGAAGGAGGCGGGTGTGGCCATAAGTTAAAAACAATCCCCGTGTTTGCCTGGAGTAAAAGTAGGAAATCCAAAATGAACAGTTCGAGGATGGCTGGTGAGGAATTCGAGCCCACCCCTTCTCAATCTTGCCCCCTTGGCAGGACCAACAACCAAACCCAAACCTCCGGGTCGGCAGCCAACTATGCTATCCACAACACCTTGAGATAGTTAGTTAGTTATTGTTGTTTTAAGGGGCGGAAGCACCTTGAAATAGTCATCTAATATATAAAAGTGAAAGTCTGTATGTATGTATGTATGTATGTGTGTGGGTTTGTTCCGTATACAAATCTACACCGTTCCACCGATCTCAACCAAATCTTGCAAACACATAGTTTAGGACCCAGAAGGAACGGCTGCCTACATGAGTTTTCGATAGTCATTCTCATTCATCTGATATCTGCCTATTTGCACTGGAGCAAAGGCTAATAAATTCAGAAAATTAACTTATGAAGGAACGGCAAGGCCGGCCATCTCTATGGCAACAGTAGCACAAGACGAGTCCACCAAGTTTCATTCTAAGCCATGCCACTCAATTTTCTCAACGGCAACACTTCCTCAAGAAGTGATCACCAGGTTTCCAGCTGTCTCTGTAAGGGGCCATGCTACTCCATTTTCTCCATAACTACAGTCAAGAAGTCCATTTTCTATCCAAACCACGATAAGAACATTAGGAATCTGAACGCTTTAAAAATCTGATTACGTTTTTTTAAATTTAATTAACAGGGGCCGATGTAGGGAATTAAAATAATAATAAAAACAAATACATCGGCTAACCCTGCACGTGACCTAACGTAACAACGGCTATAGATACCATCACGAAACTTAGTATTAAGACTAAATGAGCTTAAATGATTCTGTTATTGTTGATTGATTTAGAGGCTTGGCGACATCATGGCCATATAGCCCCATGAACTTAAGTGTGTATAATTTTTTCTGATAACCAGTGTTACTGTGATGGCTGTAGTATTTGTAATTCAGGTGAGGATTAGAAATGAGGTTGCTGTTGCCTTCAGTTAGAAACTAACCCTGTATTTGCTTCGAGTAGATGTGGGAAACCACGGAAAACATCTTCCAAGTTTTGCCACGGGAGGCGCAGTGTACCCCTTTCCAGGTCTCAGACCAGAATTAAAATTTCTTGGCAGAGTCGGATTCAAACACGGACTTCCAAGGCGACATCCGAGAATGTTAGCCTCTAATCCACGTAATCGTCTAAATGTGACATTTTGGGTCTAACGGCATACTCTTGATGCCGCTGCTGTTATGGGAATTTCGAATCTTTACCTTATGACGGACGGTATCGCGCACAATATATTGTATTGTTGTGTTATACTCTCCGTTAAGGTGTGTTCTACTAGTAATATGTTTATTAATCCTAATGTTTTATGCTGCATTGTTTTAATTGTTGACATTGTTAACCTGTACCGGCTATCTTTTGTATTACAAATCAGGAATACAGTAACTGTGATAAGACTTGACTAAGACTAACAGAACCAGAATAATTTGTAGCAACCAAAATGAAACAGTAATCTAAAATGATTAACCACGCAGTGAACACTCCCTCTTTCTACATAAGACATGACTATAAGAGTAAATAATTTGTACAGAACATTACCTCCTTCACTGCCCAAAACAGATACAGTACCGTAGCAAACTCACAGGTAACTGACGTCACCAATAATTCTCATAGTAATCATTAGAAGCCATGACCAGGCTCCTTTTGTACTGAAACATGGGTGCTTTAAAATTATGTTTTTCGTACATCAAGAAACTACATCCATACTAATATATAAAAGTGAGATGGTATGTGTCTGTGTATTACTCGATCACCAAAGAACCACTGGTCCGATTTACATGAAATTTTACATGGAGGTAGCTGATTTGCTTGGTTAATATATAGGCTACTTTTGATTTCAATACTTTAAAGATGGCGACCATTTAAGTGACATCAGTGCACCCTTTGGTTTCAAACATTCATATTTCAATTTCAAATAAAAATAGAACGCTAAGAAATAGCAAACTTTTGATGGCATACACTAGGTTTAAAATTTAAATTTCTATCTGAATGGTCCTTATCACTTTTCGTGTATCTCCAACTGTTAGCGAGTAAAACCTCATTGTGCGCTAAAAACAAGGTCAATGCCAAGCGGTGTAGCTGGACAAAATGTTCCATCCTTACTCTCCGTCGGCGCAGCACCTCGCCTATCCCCTGTTTTAACTGTCACCTTCACATTTCAATTTATTTATGACCAGTAGCGAAGCACGGGTACTTCAGCTAGTTGCTCATATTTATTCGAACCATTGCCTTTAGCTCTATTATACTTCATCATTTCGTCAATTTTCAGACGCCTGTTTTCTGCTTTCTCTACTTCATGACATATGCCCTTGTTCATCCATCTTTCATTCATAATGTAGTATATCCTGAGCGAACCAACTTTCTACTCATTCTGCATCTTCTTTCCTCTCTGACAATATTCTCTTCTACGGATTTCTTTTTCAAAGATTCAAGTTCCTTGCATTCGAGTTCTCATCTACTTCATAACAACCAGATTGTAGTTAGAATTTGTGTTGCCCCCAGAGTTCATTTTGTAAACCCAATTCGGATTTCGGAATATTTCCTTGATCATAATGAAATCAATTTATGAACTGGTTTCATACCAGTATTTATAGTTCTGTTGTGTTAGTTAAAACGTGTTAGCTGTGCCTTATTAGTGATCGGTGAAGAGTTCTACCAGCCTGCTCAATCGTTCGATATATTTCATGCATTCTACATTTCGCCGCTATCTTTTCTTGTCTTCCGCTTCTTAACACGGCATTTCAACATTTACAATCTGCAGAATTACACCTGTATTTTTAGTAGAATTTCATAACTACTTTATAATCTGTTTGATTGGTAGCCTGCTAGACTTATACTACTCTAATGCACGTAGTTTTTGTTTTAATTTTAACTACAATAAGCCTATAATGCTCATAATGTTCTACCCACTGTCCATCTTCCCCAGTCAATAAGAGACTTATTCCCCATAACCGTTATTTAATTTAGAGCAAAATATCCTCTAGTCCCCTGGCCAGAAGTCCCATTCTTCCTGCCTGAATACATCACTAGTCCAACACAAATCCAACTTCAACCTATCTATTTCCCATTTCATCTTCCCAAACCTTCCTCCGGATAATCACACTTCTTGACGCATTTCTATTTTTCGCCTCAAGTAAATCTAAGATGAGTGTCTGTTGGAGGTGCATGAGATCACTGATGTAATGGATCTTAGTTTCACCGCTAGAGACCACCTGTGTACTGTTTCTGCAGTGGTGACTGATCGAAGCGCGACCTAGCTGTAACTGGTATAAACTGTTTCCTCGTGCTGGTATCTTGCGTTTTTGTTGTCAGAAAGATGTGGTTTGTACGGCATGAAAAAGAAGGTCGTTAATGAGTATTTGTATGAAAACAACTTGGTGTTGGACTTTAACTGAGACAAGATGTATTATGTTAGGACGGGGCAGCTCGTCGGAAAGCCAATAGACTGGGGGCTATTTGGTACTTCCAATCCTTACTTCGGAAATATGGCCTACTCGACTAAAAGTACGTTTGGAATAGCTTTAAAATATTAAGATAACTTTGGTTTGTAAAAGGCAAGTCAGTGATTACTTTAACTTCGTGTGCTCTGAAATGGAATAGGGGCTTATGACCAAGAAATATGAGGTTTGTCTGATATGTTTGTGTTCATCGCAATTGGAGTGCCTTTATTATTAAATTTAATATGTAGTCCATGCTACTTAAAGGAACCTCTGATTAGTCGTCATGATTATTTTAGGCTTGCTTCGAATATTGTGAGATGGTGCGAGTAAGTATTTTGCTCGGTATTGGTCAAGGTAATGTACTATGCCCTTGTTTTATTTTATGTACACACGTGTTAGTAGTTCTTAAATATTTCTATTTTGGTTCATCCCGTGAGTTTTCGAGCAGGGTTGCCATTCACGTTGTCTTTGTGGAAAGGGTTGTTTTTTATGTATGTTTTGTTTGTAATTATCTCTCGGTCCCTTTTCTATGTAGTATGCCTTCGGGCCTGTAATTCTTTATTTTATTCGTATGGGAAGTTTTGTGATGAAATGATCTTTGCGTTGAGTTAGTCTTTTGTCTCCTTGTGGACGGTTTGTTGTTGCTTACAAGACTGAGTGCTTGTCAGCTGTTACGGAGACAGTAGAAGGAGTGACCTACCATGACAGTTCGTGAGAGGTTTTTGATTTGATATCGATCGGCTTCTGGATTCTGATTTTAAGGGAATAATTAGGAAACGATGAGCAATTTGTCCTTTAGGACATTATCCCTATTTGTGGATATTATACGACATCGTGAAGAATTGATTCTACTAAATGATTGTTTTATGGATCAGATCTACGAATACTGTAATTGAGGGGTCCCTTCTAATATCGAGCTTCTTGTTGGCAACTATCTTGAAGGGTAAATGATATTGGAGAAAAATAGAATTACTGACGCTTAAGAAGGTTGATCAGGACATTTCTAAAAACGTTTTAATGGTTAAAGGGAGAAAACCCACATAAGAAGTAAGTAATGATATATTTGTCATATCCACACCTTTATATGTTAATTTGTATTGTATTTTTGAAATGTTTATGACTTGTAAGTGTTATGCATGATTAATAGAGGTTATATATCATTCTTATACAGTGTATTATTTCTGGGCGCTGGGTTTCTCAATAGTTCCATGGTATTAAACCTCTGGGATATAAATAAGTGGCCTGGCCGTACACATTGTAAAAAGGGGTAAAAGTTGCGCAGTGGTAGCATTAGCGTGGTTAGGTTTATTACTTTTGTTAGTTTTGGAACTATTGAGGACCTGGGCTTAAGAGAGAGGACGATGTCCTTAAACATGAGATTTTAATAGGGTTTTATTTTGGTGAATGTTTTTAATTTGTGTATTCTTTGTGTTTCATGTACCTAATTGTGCCAAAAATGGAAAAACGAGTTCTTCCAAACATATATTATCTGAGGAAAGATGAATTGGGGTTCGAAATCTTGATTCGTGGAAGGATTCCACAAGGAACTAGAGAAGCTGACTTAGCTGTGTTGAGGTCCTTACGTGATGCTCCTGTAAATATCCCGCCTATTAACAGCGAATATTGGAAAATGGGTAAGTCTGGTGTCATTACATCTGTTTCAAACTTGTTAAGTGCTTGTGCTTCGTTGGAAGGTATTATCGATTCGTCTGAATATCAGAGAAATAAGTTAAGGTGGCGTACTCGACATTGGTTATTGAGATTGGCTGATTTGATTAATGCCTGGTCAAAAGTTGAGGACGGTATTTCATTTGCAAATGAATTGTCAAGTTTGCGTGATAGGTTGGCTGTTGTTTACGAACGTATGTTTTCTGGTGTAACCGGTGATTATAAATGTGAATCTTTGGCGTCATCAACCGGTGGAGGTTCTGAGAATGGTAATCGGTGTGAAGTGAATGCTGATAATAATTTGGTTGAAGATGTAGAATCTGTGTTGTCAATAAATGATTTACGAATTAGTAATCCTGCTGTTATGCAGCATCGGAATGGGTCGTCTAGTCAGCCTTCGAGAAATATGTCATGTTCAGCTAGGCCTAATATTATTGACCAGGCTAATTTAAATAATGAATACAGCTTGTCATCTAGGTCCTTATTGAGAGAAAATAGTGCGAATGCCTCAATTAATCTAATTTCTGGAATTTCTCGTTGTGTGAAGTCTGTACAAACCAGTGAAAGTTTAATTAATGTAACTGATGTTGTCGAGCATAATTTGATGAAGCATAATTTGAATTTAGGAGATTCTTCTCAAGTGTGTGACCCTGGAAATGTCATGTCAGATATCAATGTTAGATTTGCTACGTTACCCAATCCGATAGCCTTGATTTTAAAGAATTTTCACATCTGTAATGGTACGGAGAATTATTTATTGGTGCAATTTCTTAGGAAATTTGTAGAATTAAAAGACAGTGCTGTGGTGTTTGGACTGTCCGAACATCAAATATTTAGAATGGTGTTTCCTTGCACTTCGGGTATGCTTAGACAGATCTTAATTAATAACATGTCAGCTGGAAATTCATTAATTAATTTTCAAATGGAAGTTTTAAATTATTTTATTACCCCGTACACCTTGTCTGATCTTCATAGGAGCTATTTATTCAGAGGACAGAGAATGGATGAAACTCTGAACGATTATTTTGTGGATGTTAGGTATTATGCTAAAGTATTTGCTGTTCAGTTGTCGGAGGAGCAGATCGTTGCCTCATTAGTCGAAGGAATTAATCCCATTTATAGATTGTGTTTAACCATGTGTGCGAGGCCTAAGACTTATAAGGAATTTTATGATCTGGTTCATACTGCTGAGAAGTTTAAAATGGCAGATGCTGTTCGCATGGCAAATTCATCGCTAACATGTTCTTCCATTCAAGGTACCTTTGGGCAAATTGGATCTCAGCCTGTGTTTCAGTGGACGAGTTCTGTTCAGTCTGGAGGAAGACAACCTGTTCAGGGTTTTAATAATACTTTATTTCACGGAGAAGTATGTCAAGATGTTGTTCCAGTTTCTGGTCCATTCCATAATTTTCAGGGGCGTTCCAACCGGAGATATGCTGAGAGTGATGCATATCAAGGTAGGCGGTGCGACTTATGTGGGTCGTATAATCACCTTAGACGATGGTGTGATGCCAGATTGAATCATAATTCCTGAAGGTATTGTGGGGATCTTGTACGTACTGTAATTTATTTTCAAAATTGTGTTTGATCTTTGGAAACCACACACATGTATGTATGTATGTATCTTCTGTGTGAATTGTATGTTCGATGTTGTGGTGGTTGTCACAATTTATTTTCAAAATTGTGTTTGATCTTTGGAAACCACACACATGTATGTATGTATGTATGTATCTTCTGTGTGAATTGTATGTTCGATGTTGTGGTGGTTGTCACAATTTATTTTCAAAATTGTGTTTGATCTTTGGAAACCACACACATGTATGTATGTATGTTCTGTACGAATTGTATGTTTGATGAACGATGGATGGATTTGTGGGTATTGTGTATAAATGTCTCTATTTGGAATCTTCTGCATTGTGTATGACCAGAGTGACTCATTGTTTTGCGTCAAGTTGGTGTATAGGCGAAAGGTTAGAATTTTCTAAATGGCTTTTGACATTTTGTTGGTACGGAGAGGAATTTCATTTGGTGTTACAATTATAATTTTGAATTTTCAAGATCGTGTATGACCTACTTGATGCTTTGGTGCGTGTTTGTAGTAATGCGACCTTTATTTGAATCTTCAAAATTGTATACTGGTTCTGGAGGAAGGTAGTATAATTGTGCATTAGTGTATCGTGTTGGTATGAATGTTGTATCGCTAATTTGTCCTTGAATTTGGGGAGGGATTTTGTTTTTTGTTTCTTGTTTTAATGGGTAAAGTTATGATTTATTTTAAATGTTTTCAATGGTAGCCGAGTATATAAATAGGGTCGTTAAAATATCCTTGTTCAGCTTAAGATCCTAACGTATATGGAGGTATGGGACACAAATATTAGGTGGCATAAGCTGAATATGTATTTAATGGTAAGTATTTACTAACCATTCCGAAATAGTTTCTTCGAGTAGTGACCTTGTGCACTTATCTTTGCTTGTTGAACTGAGGAAGTAGGTAGTTACAGGTGAGTTGTGTGTGTCATGAAGTTAATTTGGAAATGGACGTTGTTTCGTTGAAGTGAATTTGTTGAAATTCTCATCCGAGATAGGCTAAAGGTAATTGTTTATTTAAAGGGTATTTGTGGTAATGTGTCACGGTTTTAACGAACTCCTATTTATATTGTGGTGGAACATTTTGGGAATATTTGTGAGTAGTAACTGTTTTCTTGGATAAATTTAGATATTATGCAATGATGTGTGGGTGAATGTGTTGTGTTTTTTTTGGGTCTGCACGTGTGGTCTGTTGATAATTCGTTATTGTTGTTTTCTTGGTACTTCTTGCATTTTGAACCTGTTTGTGGATTTCTTGGGTATTTTTTTTCCTGGTTGTTGCCTAAATGAGTTGTGACAGATGTGTGATATGGGACTTATACCAATGTTCTTTTGGGATATTTTGTTTTGGGAATATTATGTATTTTGTTTTCTTTTTCTTCTTGGATTTAGTATCTTCCTATTGGGAATTAAATATGTTTGGCTTAAAGAATTCTTTTACATTTGGGGCGGTTATTATTTCACTATTTTTATCTTTTGTTTGTCAATCCTTGTTTTCTTTCTTTTCTAACGAACTTCATGTTTACATGCTATTATAGTTACAAGTTATGTCAATTTAAGGTTTATTGTAAAAAGTGTGGATTTTATTTGGGATAGGATCTGCGTTTGTAAAACTGATTGCCTTATTGTTTAAAATTTATGTCAACTATTGTCATGTATGATTTCATTGTATACCTTTTTATTTGTAAGCTATTCCTATGCGTTTTCTGGCCTAGTACTTTGTGATTGCAGTGTATTCATTCTGGACTTGTCTGCGTAGAAGATTCTTGTTGGAAGTGTAAATATCCAATGGCCCAGATTATGGACACCTACATCGAGTAACTGGAAACGGATCCATACTCGTCTGGAGAAGATGTCTTTACTCTGTATCATTGTGTTACATTTTGTACCTGTATTATGAAAAGACTGTACCCCATGTAAGATGCATGTTTACCTTTGGCATGTATGGTATATTGGAAAGAATTTTCTGTAACTTCTACTATGGATCTAGATGCTAGACGTCTATATGGTGTGGATTTGAATGAACTTTGGCAACGAAGAGTTTGATATTCTACCTAAAAGATTTCATGCATGTGATAAAAAAAGGGGCTTGTTTTTCGACAGAATTGTAGAACTGGAATGGTACATATTTTCTGGATCACAGTGTTACGTCGGCTTGGTTCTTAACCATCACCAAGGTTGAGGGGCGGGAGTCTGACGCATTTCTATTTTGCGCCTCAAGTAAATCTAAGATGAGTGTCTGTTGGAGGTGCATGAGATCACTGATGTAATGGTTCTTAGTTTCACCGCTAGAGACCACCTGTGTACTGTTTCTGCAGTGGTGACCGATCGAAGTGCGACCTAGCTGTAACTGGTATAAACTGTTTCCTCGTGCTGGTATCTTGCGTTTTTGTTGTCAGAAAGATGTGGTTTGTACGGCATGAAAATGAAGGTCGTTAATGAGTATTTGTATGAAAGCAACTTGGTGTTGGACTTTAACTGAGACAAGATGTATTATGTTACGACAGGGCAGCTCGTCGGAAAGCCAATAGACTGGGGGCTATTTGGTACTTCCAATCCTTACTTCGGAAATATGGCCTACTCGACTAAAAGTACGTTTGGAATAGCTTTAAAATATTAAGATAACTTTGGTTTGTAAAAGGCAAGTCAGTGATTACTTTAACTTCGTGTGCTCTGAAATGGAAAAGGGGCTTATGACCAAGAAATATGAGGTTTGTCTGATATGTTTGTGTTCGTCGCAATTGGAGTGCCTTTATTATTAAATTTAATATGTAGTCCATGCTACTTAAAGGAACCTCTGATTAGTCGTCATGATTATTTTAGGCTTGCTTCGAATATTGTGAGATGGTGCGAGTAAGTATTTTGCTCGGTATTGGTCAAGGTAATGTACTATGCCCTTGTTTTATTTTATGTACACACGTGTTAGTAGTTCTTAAATATTTCTATTTTGGTTCATCCCGTGAGTTTTCGAGCAGGGTTGCCATTCACGTTGTCTTTGTGGAAAGGGTTGTTTTTTATGTATGTTTTGTTTGTAATTATCTCTCGGTCCCTTTTCTATGTAGTATGCCTTCGGGCCTGTAATTCTTTATTTTATTCGTATGGGAAGTTTTGTGATGAAATGATCTTTGCGTTGAGTTAGTCTTTTGTCTCCTTGTGGACGGTTTGTTGTTGCTTACAAGACTGAGTGCTTGTCAGCTGTTACGGAGACAGTAGAAAGAGTGACCTACCATGACAGTTCGTGAGAGGTTTTTGATTTGATATCGATCGGCTTCTGGATTCTGATTTTAAGGGAATAATTAGGAAACGATGAGCAATTTGTCCATTAGGACATTATCCCTATTTGTGGATATTATACGACATCGTGAAGAATTGATTCTACTAAATGATTGTTTTATGGATCAGATCTACGAATACTGTAATTGAGGGGTCCCTTCTAATATCGAGCTTCTTGTTGGCAACTACCTTGAAGGGTAAATGATATTGGAGAAAAATAGAATTACTGACGTTTAAGGAGGTTGATCATGACATTTCCAAAAAAGTGTTAATGGTTAAAGGGAGAAAACCCACATAAGAAGTAAGTAATGATATATTTGTCATATCCACACCTTTATAGGTTAATTTGTATTGTATTTTTGAAATGTTTATGACTTGTATGTGTTATGCATGATTAATAGAGGTTATATATCATTCTTATACAGTGTATTATTTCTGGGCGCTGGGTTTCTCAATAGTTCCATGGTAGCAAACCTCTGGGGTATAAATAAGTGGCCTGGCCGTACACATTGTAAAAAGGGGTAAAAGTTGCGCACTTCTAATATCCATGTTTCGACGAGTTGAATGCCAGACATCCCATTTGTCTCCTTTGTGATGTTAACCACCTCTCGAGTAGCCCTTGGCTGGAGATCAGAAAGTAGGATATGTTTACCACAAGATTGGAATTTCACAAAAGAGAAGGGGAACATTACGTAGAATTATGCATAGACAGGTGCATTACCTCGGGGAGAACATTATGGTAGTATTTTCCCGTTGCAGTGGGGCAATTGGCGACGAAGTGTGGCTCAGGTAAGCAGAGGGAGTCAAGGGGTGGCAATGGGGGACGAAGTGTGGCACAGGTAAGCAGAGGAAGCCCACGGGTGGCGATGGGGGACGAAGTGTGGCACAGGTAAGCAGAGGGAGCCAAGGGGTGGCAATGGGGGACGAAGTGTGGCACAGGCAAGCAGAGGGCGCCAAGGGGTGGCGTTTGGGGGCATTATTTATTATTGTTATAGATGTCCCCACCATCTATGGCACCAGAAAAGGATGACTACTTCCGTACTGCTACACCCCTTCATAATAAAGTAATATAAACCAATCAATTATGCATCATATCAATTTTCTGCTAGTAGTACACCACAATGTAAATACAAATGTATTGCGAACAGATTTTCATGGACGCTGCCGCACGGCTGATTGAACAATGAACCATATAATATTCCATGAAGTATCTGCAAAACTTCTGTACGAAATATTAAGATACTGTCAGTCTTCCGAATAATTGGGTTAGAATAATTAAATTATATGGTGGCAAAGCCACCATTTTGTCTTACTTCCGTCTCCTGAACTCTTGATGCGTCAGTTTGCCCCAACGTCTGATAGAGCGCGGAGGACATATGACTTGTGGGTGGCCCTCATTCATAGGTGGTGCTAACGGGGTGAGGTACGCGTGAGAAGAAGCTCCGAATGGTCTCAAGAGATGGCGTGGGAATCTCAAGAAAGTCCAAAAGCTATTGCTAGGTCTCGTAAAGTTTAACAATTCAGATCCAACAGGAAAAGAAAAGAGGAACAGACGAGACTATTCCTCCAACTATGTAAGGAATGCCACGCAGCAGAGTTCAGTGACTCGTGCACGACGGTGCAGTCATTCAACAAAGAGGGCTAAAGCGAGTCGAATATGACACAACAGTTAAGTACACATATTTGTATGCGAGAAGACAACCGACAGACTGTTAATGTTTCAGCTCTGTGCAGGAAAATTCCGTGAAGGGCAGAAGGCCGAGGCCCTACTTTCGGCGTGGGTAGGATTAGAGGGCACGAGAGGCTACCACAGCAGGGTTCCGTGGTTCTAGTGGTGAATCATTATGCGACACAGCGGTAAGTAGTTGCGTTCTACCAGCTCTGCAAGCTTTCACCGGAGCCAGCTACCGCTCTGTGGTGGTCTCCCAGACTCCTCCCTAAGCCAACCTGCGCGTTACCAGCTATGCAAGTTTTCATCGGAGCCAGCCACCGCTCTGTGGTGGTCTCCCGGACTCCTGCGCGTTACCAGCTCTGCAAGTTTTCACCGGAGCCAGCTGCCGCTCTGTGGCGGTCTCCCGGACTCCTCCCTAAGCTAACCTGGGCGATACCAGCTCTGCAAGTTCTCACCGGAGCCAGCTACCGCTCTGTGGCGGTCTCCCGGACTCCTCTCTAAGCTAACCTGCGCGCTACCAGCTCTGTAAGTTTTCTCCGGAGCCAGCTACCGCTCTGTGGCGGTCTCCCGGACTCATCCCTAAGCTAACTTGCGCGTTACCTGCTCTGCACGTTTTCAACGGAGCCAGCTACTGCTCTGTGGCAGTCTCCCGGACTCCTCCCTAAGCAAACCGGCTCGTTACCTGCTCGCAGAGGGCTTTGCACAGGCACAACCCAGGTATTTTCCAGAACCCCTGTCCTTCAGTTTGCGCCTCTGATTGGACTGGGTCTCAATAATCACAGCACCGCTCCGCGCTGCCGCAACCCATATTTCAGTTCACGACTTGGTCCCGGGTTATAGACCCCCATAGCCACCTCGGCATGGCTCCTGTACCACCACTGACAAAATTTGTTCTAGTGCTAATAACTCATG
Source organism: Meconema thalassinum (assembly GCA_946902985.2). Taxonomy (NCBI): domain Eukaryota; kingdom Metazoa; phylum Arthropoda; class Insecta; order Orthoptera; family Tettigoniidae; genus Meconema; species Meconema thalassinum. The sequence goes on along the minus strand of OX336393.1, from coordinate 71,744,242 downwards.
CCAACTATGTTATCGAGCGATGATAAAACTTTGCTGCTGCCAATAACAATCTTAAACCATGATGCAGCAACAACAACAACAATGTCAAATCTGTCTGCCAATGGTGGGATTCAAACTTCTTACCTCATCACGCCAACAGTAGACCCTCATGGCTGTCACAACACACCAGCAAGCGGTATTTGAAGTTCGCTACATATAGGCAACACGCCTCACACGCCAAGAAATAGGGTGCGCTACATATAGGCTACACGCTTCACATAGCAACAAATAGGGTGCGCTACATATAGACAACATGCCTCACTTGCCAACAGATAGGGTGCGCTACATATAGGCAACACGCCTCACAAGCCAACATATAGGGTGCGCTAGATATAGGCAACACGCCTCACATGCCAACAGATAGGGTGCGCTACATATAGGCAACACGCCTCACATGCCAACAGATAGGGGGCGTTAATTCTGAGCGGAATTTACAGCACTGTATCAGCAGCAAAGTAAAGCGCTACATCAAAACTAGCTGCAAATAAAAACGGCAAATGGTCGTTTACGTGTCTCACTGGAAATAAAATTAATAAAATATAACGATGCGTCCACTAAGAGTTACAACATTTGATGAATGCTTAGTGATGTCGCTGAAAGAACAATATTTCACTATGATTTTACCTTGCTTGTAATTTTTAGCTTAGGCCTAGGCCAAGACAATCGAACTGACTTCTAGGAAGTAAGGCCCTTCGTTAGCAATTGAAGTTGAATTAATATGATCGTTTGACGAATGAAGTAGCGTATAGATAAAACTTCCTGAACATAAGGTTTCCATATTAATAATAATCACCATAACATTTAATTGGCAAGGAGACTTGGATTTTAAAATTGGACAATGGGACGTCAAAGCTCTTAACCCTTTCGCCTTCTTACAAATATTTCCTAATTAACGTATTGATATGCTGTTAATGGAATTGAAAGCCTATCATTGTGCAGTCTCATAGCCTACACCAATGTCACTAATGATCTCCCCAGGGCAATCAACTTGCGGGGAAAATAATGAGAAAAATAAGGAGCCTAGTCTTTCATGACCTTTTTTGATGTGTAACATCTTTCCGCTTGGTTGCTGGATAGTTTTGTGGGAGTGATTTTGAAAATTGGGGACGGAAGTGGATTGGAACAATCGAGCTGGCAGTGGTGGATCGAACGGAAGTATGCACTGCCCGCTCGATCGATCAAACGGAAGTGTACTAGCTGGCAGTGGTGGACAACGGAAGTATGCACTGCCCGCTTGATCAATCGAACGGAAGTATGCACTGCCCGCTCGATCGATCATACGGAAATGTACTAGCTGGCAGTGGTGGAAAACGGATGTATGCACTGCCCGCTCGATCGATCGAAAGGAAGTGTGGCAGATGGCAGTGGTGCCTTTCATGCAAAGGCAGCGTGATTTTTGGACAATTGAAAATGTGTGTATTGGAAACAAGGCAGTGTGTGCTCTATAGCGCGAGAATGTTATGGTAATACAGTAGGCAATGCATTTAGCAGGCACTGGTTTGACGAGCACAGTGGCAAATATTTCACCGACTTTAATTTGTCATTGAGCAGTTTATGAAGCTTCACGTTCAAGGTTGAATATCACATGGGGTAGGAAGTGAAACTTTGAGACTAATGTTGTTGAGTGTATGATAAAATAAAGACGACAAATGACATTTAAGTAAGCGGCATTATTGTCAAACTGTGGGTGAGTAATCAAATATTAAATTCATAACAGAATGTTGTTATGTGAGTGGAATAAAAGCTGTATTTTCATCATTTGTGAGACTAGGTCATTTCATGATTGCAGGAAGCCATGTTTTGATTGTTTACGTCGAATTGTATGAGATCCTTGAGAATAATGAATGTTACAGTTACTGGGGAGTGTGCACACAGTATTGCAGAGTACAGTCGACGTTGTGTGTCACTTTGTTATTATGAATTATTCATGTAAAAGGAAGGAAGGAAAGAAGCTTGTGGTTTTGTGTGACAGTTAATATCACGATCATGATCCACGGTACGTCCCTTTTACGTGGAATGTGAACCACAGGACATGGCATTTCAATTCGAAAATCTTACATATATTGACTGGGAATCAAACGCGGCCTACCTTGGTGAGAGACTAACAGCTTGACCGCTGCGCCACAAGGGTGACAGTAGCGTATCTCCAATTCAATCTATACATTCATCATAGTACCAGTATGAAAACGGAGCGTAAATTAACATTTTAAGAATGTCCAAGCTGTGTATACGTGTAGGATAACATGTCAGATGTTACACATCATATGCGACTACTGTAAGGCTCGTATCTTTGATTCTTTATTCACTACCGTAATTTTTTGAGAAGTCGAAACTCTTCCTTCTGTAGCATAACTATATGTCAACAGGTTCAGGTGACCTCAATGTTACAAACCTTAAAACGTTCAACCCACCACTACCTGTCCAAATGATGCAAAGTGTTATAACACTCGCAACCAGTGAGACACTGGTGATGACCAAGGGGCTCTTAGTTGTGCCAGAATTCAATTTTCATGTTTCCTATCCTATCATCCTTCATACATACATTTTCATTTGAGACTCTTTTGCGTTTCAGCGACCAGTCTAATCCGCAAGCCTCTAATTGGAAACAAGTCGCCTCTGTGTTCCCCTATTAGCAGTTAGCCTCCTCTGCTTCTACTCGTCTCACTTTGAAATCATTAAACACTGAATCTAACCTTCGTCTCCTAGGTCTACCTCTGCTTCTTTTACCCTCTACAGCCAAACTCATTAACCTCTGGGTAATCTCTACTCTCCCATTCTCTACACATAACACCACCATCTGAGTCGGCTCATACAAATAGCTTCATCTAGAATATTCATTTCTAACTTAGCCTTTACCTCTTCATTACTGTCATTGCTCCCATCTATTTGTCCCAGAAATCATTATTGCTACACTGATATCAGTTAACTAGCTCATGTACCAGCTCTCGCTTCCATACAGCAAGGTCGGTCTAGATACTGAGCGATGTAGGGAGAGTTTCGTCGCTACACTAACTTCTTTCTTACAGAATGCTGTACATCGCAACTGAGAACTCACTGCATTGGCTTTTCTACATCTCGACCCTATTTCCTTCAAGAGTTTAATGCTTTTCAGTCGGTCAACACGAATGTACCCATTTCCTTCCCCATACAGTACTACCAACCTGAGACATTACACAGCCCAAGTACTTAAAATGTTCGGTAGCACTGAACGAGATACCAACGAACGATACAATTTTCTATAGTACATAAATTAGTCAAAATACCTTTTCAAATGATGAAAAATAAATCATGAAATTTAGTAATAATGATTACTCCTCAGCTCACCATAAACCACCCTCAGTTCCGTTTTCTATGACGGCATATATGGGTAAAAAGAGCCCAGCTGTGTCCGCCATTAAGCGCGTGAATCATCGTGAAAGACAGTGTTGCCAACCCCGCGCATTTGGTAGTACTCCATGTGCAGTATCGTAACACAAATGAACGCCATCAAGTTAATATGAAAGTGCGCCAAGAGTCAGTCTTAAGTTAGACATGGATTGTGCATGTTGCGAGTTAACAATCTCCAATCTCAATCGAGAATATCATAACGCAACAATTCATCCAAAGCAATGGTTTTTGCCTAGACCAATTATTGTTAGGCGAAATCCAATCCGAGCCCTCGTTTTGTCTAATCCAATGGGGTTTGACAATGGTTTTAGCCTGTGGGCAGCGTTAGCTACATATACATAATGATCAACCCTGGTTTTTGTCACGCACGAATCTTCAATAAGTGTATTTTGTATCCCACATGTTGGCAACAATGTGTGCGCCTCGGAGTGAGCACATTGTTACAGTTGAACGAGATTCAAGCGCGGACGGAAGATGGTTGCTGATGTTAAAAGAGCAATAAATAAAAGCACATATTTACATAGTTGAGCACATATTTCAGGTGCAGTAGTGAAACTGTCTGCTAATTTGAACAGGGCATGTCCCCAAGAAGAGTTCATCATAACAATACCAAGCCAATATGATACATAATAGTAGCGACTTGCCGGCGTCTATTGTGCTAATAAATAGCTTCATTAGTATTTGAGTTATTGAACATTTCTGGCATAGTTGGTAGCATGTTGAGCTTCTATGCCCAAGATCGCGAACCCGAAGTCGTCGGATTTCTTAAGAGGGTTAAAAATCCCTCAGTATGCCTTCCTTCGGAGGTGAAGTAAAGCCGGCGGTCCCATGTCATAGATTTAAGGCATGTTAAAGAATCTTCCACTAATTACACCTGCGTAAAGCTAAATTATAGGTAAAACATTTGACTAACGCTCTTAGGTTCCAACGTTCGTCGCCAGGAGCCAACTGCGGTGGCATTTGGTAACTACGTTCTGTACTAGTTGGTCGTTGACGGTGGCGGCAAAAGTAGGGACTACTTGAAAAAATTCAATGTCTGCAGTCCTTACTTGAATTGAAAACAGATAACAGACACTAATACAGCCATCACAATTAACACCGGCTATCAGAGTGATTCTACACACACCCAAAGCACACGGGGCTATATGACCGCTTTGTCGCAGCCCATAGACTAAGGAACCAACCAACCTAACTTTTCTCAAACACTTCCAGACAGAGAGATTTCCGAGTGATTATTTGTGGGCAAGTAAAGAGTTAAGTTAATATAAATAATGTATCTATTCTGACGAGACAAGCAGTAAAATGGGAGATTATCTGACGATGCAAACTAAACCTATTCATATCCAAAATATTCAGTTATGCATACACAAAAGTTAAGAAACATGTTTCCTCATATGTTGTACACTTACTCATTTGGATGATTTCCACTTGCTTCACTTTCCCCATCCTGGGTCTCTTCTTGCATGTCCTAGGAATAAAGTGAATTAATTAATTATTTTATTTATTTGCCATCACTAATACTTTTTACACAAATAGCGAACTATGTAATTGTAAATCAAAGCTGAGTTGAAGTGAAGCATTATACAGTTGTGGTTATGTCTTCCCTAGTTCTAAAACTTATAATACACAATCTCCCCAAGATAACAAGTAAATCTCAGTGCGAGACACAATGCTGACTCAGTGTCTTAATGGAAGTAATAGCTTTAAGGATTGAGGACAAATGAATATGTATTTCTAAAATTTTTAACTGGAAGGCCGTAAGAGGTGTTAGGATCTAACATGTCCACCTATCATTAAGTAAAAAGTGACTATAGCCTGAATATTTGTACCATCCCATCTTTTGAGAATGAAGGTGAGATATTTTACATTTAGAATATTATACAATTTATTTCACACCAAGCACTGCAATTAAAGCAACATTTCAAAAGCATTTAGCGTAGGTACATAAATTATATGCCTCTGGAGGGAATTTATTGTGGAGTATGTAACCTCAATATCGCTGCTACACAATGCTGGTAATATCAAACATTATAAGTCTACTGGTGAACGGTAGCACATAATTTGCAATGTAGATACAAGTCCCGGAAGAAATTGGAGTATTAATAGCGATGTCAATTTCAAATGTATTTATATATGTATAAGTCCACAGTGGGTACCGAATGCAAACATAAGCTAGCTGACATATAATATACCATTTGCCACTCATAATTAAGATGCATGTCCCATTAGTTCAGTGATCAGAACATCGTACAATGTCGATGGTCACAGGTTCATGTCCCAGGTGGATTAGATATCTCAGTTCTTCATCCTTACATCAAAATGGCTCGTACTTTCTGTACTATACAAAAGCTAACAGCTAAGCACTTCCGTTTGCCATCAATACAGTTGTTAAAAGTCAACTCCTAATCCCGAAATGCTATTAGGTGATAAGGAGATGTCATGTCTTGTAAGGTCGCATGAAGGTGCTTAACTCTTTGGATCTGAAGATGTTTCTGATTCGATACATGGTACGATGACCAGAATAGGACATTCTGCAATCTTAATATTCCTAACATGGTCCTTATGACATGTTCCACAAATATGTTTCCCTTTGCATAGGTAGAATTATGTGTTGCACATGACTTGTTAACTTGCACTGAAGGAATCAAGGAATAAATAACATATTTAAGTTAATCCAACTTTGCATTGGTAGAGTTTTCGTATGTCAACGGAGACAGGGCAAGGACAGAAAAGTTTAGTCAAGTTCAAATCACAAATAATTTCAGTTCCTATACATATGCCAAGTGTGGGCCTAGCAGATTGTCTCGAGCATTGAGTGTGTGTGGAGACTTAGTGGCATAGGTGCAGTAACTCACTGTTAATATATAACGTTAATGTCAGTCATAAACAAGCAAAGTTGATGAATGTTGTGTAAAGAAATATTGCACAGTGTGCTGTGCGTGTTACTCTATTGAGTTCCCATTAAAGCAATATTGATCTCAAGAATACTCAAGGTAGGGAGAAATATAATGAACTTATAATACTTGGCACCTTATCAGGATTGTTAGGCAATGTATTAAATATATGGAATCTGAATATGAATATTGTTTTACAAACACCGGGCCTTGGTCTAATAAGTTTTCTTCCTTTTCAACAGTCCGTAACAATATAAATATCATAATCACATGTAATTCATTACAGGTTATCCTTCAAGAGATATGCAGATATCCTGACCTGCTGGATGATTAATTCCCCAAATACTTTCATAATGGAAGGTTACAACTAGCTGTGACTGTTTAGTAACGTCTGTAGTTTCATCTATGGTGAGTTGGGTGTTGCTTTTAAGAGCGAAACAGCGAGGTCATCTGCTCTATCTCCCATGATGGCCACAAACCAAGCTTTCTTGTTATTGTTGTGCCCTTTGCATCATGTTTACAGATTCCAAAGTTGTTTTATGCATGCCTTAATTACACATCCACAAACCTTAACGTAAATGTTGTAAACAGACCAATTGAAGTGTCTGTTCTACACACTATTGTTTCATTCACCAGCCTGTTGGGTTATGGCTAGAAAAGTGTTCGCCCATATTGGTTTATTACCACTTCACCTACTAATGTCATAGATGAGAATGATGTCTTTACCAACAGTCCACCAAATTCATTTTAACAGTATCTTTCTGTAATAGACCCATACAACACAAGAGCAAACACACATGGTTATTTCACTCACAACTACAACAAATTCTAGAGAGTAACGTACTTCACACCTGTTCAGAAATCCTGAATGGATATTTGAATAAAGTAAATAGATGTCTGAAGGGCCACCTAACAGTTGCTAATATAGTCAACCCTAACTCCAAAATAGTCTACTTCGTGAATAGCACACGCTTGATGAAAGGTGGCTCTATCAAGATGCATAATCTTAGCAGGGAAGTTGCACAATATGTAAAAAATTATCACAGATTTTAAATCACAGTCTAGCTATGGTCACTTTCTTTCGTACAAATTATATTACGCGGAATTTATATATCTTCATGTCTGTTAGCTCATGCGCAGAATGAAGAGGCTCTACAAGCAATGCAGCACATCAAGTTATATAATTTCACCATTTGATAATGTCGTCGTCGGCTGTAACTCGATTCCGAGTACACATACTACTTCTTGCATAGAGCTTTTAAAACGAACTTGTGGATGTGTTTCTGATGACTCAACAGGCCAATCCTGGCATGAAACATGCGCCCACATAAATTATACTCAATGATCGGGGGAGGGCGAGGTTGTAATTGACGACGCTTCCTTGCTTGTCGCTTGGCCCCTCCATGTCTGCGACGTTCTTCTTCAAATAAGTTAACAGCGGTCGATGTAGTGTTCCGCCACAGTAAACGGTTCGCAGCAGTTGCTTCCCATGAGTGGATAGGTATACCAGTAGTCGTCATGATGTGTTTAAGGTGGGCCGCTTCAGAGGGGCCCCATGAGGTCTAGTGCCGGAGCAAAGTTCTCCATAAAGGAATTGACGTGGAAGCCTGGTAACACCCATACGGTGAACATGTCCTAACAATCTCAGTCGATGAGCGATGATGGTCGCCTCAATGCTATTGAGATGCGCTTTCTCGAGAACTGCAGTGTTGGTAAACGCACTGGATATAGGCAACAAACAACGCACAGTAGGTGAGATTGAAGTTTCTGCCTTTGTGTCAGATTACCAGCAGTGCATGGGGATAAGGAAGCAATCCACACTATCGGCTTTCTACCGATAACAAAGTCAGTACCCTCTGAGGCCATTTCACTCAGATCAGTTGTAAATACGAAACAAACTTCATGGAATAATTGTTTTTAATAGGACGAAAGCTTGCAGTTTTATGTGACTATTCATGTGGCGACCATGAGCCACGGGACCTCCATTTTTAAGAGGAATCCGCAACACAAGGCGTGATATTACACTACGAATGAATGTTAAAGAATTAACAAGGAACATGAATAGTAACCTAGTCATTTGTGGTAGGCTGTTCCCTCGTTCCATTTGTGAAGTTATTGGTATTGTTCTGGGTGATTGGTTCACTGCATGACATACCATGCCCAGTTAAAAGACAGAAAATAGCTTGGATCTTCTGACAAAGAGTATCTTCCTAAGAATTTCAACATTATTTACTAGCAGCCTCAATATTACATTCAAAAATTGGCACTTCATTTTTGTATAGAAGTTATGCGGAAATTAATAAATGTATCACTGTATTCTGGTGAGGTAGTCTGAAGTTTTAGAAACTATTTCTGTGTCGCGGAATTGGAAGCCAGATTACAGGATACAGGGAATCTCTTAAATATTATGATCATATACAAAACTGGAGAAGCAAATCATGAATGGAATTTGATCACTTGCAACAAACAACAGCCAGATATTACAAAATCAAAGAAAAGGCCTTTTTCAGAAGAGCCAGACTCCAAATACAATTTAGGCAGGCAGTCCTATCAAGGGCTGGGTCGATAATGAGAATGTTTGGGCCTTAAAACAAATACCATATCAACCTATCTGGCAAACAAATCACAGAGGAAACAATATATTCCGTAAACACTATGGAGAAACTACATGATCTGCCAGAAATTACTAGAATTACATTCAGGTTTCGTATTGATTCCTAAATATTTCATCAGTGCACATGATCCCCTCACAAACTTATCATCAAACCTTTGAAAATATTAGCCACACTTGCTGGAGGAACATCAGATATCATTAAGCATATAACGTGACTTTGCAATCAATAAAGCTGCTCTCAACTTAATTAGGCACTTACAACTCTCGCATCTCCGCCACTTGATGAAGATAGTGCTTCCGTTTTGACATGTGAGACTATCTCTGCAGTCACATTCTCATTAATCGTTACTTCCTTGTTGTCTGCAGTACCTTCCATGATACGTGCCCCCTACAGAGAAACAACAATTTGTTCATAATGTACCTCAGGAGGCATAAGAAATACATTTTGTAGATGCACAAGCATGCTAGAGATTCATCTTGTTTTATATGTCTTGGATTAGTTCCAAACTCAATGAATAATTTTAAGAAATTTGACAAGGTTAGAATTGCAAGTCTGAAGCTGAAATTTCGCTGCGTTAAGTGCTCATTAGCTGACTTTCACACTATTTATATTGTTCTGACTTATATATTCAAGGTTTTGAAAGTTTCACAAGACAAAAATATAAAAGAATACCATACCTATTACTCACGATGTATTCGTTGCCATCACAACACAATATACTTTATTTCTGAGAATCCAATACTTTCATGTAGCGACAGTGCTATAAATTCGCCAACAAAATCGATACTATTGTCTTCATTTTATTAGAAATAAAATAGGTGTTTGCTTCAAGATGAAAAGAAACACAAACTTGAATTTATAAAACACACTTGCATTTTGGAACTTTTCTTAAACACGAATACCAAAAGTCACTAACTTAACTGAGAAAAAAAAAATGTTGATATGATTACCTATAGTTGCATATCATGTGATTGAGTGGTCATGAAGTTAAAGACAATTCAAAACCTCAATACACAGACTCCGAGTTTCACTACCACACACTTACTAATATGCCAAGGATTCTTCGAAGTTCCTACCTAATTTAGCTGCACGACTTAACCTTAGAAGTGATGCAAGTTTTGCCATAATAATTCAAGGTTGTTTCAAAAAGGACAACAAATATCCAGTTTAAAACTATTATAGACATTTGACAAAATAATAAACAATCAGCCCAATGAAGCGATCTGACTCAATCCACCTCTTATCTTATCTACTATATAAAGCTCAAATACCACTCACTGACTGACTGACTCATTCATTCATCACGAAATCTCAGAAACCACCGAACGGATTGGAATAAAATTTGGTACGCAGCTTCCGCAAGTGCCGCAAACGCCCTCTAAGAAAGGATTTTTGGATATTCAGGTTCTAAAGGGGTGTTAAGGGGGTAGACCTGCATTTCATTGAATAACAATATCTCACGATTGGTTTCATTGGGGGATGTGATACTCGGCATATAAACTCATCATTAAAAACAAGTAGTTCCGTGAAGAACTATACAGCCTATTTTCATATATCCTATTTATGTCAATTGCCACTATCAACATACAAAATTTCAGTTTGATTGCTGTAATAGATTCGTAGATATTGAGAACCGACTAAATATTTCGTATGGTCGCCATGTTGGATTTTATATATGTAGGTCCTAGAGTTATGTACTGTTACATGAAGATTATTATGTACGTGTAGCATTCAAACTTCAATCGCATGATTAGGACACAAGAAGTAACAAGGAGATTTTAAAATTTCGCACAGCTGCCATCTTGTGGTTATGGAAACAATTGAAATAAATTAGATGGCAGTGGATTAACATTCGTATAAGGATTTACTGTACGAAGTTTCACTGCACACGGATGGTTAAATTGCGAGAAACGTCCATGTGAATATTTAAACTTCGCGTCACCGCCATGTTGGATTTGTGATCACCAGGTTATTTAAAGTACTATAGGTGAACAGTTCATAGCACCTATGAACATTAAAAAAATCAGTTTGATTGCTATAATAGATTCGTAGATATTCAGAGCCGTCTAAATACTTCGGATGGTCGCCATGACGGATTGTTAAATGCATAGGCCATAGAGTCATATACCATTAAAGAAGAATTATTGCGTAGGTTCATTAATCAAACTTTCACTTCGATCGCATGATTGCGACACAAGATATAAAAACTTAATTTTAAAATTCGCACAGCCGCCATCTTGAGATATTGTAAACAATTGAACTAAATTAGATACCAGTGCTTTACAATGTGTATAAACATTTCCTGTACCAGATTTCAATGCGTTTGGAAAATTAAACAGCGAGAAAGGTCTATTTAAAATTTTCAAATTCGCTTGGCCGCCATGTTCGTATTGTAATTAACCGGTTTTTGAAAGTCTTATAGATGAACTTCCAGTAGCGCCCTTTATCTTCATACAAAATTTCAGGGTGATACCGATAATAGTTTCAGAGGTATAGGATGCCGGTGAAATATTTCGCACATCCACCATCTTGTGGTTATGTAAACAATTGAAGCAAGATTGATGTCGGTGCATTACAATGTGTATAACCATATACTGTACCGAGTTTTATTGCGTTTGGTTGGTTAAATCGCGAGAAACGTCTATTTAAAAGTCGCAAATTCGCGTGGCCGCCATGTTGGTTTTGTCGTTATCAATTTTTCAAAAGTCACATGGGTGAACTTATAGTAGTTCCCTTTATCACCGCAATAAATTCCAGGGTGATATCGGAAATAGTTTCGGAGATATTGAATGCTGGTGAAATATTTCGCACAGTCGCCATGTTGGATTGCTGAGACGTAACCAAATTTGAAGGGCACGGTCGAGGTCACCCGGAATAGTGCTATGAACTTACCGAGTTTCATTGAAATCGATCCAGCCGCTTAGATTTTATTAGGGACACACACACACACGCACACGGACAAAAGGTGATCTCATAAGCCTATTTTTTTTTAAATTGAAAATAGGCTAATAAGAAGACACGTGTCTGGGGGTTTTTCGATATGGTGTATATTTTGAGGTGAAAGGGGTGAAAAGTGGGGGTTGAAGGAATCCTAACGGAGCGTGTATCTCTTAAACGACATAGGCGAGGAGTTTGAAACTCAGCGGAAAAAAATCAGCATAAAAATAAGTAAATAGGTGTTTGACCGTTTTTTTTTTTTCATAAATCCAATTTAAGGAGCCCATGGAGAGGGGTGAAATTCTGGGGGGAAAAACAGGAAAGGAAGTGTCCTAACTGATTGACTGACTGACTCACTAATCAAACTCAGAGGGAAAAACTGCTTAAATAAGCAAATAGCTGTTCGACAGCTTTTTTCATAAATCAAATTTAAGGGGTTCATGGTGAGGGGTGAAATTCTGAAAAAAGGAAATTGAAAGAAAATGTCCTGACTCACTCACTCATCATCGCCCATCCAAAATGGATTGAAATTTGGTATGCAGCTTCCTCAAATGCCGCTAACGCCCTCCGACTGTTTTTTTTCATAAATTTCATCTATCTATCAATTATATGAAGCTAAAATACCACTCACTCACTCATTCATTAATCACGAAATCTCAGAAACCACCGAACGGGTTGGAATGAAATTTGGTATGCAGCTTCCTCAAGGGCCGAAAACGCCCACTCAGAAAGGATTTTTGGATATTTAGGTTCTAAAGGTGTGTTAAGGGGGTAGACCTGCATTTCATTGAATAACACTATCTCCCGATTGGTTTCATTGGGGGTTGTGATACCCGGCATATAAACTCATCATTAAAAATAAGAAGACACGTGTCTGAGGGTTTTTCGATATGGTGTATATTATGAGGTGAAAGGGGTGAAAAGTGGGGGTTGAAGGATTCCTAACAGAGCGTGTATCTGTTAAACGGCATAGGCGAGAAGTTTGAAACTCAGCGGAAAAACTCAGTATAAAAATAAGTAAATAGGTGTTTGACAGTTTTTTCATAAATCCAATTTAAGGGGCCCATGGGAAGGGGTGAAATTCTGGGGGGAAAAAGCAGGTAATATGTATGAGTGTAAAATGATACATGGCCTACGTTGTAGACAATAACACATCACATCTTTTTTGTCTCGTGCTATTTCATCATACGACAAATAATTAGGGAGATATTAATGATTTTGTACATTTTGGCCACAATTTTCAAAGTCCCAGGAATGACATAAAAACTGATTCGAATGAAATTTCAAAAAAATAGCGTTTTTAATACTTTTATTATATTTTTTACGGCTTTTAGGGTCGGAAACCAACATGATATTTTGATGTTCATTTTTCGTACCATGCAGTTTTGGTTTCAGGTGATACAATTATTTTCCACTGGGACCCATGCATATCTATCTATATAACTAATGCTATAACGGGATTCCAAATGTTATTGCGTGCGAAGCCGCGGGTAACAGCTAGTATATATATTACAAGTAGTTCCGTGAAGAACTATACAGCCTATTTTCATATATCCTACTTATGTTAATTGCCTCTATCTACATACAAAATTTCAGTTTGATTGCTGTAATAGATTTGAAGATATTGAGAACCGACTAAATATTTCGGATGGTCGCCATGTTGGATTTTATATATGTAGGTCCTAGAGTTATGTACTGTTACATGAAGATTATTGTGTACGTGTAGCACTCAAACTTCAATCGCATGATTAGGACACAAGAAGTAACAAGGAGATTTTAAAATTTCGCACAGCTGCCATCTTGTGGTTATGGCAACAATTGAAATAAATTAGATGCCAGTGGATTAACATTCCTATAAGGATATACTGTACCAAGTTTCACTGCACTCGGATGGTTAAATTGCGAGAAACGCCCATGTGAATATTTATACATCGCGTCGCCGCCATGTTGGATTTGTGATCATCAGGTTATTTCAAGTCCTATAGGTGAACTTAAGTTCATAGCCCCTATGAACATAAGAAAATTCAGTTTGGTTGCTAAAATAGATTCGTAGATAATCAAAGCCGTCTAAATATTTTGGATGGTCGCCATGTTGGATTGTTAAATGTATAGGCCATAGAGTCATGTACCATTAAGGGAAAATTATTGCGTAGGTTCATTATTCAAACTTTCACTTCGATCGTATGATTATGACACAAGAAATAAAAACTTAATTTTAAAATTCGCAAAGCCGCCATCTTGAGGTTATGTAAACAATTGAACTAAATTAGATACCAGTGTATTACAATGTGTATAAACATTTCCTGTACCAGATTTTATTGCGGTTGGAACATTAAATGGCGAGTAAGGTCTATTTAAAATTTTCAAATTCGCTTGGCCGCCATGTTCGTATTGTAATTAACCGGTTTTTGAAAGTCTTATAGATGAACTTCCAGTAGCACCCTTTATCTTCATAAAAAAATTCAGGGTGATACCGATAATAGTTTCAGAGATATAAGATGCCGATGAAATATTTCACACATCCACCATCTTGTGGTTATGTAAACAATTGAACCAAGTTAGATGTCGGTGCATTACAATGTGTATAAACATATACTGTACCAAGTTTCATTGCGTTTGGTTGGTTAAATCGCGAGAAACGTCTATTTAAAAGTCGCAAATTCGCGTAGCATCCATGTCGGTTTTGTAGTTAGCAGTTTTTCAAAAGTCACATAGGTGAACTTTATCACCGTTAAAATTCCAGGGTGATATCGGGAATAGTTTCGGAGATATAGAATGCTGGTGAAATATTTCGCACAGCCGCCATGTTGGATTGGTGAGATTTAACAAAATTTGAAGGGCACGGTCGGGGTCGCCCGGAATAGCGCTATGAACTTGCCGAGTTTCATTGAAATCGCTCCAGCCGTTTAGATGTTATTAGGGACACACACACACACTCCTCACACAAACACACACTCCTCACACACACACACACACGCACACACACACGGACAAAAGGTGATCTCATAAGCCTATTTTTTCAAAATTGAAAATAGGCTAAAAATGAATGTTCGTTTGTTCGCCTTTTATGCGCTCATAAACCATTCATCCGATTGCGATCCAATTTTGATAAGTTGTTGTAAACACTTCAGGGATGGTTATAGGCATAGTAAAGCCAATTTAAAATAGAGAGTGCACGAGTAGTTCAAACAAATGAGTGTTGGCGATGCGTTCATATAGCCTACAATTCATCCGATTGCGACCAAATTTTGGTGGGTTGTTAAGCACACTTCCGGGATGGTTATAGGCATAGCTTATTCAATTTACAATAGATAGCGCGCGAGTAGTTTAAACAAATGAGTGTTGGCTATGCGTTCATATACAATTCATCCGATTGCGATCAAATTTTGGTGAGTTGTTGTGCACACTTCGAGAAAAGTTAAAGGCATAGTAAATCCAATTTACAATAAATGGCGCGCTAGTAGCTTCAACAAAACGGCGTGTGGTTCGTTTCAACAAATACCACATGCGATCATATACCATTCATCCCATTGCGATCAAACTAGGGTGAGATGTTGTGTACACTCCAGGGAAGGTTTATGGCTTAGTTAATCCATTTTACAATAGGTGGCGAACGAGTAGATTCAACAAGTGAGCGACGACACGCAAAGCTTTACAACAAAGTCCCGTACGCGTTCATATACCATTTGTCCGATAGCGAGGAACCTTGGGTAAGAGATGTTGTGTATACTTGAGGGAAGATTTCTGGCTTAGAAAATCCATTTTACAATAAGTACCGCACAAGTAGATTAAACAAATGAGCGACGACGCGCGAGGTGTTTCGACAAAGACGCGTATGCGTTCATATGCAATTCATCCGATTGCGATCAAATTTTGGTGAGTTGTTGTGCACACTTCCGGGAAAGTTATAGGCAGTATAAATCCAATTTACGATAGATGGCGCGCGAGTAGCTTCAACAATATGGTGTGCGACCACATGCGTTCATATATCATTCATCCCATTGCGATTAAATTTGGGTGAGATGTTGTGTACACTCCAGGGAGGGTTTCTGGCTTAGTAAATCCATTTTACAATAGGTAGCACACGAATAGATTCAACAAATGAGCGACAACGCGTGAAACGTTTCAAAAAGTCCCGTATTCGTTCATATACCATTCGTCCGATAGCGATATAACTTGGGTGAGATGTTGTGTACACTTTAGGGAAGGTTTCTGACTTAGTAAATCCATTTTACAATCGGTGGCGAACGAGTAGATTCAACAAATGAGCGACGACACGCAAATCTTTTCAACAAAGTCCTGTATGCGTTCATATACCATTTGTCCGATAGCGATGAAACTTGGATAAGAGGATGTGTACACTCTAGGCAAGGTTTATGGCTTAGTAAAACCATGTTACAATAGGTAGCGCGCGAGTAGATTCAACAAATGAGCGACGACGCGCGAAGCGTTTCAAAAATGTCCAGTATGCATTCATATACTATTAGTCCGATAGAGATGAAACTTGGATAAGATGTTGTGTACACTTCAGGGAAGATTTCTGGCTTAGTAAGTCCATTTTATTATAAGTACCGCACAAGTAGATTAAACAAATGAGCGACGACACACGAAGTGTTTCGACAAAGACCCGTATGCGTTCGTATACAATCGTTCGATAGCGATGAAACTTGGGTGAGTTGTTGTGTACACTCCAGGCAAGGTTTCAGGCTTAGTAAAACCATTTAACAATAGGCAGCGCACGAGTATATTCAACTAATGGGCAAAGTCGAGCGAAGCGTGTCAACAAAGTCCCGCATGCCTTCATATACCATTTGTCCGATAGCGAAGAAACTTGGGTGAGATGTTGTGTACACTTCCGGGAAGGTTTCTGGCATAGTAAATCCACTTTACAAAAGGTAGCGCACGAGTAGATTCAACTAATGAGCGACGGCACGTGAATCGTTTCATCACAGTCCCGTTTGCGTTCATATGCCATTCATCCGATTGCGATGGAACTTTAGTGAATAGCTGTGTACACCCGAGGAAAGGTTTCTGACTTAGTAAATCCATTTTACAATAGGTAGCGCACGAGTAGGTTCAACAATGGGGTAACGGCGAGCGTATCGTTTAAAAGAAATTCCGTATGTGTTCATATACCATTCATGCGATGACAATGAAATTTGGTGAAATGTTGTTTCTACTCCCGCGAAGGTTTCTGATTCAGTAAATCCATTTTACAATTGGGAGCGCGCGAGTAGATTTAACTAATACGCGACAGCACGTGAATCGTTTAAAAAAAATCCCGTATGCGTTCATATGCCATTCATTTCATTGCGATGAAACTTTGGTGAGTTGTTCAGCACGCTCCCCTGAATGTTTCTGAGATAGGAAATCAATTTTACAATTTTATAGAGGTGGTTAACGGAAATAGAAGAAAATATTGGGAATCCAAAAGCACTTTAACTAATAAAAGTCACAACGCCAACACTTCCCTTGATTGCCATTGCAACGCATGCCGGGTACAGCTAGTATATATATAAAAATTAATGTTCGTTTGTTCGTCTTTTATGCGTTAATAAACCATTTATCTGATTGCGATCAAATTTTGGTGAGTAGTTGTAAACACTTCCGGGATGGTCATAGGCATAGTTAATCCATTTCACAATAGATAGAGCGCGAGTAGTTTAAACAAATGCGTAACGGCGATGCGTTCATATAAAAATTAATGTTCGTTTGTTCGTCTTTTATGCGTTAATAAACCATTTATCTGATTGCGGTCAAATTTTAGTGAGTAGTTGTGCACAGTCCCGGAAAAGGTATAGGCGTAGTAAATCCAATTTACAATAGATGTCACGCGAGTAGCTTCAACAAAATGGCGTGCTTTTTTTCTTTCAAGAAAGTCCATATACCATTCATCTCATTGCGCTGAAACTTGGGTGAGAAGTTCTATACACTTCAGGTAAGGTTTCTAGCTTAGTAAATCCATGTTATAATAGGTAGCGCACGAGTAGATTCAACAAATGAGCGACGACGGGCGAAGCGTTCCAACAAAATTCTGTATGGATTCACAAACCATTCGTCCGATAGCGATGAAACTTGGGTGAGAGGTTGTGTACACTACAGGCAAGGTTCCTAGCTTAGTAAATCCATGTTATAATAGGTAGCGCACGAGTAGATTCAACAAATGAGCTACGACGCGCGAAGAGTTTCAACAAAGTCTCGTATGGGTTCATACTATTCGTCTGATAGCGATAGAACTTGGGTGAGATATTGTGTACACTACAGGGATGGTTTCTGTATTAATAAATCCACGTTACAATAGGTATCGCACAAGTAGATTCAACAAATGAGCGACGACGGGTGAAGCGTTCCAACAAAGTCCTGTATGCGTTCACATACCATTTGTCCGACAGCGATGACACTTGGGTGAGAGGTTGTGTACACTACAGGCAAGGTTTCTGGCTTAGTAAATCGATGCTATAATGGGTAGTGCACGAGTAGATTCAACAAATGAGCAACGACGCGTGAAGCGTTTCAACAAAGTCCGGTATGCGTTCATATACTATTCGTCTGATAGACATGAAACTTGGGTGAGATATAGTGTACACTTCAGGGAAGGTTTCTGGATTAGTAAATCCAATTTACAATAGGTATCGCACAATTAGATTAAACAGAAGTGCGATGACGCGCGAAGTGTTTTAACATAGTCCCGTATACGTTCATATACCATTCGTCCGATAGCGATGAAACTTGGGTGAGATGTTGTGTACACTTCAGGGAAGGCTTCTGGCTTTGTACATCCACTTTACAATAGTTACCGCACAAGTGCATTCAACAAAGGACCGACGGCACCCGAATCGCTTAAACAATGTCCCGTATACGTTCATATACCATTCATGCGATTGCAATGAAATTTGGAGAAATTTTGTTTCCATTCCCGCGAAGATTACAGATTTAGAAAATCCATTTTACAATTGATAGCACACGAGTATATTCAATTAATGAGCGACAGCGCGTGAATCATTTCAACCAAGTCTCGTATGTGTTCATATACCATTCATCCGATTGTGAGAAAACTTTGGTGAGTTCAGTACAGTCCTGCGAAGGTGTATGAATTAGTAAATCCCTTTTTCAATGGGTGGCGCACAAGTAGATTCAACAAATGAGTGATGGCGCGCGAATCGTTTAAGAAAAATCCCGTATGCGTTCGTATGCGTTCATATGCCATTCATCCGATTGCGATGAAACTTTCATGAGTTGTTGTGTACACGCCAGGGAAGGTTTTCGACTTAGTAAATCCATTTTACAATAGGTAGCGTACGAGTATATTCAAAAAAGGCGTGACGGAGCTTGAATCGTTTCAACCAAGTCCCGTATACGTTCATATAACATTCATTTCATTGCGATGAAACTTTGGTGAGTTGTTGAGCACGCTCCCACGATTTTTCTTTGAGATAGTATATCAATTTTACAATAGTTTAGAGGTGGTTAACGGAAAAAGAAAAAAATATTGGGAATACAAAAGCACTTCAACAAACAAAGTTACAACGCCAACACTTTCTTTGATTGGCATTGCAACGCATGTCGGGTACAGCTAATTATTATTATTAAAATAGAGTCAAAAAATATAAACTTTTCTGTTGTTCAATTTCACAATTGAAATTAAAACGAATTGGACAAACTACATAAATTTTAAAAGGGATTTTCGAATAATCCAAAGTGGGTAATAATGTACACAGTCACCTGGTAATCAAGTTCTTCTTTAACAAATGCATCTTCAAATAAATCAACAGGTTCTTAAATTTTCATCCCCACTGGCCTATCAGAGGGTGGGTGATCATTCAAATCCTGGGAAGTAATGAAGAAGCATGACTATATATAAAAATTAAAGAATATGAGCTAATGATGATAATAGTAATAGTAATAATAATAATAATAATAATAATAATAATAATAATATTTTTTAATTTTAATTTATTTATTAAAATACTATTTATGTTACATTATTGTGATATGTCTCACGAATCTGATGACAGTACAGATTATCTGTGAGACATATTAATTATTATTTACAACATATATATAGATTATATTTCAGTACAAGAGTGCATGCATTTTTTTTTGTAATGTTAATGATAAAATACTAATGTAAATAATTAAAGATACAAAAAATTACACTATGGTAGTTATATTAATAAATTTATGTTATGAGTTAATGTTTGGTTAAGTAATATTTTTTAATGCGACTTATAGCTAGTTGTTTGCTGTTAATGTTTGTCAGTCCAGGTGGTAGTTCATTAAGTAGTGATGGTATAATATAATTTAGTCTCTTGAAACCATAGCTATTTATACATAAAGGTTTAACATGTTTAGTACTTGTTATGACTCTTGTTTGTATGTTGTGAGAGACCTTATGCCTGAATCTTGGATCATGGTAGTAGAGATTCAGTACAGTAATTTTAAACAACTCTTTAATATTAAAATAAGGGATATCAGTGAAATATTTAAAGAACCTGTTTTGGCTATCTTGAAGATTATTAATTAAAGTTGTATTTTGATTTCCCCAAGCTGCTATAGCATATCTTAATTTGCTTTCAATCAGAGCACTGTAAATTGTTTTGTAAGTTTTCCTATCTACATAAAATCGGAGATTGTAGAAGATGTAGAGGTTTGCTCTTAGGTTTTTTATTATGTTTACTGTGTGTGTGTTCATTTTAAAGTGTTCATCAAGGGTAATTCCTAGGTATTTTTGTGTCGAAGTACTATTTATGAAGGTGTTACATTTGCAACCTGCCAGGATGTTTTGGTGTATGCATGATAAGCTGTGGTGCGTTAGTTTGTATTTTTCTTGTGTGAAGTGATCAACTCTGATGTGCATTATTTTAGATTTGGTTGTATTTATATACAAATTATTGTCATGACACCATCTTGTGATGTTATTGAAGTCTTCTTGAAGTCTCTCAAAAGCTGTTTTAGAGTCTTTATGTATGGTATATATAGTGGTGTCATCAGCATAAATAAATATTTTACTGTGTTTAATGGCTTCATTCATGTCGTTTACGAACAGGTTATATAGTGTAGGTGAAATAATGCTGCCTTGAGGGATACCTTGTGTTCCTTCTACTGCGTCACTGATAGTGTTATTGACCATAACTGCCATTTCCCTGTTTTTCAGATAGCTTTCAAATAGTTTGTAAGTCGTGCCTCTTATTCCAATATCGTGTAATTTAGTAAATAGTTTATTGTGATTTATTGTGTCAAATGCTTTAGAAAAGTCCAGAAAAAGTACCATTATGTGATTGTTCTTATTTAAGGCATTATTTATTACATTGGCAAATTCAGCCAGGAGTAGTTCAGTACTTTTCCCCTTCCTAAAACCGTATAGGTGTCCCTTTAAGATATCATATTTATTTAGGAAATTCTTCAATCTCTTATCCAAGCAATTTTCCATTATTTTGTGGAGGATTGATAAAATGCATATTGGTCTGTAGTTGCCAAATTCTAAGTGATCGCCATTCTTATATATTGGTTTAATAATTGTGTATTTCAGATATTTTGGTATTATGCCTGATTCGAATATCTTGTTTATGAGATGTGTTATGATTGGTATAGTTTTTTTGGATGTTGCCTTTATGTCTTTCAAGCGTATATTATCTACCCCAGGCGATTTGTCTGTTTTTAATTCCTTAATTATGTTTTCTATTTCATATTCATCAGTTTCAAGTAATGTAAAGGAATTCATTAATGTGTTTCTATTTGATTGCCATATGTTGATACTACAGTTATAATAATAATAATAATAATAATAATAATAATAATAATTGTTACGTGCAAGTGCCCATCCCAAAGTTTTCAAACATGTATTTACCCCTGGATGCAATTCTTGACATTTTTGAAACGACCGCTTCGTCGCTTGGTTCCGTCTGTGAACACGAGATGGTAGCTGCTGTCGGACTTTGGAAGTCTCCACGTGGTTCCTACTTCTCCAATAGAATGCGTTGGTTGTACCTTATTAAAACTCATCCTATTCCTGTCTTGTGTGAAGGCAATTATAATTCTACATCGTAAACAAAAGAATATATATATTTCATGATACCGCCAAAATTATTACTAAATAATGACATTGTTGACTGAGGTGTCAAGCCGTGATTGGACGTTGAATACAGACATGAATGCAGTTCGGCATTTGACGCAAAAATTCTCCGCATCTTGGCATCTTCACAGTCTGTCAGGAAGTAAACAAGCCGGCCGCTGGTGTGAAGGAATATCTCTCTGTGTGCTGGGGGCTTCGCCCCCAGCCTCTACAGATATGAATACCTATTCAACTAAGAAACGCCTGTGCTACATAAGAATTTAATCTCTTCCTTTCGCCTGGACGATGAAAGTGATGGAGAATCGCAACTGGATGCGAACGAGTGCTGGTCATCTCAACGACGCATGTGCCGGGTTAGCCTTTTTTGAAGCACATTTAGAGCCGTATAATATTTTAAAAATTATGTGTTAATTATTTTATTATTATTGTGTCTCCACTGAGAAGGAAATAAGGTACGTTATCATTTGATGTATTTTTATATTATTGTTATGGAGCTCCGATATCATCTTATAGTAATGTTTTAATTCTGTACCTTATTTTGTTTTATAGGCCTAATTTTATTTCTGTTTTAATAACGTTTCCTGATATATTTTAATTTTGTTATCTTTTCTTTGTACCTTCTGGAGACACATGTATACGTTTATTTTACGTTTAAATTATTATTTATTTTCTTTTGGCTATCTTGGGATTGACATAGTATTTAATTTATTCATGATCCGTTGCCCTTCCATGTTGTTAATAGTATTTAGATATAATTGTTTTCCGCCGTTCATTTCCTTCTGCTGATGTTAAAATTTAATTTTGCTTATTGTTTGCCGTAGTTTCGATCAGGCATGCGGCCCCTTGTTTTTAGTGGCCATGGTTGTTGTTGTTTTGCCATGATGCATTATGGTCCGGAATGGAGTCTCTTGGCCTCGACCGCGAAGCTCAAACGTGTTGTGTTAACTTAATATTTGTTTTTTATTTTACCTTGTTGGTTTAACCTTATGTTTTTTGGTGAATGTTCTTGTGTTTTTCTTAGTCTCGAATATCGGGAATTTCTTTATTCATCTTATTTTATTTTATTTAATTTTAATCCTTTCGTTTTTTGGCGTGGCCTGGACCTCCGCATGTCGGATCGATATTGCATTGACTTGTAAATTACCAAGCCCGTTATCATTTAATTATGCCTATATATATAATTTTATTTTAAGCTTCGGGTTTTAACATTTTAATTTTAATTTAAGTCTTTTCTTTTCTTTTCTTGGCTTTGCAAGCAAGCATGTTAAGCGGTCTCTTGCCTTCCTTGTAAATTATGCTAGTTGATGCATGTTCTCTTTTCTGGTGGAGGTGTTCTTTATATTTTAACAATTAAATTTTATTTTAAATTTTAAATCTACTGTTGTGGCATTATTTCGCCGGCAGCAGTTCCGTTGGTTATTGGGGGGTGTCTGTCGAATAGCCTGTGCGTTCCCCTTCTCCACTTTCCTTCCACTCCTTTGGAGCTCTGCTGTTGGGACATGTCATCTGGAGGTGATTTTGGCTGCGGAAGTGACTCGGACCTCTAAAACAGGTAAGTAGGCCCATCCACGTTGTCCATTGGGCGGTGTCATTCTGGTGAAGCAGAGCGTTGGTTATCGAGTTACCGACGTGCTGCTGGCCAGGCCGTACACGGGGTTGCAATAATAATAACAAGAGACTGTTACAAAACATTTGCTTACAAACTATCACATTACCAAGCACCTAATACATGCCTAAAACCTACTGATTTGGCTTTGTAAAATTCTCACAGATTAATTCCATGACCTTTTAACCTGCGATCATCCTGAAGGAAAAGTATTCATAATTATTATTAATAATTATAATAATTATTATTATGAATTTAATGTAAATAAAATATTTTTTTACACTGATCAACCTGACAGACCATAACTTAGAACAGTTAAAATATCCACGAATTGATCTGGAATGTCATAATAAAAATTCAAACATTTTCCTTCCAAATATCTCCAAACTAAATCCTTCCAATCGGAAGGCATTATAAGATACACTATTGGGAGTTTCCTAGATTATTGGGGTTCTTCCTCGAAAACGTTAAAACAGATGGTTGAACAAGACCAGCGATAAGGCCAAGGACCTTGTTATTCAAACCTTTAAAAAGTGCAGTTGCAATAAAATACAAAATAACTGGCATGAATTCATCAAAGCTCAGAAAGAAGCCTCTAGAATCATCAGATCTGAAAAACGCACATTATATCAAAATAGACTGACAGAAATAGAGCTAAATTGAAGACTACACGGGAAGAACGGGGTAAGCCACATTATGTAGATTTTTCAGGAGAGCCAACTAAAACTTTCAACACTAAAATTAAATACCAAAAACACCCCAATTGAGTGTAAGCGATATAGTTACTTAGCCAAATGTATTTCTTATAAAGGAAGTTCATGGAATACAAATAACAACTAAAGTGAGAGGATATGGGACGTTCTTTCCGTTTCCACTAAAAATAAAATCCTCTGTATGTCGGTGACTTATCGCTTTGTTTGAAATTAATTACAACTCATCTGTAGGTACGATGGCTGGCCACCAGAATGCACCATAAACTCATTTCCGAAAAAAATGTGATCTTCTATTACACGGAAAATAGTACAAGAAACTGTAACAAAACATTTGCTGACGAATTATCACTTTACTAAGTACGTAGTTTATGTCTTTAACATCCGGATGAGGCCCTGGGAATAATAAAGAAAACTTTATGACCTTTTAACCTGTGACCCTCCTGAAGAACAATTCTGATTTGACCAACCGATTCCAAGTCCAGATTCAAAATTCCCTTTATTAAATCAAGCAAGTAATCAATGAACTTAAAATTAACACAGGTCCAAAGGAAGATGAAATGATGAAATTAAGAGGTGAAAGCCTTGCTGAGAAATATCAAGTAATTCTTGTAGATTTATGGAGAAAATTCCTGAAGACTGGAATTGCAAACTAATTCACCCTCTACTTGAAAAGGGGCAGAGAACAGACATCAATACATACGGAGGAATATCCTCACTATCAGTTGCATACAAAATTATCTTTAAAACATTATTCACGAGACTTGAAAACCAAGCTGAACACGAATAACAGGCATGACTCATAAATGGCAGGTGCTGTGCAGAACAAATTCACAATCTCAAAACCGTCTTGCAATTCCATAAAGCCAAGCAATCAATGCTCACTTTGGAGACTTCAGGAAAGCGAACGACTCAGTAGACCGTCACACACTATTCAATATTCTAGAAGAATTCAAAGTTGACAGGAAAACAAGAGAATTAATTCGACAGACACTGAGAGCCATAACTTCAATAGTTAAATTTCAGTGAACTTTCGGACCATTTTCATATTAGCACAGGACTTCGACAAGGAAACGATTATTTCCGCTATTGTTCAATCGTGTCCTTGAATAAATTACCAGGACAAGGGTAAAAAAACAAAAGAAAGAACTATTGGTCGACGACTCACAAAAAAAATTCATCTGCATTGTTAGGCCTTAGCAGATAATCGAGCTATTCTTTATAGCAATAGGCAAGGGGCATTGTGGGGTTTGAAGCCATTTTTCAGTGCTCGTAGCTCCAGCGAGGAAGACAACCAGATAAGTAGTAGCCTGTAATATTACAGTATAACCATAGTTGACTTTTTACAACCTTATAGTCACTCCTAACAAACAAACTCCAGATTTCTATCACCATTCTAGCATTTCACCTAACATCATATACACTACAATTAGCATACACCGACAGTTGCATTACCAATACTGCAACTAAATAATTGTACATATTGTAAATATTTCCATCTGTATTTTCAAACATATATTTTATAGCCTAAGTGTAATGGATCTGATGATAATCGCTTGACGATCGAAACTGGTCATCCTAGTGTATTTATTAATCTCATGTAATTTATTTCAGCATTAGGGCATAACCCAGCTCTAATGGGTACATTCGTGTTGACCGACTGGGAAGCACTAAACTTTTGTTTTGAGACAAGGGGCAACTTAGGTGCTTGAAGGACTTCACGAAATTGCAGCTAAGCCCGGCCTCCAAATGCATGGACGAATCCACTCGTCATCTAGGCGAAAATCTTAAGTAAATGAATTCAAACCTCACGGCATAGCCGTTCTTATTAAACCGTGCACCACGGCTTTGAAGGCAGCTGCAGCAAATCGGTTTGAATCCCGCTGGCAGTGACCATCCTGAGTGATTTTTCCCATGGTTTTCCACACTCCCTCCAGCAAATGACGGGAAAGTAATTTACTTCCTGTTTGAATCGTGACGCAAACAAAGAGAGAATTTCAAAATTACAGAAAAGCCTATACCCACATTGAAGGTAGATCTCTTATTAAGGACATAGAGACACAGGAAAGGAAAATCCTTGGTCCAGTCTGCACAGAAGGAATCTGGGTGAAACGAAAGTCTCGGGATATTTATCAGCTTTATGAAAAATCACAGACACCTTCAGGAAAGGCAATTTAAGTTCTATGGTAACATTCTCACAATGAACCATCACAGGTTGACCAAAAGATACTCAACATTTCTCTCTCAATGGAAGTCAAGAACCAGTGGCTTAGTGAAATAGAAGAAGAATTTCAAAAATTGGAATCACAGAAGAAATTACATAAGATCGACCCCAGTTTAAAACAGTAATTAACAACCACCATTTTGCTGAGAAAATGAATACAAGGACCAATAAATCATGGACTGAAGAACGGAGGTGTTAATATTGTTATTACTAGTAGTAAAACATTACAGATCCAGATTACTATTTGGTAAGGGGCCGATAACCTAGATGTTAGACCCCTTAAAACAAGAATTATCATCATCACTATTTGGTAGTATTAAGTCACATGACATAATTACATTACAAAGATTTGTCATGCCCATCAGTAATGGTACACAATATAATTATGTAACAATATATGGAACTAAAATACAACTTACAACCTCAGAGAATTCTTCTGGTTCACATTTGATAGATGGTTGGCCCTCCATAATGTTGAGGAATCTACAACACAGGATAATTAAGTACTATACTTTAATAATCAGGATACTCTGTAACAAGTACAGGTTACATACATAAAAGTTTAATGGTATATTCCAATACTCATTCAGGAATTTCTCTTGTGTTTTGCTCTATTTTCTTTAGATGTATGCTACCGTACTTAAAATGCTTCCATTTCAGTCTACGTCAGGGCTTTGAGGATAAATTGGTATCTTTGTAATTGTCTAACCCTTCGAAACATTCCAGAAGTGTTTCCTTCTTAGTAACCAATAAAGAGGCGGTGGTGTTGATTGCTGTTTCAAGGGACCTAACTATTTAGTGCTGATATGGAATGAATAGCCTTATATTGGTAAGAACCTTCCACATGCTATGTTTGCATCATCACAAATTATACACGTGTGTTTATCATGATGAAAATTAATAAATGTAAAACAAAAATATTGGAATGCAGCCGCAATAAATCAGAAACCTCTATGCACATCAAATTGGTAGGGGAGAAACTAAAGGAAGTATGAGACTTCTGTTGCTTAGGAAGCAAAATAACCAGTGATGGACGAAGCAAAGAGGATATAAAAAGTAGGTTGACTCAGGCAAGGAAAGCATTTCTACAGAAAAGGAATCTGTTAACATCGAATATAGATTTAGGTATTAGGAAAACATTTTTGAAAACCTTTGTCTGGAGCGTCGCACTCTATGGAAGTGAAACTTGGACTATTGGTGCAGCAGAAAAGAGGAGAATAGAAGAGTTTGAAATGTGGTGTTACAGGAGAATGATGAAGATCAGATGGGTAGATAGGGTTACAAACGAAGAGGTATTAAGACGAGTGGGAAAGGAGAGATATTTCTTGCGAATGCTAATGAAGAGAAGAGATAGGTTGGTAGGATACATACTAAGACACCCAGGAATAGCAAGCTTAATTATGGAAGGAAAGGTCGAGGACAAGAACTGTAGGGGTAGACCAAGGTTAGAATATGTTAAACAGATTTTCTCGGATGTAGGGTGTGGTAGCTATGTAGAGATGAAACGATTAGCTAAGGACAGGGAGGCACGGAGTGCAGCATCAAACCAGTCAAAAGACTGAAGAGTCAAACAACAACATATGAACAGTGCTAGATTGTCTAAATAGGACTAGGGATTCAGAGAGACAGTGATACTCCACAGGCGATTGCTTAAGCGCAGTACTAGGAAACCAAGTCAACAGTTTTAATGTCTACATTACTGAGCATGATGTACAGACTTTCAACCCCCAGTCACTTTGATATGAATTGCTAAAGCATAGGGATCAAATTGCAGTATGCTGAGCATAAATATTATGTATATTGTGACCGTACACAACTCGAGCCGAGGATTGAAGCAACAACTTGACGTACCGCGAGTACAGAATTAATGAGTGAGACATCTGTGCGTATTAACATCCTTGACCTGCAGCGTGCGTCACACTTCTTGCTAGATAACTTTGAGCACCTGAAAAGTTAAAGGAAGTGGGAGACATTTGAGAAAACAAGTTAATTCCAAAAATAGCAATTGATTGCAATCTGCAGGTTTGGGTTCGACATGGTAAAGTATTGCATTTATAATTGTAATGTTGTGGCAGCCACGGCGAGAAATGTGGTGTGGTACCGTAGTTTGGGCTCGACATGGGAAAGTATTGCATTTCTAATTGTAATATTGTGGCAGGCACTGTGAGAAATGTGGTGTAGTACCGTAGTTTGGGCTCGACATGGTAAAGTATTGCATTTCTAATTGTAATATTGTGGCAGCCACGGCGAGAAATGAGCTGTGGTACCGTAGTTTTAGCATTACTGGTATTTCATGGTGCGCTCAGAACTATCTGACCTTACAAGTTGTTTCTTGTTCCTAGCTTATTTCGTTCCTACCGACACCAACATCCATGTGCATGACGAATAGAAGGAGAAAGTGAGAAGACTCCTGAATTTCAAGCGCGCCCCGCCAGGCAGCGCTAGAGTGGACAAGTTCCACACTGCCGGGGTCAGCTGGTCTTAGGGACTGTGCTAAGGGAAACGAATTACTTTGTAACTAATACTCTTTTAAAAAGTAATTAGCGGTTACAATTATAATAGTATGGCAGGGCACAATGGAAAATATAATTCACGGAAATAAGAACTACGGTCTTCATTACATGTTACGGAACGCACAGATTCCTGGAGTATACAGTCGGAGAAAGCCCAGATCTTTCTCGTAACATCTGCAGGATTAAGGATGTGAGGTTGTAGAGAGCTTGTCTTGCCACTGAGTCCTAACGAATTCCTGGCCTTTTTTATCTGATTGACTACCATCACAAGTAAAGCCAGGCACCCTCGCCCCAGCCTCTTCTAACTGCAAAATCACCTATATTAGAATTTTTGCGAGATTGTCCCCTGGAGTAGCATTTCTGCTTGCATAAACAGCAACTGGCTGCACCCATTAAATGCATGAAAGGTACGAATATGAACACTAGAGCGTGATTTGCAAGTACGTTCTTCTGGAGGTCAGGGTGTGTGTTCACCTAAATCAACTAATCCATCTACTTTATCAGAAAAGCTATTTAACTCGATTTCTTCTCTTAGCTTCTCTTCTTCGAATATTACAACACCGTAACGTGAATTATCATTGTTTTCTTCCTTAAAATTGTCTGAAATAGCATTTATACTATGCGTATTCACTCCATAAGGGCACTTAGGTCCTTTACAAAGTTTCCTCGAGCGACTTTCTGAAGGCAGAGGCAAGAGATAAAGTCGCCGACAATGACTGAATCGGTGATTTTATTCCCAATAATGAAAATGAAAATCCACAGCCAGCTTCCAGTCTCCGACCGGGTCAGGAATGGAATGAATGAAGCCCCCATCTAGCGGCGAGGATATGAACTGTGCCGGCTGCCGAGGCCTGACGCACTCCTCTGGAGCAATGATTAAATGAATGACAGATGAAATAAAATGATAGTGGAGAGTGTTGCTGGAATGAAATTTTGACAGGGAAACCCGGAGTTCCCGGAGAAAAACCTGTCTGCCTCCGTTTTGTCCAAAACAGATCTCACATGGAGTGACCGGGATTTGAACCACGGACCCAGCAGTGAGAGGCCGGCGTGCTGCCGCCTAAGCCACGGAGGCTTGTATTCTCAATAATAAACACTCTAAAATGAATTCATTGCTGTACCTCATTCCATTGGGAGATTTTTCCTGGCATTTTTGAGCATAGTGTCTGTTATCTTTTCCTTCTTGCTAAGGTGTTCGTTATCTTTGTAATTAAATGCCTGTGAATTTCGAACCTGCTTCTCCAGTAAATTAATTCTCGATTTTGCCGAGTTGAGGCAGGATCTAACGCGAATTAAATTACGGTTAGCATTCTTTAGGCGCCTTTTGCGCAATATTATAGTCTTTTCAGCATCAGTAAGTACACTAGAATGACCCAAATTCTTATCAACATTGGACTGACCTTTTAATGCCTCATTCGTTGCTCCACACCCATCTTCAATCTTCTTTCTTATTTTTCTGGTGGTGTCGAGATTCTTTTTCCTGTTGGGAGCTTTACGGGACTTATTCTCACTACTTCGGTAAATTAGGGGAAAAATGAGGCACTGCTCCAGGACGTAACTTCCGCCACACACGAGAGATTTCCACTTCTTCACCATTCACTATAAAATTACCTGATTTTACTATCAAATCATCAGAGAAATGAATTTTACAAATTCTAATACTTCGCGTTAGCTCCGTACCCTTTCGTGGAATAGCTCTGGCCCATTTTTCAAATTGATTTTATTCTTCGGTGGTGAAAATAATCGTATATCGTCAACTACTCTACCATACCCTGACTTACAGCCAGGCAAAAAACAGTACGGCATGTTGAACTATTAAATGAACAAAGCCGCATAAGAAATAAGTTTGAAGTTCACAACACAAAACGCTGATGTACACAAGACACAATGAACTGAATATAAGAACTGAATGCAAAGAAAAATCAATTTAATTCACACAAATATCTCACACAGTAACTTCTCGCGCACTTTTCTAAGACTCGGCTCGACCCAACAACAGGACACGTTCTTGGACATTATCGCTTGCAGTGCTTGTAGCGGCGGGACCACGAACTACCGTGCTATAATGGCGGAGTCCTCACACTAGGTCCTTCTATTCGTCATGCCATGTGTGTGGCTTCCCTGCCTGCTTGTCCTTGGCTGCCCTGTAACATTTTCATATCTGCCAAACTTACAAAACCGAAAATCAGGAGATTTTCATATGAGAGGCAAATATTAGCTCAATTAATTGGCAAACTAAAATGCAAAATTAATGATTTAAACTAGCATTCGGCACTTATTACCCCATAACTGCCACTTTTAAGACCATTTTCTTCACTTATTTTTCTTTACTACACTTAACATTATCTTGGATCTTCTTTGTTCCCACGTTTTTCGAAATATCACCTTTTCCACCAATGTGATATAAAAACATTACATTGACAAACAGTAAAAATAATTGACCTTTGCTGGATTCAATCATGCACCAAAATTGTTGCGAAAACTGTTTCAAAAAAGACAGAGTTGTATTTTTAAGGCATAGGCCTAGTGAAGAATTAAACAACGAGCAAAAACACAAGAATGTAACAATCATTTTGTAGCAAAGTCAATAAGCAACCGATTACCCTGAAACAAATCCCATTTATGAATTCAGGTAGCCCAATGACAGTCATTACCTGCCCACAATAAGCACTTCCAAAACATACGGCACTGGGAAATATTAGAAGTTCACCAATAATTTACAAACATCTGACAAGTTCAATCGATTACACATAACTTTTACACTTGAAATACGGTACCTTACTTACGATATAAATATGGTATTTCCCAATGATACGGCAGGTTTACGGTCAACTCAATATTCGAATAAAGATTTGTAATTAAGTATTCTGCTTTTGTGAATACGTCTTACGTCAAATGTTGACATAATGGGCCAAAATAGTAACTTATATGGCAAATACACGTAGGTCCTATTATTAATTTACCCGAGTGTGATGTTGCCGAACAGTGTTCCTTATTGGCAGAGCTACTG
Source organism: Meconema thalassinum (assembly GCA_946902985.2). Lineage (NCBI taxonomy): Eukaryota > Metazoa > Arthropoda > Insecta > Orthoptera > Tettigoniidae > Meconema > Meconema thalassinum. The sequence continues at coordinate 71,712,235 of OX336393.1, read as the reverse complement.
TTTTACAATATTACGGTGCATGTAATTTTCTTAGAATGATTTGGAGTTCAACTTTAGACTAAAATATCGAGAGAGAGAAAGACTTTTCGTTCTCTATGAATGACCCGGCGTAACCAGCCGCACAAAAAACCGCACTTGACTTCTATTCAGGCGGCATTCCAGTATTAATGTACCTGGAGTTCAATGATTTTACCTAAAATCCGTCCTTCTTGTGTTACAATGCGACCAGTTCACAACAAAACTCACATCATTGTCTCGGAGGACTAGCGTTACCAATTGAAAATTTCCAAATGCAGGACATTGCTCAGAAAAGAAAGTGTCTGACAAGTTCAATCGATAACAAAATTATGCATAATATGTATATTACACATAACTTTTTACAAAAGGAAATACCTTCCTTAATGATCAGTCCCTGCTGAATATATATCCTTGAAGCTGTATTTTTCAACAGAACCTACTTTTGAAAGAAGACGCGAATTATTGTCTTGAACCACACACTTATAGAATTATTCACACTACGTATCTTTGACATTGATCGTCACAAGTAACAATCTACCAACAAACGGTTCCTCCATTGCAGTGGCGGATCCAGAGGTTCACCACGGAGGGGGCACTCTAGGATTTCAGAGTAGCAACAGAAAATATGTAATCAAATTATTAAATTTGTATTTAATCTACACACACTACACATAACATCCAACCACCAGATTTTATAATTCTACAAGAAATTAATTTTATTAAAACGGTTCATTAGTTTCAATTTCAAGTCATTGTCATTATGAAAAAAAAAAAATTAATTCTACAGAATATGAACATTTCCACATTTTAATGCACATTACACAGTCTAATATGTATTAAAAACATTTGCAATCATAGTGACTATCTGAAGACAATATACAAGTCTACTATACAAATGTTACAAAATATGTACATAGTACCAACATGTCAGACACTGAGTCACTACTAGTCACATAAATATAAATACAAAAAACAATTGTATTGAATACTGATTGGGATTCTATTTGGTGACTATCCTAGGCAAAATACATGCCTATTACAAAATAAAATCCAGGCGATCATTCGTTTACCCCCTTTAGAGAAACGTTTTAGAACTTTTTCAACGTCAACATTTATATCACGGTGAACAAATACCAGTCACAAGCCATTCAACCTTTCCTCTGTCATTCGCGTTCGTAACCATGATTTAACAAGTTGCAGGCTGCTAAAAGATCTCTCTGCACTTTCAACACTGTCGATGTAGCGATTATATTAACAGTGTTGCCATTACATACTATATGATAACAACATTGACCACATTCATGAATGCAGGCAATACAGCAAAGATTTTACTTGCAATGCAGTTTGGAGGAACAATCATTTGTATCGGCAATATCAATGTAGCAGACAACTGGTTTTTCGGAGGGGGCACTTGCCCCTGGTGCCCCCTCTGGATCCGCCAATGCTCCATTGACAGTGCTGGATTAACCAGAAGGCACAATAGGCAATTGCCTGGGGCCCCCGGCTCAAAAGTGCCCCCAAAATTGAAAAACATCCCACCAAAAAAACAACTTTGGATTTTTTTTGTGGAAAAATGTCAAATAAATTAGGTACCGGTACCGAAAAAAAACTTAGAATTACAGTTCTAATTTCTTGGTTTATACTTCGTAAAGTGCTGTTCGTAAATTCTCTCTGCCCGGGTTTTTCCCATACACGTTACCTTATTATTAGTCAATACTTCAATTCATAAATAACTATTGTTTGACACATTCCAAGTCAATCGAAATTTCAACTTTCTGTTCGCTCTATTGTTTAAGGATTGGATGCAATTAACTGATACTCCCACGGTCGGGTCCCAAAATTCCCAAAATGTCATGACTACAGGGTCTTTCACATAAAGTAAGAACGCCAAGCGGCGGGTTTGTTATCCGCTAGTGTGGTGGCCTTGACCGAGCTTGTGGCGAACCGTGGCCCCCTGCTCTAAGAGTGTGTACAATCCTCTATGAAATATTACCTTATAAAAGTTGCTGGAAGTGTCGTCCTTCCTTGGTTAGAGAAGCATTGTATCTGGTAACCACATTTTGGCTGACGCGAGTGAGTCATGCCACTGTATTTTTTTGATTTTGTATTTTGTGTTTTTTATTGAGCACTGAACCAGTAGTGTCAAAGTTATTTACAATTACGTGAATCTGTGCTAGTGAAGATAGCACTTCATCAGGAAATTGCTGAACAAATGCAACACGTACCCGCCAAGCCGAATCGTAATTAAAATAAATTTTACATACAAAAATACGATGTTGCCATGATAACTGTCTCAACATGTTATCAGCTGTGGTTTAGACTGGCGACTGACAAAACCTGCACGCTTATTGCAAGGTCAAGTTTGTACTATGCGCGCGCTTTCAATACTACAGCAGGGGGCCGTGGTGCGTCACAAGCTCGGCCAAGCCGGCTTCAGCAGCGAATGACAAAACCGCCGCTCGCCGTTCTTACTTTATATGAAAGACCCTGTATTTGAATTAACTGATGAGGTCCCCCCCCGCCGTCCCCTCCACTTTATCAGCCATACTTAAGCTCGGAAAGAGTTTTACCAAAATCTGGCATTCTGGTCTGTAGAGTAATTTCGGAAACAAGTAACGTGCTCCCGGTTGAGTTCAGATTTCAAATCGACGGTTTTGTGATCGACAATTTTAATTCTTTAGTGTTCGATGAACAGTTTTATCTGTGTATCGGGTTGAAATAAAACCCCAACTCAAAAATGTCTTCACGTACATATTTGAGTGGTGCACAAAAAAGAAAATTTGTCAAAGACAAACTTACCGAGAAAGTGTGGTGTTCGAGAAAGTGCCAAAACTGACTGAATTATTACTTCGGAATGAAACCTTTTCAAATTCATTGGAAAATCAAGGATCTGCCACTAGCGATGGATCAAAGGAGCAAAACAAAACACACTGGTCACGCAGAAGACCCGGATAATGATCCGGTCATTTCAGGGCCTCAAACATCCAGTTTTTCTTCCGAGGATGAAAATGAAGCTGGACCACCAGGTGGCGAAAATTTGAACCGTTTCACTGATCCAGGACTTGAGAGAAAATTACCCAGTGAAGACATACAGTTTTGGGTCACACATGGTCCGTCGAATTATCAAAATTTGACTGGACCGTTTGAATCGTCCAAGCGTCAATATGATAAGGAATCAACGTCAAGATATTGCTCCCAAAATTTAATCTTTGGAAAGAAACCGAATGGAGAGAATACAAAACGAGATTGGCTCATTTATTCACCTGTGAAAGGTAAGCTTTGATTAACAACTGAGCCCTTCATGTATTTATGATACATTGACAGTTTTTGAAATGTTATGCTATTTTTATCAAAACGATTGTATTTTTTTAAAATTCTAGTTCCGTATTATTCGTTTCCATCAAGTTCTCCCCTATGTGTAACAACGCGGTATATTTGAACACCATATGCACTTCTGTTAGCTTGGTCCAAATTATCAGCAACGAGCGTATCACGCAAAGTTAAAACGCAACCAAAACTTAAGAATTTTTGACAAGAATGAGATCTAATTTTTTTTTGTTGATCAGGTTCTTTTCCGGAATTTTAGTCAATCTTATTCGTTTCAATTCTTCTTTAATTATTATAAATTATAATTACAATCGCTTTTATTTAACTTCACTTTTGGCAAATCAAATCTTGCAACAACAATTTTGAATGTTTTTATCTTACCAAAACGAATCAAATTTTGCATAGTTGTGTAACTTGAAATTACAAATAAATAGTTAAAAAAACACTCTTTTAGCCATACAAAAAATTCAAAAAGTACCAAAAAACAACTGAAGCACAAAAACAACTACAAAAAAGTGAAAAGTGAATAAAAAGTTAAAAGTTTTCATTAAACATAAAACGCAACGCAAAAAAAAACATTCGGGTAAATGTATTAAAGATCGAGATTTTTATGATCAATAAATGATCGAAAATACATCGTTTTTGGAGAGATACGATGCTACGTTTCAATCTCCAGACTATAAGGTTAACATTTCAGTTACGGGTTTCATGTCTTGAATACCGTTTAATTCATTTTTGTTCTCAAATTATAATAATATATTTTGGTTTAATGTCAGGCCAAGTCTATTACTTTTTTTTGTAAGTTTTTTTGCCGCCAGAAAAATCGAACAGACTTGCGCGTGAAGGGTATGATGATTGGAAAAACGTCGGTTTTCATTTACAGCAGCATGAGAAGATTTTGAATCATCGGCAGTGTGCTAATTTACCTGAAAAAACGGAAACATGAAAATTTGCCAGATCTGTTCAGAAATGGACTATCCGAAGAAAAAAACCTATTGGCGCAATGTTATAAAACGAGTAGTTGCTGTTATCATCACTTTGGCAGAACGAGGATTGTCATTCGAGGTACAAACGAGCACTTTGTAAAGCCGGATCATGGGAATTATTTAGGAATACTTGAACTTCTTTGGACAGTTTGATCCATTTTTGCGGGATCATATTGTACGATATCTAAATGCTGGAAAAGGTGTTCCTTCGTATTTATCCAAAACGATCTGAGAAGAATTAATAAACATCATGGGCAAAAAAGTCAGATCATATATTTTAGAAGAGGTATCTCTAGCTCTATTTTACAGCCTTTTCGTTGATTCAACTCCCGATGTATCACATACAGATCAATTGTCAGTTGTTCTCCGGAATGTTTCACCAATAGATCACAAACCAGTTGAAAGGTTTATACCTTTTCTTGAAACAGAAGGTCATACTGGCGAAAGTTTGAAAACCCTAACTGTGAGCTTCGTCACTGAGGATTGCGGTATGGAAATTCAAGATTGTAGAGGACAGTCCTATGACAACGCACCAAACATGTCTGGAAAGTATCAGGGTCTGCAAGCCAAAATATTAGAACTGATAAATATGCGATTTATGTTCCTTGCGGTACATATTCCCTCGATTTAGCTGGACAATCTGCTGTTAAATGATGTTTATACGCAGTTTTTTTTTTTTCGATAATGCAATCATTGTATTACTTCTTATCTACAAACCCTCACCGTTGGGGTGTGGTGAAAAATTAAATCAAAAACGCAAAAACGTTGAAATCATTGTCAGATACGCGCTGGGAAGCACATGCTAATGCAACGAACGCGGTTTATGATTCGTTTCATAAAATTGTCAAGACTTTAGAGAGCATTGAAAATGATGAGTTGGAAAATAATGACACTCGGCATGAAGCGGGGTGCATCGCAAACAGATTGCAAAAATTCGAATTCGGGTTCATTTTAATTTTGTGGGATTCAATTTTGACCTCAATGCGTGCAACTAGTAAATTATTACAAGCTGAACAGATCGACTTACAAACGTGTGCAGCCTTGTATAAAACTTTAGACGAAAAGTTAGGCAAGTTTCGTGATAAGTTCAATATTTTCGAGGAAAAGGCTAAGAAATTGTTACCTGATGTATAGTATTCTAAAAATCATCGCGTAGAATAAAATAAAACAACCGAACGACGGAGGCTCTCCTGAAGTCGAATTTTCGTCTCGTGTGAATTTCAGAATGACATGTTTTCTCGAAATCATCGATAAACTCAACGTCGAAATAAAAAAGGGCAAAAGATTATATGGACGTTTCCGAGAAATTCGCAGGTTTTAAATAATTTTTCAATGAGCGATGAAGAACTCTGTAAAGCGGTTAACAATTTGGTTGGCTTTTATGGAAGAATTATCAGCTGAACTGGAACATTTTCATTGTTATATAAACAACACATACACCGCTGCCGAAAAATCTCAGTCAGTTGTAAGAGATTTTAATGAAAGACCAATTGGCAAATGTATTTCCGAATGTAGAAAAAGTTCTCCAAATTTTTTACTTTTAATGTTAACGAACTGTACGGCGGGACGTTATTTTTCACAGTTGAAATGAATTAAAGCGTCTCGAAGAGCTACTATGCGACAAGAACGATTGGACATGTTAAGTCTTCTCTGCATAGAAACAGACATTTTAAGGAAAATCAACTTCGATGATGTTACTGAAACTTTCTGCGAATCAAAATGCAGAAAAAAGTTTTTCTGAAAATGTACATATGATCTAAATTGTATTCATTATTCAAATTTGTAAATTAAATCTCTTTCAAAGTTATGATTGACTTTTTTATGAAGTGGAGGGGAAAATAGGCCTCAAATTAAGAATTGCCTAGGGCCACTGTGAGTCCTAATCCGGCACTGTCCATTGAGCATATACGGTACACATTGCTGCCTGGTCTGGAAAACTGGCAAATTGTACAAAAGTTCGGAAACAAAACTCAATGTTCTGGTGCTTTTTAAAGAAAACAGACGATTGTAGGTCTACTCTAGTGTTGTGTCTTAATCAAAAGTTGAACTTTTTGAATAAGCCCTTACGTTGCAGAACTGGTCGAATAATATTGAATCATCTATTTCTACCACTTTTGACTGTAAATATTGAATAAATGGTACAATATCCTCAAAACTGTGGTCCTTAATATTTTGAAGTTTTAACCATTTGGAACACTTGAATTCCTCCATAGGTTGCATCCATTTATCCAAGTAGGCTACTCATTGTAGGTTTCATAGAAACATTAACACCTTGCATTCTTTATCCAAATTCCAAACCATCCTCTGAAAATGTATTTAACATCTGTCTGACTATAGGTTAAAAACCTAAATGGGCAATCAAGAAAAATACCTAACATTTTCGATAAATTAGAAATGCCGGCGGGACATAACTAAAATTAATGAATAGGAGGATGGTTGGTAACCCTCCGTAGGACTGTTCCACTTAAAACGAAGATTCTTATACAGACCCTGTAATTCCCGGCGCTGACAGCGGCTATCCTGGGTGTAGTTTTCTACACCCCTCCATGCAAATGCCGAGATAGTAGGCTACCTTGTTTCAAGTTCTGGAGAACTTAACCCATTTCCGTCCCTAATAATTACGGTCACACACACTCTACAACTGTCACCTCAATAGCACAGATTACAAATTGATCACACAAGTACACGGAGCTGATGACCAAGATCCCCCAGCTTCAATAACCTGTATAAACATTATTAATATAATATTGGTATGAAAATGATCACTGTTTATGCGACTTGGACTGGCTGCGTGGCTCAGTGGTAACGTTCTCGCCTGCTTTGTCCAAGGTTGCAGGATCAAACCCTGGCGCAGCCAGTTGGCATGTGAGGGAGCTGTGTCAGTAGATTTACTGGCACGTTAAAGACCACCTTCTGGGTAAAATTCCGATACTCCGGGGTCTCTAAAATCCTCAGTAGTTCCGTAAAACCAGTAACATTGATATTATTATTATTATATTATGCGACTTGAGTTAAAGATAACGAAGCGACTCAGGCCTTCTCACTTGTAACTAGGTTAGAGAAGAATGTTTCGTCAGTTTTCACACCTAATTCCTTACAGACTCAAGAATTCTCCCCCGCTCCCCAATATCAGAATAAGTCACATCAGCCACATGAATGCCACGGCCCTCGACTGCACGGAGGATGCTTTTAAGTAGATCAGATCTCATTGCTACGCCGAAGTCGTAATAAACAGGCTGATTCCACTTCGAAAACAAATCTCGAATCATTGCAACCTGCACATTACTGTGGGGACCCAAACTGCATCTTCGGTCGAATCGTAGCATACACGCCCTTCGATTTTCATTTCACCGAATGAAATAACACAAAACTTCTTCACAGTTTGTAGCCCTAGTTTCTAGCAAAGAAATAACTTCATGAAGAATACCCTGCTGGCATTTAAAATGCTGTGTCCACTTCTGAAGTGTCGAACGATTGGGCAAGGGGAAATTACACTTTCTTCAGGCGCGGCTGGTGATTAAAGGCTCTTAGGCGGCGCCTCTCTTGGAAGATTCTATAAATGCACATACCGTATTTAATTGAGGAATTTATAATTTATATTGATTGGAAACATTTATAAATTTCACTCAATTCATTCAGTCACGAGTCAATATATTTGAAACTGTTGATAAAGAATGTTTTTCAGATGGATAGTAGCGCCGTTAGGCTGCGCCTTAGATGTCCTATTCCTTCCTATGTAACAGGGATGGGAGGCGTGGTTATGAAAGCTCCTTTCGTTTCAATTGTATCGCTGAAGGCTCAGGCGACTGCAGCCTAAGCCAGGCTTGCCAACGACGACAAGATGTTCTTATTCTGTGGAACGCATTCAAAGTTGTTCAAGGAGACTGAAACCACTCTCATGAAAGTTTATACTTTCCCTCTTTCACACGTTACCAGAAACAGTTAGATATGACTAATAAATGATAATCATTATTGAGAACACAAATGGTATCCCTTAAAATATAATAACTAAAATATTTCCGCCAGATAGCACCATGAGGTGGCAAGGGGTAGCAGAACCATCTACCGAGACTTAAGGGAAGTATTCTGTTTAAAATATGCCACCGCCCATGCTGCGTATTTGTAAACAAGTGTTCGCGCGTTTAAATCGTTGGTGTAACTTAATTAGTTCATTAATTATGTTGTTTGTCAGTAGCAAGTTTGCGTGTTATGGGCTACAGTTAGGGTTGCCATTGCATTTTTTAATCAAGGTCGTCAAACGTTGTAATAAATAATACACATATGTATTAAATAAGCAAGCCTTCGTGGCCTAGGCGGCAGCACGCCGGCCTCTCACCGCTGGGTCCGTGGTTCAAATCCCGGTCACTCCATGTGAGATCTGTGCTGGACAAAATGGAGGCAGACAGGTTTTTCTCCAGGTACTCCGGTTTTCCCTGTCAAAATTTAATTCCAGCATCACTCTCCCCTATCATTTCATTTCATCTGTCATTAACTTCATCATTGCCCCCGAGGAGTGCGTCAGGCCTCGGCAGCCGGCACAGTCCATATCCTCGCCGCTAGATGGGGGGTTTCATTCATTCCATTCCTGACCCTGTCGGAGACTGGAAGCAGGCTGTGTATTTTCATTTTCATGTATTAAATAAGCATTGCTTAATCAAATGCACAACATTCAACTAGATATTGCTGACGTATCATATAGGCCTATGGCACCAGCAACTTACAAATGCTTTTCATTTGATCGAACCTTTGCAAACATCTTTTATTTGTAAGTACCTTCTGATAAAATTCACTACAATTTTCGTCATAATTGTAATATGTGAACAATTTTTGTTTTATCAAACTAATGGAGTTTCTGTTTGTATAACCTCTCCATTTGATATTCATGACATAAAAAACTCTCTCCGTAAATGTATTGGAGGGGAAAATGCTGAGTATTAACTTCACAAGGACTATGATACTCCTTAATTTTGTTGTCCCGAATAAATCTATAACATGTCGCACCCCCGGTGTAAGACTGCCACAATTCAAAAAACATGAATTTTGAAATATGTGGTACTTATAAATGCCTATGATCAAGTCCGTGTCCTGTAAAACTGCCACAACTCAGATCCTATAAATAGCAATTCTACGGCACTGAATAGAAAACTGCCATAACTCAAAATTACTATTATTTTTGATTAAAACACATAATTATAATCCATGAAAGAAATTTGTATGTTATTGTATAGTACTAGAAATTGTTAGAAGTTAATAATACGTTACTTTCACTTTATTTGTGTAAATATTTATATTTTTTCTATTAGCTCAAAATCTTTAAATGCTTCTCCTGAAAATGTGTTCTTTTTGACTTGTGGCAGTCTTGCACCGGGGGAGCGATGTATCCATCTATCTAACACAGACACATTAATCATTTTCTCTTTCAAACTTGCTCCTGTATCACCAGACAACAAGCTAGATATTACAATCAATTCTGAAGCGGGATATTTGAAAATTGGTGCAAAATTGAATATATTATCAAATTAACCAAAAAACGGAATATTTGGCGTTCCGTTAAAGATTAAAACAGAACGCGTAACAAAACCAGAAATAACGGAATTGTTCCGGGTAAAACGAAACGTCTAGCAACCCTAGCTACAGTAGTGGTAAGTGTATGAATTCAGTTAGTAGCGTATCGGGCAAAAATCTCGACCATGAAACTAGGCTGATTGTGAAGGGTCACAGGAGAGGCAGAGCGGTGTTTCTCTACCCTAAAACGAGTGAAAACATTTTTACGAAACACAATGAAGGAAGACCGACTGTGCACTTGCAATGTGTTCCACAGAAAAGGAATTGTTGGAGTCACCGAACTTCAATGAGCTTGTCATGGACCACTTTGCAGCGCTAAAGGAGAGGAGGGCAGACTTCACTTACAAACCTATGAATTAAGGTACCGGTAGGTCATGTGTTTATATACCGACAGTAGTGGCTACGCGGGCTAAAGCGCTGCGTTAGGACAAGGGGCCAAGCTCTCTGCTGACTCGGTAGACGCGTGGGTTCGAGCCCCACCGTCGGCTGTCCTTGAAATGGTTTTCCGTGGTTTCCCATTTTCAACACCAGGCAAATGCTGGGACAGTACCTTCTGACAGGCCGCGGCCGCTTCCTTCCACATCCTTGCCCAGTTTCATTCATCTTCATCCATTCCATCTCTAATCCCGACGCGCAGGTCGCCCACGGGCGTCAACTAGAAAGACCTGCACTCGGCCTCTCAGGAGGCTACACGAAAAAAAAATGTGTTTATATGAAGTAATAGCAAGTAGCTTCACTGCTCTTAATATCTACAATTGTGTTTATTTATTTGTTTCCATTTATCCCTTACGATCGGGTTTACTTTCGGACTATGTTACAGATCAATTCCCTTACAGTTCTAGCTGGTAGGCACAGTCTTTTCTAAGTAAATTGCGATTGTTTGGTAGTGTACAACCGTGAAACAGACTCCTCTGATTGGGACTAATTAGAATGGGGAGTAGGTTAAATTAGAAACGGAATGCATTGCCTCTTCCTGAATGTTGAAACTAGGTAAGTACATTCCTTTTAATTAGGAAAAAAAATGCTTCATAAAATAACATCATGGTGCCAATCTGTTTGTCAACAAGAAGTCTGTTCCGAGCTCCCCCACCTTTCACCGTGAAATTAAAAATCCTGCAGCGGTGTATGTGGGTGTCGTATAATGCGTTATACCAGCATTTTGCCACTACGTGCTGAGCCTTCCCCAGCTGCAACACCACGAGCCGTGGCTGACTTTCTTAAATACTCGTAGGTCTTCTTCGAAAGTGCTCTCAGTGCTAGAGCATTTGCGCTGTCCTCGGAAGGTCATTTTACTATCTTGTTTCCACGTAAGACGCACCGAATCTGACCTGGAGTGAACCATTTAGAAACTACATTCTTTACTTCTTGGCATAAGGTTTTACTTGTCTTGCGTGGTGAAAGTTTTCTCTTTTAGGACGCTAATTATCTAGACCTACTTACTGATCATAAAATAGCTTTTTAGCTTATTATTATGAAACGGCAAGGGGTCTAGAATATTGGACATAATAGTCTCTCAGGTTTCAAGTTAATACCCGACATAAAGCCAAACAATTTAAGTGCCTAATGCGATTAGCCTGTTGATTATTTAGACCACTGTACACTGGAAATATATTACTATTAGAAAACATCTAAGTCCACCCAGAGAACCACGCCTAACCCAGATCGACTGCCACCCACCTCATAGCCTACGGATTATGTAAGGGTGTGGCCGGCGTGACGGCACCCTCATCCACATGACTTTGGTTTTAGTCCATGGCGTGCCACCTCCCTGATCATGCAGCTACTCAATTTCCTTCACGGGGTTTTGTGCACCCCGTTCCAGCCCTTACGTCAGATTCCAAATTTCTAGCGGAGTCGGGAATCAAACTCGGGGCTTCCTGGGTGAGGCAAACTTACTACTTTGCTCGCGCTCTGCGTGTTATATACCGTACATTAAAATTAAAAATCGATTTTAAAGCTTCAGCTAGTCTTTTAACTGATACTATTCACGGAACAGCCTCGTCAGTAAATATACTGGCACATAAAGATCCTCTTCAGAGTAAAATTCCGAAGTCTGACGTATTTAAAACCACAGCAGTTAAAAGGGACTTCAAATCCATACCTAGTAATATGGTCGATTGGTTCCTTAGTTTAGGGGCTGTGACAAGCGGTCATGTAGCCCTGTGTACTTTGGGTGTGTGTAGAATCTGTCTGATAACCGGTGGTAATTGTGATGGTTGTATTACAGGTAGTGTGTGCTATCTGTAACTCAGGTAAGGATTGCAGACGATCAATTTCAAGTAGTTTCTACTTTTGCTACCAAATGCTACCGTCAAAGACACCTAGCTGTGAACTTGGCTACTAGATGCCACCACAACCAGCACCTGGAGGCGAACGTTGGAACATAATGAGCGTTAGTCAAATCGAACCTACAAATTAAACTCCACACAATTTTAGTTAGTGAAAGGTTCTTTAACATGCCATACATCTATGACATGGAACCACCGATGGAAGGCATACTGAGGAATTTTTGACGCTTTTAAAAAATCCGTCGACTTCGGCCGTGTTTAATCCCACGGTCTTGGGCACAGAAGCTCAGCATGCTACCAACTACGCCACCGAAGCCGCTTACCGAGTAATATCACCCGGTCTTGTGTTGATTCTTAGCCGCACAGTGCAGAGTTATTTAATAACATATTTAAAACTACTTTTTAAGGAATAGTAAATCAGCTGAGCACAGCCCAAAAATTACTTGTTTAAATGGGGAACTTGGACATTGTGACTATTCAGCCCCGTGTACTTGGGTGTGTGTAGAATTTGTCTGGTAACCTGTATGATTGTGGTGTCTCTGGTAGAGTGTGTATTTGTAAATCAGGTGAGGATTGAGAAGGAGGCGGTCGTGGTCTTTAATTAGGAACCATCCCAGAAGTGGCCTGGAGTAGAAGGGGCAAACCGCGGGAAACCACTTCCAGGGTGGCTGAGGTCGGAATCGAACCCACATTTTGTCAGTTTTGCCTCACGAGGCTGAGTGTAACCGCAGTAGTTAAAAGGGACGTAAACAATAACATTATTTTTATTATTATATGAACACTGACCTCCGGGGTGACAGGCAAGAATGCTAATCATTACACCACGAAGTGGGCACACAGTAGTCTGACTTAAGACACCGATGACCGTTTTGTTCCAGGTCCATAGTTGTTTACCTCACTGATTAATTTTCAATGTTTAATATTGGAGTACTATTTTACTAGTCTCCTGACAGGAGGGTAGCAAGTTTAAATGGTACAGACTGTAGTGATAAGCCCTTCATAGGGTATTAGTTGACATGCGAGGACCAGCACATTCACATTTCTCTTTAAAAACAACCCTTTTGTTGCCATAGACAGCTGTGAGCAGTGTTATACGTGGTCGGCCACGAAAGTGAACACCCGGTGACGTCAAGAAGCAGCCTATGCAATGGCAAGCCGAAGCGCGCAGTCCGTAATGCCATCCCCCTCCCCCCCCCCCCCCCCCCTGCTAGTGGCCAACGGTTTAAGTGCAGCCAAGTTATGGATATCACGAAGCAAATAACAAAATTAAACGAAAATTGGGGGGGAGTGCGAAACATCATCACCCAGTGACAAGACGGTAATGACATGAAAACTATTCCTTGCCCCCGCCCTGTCACTGCCAAGATTAAAGGGTCAAAATAGTCCATGAAGACAAGGACTCCATAACATCGTCCAGTCTAGATCTTGGTAACTTAGGTAGCGAAAAAATACAAATGACTTCCTTATTTGCGCTACCTCTCCCATTCCTTCTTCCACACTACACCCTCTAGTACAAAGAAGCATCACTTTTGGCCGGCATGTATGTATTAAGAAGATATAAGGTGATCCTTCCAAATATATGTGGTCATTGCAATTTGACGGGTCATTATTGATTATTGAAATGTATTTTGATCGATTCCGTGCTGTCTGAAGCCCGACCTCTCAACTAATTTATTAACATACTTTTCACATTTTTTCGGTGTTCGTCCACCGCTAGTTGTCTGCAGTGCTTTACTTAGGACACAGCAGGAATTCTAATACATGTCGTGGATTAAAGTGGGGTTGGTGGGTGGCTTATTGACAGCTGAGGAGAAAACATCTATCACTACATCATTTCCACAATTATTATCATTCATCGTAACAAACGGTATTTCGGCTAATTTCAACAGTTTATCGGATTGTATCGTGTGTTTGGCTCCCGTGGAATGGTACGGTACATAATATATACTGAACCATATTCTTAATAATTTCACCTCCGAGATTTGCTGATGACATCGTTATCTTAGGAGACACACCAGAGGATTAGAATTAATTTTTAAATGGTATGGATTCTGTCTTGGGGAAAGAATTCAGGTTCACGATGAAACTTAATAAATGTATAACAAAGATATTGGAATCCAGCCTGACGAACTCCTAAACCCGTATGGACGTCAAATTGACAGGTGAAGAGCTAAGTGATGTAGGAGACTTCTATAAGCACAATGACCAGTGACGGACGAAACAAGGAAGATATAAAAAGTAGGTTGGTTTAGGCAAGGACATAATCATTTCTACAGAAAAGAAATGTATTGACCACGAATATAGGCTGCGCTATATATAGGTATTAGGAAGTCATTATTGAAAGCCTTTGTCTGGAGCGAGGTGCTCAATAGAAGTGAAACTTGGACTGTTGGAGCAGCAGAAAAGAGGAGAATTGAAGCGTTCGAAATGTGGTGTTACAGGAGAATGATGAACATCGGATGCCTAGATGGGGTGAAGAGGTATTAAGTCGATTGGGAGAGGAGAGATGTTTGTGACGACTGCCTGTGAAGAGATAGGATGGTAGGATACATACCATGACACTCAGGAATATCAAAGTTATCTGTGGAAGGAAGGTTCGAGGATGAGAACTGTAGTGGTAGACCAAGGGTAGAATATGATAAACAGATTGCCTCGGATGTAGGTTGTGGTACCTATGTAGAGATGTAGGATGTACCCTACAGGGAAGTAGGCTATGGAGCGCTGTATCAAACCAGTCGAAAGACTGAACACTCAAACAACAACAATTCTTAATTCTAGACAGTAATATCTTGTTCAGTGTACAAATAATGTGACTATAACCACACACAAAGACAGTATGTGTCTAAGGAGAGCTTCAAAGTCACTTCTATTGAATGAATCCGTTCAATTTTTATTTTATTTCGAACTTGGCGGCTTGTAACGCGTGGAGGATGTTTTGAATACAATTAGTGCATTTTATTTTGAATACGGTATCTTACTTTTTGGTGAGAATGAACAAACTGAGAACTCTTTTCAAGTTAGATGACAGATCCAAGCAGGAGTATTTCAAATGTTGTCAAGATATGGGACAAAAATAAGTTAAGGTAATTAGTCTTACAGCGGAAAGATATTGTGTGCTCAGTGCCCAGCGCAGTTTACAATACCAGAATATAGAGGTAACCTTGACAGAGGTATTTGACTAAGAACACCTTTATGATGATAAATTATACAACTTGTTCCAATGTTAGTTTTGTGTGTATAGATAAACACATCTTTCTCTCACTTCCGTTCAATGAGGAGAATTTAGGAGTTTTCATTTGAACTGGGCATTGTGTGGTATCTGGAGGCCTGTACACAGCTAGTCGTGATTCTCAAAGAAGCTTGTGCTACGATCAGATAACTTACACGGAACCTCTTTAAGTCGCGTTGATAGGCGTGTTATGTACTAACAATCAGATATCCCCGCCTCGTCCAAACATTGTACAGGTTTGTGTGTGTTTGGGAACAAAGGAACTGAACATACGATGGGCACATTCCACAGTTGCTCCATTTCACTTCTGTATATATTCGAACTGGCGTTAATAATACCGTACCTATAAATTGCTCATTTTATCCACTTAGTCCTAGTGACTCGTATTAGAATTTACTCGGCATTATTCTCTGACTCATTTGATAAAGTAGGATTTACTGTTATTGATACTGTGCACCTCACAGAACATATTCGGAATACCAATATTACATTTGGAGGACTGTGATTACCTCATTTGAAGTATGAGGCTATTTCGGTGAATAAGTACAGTAAGTAGGCTATGTAAATAATGTTCAGGTGAATTTCTGTGTTCTAGTTCTCTAACGTAATGGACGAGCGAGCTGTGATCAAAAGTGAGCCGGAATGGTCGACAGAAACAGATGACTTGGCCGACATTGTAAGACATATTCTAATTCCACATATTGTGTAACATTGCAATCTTAGTGATGTCCAAGACAACATGTTTGTAGTTAGCATGGTAAATTATATTAAAGCAGTAAGTTAGTCAGTATCTGTTAACTAGAGGGCATATTGAGTCTGTATTTTCATACTTGGGTATTACTTGCTTTTGAGAAGCTGAAACAATGTTACGACATTCATAATGATTTTTCCTCTCAAAATTGAATGCCTCTTTCTTATGCAATAGAGATACAACATAGTCGTTGTTTTGAATAATGACCTGCAGTGTTGCCACTTCATAATTTGTATGTTACTGCAATGACTCACTAGAAAGAAAGATTTACAGCAATCATTAGATTTGGAATCCCCTCTGTTCCAAGACTTGAATTCATAGAGACTGGGGATATCGGCTTATTGCAATCATCACACGATGTCTAGAACAGAAGCATACTGAGAAAGTTATCTTATATCAATAAATTAACCAAACTGAACACTAACGTGACTTTCGGAATATGTAATTAATATAATCTTATAAAAATACTTTAACTTAAATAAGTTAACTGAAATACTTGAAACAGTTATGAACTCGTAAAAACCTTTTAATATTGAGATACAATGTAGTATTGTGTGTTATCTTTTGCAGAGTGAGGCTGTCCTAGACGTCAATATAGTTCTATTGATTAAGGTACCGTCTGTCATATTCCTTTGGTTTTACCTCTGTCACTTTTCTATTCCGCATTCCCCAGGTAACACTGCATATTTATCTCATTCTAATTCTATTCTCCATCATCTACACAATTTGATGTCACTATTTCCCTTTGAGTGCCTTTTTGAGCTGCACCCATTTCCCACATAGGAGGCGTTGTTCCTCTTCCCTCCATATCTTTATGCCTTGATTATATGAACCCCCATCCATTTATCGTGAATCCTTCATGGTCTATTATTTATAGCGAGGGTTGTTTATAAAGATCAGCTGAATATTATAATGTTGAAGGTAGAATGCAAACACACTTGCCATTGAAAACAAATGTTTTTAAAAATCAGTATTGATTTGATTTTGATTTGATTTTATTTTATTTTCAAACGTTTAAAATTATACGCCAAATCAATACATAAAGAAATACATATTTTATATATTGGTACATGTTTCGACCCATAATGGGGCCATCCTCAGCCTAAAAGGAAAATCAATTAAGAATTGAAAACTAAAATAGCATATGTGACTTAAATCTAAATTAAAATGAAAAATTAATGAAAATAATTGTAATAAATAAAATATAGTAATAAAATGGATATCCTTACAAATGTAGTATTAATTAAAATAAGTATACAATAATTTAAAAAGTTAGTTAGAAAATAAGAACTATTTACGGTGAGTGTAAAAATGTTAAACTTTAAAAATGTTTATCAAAATATACACAAAATAATTTAGAAAATCAATAAATAATTCAGTTCGGCGCTTGAGTTAAACAAGTTGAATCCTCTTCAATACGGATTTTATTAACAATTTTGAATAGGTGCCAACGATGACATGAATTAACCTCGTTGTATAGGATGGAGAATAATAATGACATGCCACCTTTACTTCATTGATCTGATAAATACTTAATGTATGCATTACATACTACGGGAGAATTTTCAACACGACGGTTGCATTAAAGCGGAAAATACATAACCTAACACTGTTTGGCAAATGTAAATAGGAACATCTCATTTCATTTTTCATTTCATATTTATTCATCAGTGCCTTACACTATATTTACATTACACTGAAGGGAGTCTCTGAAAAGAGCAAAGCCCCACTTTGCATTCGGGATGCGTCAGAGCCCCGTAATTCTATTTGAAGAATCCCGTTTTTAGCCTACTTTCGATTTTTGCAAAAAATGAAAGTAGACTTATGAGATCACTACAGGGCGAATAAAAGGGTCTCTGTCTGTGTGTGTGTGTGTGTGTGTGAGTCTCTCTGTGTGTGTGTGTGTGTGTGTGTGTGTGTGTGTGAGTGTGTGTACTCTGAATGTCTGTCCCCCCCTATCAATTCGAACACGGTGAGCGCAAATTGAACGAAATTTGGTACAAAGGTAGCACTAGCAAAGGACACCTCAGTGTCATGTTTTATATCGCCGCCATCTTGACGGAAACGTAATGGCGGCCACACAAATGTTCAAAGCTTACATCAAATTACGACTAACCTAATCATCCGATCTCTACCAAATTTTGCAACAACCTACCTTTATGGAGGGAGCATCCTTTGACAAATCTAATAGGTCATTGGCCTAATAGTTTGCGGATGGCGGCCATCTTTGTGTCAAAGTCGATTACCCCTATTAATTCGTACACGGTGAAACCGAATGGAATTAAATTTGGTACAGAGGTAGCACTAGCAAAGGGCACCCCAGTGTCATGTTTTATATCGCCGCCATCTTGACGGAAACGTAATGGCGGCCACCCAAATGTTCAAAGCTTAAATCAAATTACGACTAACCTAATCATCCGATCTCTACCAAATTTTGCAACAACATACCTTTATGAAGGGAGCATCCTTTGACAAATCTAATAGGTCATTAGCCTAATAGTTTGCGGATGGCGGCCATCTTTGTGTCAAAATCGATTACCGCTATTAATTCGAACACGATGAAACCGAATGGAATGGAATTTGGTACAGAGGTAGCATTAGCAAAGGGCACCTCAGTGTCATGTTTTATATCGCCGCCATCTTGACGGAAACGTAATGGCGGCCACACAAATATTCAAAGCTTAAATCAAATTACGATTAACCTAATCATCCGATCTCTACCAAATTTTGCATCAACATACCATTATGGAGGGAGCATCCTTTGACCAAACTAATAGGTCATTAGCCTAATATTTTGCGGATGGCGGCCATCTTTGTGTGAAAATCGATTCCCCCTATTAATTCGAACACGGTGAAACCGAATGGAACGAAATTTGGTACAGAGGTAGCACTAGAAAAGGCCACCTCAGTGTCATGTTTTATATCACCACCATCTTGACGGAAACGTAATCGCGGCCACCCAAATGTTAAAGGCTAAAATGTAATTACGACCAACCTAATAATCTAGTCTCTACCAAATTTTGCAACAACAAATCTTTATGTGGGAAGCATATTCTGAACAAACTGCTAGATCATCAGCCCAATAATTTGCAGATGGTGGCCAAGTATGTGTGCAAATCGATTCCCTCTATCAATTCAAACACGGTGAAACCGAATTGAACGAAATTTGGTACAGAGGTAGCACTAGCAAAAGGCACCTCAGTGTCATGTTTTATATCGCCGCCATCTTGACGGAAACGGAACGACGGCCACCCAAATGTTAAAAGCTTAAATCAAATTTCGACCATCCTAATAATTTGATCTTTACCGGATTTTGCAACAACATGCCTTTTTGTGGAAATTATCTTATGACTGACTACAAGGTGATCAGCCCAATAGATTGCAAATAGCGGCCATGTATGTGTGCAAATCCATTCCCCAGATCAATTCAAACACGGTGAAACCGAATTAAATGATTTTTTTTACAGAGGTAGCACTAGCAAAGGGCACCTCATATTCATGTTTAATATCCCTATAGCACGTTGTATTTCAACAAGCTACTACACCCAACATTCAATTATACTCCTTGAAAAGGACAAAGAGTTATAACAATACCCATGTATTTAGGAGAATGTAGGCTATATGTTCTTTACTGAACATCTTGTTTCTTCTAAACGTTTTGGACAATTATTAGAATTGCCACATATCTATATTGGGCATTTCAACTCAAATTCTTGTACAAATTTCCGAATTTCTCCATCCCATACAACGAGGTTAATTCATGTCATAGTAATACTGGTTGGCTCATATTCAAAATTGTTAATAAAATCCGTATCGAAGATGATTCAACTTATTTAACTCAAGCGCCGAACTGAATCATTTATTGATTTTCTACATTATTTTGTGTATATTTTGATAAAAAAAATAAAGCTTAACATTTTTACACTCACCGTTAATAGTTCTTATTTTCTAACTACATTTTTAAAATTGTTGTATATTTATTTAATTAATACTACATTTGTAAGGATATCCATTTTATTACTATATTTTATTTATTAAAATTATTTTCATTAATTTTTCATTTTAAATTAGTATTAAGTCACATATGCTATTTTAGTTTTTAATTCTTAATTGAAGTTCTTTTTAGGCTGAGGATGACCCCATTGTGGGTCGAAACATGTACCAATATATAAAATATATATTTGTTTATGTATTGATTTGGCGTATAATTTTAAACGTTTCATGTTGAAGATACCAAATAAAGCACACAAGTCGGGCATTTATTTCATTTTGTGATCTTTGAAAAATACTTTCCATGTAAATAGGCCTACTGATCCAGGCCGTCCATGTTGTGTTGTGTTTTGAAGAAATGAAAGGAAATGGAAACCAGACAATGTTCTTTTAATTTCTCGGATTCCTGTAATGTTCATTTTGCACGTTGTATGTGAGATATATTAATTGCACCTCTGCAAGGGAACATATTTGTGAAACAAGTAATTTCTCTGCAGGTAGATGCTCATCATAGGAGGGATATTAAGACAGAATCATGTCCCACGCCGCAGATTGTTGCATTCAGTAAAGCAGAATGTCCTACACCGGAGATTGTTCCATCGATCAAGGTAGAATCTTCAGATGTGAAAGGAGTAAGTACTTTATCGAGTTAATATTCTATGCCTCTTTACAAGACATGCCGTGTTCTTCATCTCCTTATCACCAAATGGTATTTAGGGATTCAATAATTGTATTTTCACTAGTGTATTGATGACAAATGTTAGGTTGTGTATTGTACAGAACGCACAAGCCTTTTGGTTAATGGCGCTGTCATTAAATATCTGACCCATTCTGGACACTAACCAGCGACCGCCGGCTTTGTATGCTGTTGCTCTGACCAATGAGCTGCCATGGTGACCAAGTTGAAACCGTCTTTGATAATCAGGGTTGCCAACCTGTGAAGTTAAATTCACCTAGATTTCCTCCTTAAATCCCCGAGATTTGAATTATTTTTCCATTTTTCTCCCTCTATAAATAAAACACATTGCCATGGTGGCCTCGGGTTCCCTCAGCGGCCATGATGGTTGTGATGGTTACCTGACATGTGGTAATATTCACGTTGGTCTAAGACTACGTGGCTTTATGAGCAAGTTGATTCTTGTTTTGAGACAGCGCATGACGTCATGTTACGATATTTCATGTCAGACGAGTTGCTTAATGGGGATGAGGTTGGGGAAGACAAGGGTCACCTAAATTGGTTCCTAATTGTCAACCATTCTGGTTATTGACTACGGTCTGAGAGATAAAGTAATTAGCAAGCTCTTAGATTGTACTCACAAGGCTGAATGCTGGTTTGGAGGAAGAGGGTCGACCATATTAGACTTGAGTGGCCACCATTTTGGCTACAGGTTAGGATAAAATATCAGCTGGTTTATAGAATGTTATAGTAAGCGATGCATAACCTGTGGTATTGTTGTGTACATTGATCCATATTGAGTCGTATCAGTTATTTCCTAAATACAATCGCCTGTCAATACTAATATTGAATACTTATTTTATAACAAATCATGTTTACAATGAACATGTTTCAACATACGATGTTGAGTATAAGACTTAAAACTTAAAACTCTTGAAACATTATAAAATAATACACTACTCATCAAAACTTTGGAGTAAATTACATTGAGAACTAACACAGTAACATAAGATCATAGATTATATCACAACAGTTTTTTATCAATGTTTCCATATCACTTCAAAATGACAAAATGATAAATGCAGTTTATATTCCACTCCACACAGAGCCTTTATTCATCTAAGAGAAAGCACACCCTGTTGACTATCTCAAGATATTTTCAAAGAATATAATGTTTAGGAATATACACATACGAAATTTTTAGATATATGTCACTTTCACAAAGTTATATTCATACTTTCATCAAATTGAAACCTACATTTGTTATAACTATTTTTAGTAAAATTTTTCATATAAAACCCAAGCAAAATATTATTTCAAAGCTTTGCTCGCTATTTCATAAGTTTCCTTTCTCTAAGGTGTGAATAATTTATAAGATGCCTATTGGTAATTACTTTAGTTTAAACATTATATTATAATAGCTTATGTTACATTTGTAATGGGATTCCCTTACATTTGAGAATTAATTAAGTAACCTACCTTTAAGTCTAAATTAAATATTCTTGGAATGGAATAGGTGATCTAAAACACAGGTATCCATTAAAATGTGTCTGATAATATTGTTGCCAGTACGTAATTTGCTTTTATCTAAAATTCACCCTAAAATAGCGTTCTTAACAAATGGTTGGCATTTATCGTATTCCAACAATAGTTTTGATAGATGGGTCATGATCCCCAGACTAACTATTACTGTACCTTTGGAGTCTTACGATATTGAAATTATGAATGGGAGTGAAAAGTGATGATAATTTCCCTCTGGTTCACAAGCATTTGTTAATGAGTAGCTGAAACATTGGTTACCAGTTCACCCTCACAGTTATTTTCTCTCACTAAACCCAATCCCATTTATTTATTCAAAAGAAATAAGAATGAACTAGGAAAAATGCTGTTGGTAGTGAGATACAGTGTAGTATTGTCTGTTGTGTAAAATGTAATTCAAAGATGCTGCCCTGAACTTCAAAAAAGGTTTGTAGTATAGAGAACCATCCCTCGCTCTCTTCTTCATAAGGAATATAATTATGATATTAGCTTAAATATACTACAGATATGTCAATACACTTGAAGTATTCAGAGAATAATTAGTCCATAATATGCTCTTTGTATGGAAAAGTTGGCATGAATTCAAATCAATTCCATCAAGAAAATAGGAGTTGCCACCAAGTAACGACTCTGCATTATTTGGGTTATTTCATGAGAAATAACTAAATACATTTGGTGTCGCATGTAATTTCTTAACTGGAGATGTATCTCGTTTTTTATTAGTGCCATATGATTAACAATAACTAGAAATTATGCAGCAAATGAGGGATATTCTTCTGAGCAAAATACCTTCTGGCATCATAAGAAATACTCAGAACATGGAATAGCTGAAGGAAACAGGCACCAGAGGAAGGATACAGCAATATTGGGTAAATACATCATCAAGTTTGCAAAGAGATAATAAATTGGGAAAAAGAACGCTCATTCTATTAATTTGACCCCGATTGTATTTGTTTGACAAGCGTCATTGTTTTTTTCTCTTCTTTCTATTTCCAATTCCACATTCCCCAAATTTCATTGAACAATATTGCTTTCATTGTTCCCAATGTTATTCATTTTTACATTGCAATTTGTTGGAATTCCATCATGAAAATTGAATGTTAATATTTTTATTTTAGTATTGTAATAAGAAAAAATGGTTAATAGGCGATTTTACTCTGTTTGTATCTCATGTGTACTTTCTTAAAAGAATTCCATCTGTGTAAGTTTACAAGTCATCTGTGAGTTGTAATTCTTGCTATCCAAACGAATACATTTGTGAAACAAATCACTTCTCTGCTGGATAATACTGACATCCCTGGGGATATCAAGACTGAAGAATGTCCCTCGCCAGAGTTTGTTCCATGCATCAAAATAGACACAGCACCTTTGGATATCAAAGAGGTAAGTACTTTATCATGTTACAACTTTATGCCTCCTTGTAAGAAATTACCCTTTCTTCATCTCTTTATCACTAAATGGTATTTAGAGATCCCAGAATTATTTTCACAACTGTATTGATGATAAATGGAAGCTAATAGGTCGTTTGCAGTACAGAAAGCACAAGCCTTTTGAAGAAAGGTGGATAGGTTTTAGCTTAAGATTAACTCTACCCGAGGGAAGTTGATAAAAAGAAAAGAGGAAGAGGGTTTCAGCTGGAAGAAAAAGTAAGGATAGATAGGACGGGAGTTCAATACAAAACATAAACTAAAACTTGAAGTAAGTGTTCAACCACAGTTTCCACAGTACAATGACTGTGAGACAACTAACAGTGGGAAGGGACCTGAACACAGCTAATGGGAAATGCAGCTGGAGCTTGGGCTATTTGCAAGCAAGCGGAAAACGCATCTTCCCTTCCAAGCCAGTATTTGAATACTATGGGGATGGGTGGTGGTCTGGCAAGACAAAGAATGATAAGGAATAAAGATTTACTGGTTTTCCCTTCAAGGGAGTGTGATTTAACCAAATGGTTTGAAATGCTAAAACAATTTGAATTTGCCATGATATTTTTCAGTTCGGGAACTGTCGGATCACCAGAGAATGATCGAGCGCTCCCAGAAAGGGAAGCAATGAAGCGGTTTTAATGCTTTTGTAAATAATTTTACTGGTTTCTTTGAATTTTTTTGTAAGAATACCAATTGTTGCACTTAAGAAAAGTTAAGCTTTTACCCAGCAGAGTGCCGACTAAAAGTTTATACCAGAGGAAAAACTTAGATTTTGGAAACAAACCATAAGTTAGAGAAAAAATCTCAACAAGCAGGAAGCTTGCAGAGCTAGCTATGCTTGCCTTAAGAGCTCGTTAGAATTAGCTATGATAGCTTAGAGAAACTTTGAAAATGTTTTTACTGGAAGTTTCCGTTCAAATTCAACAAGTAGTAAAAAATTTTGAGTAATTATTCTTTTTCTTGGAGAGAATTTAAGCCAATAGGAAGAATCACGGAAGACAAGGTCCTGCCTAATCATTATTCTACTTAGATAAAGCGAAAAGGAGAAATAGTTTATTTTACAATAGAAAACGGTTAACTGAACAAAACATATAAGTTTGATATGGGTTTGAATTAAGAACAATAAGTACGTTTAACATACAAGGGTCTCAGACCTAATAATAACAAGTTTACAATTGGTAAACTATGTTGAATAGGGTTCAAGTTTGAAACTTGCTATAAGCACTAAAATCTACATAAGATTTTTAAAAGTTGTGCTTAAGATTAAAAACTTTAACTTTTATAGAACCAATTATGAAGCAATCATAACTTTGATGATCGAATCAGGTACAATGTAGGCGTTTTTATAATCCCTTTATGGGGATCTTAAAGGCTATGAACAAACATTAAATTCAAAATTATAATAACAAACAAAGGAAAAATTGAGAAGCAGTTTCTATAACTTCATATATTTAAACAGGAATCACGAGAATTTTTTAAATAAAAATTAAGGCAAGTCACCCTTTCGTGAAACCAGGAGAGAAAAATTAGTTGACTCACTGTAAAATGTGTGCTAGACACAATTATGCAGAATGAAGTTATGAGAAACGGAACAATTGTGGGAGGGCACTTGCTAGCAAGCGAGGCCTCATTGAAATAGACAAAAATTTATAATTTAATTAGATTGTGTTAGTAAGGTATTTGGAAAGGAAGAAATGGGAAATTAGGGAAAAAGTTTTGGCCAAATTTATTGCTCTCAATCAAACGCGACGCGGATGGTAGTTGAACGGGCACTGTTTTATACTATAGTTCAGTGATGGGCTTGCAAAGTTCACTATTGCGGCACAGAAAGTTTGTAAAGAGAAAAGTTATTGTTGGAGATCACTAGTTGAATTGCGTTAGAAAGTTGATGTATTGCAGTTGAATGATGAGGTAATTTTCCCACGGAGGTAAGCAAATTAGGTGTTAACCAGCAGTTTATGTAGCGTAAATTTCTCAGTTAGGAAAGGTATCTCCATAATTGAGTGGAAAATATTCGATTACTTTACTTGTAGAAAGATCACTTGACGTTAGAAAGTTGTGGAGTTTTGATGACTGTTGAATGGGGCAGTAAGGTCCCACGGAGGAAAAAACCTAAGTTTAGTAGACAGTGATTAGTTTGACAAGAATCTCACGGTGTGGGAAAGCATTCTCAGTTAATTTGTACAAGAAGAACTGAATTTTAAGGTTTTAAAGTCAGCTTAGAAGTTAGAGCATGACAAGGAAAATCCCTCGAAGACGGTTATTCCATAACAGTTTGCAATTTTTCACACTGTCTATAAAATTGTATTAAAATCCATTAAAACAGTTAAAAATCTTTAGAGATTAGTACTTAGCTCATTTTGTACAGTAGGTGATGGTTCCTGGAGACCGTTGGTCTAAGATGTAGACATGGCGTCAAATTTAAAAATGTCTCTCGAGCACAGGAGACAAACTCTTGAGAGAGCCCCAACTGTATGTAAGACGTCTGACGCACAAGTGAGAGCGATTCAACGAAGCGTGGAGGGACCAAGGAGGCGGAAAAGGGTGGGGGGAATAGACAATAGAAATTACAACATTATAACCAACATTAAAAACACACAAGACTCTTCATAGATGCGAACTTCCTTCAGGAATCAGTTTTCATGGAAATGTTAACAGGCGACAACGACAAAGCCTGGTGGATTGGATTGCTGAGGAAGTCCTCTTGAGTATGGAGATATTGAGGAACTTCAGAGGTTAGCTGCCAGATGCCGCTAGGTCGTCCATGGAAGATATATATCTAGAACAGACTCAAGGGAAACATAAATGCCTGTACAAAGAGAAAGGAAATACACATAGATCACTGTTGGTGTCTGCAAATAAATTAATTAAATAAAAGGAATAAGCAAAGAGCAGCAAAAGCTAACTCTGCCTGACCGTGTATTCCAAAGAATACACCTTACTGAGGGGGGAAACACCAACATAGAGCAGAAACACAATGTCGAAAGTTGAGAGGAAGGGGGGCAATTAAAGAGATAGGTCTAGTAATATGCCCATTGGTAGTCAAGATCCTGACCACTCTGACCCTTCCATCCCTTCCCGGGTTACACTCGACCACCCTTCCGGAGACCCAAACTAAGGGGAGAGAAGAATCCCTAACAAGAACCAGGTCCCCCACTCTGATGTCAGGATTAGAAAGAAGCCACTTCTGTCTCCGTGGCAAAGAAGTTAAGTATTCCAATTTCCACCTCTTCCAAAAAGAATTACGAAGAGCTTCAAGTTTACGCCAAATTATCGGTAAATTAGAATCTCTATAAGAGTTAGGAAGGGGAGGAGGGGCAGCAAGGGAAGTGCCAATAAGGAAGTGACCAGGAGTTAATGGAAGCAGGTCATCAGGGTCATTAGAAAGTGGGGTTAAGGGACGCGAATGAACAACACCTTCAATCAGAATAAACAGTGAGTTAAATTCTTCGTAAGTCAGAATGCGACTACCTAAAACCATTTTTAGATGACGTTTAGTTAGCTAGACACAAGATTCCCACCTACTGCCGTGATGAGAGGCGTAGGGAGGTGTAAACCGCCATTTGAAGCCTTTAGAGTAAGATGTTGGAAATTTGTTCCATGGTAGGAGAAGACATAAGAGCTTTCTTCCACAAGGAAGCTGCGCCTTGAAAAGTGGAGGCGTTATCGGAGAACATTTCAGAGGGAACGCCACGCCTAGCAGTGAAGCGAGAAACGACTGACAAAAAGTAAGAAGTAGAGGCATTTGTTACCAGTTCCAGATGGATCGCACCAGTAACCATGCAAACGAAAAGAGAAATATAGAGTTTCCCGAACAATTTCTCGTTTAGATTCGGGGGAATTGCGTTGATATTGAAACAGACCTATATAATCCACACCAGTTAAAGCAAAAGGACGCATCGGAGATGAGCGGAAAGAAGGTATATCGCCCATCAATTGGGTACTGACTTTAGGTTTCACTTTAAAACAAGGGATGCACTAGTGAATTACAGAGGAAACTTCATGAACTCCATTTATTATCCAGTACTTTTCCCTTAATAAGCAAAGCAGTGTACGAGTGCCAACATGCAGGTTTAGATAATGAAAGTCACGGATGATTAAGAAGGTTACGTGATGCTTAGAAGGCAAAATGACAGGATGCTTTTTGTCTTCAGTGAGTAAAGAATGCGAAAGCCTACCACCTACCCTGAGTAACCCATTGTCATCAAGGAAAGGGGCTAAGGCAAGAAGACGACTAGACTTCGAAAGATCTTTCTTAGCGGACAGCGAAGATAATTCAGTAGAAAAGGCCTCTTGCTGTGTTAGCTGAAAAACTTTAATAGTCAGAATGCGACAAGACACAAAGCAGTAGGTTTAGATACTTTAGCGTCAGGCAATTTAGAGTTTGTAACCGGAGGTTAGAAGGCCAGCAAGAAGAGTCTTCGATTAACCACGAGGGCCCATACCAGTACAATTGAGGTGCTACCAATAGAGAGGGTAAAAACCCACGAGAGATGATGTCAGCGGGGTTATCAGCATTAGACACATGTCTCCATTGACATCCAGACGAAAAGGTTTGAATTTAGGTACTCTATTTGCAACAAAGGTTTGCCAGTGGGTGGGGTTTTTGGCGATCCAAGAAAGAGTGATCATGGAATCGCTCCACAGATAGGTTTGCGAAAATTCGACTTTTAAGACTTTCTGCAGTTTTTTGGCAAGTTCTGCGGCCACGAGTGCAGCGCACAATTCAAGCCTAGGCAAAGTAATAGTTTTAAGAGGAGCAACTTCAGACTTACCGCAAATAAGGTTTGAAAATGAAGATTCATTTAGCGAATTGCGATAAACCAAATATGCACAGCAACCGTATGCTTTCTCGGAGCTGTCGGCAAAAACATGAAGGAAGAAAGATGTATTAGAAGGTGCATTAATTAAATTTCTGGGAATTTCAATAAGAGAAAGACCAAGTAAACTGCATCGAAAAGAGAGCCATCTATTAAGAAAAGAAAGGGAAACGGCTTCGTCCCATTCACATTTGAGAGACCATAACTCTTGCATGAAAAGCTTGGCTATAACAATAACCGGCGCAAGAAATTGGAGAGGATCGAAAATTTTAGCAATTTCGGATAAGATTTGCCTTTTTGTGTTAGGGAGCTCTTCGGAAAGTGAAACCTTATAGACGAGGTCTCGCTATTCATGATCATGGACTTATGACAAAGTGTGATGCAGCTGTAATTAGGAAGCATATCCCAGTATTTACCATATTGACTGTTACACACCCCTTAAGACTTCCAGCAAAGAGGCAAAGAAGGAGAAGAACACTAGACCAGAGCCTGTTAGAGGCAAATACAGACAAAATACCAACTATCATGCTATCAATTAGTGAGGGTAATTTAGATGTGGCTATGGCGAGAATAATGGAATTTATAGAAGAAGGAACTTCAACTATAGAGTTTACTCGTCAAGCGCAGAAATGGTTTGATAGAGAGTGCTTCAAGGAGAGACAAACTACATTACAGAAGCTACATATCGCAAAGAGAACTAGAGATAAAGGTGATCTGGAACGCTACCAGACAGCAAGGAGGAAATACAAAGAGCTCATAAAGTCAAAGAAGAGAGAGTTTAGAGAGAAAGAAGACAAAATACTCATACTTGACATTGAGAAAGATCCGTATAAAGCACTCAGGCCAAGACAACCACGCTTCCCAGCGGACATCAGGATGGAAACGTGGGAGGAACACATGAGGGGGGTTCTAGTATCCAAAGAGACCAGACCGGAGTTGGACAAGTCCACAGAGGTAGAGCATACTACGTGCTTCACTATAGAAGAAGTTAGGCAGATCATCACGAAAAGCAAGGATAACAGAGCTTCAGGTGTAGATGGACTCTGTAATGAACATTTGAAGATTTCGCTACACTTCCTGGAAAACGTATGGGCAGAGTTAGTGAATAAGTGCTTAGAGATTGGAACCATCCCCAGTACTTGGCGTAAGTCCATAATCAAACTGCTATACAAGGGTAAAGGCGATGTCAGTAAACCTGAATCATATAGGGGTGTGGCATTGGAATCGGTTGCATGCAAATTGCTTACCAAGCTTCTGACTCGGAGAATAGATGCATGTGTAGACCACCTGCTTCCAGAAGAACAATTTGGATTTCGGAAGGGCAGATCTACTCTATTGGCTGCAGAATGTCTCTTAAAGGACATACAGGACACGCTTGAAGCTCACGGGAAGAAATATGTAATTTTTATCGACTACACCAAAGCCTTCGACACAGTCAATAGAAGGAAACTTGTCATAACATTAGAAAACTTACTAGGACGTTCTGACATGACAAGACTGATATCGAACATTCTGGCGGACAATCAAGTTCAGATCCATGATGGTATCGCACACTCGGATTGGATTGACCAGACAATCGGAGTACTGCAAGGAGACCCGCTAAGTCCGTTACTCTTCAATATCATGACCCACGATGTTGTCTTCAAATTAAAGGAGGTAACACAGAAAGTAAATATATATATTTATGCAGATGACATGGCCCTGGCCTCCGATAATATAGAGGAACTACAGAAGGGAATAGATCTTGTTGAGAAATGGGCGGAGGAGAATGAACTAAGGATGAATGCTCGGAAGACTGAATTAATGATATTCAGAAATGGAGGAAGGCTGAGGAAGGATGACTACATTGTTTGCGGGGAACACATACTAACACCGAAAAAACAATTTAAGTACCTTGGAATTACTATGCAAGTCACAGGGACTTCCTTTATGGTTCATATAAAGGAGAGACTTGCAGCAGCACTTAGAAATATAAGCGACATTAGACATTTACAAAGAATGTCAGTGAATTCAGCTATGGAACTTTTCAGAGTCAAAGTACTCCCATCACTCACGTACGGGCTAGAGGTCATATGGACTTATCTATCAATCAGACAATTAAAAGACATTGAAAGTTTGAAATCAAGGTATTTGAAAAGGGTATTGGGGGTATCAAAATTCGCTCTTTCACGATATGTGTATGCTTTAGCCAGAGAAACATTTCTGGTAGAAGACCTTCGACTGCTAATGCACCTACCATCCACACAGGCATGCGTAGACCTGTTAAGCGAACTTTGCAGGAAGAGAGACTCCATGCCAGAAAGATTCTTCGTAACAGATGCAATGTTATATAAAGAATGGATGCGACCAGAGTATGAGCAGAGGCACCTAGTGACCAGATTTGCGATCCATGGCTTCCACCATCGCATCTGCACTAGGAAGTCCTTCCATCAGTCCAGCCAGGAGTGTGTTTGCCGATTATGCAACAATCAGTGCGATATATATCACGCCATGGAATGCAGTAGAAGACTAGTATCACTCACTCAGTTTTGTTTAGACGAGGACTGATTACGTTGTCTTGATCAAAGTGTAGTGCAGTGGAATGGGTGAACGGGCTCGATGAACACAAGTCTCTGGTGTTACCTAGGTATACGATTGATTCATTATTGTTCACAATGTTATAATGTTGTTCCTATCTATGGCCATTGGCGCAATAAATATTTTATTATAGACAAGAGTATCAGTGCGAGTGCACCAGTGTACTCCAAGCGCTTTTATGGATTCGGAATCTCCGCAGATTTCGACGGAAGAGGGGCTACAGCTTCTATGGGAAATTGGGCAAGAAACTCAGGAGAGTTGGAATTCCACTTATGAAGTGGGAATCCTCCATTCTTTAGCAATGCTTTCAGTTCCAGTGATACGAAAGAAGCTTCCTCAAGAGTCGGAAAGGACTGGAGGTAATCGTCAACATAAAAGGATGTAGTTAGGGCTTCAAAAGCTTTAGCATCAAATAAATGTCCATCTTCAAAGGCTAACATATGTAGGGATCGGATAGCAAGGAAAGCGGAAGGTTTCAGACCATAAGTGACTGTTTTTAAGCGAAATATTTTAATAGATTTACTAGGTTCGTCACGCCTTAAGATTCTTCGTAGATCTTGCTGCTCAGATTGAATCAACACTTGACGGTACATCTGTTTGGTATCCGCGATGACTGCTATGGGGAACAAGCGGAAATTTAAAAGGATGGTAGATAAATCGGACTGAATAGCGGGACCAGAATAAAGAGTATAGTTGGGACTGTTGCCATTGGTATCAGGTGATGACCCATTAAACACGACTCGGATTTTATCCTTTACAAGAGGGTTCTTCCACACAGGGTGATGATTTAAGAATACAGTTTCTTTTGGGGGGTGTAATTCGTCATCAGATTTGCTTCCATATGATCCAAGCTTTCGTATTCGTCCATAAATTCTGTGTACTGTTGTTTGACGAGATGTTCTGTCTTAAATTTGCTCTCGATAGCAAAGAGCTTTGGGTTGAGAATCAGTAAGTTTGGTGGGATTGAATAATCTGGGCAAATGGACAATGAATCGACCGTCGGGTATGATTTTTCAGGAGTATCGTTTCCTACATCACGAGCTGACATTCCCAAATTTGAGAAAGCCAACAACATCCATCAATGTGTTTGGACTCGAAGAAGACAACAAACTGTTTCCTTTAAAGGTTGTGGATCAAGAGCTACAAGGCCATCGTGAACTTCTTCTGCTAAGTTCTTCATCTGGCCAGAACCACTACGTCTTTTGATAAACTAGTAGGATATCAGATTACCCACCGTGAACATATACACGTGTAAACGGTGTTTTACTCACTTTGATAATCAATATGGTCAACGAGGAATTGGAAGATTGAAAGAACATAAAGCTTTGTGTGTCCTGCATGACATTGCTTGGGTTGAAATGCCTATTAAAAACCCAATTGTTAAATTCTTAAATGTGAAAAAAATGCATAGAATACCTTACGTTATCTATGCAGATTTCGAAAGTATACTCTTACCATATCAAACATGTTGACCCAATCCTGAAGCATGTCATACAGTGCCATAACAGAGTCATGTTCCTATATGCTTTGGTATATACGTTAAACCCTCACATGCTGTGGAACACATAAAGACAAACCTTCCAAGCCAACCTGTTATTTATCCTGGACCTGATGCTGCAGAAAAGTTTATGGACTGTTTGATCTCAATAGCAAATGAAATTGATCGCCTTTACAGCTTAAATGTTCCAAAGGCCTTAACTCAGGATCAAGAAGCAGAGTTCCAATGTTCTGAAACCTGTTATTTGTGTGAAAAACCATTTACCAAAGAGGACTGGAAAGTTAGAGAACATTGCCATATTACAGGGGAATACCGTGGAAGGGCTCACAATAACTGTAATTTGAGGTGTAAAACACGTAACCCCGTTCCTGTATTTCTACATAATATGAGTGGCTACGACGCAAATTTCATTGTAAAGCAATTAGGTTGTACTACTGAGAGAGTGGATGGTATCGCTAACTCCAAAGAAAAGTACATTTCCTTCACCAAATTTGTAGGATATGTTAAGCTTCGATTTGTGGACACGTTTCGGTTAATGCCAAGTAGTTTGGAAAACTTAGTTTCCAACTTAACATCATACCCTGAAACAGACAAGTACTTTGGAAATGAAAATGCAACGCTCATGACTCGTAAAAGTGTATTTCCTTATGATTACATTGATTCGTGGGAAAAGTTAAGTGAAACGTGTTTACCACCAAAAGAAGCATTCTTTAAAAAATTAAGCCAAGAAGATGTTAGCAAAGAAGACTATGAACATGCTGAAAATGTGTGGAATCAGTTCAAAATTAAAACTTTAGGGGAATATAGTGACCTCTACCTAACTTCAGATCTACTCCTTCTTGCAGACAGCTTTGAAACCTTTCGAAACAAAACACTAGAAACACACCGAGTGGATGCTGCACACTTTTTTATTTCACCTGGTTTACGTTTTGGGGCAATGCTCCTTTACACTGGATTCTTTTAATAGAGTCTGGAATACGTGGAGGCATATGCAAGGTGTCTCATCGGTATGCTGAAGCTAACAATAAATACATGGAAACCTATGATTCTGAGAAACCATCACAGAACCATCACCTATGATGATGCTAACAACCAATATGGGTGGGCTATGTGCCACTCCCTTCTTTACGGTGGATTTCAGTGGGATTTTCCAGATACTGTTCTAGAAAAACTAAAGGGAGATGACCCTGTGGGATACATTGTAGATGTTCAAGTTGATTACCCACCTGACCTTCTTGATCTACACAACGATTTACCTTTCCTACCAGAGTGTACACAACCTAAGGATTCGCCTTTGAAATTACTAATTCCATATCTTGGAAATTGAATGAGATACGTTGTTCACTAGATGGCACTTAAACAGTATCTAGATCACGGACTAAAATTGATAAAAATTCAAGGTGTGTTCAAGTTTAAACAAAGACATTGGCTAAAGGCATACGTTGATTTTAATAACAACCGTAGAAAACAAGCTAAAATTATTTTGAGAACAATCTGTATAAATTGTTTAACAATGCCATTTTTGGAAAAACAATGGAAAATATTCGTATAAGAATAGACATACGTCTTGTGACTGGCAACAAAAAAGGCTGAAAAGCTAATAGCTAAACCAACATTCATTGACAGAACAATTTATGATCCTATCCTAGCTGCTTTCCACATAGCTAAATGTAACATTGTATTCAACCACAGCATAGGGACGGCGGGAATCATGGCGCCGACCATACAACATGTCTATAACTGCTCGTGAATTTTAACCATGCCCGTCCTCGAGCTTGCCTCCGCCATTCTGCCAGGGCAATCGTTGAATGGCCGAATGCGGCGCCGATTGCATATTATCGCGGTCTCGGTGACCAACCGCGAGGACATCGTGATCCTCGTATAACGACCGAAAGCGGCAGCGATTGCAACACATCGCGATATTTCTCCGCATTCGATGACGAGAACAACTGGATTCTTGTCGAACGTACAGCAAGCGGCGCTGATTGCGTAATTATGCTATATTTTCCCGTGTCCACCTCTAGGTTTTGTGGGTATCTACCGACCTACCTAGAGATCTCGGGTTCGAATCCCGGACGGGGTAGATATTTTTGCTACCAGATTATCATTTAAATTTTGTAAATATTGTCAATTCAAATTACAGTACAGTAAGTATGTAGTTAGTTTTAGTTGTAAGTACGAAGTTAATTTGTTTATTAGATATATATCATTGTTCTATTAGACTGTGGTGTGTGAGTGTGTCTGGTGAGGGTGCATGTGAGTGGGCCTGGTGACAGACTGTTTTAGTGGTAGTATTTGTTTGTTGGTGAAACTTAAGTATTTTTTTCGTTAGTAGAATTTTGGTATTTAATTTTTAGTAGAAAGTTAGTATTTTGTAGTAGAACTGCTCTTTACTTATTCTGAAAGGGAGTAGCAGCCTTTCAGAATAAATCAATTCTTTACTAGTCTAATAGACGGTTAAGATATTGATAATATAAGCCAACTAATGGCTACACTGCGTTCTGCTGCACGGCTGAAAGCAACGGGAAACTACAGCCGTAATGCTATTCCCGAGGATATGCACCTCTCTATGCATAATTACATGTGATGATGGCCTCCTCCCTTGTAAAATTTCAATCCGGAGGTAAACTAGTCCCCCGTTCGGATCTCCGGGTGGGGACTACTCGAGAGGGGGTTAACATCACAGAAGTGACAAAGAGGAAATCTGACATTCTACGGATCGGAGCGTGGAATGTTAGAAGTCTGCTGGGAAGTGGAATGTTAGAAAACTTAGAAAGGGAAATGGATAGGTTGAGGTTGGATTTGGTTGGGATTAGTGAAATGCGCTGGCAGGAAGAGCAGGACTTTTGGTCAGGAGACTATAGGGTCATTAGCACTAAATCAAACAATGGCCAAGCAGGGGTTGGTCTCATATTGAGTAGGAAACTTGGACAGCGGGTGGAATATTATGAGCAATACAGTGAACGGATTATTGTAGCAAAAATCAATACTAAACCTACGTGCACCACAGTGGTACAAGTCTATATGCCTACCAGTCAAGCTGATGATGAGGATGTTGAAAAGGTCTACGAAGAAATAGATGACATTCTGAGGTATATCAAAGGTGATGAAAATGTTATAGTAATGGGAGATTGGAATGCTGTGGTATGAAAAGGGAGAGAAGGGAAGATAGTAGGAGATTTCGGATTAGGTGAAAGGAATGATCGAGGAAGCAGGCTGATGGAATTCTGCACCGAACATGAGTTGGTCATAGCTAACACCTTGTTCGATAACCACAATAGAAGAATATACACATGGATGAGACCAGGAGATACAGGGCGTTACCAAATCGACTTCATTATGGTCAAGCAGAGGTTTCGAAACCAGATTTTGGATTGTAAAACATATCCTGGTGCTGACATAAACTCTGACCACAATCTGGTTGTAATGAAATGCAGATTAAAGTTGAAGAAACTGAAGAAAAGTCAAAAGCCAAAAAGGTGGGCAATAGACAGACTGAAAGTGAAGGATGTAAACGAAAGATTCAAGAAGAGTATAAAGGAAGGACTAATCAAAGCCCCTAAACAAACTTCAATTGCAGACGAATGGGCACTTTTGAAGAATGAAATAACAAAATCCGCAGAAGAAAACATTGGTAGGAAAGAAAGAATAGGTAGAAAACCGTGGATCACTCAGGATATACTAGAATCGATGGATGAAAGGCGGAAACACAAGAATCTAAGAGATGAAAAGGGGAAAGCAGAATACAGACGTCTGAGAAATGAGGTTAACAAGAAGTGCAAGGAAGCGAAAGAAGAATGGTTGAAAGAGAAATGTGCAGGTATAGAAAATTGTCTGAAATTAGGAAAAGTAGAGACAGCTTATCGAAGGATTAAGAATACTTTTGGGGAAAAGAAGACTAAGTGCTGTAATATTAAGGACACAAATGGAAAGCCTCTAACAGATAGGGAAGAAAAAGTTGAGAGATGGAAAGCTTACATAGAGTGCTTGTATAAGGGAAAGGAGATTGAGAATCATGTAATGGAAAGGGAGGAGGAAATTGATGAGGATGCAAA
Organism: Meconema thalassinum; assembly: GCA_946902985.2. Taxonomy (NCBI): domain Eukaryota; kingdom Metazoa; phylum Arthropoda; class Insecta; order Orthoptera; family Tettigoniidae; genus Meconema; species Meconema thalassinum. The sequence goes on along the minus strand of OX336393.1, from coordinate 71,675,492 downwards.
AGGAGATTTAATATTGAGATCAGAATTTGACAGAGCATTAGAGGACTTAGGCAGGAACAAAGCACCCGGCATAGATGATATACCGATTGAGTTGCTACGCTGCATAGGAGATGAAGGTCTGATCAGGTTATTTCACTTGGTGTGTAGGATTTATGAGACAGGTGAGGAACCCCCTGATTTCAAGAAGAATGTAATCATCCCTATACCAAAGAAAGTGGGAGCTGACAGATGTGAAGATTACCGTACAATCAGCTTGACTACTCATGCTTCAAAGATCCTGTCTAGAATAATTTACAAGAGGATTGAAAGCCAGATAGAAACGGAGCTGGGTGAAGACCAGTTTGGTTTCAGGAGAAATGTAGGAACATGGGAAGCTGTACTAAGTCTTAGGCTGATTTTGGAAGGTAGAATAAGGAAAGATAAGAGAACGTTCATGGCATTTGTAGACTTAGAAAAGGCTTTTGATAACGTTGATTGGACTAAATTGTTTGACATTTTGAAATCTATTGGAATAAAGTACAGGGATAGGAGGGTGATATACAATCTATACAGAAACCAGACAGCAGTCATTCGAGCTGAAGGACATGAGAGAGAAGCTGGTATTCAGAAAGGTGTAAGGCAAGGCTGCAATTTATCACCCATACTTTTCAATCTTTACATTGAACAAGCAATGAAGGAAATTGGAGAAAAATTTAAAGTGGGAGTGAAGATTCAAGGAGAAATAATTTCAACTCTGAGATTTGCTGATGACATCGTCATCTTGGCCGATAAGCCTGAGGATTTGAATGAGTTTTTGAATGGAATGGATTCCGTCTTACGGAAGGAATTCATGATGAAAATTAATAAATGTAAAACAAAAATACTGGAATGCAGCCGAAATAAATCAGAAACCTCTATGGAGATCAAATTGGCAGGTGAAAAGCTGAAGGTAGTAGGAGACTTCTGTTACTTAGGAAGCAGAATAACCAGTGATGGACGAAGCAAAGAGGATATAAAAAGTAGGTTGGCTCAGGCAAGGAAAGCCTTTCTACAAAAAAGGAATCTGTTGACATCGAATATAGATTTAGGTATTAGGAAGTCATTTTTGAAAGCCTTTGTCTGGAGCGTAGCGCTCTATGGAAGTGAAACTTGGACTATTGGTGCAGCAGAAAAGAGGAGAATTGAAGCATTTGAGATGTGGTGTTATAGGAGAATGATGAAGATCAGATGGGTAGATAGGGTTACAAACGAAGAGGTATTAAGGCGAGTGGGAGAGGAGAGATGTTTCTGGCGACTGCTAATGAAGAGAAGAGATAGGTTGGTAGGACACATACTAAGACACCCAGGAATAGCAAGCTTAGTTATGGAAGGAAGGGTCGAGGACAAGAACTGTAGGGGTAGACCAAGGTTAGAATATGTTAAACAGATAGCCTCGGATGTAGGGTGTGGTAGCTATGTAGAGATGAAACGATTGGCTCAGGACAGGGAGGCATGGAGAGCTGCATCAAACCAGTCAAAAGACTGAAGACTCAAACAACAACAACATATATATTGGAATGTATATACTGGATATTTCAAAAACTCTCATGTATTCCCACCACTATGATGTCCTGCTACCCTCTTATGGCATGGATAATCTTAAACTTATGTATATGAATACGGACTCGTTCATTTATGTGGTTAACATCCAAGATGTATATCAAGACAAGTTGGATTTCCTAGAACACCTGGACACTTCAGATTATCCTACTAATCATGTGTGTTACTCTTCTTCAAACATGAAAACGTTGGGAGTATTTGAAGGCGTGACTTGTGGACAAATTATTTAAACATTTGTTGGGCTTAGAGCTAAAGTGTATGCTTTAGACATAAATGGCAAAGAAATCAAAAAGATTAAATGCATTAGGAGGCATTGTCAAAAATTGTGTGAGCTTTCAAGATTATAAGGATTGCATCATGAAAAACGAGATAAAAGGAATAACAATGAACATTATTGCTTCTAAACAACACAACATATCATCTATAAAACTAAACAAATTTGCTTTGTGTCCTCGTGATGATAAAAGAGTAATTGATGCTGATGGTATAGGTACACATGCCTATGGTCATTAGTCAAACGGAGACCATGCTTAAAGAGTTAAGTAATGAATATCACAATCCCTTACCTGTATCTAGCAAATACATAAACCAAAACAATTTAGGAAGTAAAACAATTGCTCTAAAAATAGAAAACAGCACCAATCAAGCGACAAGAAAAGAAAAAAAAGGTATTCATACTTAAGAATAAAAAATAGAAAACACATTAAACCAACTGTACAATTTATAACAAAAACAATGCATTATGTTTAAATATTGTACATGTGTTTAAAAATGAATATAAATATTGCATGGACACTGCATGCACATTTTAATTACTACCCACCTGCCACTCCCAATAACTGTTAACCTATAGTAACCTTCAGAAATTACCCTTAGTTAGCTAAAACTAGGTTGTCAAAGTATAGTATAAACCATTTATTACCTATATGCTTTGGGATAAGGTTTCTTTTCGTGTGGTCTCCTCAGAGACCTAGTGCAGGTCTTTCTATTCGACGCCCGTGGGCGACCTGCGCGTCGGGACGAGAGATGGAATTGATTAAGGTGAATGAAATTGGAGATGGATGTGGAAGGAAGCGGCCGTGGCCTGTCAGAAGGTGCCGTCCCAGCATTTGCCTGGTGTTGAAAATGGGAAACCACGGAAAACCATTTCAAGGACGGCCGACGGTGGGGCTCGAACCCACGCGTCTACCGAGTCAGCAGTGAGCTTGGCCCCATGACCTAACACTGCGCTTTAGCCAGCGTAGCCACTACTGTCGGTACGGGATAAGGGGTACAGCCTCGTTATATATAATGGAAAAAAAAACTTGTGTTTCGCAAATATGAACTTTCGACATGGACTAAATCAAAAGCATGTAAACAACAAAATTGAAAAATCCAAAATTTTAAAACTTTGAACTGACATTTTTAAAAACTGCAAATTGGTAAGAAATGGCAATGTGTGAAATATGAAAATGAAAAGAAAAAAACTGAATAATGCTTTTACTTTTTAAAACTTAACAGACTTTGTAATTCTAAGGTGGTTGTGCGTTGCGAACATCTTGCTTAGTAGTCACAGTGTAGGTGTTAGCTTTACCTTACTCTCTATAAGACTAGCATAAAGATAGTTGTGTGTGCCCTTATATACTTTGGGTGTGTTGATTAGCCTTTGGCTTAGCTTTAAAGGTTAGGTTAGGCAAAGTTAGGTGAGGACATGTTTTGTTAGGTAAACTGAGGTTAGGTGAAGTTAGGTAAGGTTAAGTTAGGTTAGTTTAGGTTAGGTTAAGTTAGGTTAGGTATGTGACCTTGTAGTTTACTCTTTTTGGAAAATCTAAAATCTAAAATGAAAAAAAAAAAAATTTAAATATGTTAAATCAAAATATCTAAAATCTTTAAATCTAAAATCTGAAAATAAAAAAATAAAATCTAAAATGAAAAAAATAGAAAATCTTACATGCATTAATTGAAATCTTTAATTGAGGTTTTTGTGTGTTAGGTGAGGTTAGGTTAGGTAAAGTTAGGATATGTAAAGTTAGGTTAGGTCAAGTTAGGTTAGGTTAGGTTTGTTAAGTTAACTGAGGTTAGGTTAGGTAAAGTTAGGGTAGGTTAGGTTAGGTATGTGACGTTGTAGTTTACTGTTTTCAGAAAATCTAAAATGTAAAACTAAAATCTAAAAAGTTTAAAATGTAAAATTAAAACAAAATATAAAATATAAAATCTTAAAAAATAAATTCTAAAATGTAAATTGTAAAATGTACAATCTAAAATGGAAAATCAAAATCTAAAAATTTTAAATCTAAAATGTCAAATGTAAAATTTAATAATGTAGAATAAAAAATATGTTAAAATAGAAAATCTTACATGCATTAATTTAAATCTTAAAATGAGGTTTCTGTGGGTAATGTTAGGTTAGGTTAGGTTAGGTGAAGTTAGGTGAGAACATGTTTGGTTAGGTAAGGTATGTGACCTTGTAGTTTACTCTTATTGGAAAATTTAAAATGTAAAATCTAAAACCAAAAAAACTAAAATCTAAAATGTAAAACCTAAAAATGTAAAATGAAAACAAAAAGTAAAATGTAAAATCTAAAAATCTAAAATCTAAAAATAGAAAATCTTACATGGTTTAATAAAAAAAAAGGTTTCTGTGGGTTATATAATTGTTTGGTTAATGACCTGGCAGTTTAATGCTTTGACACAACAAATAAAAATAATAAATAAGAAATTAAATATTAAAATAAAGGAATTAAAAATGATTCAAAATTATATAAATAATAAATTAATAAAAAAATTGATAAATAATAAATAATGTATAGTTAATAACAAATAAATAATGATTTGAAAAGCCCGCCATTACAGATTGAGGTTGCGCGTGGCGGCCATTTTGCCCAACAGCCCTGCGCCAGCTATGATTGACCCCTCCATAAGATAACATAGGGTTGGACTCACGCGGTGGCCATCTTGCCTATTAGCCCCTGTGCCAGAACAGCCCTTTATATCCTACTTATACTTTATTTGGATTCTTAAAATATTGAATCATGAGTGGGAAAAGTGATGATAATGTCTTTTGATTTTCCTCTGGTTCATAAGCAATTGTTATTGAGTAGCTGAAACGTTGTCTACAAGGTCAGCCTCCCTGATAATTTCTCTCGCTAAAATTATTCCCATATATTTATTCAAAAGAAATAAGTTTGAACTAGATAAAATGCTGTTGGTATATTGATATTTAGATACAGTATAGTAGTGTGTGTTCAGGAAAACATTGTGCATGTTATATGTAATTCAGAGATGCTGCTCTGGGCTTAAACAAAGTCTCCTTGGATAGAGAACAATCCTCGGCATCTTTCTTCAGACGTAGTATAATTGTGATGTTGGCTTCTATACACTCCATGTGTGTTAATACCGCCTGATGTAACCTGAGAGTTACTCGTACAGTACTCTTACACCTCAAAACTTGACATGAATTCAAGTCAATTGCATCAGTTAATTATGATTTACCACCAAAAGACGACTCTGCATTATTAGTGTTGGTTGGTTCTTAAGTTTTGGGGCTGCGACAACGCGGTCATGTTGCCCCGTGTACTTTGGATGTGTGTAGAATATGTCTGATAACCGGTGTTAATTGTGATGACTGTATTAGTGTGTGTATCTGCTTTAATTCAAGTAAGAACTGCAGACGATCAATATTCAAATTGTTCCTACTTTTGCCGCCAAACGCCACCGTCAACGACTGCTAGTTTGGAGCTTAGCTACCAGACGTCACCGCAGTTGGTTCTTTGCAGCGAACGTAGGAACCTAAGAGCGTTGTTGGCATTCTTAACCTATAATATTTAGCTTCACACAGGAGTAATTAACATGCCATAAATCTATGACATGGGACCGCCGGCTTACTTCCCCTCCGAAGGAAGGCATACTAAGGGATTTTAACCCTCTTAAAAAATCCGACGACTTCGGCCGGATTTGAACCCGCAATCTTGGGCATAGAAGCTCAGCATGCTACCGACTACGCCACCGAAGCCGCCATAATTAGTGATAATTAACAATAAATAACTAAATACAGTCTATGGTGCACGTGATTTGTTAATCAGGGAAGTATCTCTTGTTCTATTAGTGCCAGAACGGTGGCATATGAGTGGCATTTGATTAATAATAACTTGAAATTATGTGGAAGGGGTGTGATATTGATTAGAAAATTATGGCAAAGTGAAATACTTTCTGGCATCATAAGAAATGAACAAAACATCGAATAGCTGAACGAAGCAGGGGGTTCAGAACCTCAGGAGGAAAGATGTAACTCTATGGGGTAAATACTTCATGAAGTTTGCAAAGAGATAATACATTTTGGAAATGAACTACCTTTGTAATGATTGGTCACGTTTGATTTCGTCTAACAAGCTTCATCGTTGTTTTTTCTTCTTTCGGTCAATATGACAACTCACTCAACTACCAGCATGCTACATGGCTTTTTTTGTCAGATTTATGTTGGCTATTTATGTTGGCTTTTGTTGGCTTTTTTGCTGGCTTTTGTTGGCTTTTGTTGGCTTTTTTGTTGGCTTTTGTATTGGCTTATTTGATAAGTTACTCTTGTCAATGTATTTAGTGGATTTTTTTCTTTTGGTTTTGGAATGTATACAACCCATTTTATGGCAGCATAATGCTTACCGCCATGCTTGTAAGCAACAACAACAACACACTAAAATTCCAAAACATATCAAGTACTCTTAAGTTTTATGATTGACTCTCAACTCTTACTCTTTCTTCTATCCCATTCCTAGTCAAAAATAGTGTATTTTTCAAATTTTTCGAAACATAATTGGGAAAGTAGGCTATATGTTTCAAATAAAAATCCTAAAAAAGTCATATTTTAACTCATACACCTAGCTCTATACTACTCTCAGTCCAAAAATAGTGTATTTTTCAAATTTTTCCTAAACATATTTCCAAAAATGGGTTCTATTTCCAAAATTAGAATGTTTACAAAAATGTTTGTTTGACATAAATGAATGGCCTTTGCCCCCTCTACCGCCATATCGAGTCCCAGGTCTCTAGGACGTTTACAAAAACGTTTGTCCGACGTAAATCAATGCTCTTTACCCCTCTAACCCCACACTAAGTCTCAGGTCTCTAGGACAACAAAAATAAAATGTTAAAAATGGGCTATATTTCCAAAATTAGGAATTCTACAAAAGAGTTTGTTTGACATAAACATACCAAATTTCAAGTTTCTAGGACAAAAGAGAAATAATTTTGAAAAACGGTCACTATTTTGGAAACTAGGAATTCTACAAAAAGGTTTGTTTAACATAAATGAAAGGTCTCTATCCCCTCTACCTATACACCAAGTCCCAGGTCTGTAGAACAAAAATGAAAAAAGTTCAATTGGGAAAGTAGGCGATTTTTCATAAAACCAAACATTCTAAAATGTGTTCTATGGGCATAAAAGAATGGTCTCTATGTCCTTTATTTTTTATAATTAAACTTTTTCATTTTCATGTTTTTTGAAAACACTCAAAAATTCCTATATTTTGGAAACTAGGAAGTTTACAAAAAACTTTGTTTTGACGTAAATCAATGGTCTCTACCCCCCTCTAACCCCAAAATAAATTTCAAGCCTCTAGGACTAAAACTGTGCAGTAGGGGGGGAGGGGGCAAGACGGGTTCTACCCCCCCCCCCCCCACTCTCCCACTGACGTCCGTCTCGGTTAATGCCAAGTAGTTTGGAAAACCTAGTGTCCAACTTAACATTATACCCTGAAACAGACAAGTACTTTGGAAAAGAAAATGCAACGCTCATACTCGTCAAGGGGTATTTTGTTATGATGACATTGATTCATGGGAAAAGTTAAGTGAAACGTGTTTACCTCCAAAAGAGGTATTCTTTAACAAATTAAGTCAAGAAGATGTTAGTCAAGAAGACTATGAACATGCCAAAATTGTGTGGAATCAGTTGAACATTAAAACTCGAGCGGAATATAGTGACCTATACCTAACTTCAGATGTACTCCTTCTTGCAGACAGCTTTGAAACGTTTAGAAACAAAACACTAGAAACACACCGAGTGGATGCTGCACACTTTTTTACTTCGCCTGGTTTAAGTTTTGAGGCAATGCTCCTTTACACAGGCATTGAATTGGAATTGCTACAGGATTACGATCAGACTCTTCTAATCGGGTCTGGAATACGTGGAGGCATATGCCAGGTGTATCATCGGTATGCTGAAGCTAACAATAAATACATGGAAACCTATGATTCTGAGAAACCATCGCAGTTTATTACCTATGATGATGCCAACAACCAATACGGGTGGGCTATGTGTCACTCTCTTCCTTATGGTGGATTTCAGTGGGTTTCTCCAGATACTGTTGATCTAGAAAAACTACAGGAAGACGATCCTGTGGGATACATTCTAGACGTTGATGTTGATTACCCATCTGACCTTCATGATCTACACAACGATTTACCTTTCCTACCTGAGTGTACACAACCTAAGGATTCGTCTTTGAAAAAACTAATTCCTCATCTTGGAAATCGAAGGCGATATGTTGTTCACTACATGGCATTAAAACAGGCTTTAGATCATGGAATAAAATTGATAAAAATTCATGGTGTGTTAAAGTTTAAACAAAGACCGTGGCTAAAGGCATACGTTGATTTTAATAACAACCTTCGAAAACAAGCCAAAAATTTTTTTGAGAAAAAACTGTACAAATTATTCAACAATGCCATTTTTGGAAAAACAATGGAAAATATCCGTAAAAGAAAAGACATACGTCTTGTGACTGACAGCAAAACGGCAGAAAAGCTAATAGCAAAGCCTACATTTATCGACAGAACAATTTATGGTCCTAAACTAGCTGCTTTCCACATGGCTAAACGTAACATTGTATTCAATAAGCCTATATATATTGGAATGTGTATACTGGATATTTCAAAAACTCTAATGTATTCTCACCACTATGGTGTCCTGCTACCCTATTATGGAATGAACAATCTTAAACTCATATATATGGATACCGACTCGTTCATTTATTTGGTTAACACCCCAGATGTATATCAAGACAAGTTGGATTTCCTGAAACACCTGGACACATCAGATTATCCTACTAATCACATATGTTACTCTTCATCAAACAAGAAAACGTTGGGGAAATTTAAAAACGAGGCTTGTGGACAAATTATAAAAGCATTTGTTGGACTTAGAGCTAAAATGCACGCTTTAGACATAAATGGTAAATAAATCAAAAAGGTTAAAGGTATTAACAGAGGTGTTGTCAAAAATTGTATAAGCTTTCAAGATTATAAGGATTGTGTCATAAAAAACATTGTAAAAAGAATACCAATGAACATTATCGCTTCTAAACAACATCACATATCATCTATAAGACTAAACAAAATTGCTTTGTGCCTGGTGACGATAAACGAGTGATTGATGCTCATGGTATAGGTACACATGCCTATGGTCATTACTCAATCATTATCCATGCTTAAAGAGTTAAGTTATGAATATAAAAATCTTCTATCTGCAACTAGCAAATACATAAAACAAAACAATTTAGGAAATAAAACAATAGCACTACAAAAATAAAAAAGTAAAAATAAAAAACAAAAATAAAAAATGGTATTCATAATCAAAAATAATTAAAATAGAAAACAAAATATAAACAAATGTACAATTTATAACAAAAAAGAATATATATAGAAATGTATTATGTGTAAATAGTGTACATGTATTTAAAATAAAAAAATATTGTATGGGCACTGCTTGTACATGTTTAATTACTACCCACCTCTCTCCACTCCTAATGCAAAATTAACTTGTAAAACACAAATAGGAAAATTCATGTTTCCATATTGACAAAATAGAAAAAACATTAAACTGAAATTTTAAAAACTGAAAATGGGAATTTGATTAGTTGACAAATGTGTAAGCAACAAATTGGAAAATTCATGTTTCTTTATCATGAATTTGAAAAACTTTAAACTGACATTTTAAAAACTGTAAATGGTAAATTAAGAAATTGATAAATGTGTAAACAACAAAATGCAAAATCCATGTTTCCATATGACGAAATTGAAAAACTTAAAACTGACACTAAAAAAAACTGAAAATGGGAAATTGGAAAATTGACAAATGCGTAAACAACAAAATGAAAACCAAAATACCCGGTTGGGGTAGTGATCATGTTGTACAGTAGCCTATAAGACTAGCATAAGGATAGTTGCATGTGCCCTTATATACACTTTGTGTATGTGCATTAGCCTTTGGATTAGCTTAAGTTAGGTTTGGTAAAGTTAGGTATGTGACCTTGTAGTTAACTCTTTTCGGAAAATGTAAAATCTAAAATAAAATAAATAAATGTATAATGTAAAATCCAAAAAACTAAAATCTAAAATACCAAAAATAAAAAATGCAAAATCTAAAAAAATAATGAAAAAATCTAAAATGTTAAAATGTAAAATATAAAATCTTTAAATGAGGTTTCTGTGGGTTAGGTTATGTTAGGTTAGGTTAGGTTATAACTAAGTTTATTATTTGTACTCTCACATTTGCTCTCACTTTTTTTTGCTCACACTTTTGGCTCTCACTTTTTCTTTTGCTCGCACTTTTAAGTTAGGTTAGGTTAGGTTATAACTTAGTTTATTATGTGTCCTCTCACATTTGCTCTCAAATTTGCTCTGACTTTGAAGTTAGGTTAGGTTAGGTTAGGCATGTGAACTTGTAGTTTACTCTTTTCGGAAAATGTAATATGTAAAATCTAAAATCAAAAAATCTTAAATTTAAAATGTAAAATCTAAAATCTAAAATACAAAAAAATCAAAAATGTAAAATTTAAAAAATGTAAAATGAAAAAATCAAAAATGTTAAAATGTAAAATGTTAAAATGTAAAATCTAAAATCTTTAAACGAGGTTTCTGTGGGTTAGGTTAGGTTAGGTTAAGTTAGGTTAGGTTAGGTTATAACTTAGTTTATTATGTGTGCTCTCACATTGGCTCTCATATTTGCTCTGACTTTGAAGTTAGGTTAGGTTAGGTGATGTTGGGTTAGGCAGTATGGTTGCGGTATGAATCAAAAGCCAGCTCCTGTCAGTTTTGCCTCACAAGGCACTCCTGAGAACAGAAATTAAATTTCTTGGCAGAGCCGGGGATTCCAACCTCAGGAATGACCGTCGAGAATGCTAGCCACTACTCCAAGAAGTGAACAATATAAGGCTGGTCTTGATTGTACACGATCAATCAATAATTACCTAATAATAATAATAAATATTCCATTTAGCAACTACACGGCCGACCTCTTCCTGTCACGTCATTCACGGTCTCAGGGCGTGGCGGCCATCTTGCCCATTAGCCACTGCGCCAGCTCTGACTGACCCCTCCATAAGAATAACATATGGCTGGTTGCGCGTGGCGGCCATGTTGCCCATTAGCCCCTGTGCCAGAATCGCCCTTTTATTCCTACTCATCTGATTGTGAATACACTTTTGTGAGTTGAGTACAGTCTTGTGAAGATGTATGAATTAGTAAATCCGTTTTTCAATGGGTGGCGCACGAGTAGATTCAACAAATGGGTGACGGCGCGCGAATCGTTTAAACAAAATTCCGTATGCGTCCATATGCCATTCATCCGATTGCGATAAATCTTTGATGTGTTGTTGTGTACGTGCCAGGGAAGATTTTCGAATTAGTACATCCATTTTACAATAGGTAGCGTACGAGTATATTCAACAACTGTGTGACGGCGCTCGAATTGTTTCAAGAAAGTCCCGTATGGGTTCATATAGCATTCATTTCATTGCGATGAAACTTTCTTGAGTTGTTGAGCACGCTCCCATGATTTTTTTTGAGATAGTAAATCAATTTACAATAGTTTAGAGGTAGTTAACGGAAAAAGACAAAAATATTGGGAATTCCAAAGCACTTCAACGAACAAAGTTACAACGCCAACACTTTCGTTGATTGGCATTGCAACGCATGCCGGGTACAGCTAGTTGATGTATAAGTATTCGTATGTCACCCATAACATATTCTCGTGTCAAAGATGCAACAAGAATCGTTGCTTGTCAAGGAGACTCGCTCTCATGCATGGTGCAAGGGCCAGTTGAGGGCCAAAGCTTCCGATACCATCGTAGCTGATGTGAGCATAAATCAAACCTAGATTTCGGTCACAGTAGATCTCCGCCATTACAAAAACTATTTGTTAATCCATACAAGCTAACTCCCGTCTCCTATCTTCATAAAATACTTCCGTAGAAGCGATAACAATCTTTACCATTAAATTAAAATAAAATGTGCATAACATATTACTCTTAAAAATCCCTATAAATATTTTTCGCGGTTTATATACATCACAAACATTTACTATGAAGTTCGTTAATTAACATCTTGAAATGAACTATTTACAACTGGCAACAATGCCTACTTCAAACTTGACATAGAACATGAACTGTTTTCCTTCCCCTCTCAACTTAATTCTTTCAGAATCCAGAAAATCTTTCACATTACTATGGCTTTGTCGGTAAACATATTTCAATCTAGGATTCTATAATCCGTACAGCTAAGTATAGACATAGTTTGTTCACCTCCTCATACTGGTCAGTCGTAAAAATGCAAATAGTTGAATGAAAATCCACTGCCTGCTTCCAGTCTCCGACCGGGTCAGGAATGGAATGAATGAAGCCCCGATCTAGCGGCGAGGATATGAACTGTGCCGGCTGCCGAGGCCTGACGCACTCCTCAGGGGCAATGATTAAATGAATGACATATGAAATGAAGTGATAGTGGAGAGTGTTGCTGGAATGAAATTGTGACAGGGAAAACCGGAGTACCCGGAGAAAAACCTGTCTGCCTCCGTTTTGTCCAGCACAGATCTCACATGGAGTGACCGGGATTTGAACCACGGACCCAGCGGTGAGAGGCCAGCGTGCTGCCGCCTAAGCCACGGAGGCTTCAAAATGCAAATAGTTAATAAATATAATTTTCGTTTCCGTCGAATAATTACCTTTAATTAAATTTCTACTTAGAACCATTTAAATAGAACTCAGCTTACTCTCAGCTTCACCAAAGATCCATTGCTCCTATAATTTCTTTCAGTTACAATTTCAACTAGGATCCACGGTCCTACTCTTTTCAAGGAAGTTCAACTGTTGAGTCTAGCTCAATAACTTCAAATACTCCTATACAATAATACTGCCTCTTAATAATTCTTAATTTCAACATCATAAATATAACGCAGATCTGTCTCTACAGATATTTCTTCAACAAATAAAACAATGACATAACTGTGCTCATTGCCATAAATACAAAATGTTCATCCGTAGAGAAATGGCATTAGAATACAAAGTTGTCGGATATTCTCAAAAGCTTCTACAATTCTATAAATTGGGATACTTCGTCGGTCTTTTGACTGCATGAAGTTGCGTATAGCTGACTAGATGTGGATTTCCCTCGTTGTTCATCAGAAACGGATTGTTTCTGAGAAATCGCTCCTTCAAGATGTCGTGAGGGTCCCTCCTCGATCTCCTTCGGAAGTCTCCAAGCTGCCAGGAACTGGATTCGAACTCTAACATCATCGTGTAGTCGTCCATTTTGCTTGGCTATCTTCTTTATGAGATGGGAAAACCCTTCTCTCTTGATTCTCGCTGGGATAACCCTAGCCGCCCCGCTTCTAAAAGTTCTTCTGTCTTCTTCGCCGCCTTTCAGATAGATATGTGTATCCATCATAGTAGTCGATGAAATGACTTTTGTAGATGTAGATTTCATGTACGCAAGGGAGACTAGATGTTCATCTCCCCCAAGACATTAATATTATGTCATTTCGTATATTCTCGCTGTCGTCATAGCTATGTTCTCTGTAGCATCTTAGTTAGACATGGCCATCTCTGTAGATTCAATAGTAGCTTCCCCTCTCAACCCCTGTATATTTGACATGGTCATAAATGCGTAGAATAATTTCTATTACCTTGTAGTTTCACGTATTTCTTCTTTGTAGTTGCAGTTCAAATGTAGACATAATATAATGACGCAGTTTAATGTGCCGTAATTCTCGTTGCTAATATACTGCTTGTAATAATAACTTCTTCAATGTTGTTTCAATGTCTATCAGCGTTGTCTTCAAATGTAGAGTATTTAGTGGAGACGTCCACTCTCGATGAAGCCTTGATTAATAAGAGACACAATATTGGTTGCTGTTCTCCCACTCCGACAATAAAATTGGCGTCACCCCATAAAAAAAAACTTGCCTAAATGGCGCGTTAATAGCGAATATAATTTTATTCCATACTAGCTGTACTCGGCATGCGTTGCAATGCCAATCAAAGAAAGTGTTGGCGTTGTAACTTTGTTTGTTGAAGTGCTTTTGGATTCCCAATATTTATTTATTTTCCGTTAACCACTTCTAAACTATTGTAAAATTCATTTATTATCTCAAAAACATCATGGGAGCGTGCTCAACAACTCACGAAAGTTTCATCGCAAGGAAATAAATGGTATATGAACGCATACGGGACTTTGTTGAAACGACTCGAGCGCCATAACACATTTGTTGAATTTACTCATACGCTACCTATTGTAAAATGGATTTACTAAGTCGAAAACCTTACCTGGTGAGTACACAACAACTCATGGACGTTTCATCGCAATCGGAAGAATGGCATATGAACGCATACGGGATTTTGTTTAAAATATTCACTCATCTTCACTCATTTGTTGAAGCTTCTTGTGCGCCACCCATTGAAAAACGGATTTACTAATTCATACACCTTCGCAGGACTGTATTCAAATCACCAACGATTTATCAGATCGCATGAAAGGTATATGAACGCATACGAGACTTGGTTGAAATGATTCACGCGCTGTCGCTCATTAGTTGAATCTACTCGTGCGCTACCAATTGTAAAATGGATTTACTAAATCAGAAATTTTTCCGGGAGTGGAAACAACATTTCTCTAAATTTCATTGCAATCGCATGAATGGTATATCAAAGAATACGAATGTTCTTAAAACGATACACGCGCCGTTACACATTTGTTGAATCTACTCGTGCGCTACCTATTGTAAAATGGATTTACTAAGTCAGAAACCTTTCATGGAGTGTGCCCAACAATTCAACCAAAGATTCATAGCAATCGGATGAATTGTATTTGAACGCTACGGGACTTTGTTTAAGCGATTCGCGTGCCGTCGATCATTTGTTGAATCTACTTGTGCGATACCTATTGTAATGTGGATGTACTAAGCCAGAAACCTTCCCTGAAGTATACCCAACATCTCACCCAAGTTTCATCGCTATCGGACGAATGGTATATTAACGCATACGGGACTTTGTTGAAACGCTTCGCGCGTCTTCGCTCATTTGTTGAATCTACTTGTGCACTACCTATTGTAAAATGGACTTACTAAACCTAAAACTTTCCCTGGAGTGTACGCAACAACTCACCCAAGTTAAGTCGCTATCGGACGAATGGTATATGAACGCATACTGGACTATATTGAAACACTTCGCGCGTCGTCGCTCATTTGTTTAATCTACTTGTGCGATACCTATTCTAAAGTGCATTTACTAACCCAGAAACTTTCCCTGAAGTGTACACAACATCTCACCCAAGTTTTATCGCTATCAGACGAATAGTATATGAACGCATACGGGTCTTTTTGAAACGCTTCGCGCGTCGACGCTCATTTGTTGAATCTACTCGTGCCCTACCTATCGTAAAGTGGATTTGCTATGCCAGAAACCTTGCCTGAAGTTTACACAACATCGCACCCAAGTTTCACCGCTATCGGACGAATGGTATGTGAACGCATACAGGACTTTGTTGAAACGCTTCGCCCGTCGTCGCTCATTTGTTGAATCTACTCGTGCGCTACCTATTGTTAAGTGGATTTACTAAGCCAGAAACCTTCCCTGTAGTGTACACAACAACTCACCCAAGTTAAGTCGCTATCGGACGAATGGTATATGACCGCATATGGGACTATGTTGAAACACTTCGCGCGTCGTCGATCATTTGTTTAATCTACTTGTGCGCTACCTATTGCTAAGTGGATTTACTAACCCAGAAAGCTTCCCTGAAGTGTACCCAACAACTCACCCAAGTTTAGTCGCTATCGGACGAATGATATGTGAACGCATACGGGACTAGGTTGAAACACTTCGCGCGTCGTCGATCATTTGTTTAATCTACTTGTGCGCTACCTATTGCTAATTGGATTTACTAACCCAGAAAGCTTCCCTGAAGTGTACACAACATCTCATCCAAGTTTCATCGCTACCAGACGAATAGTATATGAACGCATACGGGACTTTGTTGAAACGCTTCACGCGTCGTCGCTCATTTGTTGAATTTACTCGTACCCTACTTAGCGTAAAGTGGATTTACTAGGCCAGAAACCTTGCCTGAAGTTTACACAACCTATCACCCATGTTTCATCGCTATCGGACGAATGGTATGTGAACGCATACAGGACTTTGTTGAAACGCTTCGCCCTTCGTCGCCCATTTGTTGAATCTACTCGTGCGCCACCAATTCTTAAGTGTATTTACTAAACCAGAAACCTTCCCTGAAGTGTACACAACATCTCACCCAAGTTTCATCGCTATCAGACGAATAGTATATGAACGCATACGGAACTTTGTTGAAACGCTTCGCGAGTCGTCACTCATTTGTTGAATCTACTCGTTCGCTACCTATTATAAAATGGTTTTACTAAGCCATAAACCTTGCCTGTAGTGTACACAATCTTTCTCCAAAGTTTCATAGCTATCGGACGAATGGTATTTGAAAGCATACAGGACTTGTTTGAAACGCTTCGCCCGTCATCGCTCATTTGTTGAATCTAATCGTTCGCTATCTATTGCGAAGTGGATTTACTAAGCCAGAAACCTTACCTGAAGTGTACAGAATATCTCACCCAGGTTTCATCGCAATGGGATGAATGGTATATGAACGCCATGTGAGACTTTCTTGAAACAAACGCACGCAATTTTGTTGAAGCTACTCCCGCGCCATCTATTGCAAATTGGATTTACTACGCCTATAACTTTTCCGGGACTGAGCACAATAACTCTCCAAAATTTGGTCGCAATCGGATGAATTGTATATGAACGCATCGCCATTACGCATTTATTTAAACTACTCGCGCGCTATCTATTTTGAAATAGATTAACTATACCTATAATCCTCCCGGATGTGTGTACAACAACTCACCAAAATTTGATCGCAATCGGATGATTGGTTTATGAACGCATAAAAGACGAACAGACATACATTCCTTTATATATATATATATAAAAGATTTAGGCATTTAATTAGCTGCAAATATCAATAAATACTTCTTATTCATTATTTAGCAACTCCTCTGATAGGTTATGAATATTCCCGAATGGGAATATGATGTTATTTCCGTTTGAGCAGATGAATTATCAATTAATATGATAATATTGGTCCGGTTAACTCAAACATGAAATGCCAGCGTTTCACCCCGGTGTGCCGTTGGGCTCGTCAGTTGGTGCAGACACACCTCACCAATACGCGTGGCTAGCACATACTGAGAAGGCCATCACAAGACACAAAGTACAAGTAGTATTGACGTCACGAGTGATGCCAATGTGTTACGGAAGTCAAACTCCCTTTCTTAAAACAAAAGCCTTACCTTGGCAAACCAAATAGGTTATGGATATTCCCGGAGTTGGAAGAAGGCTATCATGGCCTCTTAAGTGTTAACGTCCTAGCATTGACCTGGAGATGAAAATAGGGAACCATGAAGAACCATTTCAAGGTACCTTACCCAGTGGCGTACGCAGGTTTTCCTTCTGGGAGGTTCATTAATATATTACATTATACAAGGGACAAATGGCCTTGCTGTACTGCCACTCAGTCATCATCATCATATGCATTATTCAAATGATATTTTGATTAATATACAGTACACAATAATTAAATAAACATTTTCTTTGCATAAAAACTGTTTTAGGGCTCATTATTTTTTCAGCACCATAAAAAGAGAAAAAAACTCTCGGCACGCCGGAAGGCGGAGGTAGATTTCACCGGGCAAACTTGGGGAAAGGCGAAAATAGGCAGAATATGCAGGATTTCGTAGAAGGATCAGACCTCATTTATTGCGAGAAAGTATTTTATAATTGGAGCTTAACTAACGTTGTTTTTCGTCATTTTATGCATATCTTAAACATTTTATTGTCTTATGGGGACGGTAACCTTCTTGTCATTTGGGGTCCATTTTTATACTTGTGGTTACACTGTCCTTATGTAAGGTTTCGACACTGATGTGTAACTATCTAACGGTCTGTTACTTCTTCACGCAAAATTTTATCTCCAGCTGAGATTTAGGTTGGTTCCTCAGTTTAGGGGCTGCGACAACGCGGTCATGTAGCCCTGTGTACTTTGGGTGTGTGTAGAATCTGTCTGATAAACGGTGTTAATTGTGATGGCTGTATTAGTCTGTACTTCAGGTATGGACTACAAACGGTCAATTTCAAGAAGTAGTTCATAATGTTGTTACCAAATACTACCGTCAACGACACCTAGCTGTGAACTTGGGTACTAGGTGCCACCGCAACCAGCAACTCGCAACGAAAGTTGGAACTTCCCCTCCAAAGGAAAGCACACTGAGGGATTTTTAGCGCTCTTAGAAAATCCGACTACTTTGGCCGGCTTCGAACCCGCGACCTTGGGCATAGAAGTTCAGCATGCTACCAGTTACGTCACCGAAGCCGCTTCACACTTAGTCAGATGGAAAACTGAATGTGATCTCGTGCAAGAGCGTTGTCATGGCAACGTCTGATGGCTCATCCCTCATCAATTTAGTAGTGTTGTCATGGCAACCTCTGATGGCTCTTGGCATTTTCTTATAATTCCGAAATTATTTTTCTCATCCCTTGGCGTAATGGTGGGTCATATCAAAAATTATTTCAGACAAACGTTTTAGGTAATTATTAGGGGAATATTGTACATTTTGTACGGGTTTGATATTGTGCCCATTATAGAGATATGATTAATGTTTCCCAAAAAAAACTTTTCCCACCCCTTTGGTCTATGATTGGTGCTATCAAAAAACTTTTCAAACATAAATTTTTGGGCCTTATCCGACACATA
The DNA here is from genome assembly GCA_946902985.2 of Meconema thalassinum. Classification (NCBI taxonomy): domain Eukaryota; kingdom Metazoa; phylum Arthropoda; class Insecta; order Orthoptera; family Tettigoniidae; genus Meconema; species Meconema thalassinum. The sequence continues at coordinate 71,656,832 of OX336393.1, read as the reverse complement.
GTATGAACTTTAATTGGATTCGATATTGCAAATATTAAGAGAGTTATAGCGATATTTCACTTTTTCGAAAAAAGACCCCCATTTTCACCCCTGTCAACCGATTGTGCCCATTAACAAACTCGACCGAGATTTTTAGGGATACATATTATGTAAAAATTTCAAAGTGATTGGTGCAAAATTGCGGTAGTAATCGTGTCCACAAGAAATTGATATATATAGATAGATACATATATACATAAATTATATATAAACTTTTAAACTGACGGTGGTTTTGGGGTGTAGGGGATGTGAAAAGCGAAGATATGTCGAAATTTTCCGGAAGTCGAAACATGGTACCCATAGCAATGCTTTCTAATGAAATCTACCTAATAATACATCTTTAAGAAGATATGGAAAACTGTAACTAAATATTAAAACTGAAATGATGCGGTGGTCTATAGGTGACTGCTTATAATATTGATATTATATGAGAGAAAAATAGAATTTGACTGCCATGTTCTTACTGCCATTAGGCTATTATTGACTCTCAAAATCTGCCAATCTTGATGGCTTTATCGTATAATTGATAGGAATACATTCCAAATATTCCTCGTGTAACTAATTATCTTTAATGAAACGGACACACAATTAAAGCACCCCGAACCCAAGGCTTATAAACTACAGAGGTTGCCTCAATTTTCACTCACCAATCAGCGCTCACAAGGCGGATGACGTCACAAGATACCAAACGCGCCATGTGAGGAACGTAACGAAACTGTCAACATCAGCTGTTTAGTACGCAAAGAACAGTTTATTCTCATGAAATTATTGGTAAATGGGTGATAAAATAACTGAATGTAGCCTACTTACTTATGTTGTGATCTTCTTGAATTTCTTGGAAATTCGCCTAGACTCGGTAGTAGTATCGTGGGTGTTAGTGACTTCCAATAACCACTTCCTATGCAAGATAGAATTGGAATGTATCAATCTGATGAAGAAAATTATCACAGCTGCCTCAACCCCTCCAGACGGCACGTCAGGAACTTCTCTCGACACAAAATCTGTCGTTCTTAGAACGTTCTTGCCTCGTTGAAATCCGTATTTTCCGTGAAATGTGACGAATTTTGCTGAAATGTGCCGGAACTGGTTTAGCCAAGTTTCTGAGGGATCGGTCATATCGCCGTATGGCAAGTGTTTAATCCAGGTTGGTAATGCGTAATCGTGTCGAGTTTGCATTCCGTAGGTTAAGTTCCCAAGTTGTGGAAATTTATCTTGGAACTTGTGGGCTACATAACCTGCAACATAAGCCTTGCCATCTTTCTCACTTTGTTCCATGATATTGGCAATGAAGGACTTTGGTTGCACATTGCTCCCAAAGGTTGGTTCTGGGAGCACGTTATTTGATTCCGACACTATGCCAGCTTTGTTTAGTGCTTTAGCAACTACATATTCATCTGAATATGGATCAGCAGTGTTTGTTTGCTTTTGAACAAATCCTGGATTTTTTCCTAAAACAATCATCCTCAGTCTGTCAATGCAGTCAAGGGGAGAATGATGATCGTGTAAGCCACCACGGGTTCGCAATTGTGAAAAGAGGTTTTCCAGTACATCTTGATTAGGCTATGTGTGAGAATGTACTTTGTATTATGCCTACGGGCCATATCTTGGTACAGAAGTCGAAGGGATTTTATTGAAATGATGACTCCTTTCTGGAATATTTGCAAAGATTTTTACCAATGCAATGAGAATTACTCACGAAATTTTCCATCTTGTCCAAAATCAAAATACCATGCATGGGCGTATATAAGGGGTGGGGGGCTGAGAGGGCTCCAGATCCCCCCGAAATAAGCCAACTTTCCTACAACATACAATGTATTTCACAGTAGTCTACTTTTAAGAAATTATCAATTTGGAAAAGAAAATGAGTGTTTACCTTCCTGCTTAATAAATTGAAAAGTAGCCCATTTAGATATTTTCCATTCATACTCCATAGGCTATAATAGAAAATTCATTAAGTACTCACAATTTTCCACGATAGTCACCCCCTCCCCCCCTCGAAAAAATTGTATATACGCCCCTGATACCATGTACGAAATAAGTCAAAAATATTAACAGCTTTAAAATCATCCTAGCAGGTCATCAAAACTTAAGAGTAGGCCAGCTAGGCTCACTTACCATTTGGTTTTAGATTCCTTGGAAATCTTGGCTTTATATTAAGCAATTCGGCCCTGTAGTCTAATTCGAAGTCTTCACTCTTCAAGTGGAGTGAACATATCCTACTTGTTTGATGGTTGCAATGATCTTTTCGCTTACATGCAGCAAACCACTGATTGCGAAGGCATGCGTCTTTAAGCATCGTGATAAACGACACGTCATTTCCAACTTTATATTAACTGTGACGAACTGCCACAGCACATCTTTGGCCTGACATGATTATAAACAAAAGGGCTTAAAACACGTGTTTAAACCACTGCAATCCATACAATATAATGTGTGGGAAAGTTGACTTTCCTTGCATATCTCGCGCCTCGCGCGCTAGGAGGAAACGTGTGACGTCACGTCCTTTCCCTTCCCTCCGCGATCCCCTCGCCAAAGAGGTCCATATTGAGGCATCCTCTGTAGTTTACTAGCCTTGCCCCGAACCGACGTGAAGGAAGTTACCAATCGCACACTTCAATAGTAAATATAATCCTTGGCTAGCTCCAACTTTGAATGAGTCGTCTCGTCCCGATCACTTTTAAAATATATACAGGGGTTATGAATCATCACCAGCGATAGCGTAAAACAGGTGATAGATCGGACAATGTAAGGATTCAAGGAAACAAATGTATCTGGGGAGGGTATTTAAACACTAACCCCCCCTTCCCCCTTGTCAGTACGCCCCCGATGCCCACTCATTTTCTGTCAGTAAACACATAGCTTGGCGCATTTAAGCTCTGTAATGTTTGAAATTAGCTCGGTCATTTTTCTGTTCTAAAGCTGGTACTATAAACGTTGGATTCAATACATGTATTTCAAACCTGCATTGATAAATTGCTGAATGTCTATTAATACCAACGATGCCAGGAAATCCCTTCTTGAAAGCATTCTAAGTGACCTGTGACTACATTCTTAAAAGCATTTGAGATTGACTTACCCTGTTAATACTCCAATGACTTCCTCGGCTTGCAAACTATGTGCTACCGTTTACCAGTAGACTTATAATGTTTGATATTACTAGCAACATACTCCACGATAGAGGCATTTAATTTACGTACTGTACCGTTTTTTTTATGGGTCCGGATTACGGTACATGCCCGCTGGAATAGCCACCGCTACATGACCTCTTATGACCCAGGTTAGTTACGTCACTACCATTTGGAACGCGCTTGGGAATCTCCTGTTCATGTCGCTACGACCATCTGTGGCAGTCCACTGAGCCCAAGTTCATTTTTCTGACGCGTGGAACGCTGGATGATATTATGTAGGTCAACCCTGTCCACGAATCAGGGGCCGATCCATTCGCCACGCCCGGGGGTAGAGTTAGTTCTGTCTGGCGTGTTGTGCAGTAACGTAGACAGAGAGAGATCGTATTATAGCTTAGCCCAGCTGACATCGGGGTCTTAAGCTTAAATTAAGTGTACACGCGAGTGACGTTTTCTGTTCGAACTCCGGATGATTCAGCCCAGTGTCGAAGTGGCTTTGAACATAAGTATGCCGAGGATCATACTCAGGCAATGCAACGCGATAGAACTCGGTGTAATTTCACGGTGTTAAAGAAACCATGTATTGAGTGCAAGACAGCAAGCATTGATATATACCGAACAATATTTCGAGGCCACTGCATTAAGACTTCGTGTTTTCATTTTAACGTTCACCCAGAATACTGCGAGTATTCTGTACTTACTGCAGTCCAGTTTTACGAACTCTGTCCGTGGACTTTCCTCAATATATACGCCGTCATGAAATCTGAGGCGTTGGGAGGAATATTAAACACGAACAGTCTCATGTTAGTTATGACAGCCTAAACATTCACGTGGATATCGCTTGCCAAGCAATGATATAATCATCCTAACAACCACAATGCTGTACTCAACTGCTAGTTTACTCGCTGCGCTGTTCACAAGCATGCCGAGAATTGACTTTCGGAATCATGCAATTGCTGTTGAAATTAACGCAAGCTGGGTGGTCTCGCGGGTATCGCGACTTTGTGATTGCGATGCTACTTTCTTCCGAGCGCTCTGGAACTTGTCAATGGAGATAGGCAGCCAGGGATCGTGCTCATTATCAGCTGTCGAACGAGAGATGGAAAGATGGAAGTTCCGGGTTCGATTGTCTGGGACAGGAAGGATGTACATTATTCTGCTGTTGGTAATGGAAATATATATGGAAGGGGATATTTTAGCTCTAGTTCGCCTACAAGATTCTGCAGCCAAGGTAGAAGAAATATTATATTTTTGTAGTGTAGCAAAGTTGCAATATTACAGGGTGACCTCACTGACATCTTTTTCGTTTTTCTGTAGCTAATTCGGAATGAGGCGTAGACTTGAATTACCATTCATGTCTGATCCCATTTCCAATGAAGTTTAGGCTCGAATAATGAGTGCACTTATTTTCAAAATTTTGATAATTGACATTCTGATTTCATTTTTGAAATGACTAAATTAAATTCAGTAACTTATAAACTTCCTTCGGCTTTTCCCAATTAATTGGGGTCACCGGAGCCAACCAGGCTCATTTTAGATTTGGCCGGGGATTTAAGGCCGGATGCCCTTCCTGACGCCACGTGATTTTTCAGGTGAAAATTCCACCCCTCTGTCACCGGGATTCGAACCCACGCCGTCCGGGTGAAAGACGAGCAGCGAAGCCACTGCGCCATCACGCTCCCTAAATTCAGAAGTGGACATTCTTAGGAAGAAGATTAACATTCTCCATAGTGGATATGAGAACATTTTTGTGTAATAGATATTTTGATTCTTATAAATAATTCGATAAATTTTAATCAAGGATTGACTTTATATTTATAGACGCACTATATTTCGTGTTTCATAGTTGTATTCTGACAACAGTGCTGTTGATCTTAGTACTTTTCATCGTGATATTTATAGGATTGTTTTGAAGGCGAAGTTAGATCATTCTTTTGGGATGGGAACTTCTCTCTTGGGAGGGATGGTTTATTGTTTTGGTGCCTAATGAGTCAATTGTCTTTAAATTGAGTCGTTAGCAAGATTCATGGCGTAGGCCCAATTCGGTCACCATGTTTTCCCTTGAGGGGATCATTTCTATTTTCGATTGATGGATTTTGACTTCTAGTTGTGATATCACGTATTCTTTGGTCCATGTAATTTATTGCTAAATTTAATGAGGATTGATATCCTTGATTTTTATTCAGTACTTGAGTTCTGCTTAGAACATATTCATCGTAGAATTGATTGAAGAACATTAACTTTTTTGAGACGGATCCCAGGGCTTAATTTTTAGTGGAGCCATGTACTTACATGACTTAGGTTAAATTTTAGTGAGGCAAGCTTTTTGTAGTCCAGTGGAATATATTGACAACCCACATTTAAATTGATTATAATGAATTGATGTTATACATCGTATTATTTTCGATATTAAAAATTGATTACAACCAGATACTAGTAAATGAATTTATTAATCACCACCAAGGTGATAATGGGATAACAAGCGTCTGTGAACGTAAAGAGATATATATTGAAGTACTCAGTGTAAGTACATGCGTTTTTGTGTTGCTAATGTGAGGAAAATGTATAAAACAGGTTATTAGAAATATTCTTCTCGAGTTGGCTGGTATTAGCTACCAATCTTAAGCTATTGTTGATGTCATATATGACTATAATATTATTACAGTATCTTGGTTGAATCATGATAGATTAATGATGTTCTTGGAAGAACATAGTTCTCAATGCCTTTATTACACTTGAGTTGTTTCTGACTTGATAATTCCTCTGTTTGATTAACATCAGGGAGGCTTCTAAATTTTGCTTCCCTATTTAATTGGCCCTGCGGTTGTGTTCAGTTAAGAGTTCGTACACAAGTATAAGAAGTAATTATGAATGAAACTGAGACGGTTCAAAATACAACAATAATAATAAGTAATTATTGAAATTAATGAATGGAATTAACAATTTACACGTCTTCTCAGCTTAATTGCTCGGTCGATGGACCAGAACATATTCGAATTGCTAAGGCAAGAATTAAATGATTTCTATGCACTCTGGGTGGGTGCAGAATTGCGAATCCTATGGCGATTACACTTATGAGTGTAATAATTTATGTTGTATATGTATGAATATAAGGGTAACTTTATATGCGCAATTAATATCTTTAATCGTGGAAGGACCGTGATGGTGATTCGTTATATTAATATTTTTTGTCGGAATACCATGTGTAAATAATTTAACCTTTTTGTCAGATCAAGGTAAATACAGTACCGTCCTTGGGGCACTTCGCTTCATTTCGTTTCTTATGTTTTATATGAATCAATTCTAGGGTTTTGATTTTGTGTGTCCATTCACGGATATTTTTGACTGTCATTTAGTCAGCCTTTTTGTGGAATAAATTTTGTTAATTTCTTTTAATCGTGGGGTGTGATGATTTATAGAAGCATAAAGCGGTCGCATTAAGGGGCCATAGCTAGGTATTTCTAGAGTTCCCTAGACCCCTGAGTTGATTAATTTCTTGATTCTCGTGTTCTTTGAGCAGTTCACCGCCATGCTTCGGTTTTACTTAATGCCACCTCTGTTAGGAATTACTTGTACCCTAATACTCCCTTCACTAGTTGGTAGGATCTGGGGATTTTTTTTTGCATGGGATTTTCAGGTTCTACGATCCAGTTATCTTCGAGGGATTTCGACAGGTAAAGGGTAGTTATTTCGGGTACAGTACGTACACTAAATTCTTTTGAAAATTTGCTTTAATTGCAGTGTTTTGCGAGAAATGTATTGTATGATATTCTGTCCTTCATTCTCAAAAGATGTGCTGGTACAAACAATAAGGGTATAACTTAATGATAGGTGGGCGTGTTATATCCTGACACCTCTTACGGCCTTCCAGTTAAAAAGAAAACATACATACCCATTTGTCCTCAATCCTTAAAGCTATTACTTCCTTTAAGGCACTGAGTCAGTATTTTGTTTCGCACTGAGATTTACTTGTTATCTTGGGGAGATTGTGTATTATTAGTTTTAGAACTAGGGAAGACATAACCACATCTGTGTAATGCTTCACTTCACCTCGGCTGTCATTTACAATTACATAGTTTGCTATTTGTGTAAAAAGTATTAGTGATGCCAAATAAATTAAATAATTAATTAATTCACTTTATTCCTAGGACATGCAAGAAGAAACCCAGGATGGGGAAAGTGAAGCAAAGGGAAATCATCCAAATGAGTAAGTGTACAACATATGAGGAAACATGTTTCTTAACTTTAGTGTATGCATAACTGAATGTTTTGGATATGAATAAGTTTTGTTTGCAACATCAGATATATCTCGCATTTTATGTGTCGTTCCTGCTTGTCTCATCAAAGTAGATACATTATTGACATTAACTTCCTCTTTACTAGCCCACAAATTATCATTCAGAGTTCTCACTGTCTGGAAGTGTTCAACCCTGGACCCCAACACTTGTTTATTACAAACACTAATCATACTGAGTGCCCCAAGAATAATACGCTTAATTTACATATTACGGAAAAGGTAGTTTATATTACACTTAATCATTCTAAAATAAAGTAAAATAATATGAAAAAGTATACAGGTTTTTTCAATATTTTGCAACACCTCATATTTTAGAGTGTTTTACTGAATGTAATCTCTACAATTGACATAAACAGATAGCATATGACTTTTGCATACACACATCTTACACTCTGCACACATCGTAGTGGTTTAGGTGTCCTTGGTTCGCGGAAAGTACTCAACAAGAAACGTAACACTAACCTACACTGGGGTACTCAGTGCTCCAAAACCGATCCATAGCAAAGAATTGGTCCGTTACAACTGTGACTAATATGGCAACTGAAAGACCGTGAAAGACAAATAAAAGTCATGGCGGTTGCAGGATGGAAGGGTTACCAACACAAACCCAGAGCAAAACTAAAATTCATCCTGTTGATGACAATTTGTCTTGTGGAAGTTACTCTCATCTGGTTGAAGAAAATACTGTGCATATGCTGCAGTGAGAAGATAATCAAAGCGTTTTGTATGCAACATCCGCTACTTTAAACCTCCCCTTGTATGTTTATGTGTCCTCAACCCGTTTTGACCTTTTGTAACCCAGGTTGCCAAATCACGACAATGTTACTTCATGAGCCATCAACCGTCTTAATTCACATAGCAATAAAATCACTTCAACTAAAATTTTAATGCAAAACACAAGGAAAAAAAGGCCGGACTTGAAAAAAAATTCACGTCGTCCTACGACCATTCCTTAATACAATGATCATTGACACCGAAACATACATTTAAACTCCCATTAAGACCGAACAAACATTAACAGAGGCCCAAAACTGATATAGCAATATTTCCAGCACCTGAAGATAATTGGAATAACGGTGTACATAATGTAAACATGTTGGAGTGCAAACCCAGGTCAATATGTTATGATACTATTTCGGAGGAGTAGGATTAAGCTGTTGGTTGATACAAAGTAAACATTCAGATTAAATTGTGCCAGTAAATGTGTGGGACGTTAGAACGAGACTAGCGGTGGTGTGCCGAGGGTTGGATTAGTATGCACTTTGAGGTGTGGTTTACCTGGAAGGGTTACCAACTTTTATATATAAGAACAAACTACCACTTAAGGGGAGGTATGACTGAATTTAGTGAATTTTGAAGCAAAAGCTGTTTTTTGTTTGTTTTATTCATACAAAAATAGCCCAATTCTTCCTCTTTCAGGAAATGATTTTATTTTACTCATACCGGCTATTGGTAAGCTTGTTGAGGCCTCTTCGTATGAGCCCGCATGCCATTTAAACATTTGAGGTGCTTTTATAATAATAATAATGCAGAAGAGGGGGAAATGACCAGGAGACTTGTTAAATGGCAGGAAATATCTCTGGAAGAAAAAGCGAGGCGATATTAACTTGCCTCTTTCTCGCATAGCTCTTTTCCAATGTGTTGCTGTGTACAATCTGCTCCTTCTGGTGCAATTCTTATCACACATCGTTGTATCTTGGTACAATAGTTGCTAAAGGTTCAGTAATGTCAATGTGCTTTGGGTTTTGGACTGCTTTTAGTTTTAATGTAATTTTGATAGGTAGATTTTAATTGATAATGCTGAATTTCAAAAATATGTAAAATGAGAGTTTAAATATTTCTGGAAAGAACAATATCCATGTAACTAACACCAAACCCCAGAGCAATTATTGTTTCTATACATTTTAACTGCATGTAGAAAAAATATTAGCTTTGATTCGAGGGACATTTTTACGGGACCACCTTTTTAATACAAAAATGTTCAATAACTCAAACACTAATGAAGCTATTTAAATATAAATTAGCACAACAGATGCCAGCAACTCTCTATGTAAGAGATTAAAATCTGGTAATGGTATGATGAAAACTGTGAAACTTGAACAATTCACGCGCACCTCCCCTTAATGGAGACTTATCTGGCAATGTGGCAGACTTTGAGGTTATGCAGGAGGAGAATGAGGACAGGAACAGGATCACGGTTGAAGAGAGGGTGGTAAATAAACAAGAATGTTACACAGCGGCAGGGGTAGTTGAATTTTAGCCAGAAATTGTGAAGTATAGTGCGAAAGCTCGGCTGAAATGGTTGAATAGGATAATCAAAATGGCATAGGGTTTAGAAAATGTACCCTCTGACTAGAGGAAAGCAGTTATCACGCCTATTTATAAGCAAGCTAACAGGAAAGATTGCAATAATTATAGTGGGATTTCTTTGATAAGTGTACTCAGGCATTGTAGAAAGGAGACTTCGATCATTGGCCGAGAGTAAGATGGATAAAAACCAGAGTGGCTTTAGACCACAACGAGGATGTCAAGATCACAATTTGAGTATGCGCCAAGTTATTGAGAAATGCCACGAGAGGCATAGACAGTTGTGTTTGTGTTACTTGAGAAGGCGTACGATAGAGCACCCAGGGAGAAGATGCCTAGCATATTGAGGGATTGTGGTGTCGAGGGAAGGCTGCTACAGGCAAACAAAAGTATTTATGTATTGTAATCAAATTACAGTGAGAGTTGCCGGTATGAAGGGTTCATGGTTTGTACAGGAGTGAGGCAAGGATTAAACCACTACTGTATTTGTTATATGTACCATGGCTTTAAGGGCATAAACTGGCTGGCTGTATTTCAAGGTAGGTAGTCTGGCCTATTCGGATGACCTGGTTGCAATGACGGACTCAGTCGAATGCTTGCAAGCCAATATGTTTGAACTTGAACAGAAATGTAGGGAGTATGGTATGAAGATCAGCACTTCAAGAATTGGGAAGAAATGCAAGAAAATAGAATGCCAGGTGGAAGGAACAAAATGGGAGCAGGTTGCACATATATTAATTCTGAATGAGACCAGAATGTGGCTTTTACACTTTCATCAGACGTTATCGTGGCCTTTTCGTACTCTGTTTCATCTTCTGGGGGACATAACTTACTCAAAATAGTAACCATGGTCACTACTGCGTCTGAAATATGTGTTAAATTATGTAAATATGTGTTTTTATTTATTGCTCTTTTAACAGCAGCCATGTTCCGACCGCGCTTGAATATCGTTCAACTGTCAAGGTGCACTCAACGGCACACGTGGGATAAAAATACTCTACACTATTAAATATTATTGGTGCTTGACCGAGGTAACGAATATTAGTCTGGATGAAAGTTATTGATACGTTATGATATTCTCGATTGAGATTGGACATTGTTAACTCGCAACACGCACAATCCATGTCTAACTTAAGACTGACACTTGACGGTGCTCTTTGGTGTTACGATACCGGATATGATGTAGTACCGAATGTGCGGGGTTGGCAATGCTGTCTTTAACGATAACTCACGCGCATAGTGGCGGACACAGTTAGACTTTTACCTATACAAGTCGTGATCTAAAAAAGTGACTGTGTGTGGGTTATGCTCAGTATTACTCCATTTCCTGAATTATTTTTCATCATTTAAGGTTATTTGGCTATTTTATGTACTGTGGAATATTTTATCGTTAGTTCGTATCTCATTCTCTGCTACTGAACATTTTAAGTACTTGGGCTGTGTAATCTCTCAGGTTGGTAGTACTGTATGGTGAAGGAAATAGGGTCGAGATGTAGAAAAGCCAATGCAGTGAGTTCTCAGTTACGATGTACAGCATTCTGTTAGTGTAGCGACGAAACTCTCCCCACATCGCTCAGTATCTAGACCGACCTTGCTGTATGGAAGGTAGATTTGATACATAAGCTAGCGTTAACTGATATCAGTGTAGCAAGAATGATTTCTGGGACAAATAGATGGGAGCAATGACAGTAATGAAGAGATAAAGGCTAAGTTAGAAATGAACATTCTAGATGAAGCTATTCGTATGAGCCGACTCAGATGGTGGGGTCATGTGTAGAGAATGGGAGAGTAGAGATTACCCATAGGTTAATGAGTTTGGCTGTAGAGGGTAAGAGAAGCAGAGGTAGTCCTGGGAGGCGATGGTTAGATTCAGTGTTTAATGATTTCAAAGTGAGAGGAGTAGAAGCAGAGGAGGCTAACTGCTAATAGGGGAACATGGAGGCGACTTGTTTCCAATTACAAGCTTGCAAACTAGACTGGACGCTGAAACGCAATACTGTCTCAAATGAAAATGTATGTATGAAAGGTGATTGGAAACATGAAAATTGAATTCTGGCACAACTAAGAGCCCCTTGGCCATCACCAGCGTCTCACTGGTTGCGAGTGTTATAACACTTTGCTTCATTTGGACAGCTGGTGGTGGGTTCAATGTTTTAAGGAGTGTAACGTCGAGGTCACCTGCACATGTTGTCATATAGTTATGCTACAGAAGGAAGAGTTTCGTCTCCTCAAAATTCAGGGTAGTGAATAAAGAATAAGTCAGTGAAAGCCTGGGCTTCAAAGGTCTGAAGAGAACAAGAGTTGACCAAAGGAGTTATAGTTATTTTTAAAGGGGTGGAACAGCAAGGTCATCTGCCCAATTGACCAAAGGGAGATCGACAGGAAGATGAATGAGGAGTGTGGCACAAGTAGACGTATTACATAATTCAGAAGAGGCTCCGTAATATTTCAAACTCTGCCCCAGAAGTTGATTGCCCTGGGGAGATCATTAGTGACATGCAGAGCCTATTGGTGTAGCCTATGAGACTATCTGTCTGATAACCGGCGTTAATTGTGATTGATGTAATAGTTTGTGTATCTGTAATTCAGGTAAGGACTGCAGAGGATCAATTTCAAGTTGTTCCTAATTTTGCTACCAAATGCTACCGTCATCGACATCTAGCCGCGGAATTGGCTACTTGATGCCACCGCGACCGGCACCTGGCGACGAACGTTGGAACTAATAGAGCGCTAATCAATTCTAGCCTACAAATTTAGCTTCACACAATTGTAGTTAGTGCAAGGTTTTTTACATGCCATAAATCTATGACTTGGGCCCGCCAGCTTTACTTCCCCTCTGAAGAAAGGCATACGAGGAATTCTTAACACTCTTTAAAAATCTGACGACTTGGACCGGGTTTGAACCCGCGATCTTGGGCATAGAAGCTCAGTATGCTACCAGCTACGCCACCGAACCCACCCAATGTGACCTTAAGTTCGGGAAGTTTTTTCTATAGGCCACTTCATTCGTCAAACGATCACATTAATTCGACTTTAAATGCTAACCATGGGCATTACTTCGCAAGACATGGGTTAGGCCTAAACTAAAATTTACAAGCAAGATGAACTCCTAATATAATTAACAAAATTGTTCTTTGAGAGACATCACTATGCATTCGTCATAATTGTAGTCTCCTAGTGGACGCATCTTTATAGTGTGGGGCCGATAACCTAGATGTTAGGCCCCTTAAAACAACAATTACCATCATCATCATCATCATCATCTTTATATTGTAATAAATTTATTTCGGTATAAGGACTGAGACACGTTGTAAATGACCGCCAATTTGTGCCGTTTTCGGTTTCAATTTGATGAATCGCTCTGTTTTATTGCTCATACAGCGCTGAAAATTCCGCTTGAAAAAAAACCGCACCCTATTTCTTGACGTGTTGCCCATATATAGCGAACGCTAAAAAAAACGCCAGGTGGTGTGTCATGACAGCCATGAGGGTCAACTCGTAGCGTGGTGAAGTAAGAAGTTCGAATCCCACCATTGACAGACATGTTTGCCATTGTAGTTGTTGGATCCAGCGTTCATGGCTCAAGATTGTTATTGGCATCACCAGCAAAGTTTCATCAGTGCTGGATAAGATAGTTGACAGCCGCCAAAAACTACTAGCGCTAGAATAAATTGTGTCATTAGTGGTACAGGAGCCATAACGAGGTGGCTGTGGGGGTCTATAACCCGGGACCAAGGCTGTAGTGGTGACGTGTCCAGCAAGTGTGGCGGAGGACTGTGATGGCACAGGAGCCATACCGAGGTGGCTGTGAGGGTCTATAACCCGGGACCAAGGCTGTAGTGGTGACGTGTCCAGCAAGTGTGGCGGAGGACTGTGATGGCACAGGAGCCATACCGAGGTGTGTTTGGGAGTCTATAACCCGGGACCAAGGCTGTGGTTGTTGAGATACAGTCCAAGAAGAGGCGCAAACTGAATGACAGAGGTCTGGAAAATACCTGGGCTGTGCCTGTGCAAACCCGTCTGCGAGCAGGTAACGCACAGGTTAGCTTAGGGAGGTGTCCTGGAGACCACCACAGAGCGGTAGCTGGCTCCGTTGAATACTTGTAGATCTGGTAACGCGCAGGTTAGCTTAGGGAGGAGTCTGGGAAACCGCTACAGTGCGGTAGCTGGCTCCCGTGAAAACTTGCAGAGCTGGCAGAACGCAACAACTTACCGCTCTGTCGTGTAATGATTGACCATTAGAGCCACAGTACCCCGCTGTGGTAGTCTCTAGTGTTCCCTTATCCTATCCACGCCGAAAGTAGAACCTCGGACTTCTGCACTTCACGGAATATTCCTGCACAAAGCTGAAACATTAAAAGTCTGTAGGTTGTCTTCTCGAATAAAAATATGTGTAGCTAACTGCTTTGTCACACTTGACTGACTCGCTGATTCGCTGTATCCCACTTTGTTGACTAACTGCACCGTCGTACACGTGTCACTGAACTCTGCTGCGTGGCATTACTTACATACTTGGAGGAATAGTATCGTCTCTTCCAGTTGGATCCGAAATTCTAGACTTTACGAGACTTAGCTATAGCTTTTGGACTTTCTTGAGATTCCCACGCCTGAGACCTTTCGGAGCTTCTTCTCACGCGTCCCTCCTCCCGTAGAAACCACTTACGAATGCCGTCCACCCACCGATCATTTACCCACCACGCTCCGTCAGGTGTTGGGGTAAACTGACGGATCAAGAGTTCAGGAGACGGAAATAAGCCAAAATGGTGAATTTGCCACCATGTAATATAATTATTTTGACTAAATTATTCGGAAGACTGACAGTATCTTAATATTTCATACAGAAGCTTTGCAGATACTTCATGTAATGTTATATGGTTCTTTGTTCATTCAACCGTGCGGCAGCGTCCTTGAAAATCTGTTCATAATACATTTTTACTAACATTGTGGATTGTGTGTACTAAGAGTAGAAACTTGATATGATGCGTAATTGATTGGTTTATATTACATTATAAAAGGGGTGTAGCGGTACGGAAGAAGTCATGCTTTATAAATAATGCCCCCAATTGCCACCCCCTTGTCTCCCTCTGCTTACCTGTGCCACACTTTGTCCCCCATTGCCACACTGCAGTGGGGATCTACTGCCATATTGTTCTCCCCAGTGTAATGCATCTGCCTATGCATAATTCTACGTAATGTTACCCTTCTCTTGTGTGAAATATCAATCGTGTGTTAAACATGTTCCACTTTCTAATCTCCAGCCGAGGGCTACTCGAAAGGGGATTAACATCACAAAGGTGACAAATGGGATGTCTGGCATTCTACTCGTCGAAACATGAATATTAGAAGTGTGATTATCCAGAAGAAGGTTTAGGATCATGAAATGGGAAATAGATAGCTTGAAGTTGGATTTGTGTTGGATTAGTGACGGATGCAGGCAGGAAGAATGGGACTTCTGGCTAGGGGACTAAAGGATATTTAGCTTCAAATCAAATAACGGTTATGGGGAATAAGTCTCATATTGACTGGGGAACTTGGCCAGTGGGTAGAACATTATGTGCATTATAGGCTTATTGTAGTTAAAATTAAAACGAAAAACTACGTGCATTAGAGTAGTAAAAGTCTAGCAGACGACCAATTAAGCAGATACTAAAGAAGTTATAAAATTCTACTAAAAAATACAGAAGGTGTAATTCTGCAGATTGTAAATGTTGAAAAGTGATATTGAAATGCCGTGTTAAGAAGCGGAAGAGAAGAAAAGATAGCGGCGAAATGTAGAATGCATGAAATAAGCGAACTATTGAGCAGGCTGGTAGAACTCTGTTCCGATCACTAATAAGGAATAGCTAACAAGTTCTTAACAAACACAACCGAACTATAAACACTGGAATTACACCAGAAGGTATAGGACGTTCATAAATGGATTTCATTATGATCAAGGATATATTCCGAAATCTTTATTGGGATTACAAACCGATCTCTGGGGGCAACCCAAATTCTACCTACAATCTGGCTGTTATGAAGTAGATGAGAACTCCAATGCAAGGAACTCGAATTTTTGAAACAGAAATCCGTAGAAGAGAATATTGTCAGAGAGGAAATAAGATGCAGAATGAGTAGAAGGTAATGATGTTGGTTCACTCCGAATATTCTACAATATGAATGAAAGATAGAAGAACAAGAGCGTATGACATGAAATAGAGAAAGCAGAAAACAGACGTCTGAAAATTGACGAAATGATGAAGTACAATAAAGCTAAAGACAATGGTTCGAATAAATATGAGCCATGACTATCTCAAGGTGTTGTGGATAGCATAGTTGGCTGTCGACCCGGAGGTTTGGATTTGGTTGTTGGTCCTGCCAAGGAGGCAAAATTGAGAAGGGGTGGGCTCGATTTCCTCACCAGCCTTCCTCGAACTGTTCATTTTGGATTTCTTACTTTTACTCCAGACAAACACGGGGATTGTTTGTATCTTCAGGCCACAGCCGCCTCCTTCCCAATACTAGACTTGATCCCAAATACACAATTTAATACAGACATCAGAATACACATGTTATCAGAAATATTCAAACATACTAATTGCAACCAAAGTACTCGGGGCTGAATGACAAAGATGTACATGCTCCTTAATTGAAACTACAGAAATATCCAAATGTACATAATTGTTTCTAAGTAGGGATTGTTTATGCAGCTTATCGAAAGATTAAGAATTTTTTCGGGTGAAGATGGCTTAAGTGCTCTAATATTAGTGACTCAGGTGAAAACCTTTAATAGATATAGAATAGAAGGTAGATTCGTAGGGCTAAGAATATCAAGAATAATGAAGTGAATGAGGAGGGGAAACCGCTGAGCATAAAATAGAAGATTTAATATTTGAATCCGAATTGGTTGGCCGCTAGAAGACCTACGTGGCTAGGGACCCCCAGACATCGGTTATGTACCGACTCAGTTGCTACGACGCATAGGGGCTGAAGATCTGGTCAGTTTATTTCGCTTATTAATACTTTGGATCCTTGACAGGTATGTGAAGGGTTATAAAACTTGTTATGAACAGTATGCCATTATCTCTATCCTGAAGAAAGCATGAGCTGACATATGGGAAGGTTCTCCTACAATGAGTGTGATGACTAACGATTCAAAGTTATTATTAGAAGGATAAACAAATGCTGATGATGAAGAAATTGAAGCAATGTATGATCAAATAGAAGAATAGTTTGACATAGTAAAGGAGAATTCAAACATTATTTTAATGGGTTATTTTAATGCCTCAGTTGGCTCTCATAATGTTGTTAAATATGCTGGTAAGTTTGGCATGGGTGATGTCAATGTGAGAGAGAAAGATTACTCGAATTCTGTGAGCAACATGAGATGGTAATTACTAATACCTGTTTCGAAGTTCCCAAGAGAAGACGTTACACCCGGATAGCCCCTGAGGATAGAAGAAGGTTGCAAATTGACTACATCATAGTTCAACAAAGATATAGGAACCAAGTGAAAGCCAGCCATAGTTACCCTGGGGCGGAAATTGATAGTGATCACATCCTAGTTGCAGCTAAATGTGATATAAGGTTCAAGAGGAATGAAACATTTGGACAAAAGATATGGTGTTTAAACAAGCTAATGTAGTACAAACAATTAAAGATGTTAGATAATTGGTTAAGGATGAGACTTTAGGATGGGATGATATATAAAAATGTTTAGAAACAGCTGCATCGGAAGTACTATGCAAAAGGAAATTGGAACCCTAAAAGAAACGGATGACCCAGGAAATCCTAGAGCTTATTGAATAAAGGAACAAATTCAGCAATATAGACACTCAAGAGTATTAGTCCCTAAAGAATCAAATAACAAGGAACTGTCGCAAGGAGAAAATTGGATGAAGCGGGTATGCATGGGTATTGAGGATGACCTGAAGAATGGGAAACCGGACCAAGATTATTTTAAAAAGATTGAGCTATCAACAACGCATCACAAGCAACGTAGTTAACGATTCCAAAGGGAAGCTATTGCTTGAAAATGAAAAGGTATGCGAGCGATGGAAGGAATACCTTGAAGATTTGTATGATGGAACAGATATTACTGACAATACTATTTATATAGAAGATGAAGAACTAATTGAAGAAGATGATAAAGGGCCAACTACAACTAAAGCAGAGTTTTATACAGCACTCGCTAAACTGAAAGGAAATAAAGCAACTGGTGTAGATAACATTCCTGCAGAGCTTTTAAAATGTTCTGATGTAAGCATTAAGGAATGCCTTTTTCAAATCATTACTAAATGCTATGAGGACGGAATTGTACCTCCTGATTTTATTAAAATTCGAACAATCACACTACTCAAGAAAGGATGGTGATCAGTATGGATTTAGAACAAGTAACGGGACTAGGGAGGCTATCCTAGCATTACGTCAGATTTTAGATAGAAGACTGGAAGTTAATCGAAAAACCTATTTAGTATTTATTGATATAGGCATTTGATAATGTCAATTGGAAAACCTTATTTCTTATATTTGCCAAAGTCGGAATTGACTGGAAAAACAGGTGCCTTATTCTGAACTTATATAAAAATCAATCTACCGAAATAACAGTTAAAGGCAATAAAAGAGAAGCTAAAATAAGAAGAGGTGTAAGGCAGGGTTGTACTCTATCACCATATATTTTTAATATATATATAGAAGCTGCAGTAAATACATTAAAAGAGAAAACCAAAGGATTAAAATTTAATGGATTACAGGTTCATAGCATTCGCTTTGCAGATGATATTGCACTTTTAGCAAACTCTGCATGTGAAATGAATAGAATGTTAAAAGATTATGAGAAATCCTTAGGAAAATTGGTGCTAAGAGTTAATTCTTGGAAGACAAAATTAATGGTGGTTGATAAAAAGAAACAACCAATTTTAGCTAATATAATGTTAAATGATAGTGCCATTGAACAAGTAACTGAAGTTTGCTATTTGGGAAGTGTGATTAATTATGACAACAGTTGCATCTCAGATATTAAGAAAAGAATAGCGTTGGCGAAGAAAGCCTTTCCAAAATAAGAAGAATTTGCAGCTCAATGTCCACCTCAACTTGAAGATAAGGAAGTCATTTCTCAAGACCTTTGTTGTGAGTGTGCTGACCTATGGTTCTGAAACATGGACACTTGGGAAAACAGAAGAATCAAAACTTGAGGCAGTTGAAAAGTGGTTTTGGAGACGAATGACCCGAACAAGCTGGATAGAAAGACAAATGAGCTTGTTCTGAACCAAATTCAGGAGAATCGATGCCTCTTGAACACCATCAAGAAAAGGAAAGCAAAATCCATGGAACACACACGCAGACATGACACTCTCTTCCAGGCTTTTTTTTAGGAAAAAACTTGAGGGGGAAACCAAGGGGATAACCAAGACAATCGTATCTCAAGAACTTTGTCAAGGAGATAGAATGTGACTCGTATGCCAATATGAACAGGGCTGCTGAAGACCGTAAGAAATGGCTGCAACGACAAGGCGTTTAGCCTTTAGAAGCTGATGATGATGATGAAACAAATGGATGGGTTGACAGCCGAGTTAGGTAAAGACAAGTTCAGTGAACAAGAATCTGAGGAACAAGGGTAGTTGTATTAAGTATTCGACTGTTCTTGGCAGAATAAAGATCGAGAGGAAAACGTTCGTGGCATATTTATTATAAATAAATCTGTGTATAATGTTGATTGGAGATATTGTTTGACAGTTTAGAAAGTTTTGGAATACAATTCAGTTTTCTGAGTGTGTCTACAACCAGCTGGTGTTTATTATATTCGATAGATATGTAAGAGAGACTGGTATTTAGAATGATATAAGGTAAGACTGCATTTTATCATTCTTACTTTTCAATCTATAGACATGGCAAGTAACGAAGGAAATGTCAAAGAAATTTAAAGTAGAATTGAGGACGAAGATAAATAATTTCGTCTCTGTGACTTTCTAACGACAATGTCATCTTACCTCATCACCAGGGGATTTGATCATTTTTCTAAACGGTGTGTACTAGGTGTTGAGGAAAGATTTCATAATAAAATCATAGTATTTGAAACAGAATAACCGGAATGCAGCAGGAAGGTTTAAAATAAAAATATTGAAATCGATTGGCTGTTGAATCACTAAGAGACGTTGGTGACTCCAACTTGGGCACCGAATAGACAAAGCAAATAGGATGTAAAGATTGGGTTGACATCTGTTTAAATTAAATGTAGATCTAGGTATTAAAAAGTAATTTTTGAAGCTATTGCCTGGAGCTTGGCGCTATATGGATGCGAAATTTGGACTGTTTTTGCTGCCGAATATTTAAAAATCGAAATATTTGATTGTGGTGTTGTAGGAAAACAGTGATAATTAAAGATTAAATATAGTACTTAATGAAGGGTATTAGGACGAGTGGGGGAGGGTAAATGAGTCTGACGAGTGGTTATGAATAAAGGAGATAGCTTGATATGGCACATACTAAGGCAACTGAAATTGAAACCTTACAGTTGTTATGGAAGGACGGGTCGAGGAAAAGAACTCTAGGGGATAACCAAGATTAGTTTATTTTGAACGAATTCCTTCGGATGTAAGGGTGTGTAGGTTCTGCGGAGATACAATGGTAACCTCAAGAATGAGTGACGTCACTCAACATATACGCCGCCCGTGCGAAAGCTCATCCAATTTTGCACGTGCGTATACGTATTTATTTAAGCATATGCATCGATTTGTGCAAGAAGTGAAATCTCTTACTCTATTTCATCAGTTTTAGGATATCGTGCCAGGTTTGACAAACCTCTGAGATACTTATGTCAGATATTTTGAAACATAGAATGTAACATATCGGTTATTAATTTAGAATAACAGTGTACAAAATGTGAATTTGTTGACGTCTAAATAGAAGGTCGAGATATTGAATCGTTGGGGGGAAAATTGCTTATTTTATGTTCCCAGCTACAGTACGTGGTTAGACGGGAATCACATTGTGGTGAGCCAAGAGTTGGATAAATGTTCGCTATATGGAGTGGTTAATGTTAAAGAGTTACTACTTTCTGTGTATTATAACAAGCCACCGTTATATATAGTATCTGATATTTTTTTTGACTTAACGCTAATCACTCACCTCCACACAATTTATGTAGCTCTAAGAAACCATTCATCCGCGATTTATTCAAGACTGAAGCATAATAGCCCATCTGGTTTTGAAATAACATGATTTGCATATCCAAAATTCCCACCTTAATCCAAATGCCAGCATGGCGATTCTATAGGGAATATAATATGGATTATTTTGTCACCTGTACGAGCACGCAATTCCTAAGTCAGATGAATTTCAGTTATCCAGATTCTATTAAATAGTCGTATCCCCGTACATCCATGTTGTTAAAGCGGCCAATGTGGTGTAAAATAAGTTGAACACTTTCACTGTTAGCATGAATTAGCACACAATTTCCGTAATCATTCAATAATTTCAATTATTTAACTAATCTAGGACAAAGTTGACTTTTGGCAAACAGAATGTGTCTGGAAATAATTTGCCATTTCCATGTATAATCAGTACTTTTGAAATAGATACAGATTTCGTACTTATCAAGGAAACCTGTGACTCCAAATACTCCGATGTGACGCACAATTTTGTTTGCATAGTATATAAGTAATTGAAAATATTCGGCTGTATGGAGAACATAGCAATGAATATTAAAAACGAGATCAGTTGCAGGTATTAGATAAGGAAAGTATTCCTGGTAGTGATATTAATGAATGTTGGTCCAGTTATCATTTCAAACGTTAGATGTCTGGATTCTGAAAATTTTATTCACCATTCTCTGATAATTCAACATAAGTATGAGCGAACTGCATTGCATTAATACCGATGATTTCAGGCTGGGATGTCCTGATACTTCGGATCCTGCTGCAAGGAAGATATACGCATTATGTAATACTAGAGGACAGAACACCAGCACTGTATCTGAAAGAAATAATATTACAAATCAACAAAATTTGAAGACAAACCCTTTAACCCATAGTGGTGACAAGCGGTACTCGTGTAGCACATGCCAAGCCAAATTTAGTCAGAACGTTATTTTGAAGAGACATATTTTAACCCATACTGGGGAGAAGCCATTCTCATGTACCATATGCGGAGTCAAATTTGGTCGGAAAGGTGCTTTGAAGACCCATATATTAACCCATAGTGGGCAGAAGCGATACTCCTGTAGAACATGCGAAGCCAAATTTAGACGGAAAGATTATTTAGATAAACACATGTTAACCCATACTGGGGAGAAGCGGTACTCGTGTAGCACATGCGGAGCCAAATTTGGTCTCAAAGCAAATTTAACGACACACATGTTAATCCACACTGGGGAGAAGCGTTATTTGTGTAGCAAATGCGAAGCGAAATTTGGTCTGAAATCGAATTTAGCGACACACATGTTAACCCACACTGGGGAGAAGCGTTATTCGTGTAGCAAATGCGAAGCCAAATTTAGTCTGAAAAGTCATTTGAAGACACACATGTTAACCCATACTGGGGAGAAGCGTTATTCGTGTAGCAGATGCGGAGCCAAATTTAGTCGACAAGGTAGTTTGAAGACACACATGTTAACCCATACTGGGGAGAAGCCATTTTGTTGTAGCACATGCGAAGCGAAATTTAGTTTGAAAGGTAATTTGAAGAGACATATGTTAATCCATACTGGGGAGAAGCCTTTTTCCTGTAGCACATGCGGAGCCAAATTTGGCAACAAAAATGCTTTGAAGAAACACAAGTTAACCCATCGTGGTGAGAAGACCAAGTAGCATATGCCAGACCAAATTTGTTGGGACATTTGAAGATACACCTTTACCCATACCTGTATAGCATATGCAAGCCACATTTACTTATAAAGGATATTTGAAGGGATGTGATTTGGAAGCACATGTGTTAATGCATAGCTGCAAAAGCCAAATTTGTTAACAGCAAACCTCTGAAGACCCAAGTGAGAACCCATAGCGATAGGTACTATTCGAATGTAACACATGCGAAGCCAATTTTGCTACCAACGGGGTTTTTAAGGCGTACATATTAACCCTTAGCAGTGAATAAGCTTCTTCGTGTACCATGTGCTTTGCAAAATGTATTGAGAAGAGTCAATAATTAATTGCTTGACACCAAAGGGTTAAGATTTGATGAGAGACATCTTATCCCTTTTGATGCCCAGCAATTAATAAGTGAATATGCTAAAATTACCAAGCCAAGTTCAGTGAAATTACAAGGGTTACAAATTACCTCCCACCTATATTTTCAAGATAGTGTGTTGGTATTTTTTTCTCTAGCAGGTAAACAAATTATTCACGGTCTAGGAGCTAAATGATTACAATTTTCTTCATTTGGGTGGTAATAAAATCTGTAAATAATAATCCTTTGAGAAAGAAAATAATTGGAAATCTTAATATAAATTTGACAGCCTACACAATCTAAATATTATCCTTTGTGATAAACATTTAATATTTATTTAATTGTTTATAAATATCCAAGCTTAGAGTAATTCTATCAAAAAGGCATTGAGTACGATCAATTTCTGCATTGATATACGTTTACAGTCCTCCGGCATTTCGTGGATTTTCGTCAGTAAAATCAAAGCCCTCGCCATCAGTAGAATATTCACTCTCACACACTTCAATTAGCACTAAAACCGTATGTATCTCCCCTTCGCTGAAGAAACTAGTATTATTTATCACCACGTTTATTGATAAGCTCCAGGCAAGATCATATACTTCAGACGATAACGCACACGGGAAGTCATTTGACTGCTGCATGTTCAACGAATACCTGTTATAAATGGAGTTCTTCATGGAACTTAAACTTATCGATATAATCCGAGAAAGACTGGTTCCCGCGTTGTCTTCGTTGCAATAGTTCAATCGCTCAATAAGCAGCACAAAGAAAGGAATATAAAACTCTCCTGAAACAGAAAAACGCTCAATACATAGAAAAACAAGCCTTAATGGAAGCAGAAGAAGCACTAAAAGACCCCTTCATAGCCATCAGAAGAAAGACTTCGAGGAAATCTGGGCAAATGCAGATGGACATATGGGAAAATCACGTCTCACAAGTACTGAACCTAACTCAGTCACAAGCGGCGTATAACGCAACATATCACGCGAGCGTAGAATTGGGCACCCCCATCACATCGGAAGAAGTAATTGCGACAATCAGCAAGACAAAAAACAAGAAAGCGACAGGCCCAGACGGCATCTCCAATGAGATCCTAAAAGACTCGGCTGAAATTCTAAGTGAACTATGGTCAGATCTGTTTAACAGATGCCTAGAAACAGGGGAAATACCCGACGAATGGAGAAAATCCTTCATTAAGGTTCTACATAAAGACAAAGGAGAAGACAACGACCCTAACTCATACCGAGGAATCGCTCTAGAGAACAATATATTCAAAGTACTTTCAAACATTTTGCTCAATAAGCTCACCCTGACAGTCGATCAACTGATTCCCGAACAACAATTCGGGTTCAGGAAAGGAAGGTCCACCCTTCAAACTATTAACAATCTACTGAATGACATAGAACAAGCGCTTAGATACCCTAAAGGAATTTTCCATGCAATATTTGTCGACTTCTCGAAGGCCTTCGACCTACTAAACAGATCGAAGCTCATTATAAAACTGGAGAAAATGATGGATGAGAAATCCGAAATCAAGTATATGATAAAAAACATCCTGGCCTTCAATAAAGTAGCGATACACGATGGGATATCAACCTCAAGAGAGATCAAACGGAGTACTACAAGACGTCCCACTCTGTTCAACGTCGCGACAGCGGATATTATTCTGACCATTGAAAACACAAAATCAGTATCCCTTTACCTGTACGCAGATGACATGGTTCTGGGGTCTACAAACAGACAGGAGCTACAAGAAGTGCTCAACAACTTGCAGGACTTGGCGGAGGAAAATGAGCTCAGTATAAATGAAAAGAAGACAGTTCATATGGCCTTCCGAAAAGGAGGAAAACTAGCCGCCGAAAACAAAATAATCCTGGGAGAGACTGAACTTGAGACAGTCAATTCCTACAAATACCTCGGCCTCACCCTACAGACAACGTGCCAATCCTTTACACTACATATAAAGGAACGGGCAGCAGTAGCCATTAGAGGAATGTACGATTTGAACAATATTACCAAACTATCTCTACAAACAGCAATGATTCTCTTCCACGCGAAAATAACCCCCGTCATTACATATGGTCTAGAACTGATATGAGAAAGGCTATCCATGACAGACCTAATCATAATTGAAAAAGTAAAGGCCTCTTTCCTGAAAAGGGTGCTAGGAATTGCAAGAACGTCCCTGTCCAGACTGGCATATGTCCTAACAAAAGAAACATACTACATCGAAGATCTCAGATTAAGACTACAACTGCCATCTACTAAGAATATGAAGAAACTCCTCGAGATAAGACATCAGAAGCAGAACGAAATCCCGCTTGAATTCTACGCAACAGAAGCAATGGTGGACAGAAGATGGACAAACGAGAACCAGGAGATGAGACATGTGGTAACAAGACTTGCCATCCACGGTTTCCACCACAAGATTTGTAAAAATGTTAAATACCATGAACCGAATGAAGAATGCATATGTTCTCTGTGCAATAACCCCTGCGACAAATACCACATCACAGCATGCAGCAAATGGACGAAGAGCATAGTTGAATACAGTAAAGATTAATCTACCTCTAATAATTATTTGTAAGCACACCTTGTAACTGTCCATTATGGCCACTTGGCTGCAATAAATATTTATTAATAGTTCAATCGCTTTGTGTCTGGAAATGTAAAAAGAAATACATAGATCGGCCAGTAGCATTTTTATCAAATGTTCCCTCGGCCGATATATCGGCACCTTAAGGGCTAATCCATAGCGGCGAGAATCAACAATCTACGAAGATAGATTAGTTTGGGGATACAATTCTATATTTGTTGATGGTATAGTCATATCTAAGTTTTGTGACATTGAAATGAATAGTTCTTTTTTCGGCTTAATGCCTTAATATGTTTCAGTAGTAGTTACCACGCTCACTACGTTTCCTAACGGGGTTTCTTGTATTTTGTTTTCAGAGGGCAATAACTGCAGGTTTGATGGTGTTTTGTAGGGCTATTTGTCTTGTATATTTGGATCTGATGATGCTCCCTTGACGAGCAAAAACATTTCATCCCTGAGTTTTCTCCTTCAATAGTCCTCAATAATATATATAAAACTTAATCCTTTGTAATTGATTTCAGTTTTTTTTTCACATATTCCAATTATTGGAATGATTCTTATGTTGACCGACTGAAAGACAAAATATTAATTGTTAATATGGCAACACTGTAGAATGGATTCAAGGATGTTTTTATTTTTATACTCACAAAGGAGGGACTGATAACCTCGAAACAACTGGAGGAGTATGTTGAAGTGGTAGAGTGTGTGAGTGACAAAATAATGAAACTAGAATGAAGACGAAGAATGACGTGATGGACTTCATACAAGTGTATGCACCACAGACTGAAAACAGAGAAGAAGATATTGAAGTATTCCTGGAGGATGTAGAAAGAGTAATTTCAGATGTAGAAGTGGTGATCATGGGAGATATGAATGCACAAGTCGGAAATGAGAGACAAGCAAAGGAAGAAGTCATTGGACCATATGGATATGGGAAAAGAACCGGGAAGGAGAGGAACTTGTAAACTTTTGTGAAAGGAATGGACTAATAGTGGGTAATTCATGGTTTCGGAAGAAAAACAGCAGGCAAATTACGAGATATGGGTGGGGTGATAGAAGAACAAAATCAGTAATTGACTACTTCCTGGTGGAAAGGACAAATGGCAGAAAGCTGATGGATGTGACAGCTTCACCAGGAGAAGCATTTACTGCGGACCATAGCGCTGTTGTGGCAAAATTTAGAAGGGGAAAATTGGAAAACCTAAAGGAGATCAGAGAAAGTAAAATAAAAGTATGGAAATTGTAAGACAAAGCTGTACAGGAAGATTTTCAGAAGAGATTGTAGCAACAAATCCCAGTTACTGAAGTGGAAGACGTAGAAGGGGAATGGTCCCACTTTAAAAAGGCATTTGCTTGTGCAGCAGAGAGTGCTTGTGGTAGGACGTCAACAAGAGTGAAAGAGAAGGAGACACCGTGGTGGAATGAGAAAGTGAGGAAAGCAGTGAATGAAAAGAAGTCTACATGGAAAGAATGGAACCGAGATCAAACAGAAGAAAGCAAAAGGAAGTATCACGACAGCAAACGGAGGTGTAAGAAAGTGGTAGGAGAAGAAAAGTTGGGAAGAATTTACGCGAAGAATGGAAACAGATGTAAGTGGCAGTAAGAGGATGCTGTATGGACTTCTAAGAAGTAAGAGGAAAGAAAGAGTTACTATAAAGCTGGTGAAAAAGGAAGATGGAGATTTGTTAACACACCCAGAAGAGATAAAGGGACGATGGAAGGAGTATTTCGATAAGCTATTGAATGTGAGAAATTGTACTGGTGAGATGGAAGTGACACAGCCTGACGACTCTACAGAAGATGATTTAACAATGCTGGAGGTGGAATTAACAGTACAGAAAATGAAGATGGGAAAAGCAACAGGGGTGGATGAAATCAGTGTAGAAATGATAAAGGCTGTTGGACCTGTTGGTATGCAATGGCTGTATAGACTGCTAAAGTGTGTGTGGAAACGGAAATGTGTACCAGAAGACTGGGAGAAAGGGCTAATAATACCAGTGTTTAAGAAGGGGGACAAGAAGGTGTGTGATAACTATAGAGGGATCACCCTCATATCACAAATAGTAAAAATACTGGAAAGGAGAAAGAAGAAAGGTGGAAGGAGAGTTGCAAGAGGAACAGTATGGCTTCAGGAGTGGAAGATCCACAGTGGACCCAATTTTAGCTTGAGGCAGGTGATGGAACAGAACTGGGAATATGGAGAGGATTTGGTCATGACTTTCATAGATCTAGAAAAGGCATATGATAGTGTCCCCAGAGAGAAGGTATGGGAAACCATGGTTAAGAAGAGACTGGGAAGAGAAATGTTGGAAATGGTGCAAGCAATGTACAACAACTGTTTTAGCAGTGTACTGACCCCAGTTGGAAAGACAGATTGGTTTGGGAACAAGACTGGACTAAGACAGGGAAGTGTGCTGTCACCTCTTTTGTCCATAATGGTAATGGATGAAATTGTAAAGGAAACAAAGGAAGCATATGGACATAAAGAAATGAAGTTACTATTATTTGCAGACGATATTGTGGTCTGGGGAAGGAACACCGAAGAAGTGCAAAAACAACTAGATATACTGAACGAAAATATTCAGAAGTACGGCCTGAAAATCAGTATAGAGAAAAGCAAGACCATGGTGATGACAAGAGAGGAAAGACAAGGAAAGGGCACTGCGAAAATTGGAAGTCAGAGTTTGGAAATTGTGGACACGTTTAAATACCTAGGAAGTGAATTGATGCAAACTGGTAGGTTGGACATGGAGATTGGCAGGAGGGTACAGCAGAGCAATGCATTCTATCGTTGTTGTTTGAGTCTTCAGTCTTTTGACTGGTTTGATGCAGCTCTCCATGCCTCCCTGTCCTGAGCTAATCGTTTCATTTCTACATAGCTACCACACCCTACATCCGAGGCAATCTGTTTAACATATTCTAACCTTGGTCTACCCCTACAGTTCTTATCCTCGACCCTTCCTTCCATAACTAAGCTTGCTATTCCTGGGTGTCTTAGTATGTGTCCTACCAACCTATCTCTTCTCTTCATTAGCAGTCGCCAGAAACATCTCTCCTCTCCCACTCGCCTTAATACCTCTTCGTTTGTAACCCTATCTACCCATCTGATCTTCATCATTCTCCTGTAACACCACATTTCAAATGCTTCAATTCTCCTCTTTTCTGCTGCACCAATAGTCCAAGTTTCACTTCCATAGAGCGCCACGCTCCAGACAAAGGCTTTCAAAAATGACTTCCTAATACCTAAATCTATATTCGATGTCAACAGATTCCTTTTTTGTAGAAAGGCTTTCCTTGCCTGAGCCAACCTACCTTTTATATCCTCTATGCTTCGTCCATCACTGGTTATTCTGCTTCCTAAGTAACAGAAGTCTCCTACTTCCTTCAGCTTTTCACCGGCCAATTTGATCTCCATAGAGGTTTCTGATTTATTTCGGCTGCATTCCAGTATTTTTGTTTTACATTTATTAATTTTCATCATGAATTCCTTCCGTAAGACGGAATCCATACCATTCAAAAACTCATTCAAATCCTCAGGCTTGTCGGCCAAGATGACGATGTCATCAGCAAATCGCAGAGTAGAAATTATTTCTCCTTGAATCTTCACTCCCACTTTAAATTTTTCTCCAATTTCCTTCATTGCTTGTTCAATGTAAAGATTGAAAAGTATGGGTGATAAGTTGCAGCCTTGCCTTACACCTTTCTGAATACCAGCTTCTCTCTCATGTCCTTCAGCTCGAATGACTGCTGTCTGGTTTCTGTATAGATTGTATATCACCCTCCTATCCCTGTACTTTATTCCAATAGATTTCAAAATGTCAAACAATTTAGTCCAATCAACGTTATCAAAAGCCTTTTCTAAGTCTACAAATGCCATGAACGTTCTCTTATCTTTCCTTATTCTACCTTCCAAAATCAGCCTAAGACTTAGTACAGCTTCCCTTGTTCCTACATTTCTCCTGAAACCAAACTGGTCTTCACCCAACTCCGTTTCTATCTGGCTTTCAATCCTCTTGTAAATTATTCTAGACAGGATCTTTGAAGCATGAGTAATCAAGCTGATTGTACGGTAATCTTCACATCTGTCAGCTCCCACTTTCTTTGGTATAGGGATGATAACATTCTTCTTGAAATCAGGGGGTACCTCACCTGTCTCATAAATCCTACACACCAAGTGAAATAACCTGATCAGACCTTCATCTCCTATGCAGCGTAGCAACTCAATCGGTATATCATCTATGCCTGGTGCTTTGTTCCTGCCTAAGTCCTCTAATGCTCTGTCAAATTCTGATCTCAATATTAAATCTCCTTTTGCATCCTCATCAATTTCCTCCTCCCTTTCCATTACATGATTCTCGATCTCCTTTCCCTTATACAAGCACTCTATGTAAGCTTTCCATCTCTCAACCTTTTCTTCCCTATCTGTTAGAGGCTTTCCATTTGTGTCCCTAATATTACAGCACTTAGTCTTCTTTTCCCCAAAAGTATTCTTAATCC
The DNA here is from genome assembly GCA_946902985.2 of Meconema thalassinum. Classification (NCBI taxonomy): domain Eukaryota; kingdom Metazoa; phylum Arthropoda; class Insecta; order Orthoptera; family Tettigoniidae; genus Meconema; species Meconema thalassinum. The sequence goes on along the minus strand of OX336393.1, from coordinate 71,626,828 downwards.
TTCGATAAGCTGTGTCTACTCTTCCTAATTTCAGACAATTTTCTATACCTGCACATTTCTCTTTCAACCATTCTTCTTTCGCTTCCTTGCACTTCTTGTTAACCTCATTTCTCAGACGTCTGTATTCTGCTTTCCCCTTTTCATCTCTTAGATTCTTGTGTTTCCGCCTTTCATCCATCAATTCTAGTATATCCTGAGTGATCCACGGTTTTCTACCTATTCTTTCTTTCCTACCAATGTTTTCTTCTGCGGATTTTGTTATTTCATTCTTCAAAAGTGCCCATTCGTCTGCAATTGAAGTTTGTTTAGGGGTTTTGATTAGTCCTTCCTTTATACTCTTCTTGAATCTTTCGTTTACATCCTTTACTTTCAGTCTGTCTATTGCCCACCTTTTTGGCTTTTGACTTTTCTTCAGTTTCTTCAACTTTAATCTGCATTTCATTACAACCAGATTGTGGTCAGAGTTTATGTCAGCACCAGGATATGTTTTACAATCCAAAATCTGGTTTCGAAACCTCTGCTTGACCATAATGAAGTCGATTTGGTAACGCCCTGTATCTCCTGGTCTCATCCATGTGTATATTCTTCTATTGTGGTTATTGAATAAGGTGTTAGCTATGACCAGCTCATGTTCGGTGCAGAATTCCATCAGCCTGCTTCCTCGATCATTTCTTTCACCTAATCCGAAATCTCCTACTATCTTCCCTTCTCTCCCTTTTCCTACCACAGCATTCCAATCTCCCATTACTATAACATTTTCATCACCTTTGATATACCTCAGAATGTCATCTATTTCTTCGTAGACCTTTTCAACATCCTCATCATCAGCTTGACTGGTAGGCATATAGACTTGTACCACTGTGGTGCACGTAGGTTTAGTATTGATTTTTGCTACAATAATCCGTTCACTGTATTGCTCATAATATTCCACCCGCTGTCCAAGTTTCCTACTCAATATGAGACCAACCCCTGCTTGGCCATTGTTTGATTTAGTGCTAAGGACCCTATAGTCTCCTGACCAAAAGTCCTGCTCTTCCTGCCAGCGCATTTCACTAATCCCAACCAAATCCAACCTCAACCTATCCATTTCCCTTTCTAAGTTTTCTAACTTTCCACTTCCTAGCAGACTTCTAACATTCCACGCTCCGATCCGTAGAATGTCAGATTTCCTCTTTGTCACTTCTGTGATGTTAACCCCCTCTCGAGTAGTCCCCACCCGGAGATCCGAACGGGGGACTAGTTTACCTCCGGATTGGAATTTTACAAGGGAGGAGGCCATCATCACATGTAATTATGCATAGAGAGGTGCATATCCTCGGGAATAGCATTACGGCTGTAGTTTCCCGTTGCTCTCAGCCGTGCAGCAGAACGCAGTGTAGCCATTAGTTGGCTTATAATATCAATATCTTAACCGTCTATTAGACTAGTAAAGAATTGATTTATTCTGGAAGGCTGCTACTCCCTTTCAGAATAAGTAAAGAGCAATTCTACTACAAAATACTAACCTTCTACTAACAATTAAATACCAAAATTCTACTAACGAAAAAAATACTAAAGTTTCACCAACAAACAAATACTACCACTAAAACAGTCTGTCACCAGGCCCACTCACATGCACCCTCACCAGACACACACACACACCACAGTCTAATAGAACAATGACATATAGCTAATAAACAAATTAACTTCATACTTACAACTAAACTTGTATTAATATTTGATTTTGGAATTTCAAGCAGGTTTATTATGACAATTTGTGTGCAACAATTAATAATTTGTGAATGGTTGAAAACAAGTGCGCATGTTGAATAAATGATCCATGTGAGTAATAAATCAGAGAATTGTCAGATTGTGCATGGACACGATTGAACACTTTTTTTTTCTTAATAAGACACATTTAATTAAAGTGAAGGTTCACCAATTTATTTCGGTTAGGAATCTCAGGGTCAAGGACTTTATTATTACAACCCTGTGATTTAGACAGGAATGTCATAATTTTTGTGTGGTATTTTTATTAAATAAAAGTGGAGCGTTTTTCTTTAGAATTTTGTGTTCATCCTTTCCTATCCACGCGTGGAACTCTAATTCGGTTTGGCACCATTTATATTGATTCTCATGAGTGACAATCTAATACGTGTGTCTTTATTTTTGTCAACTCCTTTATTGCGTACCATACAACTGAAGTTATTTTTAACGTAGGATGTTGCTCATGCTTCACTCTTTCCAAATAGACCACTGGGTGTTAGTTTTAAGATTGAAGTTGTACAAAAAAGAAAGGATTTTATAACAGTGTCACTCTTGAGGTTTTAAATATGGAGACAAAAAATTGTATTTTTTTTAAATAATTTTTATTATTCTTTTTTATTATTCTATCAAAGTGTAAGAAAACTTGTTTGGGATAAGGAAGTACCAAGGAAAAGCAAGGAGGAAATGTATAAAGTGTACTATGTACCTATATTAACGTATGCAGCTGAGACTTGGACCCTGACAAGCAGGCAAGAGATTAGAATGCAAGCCAGTGAAATGAAATTCTTAAGAAGTATGATAGGTAAGACAAGGAAAGACAGAGTGAGGAATGAAGATGTTAGGAAGGAAGTTGGGAAGGGAAAACTAAATGAGAGAATTGAGAAGAATAAACTAAGGGTGTTTGGACATGTAAAGAGGATGGAGGAAAATAGAATACCAAGGCAGATGCTGGAGGCCAAGTGCAAGGGTAGGAGAGCAAGGGGAAGACCTAGAACAAGGTGGATCGATTCAGTGAAGAACAGCGTGAGAAAAAGAAATCTGGACTGGGACAAGATTGTGGAAGGAAAGAGGAAAGTGGAGAAGTGCCATAAATACCCCGACCCGGCAGGAGCTGGATAAGGGGAAATGATGATGATATGACTCACAAAGGAATTCAGGACAAAGACATTAGCATATTCTCTGACATTTCCTAGCAAGAAACACGGTTTTATGATTGACATATGATAAGCAGTGTATTATGATATCTTTCTATTTTGAAGCGTCTCTGTACAGGTAGATTGTTGTTAGCAAATACGTTTTTGACTAGAAATGTGCAGACAACTGCGTCATTATTCAAATATTACTGGTAGCGTGTCCATGCTAGCGCATTCCAGTAGAGGTGATAGTTGTCTCAGAATACGAAAGACAACTGAAAGTTTGAGCAATCTTGGTACAGTCTTGCAACATAAGTAGTTGCAAATAAGGTGTTAACACCACATAGGCGAACTCCCGAGGTATACAGTAGTACGTGCTTTTATGTATACCTTAAGTTATCATCACCTTGACACAGGGCAGGACTTTAATGCCCTCAGGACCACTCACAGAGTGCATTTATATATTAAGATGTGCTAGTCATGTCTGAAAGGAAGGTGAGCTAGCTTGGATATTTTCGACCAATATCCACCAACTGATGGGTAGAGTGTATTTAACACACAGTCACATTTCTATACGTTCGGAGAAAAGGCAAAAGGACGGCCGGGTGCCTTTCCCGACGCCTGCAATGCAGATAAAGAAGGATCAGTTGGACCAACTACCGCTGATGCTGATATCCCGACAGAGGATGAGGTAGACACGCATCTAAAATTTGAAGCCATTCTCTCAGTAATATTTTGCAAACATCTGATACAGTGGGCGGAGGGGTGTATGGTGTAATTAACATTTGTCACGCATTGAGAAATGTATGCAATTATTAACCATGTTGAATGAGTGACGTGTTAGAATGTATGATTTGTTCTGGAAACCACAGAATAATTATCGTACGACTTCCAGCGGTAGCATCTTCTGTGTCTGGATACCAGGCTCCATAGTCTAAAGCAGGCGGACGACAGCTAATAGAGAGCACAGCCTTGTAAAGGCGAGGCTTTATACCAACAAACGAAAACTAAATTCCCTCTAACAGAGTTAATTTAGCAGTTTGGTTGTTGGCACTAACGAAAGCGGTTGTGTCAGGATTTGGCTGGTTCGTTATTGCTACGCTTCAGATTACTGAAGTTTATCATTATCATTAATATTATTTCTAATTAAGCTATTTGTCATAGCGGAAAGTGAAGTGTCAAGCATACATGGATAATATGACGATAAATGCGGCAAGGTAAGTGGCAAACTGATACACTGTAATATTGCAATATATTCAATACCGGTATATTTTCATATTTCCTGCTCTTCTTTCTTTCCTTTATTTGGTATCGAATTCCTCAACTATTCATATATTTATATTGTGCCCTTTTAAAACCACCTATCAGTCTCCAGATGGGCGAATCGCATCTTCTTCGTGGCCCCGGCTAGATAAAGAAATGCCTGGTACATGGGATAAGTCAGGAGACATAAGTTTTTCCTACAAAGACGTTAGACTACAGAATTAGGACTTAATCCATCAATGGTAGAGTGAGAAAATTGCGCTTCTCGGGGCAAATGAACGCCTATCCTCAATTCCATTGCATGACCTCACCTTAATTATTGGGCATCAATAACGCTTGGTGTCTATAATACGGTGGACAGACGAAACTCTCGTGTGCTATACATTTATTAATATAAAACATTACAAATACTAATTTAAATACGGACACTCCCGTCCTCAAACAACGACAACATTAAATAATTGGATGAATTAAACCTTTAACTTCACTGTTAAAATAAAATAAATATTAAGACTCCACTCTTCTGAATGCCATCTGCTTTTCCAAAATACGTTCGGAGTTTATAAATGAAATAAAACCCCTAAATTGAAATAGAACCATAAGTTCGGTTCATCAAAAGTAATAATTGCTCATATTACTCTACACATCACGAAACTCTATTCTATCTCTATAGAGTATTTACACGCATGTGGATTGGATAACGATCAGTTGTTATCGTTTCCAATCTCTTTGAACTATTAACAATTTATCTACAACATTTTTACAATATCTAACTCGTAGCATTGTCTGTCTGCGAGTTTCACTGCCATAACTCGTCTTTGAACTTTTTGAAAAAAGAAACAGTAATGTATGAAAAGAAAACTAGAACTACCTAAGTTACTCAACTTACCTTGCTTGTCGTAATAGTGTGTCATGGCCTAGCTCATGCTTTAACAATCCAGCTCTGGTTAAATAAATTATTATTAATAATATTAACAATGAAATATTGCTTCAATGCTTTCTCATATACTGTAATACAGACTCATGTGGAATAAATCTACAAATAGGCTTTCAACATCTCCACAAGATTCAGCTCCCAAAATATAGCTCCTCCTTTAAGCTGGCATGAAAATTCAAAAACAACAACTTTCCACTTATGAACTCTGTTACAAATATTCCCAACGTCAACATGATAGATTAGAATCCACTTTGCAATATAATATACCTTCTTTCATTCTCCATTATTACAACAATGCGTTCTTCCAACAATTAAAAATCTGCAGATTATCTCCTACGTAAGACATGTTTTACATACTTACAGTACTTCAAGGAATTAATAATCCCCAACATTCATTATTACAAGTTAATACTAAAACCTCCCTGCTTGTCGTTCATAATTGTTGCAATCAACGATGCTTAAATTCTCTCTCCAAATTCTAATGCAATCTGCATTTCCTACTCAGAATGCTTTAAATGTTCCATTTGAACAAGTATAGTCCTTACAATTCGTTTCAGTAACTAACAGAACATTTATTGAGTTTCTGTCACATTTATAATTGACTTCTGCGTAATATTAAGTGATCAGCTGTTATCGTCTGATACTCAAGAAATCTCAATTATGGGCCGATAACCTAGATGTTAGGCCCCTTAAAACAACAATTATCATCATCATCAAATCTCAATTATTTTCGTTTAAAAATTGACAATCATAATATTGTCCTGTTATACAATGTCTATCTCACATTACTTTAATGTTCAAATAAGAACCAATCTATTATATAAAACTAAGTGTCCTGACTGACTGACTGACTCATCATCGCCCAGCCAAAACTATTAAAGCTAGAAACATGAAATTTTGGGAATATGTTCGTTGTAAGTCGAAAACGCCCACTAAGGAAGGGTTTTTGGATATTCAGTTTCTAAAGGGGTGTTAAGGGGATACACCTGCATTTCATTGAATAACAATATCTCCGGATTGGTTTCATTGGGGGATTTGAAACTCGGCATATAAACTCATCATTAAAAATAAGAAGATACGTGTCTGAGGGTTTTTCGATGTGGTGTATATTATGAGGTGAAAGGGGTGAAAAGTGGGGGTTGAAGGTTTCCTAACCGAGCGTGTATCTCTTAAACGACATAGGCGAGGAGTTTGGAACTCAGCGGAAAAAAATCAGCATAAAAAATAACAAAATAGGTGTTTGACCGTTCTTTCATAAATCCAATATAAGGGGCCCATGGGGAGGGGTGAAAATATGGGGGGGGGTGGAAACGTAATATGTCTGTGTGTAAAATTATACATGGCCTATGTTGTAGACAATAACACATTACATCTTTTTCGTCTCTTGCTATTTCATCATACGACGAATACTTAGGGAGTTATTAATGATTTTGTACTTTTAGGCCGGAATTTTCTAAGTCCCAGGAATGACATAAAAATTGATTCGAATGAAATTTCGAAAAATAGTTTTTTTTAATACTTTTATTATATTTTTCACGTCTTTTAGGGTCCGAAACCAACATGATATTTTGATGTTTTTTTTCGTCCCATGCATTTTTGGTTTCAGGTGATAGAATTATTTTCCACTAGTTATGTAGAGATGAAACGATTAGCTCAGGACAGGGAGGCATGGAGAGCTGCATCAAACCAGTCAAAAGACTGAAGACTCAAACAACAACAGGACCAATGCTTATCTATTATATAAAACTAAGTGTCCTGACTGACTGACTGACTCATCATCGCCCAGCCAAAACTATTAAAGCTAGAAACATGAAATTTTGGGAATATGTTCGTTGTAAGTCGAAAACGCCCACTAAGGAAGGGTTTTTGGATATTCAGTTTCTAAAGGGGTGTTAAGGGGATACACCTGCATTTCATTGAATAACAATATCTCCGGATTGGTTTCATTGGGGGATTTGAAACTCGGCATATAAACTCATCATTAAATATGTCTGTGTGTAAAATTATACATGGCCTATGTTGTAGACAATAACACATTACATCTTTTTCGTCTCTTGCTATTTCATCATACGACGAATACTTAGGGAGTTATTAATGATTTTGTACACATTACATGATATTTTGATGTTTTTTTCGTCCCATGCATTTTTGGTTTCAGGTGATAGAATTATTTTCCACTAGGACCGATGCTTATCTATTATATAAATGACACGACTATGACGCGAGCGAAGCCGCGGGTACCTGCTAGTATAAAATCAAGTCTTGCACACTTATAAGGAAACTATCTAATTCCTACAAAAATACGGTCGAGTTAAGCACATCTCCCATCAAAATATAACTAAATATCTGATCGCACACAAAAGCTAAATTTACGGTAAAATCCACCACAGTAAAATCTCGTCGAAGAATAACAAGTAGTTCCGTTAAGAACTATACAGCCTATTTTCATATATCCTACTCATGTTAATTGCCTCTATCAACATACAAAATTTCAGTTTGATTGTTGTGATAGATTCGGGGATACTGAGAACCGTCTAACTACTTCATATGGTCGCCAGGTTGGAATGTTATTTATGTACTATTACATGAAGATTATTGTGTACGTGTGGTATTCAAACTTCAAACGCATGATTAGGACACAAGAAGTCAAAACGAGATTATAAAATTTCGCACAGCTGCCATCTTGTGGTTATGAAATCAATTGAAATAAATTAGATGCCAGTGGATTAACATTTGTATAAGCATTTAACGTGCAACGTTTCACTGCACTCGGATGGCTAAATCGCGAGAAACATCCATTTAAATACGTATACTTCGCGTCACCGCCATGTTGGAATTGTGCTCACTAGGTTACTGAAAGACCCATAGTTGAACTTTCGTCCATAGCCTCTATGAACTTTAAAAAGATCATTTTGATTGCTGTAAAAGATTAGTCTGTCTGTTAGGTAGTCAGCCCGAAGGCTGGTTGGATCCTCAAAAGCACCGCCGTTACGTTATGTGAGTAGATACCCACAAAAACCCAAGGCAGCGCTATATTGAGGCGTTCTAGGCAAGAAGAGGAGTGAGGTAGTTTGCCATTGCTTTCCTCACTGAGTCAGAACAGTAGTCCTAACCCTATGAGTAGAACCTTTCACACCATTCACAGGCACTGACTGTGCCCTGAATGCCATTACTAAGCACCACCCATACCTCAGTAGCTTCCATATAATCACAGCCATGAGTGAGACTGAGACATCGGTGAAAAGCCACCTTTTACTCTAGCCTGTGCCAACTGACAAATGCAAATGTACTGTATTCATCAAGAGATGGCAAACATGCCAAAAGATTAGTAGATATAAAGAATCATCAAAATATTTCGGATGCTCACCATTTGGGATTGTTATATGTATAGGCCATAGAGTTATGTACCATTAAAGGAAATGTATTACGTAGCTTCATTATTCAAACTTTCACTTCGATCGCGTGATTACGACACAAGAAATGTTGTTGTTTGAGTCTTCAGTCTTTTGACTGGTTTGATGCAGCTCTCCATGCCTCCCTGTCCTGAGCTAATCGTTTCATCTCTACATAGCTACCACACCCTACATCCGAGGCAATCTGTTTAACATATTCTAACCTTGGTCTACCCCTACAGTTCTTGTCCTCGACCCTTCCTTCCATAACTAAGCTTGCTATTCCTGGGTGTCTTAGTATGTGTCCTACCAACCTATCTCTTCTCTTCATTAGCAGTAGCCAGAAACATCTCTCCTCTCCCACTCGTCTTAATACCTCTTTGTTTGTAACCCTATCTACCCATCTGATCTTCATCATTCTCCTGTAACACCACATTTCAAATGCTTCAATTCTCCTCTTTTCTGCTACACCAATAGTCCAAGTTTCACTTCCATAGAGCGCCACGCTCCAGACAAAGGCATTCAAAAATGACTTCCTAATACCTAAATCTATATTCGATGTCAGCAGATTCCTTTTTTGTAGAAATGCTTTCTTTGCCTGAGCCAACCTACTTTTTATATCCTCTTTGCTTCGTCCATCACTGGTTATTCTGCTTCCTAAGTAACAGAAGTCTCCTACTTCCTTCAGCTTTTCACCTGCCAATTTGATCTCCATAGAGGTTTCTGATTTATTTCGGCTGTATTCCAGTATTTTTGTTTTACATTTATTAATTTTCATCATGAATTCTTTCCGTAAGACGGAGTCCATACCATTCAAAAACTCATTCAAATCCTCAGGCTTGTCGGCCAAGATGACTATGTCATCAGCAAATCTCAGAGTTGAAATTATTTCTCCTTGAACCTTCACTCCCACTTGACATTTTTCTCTAATTTCCTTCATTGCTTGTTCAATGTAAAGATTGAAAAGTATGGGTGATAAGTTGCAGCCTTGCCTTACACCTTTCTGAATACCAGCTTCTCTCTCATGTCCTTCAACTCGAATGACTGCTGTCTGGTTTCTGTATAGATTGTATATCACCCTCCTATCCCTGTACTTTATTCCAATCGATTTCAAAAAAACTTAATATTTAAATTTCGCACATCCGCTATCTTGATGTTATGTAAACAATTGAACTAAATTAGATACCATTGCATCGCAATATGTACAATCGTTTACTGTACCATATTTCACTGCGCTCAGATGGTTAAATCAAGAGAAAAGTTTATTCAAATGTTTCAAATTCGCTGGGTCGCCATGCTCCTTTTGTACTTTACAGGTTTTTAATAGTTACATAGATAAACTTGTAGCAGTGCTCTTTATCCACGTACAAAATTTCAGGGTGATATCTGTAAGAGTTTCGGAGATATAGAATACCAGTGAAATATTTCGAACAGCCGCCATTTTGAGGTTATGTAAACAATTGAACTAAATTAGACGCCAGTGCATTACAGTGTGTATAAACATTTTCTGTACCAAGTTTCATTACGTTTGGATGGTTAAATCGCGAGAAAAGTCTATTTAAGAGTCTCAAATTCGCTTGGCCGCCATGTTGGTTTTGTAGTTACCAGGTTTTTGAACGTTTCATACGTAAACTTCTAGTAGTGCCCTTTATCACCGTACAATATTCCAGGGTGATATCGGTAATAGTTTCGGAGATACTGAATGCTGGTGAAATATTTAGCACAGCCGCCATGTTGGATTGGTGTGACAGAATAAAATTTTTAAGGCACGATCAGGGTTGGCCAGAATGGTGCTATGATGATCTTACCGAGATTCATTGAAATCGCTAGAGCCATTTAGAAGTTATTAGGGGGGACATACACACAAATCACACGCACACATAGACACACGGACAAAAGGTGATCTCATAAGCCAATTTTTAGCCTACTGTTCACATTTTGCAAAAATGAGGAAAAAGTAGTCTTATGAGATCGATCCGGGAAAATGTCTGTCTGTCTGTCCTTCTGTCTGTCTGTCTGTCTGTCTGTCTGTGTGCCCCCCCCCCCATCAACTCCTAAACGGCTGCAGCAATCAAAACCAAATTTGGTATGAGTAAAGATCTATACAGGGACATCTCAACGTCATAGTTGAAAATGATGTCAGTGCTACCAACTGCTGAAAAATCATAATTGAAATTTCAGCTCCATGTTGGATATCTTGGAATATATACTTGGGAACTATTCCAAAATTGGCACATATATAGATAATAATACTTCAGTTTAATTTTCTGGAGGCCATACATGAGAGTGTTGCCAAAATAATTCTATGCCTACTGATACGTCCAATGTTTAAATGCATATAACTCCTACACTATCAATTGGATTTCAACCAAATTTCGTATGTGCTATGTGTACCATAACATATATGACTATGCGTATTGTTATGAGCAATCAGGGCTGCCAACTGTTAATAAATGCTGTTTATATTTTTTACCCTAATATAAATATAGGCTATCAGAAAGTATGCAAGCCAACAGCTCTAAACTTTGCGCACGTATAGTACCTGCCATTCTAGATTAATTTGGAGCAACTAATGTACGTCAGTGCTACCAACATCATTTTAAGCCTGCTGATAGGTCCAATTTTAACATACCAGTAACTGCTATACTAACAAATGGATTTCAACCAAAATTGGCACAACAATAGATGATAATATTTCAATTTATTTTTGACCAACACATGCATTACATTGTTGCCAACATCATTTTACGCATGCTGCATTAAGTCCAATGTTTAACTGCATGTAAAGTCCATGCTATCCATTGGACTTCAACCAAATTTTGTATTCTGTACCTTAAGAGATGGAACTAAGAATATATTCAGTCACCAGGGCTGCCAACTGTAGGGCTCTATCAGGCTACATAATGCCAGGTAGAGTTCGAACTAATTAGAAATTTCTACATTACCAACTTTATTTCGTCATTATTCCAGACAGCCTATGTCCATATAGATAAATCATTAGCATGAATTTTAAATTTTAAGAAAAAATGGCTCTTTAGTTCGTCACGGAACTTCTTGTTTTTTTTATGAAAAAAAAGGCTAAAAATCAAATCTAAATTCAAATATATTTACGAAGTCCAAATACTAAATATTCAAATCGACAAATTATTAAAAACATTGAAAAAGGTTTCTCGTGGAAATTCTAAATACTCTACAAAAATTCTACATCAAGGATTCTGTTCTAACTTTCGATGTCTTCAACAGCTGATGGAATAAATATATCAGAATGATATACCGGGACTCGTTCTGATGTCTCCTCTTGGTGTAGCCTCGTTCTCTCCAGCCATCTGGACTGCGCCTCTGCTGCCTCGTTCTGATTGGTGTATTCTTTGAATACACGGTACGAGAGATATAATGTCTATTGCTCTTTGCATGTTCATTTTTTCCTTCCTCTTTGCCAAACACCAACAGTGATCATCTGTTTTCTCCCTGTTGAGCATGTCTCTTATGTCTTCATAAGTATGTTTCAGATATATAACTTCTGTGATCCACCTAGCGCCATCTAGCAGCGAACCTCTGAAGCTACTCAATTCCTCATCGTGCAAGAGGACTTACTTATCCATTTGGCTACCAGATCTCGTTACCAGCGTCAGCTATTTTCTCCTTGAGCAAGAGGACTACGTCTACTTCTTTACTCACCATGCTGCGCTAGTATCATCTATCAACTCCTTGAAGACCAGCTCAGCAAGAGAAGAGAATTTATTGTTAATAAGTTGGTTATGCTGATATGTATACCTTTTGTTTCCTACCCCCACTCTCTCCCCTTCCTAGGACCTTCCGTGCTTCGTTTTGCTGCTCTCACTTCTTAGTCGGCAGTCGCAGTAATCAGTTAAGGCTCAACCAGAGCCAGCCTCCTGACCTAACGAGGCAGTTTTAAATTCCACGCCATGTTGGAACTTTAAGTATTAGTGAAGAACTTCACCTTCGCCATGCAACAAAGATAAGTACCTGATTCAAGTTTTAACCTCATCTTCATGGTTTTAACTTCCTCGTGTTTTAACTATCTTTTATAGGCAGTGTGAAACTATTTACTTTGGGGCAATAATCACTCTTCGTGGGACTTGCCATGTTGAGCTTTTTTCTTGTATAAGCCAACCTTACTAAAAAGAGCTTTTCTTAAGCGATTCAAACGAGAAACCCTCTCGCTACGTGGGATATTATCTAATACCCACTGCCTATAATTATAAAACTATTTCCTCCGTTGGATTTTCTCAACCCCATTTTCTGCTAAGGTCGTTCTGGAACCTTCTAGAACTTGTTCTCTATCTGCGAGTCCTGCCATCATGTATTTCTCACGTACTTGGGAGAAATTTGTTTAAAACTAAATTACTACAATAGTGAAATTTCGTCCTCCGCTGGAACCTCTGGAAAATTCTATGGCGCATTTCATTGTAAATTACAACTTTTCAAGAAATAGACTTTCACCTACATAGTGCAATCAGTTATCTCCATAATTGCAATAACTTTTATTTCTCATAAACTTCAGTGTTTCTCCAGTGAACTTTGCATCCATCTTTACAGACTATAGTGATAATCAGTGCTTGCTCCACTTTTCTACCGCGTCGCGATCGTCCGGTTATATTAAATACGGCCATGAACATTGTCCCTATATCCCAATGATCTTTCCTTAACCTTCTACTAACAACCATTATTTATGAAATCGTAACTTTCTATAAGGTGTCATTCCAAGAAGTGCCCTTCCATTTTGTTGGTTTATCATTAAGTAATGCTGCATAATTGCGTGTCTAGCACACGTTTCAAACTTAAATTGTTCCTCCCTTCAAAGGCAGGGAAAACAATTCTCTCAACTCTTGAGTGAGTTATTTTTTGGTCTCGCTAAATGAAAACTGCCTCATTTGACTGGCGAGGCTTATTCAAAGCATCAGAGGTCTAGAACCTTCCTTCTGATCAACTCTTCAGGTTCACAGTAAGTGACCTGCCCTCTTTGCATAATTCTCATATTAACTCTGTATAAATATAAGAAGTTATAGGAACTTCTATTTTATTTTTCACGTTGTTATTATTGTTATTTTCAAAGTTGTCACTTTCTCTAGAACATTCTCTCCAGAATTTCTTAAGGTGCACTTTTTGTACCTCAATTCACGTTCAAGCTTTAATTATTTTATTGTTCGTTTGTTCAAATCTTATAAAGATTTCAGAAACATGTAAGGTTTGAAACCTTTTAAATTGTCAATTGCCTGGAGCAACCGTTTAATGGGGAGCGGTCTGCGACCCTATTTATTAAAAAGTTCAAATGAACTATGTTAATTAAAATTATATTACATAATTGTTAATTTCCTCAAATTTTTTCTAATTGTAAAATAAACTAATCTTTTCCCTTTGCTTTTTCATTTTCGAATATAAAGTTTAGGCAAAATCCTGTCTTCCTTGACTCTCCTCACTCAATGATATTAAAATCTTTAATAAGGCTTTCACCATTTGTTGCATTTGAGCAAGAACTCTTAATTTTCACCTTACTAAAGTTCTTCTTAGCGATAATAGCTAATTCTAATTGGCCAGTAAGGCAAGTAAAGTTCGCTAGGCCAACTACCTGCTTGTGGAGACCCTCTCCGAAAACTTATGGTCAGTTTTCCAAAAAATAAGTGTTTCTTTTTGTCTAAACTTTTAGCCGGCTCCTCGCTGAGTAAAAGCTTAGCCATTGTCCAACGCAACCATTGGTTCATTTACCAAGATTACCCAATAAGGTATAATCCTTTATCATATTCCTTCTTAGAGACATTTGGTCGCCCTTACAAGAACTCCATAATTTTGGAAATTGAAAATACCAAGCTTGAGTTAAATCATTGGCATTCTTCGAATTACTTCGTAAAACCTAATCTCCTTAAGAAACCATACAGTAAATTTGTTCCTCTAAGTCTTGCCAGACCATCACCCTTCCCCATAGTACTTTTATACATGCTTGGGAGGAAAGGTACTAAGGCCTCTCTCTTGCAAACCGCCCAAGTCTTAGCTGCGGTTCCCGTTAGCCTCGACCAAGCTCGTATCTACTTTAGGTATCCTAGAGTTAACTTCCATTGGCAACTACTTTTAAGTGTGTGTTACACCAAACTTATTACTTTTGTGGGACTCTCCTCCTATTCTTCTATCCTTCTTTTCCAATTCCAAAATCTACTTCCTTTTCTTCATCATCTTCCCTTGGTGGGTGGGTTATTCCCTAACCTATAATCTACCCAAAATTTGGTCCCAGAAACCCGGGAGAGCCCATTTTTTCTTTTCTCTTTTTAAAATAGTGTCATTTGACAATACTTTGCATATTTCTAATATATGTGTTGAATATTTCAGCTATAACCACATCGTGCAAAGCCTGTGAACGGGAAAGAGGCCGCTCCTGTCTCTTATGGTGTGTCCCATTCTTTCTACTCATTCGCTGCTGCCAGCTTGACAGCATTTCCAAGGTTCCACAGTTTCGTGAGTTACATTTTCATTTATCTTCCTTAATATGGCTCCCACTGATAAGGATAAGGATGAAAAACTTACTTCTAAACGAGCATCCTATAAAGGGCAAATTACCCGATTCAGAAGGTACATAAAAGAATTAGATCCCTCAGATGCGCAATTAGATTTGTTGAAACATCGTGTAAAGGATTTTGAACGTTCTTATGAAAACTACTGTAACATTCAAACTGAAATTGAAACTTGTATGCTCAATCAAACAGAAGATCGTGTCGAAGTAGAGAACTTATATTACGAAGGCATAGGTTCTGCTTTCAGAATAATACGCCAACTCGAAGAGGAGCAGAAAAAGGACGCTTCTGTTCTTGGTTCCCTTCATGAACCCCAAACTTCTTTCCGTGAAGGCACTCACAAGCCCAAACCTACTTTACCGAAAATTGATTTACCCCATTTTTCTGGAGATGAATCCACTTGGGATTCTTTCTATGAATTATTTTGCTCCCTTGTTCATGACAATGAAGACATTCAAGTCATTTACAAGTTTCATTACTTGAGATCTATCCTTCGAGGTCAAGCTTTGCAGTTAGTTGAAGCACTTCCTCTGCGTGCCGAAAATTACCCCATTGCCTTTAACTTATTAAAAGAAAGATATGGAAATTCACGTTTACGTATTCAACGCCATATTAAGGCTCTATTTAACCTACCTGCGTCACAGCACAATGACGTCACTAGTTTGCGTACTTTAATTGACACTACCCAACTCCACGTTAAAGCTTTGTCCCAATTAGAGCAGCCTACCGAACATTGGGATACTTTCCTAATACATTTAGTAGTTTCTAAAGTTGATGCTGCTACCCTCAAAGCTTGGGAAATTGAACTTTCTAAGGAAGACGACTACTCTTACGAGCATTTAGTCACTTTCATAAACGCTAGATGCCAACTTTTAACCGCGCTAGCCAATCAGAGCGAACCTTCATCTCCTAGTTCCAAATTCGAATTAATGTCCATCAAACCCAAAAGCGAACGCTCAGCGTCTAATACCCAAAAACCAGGGCCCAGCTCATCCAAATTCAAATCAAACTCCACTGGTTACCCAACTAGGTCTAGTGAACGTCGTGTTGCTAGCTCTATCGTTTTAAACACGCAAGGTGAACCTCGCAAAAGTTTAAACGAACCTGTAAAGTGCATACTTTGTAAAGATCCCCATGCCCTATACCTCTGCAAATCCTTTAAAGAAATGTCAGTCGATGACAGACGAAAATTAGTCGCTCAAAACAAACATTGTTTCAACTGCCTAGCGCCCACGCATTCTGCTTCTAACTGTAAGTCCACAAGACTTTGCTACCATTGTGAAAAGGCTCATCATACCCTGCTACATCGTCATGATCAGGCAAGGTCATCGACAGCATCTACTTCGCCGAAAAATGATAGTGTTAACAGTTCTAATGCTTCATCATACATTCAAAATGCTAAGTCCATTCGCAGTGCTCAAGTATTGTTGTCTACTGTCCAAATTGACGTTCAGGATAATTTCGGCAACTGGGTCCGTGCACGCGGTCTTCTAGACTCAGCGGCAACTCATGATTTTGTGTCCAATTCCTTGATTAGAAAACTAGGCCTACCCGTAAACCCCACTTCTATCAATGTGTCGGGCATCAACAGCTCAAAATCGCAAGCTTTACAATTTTCAAAACTAACCATAAGAGATACTTGTCATAGAAACAACTTTCTTAAACTTAATTGTCTGATTCTCAATAGCATTGGAGAAGACACTCCGAGTCACTCGGTTGATATTTCGGGGTTAAACATTCCCTCGCATTTAAGGTTAGCCGATCCATCGTTTAACATACAAAATCCCATTGACATACTCTTTAGTGCCAATGTCTTTTGGAACTGCCTTCGGAAACAGGTTCGCAAGCTATCCTCAAACGTGGTCGCTAGAGACACTAATTTTGATGGATTGTCACAGGGCAACTTCCCCATTATTCACCCCAACCTACATCGCAATGTTACTTCTCCAATACTGATCTGGAACAGTTTTGGAGGCTTGAAAATGTTGATTCTCCCAATGTAACTTCTTCAGAAAATGAATTCTGTGAGCAACTTTTTTTGAACACGACCACTCGTTCTTCTGATGGCCGGTTCGTTGTTCAAATGCCAAGATTAAATAATCCTCCTAAACTTATCAACTCTCAGCCCAAAGCTCGAAAAGCTCTCTTTGCTATCGAGAGCAAATTCAAAAAGGAACCCCTCGTCAAAAAGCAGTACACTGAGTTCATGGATGAGTATGAAAGCTTAGATCATATGGAGGTTGTTAACAAATCCGATGATGAATTGCACCCCCCAATCGAAACGGTTTATTTAAATCATCATCCTGTGTGGAAAAACCCTTTTGTAAAAGATAAAATTCGAGTTGTTTTCAATGGTTCATCACCCGACGTTAATGGCAACAGCCTTAATGACACTCTTTATTCTGGTCCTGCTATTCAATCAGATTTATCTGCTATACTTTTAAACTTTCGATTATTTCCCATAGCTGTCATAGCCGATATAAAACAGATGTACCGTCAAGTGTTAATTCAACCAGAACAACGAGATCTTCAAAGAATCTTGTGGCGTGATGAAATCAATAAGCCCATTAAGGTATTTCGCTTGAAAACTGTTACCTATGGCTTAAAACCCTCTGCTTTTCTTGCTATCCGATCCCTACACTTGCTTGCCTCACAAGATGGTCATTTATTTAACCCCAAAGCCTCTGAAGCACTAACTACGTCATTCTATGTTGACGATTACTTGCAGTCCTTCTCTACTTTGGAGGAAGCTTCTTTTGTGTCTTTAGAACTTCAAGCATTACTAAGGAATGGAGGTTTCCCACTTCATAAGTGGAACTCCAACTCACCTGAGTTTCTCGCCCAATTTCCCATCGAAGACGTAGATCCCTCTTCTGTCGAAATTTGTGGAAACTCCGAATCTATAAAAACTCTAGGAGTTCATTGGTGCACTAGCACTGACACTCTTATCTATAAAGTTACGCTCGCAGAAGAGCTTCCTAATACAAAAAGACAAATCCTCTCTGAAATTGCAAAAATTTTTGATCCGCTTCAATTTCTTGCCCCAGTTATTGTTATAGCCAAACTCTTCATGCAAGAGCTGTGGTCACTTAAATGTGAATGGGATGACGCTGTCCCTCTTTCTTTTCTTAATCGTTGGCTCTCGTTTCGCAGCAATTTGCTGGATCTTTCCCTCATTGAAATTCCCAGGAATTTAATCAGCTTTCATTCTAATGCATCTTTTTTCCTTCATGTATTCGCGGACAGTTCCGAAAAAGCTTATGGTTGCTGTGCATATTTAGTTTATCACGATTCACTCTATGGATCTTCAGTTTCTAACCTCGTTTGTGCCAAATCGAAGGTCGCTCCTCTTAAAACTATCACTTTACCTAGGCTCGAACTGTGCGCTGCACTAATGGCTGCGGAACTTGTCAAGAAATTACGGGAAGTATTAAAGGTCGAATTTTCGCAAATCTATCTCTGGAGCGATTCCATGATCGCCCTTTCTTGGATCGCAAAAAACCCCTCTCACTGGCAAACTTTTGTCGCAAACAGGGTTTCCAAAATTCAAACACTTTCTTCTGGATGTCAATGGAGGCATATTCCCAGTGCGGATAATCCAGCTGATATCATCTCTCGCGGTTGTTTACCCTCTCAATTGGCAGCTTCCCAATTGTACTGGCATGGGCCCTCGTGGTTAATCGACGAATCTACCTCATGGCCTTCTAAACCCCCTGTTACAAACTCCAACTTGCCTGATGCTAAAGTATCTTTACCCATTGCTTCGTGTCTTGTTTCCAACGCATCTTATCCTTTGTTGTCACGCTATTCTTCCTTCCATAAATTACTACGGATTGTTGCCTATCTCCTTAGATGGAAATATCTTGTGGTTGACCAACCTCTTCTCCCTAAACCACACCTTACCAATCATGAATTGAATCTTGCTACCATCAAGATTTTACAATTGACACAGCAAGAAGCCTTTTCTTCTGAATTGTCATTGCTTTCTTCTAAAAGAGATCTTCCCAAATCCAGCCGTCTTCGTGCTTTAGCCCCGTTTCTTGATGACCATGGATTACTTAGGGTAGGTGGAAGGCTCTCACAATCTTTACTCTCTGAGGACAAAAAGCATCCCGTTATTTTGCCTTCCAAACATCACGTTACTTCTTTAATTATACGTGACTTTCATTATCGTAATCTTCATGTTGGTACACGTACTCTGCTCTGTCTCTTAAGAGAAAAGTACTGGATTATAAATGGAATTCATGAAGTTTCTTCTGTAATTCATAAGTGCATTCCTTGTTTCAAAGCGAAACCTAAAATCAACACTCAATTAATGAGCGATCTGCCCTCTTTTCGTTCTTCTCCAATACGCCCATTTGCTTTAACTGGAGTGGACTATATGGGTCCGTTCCAATATCAACAAAACTCTCCTGAAGCTAAACGCAAATTGTTTGGTAAGCTTTATGTTTCTCTCTTTGTTTGCATGGTTACTGGCGCAATCCACTTGGAACTAGTAACGAATGCTTCTACTTCCTATTTTTTATCAGCTGTCTCTCGTTTCACCGCTAGGCGTGGTGTTCCTTCTGAGATGTTCTCTGATAACGCTTCCACCTTTCAGGGCGCAGCCTCCTTGTGGAAGAAAGCTCTCACTTCCTCTCCTGCCATGGAACAAATCTCTAATTTTTCTTATTCAAAAGGTTTCAAATGGCGCTTCATACCTCCTTACGCTCCGCATCATGGTGGTAGGTGGGAATCTTGCGTAAAGCTCACTAAACGTCATTTAAGAAAAGTCTTAGGTAATCGAATTCTGACTTACGAAGAATTCAATTCACTTTCTGTTTTGATTGAAGGTGTTGTTAACTCTCGCCCTTTAACTCCACTTTCCAATGACCCTGATGACCTACTTCCACTCACCCCTGGTCACTTCCTTATCGGCACTTCTCTTTCTGCCCCTCCTCCTCTTACTAATTCTTACAGGGATTCTAATCTACCTATCGCTTGGCGGAAACTTGAAGCCCTCCGTAATTCTTTTTGGAAGAGGTGGAACATGGAATATTTAACTTCCTTGCAACGGAGGCAGAAGTGGTTTCTTTCCAGTCCCGACATTAAAGTAGGGGACTTGGTCTTGGTTAGGGATATTTCACCCCCCCTAGTATGGATTTCTGGTAGGGTGACCCAATGCTACCCTGGAAGAGATGGGAGAGTCAGGGTGGCCAGGATCTTGACTACAAATGGACCGATCACAAGACCACTGTCTTTGATCGCTCCGCTTCCAATAAATGTGTAACTGCTTATCTGCTCTCTGTTGGTGTTTGTCCCCCCAGTATGGTGTATTCTTTGAATACACGGTACGAGAGATATAATGTCTATTGCTCTTTGCATGTTCATTTTTTCCTTCCTCTTTGCCAAACACCAACAGTGATCATCTGTTTTCTCCCTGTTGAGCATGTCTCTTATGTCTTCATAAGTATGTTTCAGATATATAACTTCTGTGATCCACCTAGCGCCATCTAGCAGCGAACCTCTGAAGCTACTCAATTCCTCATCGTGCAAGAGGACTTACTTATCCATTTGGCTACCAGATCTCGTTACCAGCGTCAGCTATTTTCTCCTTGAGCAAGAGGACTACGTCTACTTCTTTACTCACCATGCTGCGCTAGTATCATCTATCAACTCCTTGAAGACCAGCTCAGCAAGAGAAGAGAATTTATTGTTAATAAGTTGGTTATGCTGATATGTATACCTTTTGTTTCCTACCCCCACTCTCTCCCCTTCCTAGGACCTTCCGTGCTTCGTTTTGCTGCTCTCACTTCTTAGTCGGCAGACGCAGTAATCAGTTAAGGCTCAACCAGAGCCAGCCTCCTGACCTAACGAGGCAGTTTTAAATTCCACGCCATGTTGGAACTTTAAGTATTAGTGAAGAACTTCACCTTCGCCATGCAACAAAGATAAGTACCTGATTCAAGTTTTAACCTCATCTTCATGGTTTTAACTTCCTCGTGTTTTAACTATCTTTTATAGGCAGTGTGAAACTATTTACTTTGGGGCAATAATCACTCTTCGTGGGACTTGCCATGTTGAGCTTTTTTCTTGTATAAGCCAACCTTACTAAAAAGAGCTTTTCTTAAGCGATTCAAACGAGAAACCCTCTCGCTACGTGGGATATTATCTAATACCCACTGCCTATAATTATAAAACTATTTCCTCCGTTGGATTTTCTCAACCCCATTTTCTGCTAAGGTCGTTCTGGAACCTTCTAGAACTTGTTCTCTATCTGCGAGTCCTGCCATCATGTATTTCTCACGTACTTGGGAGAAATTTGTTTAAAACTAAATTACTACAATAGTGAAATTTCGTCCTCCGCTGGAACCTCTGGAAAATTCTATGGCGCATTTCATTGTAAATTACAACTTTTCAAGAAATAGACTTTCACCTACATAGTGCAATCAGTTATCTCCATAATTGCAATAACTTTTATTTCTCATAAACTTCAGTGTTTCTCCAGTGAACTTTGCATCCATCTTTACAGACTATAGTGATAATCAGTGCTTGCTCCACTTTTCTACCGCGTCGCGATCGTCCGGTTATATTAAATACGGCCATGAACATTGTCCCTATATCCCAATGATCTTTCCTTAACCTTCTACTAACAACCATTATTTATGAAATCGTAACTTTCTATAAGGTGTCATTCCAAGAAGTGCCCTTCCATTTTGTTGGTTTATCATTAAGTAATGCTGCATAATTGCGTGTCTAGCACACGTTTCAAATTTAAATTGTTCCTCCCTTCAAAGGCAGGGAAAACAATTCTCTCAACTCTTGAGTGAGTTATTTTTTGGTCTCGCTAAATGAAAACTGCCTCATTTGACTGGCGAGGCTTATTCAAAGCATCAGAGGTCTAGAACCTTCCTTCTGATCAACTCTTCAGGTTCACAGTAAGTGACCTGCCCTCTTTGCATAATTCTCATATTAACTCTGTATAAATATAAGAAGTTATAGGAACTTCTATTTTATTTTTCACGTTGTTATTATTGTTATTTTCAAAGTTGTCACTTTCTCTAGAACATTCTCTCCAGAATTTCTTAAGGTGCACTTTTTGTACCTCAATTCACGTTCAAGCTTTAATTATTTTATTGTTCGTTTGTTCAAATCTTATAAAGATTTCAGAAACATGTAAGGTTTGAAACCTTTTAAATTGTCAATTGCCTGGAGCAACCGTTTAATGGGGAGCGGTCTGCGACCCTATTTATTAAAAAGTTCAAATGAACTATGTTAATTAAATATATATTACATAATTGTTAATTTCCTCAAATTTTTTCTAATTGTAAAATAAACTAATCTTTTCCCTTTGCTTTTTCATTTTCGAATATAAAGTTTAGGCAAAATCCTGTCTTCCTTGACTCTCCTCACTCAATGATATTAAAATCTTTAATAAGGCTTTCACCATTTGTTGCATTTGAGCAAGAACTCTTAATTTTCACCTTACTAAAGTTCTTCTTAGCGATAATAGCTAATTCTAATTGGCCAGTAAGGCAAGTAAAGTTCGCTAGGCCAACTACCTGCTTGTGGAGACCCTCTCCGAAAACTTATGGTCAGTTTTCCAAAAAATAAGTGTTTCTTTTTGTCTAAACTTTTAGCCGGCTCCTCGCTGAGTAAAAGCTTAGCCATTGTCCAACGCAACCATTGGTTCATTTACCAAGATTACCCAATAAGGTATAATCCTTTATCATATTCCTTCTTAGAGACATTTGGTCGCCCTTACAAGAACTCCATAATTTTGGAAATTGAAAATACCAAGCTTGAGTTAAATCATTGGCATTCTTCGAATTACTTCGTAAAACCTAATCTCCTTAAGAAACCATACAGTAAATTTGTTCCTCTAAGTCTTGCCAGACCATCACCCTTCCCCATAGTACTTTTATACATGCTTGGGAGGAAAGGTACTAAGGCCTCTCTCTTGCAAACCGCCCAAGTCTTAGCTGCGGTTCCCGTTAGCCTCGACCAAGCTCGTATCTACTTTAGGTATCCTAGAGTTAACTTCCATTGGCAACTACTTTTAAGTGTGTGTTACACCAAACTTATTACTTTTGTGGGACTCTCCTCCTATTCTTCTATCCTTCTTTTCCAATTCCAAAATCTACTTCCTTTTCTTCATCATCTTCCCTTGGTGGGTGGGTTATTCCCTAACCTATAATCTACCCACTGATGTCTCCTCTTGGTGTCACCTCGTTATCTCCAGCCAACTGGACTGCGTCTCTGCTGCCTCGTTCTGATGTCTCCTCTTGGTGTCACCTCGTTCTCTCCAGCCATCTCGACTGCGTCTCTGCTGCCTCGTTCTGATGTCACCTCTTGGTGTCACCTCGTTCTCTCCAGCCATCTGGACTGCGTATCTGCTGCCTCGTTCTGATGTCTCCTCTTGGTGTCACCTCGTTCTCTCCAGCCATCGGGACTGCGTCTCTGCTGCCTCGTTCTGATGTCTCCTCTTGGTGTCACCACGTTCTCTCCAGCCATCTGGACTGCGTCTCTGCTGCCTCGTTCTGATATCTCCTCTTGGTGTCACCTCGTTCTCTCCAGCCATCTGGACTGCGTCTCTGCTGCCTCGTTCTGATGTCTCCTCTTGGTGTCACCTCGTTCTCTCCAACCATCTGGACTGCGTATCTGCTGCCTCGTTCTGATGTCTCCTCTTGGTGTCACCACGTTCTCTCCAGCCATCTGGACTGCGTATCTGCTGCCTCGTTCTGATGTCTCCTCCTGGTGTCACCTTGCTCTCTTCAGCCATCTGGACTGAGTATCTGCTGCCTCGTTCTGATGTCTCCTCTTGGTGTCACCTCGTTCTCTCCAGCCATCTGGACTGCGTATCTATTGCCTCGTTCTGATGACTTCTCTTGGTGTCACCACGTTCTCTCCAGCCATCTGGACTGCGTATCTGCTGCCTCGTTCTGATGTCTCCTCTTGGTGTCACCACGTTCTCTCCAGCCATCTGGACTGCGTCTCTGGACTGGAACTAAACTCGCTCGCGCTTGCCCTAGTTCTCAAAACGAACTGGGATCGTGAACTGGTTCTACCCTTGTTCAAACCATCTTTTTATTTCTTGCTGTTGCTTCTAGTTGTTTCTTGAAGTCATTCTGAAGTTGAATTTCGTCGAGAGTATTTTAATTAATTTTATTTTTGGATTTTGACAACTTTGAGTAATTTTAAGTTACTCCCGATCTTTCCATACTCCTAGTTGCTGTCGGCTGATTACCGTAGATCATTTCATTTTATCATTGTAGTGATCACTGTTGCATGTCTACTCGGTCATTTCCACTTCCATTTCAATATCGAAAACAATTTCGAACATTGCAGGAATGAATTATCTTCGAAGAATTATGAATTTTTTTTACTGGAATTCCTCGAAAACTCCTTCGAAATGTTCATAATATTTCACTTAGAACTGTGCAAAAGCGTATACAATCTCGTAGAAATTATTAAAGTTCCTTAGTAACGAAACTATCGACGTTACACTATTACTGAGAAATTTTATTGAAAATCCATCGTTGTAAAAATGGTTATATTTCCGAAGAAAGAGATCCCAGAAGAATGGGGAAAGGGTTTAATTATCCCACTTTTTAAGAAAGGTGACAAAAAGGAATGTAACAATTACAGAGGGATCACCCTTATTGCCCATGTAGCCAAGATCATTGAGAGAGTATTGGAAGGTAGACTGAGGAGGCAGACAGATGGAGAGATGGAAGAAGAACAGTATGGTTTTAGGAGAGACAGATCAACTTTTGATCTAATCTTTACACTAAGGCATATGATGGAGAAAAGATGGGAGTTTGGAAAAGACATGGTGATGACTTTTATTGATATTGAGATAGCTTATGACAGTGTGCCTAGACACGTGGTGTGGGATGTATTAAGAAAAAGGCAAGTTAACAGTGCAGAAGTGCAAATGGTGAAAGCTATGTACAAATATTGTGTCAGTAGCGTAAAGACCACTATAGGAGAAACAGAATGGTTCAAGGTGGAAACGGGTCTCCGTCAAGGAAGTGTATTGTCCCCCTTACTATTCATCATAGTCATGGATGAAATCCACAAGAATGTTAAACAGAGATTGGGACAAGAGGCAATAAAGGCCATGCTGTTTGCAGATGATATAGTGATATGGGGTGAGGATGAAACGGAAGTACAAAAACAAGTAGATGTATGGAACCAAGAGATTGAGAAGTTTGGGATGAAAGTTAGCACAGAGAAGAGCAAGACAATGGTAATGTCAAGGGGAAGTAAGGAGGGAAGAGGAAAGATAGAAGTGAACGGAAAAATTCTAGAAGTGGTGAAAAGTTTCAAGTACCTGGGAAGTGTGATCACAGAAGATGGAAAGATTACTGAGGAAATTGGAAAGAGAATACAACAAGCGAACAGCTTCTACCAGAGTGTTAGGGGTATTCTGTGGAACCAAGATGTCCCAAAGAAATGTAAGCAGGTATTATATTCAACCTATTATGGACCCGTACTAACATATGCAGCTGGAGCATGGACCACTACAAAAAGAGAGGAGAGTAGAATACAAGCAGCGGAGATGAAATTCCTAAGAGGTATAGAAGGGAAGACCAGAAGAGATAGAATCAGAAACGAGGAGATAAGAAGGAGGACAGGAATCTTGAAGCTGCAGGACAGGATAGAAACAACCAAGTTAAAGTGGTATGGACATATGATGAGAATGGGAGAGGAGAGAGTGCCAAAGAAAGCTTTTCTGGAAAAGGTTTCGGGGAAGAGACCGCGCGGAAGGCCCCGAAAGAGATGGGCAGATACAGTGTGGGAGTGCGTGGAGAAGAAGGGAGGAAAACCTGAAGATGTACTTAAAGGGGGAGAGGAGTGGTGGAGAGACAGGCAACGTTGGAGGTCCTTGATTCACAACCTGACCCAGGAAGCTGGAAACGGGAAATGAAGAAGAAAGAAAGAATGTTCGCAATATTTCACCTTCCAGAAAGTTCAAATACTCAATTCAAATATGTACTCAATTTACAAAGTTCAACAATGTCACTCGGTCTTCATAGTAGATTCACGCTAGTGGAAAAAATGTCTTAAGTCCTCGACTGGATTAATGTTATATTTCACAGAGTTGAAAATTTTACAAGTCCACAAATTCGTAGTGTGCCTTTCCTCAAAACCTTGACCGCCGGTACACTCGCATCCACCGTCAACTATAATCTCACAGGACCGTGCCTGGACTCGAATTTAACAATACGTCTAACTCCTTCAAAGAACCAGATCAAAAACCCTCTCCTGACATGGCGCATTTCCTCACGAAAGAAATTTGGCGTTCACGCTTCGTGGAAATCGTCATATTTTCTCAAATACTTCCAATCTTAATAATCCATATATATAATAATTTTCGTCTGGAAATTTGCTCTATTCTAAGTGTAATCATATTTCTTCTGGTACTACTGTAACAATTATTTTTCTCTAATTACCTACTTCGTTATTTTGTTACTATCGCGATCGGGTCATATGACCAGAAAGCAGCAATCGCCTGGTGCCGTGTCACACTCCAGTTATTATTTTATTTTATTTTATTTGCTGCACGCGGTAATTTATATTTTATTTTATTCTATTTTTAGACTGAATCGCTCATTTTCATCCGAAAACCTGTGTTGCTGGCCTGTCTCATCACGTGACTCTGCTTCTTGAAGCTTTGTGTCAATATCCAGCGTCAATAGAATCTCATTTATGCAAAGTAAAACTTGGATACATTTCAAATCTGAATCTCAGACTAGAAATCTGACCCAATATATATTTGAATGTGAGGTCTATTTAAGCAGTCAAGGAATCTTATAGGTTTAGATAATCTGAAAGTTAATTTTAATTTATTATTTTGGTTATCATGTATTCTAATACAGTAAGTAGGTTAGTAAGCAGAATCTAAACCCACCCGGCGTTGCTCGGGCGGCGTCCATGTTAAATAATTAATATGTGGTTAACCTATGGTCGGAGTTTAACATGCGACATGTCGTAGGACTTGGGGTGATGTCCCCTTTGCTATGAACCACTCTTTATATATATTTTTAAATGATTATTTTTGTTTTTGAAAATAGGCGATATTTTCAAAACCAAACATGATAGAACATTGTGCAATTGCTTATACCAATGGTCTCTATGTACTTTATCGTTAGAACACAACATTATATTTTCTACATTTTTATTGAAAACAGTTCAATTTTGAAATTGGCTATATTTTGGAAACTAGGAATTTTACAAAGGTTTGTTTGACGTACCTGTAAACCACGTTTCAAGTCTCTAGGTCAAAAACTGTGCAGTAGTAGTGTTAGAATGATGGTTCTCCTCACAGTCGCGTGCGTGCTTGAATTCGTATGGCTATGTTGGGAAAGGGTTAGGTGAGGGGGGGGGGGAGGGACGATAAGGGTTGAGTGAGGGGTCGTTTAGTTGGTATTTTTTCTGCTATATGTGATGGTGAGGTTATTTTTTAAATTGGTTGAATTTGGAAACTAGATTTTGGGGTAAACATGTGTTTTTAACATTTTTGCTGATATCTCGGGAACCCATAAAGCTAGAACCATGTGCTTGGATTCATTGTTTTCAACGCGTTGCCCTCTTGCTGAGGTTGCCAGTGTCGAGTAGGATGGAAACCCCATTTTTGGGGTAAGAACGTGATTTTAGACTTTTTGTTGTATTTTGCGAACCAATCATGTTACAGACGTGTACGAGGGGTCCTAAGACTCGAGGTAACTCCCTCTTTGAAACGTGATAGTTATGTTTGAAAAACGAATTACAAAGGGCGTATAGTTTAAAACTTTTTACGTGTTTTTTAATTTTAAATGAAGAGTGGCGGTAGACAGATAGACGGTACCGCTGGGCATGTGTTTGAACGAGACTGTCGCCGGCAACGGTGGCCGTGCACCATAGAACAATGGATATTTTGGCGGGGCTGTGTATGACAGGGCAAGGGTGCGTTCTTGAGATATATCCTATGACGAACGGACGAAGGCTATTATCCGAAAATGCGTAAAGAATGCTAAGATTATTTTTTACCCCGAAGGAGGTCTTTAACGTGTTACTAAACGGTGATGACTAAACATGACATATGATAATTCTGTGATGCAAATAAACAAGAACTTGGTTATGTCTCACTGGAAGCCAGATCAGAATCAATGAAACCTGCTTGGGCCTGTCTGGAGTGCTTGCTTACACTGAATACAGTACGTAGCCAAGCCTTGTGAGATCTGCTGATATGACAAGAATGTCCTTGTGGGTAGGAAGTACAGTATCAGTTTACTTGGCTGGTGGCGGCTAGCAGGTCTGGCGTTTAAACTGCCGCCATTTTGGTTCTTAGACAGTAGTACTACTGTTGTATAAGAGGCGGACATTTTAGTTCTCTATTCAAGAATGAACTAGTATAAGGTACACGAATATTATGAAGCTTAAGGAATGTGCGGAGGCGTGTGAACATATGAGAGACAGAGAACCATTCAAGGTCGAACGATGAGAAAAATGCAGATACTCATTGCTGCTCAGCTGATTAATAAAGACTGTGCTAGTAATGCACTTACTGTTTTAGCAAACAGACGTATACTGTAGAGCTCTATATTGTGAACTGAACTGCACTTTGGAATAAAATCCTTTTTGTTTTCGGTAAGTACATATTAATGATTAATCTAATGACGTAATACTTATTAACCTTAAATTTGTAGTTATTGATAAGGTACTTTTTGATTTTTTATTTGTTTGCAGATAAACGTTATACCTGTCATGTCTGAGAGAGAGACCATTGCACTTTTGAGCCCACCAAAAGGAAACAGAAAGCCATTACAAGTAAAGGTGAGATTTCTTTTAAATAACTTGTTTGATTTTTATTTGATATTTTTATGAATTACATGGGTTAACCTGAATTTAGGTATTTATGGCGGTTTGTTTTATTTTTAAAAAGTTGGAAAGAAAAACTTTATCGCTGTAGCAGTCGCTGAAAACCCCAACGTGCGAGAGTGCAACTATTCTTCTTAGGCAGTGAACTATTCAAAACTCAGGTAAGCCTATCTTAAAATGATATCACATTTTACCACTACTGAAAACCCTTAGACAAAATTCATTACCTTTATATGACTGGGACGATGACTCCTTTCTTGGTTAATGCCTGTGTATTGACAACCGGCACAATACCATAATTGTTGTTGACCGGGAAAGTACAAGGCCACGTTTGATTTTTTTAAACAAAAATATAAATTGAACTGACGTGTCATTCCCTATGGACTCAACTAATATCCACAGGTTTGAAAAAGATAATCTGTACAAAACAATATGACATGTAATTTTTAAAGGGGGATGTGAATGACTGCAGCATTATTACAAAATTAAGTAGATCGGTTACTGTTAGTGTCGACGTACAGTTTATTTTGAATTTTTTTGATGGTGTTTTGATCTTTTAATGCCAATGAATGTTAAAGTTTTATTTACAAGTATTGATTGAGAGATTGGCTATTTCGTTCGTTTTAGGTGTGGTAATGCGCCACTAACGTAGTGAACAGACAGTGAACAAGCATAAATTATGCTTTAAAGCACTCTGTGCTCTTGTGCAACGTTAATAACAATAACAATAAAGATGTTTTATTATAACACTTGGCCTTAGTACAAAAAACAAGAAGTGAGCAAGTCGGTTTACCACCTGGGTTAAATTTAAAATCAGAAAACGATCGTTGGTTAACATTTGAATCTTGGCCTGTACGCTTTCTGTCAGCAAATAAACTCTCTACAGCGGGTTTCTATTATTGGAACCGAGAAGATGTTGTGCGATGTGTTTCTTGTAGTGTTGAACTTTCACACTGGGAAGAAGGGGACAATCCCTTTCGAGACCATTTGCGATGGTCTCCTGGTTGTGCTTACATGCTTAAAAACAAGTGGGTAATATACCAGTGTATTAATTTTACCGAACCACATGTCCATTCGCTACTACTTACTTTGCCGAATCACAAATATATAATAATGATGAATTACCAGCCAACGGTAGTGTTCATATATGTGGTCTATATGGTCTATATGCAATAGAGAGTGTTTAAATGGCATTGTCATTACTTATATTTCCATTATTATTTGACATTTTTAAAATTAAAACGGACCATACACCTATTGTTTTTAACAACTTCATAAATTAAGTGTACAGGTTGTATAGCATTATTCACTTCATCAAAAACACTCTCCGACATATCATTAAACCGTGTAGGCAGAAATGTCTCAAAATTCTCACATACACAAAGTACACGATCACCATATGCTGTTTTCAATTTCCAATTCTTCATAATGCGGAATGGAATTGCGTTCGCAATTCGCTGAGCTTCTTGTCTCTAAGCCACATGCTTGCCCCATATCGTTCAGAACATTCATTGTAGAAAAGGTAAGCATATCTAGTATATTATGTCTATTATACTCTACAACAGCTTGTAATATTAATGTGGATATATGGATTTTGCACTATCCATTGCCAATAAATTATACTGTTTATGCAAGAAATGCCCTAACTGTAGCAGATACTACTTTTCTGCATATAGCACAAGTGTTAAGTGCTAATGCACACTTGACACATCCTATCAAGTGTCCACAACGCAAAAATATAACATCTAGATCTTCTCGATAAAAAAAATACATAATTGTTGGTCACACTTTTGTATCTGTTGGTGAGACACATCTTTTTTCAGCCTCATGTTTTTGTACCGCGTGTTTTAGCTCTAAAGGCACTTGTATGTATTGTGCTGCAATTACGTTTTCTTCACCAATAGTGTTCACAAATTCCTGACTTTTAAGCAACACAATGTATCTACAGTTAGGTAACCAACGCGCGTGTTCCACAAAAGGGCCATCAGTCATCTTACAATCCTTTAAAGCAAATCCACAATGAAAACATATTGTTTTGTCCCCTTCACCTGTATAAAAAATCCAGCTTCACTTAGCTCTTTTGTAAGGTGTTTTAATATTATTAGTCAGAACTTTTTATACGATTCTAAACGTTTTTCAACAGACCAGTACTCTGGGTGCTAGTGCTTTGGTCTTGCGAACTCCCAATTTTTTCAAAGCGCATGCCAATTGAACACTGACTATTGCATATGGACGACATATATCAACACAACCGTTGGCTGGTAATACAACATTATTATTATTTGTGATTCAGCAAAGTAAGTAGTAGTGAATGGACTTGTGGTTCGGTAAAATGATTACACTGGTATGTTACCCTCTTTTTTTCTAAGCATGTTAGGACAACGAGGAGACCATCGCAAATGGTCTCGAAAGGGATCGTCCCCTTCGTCCCAGTGTGAAAGTTCAACACTACAAAACACACATCGCACAACATCTTCTCGGTTCAAATAATAGACGCGCGCTGCAGCGAGTTTATGTGCTGACAGAAAGCGTAGAGGCCAAGATTCAAATGTTAACCAACGATCGTTTTCTGATTTTAAATTTAACCCAGGTGGTAAACCGACTTGCTCACTTCTTGTATTTGGTACTAAGTGCATGTGTTATAATAAAACCTTTTTTATTGTATGTTATTAACGTTGAACAAGAGCACAGAGTATTTTAAGCATAATGTATGCTTTTTCACTGTCTGCTCACAACGTTAGTGGCGCATTACCACACCTAAAATCAAACAAAATAACCAATCACTCAATCAATACTTGTAAATAAAACTTTAATATTCATTGGCATTAAAAGATCAAAACACCATCAAAAAAATATTTAAAAATAAACTGTTTGTCGCCACTAACAGTAACCCATCAACTTCATGTTTTAATAAAGCTGCAGTCATTCACATCCCCCTTTAACCAATATATAAACAAACAAGTAGTTCCGTGAAGAACTATACAGCCTATTTTCATATATCCTACTTATGTTAATTGCCACTATCAACATACACAATTTCAGTTTGATTGCTGTAATAGATTCGTAGATATTGAGAACCGACTAAATATTTCGGATGGTCGCCAT
Organism: Meconema thalassinum; assembly: GCA_946902985.2. NCBI lineage: Eukaryota > Metazoa > Arthropoda > Insecta > Orthoptera > Tettigoniidae > Meconema > Meconema thalassinum. The sequence continues at coordinate 71,594,883 of OX336393.1, read as the reverse complement.
GTTGGATTTTATATATGTAGGTCCTAGAGTTATGTACTGTTACATGCAGATTATTGTGAACGTGTAGTGTTCAAACTTCAATCGCATAATTAGGACACAAGAAAAAACAAGGAGATTTAAAAAATGTTCACAGCTGCCATCTTGACGTTATGGAAACATTTGAAATAAATTAGATGCCAGTGGATTAACATTCGGATAAAGATTTACTGTATTAAGTTTCACTGCACGCGGATGGTTAAATTGCGAGAAACGTCCATGTGAATATTTATAATTCGCGTCACCGGCATGTTGGATTTGTGATCACCAGGTTATTTAAAGTCCTATAGGTGAACTTAAGTTCATAGCCCCTATGAACATTAAAAAATTTAGTTTGATTGCTAAAATAGATTCGTAGATATTCAGTATCGTCTAAATAATTCGGATGGTCGCCATGTTGGATTGTGAAATGTATAGGCCATAGAGTCATGTACCATTAAAGGAAAATTATTGCGTAGGTTCATTATTCAAACTTTCACTTCGATCGCATGACTACATCACAAGAAATAAAAACTTAATTTTAAAATTCGCACTGCCGCCATCTTGAGGTTATCTAAACAATTGAACAAAATTAGATACCAGTGGATTACAATGTGTATAAATATTTCCTGTACCAGGTTTCAGTGCGCTTGGAACATTAAATCGCGAGAAAGGTCTATTTAAAATGTTCAAATTCGCTTGGCCGCCATGTTCGTTTTGTAGTTAACCGGTTTTTGAAAATCTTATAAATGGACTTCCAGTAGTGCCCTTTATCTCCGTACAACATTTTAGGGAGATACCGCTAATAGTTTCAGAGATATAGAATGCCGGTGAAATATTTCGCACATCCGCCATCTTGTGATTATGTAAACAATTGAACGAAGTTAGATGTCGGTGCATTACAATGTATATAAACATAAACTGTACCAAGTTTCATTGCGTTTGGTTGGTCAAATCGCGAGAAACGTCTATTTAAAAGTCGCAAATTCGCTTGGCCGCCATGTTGGTTTTGTAGTTACCAGGTTTTCAAAGGTCACATAAGTGAACTTATAGTAGTTCCCTCTATCACCATAGAAAATGTCAGGGTAATATCGGTAATAGTTTCTGAGATATTGAATGCAGGTGAAATATTTCGCACAGCCGCCATGTTGGATTGGTGAGTCGTAACAAAATTTGAAGGGCACGGTCGAGGTCGCCGGGAATAGTGCTATGAACTTTCCGAGTTTCATTGAAATCGCTCCTGCCGTTTAGATTTTATTAGGGGGGGGACACACACACGAATCACACACACACGGACAAAAGGTGATCTCATAAGCCTATTTTTTCAAAATTGAAAATAGGCTAAAAATAAATGTCATGTCGTTTTGTTCAGATTATCTTTTTGAAACCTGTGGGTATTAGTTGAGTCCATAGGGAACTACACGTCAGTTGAATTTAAATTTTTGTTAGAAAAATCAAACATGACCTTGTACTTTCCTGGTCAACAACCATTACGGTATTGTGCCGGTTGTCAATACACAGCCAGTAACCCAGAAAGCAGTCATCGTCCCAGTCATGTAAAGGTAATGAATTTTGTCTAGGGGTTTTCAGTAGTGGTAAAATGGGGTACCATTTTAAGTTAGGCTTACCTGAGTTTTGAATAGTTCACTGCCTGGGAACAATGGTTGCACTCTCGCACGTTGGGGTTTTCAGCGACTGCTACAGCGGTAAATCTTTTCTTTCCAACTTTCTAAAAATAGATAAAATAAACCGCCATAAATAGCTAAATTCAGATTAATACATGCATTTCATTAAAAAAAATATCAAACAAACATCAAACAAGTTATTTAAAAAAAATCTCACCTTGACTTGTAATGACTTGCTGTTTCCTTCTTGTGAGCTCAAAAATGCAATGGTCTCTTTCTCATACATGACAGCTATACCGGTTATCTGCAAGCAAATAAATAACAAATCATTAATTAATTTATCAATTACTACAAATATAAGGTTCATTAGCATTACATCATTAAAATAATTTTTAATATGTACATACCGAAAACAAAAGGATTTTTCTTCCAAAGTTCAGTTCAGAGCTCCACAGTATACGTTTGTTTGCTAAAACAGTAAGCGCGTTACTAACACAGTCTTTATCAGTCAGCTTAGCAACAAAGACAGTCTGTATTGTTCTCATCGTTTGACCTTGAACTGTTCTCTTTGTTCCATGCTAGTCGAGTTAAGATAACATTTTCAATGCACGTCACCGCATTCCTGAAATTAGACTTATCAGGTCGTGGTGAGGATTGGGCTCGGCTAGCCCTGAGCAGATCTGTTGTGTCGTGCCTTAAAGCCACAAAACACTCAGCCTCACTAGCGAGCTACCGAGGTCTCCAGTGTGAGAGCTTGCGTTTCATCCTAAATCTATCTCATTACAGAATTATTTTTATACATTCACGCTCATGTTATAGCTTCATATCCTACAACCATATGCTGTGCCTCAGAGACGTGTTGCGGATAACCGATTACTAACACGTTAAGGATCTCCTTCAGGGGTAGAAAAAATCCCAGCTCGCTCCACACATATTTTGGAATATTAGGCTCCCTCCGGCCGTCATAGGAAATATCTGAAAACGAATCCTCTCCCTGTCATAGACCACCCTGCCGTCCCCTCGAAATAGTGAATGTTCTATTGGGATACCCACACTGTGGCCAGCGACAGCCTCGTTAAAACACATGTGCATAACTGGTACCGTCTCTCTGTCTACAACCACTGGTAAAAAAAATGTTCAACAAGTATGGCGTTAGGACCTTTGTAAATTTTGTTTTGGAAAAATAAATACTACATTCAAAAGAGGACGTCACCCCAAGTCCTTGGACACTTCGTACAAACCTCTAGCCTTATTGGTTTGCAAAATATTAAAAACCAATCACCTATTAGTTTTAACTCCTTTGGCTGCATTAAGGGGGCTATAGGAAAAGAGGGGGTAACACCTCGAGTCATTTAATACCTCATACAAGTCTCTAGTCTTATTCGGTCGCAATATATTATCAAAAGTGCAGTTAGGCCCTTTTGACAAAAATTAAAAATACATTTCTAAAACGGGGCGTCATCCCTAGTCCAACGACTCCTCATACAAGTCCTTAGCCTTATTTGTTCACGAAATATTAACATATGTGCAGTTAGACCCTTATGACAAAAATGTAAAATACATTCGAAAACGGGGCATAACCCCAAGTCCAACGACCCCTTATACAAGTCTGTAGCCTTATTGGTTCGCAAGATATTAACAAAAGTGCAGTTAGGACCTTTTGACAAAAAGCAAAAACAAATTCAAAATTGGGGTGTCACCCCAAGTCCAACAACCACTCATACAAGTCCTTAGCCTTATTGGTTCATAGATATTAAACAGCACATGACCTATTAGTTTTCGATCTTTTGGTTAAATTTAAAAAAATCTCATCCATAAATAATTATTAGAAAAGCCCGCCCTCTTACAAAATCTTCATGTGCGCATGCGTAAAAACAAAAAACAAAAATGTTAATTCATACTGGCCTCGACCCCTTTATATGTCGTTCATGTGGAACAACGTTTAATTTCATATTAGCATGAAACCTCATAAATGTCGCACATGGAAAGTAACGTTTAAAAAAATACCATTTCACCCCCTAGTAGGGGTAGGTTTTATTTTGGGGTGGATATAAGTTATCCATTAGGAAGGGGGCGTCACCCCGAGTCCAACGACATGTCACATGTCCAAATCCATTTTTTGGTTCGCGAGATATGAATTATTTTAGACTGGGTGTATTGCGGGTGGCCTATTTAGTTGTCCCTGGTCTAGAACCATCACTACTAACCTACTGACGTCACTTCAGCATTAAGCCACATGCAAGCGAGCGCCTAATTAGAGCGTACGGACTTGTGTTCATAACAACACAGCAGTCCTGAAGTACTATATATATGCATAGTCGTTAACCTTACTAACAAGCCAACCTACCTTAACTAACAACGCCAAGCTAACAAGGTTAACCACCCATCCCAGTTACTAACAAGCTAACAAACCCAAGCACCTAACTAACGACACTTATTATCCAGATATCCAGCTAACTAACAAGCTACCTAACGAACTAACGAATCCTATCCAGCATTCCAATTAACTAATAAACTAACTAACCAACTAACAAACTGCGACCTACCTAACTAACGAGACAACAAACCTAGCCATCCATCTAACTAACCAACTAACGGTCCACAATGCTATGAATATGAACAAGTACATAATCAACTAAGTTCAGCAGGAAGAACGATTTCAGTTTTACTTCCTACCGCCATACAATACACCCTATCCATATAACCTAGGAGTACACTAAACCTAGCTTTCAAGGGCAAAAGATGGAGGCTAACACCAGCCTTGCTCCAGGAATTAGCCAACGAGCGAGCTCGGGGGAGATTAGCCCATAACATCAAAGACAGTCCAAGGGCAACGGTTCCGAGTTCATGGAATTAGCCAGCCACCGAACTCGGAAAGGCCAGCCCAAACACATTAGGGTCAAACCAACCACCTACAGGAAATTAGCCAGCCAGTGAACGTGGGGACGTTAACGCTAATACCATTGGGAGATCAACCGTGCTGAGTGATGACGTCGCTCGCCGACTAGCCAGCAACGGTCAATGATCAGCCCACCTGTGCTGCGATACCTGCAAGGGTAAATTGGCATGGGAACACGGAGCTCCTTCTCCAATATCTTTCGGAGAAAAGCCCAAGATATATGCCCACAAACCGGACAGAGGCGTAAATGCGCAACCACCCTCAAACACATACACCCGTTCGAACCTAGAAAGTAAGAATGTAAATGTCGCTATATGCGTAGTTGATTATTGAATGAATTTTCTCTAGGATCACGCTATATGCGGAGTTTATATGCCTCAAATGAGATGGTGCGATAATGCAAAGTAATATTTGGCACATCATAACACTACAAAACATAGCGTGAAAACGTTCGACAAATTACATACCGCAGCTACCGAAAGCGATGACCCGATGCCAAGGAAAAAGCGCGAATATTGATTTACAACTAATTGCGTACACAAACCATTAGCGTGCACACACCTTCTCACGAAATTAAACATCGAAACGAATATAGAAAAAAGAATATAATGAATATAGGAATATAATAATATGAAATGAAATGCGACAATATCATAAACAAATTCGCTAGATGTATCACACAAAAAGTACGGCAGAATTTGCCAGAAGATCAGCTCGTTCAATACTCGTTCACAAGACATGCTATGTAACCACATATACATATTCGTCGCCAACAGAAAATATGTATTTAATTAAAGCAAAGTTCTCCAATGGATCTTCAGGAGTGACATCTACCAGCAACTAGTTGAACTACAATATGCAGGAGGTATCCACTGCCTACTAGATGCGAGCTGCGCTCTATACCGGTCAGTTAGTGAACCCATGTCAGCGGTGTTATTGAAAATGGCCTCCTGTGGCCGATAGAGCGCACTGCCAAGTATAGGCGCGATTAAAAATTAGGTGTTCAGTAGGTATATTAAATGGGTTTCTCCCAGTGATATGTTTAGACCAATGAAGTTTCAATTATTGTTAGTAGTCGGTGTTAATATACTGAATTCCTACGTTGTTTGGAGTGTTTCCTGATGAAATTGAAAAATACTGGGGTAAATTATAAACTATGGTTTGAACGCCGCTGCTCAAATCCAGTGTGCCAAATTGCATTTCGAATAGGAAGAAGATTGGAGTTATAACTATACCCATACATTTATTTTATAATTATATACATATTCCAGGTATTGCAAGAAAGCGGTATTTGATAGCACATGCGGTTCCACCTTAAAATCTAACCTGCCTAATTTTCAGTACCTATGGAAAATATTACCTTAAGTTAATAGACCAAACAACTGGCGACATTTTTTTTAATGCTCATTTACATCTTCACCCTGTAACCGATATCGCATGGTTTTGAGAGCTCTGGCAACGTCGCATAGCAGGAGGAAGGAAGCAAGCGGAAGTAACCTGAGGTTGATGTTTTTACGTCATGGACATAGTCGACAGCATGACTAGGCGAAGTTTCCAGAAGTGTAGAGGGCGCTGATGAGCTCCAGGAAAAGTTGAGGAGGAAAGGTCACACCGCAGAAGCGGGTCACTTTATTTTGCATCGCCGTCCAACGAAGTGCACTTTATTTTGCATCGCCGTCCAACGAAGTGCACTTTATTTTGCATCGCCGTCCAACGAAGTTCACTTTCTTTTGTGTCGCCGTACGCCGAAGTTCATCTTTATTTTTGTGTCGCCGCACGCTGAAGTTCCTAACAAGTGTGTAGTAGCAGTCGTACCGTGGCCGCTTGGAACCAGTGTGGTATTCCGACAGTTTTTGGGACATAGCTGAAAGGCTCAGTATTATTTCTTGTGTGGACAGCTCTGTGTTAACGAATACTAAAGCTGAATGTGGCGAGGTGATATTATAACGCCGATCATAATGCATTATGTTGTGGGACACTAGTCATTTGTACAATGAAGTGCTAGCAGACACACGTGGTGTCTCAAGCTTTTACCAGGTACGGGACTGTATGGGCCGTGCGCTATATAACTGACGCCCAGAACATATGAACGAAGCGATGTGCTTTTGTTTGACGACCAGACAAATGAGTATCCAGGGTCAGTGAACTATGAGAGATAAACTGAGTGTAGTCCAAATATAGAGCGACATTCTAGGTCAAGGACGGACGTAATCTCTTATGAGTACAGGCTTGTGTAGACGCGTACGATATAACCTGTGCCGTTATAGAGTTATTTTCACGGCCATGAGTTGATATTACTTGGCATATTCGACATGAAGATTGCAGCGATGTATTGGACGGACATAAAGGCTATCAGTACAGACCAGTGCGAGTTTTGTGTCAAGAACTTTACGAGCGAAGAGATGGCAAGCTAAGTTTAGTATGTGGAAGCTGTTACGATGACGTGGAAACGAAGGCGAGCCAGGACCATGGACACCCCGAGGGTCGCGAGCTGGATCCAGGACGAGAGGGGAGGATGTTCAATGGGAAGAACGTGGACCCAAACCCCCAGGAAACGTGTCAGCGGAACCAAGACTGAGGTGGCCGAAAGGTACTGAAAACCATGTTAATTCTTAAGTAGTGGTTAATGGGTAGTGGTTACTAAGATTTGGACAGTTGGGCAAAAATCGAAATAGAAGTTAATCAATAAGGATAAAATGCGATATAATGACATGATTATTAGGATAGTAAATTTTAAGTTTTCTTTTGAGAGATTAAGGCAGTCATATTTAGGGTTTAAAAATATATATATGGATGCTTTAAAATATAATTTGAGTACAGGGATCTTTCAGCGTGTTAAGTCGCTGTGGTCTTTGAATTGGTGCAACCTGGATGACAATTTATGGTTTGAACAGGCTTAAATTACAAGGGATTCATTTACACTTAATGGGCCACTTTTTGTGCGCACATCATATTTATACTAAACACTCACACGTCACTGAGGTTTCCCTTTACATGCTAACATGAGGAGATGCGTTTGGTAGGTGACTGATACAAGGTTGTGTAAATAATAATACTTAATTGATAAAATAGCAGGGTTGCCTAATACGAAGTTATGATGAAACTAAAGGTTCTCGCTATAGCGAGGTGAATAAAATAAATGATTATAATTAATGTTACGTGATAGGTTCAAGTAGATGAAATTTTGAGGCAATTGTCAGTTGAAAAATAATACAGATAGGCAGAGGCCATCTACTTAAATGTTTATGGTGTAGTTATAAATATGTGAAGATCATGCAGTGATTAATAAATAAAGAAAATAAATATCTGGGATCATAAAGATGTTACAATGTAAAGTGATAAATGTAAAAGCCAACAACCAGTCATTTTTCTGAGTGAGGCACAGCAGAACGAAAACCAGTGAAAATAATAATGAAAGTATTTAATATATGAATAAAAGGTCTGAAAATAAATTCTTTAACGCCAGTGACATCCATACATAAAAATATTCCTTTTCCTATTTTGGTGATTACATTTAGTTAGAAGGAGATCGAATGAGGCAACAATTTTTTTTCCTTTGAATATCTTTTCAGATTTATGCACCTGCTCATTTATGGACTATTAGCGGAGAGGTGACATAGCATTTTGAAGTAATGGTTGTAATACTAGGGTGATATAGCTCTGATCTCCGTAAGTTATTTTGTATCCAAAGATTAGGACGCCCGGAGATTTTTGTCCTCATTAATTTGAATTTTGCTTCTGCGTGATTTATTTATTTGCACATCAAGAGTAATTTTGAGAAGTCTCCGAGCGAAGGTAGGCTTCTGTGTGTGATTCTATGTATTTAGTGGTGTGGTTCTGTAATAAATGGTGGATGAGTTTTATCTTAACAGCGGAGTTTTTTGTCATTCTTGTTCGTTGTCATACTTGTGTGTCCACCGGATCAATTTTGAGATTTTACCCCAGTTGTACCCATCATTATAAAGACCCCCGGGATTGCTTGAATCTCGTTCCCGACACAGTTTTTTAAGGCCAAAATTGATTCGGACATTCCAGATTTCTTTTTCCTTTCGAGTTGTACCGAATTCTGGGTGAGGGTTGAAGTGTGTGTCGGGCCACCCAATCCAAAGCCAGATTATCGGGCACAACAAGATGGCGCCCACCGTGTAATGGCCTCGAACTGGGAATATCGTACCAAGCCGACATCTTGAACTCGAAAAAATTGGAACACCAGAGGAGTGTGACAAGATGGTGGACGGCCATGTGGCACAAATGGAATGGAGAGAAAACCAATTGAGTGCTGGTACCCCATTTTATTGTGCGATATGTCTGTCAGTCTGTTAAAGTTCACTTTGTAGGATTTTTGTGTGTGTTTGAATGACATAGAACGAAGCGATTCAGTAACGTTAGATCGCTGTGTTTAAGCGATACCATCCACATTTATTATTTCCACATGATATTAGATTTCGATTCCACTGCCAAATTGAAGTAACCACTAGTCCTTAGTCTAAGTTAGTCACTAGTTGTAACAGCTTCCATGTTTATTTGTTGTGAAATATGGGAGAATTTGATGAAATTAAGGGATTGATGGGACAGCTAGGAGAGAAGCTAAAGGAGTTAGCTAAAAGTCAAAAGAATATGGAGGAAGGTTTGAAGACTCAATGGAAAGACTATGAAGGTGGTATGAACACTAATCTAGATGGGTTGGATAGACAGTTGATTAAGATGCATGAAGGAATAAATACTAAATTTGAAGGTCTAGACACTCAATTTAAAGGGTTCAACATAAAATTGAAAGATTTAGACATTAAATTTGAAGGTTTAGACACTAAATTTGAAGGTTTAGACACTCAATTCAAAGATTTAGATACTAAATTCGAAGGTTTTGAAAAAAATCTTGGAATTCAGTCAGGGGACTTACAAGGAGGATTGGAATTATTTAAGGAGCACCAATTCGATATGAAACAGTACATGGAGAAGGCTCAAGCCGAAATGACGGATTTAAAGGAACAAATTAAGAAGGATAAGGTCGAAATTGAAAGTAATATGGGGACACAGTTGAAATCATTGGAGAAAACCGTTCAGGAGAAAATGGATCGAAGCGTGGAGGCATTGACCGCCAAGATGGAAGAAAGGGATAAGGCAATCAACGCAGAGGTCTTGGTGTTAAAGGAAGAGGCGAAAGTAGTACAGCAGAGATTAGCGAATGATACCAGGAGCATGACCGATAAAATGTCTGAATTCACCATGGAGCAGGAATGCAAGATGGAAAGTCTTAGGAGTCAGATGGGGGAAATGAAATTAGAGTTAAACGACGAAATTAAAACACAGATTGCAACAGCGGTTTCGACAGTACAAGATAAAGTGAGTATTGCTCACGGAGAACAGTTAAAGAGAATTGTTGAATTATAAGGAAAGATGGTAGAAGCAAAATCGATAGATGTAAACAAGGAACCAAGTCCGACAGGAACGACATTCACACCATTCAGTTACAGCTCAACTCAACCGATTACCATCATTAGGAATCAGGAGGACCGCCCAAAAAAATTTTCAAATTTGACTGGCATCACACCCATAGAATTCCTGCGGGACCTGAAGGAATACATGGATGAACATAGGGTTCCTAAAGAGAGAGAAATGAGGGTAATAGAGCTCTTGAAGGCCAACCGCTAAACTGGATGCGAGCTTTTAGGAATCAGTTTAGAGGGTACGATGACTTTGCGAACGCTTTCCTGAAGAGATTTTGGTCCTCAGAAGATCAACAAAGTATAAGGGCTGAATTATACTCAAAGAAATACGCGACTACCAGGCCAACACAATACGCTGGGTATTTCACGAATCAGGTAGCCAGGCTACAATTTTTGGATCCACCGTTGGAGGAGCAGGATTTGGTGCATGCCATAATACAGCAATATCCGGTAGAAGTCCAGCGTGTATTAATTGCATCGGGTGCAAATAGACTCGAGGTGTGTGACGAGATCTTGAGGAAACTAGACAACACGAGCAAGATGACGGAACCTCGTAGTCCAAGGACAGAACAGAGAGAGGCAAATATGGTGATAATGGATCGTATGGCGCAGACGGAACCTCAGCGAAGTTATGGAAGGAACGATAGAGATGGAAGGGATGAAGGAAATGGCTTAAACAGATACAGGAATCAAGGAAAGCCATATGACCGGAGGCCATATTATCAGGATAGAAGTGGACGATTTAATCAGAGGGACTACGGAAGGTCAGGATATAGAGGGAGAGAATCGTGGTCACGTGATCGGAGACCATACAATAACTACCCAAGATACGGGAATCAAGAAAGGCAAAATTATAGGCCATCATTAGAAGAACGTCACCAAGAAAGCCGGAGATACATTGAACAATTAAGGGAAAAGGAACAAGAAGAAGAAGAATCTCTGGCAAAACAGCATGAGGAATCGAAACCAAGCACCAGTGGAGTCAAATCAGGAAAGAGAAGCTGACAGGAAGGAAAGGCCGAGTTTGAACAGGGATTCACAGGCAGTAATAACGATTTTTTGCCCATTAATAATGATCTACGCCCAGATGCCATGACAGTCCAAATTCAAGCCATTCACAGCATTACTGATGATGATAGGAGATATGATGGCCAAGACGAAGAAGAAAGTAGAATGAGTGAAGAATGGATAGAGCTACCGTTTCAGGAGGAGAATACCACAGAAGAAGATGAAACTGAGAGAGTTATAGGCAAATTCAATGCAGCTAGCGTTGAAAGGTACCACACGAGACAGTAAGCATGCGATATGGAGAACTCATTGAAGAAGTAGATTGTTAACCCAACAGAATAATAATAATCGAGATGTTTCACGCTTATTATTATTCCTGGTTGAGGGGGATTTGTGACCGATATCGCATGGTTTTGAGAGCTCTGGCAACGTCGCATAGCAGGAGGAAGGAAGCAAGCGGAAGTAACCTGAGGTTGATGTTTTTACGTCATGGACATAGTCGACAGCATGACTAGGCGAAGTTTCCAGAAGTGTAGAGGGCGCTGATGAGCTCCAAGAAAAGTTGAGGTGGAAAGGTCACACCGCAGAAGCGGGTCACTTTATTTTGCATCGCCGTCCAACGAAGTGCACTTTATTTTGCATCGCCGTCCAACGAAGTGCACTTTATTTTGCATCGCCGTCCAACGAAGTTCACTTTCTTTTGTGTCGCCGTACGCCGAAGTTCATCTTTATTTTTGTGTCGCCGCACGCTGAAGTTCCTAACAAGTGTGTAGTAGCAGTCGTACCGTGGCCGCTTGGAACCAGTGTGGTATTCCGACAGTTTTTGGGACATAGCTGAAAGGCTCAGTATTATTTCTTGTGTGGACAGCTCTGTGTTAACGAATACTAAAGCTGAATGTGGCGAGGTGATATTATAACGCCGATCATAATGCATTATGTTGTGGGACACTAGTCATTTGTACAATGAAGTGCTAGCAGACACACGTGGTGTCTCAAGCTTTTACCAGGTACGGGACTGTATGGGCCGTGCGCTATATAACTGACGCCCAGAACATATGAACGAAGCGATGTGCTTTTGTTTGACGACCAGACAAATGAGTATCCAGGGTCAGTGAACTATGAGAGATAAACTGAGTGTAGTCCAAATATAGAGCGACATTCTAGGTCAAGGACGGACGTAATCTCTTATGAGTACAGGCTTGTGTAGACGCGTACGATATAACCTGTGCCGTTATAGAGTTATTTTCACGGCCATGAGTTGATATTACTTGGCATATTCGACATGAAGATTGCAGCGATGTATTGGACGGACATAAAGGCTATCAGTACAGACCAGTGCGAGTTTTGTGTCAAGAACTTTACGAGCGAAGAGATGGCAAGCTAAGTTTAGTATGTGGAAGCTGTTACGATGACGTGGAAACGAAGGCGAGCCAGGACCATGGACACCCCGAGGGTCGCGAGCTGGATCCAGGACGAGAGGGGAGGATGTTCAATGGGAAGAACGTGGACCCAAACCCCCAGGAAACGTGTCAGCGGAACCAAGACTGAGGTGGCCGAAAGGTACTGAAAACCATGTTAATTCTTAAGTAGTGGTTAATGGGTAGTGGTTACTAAGATTTGGACAGTTGGGCAAAAATCGAAATAGAAGTTAATCAATAAGGATAAAATGCGATATAATGACATGATTATTAGGATAGTAAATTTTAAGTTTTCTTTTGAGAGATTAAGGCAGTCATATTTAGGGTTTAAAAATATATATATGGATGCTTTAAAATATAATTTGAGTACAGGGATCTTTCAGCGTGTTAAGTCGCTGTGTTCTTTGAATTGGTGCAACCTGGATGACAATTTATGGTTTGAACAGGCTTAAATTACAAGGGATTCATTTACACTTAATGGGCCACTTTTTGTGCGCACTTCATATTTATACTAAACACTCACACGTCACTTAGGTTTCCCTTTACATGCTAACATGAGGAGATGCGTTTGGTAGGTGACTGATACAAGGTTGTGTAAATAATGATACTGCATTGATAAAATATCAGGGTTGCCTAATACGAAGTTATGATGAAACTAAAGGTTCTCGCTATAGCGAGGTGAATAAAATAAATGATTATAATTAATGTTACGTGATAGGTTCAAGTAGATGAAATTTTGAGGCAATTGTCAGTTGAAAAATAATACAGATAGGCAGAGGCCATCTACTTAAATGTTTATGGTGTAGTTATAAATATGTGAAGAGCATGCAGTGATTAATAAATAAAGAAAATAAATATCTGGGATCATAAAGATGTTACAATGTAAAGTGATAAATGTAAAAGCCAACAACCAGTCATTTTTCTGAGTGAGGCACAGCTGAACGAAAACCAGTGAAAATAATAATGAAAGTATTTAATATATGAATAAAAGGTCTGAAAATAAATTCTTTAACGCCAGTGACATCCATACATAAAAATATTCCTTTTCCTATTTTGGTGATTACATTTAGTTAGAAGGAGATCGAATGAGGCAACAATTTTTTTTTCCTTTGAATATCTTTTCAGATTTATGCACCTGCTCATTTATGGACTATTAGCGGAGAGGTGACATAGCATTTTGAAGTAATGGTTGTAATACTAGGGTGATATAGCTCTGATCTCCGTAAGTTATTTTGTATCCAAAGATTAGGACGCCCGGAGATTTTTGTCCTCATTAATTTGAATTTTGCTTCTGCATGATTTATTTATTTGCACATCAAGAGTAATTTTGAGAAGTCTCCGAGCGAAGGTAGGCTTCTGTGTGTGATTCTATGTATTTAGTGGTGTGGTTCTGTAATAAATGGTGGATGAGTTTTATCTTAACAGCGGAGTTTTTTGTCATTCTTGTTCGTTGTCATACTTGTGTGTCCACCGGATCAATTTTGAGATTTTACCCCAGTTGTACCCATCATTATAAAGACCCCCGGGATTGCTTGAATCTCGTTCCCGACACAGTTTTTTTAAGGCCAAAATTGATTCGGACATTCAAGATTTTTTTTTCCTTTCGAGTTGTACCGAATTCTGGGTGAGGGTTGAAGTGTGTGTCGGGCCACCCAATTCAAAGCCAGATTATCGGGCACAACCCTAGTCTACGTAAACTATCGTACGGTAATCACTGAAACGGAAGGGGTGGTTTATGGCCTCAATTTCACAAACGAACGAACCGCATTTTGCAGGAATTACGGAACCCGAATCCTTCTAATAGAGGTATGGATTGTTTGTGTTTAGAAATATTTTAGTCAATAATTCAAAACAAGTTGCCAGAAAACTAAATACAAAAAGCTGCGTGCCTAATTGGCTACAGTGTAAAGTTGGTCTGTGAAAAAAAAAAACTTGCCAAGATTATACGACATGCATACAGCTAAATACAATCAACCAATTGAGGAATCAATTTCTCCGCCACAATCTTTAAAAACAAAATCAAACATAATCTGTTATCAATTGACGGGAAAATGTGCAACATTTAGAGACAACGAGCAGAAATTTCGCATCGTTAAAGGGCCGGTTTTACAATGTCCAGGTATATCTCAGTTTCAGATAAATCACGATATCAGTCATTAAGTGCGTTCTACAATATTCAGATAATATGATATTGATATGGCTGTCCTGGAGATACGTTGTAGAATAAACTAACCCGCTCCATGAAGGGCTGATAAGTCTGTATCTGGTAAATTGGCGAATCATACAACGATGAGAACACTAATGTCCGTAAAGGCGCTAATTCACATTGTGGAAAGTAATTTCGTGCCTGTTCAACACACGACTTAAGTTTTATGTTATTTGTGCTAACCTGAAGGTGCCCTTTTGTGCTTGGATAAGATTAATTCCATTGCTGCTGACATAACCACTGCATATAAAAAACGAGAACGAAGTAAAGCCTACAGTATTTTTGATATCTTAGAGCAATGCCTAATTAACCAATGCACCCCTTAGCTCTGTAATATAAATAAATACATAAATAAATAAGCCCATTATAATCCCTTAAGGGCAAGGGCCTCCTACCGATTCGTAGGACAAGCTCAATTTAACTCGTATGGTGAGCCGGTCCATGCGAGTGAAAATTTACATTTTAACCTTAGGCATGCAAACTAACAAAGATAGATAGTCTAAGTCTTTCAATATGTCTCTCCACTTGTTTCTGTCTCTAGCCGTTCTTGTCCATCTTGCGCCTAGTGTTCTCGTGAAGTCGTCAGATCATCTTCGCCTTGGACGTCCTCTGCTCCCCTTTCCAATTCGGGGATGCCCCACTGTGGTGACATACGCTCATCTTTCATGTTTTAGTCTGACCTCCCCTCTTCCATTTTAGTGTCCTTGATTTTCTCGACACATCCTGAGTTTTTGTCTTCTTTTAGGTAGATTTCATTAGAAAACTAACTATTGCAATGGGTCCCATATTTCGACTTCCGGAAAATTTCGACATATCTTCGCGTTTCACATCACCCAGACCCCAAAACCACCGTCAGTTCGAAAGTTCATATATAATTTATGTATGTATGTATATATATATATATATATCAGTTTCTTGTGGACACGATAACTGCCGTAATTTTGCACCAATCACTTTGAATGTTTTACCGAATATGTATACCTATAAAATCTCGGTCGAGTTTGTTACAGGGCTAAATCGGTCGAAGGGGGTGAAAATGGGGGGCTTTTTTCGATAAAGTGAAATATTGCTATAACTCTCTTAATATGTGAAATATCGAATCCGTTCAACGTTCATACTATGTGTCGGATAAAGCCCAAAAATTTATGATTGAAGAGTTTTTTATAGCACCAACCATTGACCAAAGGGGTGGAAAAAAGTGGGTTTTTCGGGAAACATTAATCATATCTCTCTTAATAGGCACAATATCAAAACCGTACAAAATGGAAAATATTCCCCTAATAATTACCTAAAACGTTTGTCTGAAAGAATTTTTGATATGACCCACCATTACGCCAAGGGATGAGAAAAATGATTTCGGAATTATGAGAAAATACCAAGAGCTATCAGAGGTTGCCATGGCAACACTACTAAATTGATGAGGGATGAGCCATCAGACGTTGCCATGACAACGCACTTGCACGAGATCAGATTCAATATTTTCATCTGACTAAGTGGGAAGCGGCTTCGGTGACGTAACTGGTAGCATGCTGAATGTCTATGCCCAAGGTCACGGTTTCAAAGCCGGGCGAAGTCGTCGGATTTTCTAAGAGCGCTAAGATCCCTCAGTATGCTCTCCTTTGGAGGGGAAGTTCCAACGTTAGTTGCGAGTTTCTGGTTGGGGTGGCATCTAGTAGCCAAGTTCACAGCTAGGAGTCGTTGACGGTAGTACCTGGTAGCAACAGCTAACTGCTTGAAATTGACCGTCTGCAGTCCTTACCTGAATTAAGACTAATACAGCCATTACAATTCACACAGTTTATCAGACAGATTCTACACTCACCCAAAATACACGGGGTTAGATGACCGCGTTGTCGCAGCCCCTAAACTGAGGAACCAACCAGAGGTAGATTTCATTAGAAAGCTAACTATTGCAATGGGTACCATGTTTCGACTTCCGGAAAATTTCGTCATATCTTCGCGTTTCACATCCCCCAGCGTCACCGTCAGTTCAAAAGTTTATATATAATTAAAGTATGTATATAGTACCCAATCGTCATCATATTGAACATGTGTTCGTATCCCAGCTAACTCACGGTCTTTCGAGGTATGGGACATTCATGCCCACCATACGATCACATGCTCAGGATTTGAGTCTGTCAGGTGACTACTCTACTTGAAAGAAACAACATATTCCTAAATATAACATTTAATGATAGAAAATCATGGCTATACAACATAAAACACAAACAAAGGATACTTTACATTTACTTCCCACAACGAAAATCAAAGTTATCTGTTAGTCTCTCCTTAAAATTAGTGCATCACCGCACTCAAGTCTATTCAAAACATCCTATTATTGGTACTCTCTGACATTTGCGAGTGTCCATAGTTCTTCACGTGGCACAATTTAACACAAACTGGAATATCACAACACAATAATCACAATTTATCTTTACATGACATTAATCGGCAATTATTAAACATTTATCCGTTTTACACGGGGCATTTACTTTCATTAACATTAATTCATTATCTTATGCCTTAATTAATAAGTGTTGTGTCGTGCAACTCGTAATCCTTTTTCCCATCAATTTGAAACGCTGAATTGGTACGTTTTCCCTTCCAAAATACACATGGATAGAAATGTTTATAGCTTCACCATACAACGATTTTCTGGGTCTGGTCAAAACATTATCGTTACAAACGTGTCATGTCATTGAAATTACTCTACCCGTATGAATAAATTAGTATAAACTGGGCAAAATACACTTTACAAAGATGCCTATATTTATTTGGTGCAGTATTCCTCCTCAGAGAATAACTTGGCCAAATATTATCCGATCACAGCGATCCAACTCGGTATGTGTGTGGACATAAAGCATTTAATTCAATTGGCGTCATCACATCAATCATATCTTAATTACTTTTCGAAATATCGAGATTCTTCAGTGTCCCACTACGCTTTTAAAATAAAAGGATCAGGTCACCAGACCTCCTTTCCAAGCGGACAATAAATTAGTTTCGGCTGACTCAGAAAGATGGCCACCGGTCTAGTGGCCTCCTACCACCCCATCTGGCTTCTCACAAGGTCAAGTTTGTTTACTGGTGCAGTATGCTGGAGGTACCCTGAGTGTTGTGTCCCTAGTAATTGAGTCATTCTAATTATTTAACACCTACATTTAGAGTATAATGGGCTCAGCTCGGCTCCTAATTAATATGCATGGCAGGGGATGGATCATGTATAGCTTTGCCGTTCTGTGGCGACATTAGTGGCTTCTGGCGCGCATCTCAAGTGAGTATCGAAGTTCTCTCACCGGTGCAGCTGCCTATAATAAGGAAATCGGCGTTTCCTATCCGACGAACCATTAGTCTTACCTCTAAGGGCAGATCAATTAATACATGGGCTCACACAGGGTCTCTAATAGTTATCCCTGCTGGCAACAATTCTGCAAGCGGTGGATATAGACAGTCTCCGTCCCACTTCGCTGCAAATAATACAAGTATGCTCCAAGGCGATACTATCTCGTAGATTAGCCGACTTTTCGCCTAACGCGCAAGCTATGTTTGGATGATCCCCGCAACTTATTGACGTAAATCTCTTGATTCTGCGTTACTTGCTCGCTGTACGCGGCTCAAACAATACTTCTTATCGATGACTCAATTATTAAAGCACTCGCGTCCTCTCTGCAATTACTCTTAAGCCAAAGCTTTATGTAGCTCCCAAAACAAGCATAAGTTTACTGGCTTACATTAACTACCTTAATGGTTCTCAAATACAATCCTGTAGAATTTACCATATTAAACATTCATTCAACAATTCAATGACACTGAAAAACTCTCATTATCTCGATATATTTTACGTTTCATTCTTACTGTTTACAATAATACGGTATTTTTACGTTAGACATGACACAATTTGCACGTACTCTAGGCCTGACATGCCCATTTATTTATTCATTACTGTTACCAACCCCAGATTACTATTATTATTATTTAACGTTACCGTTACTTTCATCAATATCTTAGGCCTAAATGGCCGTAAACAAATCACCCTCCAAGCCATATTTTACCAAAATACGAGGGGTGTAATCTCGTACATAAATGACTGTCAATTCTTATTCTTAGAGTGATGCTTCGTTGTATGGTGAACTATTTAATCATATCAACATATTAAATTTGTACTCACTTTTCATTTTTGCTGGGTTAGTCCAGCACGCCAGCCACGAACCTACCATGATGCTTAACTTAAGCCATCATGATATTTATCACACGACACATGGAATACACTTCACACATGATAATCATATTTTCATCACTGGCTTTTCTCACTTTGACACAATACATATTATTTTACCATACACATAAACACTTTTAAAATCACTGTAATATAACTTATATACAATTCCCGCACTATTTCACATGTGGATCCTTAATTGGACTCCTACTAACGCCTGACCTCAGAGATGCGATGCAGCTAACTTCTGACAACCGCTGGTCTCCATGAAAGTCTGTCTTGCGTGTGCGTGCGTTCGATTCCCGTCACCTACAGTTCATATCACCTCTACTGCAATTCTGATCAGTCCTCTGTCACGACTATTTGTGACGCCTTCCAGGCTCCCATAACTGTAGTGATCCTGACAATAATGTGTCATTTTAACTATGACAACACCTCCTGGTATGTTCACTGTCTATAAACATCCTAAATTATCCCTACGCTGTACAGAATTTATACTTGGGTATGTTATTGGTTAAATGTCTGCTGTAGACTAAATCTTACGCGATGCATATTTACTGATGTGAAGCTGCATGATGCGCTTCCATTGTTCTCCAAATATACTTGAGCGTCGATACTTTATAAATTCGCGCACTTTCTTGCGTGATCTAGCAGCGCGTTAGATCACGTGTTGAGTCAAGACGAACTGAAGAAGAACTGAAGAAGGACTGAAGACGGACTGACTTCCCTGCGAAGCTTCCCCCTATATAAAGCTTTCTTGTGAAACATAGTCCACTGGACACTCAGGACCGACTCCCTTCCTGGAATAATACATTTCCAGACAAAGTGAAGTATAATCCTCGTTTGTCTAGGTGTGGAGGTCCCAAAATCACTCGCGTGCAAGCGATCGCTTCGGCCAATCAATTACAATTAATTGCCTTCTACCATGGCGTCATGACGCTATCCTGGTACTTCCCCCTCTGCTGGTCTCCAAAACCTTCCTCCCGAGCGGAAGCAGTGTGTTCAGAGGCTCATTTATAGATGTAGGATTTAATTTAGGCGTGAGAACACTCCTAAATTATCTTTCCTAGTATATATTCACCTGGGTGTAAGTTTTATTTCATTTCAATGTTCCAATTGGCTGTAATCAATTAATTTCCGTGGGCGACTGCCCCCTCTCTACTCTGAGGCCTTGTGAACTGGTGGATCCCAGAGTGATTAATCTTGAGCTGTCCCTGTGGTCCAGACGAAAATTAGTTCCTTGGCGTCATTTAAATACGCCCCTTCGCTAGCTCCGATTTGTCAACTGTCAAGCTGGTTTGCTTTCATGAATTCGGGCTTCTAAAACGTACATAGGCCTGCATTGTCTTGCAATTATCCACTTTAATAAGCTATGATATTCCCATTCTAGCCGTGAAATCCCGCTATTATGATTATATGCAGATATAACTCATTGCTCGTCGGGTTCCCTGTAGCTGTTCCCCCTCAGAGATCAATGATTCGATTCTGGTCAGAATCATGGGCCTGGTCTTCTTTGATAAGACCCGAGTTCGATGTCAGACTGCCGTGTCTAATTGGGCACAATATATATATATATATATATATATATATATATATATATATATCTTTACTAGCAGAAGTACCCGTTCTTCGAACGGTGTTCGGAGTTAACACCAGACATTATAATAATAATAACAATGTTATTGGTGTTACATCCCTTTTAAGTACTGTTGCTTTTAGAGACGCACCAGACATTATCAATTGAGCTACTGTTGCAATGGTTAGCGGCTTGTAATTCCTTCATAAGTTTATCAGAACGAAGTTAATTTTCTGGGAATATCACACACACTGTTAATTTAAGGGCCTTATAATGTGGTTTTCGGAGATCCTTTATAGACTCGCGAATTTTTTGTCTCACATTGAGAAGTGCAACATATGCTTTGGTCGTCCTTCTAGGATAATTTTTATATTTCGCCTATTTTAGCATGTATTTTGAGAAGTTTTTCCCTATATCCACCCTTCTACTGTATGAAAAGTACGGTGAAGAGTTTTATAAATGATTGGTGTATTGACTCATGTTTACCATATCTAATTTTACGATGCACCAAGCATCCGAACATGAGTTATAGGCGTACATAAGGATACACAGAAAGACAGACAGACAATTCTATTGTCTACAACATATCACCCAGAAATCCAAATATGGGTATATCTACCACACAGTATCAAAGAAAATCATCCTTACGATGAACCCGTATGTCGACAAAAAAAGAAAAGAAAAAAGATTAGTTGAAATGTGCTCTCAAACTAAATTCACCTAACGTGTACTTCCTGACATGAAATAGAATTGAAAGTCTTGTAGATGAAACGCAATACACGTCACATACAAACTGACCCTCTACGTTGTGTTGGATCCCCATACACAGGAAGACCTCTATCATAAATTATAAAAGCTTGTGGTGCATGAAAATTCAGGTTCTTTAGTCTCAAATGGCCCAAATTCCTAAAAGCCGCAAAAAATGCTGATTCAATTCAGGAATTTTTGAAAATAATGTTGTTGTTTGGAGATATAATAGACCTTCTGTACTATATGTCGCACGTGAAAATTGCATGAAAAAATCCTAGATTACCTCTTGACCCCCTTAATTGCATTGGTGAATTATACAGTCTACGTTGGTTCCGTGATAACCTTATATTTGCAAACTTTCACAGAAATGTAATAAATGTAATAAATTGCTTCTTACTGAAATAGATGGAAAGTTGGAAGCCACCCCTTGAGATAATGTTGTCATGGTTACGGATTTGCATTCCTTCATTAGTTTGTTAAATTAAATTTAATTATTTTTCTGGGAATGTTTCAGAAACTGTTGGTTTTAGAGCCTTATAATGTAGTTTTCGAGGACCCTAGAGTTTTATTTCTGGCACCGAGGGGCTTTGTCTCGTCGTTGTACGCCATATTATAATACTACTAATAATAATATAATATAGGGATATGAATATAATAGACCTGCCATACCACACCCGCAGGTGTAAATTGCGTGAAAAAAATCTAGACTACCCCTTGACCCCCTTAAGCGCATTTTACATATTGATGAAATTTACAGCTTAATTTGGTTCCATAATAACCATCTAGCCGTTTGCAAACTTTCACACTAATGTAATTAATGGAATTGCATTGCGTCTTACAGCAATAGATGGACCTCTGAGAATCTGTTGCCATGGTTATCGGCTTGCATTCGTTCAGTAGTTTATTAAATTAAATTAGTTTTCTGGGAATATCTCAAAAACGGTTGGACGTAGGACCTTAAAATGTGTTTTTAGGGCCCCCGAATGTTATCTCTCACATTGAGGGGCTGAAAATGGGCTTTGTCTCGTCCTTCTACTCCTATTTCAGCATGTATTTTAAGGGGGTATGCCCCCTTTTATGAGAGGTATAGAGAAGACTTACATCAATGATTAGTGTCGTGCCTCTGATGGATATCTGTACCAAATTTTGCGTTGATACACCCAGCCGTTCTCGATTTATAAGGGAACAAAGTTGTCCACAATCAAACAAACAGACAGACAGACCAAAACATTATTTTCGCGCGCATCTATCATAAAACATTCTGAAACGTATAAATAACTCAAATTTCCGTAGAAATTCAGAAAAAAAAACAGACAAATTTTCTATTTATATATGTAGAGATATACTGCACGGCTCGGTGTTGACCGTGTTTTATTGCACAAATTTAGGATTTACTCGCTAACCGTTGGAGATAAACGAAAAGTGTTAAGGACCTTTTGCATAGAAAATTGAATGTTAAAGCTCATGTATGCCATCAAAAGGTTGCTATTTCTTAGCGTTCTCTTTTTATTTGAAATGGAAATATCAAATTTTGAAACCAAAGGGTGTAGTGACGTCATAAATGTGGGTTTTACTCGCTAACCGTTGGAGATAAACGAAAAGTGAAGCTCGTATGTACCGTCAAAAGTTTGCTATTTCTTAGCGTTCTCTTTTTATTTGATAAGGAAATATGAAGTTTTGATTAAAGTGTGTAGTGACGTCACTAAAATGGTCGCCATTTTCAATAGCGCAAATTATCGAAATAAAATGTATCCTATATGTAAACCTGGTAAATCAGCTACATCCATGCAAAATTTCATTTAAATCGGACCAGTGGTTCTTGCGTTATTGAGTAGCACACAGACAGACAGAAAGACAGACACACACCATCTCATTTTTATATATTAGTATAGCAGAAGTACCCGTCCTTCGAACGGTGTTATATATTAACACCAGACATTATCAATTGAGCTACTGTTGCAATGGTTAGCGGTTTTTCATTCCTTCATAAGTTTATCAGAACGAAGTTAGTTTTCAGGGAATACCACACACACTGTTAATTTAAGGGCCTTAAAATGTGATTTTCGGAGACCCCTTATAGACTCGCGAATTTTGTGTCTCACATTGAGAAGCGCAACATATGCTTTGATCGTCCTTCTAGGATATTTTTTTATATTTCGTCTATTTTAGCATGTTTTTTGAGAAGTTTTTCCCTATATCCACCCTTCTACTGTTTGAAAAGTACGGTGAGGAGTTTTATAAATGATTGGTGTATTGACTCATGTTTACCATACCTAATTTTACGATGCACCACGCCTACGAACACGATTTATAGGCGTACATAAAGATACACAGAAAGACAGACAGACAATTCTATTGCCTACAACATTTCACCCAGATATCCATATATGGGTATATCTGCCATACAGTATCAAACAAAATCATCCTTACGATGAACCCGTATGTCGACAAAAGAAAGATTAGTTAAAATTTGCTCTCAAACTAAATTCACCTAACTTGTACTTCTTGACGTGAAATAGAATTGAAAGACTTGTAGACGAAACGCAATACACCTCACATAAAAAATGACCCTCTACGTTGTGTTAGGTCCACATACACAGGAAGACCTCTTTCATAAATTATAAAGGCTTGTGGTGCATGACAATTCAGGTTCTTTAGTCTCAAATGGCCCAAATTCCTAAAAGCCGCAAAAAATGCTGATTCAATTGAGGAATTTTTGAAAATAATGTTGCTATTTGGAGATATAAAGGATGATTGTAGTTTTACGTGACCATTAATCGCGAGATCATAAGCCACTGGACCTCCATTTTACGTGGAATCTGAACCACAGGGCATGGCGTTTCACTTTGCAAATATTTGGAGATATAATAGTCCTTCTGTACTATATGTCGCACGTGAAAATCGCATGAAAAAAATCTAGGTTACCCCTTGACCCCCTTAATTGCATTGATGAATTATACAGTCTACGTTGGTTCCGTGATAACCGTATAGCCATTTGCAAACTTTCACAGAAATGTAATAAATAGAGTGACATTACTTCTTACAGAAATAGATGGAAAGTTGGATGCCACCCTTTGAGATAATGTTGTCATGGTTAGCGATTTCCATTCCTTCATTAGTTTGTTAAATTAAATTAGTTTTCTGGGAATATTTCAGATACTTTTGGTTTTAGGGCCTTATAATATAATTTTCGAGGAGCCTTTAGGGCCCCCAAGTTTTGTTTCTGGCACCGAGGGGGCTTTGTCTCCTCGTTGTACGCCATAATATAATAATAATAATATAATATAGGGATAGGAATATAATAGACCTGCCGTACCACACCCGGAGGTGTAAATCGCGTGAAAAAATTCTACTGTACCCCTTGACCCCCTTAAGCGCATTATACGTATTGATGAATTCTACAGCTTAATTTGGTTCCGTGATAACCTTCTAGCCGTTTGCAAACTTTCACACCAATGTAATTAATGGAATTGCATTGCGTCTTACAGCAATAGATGGACCTCTGAGAATCTGTTGCCATGGTTACCGGCTTGTATTCGTTCATTGGTTTATTAAATGAAATTAGTTTTCTGGGAATATCTCAAAAACGGTTGGTTTTAGGGCCTTAAAATGTGGATTTCGGGGACCCTTTGGGGCCCCCGAGTTTTGTCTCTCACATCGAGGGGCTGAAAATGATTTTTGTCTCGTCCTTCTACTCCTATTTCAGCATGCATTTTAAGGGGGTAGGCCCCCTTTTATGAGAGGTGCGGAGAAGGGTTACATCAATGATTAGTGTCGTGCCTCTGATGGATATCTGTACCAAATTTTACGTTGATACACCCAGCCGTTCTCGAGTTATAAGGAAACAAATTTGTCCACAGACAATCAAACAAACAGACAGACCAAAACATTATTTTCGCGCGCATCTATCATAAAACAGTCTGAAACGTGTAAATAACTCAAATTTCCGTAGAAATTCAGAAAAAAAACAGACAAATTTTCTATTTATGTATATAGAGATATACTGCACCGCTCGGTGTTGACCGTGTTTTATTGCACAAATTTAGGTTATACTCGCTAACCGTCGGAGATACACGAAAAGTGATAAAAACCTTTTGGATAGAAAATTAAATGCTAAAGCTCGTGTATACCATCAAAAGTTTGCTATTTCTTAGCGTTCTCTTTTTATTTGAAATGGAAATATGAAATTTTGAAATCAAAGGGTGTAATGACGTCACAAAAGTAGGTTTTACTCGCTAACCGTTGGAGATACACGAAAAGTGATAAGGACCTTTCGGATAGGAAATTTAATTTCAAAGCTCGTATGTGCCATCAAAAGTTTGCTATTTCCTACCGTTCTCTGTTTATTTGATATGGAAATATGAAATTTTGAAACCAAAGGGTGATGTGACGTCACTAAAATGGTCGCCATTTCTTAATAGTGCAAAATATCGAAATGAAAAGTATCCTATATGTAAACCTGGTATTTCAGCTACATCCATGCAAAATTTCATTTAAATCGGACCAGTGGTTCTTGCGTTATTAGGTAACAGACAGACAGACAGACAGAAAGACAGACACACACCATCTCATTTTTATATATTAGTATGATATATATAATTCTTCGACACGTGTGTATGTGACTGAACTCCTCCTGATCGACTAAACCGATTTTGATGGAATTTGGTATGTATATTAGGGTGGGTCCATGTATGGTTTAGATTCACAATCTGACCCGGTAGGTGGAATGAACGCAATTTTAGAACCACAATTTACACACAATTTTAGAACCACAATATACAGTCAAAAACAGTCGTCATGGAAACCACTAGCCTTGGCCTTCGTGAAAGCTGATGTATTTGGACGGTTAGTCTCTGCTCGTTAGAGCCACCTGGTTGCAACCTGTGCAACTACCGCCATAACATACACTCCGCCCGTGGCGAAATGTTGTGTTTTATACCAAAGGTGGCAGTGATGTCGAATTCTACTGTTTGTCTCTGCACGTTAGAGCGTTTCAAAGTCCCGTATGCGTTCATATACCATTCATCCGATTGCCATGAAACTTGGGTGATATGTTGAGTGAGCTCCAGGGAAGGTGTTTGACTTAGTAAATCCATTCTACAATAGATAGCGCACGAATAGATTCAAAAAATGAGCGACGACGCGCGCAGCGTTTCAAAAATGTCCCGTATGCGTTCATATACCATTCGTCCGATAGCGAAGAAACTTGGATGAGATGTGTACACTCCAGGGAAGGTTTCTGGCTTAGTAAATCAATTTCACATTAGGTAGCGCACGACTAGATTCAACAAATGAGTGACGACGCGCGAAGCGTTTCAACAAAATCCCGTTTAGTTTATATTCCATTCATAGATTGAGATGAAACTTTGATGAGTAGTTGTGTACACTTAAGTGAAGGCTTCTAACTTGGAAATCCGTTTCACAGGAGGTTGAGCACGAGTAGATTCAACAAATGAGTGGCGACGTGCGAAGTGATTCAACAAAGTCCCGTATGCGTTCAAATACCATTCGTCCGATAGCGATGAAACTTGGGTGAGATGTTGCGTACACTTACGTGAGGGTTTCTAACTTAGTAAATCCATTTTACAATGGGTAGCTCACGAGTAGATTCAACAAATGAGCAACGACGCGCGAACTTTTAATCAAAGTCCCGTATGCGTTCATATACCATTCATCCGATTGCAATAAATACATTTCACAGGAGGTTTCGCACGAGTAGATTCAACAAATGAGCGACGACGTACGAAGCGTTTCAACAAAGTCCCGTATGCGTTCAAATACCATTCGTTCGATTACGATGAAACTTGGGTGAGATGTTGCGTACACCCTACGGAAGGTTTCTGGCTTAATAAATCCATTTTACAATAGGTAGCACACGAGTAGATTCAACAAATGTGTGACGGCACGCGAATCATTTCAACAAAGTACCGTATGCGGCCATATACCATTTATCAGATTGCCATGAGACTTTGGTGAATTGTTGTGTACACTCCAGGAAATGTTTCTGTCTTAGTAAATCCAGTTTTTAATAAGTAGCGCAAGAGTAGATTCAACAAATGAGCGACGGCGCGCGAATCGTTTCCACAATGTCCAGTATGCGGTCATATATCATTCATCTGATTGCGATCAAACCTTGGTGAATCATTGAGTACACGCCAGAGAAGGTTTCAGGCTTAGTAAATCTACTTTACAATAGGTTGCGCATGAGTAGATTCAACAAATGAGTGACGGCACACGAATCGTTTAAAGAAAATCACTTATGTGTTCATACGTCATTCATCCGATTCCGATGAAACTTTGATGAGTTGTTGTGTACACGCCAGGGAAGGTGTTCAACTTGGTAAATCCATTTTACAATATTGGTAGCGCACGAGTAGATGTAACAAATGAGTGACGACGCGCGAAGCGTTCCAACAAAATCCTGTATGCGTTCATATACTATTCATCGATTGCGATGAAACTTTGATGAGTTGTTGTGTACACTTACGTGAAGCTTTCTAACTTAGTAAATCCATTTCACAGTTGGTAGAGCACGAGTAGATTCAACAAATGAGTGACAGCGCACGTCACTTTTAAACCAAATCCCGTATGCGTTAAATGCCATTTAACCGTTTGCGATGAAACTTTGGAGAGTTGTTGCACACGCTCCAACGAATGTTTCTAAATTAGTTTATTCAATTCACGATAGTTTGGAGGCAGTTAACAGAAATTGAAAAAATATTGTGTATCCAAAGGCACTTCAAGACACAAAGTTACAACACTTTCTTTGATTGGTAGGACAACGTCTGCCGGGTCAGCTTGTCTTTATATATATAATTCTTATCCACGTGTGTATGTCACTGAACTCCTCCTAAACGACTGGACCGATTTTGATGAAATTTGGTATGTACATTAGGGTGGGTCCATGTATGGTTTAGATTCACAATCTGACCCTATATATGGAATGAACACAATTTTATAACCACAATTTACACACAATTTTAGAACCACAATATACAGTCAAAAACAGTCGTCATGGAAACCACTAGCCTTGGCCTTCGTAAAAGCTGATGTCTTTGGACGGTTTGTCTCTGTACGTTAGAGCCACCTGGTCGCAACCTGTGCAACTACCGCCATAACATACACTCCGCCCGTGGTGGAAAGTTGTGTTTTATACCAAAGGTGGCAGTGATGTCGAATTCTACTCTATGTCTCTGCACGTTGGAGCGTTTCAAAGTCACGTATGCGTTCATATACCGTTCATCCCATTGCGATGAAACTTGGGTGAGATGTTGAGTGTACTCCAGGGAAGGTGTTTGGCTTAGTAAATTATTTTACAACAATAGATACAAGCGTTTCAAGAAGGTCCCGTATGCGTTCAAATACCATTCGTCCGAAGCGATGAAACTTGGGTGAGATGTTGTGTACACTCCAGGGAAGGTTTCTGGCTTAGTAAATTCATTTTACAATAGGTAGCGCACGAGTAGATTCAACAAATGAGTGACAACGCGCGAAGAGTTTCAACAAAATTCCGTATAAGTTTATATACCATTCATCGATTGAGATGAAACTTTGAGTTGTTGTGTACACTTACCTGAAGGTTTCTAACTTAGTAATTCATTTCACAGGAGGTTGCGCACGAGTAGATTCAACTAATGAGCGGCGACGTGCAAAGCGTTTCAACAAGGTCCCGTATGCGTTCAAATACCATTCGTCCGATTGCGATGAAACTTGGGTGAGATGTTGTGTACACTCCAGGGGATGGCTTCTGGATTAGTAAATCCATTTTACCATAGGTAACGCACGAGTAGATTCAACAAATGAGCGACGACGCGCGAACGTTTAAACTAAGTCCGGTATGCGTTCATATACCATTTATCCGATTGCAATGAAACTATGGTGAGATATTGTGTACACTTACGTGAGGGTTTCTAACTTAGTAAATCCATTTCACAGGAGGTTGCGCACGAGTACATTCAACAAATGAGCGACAACGCACGAAGCATTTCAATAAGGTGCCGTATGCGTTCAAATACCATTCGTCCGATTACGAAGAAACTTGGGTGAGATGTTGAGTACACACTACGGATGGTTGCTGGCTTAATAAATCCATTTACAATAGGTAGCGCACGAGTAGATTCAACAAATGAGTGACGGCACGCGAATCATTTCAACAAAGTACCGTATGCGTCCATATACCATTTATCCGATTGCGATGAAACTTTGGTGAATTGTTGTGTACACTTCAGTAAAGGTTTCTGGCTTAGTAAATTCATTTACAATGGGTAGCGCACGAGTAGATTCAACAAATGTGCGATGGCGCGAGAATCATTTCAACAAAATCCTGTAGGTGTCCATATACCATTTATCCGATCGCGATGAAACTTTGGTGAATTGTTGTGTACACTCCAGGAAAGGTTTCTGGCTTAGTAAATCCAGTTTTTAATAAGTAGCACATGAGTAGATTCAACAAATGAGTGATGGCATGCGAATCGTTTAAGAAAATCCCGTATGCGTTCATATGTCATTCATCCGATTCCGATGAAACATTGATGAGTTGTTGTGTACACGCCAGGGACGGTGTTCAACTTGGTAAATCCATTTTACAATATTGGTAGTGCACGAGTAGATGTAACAAATGAGTGACGACGCGCAAAGCGTTCCAACAAAATCCCGTATGCGTTCATATACTATTCATCGATTGCGATGAATCTTTGATGAGTTGTTGTGTACACTTACGTGAAGCTTTCTAACTTAGTAAATCCATTTGACAGTTTGTAGAACACGAGTAGATTCAACAAATAAGTGACTGCGCACGAATCATTTAAACAAAATCCCGTATGCGTTATTTGCCATTTATCCGATTGCGATGAAACTTTGGGGAGTTGTTGTGCACGCTCTTACGAATGTTTCTAGATTAGTTCATTCATTTCACGACAGTTTAGAGGCAGTTAACAGAATTTGAAAAAATATTGTGTATCCAAAAGCACTTCAAGAAACAAAGTTACAACACTTTCTTTGATTGGCAGGACAACGTCTACCGGGTCAGCTAGTATATATATATCAGTTTCTTGTGGACACGATAACTGCTGTAATTTTGCCCAATCACTTTGAATTTTTTACCGAATATGTATACCTATAAAATCTCGGTCGAGTTCGTTACTGGGCTAAATCGGTCGAAGGGGGTGAAAATGGGGGGCTTTTTTCGAAAAAGGGAAATATTGCTATAACTCTCTTAATGTGTGAAATATCGAATCCGTTCAACGTTCATACTATGTGTCGGATAAAGCCCAAAAAATTATGTTTGAAGAGTTTTTATAGCACCAACCATTAACCAAAGGGGTGGGAAAAAGTGGGTTTTTCGGGAAACATTAATCATATCTCTCTTAATAGGCACAATATCAAAACCGTACAAAATGGACAATATTCCCCTAATAATTACCTAAAACTTTTGTCTGAAAGAATTTTTAATATGACCCACCATTACGCCAAGGGATGAGAAAAATGATTTCGGAATTATAAGAAAACTAGCAGAAGTACCCATTCTTCGAACGGTCTTCGGTATTAATAACCAGATGTTATCAATTGAGCTACTGTTGCAATGTTTAGGGGCTTGGAACCTGTTTGTTGTCAAAGAAAAATTATTAGTTAAAATGTGCTCTCAAACTAAATTTACCTAACGTGTTCTTCCTGGCGTGAAAATAAAATTGAAAACCTCGTAGACGAATCGCAATACACGTCACATACGAACTGACCCTAACCGTTGTGTCAAGTGCCCAACTACAGGAAGACCGCTTTTATAAATTATAAAGGCTTGTGGTGCATGAAAATTCAGTGTTTTTAGCCTCCAATGGCCCAAATTCCTAAAATCAGCAAAAAACAGTCTACTATTTCAAATTAGAAATTTTTGAAAATAATGTTGCTGTTTGGAGATATAATAGACCTTCTGGGCGACATATCGCACGTGTAAGTCGTGTGAAAAAAATCTAGGGTACTCCTTGAACCCCTTAAGCGCATTGATGAATTTTACAGTTTTAGTTGGTTCCGTGATAACCTTATAGCCATTTGCAACCTTTCACAGAAATGTAATAAATGGAGTGGTTTTACTTATTCCAGAAATAGATGGAAAGTTGGATGCCACCTCTTGAGATACTGTTGTCATGGTTAGTGGCTTGCATTCCTTCTTTAGTTTATTAAATGAAATTAGTTTTCTGGGAATATGTAAGAAACTGTTGGGTTTAGAGCCTTAAAATATAGTTTTCGGGGACCCTTTACGGCTCTTGAGGGGCCCCGAGTTTTGTTTCTGACACCAAGGGCTTGAAAATGAGCTTTGTCTCTTCGTTATACGCCATAATAATGATAGTAATTAAAATAATAATAATAATAATAATAATAATAATAATAATAGTAAAACAATATACGGATAGGGATATAATAGACCTTCCGGACCATACCCGCACGTGTAAATCGCGTTAAAATATTCTAGATTACCCCTTGACCCCTTAAGTGCATTGTATGTATTAATGAATATTTCAGCTTAATTTGGATCCGTTATAACCTTATAGCCGTTTGCAAACCTTCACAGTAATGTAATTAATGGAATTGCATTGCGTCTTACAGAAATAGATGGACCTCTGAGATTCAGTTGCCATGGTTACCGGCATGCATTCCTTCATTAATTTATTAAGTGAAATTAGTTTTTTGGGAATATCTCAAAAATGTTGGTTTTAGGGTCTTAAAATGTGGTTTTCGGGGTCCTTTTAGGGCCCCCGAGTTTCGTTTCTCACATTGAGGGGCTGAAAATGAGCTTTGTCTCACGCTTATTTCAGCATGTATTTTAAGGGGGTAGGCCCCCTGTTATGAGAGGTACGGAGAAGAGTTACATCAATGATTAGTGTCGCGCCTCTGATGGATATCTGTATCAAATTTTACGTTAATCCACCCAGCCATTCTTGAGTTATAAGGACACAAAAAATTGTCCACAGACAGACAGACAAAAATATATTTTTGCGTGCATCCGTCACAAAACAGTCTGAAACGGGCAAATATGTCAAATTTCCGTAGAAATGCAGAAAAATCGCACAAACATTCATTTTTATATAATAGAGAAGGGATATAATAGACCTTCCGTACCACACCCGCATGTGTAAATCGCGTGAAAAATTCTAGAGTACCCCTTGACCCCTTAAGTGCATTGTATGTATTAATGAATATTTCAGCTTAATTTGGATCCGTTATAACCTTATAGCCGTTTGCAAACCTTCACAGTAATGTAATTAATGGAATTGCATTGCGTCTTAACCTCTGAGATTCAGTTGCCATGGTTACCGGCATGAATTCCTTCACTAATTTATTAAGTTAAATTAGTTTTTTGGGAATATCTCAAAAATGTTGGTCTTAGGGCCTTAAAATGTGGTTTTCGGGGTCCTTACAGGGCCCCGAGTTTCGTTTCTCACATTGAGGGGCTGAAAATGAGCTTTGTCTCACGCTTATTTCAGCATGTATTTTAAGGGGGTAGGCCCCCTGTTATGAGAGGTACGGAGAAGAGTTACATCAATGAATAGTGTCGTGCCTCGGATGGATATCTGTATCAAATTTTACGTTAATCCACCCAGCCGTTCTCGAGTTATAAGGACACAAAAAATTGTCCACAGACAGACAGACAAAAATCTATGTTTGCGTGCATCAGTCACAAAACAGTCTGAAACGGGCAAATATGTCAAATTTCAGTAGAAATGCAGAAAAATCACACAAACATTCATTTTTATATAATAGAGAAGGGATATAATAGACCTTCCGTACCACACTCGAATGTGTAAATCGCGTGAAAAAATTCTAGAGTACCCCTTGACCCCTTAAGTGCATTGTATGTATTAATGAATATTTCAGCTTAATTTGGATCCGTTATAACCTTATAGCCGTTTGCAAACCTTCACAGAAATGTAATTAATGGAATTGCATTGCTTCTTACAGAAATAGATGGACCTCTGAGATTCAGTTGCCATGGTTACCGGCATGTTTTCCTTCATTAATTTATTAAGTGAAATTAGTTTTTTGGGAATATCTCAAAAATGTTGGTTTTAGGGCCTTAGAATGTGTTTTTCGGGGTCCTTTTAGGGCCCCCAAGTTTCGTTTCTCACATTGAGGGGCTGAAAATGAGCTTTGTCTCACGCTTATTTCAGCATGTATTTTAAGGGGGTAGGCCCCCTGTTATGAGAGGTACGGAGAAGAGTTACATCAATGATTAGTGTCGTGCCTCAGGTGGATATCTGTATCAAATTTTACGTTAATCCACCCAGCCGTTCTCGAGTTATAAGGACACAAAAAATTGTCCACAGACAGACGGACAAAAATATATTTTTGCGTGCATCCGTCACAAAACAGTCTGAAACGGGCAAATATGTAAAATTTCCGTAGAAATGCAGAAAAATCACAAAAACATTCATTTTTATATAATAGAGAAGGGATATAATAGACCTTCCGTACCACACCCGCATGTGTAAATCGCGTGAAAAAAATTCTAGAGTACCCTTGACCCCTTAAGTGCATTGTATGTATTAATGAATATTTCAGCTTAATTTGGATCCGTTATAACCTTATAGCCGTTTGCAAACCTTCACAGTAATGTAATTAATGGAATTGCATTGCGTCTTACAGAAATAGATGGACCTCTGAGATTCAGTTGCCATGGTTACCGGCATCCATTCTTTCATTAATTTATTAAGTGAAATTAGTTTTCTGGGAATATCTCAAAAACTGTTGGTTTTAGGGCCTTAAAATGTGGAGGGCCTCCGAGTTTCGTTTCTCACATTTAGGGGCTGAAAATGAGCCTAGTTTCACCGTTCTACGCCTATTTCAGCATGTATTTTAAGGGGGTAGGGTCCCTTGTATGAGAGGTACGGAGAAGAGTTACATCAATGATTAGTGTGGTGCCTCTGATAGATATCTGTATCAAATTTTACGTTGACCCGCCCATCCGTTCTCAAGTTATAAAAACTCGAAGAAGTTGTCCACAGACACACAGACAAACAGACAGACAGACAGACAAAAATTTATTTTTTCGCGCATCCGTCATAAAACAGCCTGAAACGCGCAAATATCGCAAATTTTCGTGGAAATTCAGAAAAAACAGACAAACTTTCATTTTTATATATAGAGAGATAGAGATGCCAAGAGCTATCAGAGGTTGCCATGGCAACACTACTAAATTGATGAGGGATGAGCCATCAGACGTTGCCAAAATAACGCACTTTCACGAGATCAGATTGAGATTTCCATCTGACTAAGTGTGAAGCGGCTTCGGTGACGTAACTGGTAGCTTGCTGAATATCTATGCCCAAGGTCGCGAGTTCAAAGCCGGCCAAAGTCGTCGTATTTTCTAAGAGCGCTAAAAATCCCTCAATATGCTTTCCTTTGGAGGGGAAGTTCCAACGTTCGTTGCGAGTTGCTGGTTGCGGTGGCATCTAGTAGCCAAGTTCACAGCTAGGTGTCGTTGACGGTAGTACCTGGTAGCAACATTAGGAACTACTGCTTGAAATTGACCGTCTGCAGTCCTTACCTGAATTACAGACTAATACAGCCATCCCTAAGTACACGGGGTTACATGACTGCGTTGTCGCAGCCCCTAAACTGAGGAACCAACCAAAATCTCTGCGGGAGATATAATTTTGCGTGAAGAAGTAACAGACCGTTACATAGTTACACATCAGTGTCGAAACCTTGCATAAGGTCAGTGTGACCACAAGTATAAAAATGGACCCCAAATGACAAGAAGGTTACCGTTCCCATAAAACAATAAAATGTTTAAAATAAGCATAAAATGACGAAAAACAAAGTTAATTAAGCTCCAATTATAAAATACCTTCTCGCAAGAAATGAGGTCTGATCCTTCTACGAAAACCTGCTTATTCGGCCTATTTTCGCCTATCCCCAAGTTCGTCCGGTGAAATCTACCTCCGCCTTCCGGCGTGCCGCGATGACTTTTTTTAAGTTCTGCATTTGTCATTCTATCACTCCATTTGATGTCGAGAATCCGTCTCTCCATCTTACGTTGGCACCTTTGTAGTATTTCTGTTTCCCTTTGTGCGCATGCCCATGTTTGGTATCCATAGATTAGCACTGGTATCACACAGCTTTCTAGTATTTCTATTTTTGTCTTCAACTGGAGAGATTCATTTTGGAAAATGAACTTCAAACTCCAAAACATACCCCAACTGTCATGTTTTAGTCTGGATGCATGACACTTCTTCTAAATTCTTTCTCTCCTCTCTCTTTAATGATATTGATTGACCTAAGTAAATATATTCGTCGGTATATTCTATTGGTGACCCATTCAATTCATTCATTCATTTCCATGTCCGGTCAACATTTACAAAAAACTACAGCTGCGATGGCCTTGTTACATCCTCTAAAAACATCTTCCATTGTGCATGGGTTGTCCAGGAGGGGGCAGATAAGTAGATGAGTTGGGTCTTGTTCAGCTCCACATTCACAACAGGTGTCTGCGTCTGCTGGAAGGATCCCCCATTTTTGCAGGTTGGTCTTGCATCGAGGGACACCCACTCTTAAGCGGTTGAGGGACAGGATACGGCAGGTCGGCGTCAGAAGCCAGTTCTTCCTTTGGTGACATGTCTGTGGGCAGTGAGCTCCTCCATCTGTTGAGACGAGTTTTCTCTGGTGTTCTCTCCAGCGGCGTAGTCCTAGCAAGGAAACTCTTGCGGGATCTGAGGCGAGACCTTGCTGCCTGGTGACCATATAGTGGATGTCGATGGTCATTCTCTCTCGGCGTCCGCAGCAGTGGCCCTCCGGATGTTGGGTGGGGCTATTCCAACAATAGGGTATAGTTTGTGCACTGCTGTTGGTTTTAGGCATCCCGAGATTATCCTTGCAGTGTCGTTGACAGCAGTATCAAGCTGCTTAGCATGTGCTGAAGCGTTCTAGACAGGAGCGGCATACTCAGCGGCTGGTACACACAGTGCAAGTCCGGAAGTCCTCAGGATGTGCGGAATGGCTCCCCAGGTGCTGCCGATCAGCTTCTTGAGTATGCCATTGCGAGCACTGGCCTTCTGTTTCGTGTTCAGACATTGCTGTCTGTATGTTAGAGCACGGTATAGTGTGACACCTAGGTAAACTGGTGTTGGACAATGTTTCAGTCGCTCCCCTCGTCAATTGATGTCCAGCTGTCGCCGTGCTTCCCAGTTTCGTAGATGGAACGCACACACTTGTGTCTTATTAGGGTTCGGCTTCAGATGGTTGGCATCATAGTACTTGGAGAGTTAATCCATCGCTGAAGTCAGCTTTCCTTCCACTTCTTCAAAGATGAGCCCTGAGCAGCTATTGCTGTGTCGTCGGCATAGATGAAGAGCCAGGTATTTGCTGGAATTGACTGATCATTTGTATTGATGTTGTACAGCGCTGGAGCCAGCACGCTACCCTGAGGGAGACCGTTCTTCTGGGTTCGCCATCTACTTATTTTACCCAGTAGCGAGACTTGGATCTTCTGTTCTGAAGGAAGATGCTGATTAGGGATGTTAGTTGGTGGTCCTTGGTACGGTCATACACTTTCTTTGACAGCTTCTTATGATTCACAGTGTCGTATGCAGCTGTTAAATCAACGAAGGCGACTCCCGTTATCTCACCGTGCTCAAAACCATCCTCGACGTGTTGGGTAAGATTCAAGATCTGGCTACAACATGATTTGCTATATCATTGGAAGGTGACATTAAATTAGTTTAACCGGGGTTCATTTTTAGTCCCACTTGCGCGCTTTTCCCCACACAGATCTTTAAGCATGTATTCCAGCTCTTTCCCAGTTTTAGCGAACAACAGTATGTCATCTGCGAAACGTAAGTTTGAGAGTCTTTCCCCGTTAATATTTATACCATATATTTCCTTTTCCCAATCCAAGTTTCTAAAAACGTGTTCCATTAGGCATGTGAACAATTTTGGCGACATCGGGTCACCATGTTTCTATCTTGAATGGCGTGCCCTCTATTTTGGCGGTGCTGTTTGTGTGCTTGATCCCTAAGAGCCTTATATACTTGTTCTCTACGCCTATAGCTTTCAAAGCATTCAAAGCGCTCGTATGTTCCACTGAATCAAAGGCCTTGCTATAGTCCACAAAAGCAATGTGCAACTTGATGTTGTACTCATCTGCCGTCTCTAGGATCTGGTTTACTGCTTGGAGATGTCAACTGTACTGTAGCTAGTGCGGAAACTACCTTGTTCTGGTGGTTGATTTTCATCAATCTAGTTAGCCTTTTAGTAATAATTTTAGTGAAAACCTTGTATAGATTTGATATTAAACAGATGGACCGGTAGTTGTTCAGGTCGTCTCTACTTCCTTTCTTATGTTCGAGAATATCCGACCATTATTCTATGTTTATCATTTTAGCCTACTTTCATAATATTTTAAAATTTTGGATTAGTATTTTTGAGCATATTTAATTTCAGATTCGTACAGTTACTATTTGACGGATTTAATTATTTTTACGAGGAGATATGAGTATCTAGGTTCTATATTTTATTTTGGATTGATTTTTTTTAAATAATATTTTTACATTTATTTAGGCAACGATGGAAATTTTATCGTATTTTGATTTAGATTGTGGAAAATTCTATTTTCGAATTTATTCCAGAGTACAATTTTATTCTGAAACAACGTTAGATCGACCATCTGTATTATAGATCAGAGCAGAGTTATTTCATTAACGACTTACTGTCTGATCAGATGAGGTTTATTTCTCTCATGAATTGTGAAGGATGTACTAAACAGGTATAAAGCCAGTTAAGATTGATGATTAATGTAATGTTATTAAACATACCGAAGGAAATGTATTAATGTCATATTTAATGATAATTGAAGTTTTGATAAATACTCATAAGGAGTATATTTGATGACATATGAGATTGTCACAGTATTACAATTTTTGAAGATGTATCAGAGCTATTACATTATTATATTACTAGCGGTCCGTGCGAGAACTCTCGCATAATAGGTTGTGTGCGCCCCTTGTGTACAGACTTCCCTCCCGGCGGGCTGTACGTGTCACAGTTCTGCCAGGGGCTATCAACTTGTTTATTTGATTAAAAGCACTTTATAAACAAATAAACATACTTCCGTTGACTTTTAAAGAAATGCAAGGTTTTTCCTGTACTATTGAGACGATTTGGAAGATTTTGGTACAAATCACACCTTCTAACTCCCTCTGGCTTAGGAGCTTGAGTTTTGGGAAACATACACCTTAGCGTATTATACAATAAGAGTATATTACCAGTGATATTAGGACAACGAGAGAACCAATAATTGTGTCGTAATATTTTTATGAACATGTTTGTAACCAGTGAGAAAGGTTGTTTGAAGTTGACATGTCTGAAGTTTATTAAGATACAGACGAGTGTGTATTGTGAACAATGAAGCTGCGATGATATAATCTTTTAATGAAGTTTGATAGAGTATTCCCGGTTGACGGATGAAAGCTATTGTTATGGCAACGTGCTGGATGACATTGTTTCATTGATAGCGTAATGTTGATATCTGTGTTGACAGATCTGCGAAGATATTAAGTTGTGGAGAGAAAAGGAATATTGTGAGAGAAGTGTCGTATTGACGTTTGTGTGAAGGGAAGTATCATTATCATTATTTTGAGATATTTATGGATAATGCGATTACCCCTGAAACAGTAGGCACGGCTAATCTTTTGATAAGCTGAAATCGTATTCCATTTAAATGGTTCTGAGTTCGAGAGAATTTTGTTGTTCTGGTAATTATTATTTCATTGGAAGTTATTGTTATTATTATCATCATTATTATTATTCTGTACAACGATCAGAGTGACGTAATTGAACTAGATCTCTACTTAACTGTACGGATTATAGAATCCTGGATTGACATATTTTACCGGATTAAAAACGAAGGCTAGTGGGGATTTTGAGAGTTTGTAGAAGATCAAGGAGTAATGTTTTATTAAGAAAATGTATCGTTTGTTAAGTATAGGACATTTTTTGTAGAGCGATAGAGATAGTGTAAGAGGCGGGAGTTATTATTGTATAGATTAACAATTAGAAATTGCAATGGCGGAGTTCTACGTCAAGAGCAAGTTAATTTAATTGATATTAGGTAACGTAATTCCAGTATTTTTATTGTTAACTCCTGTTACCTAGGGCACAGCAGTTTGTCGCCTATGCAGATTTATTTCGAGTTTAATTAATTGAGATTTCAATAGCGATATTATCTAAGTTTTATTCCAGGAATTTTGCGACGTATTGCTTATTATTACTTATCTGTAACATGTGTCGTATTAATAAATATGCAGGCTCGTGTTTTACGGATCCCTGATTCATTTCTCAGAAATTGGCGTTATCTTTTGTAGTATATTGGTGGTTAAATTTGCTATCGAGGTTTGATCCTAATCCCATTGCCCGAGATTGTTTTGATTCTTGTTCTCCCGAGTATTGTTTAGAACCCATATCTATGTAGTTAGATTCTATAGCACATGTAGATGAATTTTCTCTGACCCTATCCGGAGTGTATTCGCCAGTAGCTCTTTGCTGGGGACTACAAGATGCTACGATCCTTCTTCATCTGTGGATATTAGTGGATCATCTCCCATGAATAAGAGGTCAGTACCGTATCGTAATATTTTCATCTGTGGATATTGGTGGATCATCTCTCAGGAATAAGGGTTCAGTACCGTATTGTAATATTTTCATCTGTGGATATTGGTGGATCATCTCCCAGGAATAAGGGTTCAGTACCGTATCGTAATATTTTCATCTGTGGATATTGGTGGATCATCTCTCAGGAATAAGGGTTCAGTAGCGTATTGTAATATTTTCATCTGTGGATATTGGTGGATCATCTCCCAGGAATAAGGGTTCAGTACCGTATCGTAATATTTTCATCTGTGGATATTGGTGGATCATCTCCCAGGAATAAGGGTTCAGTACCGTATCGTAATATTTTCATCTGTGGATATTGGTGGATCATCTCTCAGGAATAAGGGTTCAGTACCGTATCGTAATATTTTCGAGAGCAAACACATTCGCAGCCTTCGGTACTGGTATATGGGCTAGTTTCAGAGCAATTTTGTCCCGACTTAAAGAGCTAAGGGATGCATTGGTAAATCAGGCATTGATCTATGATATCAAAAATACTGTAGGCTTGACTTCGTTCTCGTTGTTTATAATCATGCAGTGGTTATGTCAGTAGCG
Organism: Meconema thalassinum; assembly: GCA_946902985.2. Lineage (NCBI taxonomy): Eukaryota > Metazoa > Arthropoda > Insecta > Orthoptera > Tettigoniidae > Meconema > Meconema thalassinum. Next base: position 71,554,532 of record OX336393.1, on the reverse strand, counting down.
ATAGAATTAATCTTTCCAAGCACAAAATGGCACTTTCAGATTAGCACAAATAACAAAAAACTCAAGTCCTGTGTTGAACTGGCACGAAATTATTTTCCAAAATGTGAAATATGGTATTTACGGACATTCCAGGTATCGCAGCAATCAGTAACAAAATGCGTGAGGGTCGTCTGCGATGGTTTGGGCATGTGCTACGGTCAGGAGCGGACACCATTGCAAAACAGGGCTACACACTGGAGGTCGCCGGGAAAAGACCAAAGGGACGACCGAGACAACGTTGGGCCGATACACTGCACAGGGATTTGAAAGGCGTCAACCTTCATCCGGACATGGCCCATGACCGAGTAAAGTGGAGAGAGCGGATTCAAATAGCGGACCCTGCCACGAGGTGGGACAAACGCTAAAGCAAAAGAAGAAGAAGGTATTTTCATCCTTGTATGATTCGCTATTTTAATTTACCAGATACAGACTTATCAGCCTCTCACGGAGCGGGTTAGTTTATTCTGCGACGTAACTCTAGGATGGCCATATCAGTAACATATCTGAATATTGTAGAACGCACGTAGTGACTGATAGCGTGATTTATCTGAATCTGAGAGATATCTGGACATTGTAAAACCGGCCCTAGGTAGGAAAACTGTACCCTCAAATAACAATCGAAAGAGAACAAAGGAACAAACTCTACAAAGTGGCATTTAATGACGCTTTGTATTAATCACAACAAAGATAAGAAATACTGGCACCAATTAACGTGTAGCATCTGCTATAACTTGCGCAAGAGAAAAGTACATTTGGTAATATGCATTATAAGTACAGACATTCAATAGGTCGAGTTAAATTACTACAAGGGGGCGGCCGCGGCCATGTGTTTAAAAGCTATGCCCAGTATGTAAAATGTAAGGAATTCAATTGCTAAAGGATAAAGCAAACAAAGAGCATAAACAATGCTTGATTGTTGGTCTAAGATCGAGAATACACTGATTAAATATGAAAACCTTGTAATTTATATCATATAGGGTGTCGCAGTACATACAATAAAGCTAGAAAGGGGCTTATATAACCGAAATCATATAGATCTTGGGAACAGCAAGTACCCCTGAGATTAATGAAATGTAGGTAGAACAGGTTGGCCCTTGAGTTACGCAGTGCCTAGACGGCTAAGACTGGCCCAAGAAGGTAAGGTTTCTTGAGAATAAGTGAAGTTGGCAATATCCATTAAACCGTTAAAGGCGGGACAAGTATGTTTGACAGTGACGTCACAAGCTTTGCATTTGAATCCTCCTAGAACAGTCCAGACGAAATTCATAGGATTTGACGACGTTCAGTGCGATTCCCACGTTGCCCCATGTACTGACGGTTGACAGAGTTTATGGAGAGATCCCGCGATGTCAAGTTTAGTTATGATAGAATACAGTTGTTAGAATAGAGTTCAAAGGAAGGTCCCCCGTGTGCCCGACAAATATTCAGTGTTCCCACGGCGGAAAGTATGATTCAACAAATTGATGCTTTACATTGCAAGTAAAATGTGGCACTTGGTGAAAGGTGGCTAACCAGCTAGAGACAATGGTGATGAGAATGTCTAAAACAGTTCCATGCCATGTTAAGGTATGTTTTAACGTTGGGAAATAAAATCTACATTTGTTAACCAAGTCGTTTGGGATTTTTACCACAAAGCACACACTATTGGACTAAGATAGTCATATATTGAAATCAGTATTTTCTGCTTTATCTTCACAATAAAAAATAGTTTATTAAAAAACACATCAATTTTCAAAATCTGATAAAATTTCCAAAAAATTTATTGCTCGTATTTTTTCTTCACTAAATTGAAGTATACCCTTCATGGAATGTTGTGAACTAGGATATTCAAATTATCATTAATAGATACGGAGCTAGACAATATATTTGAAGAAAACGTTTAAAATTAATTAATTATAATAATTAAAATAATTATAAAATAGTTTCCTTCATAAAATGAAAAAGTTCTAGTTTACAACATTTCCACATTCATTAGCTTTAATTTGATGTATTAAAGAATTCCCTACCTCAACTGTAAGGTTATTTATGTTTATTTGAAGTAATCAAAGTGTACAAGAATTTAATTTCAAGAAAGAACACCACTGAAGTTTTAGAACCAAGTTGTGAACATAACACACTCACTTGGGTTTCTTAAAACTTGCCTGCTCCATAGGTTGGTCCCTCCATATCAATGATGATGTTGTACTTGTCACTAACACTATTCGGTTCAATATTTACAGAAGACAATTTGGATTGTGAATTACAAGCCTTTACATAAGGCCTACAATTTGATTCACTATTTACATTGACAGCACTATTAACATTGACATTCATCTTATTGTTTCTATTCCCTTGATATTTCCGCTTTTTCTTCGCACCAGATCGGCTTTTAGAACCCATATTATACGCACTCACAAAGAGAAAAAGCTCACAAGTCACAATGAGAAAGATCACATGGACACAAGGAGCTGACATATTTGTTTATGTCGGTTGCTTAGCAATGGAATCCAACACCAAAGAGGTTATTCCAACACTGAAGTCTTTAGAATATACAAGTAATGACATATATTGTTCACAACCAAAACTATGGACTATATATCCATGAGGAATGCAAAGAGGGAAATTTGAAAAAGAAAATCTGACTAGATATTCACTGTAGGATGTAGACAGGACACTGCAGCCACGCCCCTGACACGTGCGCATGAGGCTATTAAAATCGTATTTTCAGGCACTTACAGTTGGAATATATGTATGAAGTATGTCTCATTTTGAAGAAGATATACCAATCTTTCATTTCCGTTGAAAAAAAATTTAAAGACATTTTTCGTCGAAAAATGACATTTTCAACGTTAATGCATACCTTAAAATAGTTCCATGTTGATAGCGAGCAAACATTGTTAGCTCATGTCTGGCTTTGTGAAGGCCTCAAATAGTGAGGTCAAGAGACTCATCTAAGTTCACACACTAATTGAACGAGCAAGCAAGCTGCCGACTCTGGGACCGAGGTAGATAATGTTAGCTCATGTCGGGCGTTGTGAAAGCCTCATGTAGTGAGGTCAAGCGACTCATCAATGTTCACACACTAATTGAACGAGCAAGCGAGCTGCTGACAGTGAGAGCGAGGAGAGAATGTTAGCTCATGAGGGCGTTGTGAAAGCCTCATGTAGTGAGGTCAAGCTACTCATCAAAGTTCACACACTAATTGAACGTGCAAGTAAGCTGCCGACTGTGAGAGCGAGGTAGGGGAGGGGTGGAGGGGAAAGTAAGACGTGGTGTTGTATGAGTCTTCTGTCTTTTGACTGGTTTGTTGCAGCTCTCGATGCCTCCCTGTCATGAGCTAATCGTTTAATCTCTACATAGCTACCACACCCTACATCCGAGGCAATCTGTTAAACATATTCTAACCTTGGTCTACCCCTACAGTTCTTGTCCTTGATGCTTCCTTCCATAACTAAGCTTGCTATTCCTGGGTGTCTTAGTATGTGTCCTACCAACCTATCTCTTCTCTTCATTAGCATTCGCCAGAAATATCTCTCCTCTCCAACTCGTCTTAATACCTCTTCGTTTGAAACCCTATCTACCCATCTGATCTTCATCATTCTCCTGTAATACCACATTTCAAACGCTTCAATTCTCCTCTTTTCTGCTGCACCAATAGTCCAAGTTTCACTGCCATAGATTGCGACGCTCCAGACAAAGGTTATCAAAATTGTCTTCCTAATACCTAATTCTATATTCAATGTCAACAGATTCCTTTTCTGTAGAAATGCTTTCCTTGCCTGAGCCAACCTACTTTTTATATCCTCTTTGCTTCGTCCATCACTGGTTATTTTGCTTCCTAAGTAACAGAAGTATACTACTTCCTTTAATTTCTCCCCTACCAATTTGATGTCCATAGAGGTTTCTGATTTATTGCGGCTGCATTCCAATATTTTTGTTTTACATTTATTAATTTTCATCATGAATACTTTCCTCAAGACGGAGTCCATACCATTCAAAAACGCATTCAAATCCTGACGATGTCATCAGCAAATCTCAGAGTTGAAATTATTTCTCCTTGAATCTTCACTCCCACTTTAAATTTTTCTCTAATTTCCTTCATTGCTTGTTCAATGTAAAGATTGAAAAGTATGGGTGATAAGTTGCAGCCTTGCCTCACAACTTCCTGAATACCAGCTTCTCTCTCATGTCCATCAGCTCGAATGACTTCTGTCTGGTTTCTGTACAGATCACCCTCCTATCCCTGTACTTTATTCCAATCATTTTCAAAATGTCAAACAATTTAGTCCAATCAACGTTATCAAAAGCCTTTCCTAAGTTTACAAATGCCATGAACGTTCTCTTATCTTTTCTTATTCTACCTTCCAAAATCAGCCTAGGACAGCTTCCCTTGTTCCTACATTTCTCCTGAAACCAAACTGGTCTTCACCCAACTCCGTTTCTATCTGGCTTCCCAGGGGCGGATGATCTCGTAGTTCCGCCCCTTAAAACAATAATAACTAACTTATCTGGCTTTCCATCCTCTTGTAAATTATTCTAGACAGGATTTTTGAAGCATGAGTAATCAAGCTGATTGTACGGTAATCCTCACATCTGTCAGCTCCTACTTTCTTCGGTATAGGGATGATAACATTCTTCTTGAAATCAGGGGGTACCTCACCTGTCTCATAAATCCTACACACCAAGTGAAATAACCTGATCAGACCTTCATCTCCTATGCAGCTTAGCAACTCAATCGGTATATCATCTATACCTGGTGCTTTGTTCCTGATTGTCTTCCAATGCTCTGTAAAATTTTGATCTCAATATTAAATCTCCTTTTCCATCCTCCTCAATTACCTCCTCCCTTTCAATTACATGATTCTCAATCTCCTTTCCATTATGCAAACACTCGATGTAAGCTTTCCATCTCTCAACCTTTTCTTCCCTATCCGTTAGAGGCTTTCCATCCGTGTCCTTAAAATTACAGCACTTAGTCTTCTTTTCCCCAAATGTATTCTTAATCCTTCGATAAGCTGTGTCTACTTTTCCTAATTTCAGACAATTTTCTATACCTGCACATTTCTCTTTCAACCATTCTTCTTTCGCTACCTTGCACTTCTTGATAACCTCATTTCTCAGACGTATGTATTCTGCTTTCCTCTTTTCATCTCTTACATTCTTGTGTTTTCGCCTTTCATCCATCAATTCTAGTATATCCTGAGTGATCCACGGTTTTCTGACTATTCTTTCTTTCCTACCAATGTTTTCTTCTGCGGATTTTGTTATTTCATTCTTCAAAAGTGCCCATTCGTCTGCAATTGATGTTTGTTTAGGGTTTTTCATTAGTCCTTCCTTTATACTCTACTTGAAATCTTTCGTTTACATCCTTCACTTTCAGTCTGTCTATCGCCCACCTCTCTGGCTTTTGACTTTTCTTCAGTTTCTTCAACTTAAATCTGCATTTCATAACAACCAGATTGTGGTCAGCGTTTATGTCAGCACCAGAATATGTTTTACAATCCAAAATCTGGTTTCGAAACCTCTGCTTGACCATAATGAAGTCGATTTGGTAACGCCCTGTATCTCCTGGTTTCATCCATGTGTATATTCTTCTATTGTGGTTTTTGAATAAGGTGTTAGCTATGACCAACTCATGCTCGGTGCAGAATTCCATCTGCCAGCTTCTTCAATCATTCCTTTCACCTAATCCGAAATCTCCTACTATCTTCCCTTCTCTTCCTTTTCCTACCACAGCATTCCACCTCCCATTACTATAACATTTTCATCGCCCTTGATATACCTCAGAATTCCATATAACTTATTTCTTCGTAGAACTTTTCAACATCTTCATCATCAGCTTGACTGGTGGGCATGTAGACTTGTACCAATGTGGTGCACGTAGGTTTAGTATTGATTTTTGCTACAATAATCCGTTCACTATATTGCTCATAATATTCCACCCGCTGTCCAAGTTTCCTACTCAATATGAGACCAACCCCTGCTTGGCCATTGTTTGATTTAGTGCTAATGACCCAATAGTCACCTGACCAAAATTCCTGTTCTTCCTGCCAGCGCATTTCACTAATCCCAAACAAATCCAACCTCAACCTATCCATTTCCCTTTCTAAGTTTCTAACCTTTCACTTCGTAGCAGACTTCTAACATTCCACGCTCCGATCCGTAGAATGTCACATTTCCTCTTTGTCACTTCTGTGATGTTAACCCCCTCTCGAGTAGTCTCCACCCGGAGATCCGAACGGGGGACTAGTTTACCTTCGGATTGAAATTTTAGAAGGGAGGAGGCCATCATCGCATATAATTATGCATAGAGAGGTGCATATCCTCGGGAATAGCATTACGGCTGCAGTTTCCCGTTGCTTTCAGCCGTGCAGCAGAACGGAGACTAGGCATTAGTTGGCTTATATTATTAATATCTGAACCGTCTATAAGACAAGTAAAGAATTGATTTATTCTGAAAGGCTGCTACTCCCTTTCAGAATAAGTAAAGAGCAATTCTACTAACAAAATAACTAACCTTTTACTAACAATTAAATACCAAACTTCTACTAACGAAAGAAAAACCTTAAGTTCCACCAACAAATACTACCACTAAAACAGTCTGTCACCAGGTACACTCACATGCACCCTCACACATCACAGTCTAATGAAACAATGAACTATATCTAATAAACAATGCAACTACCACCAGACACACTCACACACCGCAGTCTAATTGAACATGACATATATCTACTTACAACTAAAACTAACTACACACTTACATTCTAAAAGAGGAAATGGAAAACAAATATAAGAGTAAAGGAAACAAAAGACAGGGGAAAAGTAAAATCCCTCAACCCTCAAAGAATGAGAATTAAGATGATGATGATGATGATGAATGAATATGATGAATATTGGCTTTGTATCCGATCGGGATGATATGGGATAAAGTGAAGGGCGAAGTAGCTAAATTAAACAATACTTTTCGACTTAACCTTAGTGAAAGTTTGCAGTCCCCTTGCCAAGACTTTTCATCATCAATGAGAAACATTTGAGACGTTCTGGATGTTTTTCGAAACCTCAGAAGAGAAGCTGAAATAGAATTTGGGAGCATTTTTGAAGACTCTACAAAAATTGCTGAAGATATTGGATGTGAGATAGTTATTCCAAGGACTTGTAGTAAACAAACAGCAAGGGCCAATATTCCTGCCAGTAATCCTGAGGAATATCCTTTTTGCCTCTTGTAGACCACTTCATATCAGAATATGAATCATGATTTAATCGTGACTTTGATGGAATTTTACCACATGAAGGTCTGATACCTGCAATGCAATCAATGTACAGCCTGAGTGAGATTCTAAAAGCTGCTAAATAATATAATATCGTATGGCCTCGGGTGCCTGGTGCAAGCTTTGTTAATTGACACCCAGAGGGTAGCTTGCGTGTCGAATTTCGTCGTTCCTTTGAACGCTATGAAAGTCAAGGAGGTTAGATATCTAAACTCCTTGACACTACAGCGCTTTCAAGTAGAGAATGGAGGAACTTTGTGTTGGCGGAAAATCCCGAGATTAATTTTGCCATTGAACACGGCCAACTGAATTCAAATGGGTTCTTTAACATGCCAACAACTTATGACATGAGTATCGTGATTTTTGTCGCCTTCAAAAATCACTTACCATGGCCGGGGGCGAACCTGCAATCTTGGGGTTGGTAGTCCGACACTATAACCACTCACCCACCATGGCAAGCTTCTAAAAGCTGCTGAGAAGTATGATTTTTTTATCAGTTTCTCTGCTCCAGCTTAAAGCTGAGATACACCTATGGAACACAAAAAGGAATAATGAGACAAAGATGCCTCAGACAGCTACAGATGCTTTAAAAGAATGTGACAAGATGTTCTATCCTAATATTTCAGTGTTACTGCAAATATTAGGGACAGTACCAGTTACAACCAGTACTGCAGAACGACGCTTCTCGACCCTAATGAGGCTTAAATCCTACTTAAGAACCACAATGGCAGAGCCTAGGCTAAATGGATTGGCTTTAGCAAACATCCACAAGGACAGAAAAATCATCGTGGATGAAATTATCAACAGTTTCTCAATTAAAAAGCAAAGAAGAATGGCAATGGCCACCTGGAGTGAGGAAGATTAAAGAAACATGATGTAGCTACTGTCTAAGCTTTAGTTTGTATCTTTGTAATAAACAAAGGTTTTCTTCATAAGGCCTTTATTTTCATCGCCCTAGTACCTGATTATTTTTATATATCGGAATGAGAGTGAGAGGGGGGTCCCAGAGAGTCTAAAAACCTACCATTTAACACCTAGATTTTAAAAAAATCCCGGGAGGGAACCCCCGGAATCCCCCCAAATTACAAGGTATTAGCCGCCCCTCTCCCCCTTTACCCGATCCTTCATCCGCCCCTGGGTACCCTCGGCATTTGCCTGGAGTATATGTAAGGATACCACGGAACACCACTTTCAGGATGGGTGAGGTAGGAGGCTGAGTGTACCCCGCTCCAGCCCTCAGACCACAATTAAATTGTTATTGGCAGAGGCGGGAATCGAACAGCCAAGATGCAGTTTTTTTAAGTATATTCAGAACCCTTTTCACTACTCTCTATTCATATGAGAAACCTGACTTAACAACCGGGCCCTTTAAAATAAATATCATATTTATTTTCTTCTCTGATCCTCATACATTAGTTTGTACTAATTAACAGCAATGCGAAGTCTGGCATTGTAAAGAAATAAATGTATTTACAAGAAATGACCATTTTGGATAAAATATTGCCCGCCTTTCACACATTACATATTGTCGAATAAGTGACGGAGAACCAGTGGCGGATCCAGAGTTTCACCTCGGAGGGGGCACTCTAAGATTTCAGAGTAGCTAGAGAAAATATGTAATAACATTACTAAATTTGTATTTAATCTACACACACTACACATAACATCTAACCACCAGATTTTATAATTCTACAAGAAATTCATTATATTAAAATGGTTTATTGGTTTCAGTTTCAATAACACAAGTCATTGTCGTTACGTAAAAAAAACTTTTTAATTCTACAGAATATGTACATTTCCACATTTTAATGCACATTACACAGTCTAATATCTGGTGAAACATTTACAATCATAGTGACTATCTGAAGACAATATACAAGTCTACTACACAAATATTACAATATATGTACATAGTATCAACATTGTCAGTCACTGAGTCACTACTAGTCACTACTAGTCACTACTACATAAATATAAATACGAAAAACAATTGTATGAATACTGATTGGGATTCTATAGTGACCATCCTAGACAAAATACCTGCCTATTACAAAATAAAATCCAGGGTGATCCTTCGTTTACCTCCTTTAGAGAAACGTTCTAGAACTTTTTCAACGTCAACATTTATATCACAGTGAACAAATAACAGACACAAGCCATTCAACCTTTCCTCTGTCATTCGCGTTCGTAGCCATGATTTAACAAGTTGCAGGCTGCTGAAAGATCTCTCTGCACTTGCAACACTGACAGGCAAAGTGAGAAGTATTTCCAAGAAGCGTCGAATAGTTGGAAATAAATCAATGTCGCAAGAGTCAATCACATCAAGTACATTTTCTGGAAATGGGTGGCCTTGTTTGCTCTCTCTCTTCCGCTTTTCCTTCCAAATACACATTTCACCATCTAGAACAGTAGCAACAGTTCTGCCATCTCGGACACCTTCTTGAAGAAGAGGGCTGTACAAATCAACAAGACCTTTTATCCTTGTCTCGAAGTCACCGTCACCATTCTTCAATATGAAAATAGGCAAAAAAAGGCGCAAATCATAACACTGTAATGAATTCTGTGAGAATCGTTGCTCCAGGTTAGATATGACATTGTCCAACAATGGAATGTAAATGGATTTCCTGTAGAATTCCTCGGTGCTGTTGGTGTCGTAGTTTGCTCTGTGCATTTGTCTTGCAGCAAGGCGTGGCATTGTGAGGTCAACTCCTGGCTGAGTAGCTGTACATATGGCATATTTGTGCAATACTGAAAAATATTTCTCACTATCCTGTCTCAGTGCACGCACTGTAGCCAGTGTATCCTGTACAGCAACAGAGGCTCCTCTCAAATCAAGCGAAGGGGGCTGTAAGTGACGACTAAGTGGCAGAGTACGCTTAAGTACATCAATCATGCTAATTAATGAAAAAATGAAATCTGTGCTGCATACAGAGTTGGTATAGAGCACAGCTTTTTTTGCAGACTCAGATTCGGACCACTCGCTGATTTCTGCCAAGGCTTCTACAATTTTTGGCAAGGCATTAAAAAAAAGGATAACAGCATCATGCCTTTCAACCCAGCGAGTTTCACACAAGCGTATAAGTTGGGAGCCTACATGAGCTTTCAAGACAGCATTTTTCTTAGCAGACTGACTGAAGAAAGCAATCACTTCTTTCATAACAGCTGTAGCATTCCTTACACTCTGAACCTTTGATGATTTTGAGATAGAATTATTTAATGCATGATTGTAGCACGATACATTCTTGGCGTTCATAGCAACCCGGAGAATTTCTGATACAGCACCACATTTCTAGGAAGTCATGACTGCACATCCGTCTGTACCTACACCAACACAGTAATTGAGATCAAGACCAAGGTCCTTTGTGTAGTCAATAACTATCTGGGCTAAAGCATTTCCTGTTAACCTTACTTCTTTTCGAACTACATCTTGACCTTGATTATCTGCATTCCGCAATGATTGAAATGCATCTACAAAGAATAGAAAATCTTCCCTTACAGTGCTGTTATATACATATCTAACTATAAGTGTCATTTGCTCGACATGTGCTCTGTCTGTTGTTTCGTCAAAAATTATTGACTAGTACTTAGCATTCTTAATTCTTTCAATAATCACATTAGAAATTTCTTCTGCACAGCAATTAATTAGGACATTTTGTGTAGTCTTACTGATGTAAGTAGCACGAGAAGAAGCATTCTGTAAATGTTCCTTTAGTTTGGTGTCCCCAGCCTGAATTCGAAAGTTAAGCAACGACCTAAAATTACCTTCGTTGTTTACAGCTGTCGATTCGGAATCTAAACACAGTTCCCCATCGTCCCTGTGACCTCTAAAAGAGATATTTTGACGCCCCATAAATATAACCGTCTCTATTATTGGGCGTAGCCTGGCACGATTTTCTTCAACTTAGCACACTGTGAGAACTAATTTGATTTAGAATTTCTTTTTCAGAAGCTTTGTATGTCCTGAGGAAATCCTTGCCTGATGCAACACAAATTTGGTGGTAATTACTTCTTTCGAGCGTTTCTAAGTAGCCATCTTTTGCTGTGAGGTCTTTAAAAGTTGTAAGAGCCTCCGTTACAAGTCTGTTAACTTTGACACCTTCGTTGTGTCCTACATTTTCTTGTGCAAAAAGAGCACAGTATTTACAAAATAAACCTTTACTGACATCAGAGTATACCAGCCAATGGTGTTTATCAATGTGCGATTTAGAAAGATACCGTCTAACAGTTTTCCCCTCACCTTTTGAGTGTGTTGAGTACGGGTAGGAATAGTCATCCGTCGGATGCCATGGCTTTTTAAGGAGCAGACACTTGGTGCAATCATCTACTTTTTTCCCAGCATGGAGTCCTATATCATTCAGGTTCTTTGGTGCTGACTCTGTAAGAACATCCTTTGGACGTGCTTCGATGGTTGTGGACTCACTGTGTGAACTGCTGTCTGTCGTAAGATCCTTAGATGTAGAAGGCTCACAGAGGACTGTTTCACTCGTAACTGGTCCTAAGAAATAATTAATTGATTAAATTATTATGTACAATTTTTTTTTAGAAATGTTAATTTAAATTCTTACAGCCTCCCTGCATTGTTTAAAAATGTACATTTTGTTAAACTGTCAAAGGAAAATAATTACTATAAGTTATGGTGGTGTGACAGTTCACTGGCTTTATGAATGCAGAGCCTTAAGATAGAATTAAACAAACTTGTATTTTCGTTATTACCTTTGTTAGTGACAGCATGAAGGCATTCATCATCATGATGCTGAGAGTTGTCGTCTTGTGACTCATGTCGTATACTCTTTTTTGGAATCAGTTGAAAGTACGAGTCGATCTTATTTATGTTCGTCCGCTTGTTTTTTCGGAAATCCTAAAAAAAACGTGTAACACAATACAGTAATACACATTATGGATAAAGTATCAAAATGGCTATAGGTCCATGCAATAGCGCTATCATTATATAACTTACTTCATTTTCATTTACTTTACATGTAGCTAGAAATCCCTGGCTCTGAACTTTTTTTATTAAATAAGGAACTAAGTAAGCACAAACAAAATAAAAGAACTAATACATATGAATTCAAATTACGTACCATAATCTCTCCAGAAAGAATTTCACTTATTATATCACAAAATGTCTAAACGAAGCACATGCGCAGAGAACTCACACAAGGCTGCAAGTCCGCTTCAACAATGTCGCGCCGTTGCGGATTGTCGAGACGTGTAAGCAGGTAGCCTGGTGGAAGGAATAAACCTCCGCTCCAGTGACGTAGTTGGTGTACCCCTCCTTCCCCTTAACCCATTTCGCCCGTACATTCCACGGCTGCCTTGCAATATTAGGAGAGCTGACAGGCCGGCCACGGCCAGTCAAACAGTCAAGTAGTATAGGAAGGCTCTCCATGGCACAAAGGATTATGAAATATATTTCTACTTCTACCAGTCCTAAACATAAAAAAATTATGTCGATGTAGCGATTATATTAACAGTGTTGCCATTACATACTATATGATAACAAACATTGACCACATTCATGAATGCAGGCAATAGAGCAAAGATTTTACTTGCAGTGCAGTTTGCAGAAACAATCATTTTTATCGGCAACATCAATGTAGCAGACAACTGGTCTTAGGGGGGGGGGGGCACTTTCCCCTGGTGCCCCCCCCCCCTATCCGCCACTGGCAGCGCGTCGGGTCCCCTCGATCTTTAATCTTGGTTTTTGTGATCGGGGCGCTGCCTCACTGTCAGACAGCTACTCAATTGTCCTCACGAGGCTGAGTGCACCCCGTTACAACCCTCACGTCAGTTTTTTAAATCCCTGACGGAGCCGGGAATCGAACCCGGGGCCTCCGGGTGAGAGGCAGGCAAGCTACCCCAACACCTCGGGGCCGGCGTTGTTTACCTCACTGTTGTGTATTTACTTGAGATAATGCGAACATTCTAGCTGCTATGCCCAGAACATTCCAATCTGGAACATTCGAATGTGGAACCTTCCATCTACTATGTATATATGCACCCGCAGACTGTAGACGACAGTTCCGCACTAGTTCCGATCTGGACCGCTCAAGTTAAGCCACCTTGTGTATCGTTGTGTATCAACTAGTGTCAAATAAACCGTTGTTTATATCAACAAGTGTGCGTTATTTATCTTGTACCTCCCACGATATAACAGTGGTGTCAGAAGTGGGATAAGATAAATAACGTTGTGAAACCGAGTGACTTTCTAACCTCAACGCAAGTGTTTCACCGAACGACGTCCATCGCAGTGCGTGTTGGAAATACTAAACCGAGTGAACTTTCAAACCTCAACGCAAGTGTGTGCACCGAACTAAGTTCATCGAAGTGCATGTTAGAAATACTGTTCTCCACTCATCTTCACCATGCCGGACATAACATCTGAGCAACTCCAACAATTCTCGGCAATGATCGCCGACGCTATCCGACAGACAATTGGGTCGACAACGTCATCACAGCCTCGACCGCCACAATTCACAATACAACCGTATCGTGACACCGACGGGACGACTGCAGCCGACTCTTTCACTCGCTTTACCTGGGCACTCAACCTGAGCAAGGCACCCGCGGATCAGCATGCTCACTTTGCACGGGTTTATATGGGTTCTGAACTCAATGATGCCCTGAAGATCCTGGTGAGTCCTAATGATCCGGAAACTCTGTCATACAATGAGATTCAATCTGGAACATTCCAATCTAGAACCCTCCATATTCTCTGTATATATGCTCCCGCTGACTGTAGACGGCAGTTCCGCGCTAGTTTCGCTCTGGACCGCTCAAGTTAGTCCACCTTTTGTATCGTTGTGTATCAACTAGTGTTAAATAAACCATTGTTTTATATTAAAAAGTGTGTGTTATGTATCTTGTATCTCTCACGATATAACACATACTAATTCAGGTGACGGAATCGCTATGTGGTACCCATCAACTAATGCTTGTATAGCCTAGGAACGTTGTGAGAAAATGACGAGACTGGAAACAGTTCACACTAATCGTGCATTGTCCAAGCGTCATAATATCCAACGTTATCATTAGTAACTGTTTGAAAATACATTAATATTATTCTATATTACAGTAGCGTAAATCGTATCCTTGGCAGCGATACCATCGGCACAAAGAGCACAGCCACAGGAGGTAATCTCGCGCTTCTAGGCTGTTAGCGGTTTGAGTTGAATCGGGAGTGCCAACTTAATATCATTTTGATGTGATTTTCGGTGAGATATTACATTCTGAAAATTATTTGATTTACTTCATTGCAAGTCAATGTACGGTAAGGATATTTCAAATGCTGTGGACGGACAACGTCTATAGTGAAGAAAAGAGCTCAGTTCTCGTAGCAAATAGCGCTTTGATGTGCTACAACTACACACATAAATTCATATACTCAGGCACCCCGCCCCCTAATTCGGGCAGGATTTTATGAAAATTTTAAATAATTGATTAATACATTCGATTTTGGTTTTGTCCAACAAGTAAATTTATTTTAATTATAAGAGGGTAACAGTGGCGCTAATTTAATAAAGAAGGGGCTATCACTTTTTCTAAGTAGGATATTCCGTGGGTAGCCTACAACGTAAAATTGCAAACATTTGCAGAACAAATATACTCCGTTGGACTGGACTGTAAATTATTAGATCTTGAATTTGTTTTATTCACATAAAAACGATTTATTTCAAACACGGCTTCCTCCCGAAACATAGGTACGGTAATCCTAAATAGGCTTAACTTACGCCACAGCGATTATATTTACGCTGTTCTGCCCGATACGGCCATGCGGAGAGAATGGCAGTCGTGTAATAAATAACATTGATGTTCACATAATCAATAAATAACGCAATACAGAGAGCTGTTGTAGGCAATTGCGCCTTAACCATTACACCTGGTGTTTGACCGCTCAACAGTGCGGTCTGCCTGATGGCGTTCTCCACGGCGGCGTCGAACGCGTATGCGGCCATCTCTGTAGGACAGGGTGAAGCGGGACTCGTCCGAAAACACTACATTTCGCCACTCAGCCTGCCAGTGTAGGCGTGCACAAGCCCATTGTAGTCGGAGGCGTCGCTGGTTCCCAGTCAAATGGAAGTCGTCGCAGTGGCATGCGTGCTACCAGTCCAGCCCTCAATGGACGACGCCGCACCGTCGACGCAGACATGTCAACCCTCGTTTTAGTTCTCCAAAGTCAAGCCAACACCGAGGACGACGCTGTTCTGCCCGATAGGGCCATGCGGAGAGAATGGCGGTCGTCTCGCGCTGTGGTCACATAGCGTCGTCCTGTACCCTGTCGTCGCTGTGTACGGCCCTCCTCTCTCCATTGGATCCAATGCCCCTTACTGTTGACGCAGCGAGCCCTGTACGAGCCGCAATGTCCCGTAACGAGAGACCCGCCTCCCGGTTCAACCGCACTCACATGAGGTTAGTCCACCCTGTGATTTCGGCGAGGCATCGTTGCACTTGCTTACACGCTTCCACTTGGTATGACAGCCCCTCGCCAACAGAGCTGTGCGGAACATTGGCCTGTCCGGTCCCACGAGAGAGGGCACTGGTGGGCCTATGTACACGCCATCTCCATGTGATTTGAATCACTTAGTATGGTACCGCAGGCCTATACGAGTGTCTCTGACCATTTCTTCGGGGTGTATCCCTTTCTACCGACAGTACTGTAGAAGCCGACCCAACACGTCAAAACACTCGAACTTTTGAATGCACAAAGATAAATTAGCAAAAGTCTGTACACTCTGGAAGGAAATTGAGTGGTTTACAACTTCCTTTCGCAAGTGTTTCCTGTACAATGGAGGGCAAATGGGGTGGAAGGGCAAGATTGATGAGAAACTTAAGCGGCTACATATTTTTCTGTATATTTTCCATTTTCGCTGGCTCATATCCTGGAGACGGTAACGCGTAGAGATAAATGTGAATAGACCATTAATAATCATTAAGTTTGGAAAACATAACAGTTTGTGTGTGTAATATTATCTTATTAAAACCGCCTAGTCAAACACTAATGAAACGTTTAGTTACATTATTAAACGTACATGTTTCGGTATTTCATTGATACCTTCCTCAGCGTGATTGCTATTAAATCTTAAAACTAGTTAACAAAGCCAAAAAGAAATGGATATCCTTACAAAAAAAAATCAAAAATGGAAAAGCTTGCAAATAATTATTTGCCATGTATTAAAAAATGATAGTTAAATGATGCTATTCAAATAAGAGATCTACCTTATAAACTGCCTACGTCAATACTCCAATGATTTTGATCAAAATTTCCATTCTTGATTTAAAACATGTACGTTTAATAATGCAATTAAACGTTTCTTTAGTGTTTGACTAGGCGGTTTTAATAAGATAATACTATCAGTCAACACCGTTATAATTATTACCATTGCCAAAATGGTCAATGATTACGCATTTTATTGTGTGTGTAATGCGCAAAACACATTGATCCTCCCCCACCGCCCGATGTTGTCCTTCCCCTATACATTCCTGAATCTTTTGGAACTTCATGAGTCAATATCCTAATTTGACTGTGTTAAATGCATACTAAAGGGACATTAGGTAGTGCCAGGTAGCAACGTAATGATAACTCAAAGTACGGTTTAGGCCCTACCTAGAAAGACTTTTCTATAGTACCTATAGTTGAAATTTATCACATAGAGATTCCGTCATAGGAATTTCAGCAAGATGTTAGTGTAAGAAGTCTCCCAACCCCTCGTCCACGTCGTGGGAGACGGGCAACGGCACAAAGTAGGGGATTGCCTGTAGGGGCGAAGTACAGCGGGGACTTCGTGTGCCCCGGGACCGTTACGGTAGCTGTGAAGGTCCTACAGGAACCCTGAAAAGTGACGGCTAACGGGGCTCTGGTGAAGCTACGATAGGCCCAGCAAGCCAGTAGTAGATGAAACCAAATGCTTTCAAAAATGGAACGAGCCTCGGACAGGATGGATTTAATAGACGACGACACGGCTGTACACACGGACTAATATTTGGAACTTTAAACCTAAGAACGCTGACGGGGAAGGTGGAGGAGATAGTGGATATGATGGAAAGAAGGAAGTTGGATTAATTGGGATCGGCAGAAACAAAGTGGAAAGGGGAAGGAAGGAGAGTACTGAGAATAGGCTATAGACTGTACTGGAGTGGGAACGACGAGGTAAAGAGGAATGGAGTGGGAGTAGTAGTACGAGATGGTTTAAAAGAAGAAGTGAGGAGAATAAGTGATGGGATGATGAAAGTGAAAGTAGCACTGAGGGGAGAGACCGTAGAAATAGTGCAAGTGTATGCTCCACAAGAAGGTTGCGCCTCTGAAGAGAAGGAGGAGTTTGAAGAAGAATTGCAGAAGCGGCTGGTAGGAAGAAATATGATTTTTATGGGGGACCTCAATTCCCATGTAGGAAGAGAAAGACAATGTTATGAGAGTGTTCTAGGACCAGAGGGTTGGGGCGGAAGAAATGAGGAAGGAAAGAGACTGTTGGACTTCTGCCAAAGGAACAGCCTGCTAGTTGGGAACTCCTGGTTTAAGAAAAGAGAGAGCCACACAATCACATGGTACAGTGATGACATGACCAGGAAGTCGGTGGTCGACTATATAATGTATGAGAAAGAACTAAATAAGAAAATCACGGACATCAAGGTTATACCATCGGAGAACCTGGATAGCGACCATCGATTGCTGGTAATGAACCTGCGAGGGAGTAAGGAGAAGAAAGGGACTGAGAACTAGGAAAGACGTATAAGGATATGGAAACTGAAAGAAGGGGATAGAAGGGTCGAGTACCTCCAAATGGTAAAGGAAGGAATTCCAACAGATGAAGAAAGAGGGGTGGAAGAGGAACGGGCTAGATTTAAGAAGACACTAGTACGTGCAGCAGAAGCAGTATGTGGGAGGACAAGTAGTAAGGAGAGGTTGTTTTCGATCCCTTAGTTGGGGGGTAGTTAGGGATAAAACACTTGTGTCACTGTGCTAATTTGGAAGGTAGTTCCTAGGAGAGAGTAGCTTCCCGTAGCGGGGAGAGCTTACTAGTGTAGTGTGTTGTTTAGTGTTTAAACGCTAGGGGGTGTTCCTGCAAAGATGCAAGTGTTGATTAGGGGATGGACCTCTAAATGCAGGCTACTCTACCGGCCTGCCAGCTGGACGGGATGAGTAATACAATAGGCGTGCTTATGTCAGCGGCTCGACGTTATGTAGTCGAGTCGCATGCGGGAAGCACAATGGAGTCTGACCAAGCAATTACTGGCTACTATGGTCACGGTCAATCGTGACGAGAGTCAGGAAGGGTATGAGGATGTAAAGAGGAGTGTAATTATCAATACAATTGTAATTTACTGACCATGTGTTTATTGGTCAGTGAGTGTGAATTTGTAAGTCCCTCTTGGGGGAATGTAGGCAATTATACAAGTAGAGTGTACAAGATTATGAGTGGGTGTTTACAGAATAAAGGATTCTGAGCACTTTGCTGAGTCTCACCTGATGATGCAACTGGAACAGACGTCGGCTAGGGCCTTCGGCGACGCACACTGTATAACAGATAATGGCTCCAAAAAGGACTCCATTCTTATAGTTCTCGGCGTTGCGTGGTCAGCGTTCCGTCGACGTAGCTGCCCCAGTTAGTTGTTGTGTAGATGTTTATGTATGTGTCGCAAGTAGTTGGCTAACCTCCCAAGCTGGGTGGCCGCCTCTTGCTGTGTAAATTTAATGTTCTGGTCTTATGATGTTGCCAGTTGGGGTGGTTTTAGTAAAAGATGGGGGGTGGCTTTCAGGGGTACAGCCCCCCGGGCCTGTACAAGTCCTCTTCTTCGATTAGTTCGCGTCCCCGCGAACGGGAACGGGACGTAGAGTGGGGGTGTCGGTGTGATGGGTCGTTTTGATTTCTTTTGTACTTCTTTTTCTTTTCTTCCGTATTGGTGTAGGTGTGTCGGTGTCGTGGTGATGTGAGTCCAGCTTGTGCTCAGAAGGGTAGGTTTTGGGTGTGGAACATATTTTAGTTTCGTACATGTGTAAATAGCAATAGCAAACATAATTCTTGAATCTTAAAGCGTGACTTTTTAAAACATATTAAAATCATAAAGTATCACCATTATTTTAGATACATGGTTGTAAGAGTAGGTACTAAATGTAACATGGATCAGCTATAACAATGTAACATGAAAGAATAATCGTAATAATGATTGCGTAAGTGCACAACGAGGGGAAAAAACATCGTTAGGGCTAGGCATGCCCTTTCGCTGTCGCTGCAGCGGATGAAAAAGTGCCCTCGTGTGAGGTGTACAATGTGACATATAAAATATAGAGATAGAGTGGAGGGAAAGAAAAACAAAACTCTTAAGGTGTAATTAGTTGGTTTATATAACATGTTTTTTTATTATGTGAGGGTGAAGTAAGACATTTTTTCAAAATGTAAGTTAAAAGAATGGAAAGGAAAGACAGTGTATACATGTGTGTGAAATAAATAAGAAAATACATATGTTTACAATGTGTGACAACCTTGGTATACTGGCGACCTTGTATTAAAATATAAGTAATTATAAATATTTTGGATAACATGTGTGTAATTGTATTAATAATTTGGACATCCTTAGTGTAATGTTGCCTGTCGGCGTTGATCGGTGGGCCAGTACGGTTTACCAATTTTTGTGTGAGGTGCCTCTTATCTACATCACTTTTTATCTACTCTACTCACTATAGTCTAACTTAATTATCTTATTCTTAGACGGCCGTATTTACTACCCTTGCGTGCACGCTACTCTCTGCACTCATGTGCCCTCTCATGGCCATGTACTATCCGGCCGTTTTCCGGTGCGGTTTAGTTGTCACGCTGCTAGTCCACTTTCCACCTGCTGTGTGTTTGAATGGTTTTCTTGCCGTGAGTAGGAGTTCCATCTTGATGATGAGGTACGGCACTTACAAAGGCCGTGCCGTCTCTGATCATCGCATATTGCTCTATATTTGAGCGGTGTGTACTCAGGTCAACAGCCCTCAGCATCTAACGGCTGCTGAATGCCATTGCCTGCTGGCGTCATCACCTTTAGAGGTGTGACTGAAAAACGAAGATTAGTGTGTTGGTGTTTCAGAGATAGGTAGTGTAATGTGGTGTTGGAAATATATTTACAATAGACATGTTCATTCTCCTTGTTATCTGTAAAAAAAATCATTGTTAATTCCTCTTTTGCGGTGGAGACATATGTATGATGGCGCCTCCTGGTTTGCCTGAAATACATTTCAATATTATGGTTACGTATATTCAGTTCATTGTTATCTTAATCTTACTTATCTTAATGTAATGTTACCTTAATCTTACTTATCTTAATGTATTGTTATCTTAATCTTACTTATCTTAATGTATTGTTATCTTAATCTTACTTACCTTAATGTGTTGTCGGGCTTACCCTGGCAATGGTTTTTGGTCGCCAGGCGCCGAAATGTTTAACCTTAATCTTAAGGTGCTTAGCCTAATTTATGATAATTAAAAAAATTGTATTTACCATCCAAATGGTTTTACCTTAATCTAGTGCCAAAATGTGCTGTAGCAGCTGTTTTACGACAGCGCTTATTAAATTTGCTCAATTCTAAGTTGCGTTCCAAATGCAACTGTCTTACATGCTAGAATTTTGACCGGAGCGATCGCCTGAGGCAATTTACTTCCTCAGATCACCACCCGCGTGTATTCTAGAAACACCGGTTGTCTCTAAAACCACCGGATTCCGCTCCCTTAATACTAGTTGTCGACATTTATATTAGTGATTAATAACTAGTAATTAATATAAAGTCCCGGGCGCCTGCGCTGCTGGAGAGCAAACGCTTCGGCCGGCCATCCTGTGTTATTTATTGATGTATTCATCATTGCTGGGTTTGCCCACTGTAACCATTGTGAGAGCTCGCTGCGTTTCTCATTTAATATCTCTGGCCGCTCGCTGCGTTACCATTTAAGCTCTGCTGACTCGCTGTCAGCCATTTATGTGGGCATGGGACATCGTTCGGGAAAAATCGTCCGATAGAATAATATCGTCCGGGAATTTTAGCGTCCGGGAATCCTCTTCGCCTATATTGGCATTAATAATAACATCCGGGAATTTTAGCGTCCGGGAATCCTCTTCGCCTATATTGGCATTATTCTCCATTGCTGGGTCTGCCCACGCGAACCCCTCTTGGCAGCTCGCTGCATGCCTATTTAATATCTCTGGCCACTCGCTGCGTTACCATTTAAGGTCTGGTAACTCGCTGTCAGCCATTTATGTGGGCACGGGGACGAATGATCGCATTCATTCCATATATATTATTCATTATTTGTTTATTCATTATTCATTTGTTTGGTTGTCTTCACCTCGTCACGCGGGGCAAGGACTTGTCGGATCTAGGATTGATCCCGCTGAATCCTGAGATCCTGCTTCACTTCTGCGCGTAGAAGACTAACTTCCCGCCATAGAAGCTCTACTTAACTTACGTAATAAACTAGGAGTCTAGTCCTAATTTGGTCGTCCCTAGGGTCATCTCCTGAGTCCGGTGTGGAGCTGGCTAATTCTCCCACCAACCGTAGAAAGTCTCCCCTGCAGGTCTGGCTTCGACGCCCGTAGCACATAGTGGGTGTAACGTTTCTTTGTCCCGGGGACAGGCTAGGTACTCCCGGGATTCCGAAGTTTGCCCGTGCTAGGTCATCGGCGCTTCGACCTTACGTAATTCCGTCTGTTATTTAGTCTGGGTCAGGATCTGTTGGCGTTTCGCCCCGTCCCTGCCTTTCTGTTTACGCTGTCATCACCATTCTGCGTGACATCAGATTCCTTTTTTATATAAAAAATAGTGTGATTTGTAAGTAATTTACTGTGTAGTTATGTAAATTTTTAAGTGTTCTGGGGTTGTAGAATCTTCTAAATGCATGGAGTACTTTAGGTCTTCTGTCGCCACGTCGGACTTCCAGCGGTAATGCCTAGGTAATTTTCTTGGAGGCGTTAATAGGTTTTTATGGCGTTGGGTCCCCTGTTATTAGGATCCGGGGGTGTTATCTGTTGGATGGGCTTAAAGCGTGGTAGGAGAGGGTTGTGCATCGTTGGGCTCCAAGTTAATGGTGGCCGGGAGCCGGTGATGCTGCTAGGATGTTTTTACAATGAGTGGACGGGGTAGGTACTTCCCGGGTTTGCAAAAATTTTAAAAATTCCATGCAGGTGTAATAATAATAATAATAATAACCCTGGTGTGTGGGTAGGATATTCCATGCATGTGGCTGGATATGAGGCGTATCCGCTCTCATTTGTGGATAGGTGTGGGCTGTGGTGTGATAATTCTATGTCCCTTGCATGCGGGATTATTAAAAAAAAGAGTTGTTATTTTAAGTGCGGCTTCATCTCTTTACATGGAGATGTGCATTACGCTTAATGTCGTTTTCCGACTCACCCCTAATACTCGGGTGTAAGCATTGAGAACCAGGGCGTAGTGGACCCTCTCTTTAGACGCATGAAGTCTATCAACCCCGATGTATATTTTGGCATGTAGTTTAGCTGTTTTTATGTGTTTATGTGTTTGTGTTGGATAGTGTTGTGAGTGACAAGGTTATGGAAGGAAAAGGGTGGTATAATGGTAGCCCGTAGGTGGTGTCTTGGCCATCCTGCTGGCACCATCCATCTCTGCTCCTGTCATCCTCACTTGGTCACTATCTGCTTTCTATCCGCTCCTTGGGATGGTTAAGTGCGGTGACGCTGTGACGTCATGGCCTAATCTGGTCTCTCATTTATAATGTTAAGGTAGCAAGTAATCGTGAGTGTAACTGATCATGTCCCGATCGCCTATGATGTTTTATTTTAAGATTGAAGAAAAACAAGGAGAGAAGTAGTTATTGGGGGGGGGGGGTTGTTCCTTCAGGGAATCTGTCTGTATTCGCCCCTGATTAGTGGTCGCGTGTGGGCAGGAGGTGCCCGTGGCTGTGGTTACTGAGGCTTGCGTGACTGTGGTTGCGTTCCGCTGCGCATACTGGCGCGCGTGCCGTTATCGGATACGTCTTATCGTGTGTCGTGATGCTAATTGTCAGGCGGCGCGTGTAACTTGTTATCGTCCTTGTAAACATGCTCTTGTGTTCCTTATGTTAATATGGCCTACAGTATCTGTGCATTACTAAGTGCCAAGCCTATCGTAATAACGCGAAATCCTGTGTCAATACCCGTGTGTCTGTATGTTGTTACTGTTGATGGTTTATGCCAGTGTCATCATATTGGCGTGTCACCGGCACGTCTGGGTGCTTTAGGAATGTCTACCGGCAACAATGTCGAAATGCGCTGTGTCCGCAACTCAAGGTTTTGTTGTGTTTTTGTTTTCATGTTCTTGAATACGGGAAGTCTCTGATGTTACGTATGGTGGTTGCCGGAACGTGACTTTTGCCAATGTTCGTGTGTTGACATTGTTGTGCATTCTGGGAGGGCCAGTGTGCTAATCTGTCCCGTTTTTGCTTACCGATGTTGTGTAGACATTTATTCCGCATGACCTTTGCCTTGTGTAATTTTTATAACTTGTGTTTAGGAAGTCTATTTCCTATGTTCGGGGTAATCGAAATTGTGGCATCATTTCAGGCCATAAAAATGTGGTGTTACCTGTTCTGTGTCTGTGGGAGTTGCGTCCCCCGTATCTAGGTGTTGGGCGCTATGGTTCAAAGAAAAGTATCTTGTGGTCTCCGTGGAAGTCTGGTGCTTTCGGTACGGCCCCTATTGGTAGTCCCGGGGTCGCTAATGCCTTGGGTAGGCTGTTGTAGCGAGTACCTTGGAACGAATCTGTGCTCCTGTATGTATGGTAAAGAACCTCCCTGTCATTAAAATCGTGTGGCTCAACCGCTTATTTACTTGTGTACGGTCCTATTTCCGTCTGAGTGGGAGTGAATTTTCCCCTGTAATGGGTCTATTCGGTGTCTAGTCGTGCTGGCTGAGCTTTCTGACCTGTCATGATGAAAAAAACCCGTGTTTTGTATGTAAGTGATCTTTCGTTGGTCGACATTTATTGTTTTCCACGGTGTCCGCCATTATTGGGTATTCGGACCCGGGATCCCGCGTAATACTCCGTGTTTCATGTCTGCGTTGTCTGTTGGGATTTGAGCGTCCCTAGTGTGGCCCCTGATTGTGTTTTCGCGCCAAAAGTACCATTGGGTAGCTTGTTATTGGCACGACTGCATCGTGTTATCGTGCGCTCGCACCCGCCTTGGTCTAAGGTCCCGGTGTTACAATTTTTGTACTGTATGTACCATGGCGCGCGTATCGTGTGTTTGAGACACGCGTATGGAGATATGCTTTAGCGTGAATGTGTTGTGCCAATTGCGACGACCCTCGTACTCTAATTTTGGGAGTTATCGGGTTTTAAAACTGGCATAAATGACTGTGTGTGTTACAGCCAGGACTGAAAGACTCTTAGGTTGTCCGTAGCTAGTGGAGGTCGCCTATTCACGAGTGTGTTATCGCTGACTGCGATAATGTCTAATTTCATTGACGTATGCATTACCTGTTACTTGTCTGGCGCTGTGCATATGTCAAGCACGTGTGTGTGAGCTTGGTTGCTCGTTCTCCTGTTGTGAGCATGGCTTTCCGTCAAGGAAAAGAACCTTCCGTTATTTATATATATTGTGTCCCCCAAATTTTGTGTTGTTGTATGCGTGGGGGGAATATATTCTTGTTAGTGGTAACTAGATGTCGTTATGTATGTGTGTCACCGGGCCGCTAGTTGCGTTTTTGGTGACTAGGTGTCGGAGGTGATTTTATGATTTTGTGCATATGAATGTCTGTCAGTGTGACTGTCCCTTATTGCCCTATCCTTCAACAGGATAGTTATCCGACCTCGCATTTCTGGCATTCAGAAGGTCGCGGGTCCGAGACCGTCTTTGTCCAGGGTAATTATTCCTGGTGCCTTTTAGACCTGTGTCTCCGGGACAGTTTGGCAGTGTTAGGTTCGTATCCCGGTGAGGCCATCGGGGTCCGAAGGCTATTTCTTGGCCTTCTTTTCACGTCTGCCCGTGGAATGATTTCCCTTCCTTTTGACAGTGTTCCCGCCTTTACGTGTAGGTGTCGTTTTGCGGGTGTAATATGCCTTGATACGGTGGGCGTGTATAGTGTCTTTGATGAGCTTGCGTCCATGGCGCACGTTTACGATATAGTTTAGGTCAGATACCTTCCTACAGACTTTGAAGGGACCTGACCAACGTGGCAGGAGGAACTCGGACACATTTTTCTTACGGGCGGAATTGGAAACCATAACCAATTGCCCGGGTGTGTATTCCACGGTCTTTCTTTGCCGATCGTAGCGTTCTTTTTGTTTTCTCTGTGCCGCTGCTATGTTCTTTCTGGCGTCCATGCGAGCTATCTGCAAGACGGGCGGCATTGTCCGGGAGAGTGTCCTGTGGGATGCATATGTTGTCTATGGGACTTCTGGGTGTATATCCGTGCAACAGGAAGTGTGGAGAGTGTTTTGTGGCCGTGGTTATGGAAGTGTTGTAGCTAAATGTAATGGGCTGCAGATAATCATCCCAGTCTGTCCCTGTGTCCCCCGTGAATTTAGGTAGCGCTATTCCAATTATTTTATTCATACTCTCCGTGAGTCCATTGGTTTGTGGGGAAAAACTTGTGGTCGTGTATGCTCTTATCCTGAGTACCTCCAAAACCTGTTGGGGCACTCTCGAGGTGAAAATGGTACCTCTATCGGACAGTAGGGTTTGGAATAGGCCATATCGTGTGACTATGTCGAATAGGAATTCGACTATGCTGTTCGTGTCTGCTTTGGGGCCAGCCTTTGTGATCATATACCGGGTGAGATACTCTGTGGCTACCAGTATGTATTTATTGCCTTTTTCAGATGTCGTAATGGGGCCTTTAACATCTATCCCGACTCTGTGAAATAGCTCTCCTACGGGAATAGGGTTGAGTAATCCATGAGGCTTGCCAGGCCTTGTTTTAAATCGCTGGCAAGTGTGACATGTCTTTACGAAGGTGTCTATGTCGGCCTTCATGTTTACCCAGTAATACTTGTCCCGGATTCTATGGTATGTTTTATGCGTACCCAAATGTGCCCCTGCCATTGGGCTATTGTGGTGTCCGATCATGATATTCTCTTTCAATTACTCCGGAACCGCTATAGGTGCATTATCGTGCATGGCTGTGGGTTTAAATTTCAGTACCCCGTCTTTGTCTAGGAAAAATCGCCTAGACAGCCGTGCCGTCTTGGAATCCACCTTATCCAAGTTTTTTAGTGCCATTAGAACCTGTTTCAAATATGGATCACGTTCTTGCTCCTGCTAGATGTTAACCACCGTCAGGGCAAAGGTGGGCATGTCGTCCCATTCGTGGTCCTTACTGTCATCCGGGGGGTCGGCTACTGGCAGCCTAGACAACCCGTCTGCATCTAGGTGTGTAGCGCCTTTCTTGTGCTTGACCACGAAGTTATATTCATACAGGCGGAATATAAACCTATTGAGCCGCGAATTTGGATTTTTGAATTTGTCCCAAAAAAGCAGGCTCGCGTGGTCAGTCACTACCGTGAACTGGATACCATAGAGGTATACACGAAAATAGTTCACACCCCGTGAAAATGCCAGCATTTCCCGCTCTGTGGCAGAGTATCTAGTCTCGACGGCCGTTAGTTTCCGGCTAGCATAAGCTATCGGCCGTATGCGCCCTTCTGCATCTTCCTGTAACAGGGCCACTCCCAGCCCGTACTGGCTGGCGTCCACGTGTAAAAAGGTGGGCCTATCACTATGAAAGTGTTGCAGTAATGGTGGTGAGGTCATTAGTTGCTTCAGTGTGTTGAAGGCATCTATATGTTCCTGTTTAATGCTGAAGGGCGTCTTTTCACGTGTGAGTTCGGTTAGGGGATGGGCGATGTGTGCGAACCTGTAGATGTACTTCCGGTAATACGAGGCGAGCCCAATGAAACTGCGCAATTGCTTCAAATTTGTGGGCATTGGGATGCCCGTTATTGCGTCAGTCTTCGCTGGGTCAGGAATAATGCCCTCTCTGTTTACAATATGGCCCAATATGTTAATCTGCTGTCTGGCAAATTGACATTTCGCAGGTTTAAGCCTTAATTTGGCCTCTCTGATCCTTGCGAAAGCCTCCTCCAAATGTCCCAGATGTTCGTCAAAGGTTTTGGAGAAGACCGTTATGTCGTCCACGTCGACTAATACGGAACGCCATTTTAGCCCTGAAAATGTTTTATCCACTAGCTTTTGGAAGGTCTGGCTGGCGTTACGGAGGCCCATTGGTAACCTTGTATAGGTATATAGACCGTTCTCTGTAACGAACGCCAGCTTGTGCCTATCCGGTTCATAGACGGGGATTGAATAGAATCCACTATAACAATCCATCGAACTGAACCAGCTAGCCCCGCCGAGGGCATCCAAATAGGTGTCGGCCCTTGGTAGTGGATAACTGTCATTTTCGACTAACTTATTGAGCCTACGGTAATCAGTACAGAACCTGTGGGAACCGTCCCGTTTCTTGGTCAGCAAGACCGGTGCACTGTAATTTGAGATTACCGGGACGATGACCCCCGCCTCGAGCATCTCTGTGATCTGAGTGTCGATGGCGTGTCTCTCATTCTGACTCACCCTGCTGGACTGGCCGGTCACTGGTGAGTGTGACGTGGTGTTCGATAAGGTCTGTCACTGCGAGATCCTTCATCGAATGGGCAAAGATATCCCTGTTGGCCTCCAGGAGCTCCGTGAGCCTTTTATTTTGCTCCGGTGTCAGGTTCTGTCTGTGAGTCTGATTGGCCGCCTTATCTGTGTGTGTGTCTGTGTGTTTGCTGATTGTGTGCAGTGTAGAGGCCTGGTGCTCGTGGATTTCTCGCTCCGCTCGAATCCCATCTGTGTTTCCCGTGTATATCATGGGATGTGTGGTGAGCCTCTGGTCATGCTTAAAAAGCATCTTACCGCTAGCAAAATTCATGCTAGCTTAATACTTAGCGAGGAAATCCATGCCAATTATGGCTGACGCAGAAAGGTGTTCTATGACGAACATGGGGTGTGTTGTGGCAAAATGGTTTAGCCTGAGATGTATGTTTGCCACCCCCGTGTTTTCTAGCGTCTGAGCATTGGCCGCTACCAGCCGGATGTCACCCGTGACACCGTGTATTTGCCCTTCGGTAACGTGTTTTCTGTTTACACAACTTACCGCTGCCCCAGTGTCAATTAGGGCCTGCACCCTGTGGCCATTTATGCTAGCGTGTATCGTCAGTGCCGATACCTGGAGTCCCTTGCCCTGCAAAGATGTGTTGTATAGGGTATATGTTGTTGTTGTTGCTACTGGCGTAACATCTGTGTTGGGAAGGCATGGAGCTGGCCGCTAATCGTACCTGGCCCGCTTGGCCTCTCGGCTTACTTTCTGTCTCGAGTACTTTGCCTCGGTCAGCGAAGCGCGCCCACTGAGTACATTGCCTGCTCTCTTAACTGCCCGTGCTGTGCAAATAGAGGGATTCTGGTGAACGTTTAATGTATTGACCGTTGCCAGTTTTTGTGTGGGTGTGTTGTTCTTTTCTCCCTCCTGGGAGGGTGTGTCTGCAAACGTAACTCTACGTTTGCACTTGTTACCCCGTTTTTTGTTCCAGGCGGTCGCGAGTTCGACTCCTGTTGCTGGCTTCCCAATGCCAAGTGAGCTCGCGTCCTGCGCCTGTGTAGGGTCACTTCCCACCCTGTGTTGTGGTGTAGGGGGTATGGTTTCCTGTTTGGAGGGTGTGGGTTTTCCTCTGTCTTGTTTGTGCGTGATTGTGAGGGGCGTATAGTGTCCCGCCCTAGGGTTCCCTGTAAACAGTATGTGTAGGTCCCTGTCAAATCCCGCAGTTGTAAATAGCGGGGGCAAGTGCACATCAGTGTATACATGTATGTTTACTTTAAGCACCTTGCCGAGAGCGGTCACCTCTACGGCGCTGGCATAGGTACCGTCCTTGTCCATGTATTTTTGGTAGACCGCCCCGGTCTGGAATGGGTTTTCCCGCTCGTCCGATACAAAATCCCGGTACTCTTTCCAGTTGGCCAGGATGTTTTGGACCGTTTTCTGCCTGTATTCCCTATGATGGTCCTCGGTGCTCTGAACTAGGAAGCTAATGGTCCTAAACAGGCAGTTGCCGTCTCCTTGTACGGGGTGTGTCTGGAAACGGCCCGAGAGCGGATCGTCAGCCTTGGCTTTAGCTGGCTGTTTCTTCCCCTTGCTCTTGCGAGTTTGTTTAGGGGAAGGGCCTCTCTGGTCTTGTGTTAGGGGAGGAACCTCAGCCGCTTTATCAGCTGGCCGAACCTCCCCGTCTAAGCGTTTTTTGGAAACGTGGGCGTTCGTCTCCCTGTACTGTATGTACGCCCCCCCTCGGGGTGGCTGCGCCAACTCCCCGCTTGCGGTGTGTAGCTAGGTGTGGGAAGTATTGCCCCCCCTGTCTGCCCGGCGGGGTACCTCATCCCTGAACTCCCTCGGGTGTTCGTCAGGGAGGGGATAGTGTTCCGGGCCCTTTGGGTATGTGTTTCTGGCTTCCCGTCCTTTTGTGTTTTTTTTTGTCTGGCTGTTATTGCCCGGTGGTTCGTTTTCCTGTCTCCGCCAGGGTGGGGTGTATGTCTGCTGCTGCGGGGGCGGGTTTTCCCGTCGATTTCCCTTTTCCCTGTACTGGGAGGGTGCATACCCTTGTCTGCCTGGGGGTGGGTTCTCCCGGTACTCCCCGTTTCCCCTGTGTTGTGGGGATGCATACTCTTGCCTGCGTGGGGGCGGGTTCTCCCGATAGTCCCCATTTCCCCTATATTGCCGGGCTGCATGGCCTTGCCTGCGTGGGGTCGGGTTCTCCCGATAGTCCCCATTTCCCCTATATTGCGGGGCTGCATAGCTTTGCCTGCTTGGGGGCGGGTTTTCCCGATACTCGCTGTCTGCCCTGTATTGTGGGGCAGCATAGCCCTGTCTGCTTGGTGGCGGGCTGCTTCGCCGGGGGATGGTGTGTTCGTACTCTTCGGGGTAGTATTCCGGTGTGTACGGGGATGGTGGTCGCCGTGAGGGGTATGTCGGTTCTACGTCCGCGTATGATACCGGTGAGTACCGCGGAGGGTAGTGTGGCCTGTCCTGTGTGTGTGGTGTTGTTGGCCGCTGTGGAGGGTAGTAAATTTCCTCCCTCCCGTAGTGTCTCCTCTCCGTGTACCCCCTGTCCCTTTCAGGATAATAGCGCTCTTCTGTGTCTGTGTGTTCTAGGCGGTCTGCCGCCTGCTTGGATGGCAGCTATCGTTAGTTTTTCCATCCTGTCCACTAATTCATCCATCTTTTGACTAGTGTCGTCCTTTTGTGGAAGAAAGTGCTGATTCACGGCTTTCTCCGTAGCTTTTTCCGTGATCTTTTTCCCTGCCTCTATTATCTTTATGTTATTCAGCATGTGTTGGACCGTGGGGTTGGTCATAATGCACATCTTGTCCACGATGGATGGTCTGAGGCCCTGCATTAGCAGCTTAACTTTCTGCTTATTTGTCATAGCTGCGTTATATTTATCGCACATTAGCAACTTTGCGTTGACGTACGACTGGGCGCTTTCTTTAGGTCCCTGTGACCTCTGTCGAATTTGGTCATACATGTCCTCATCATCTGGTATGAGGTGGAATTCACTTATCAACAATAAAGTGATTTCCTCCCATGTTGCATCTTCTAGGGTGTCCTCATGGAGCTCATACCGTGTCATGGCCGCCTTCGTGAGGTATGCAGGGAGGAGCCGTTTTCTGACTTCATCGCTCCAGCCATTGATCCTAGCCGTTCTATTGAAGGCCTTGAGGTTTTCCTCGGGATCCTGGCCTTCCCCCGTGAACTTTGTGGGGTGGATCATGGGATATTCTGTGTGCCTGTTCATTTCTTGTTCGTTTGTCACTCGTTGGCCGTGTAAAGGTTCTAAACTGTTTACGCTATCGCGTGACAAGGTGTTTGTGTTGTTTTGAGGGGAATTAGCCTCACTCGCCGTGTACGACACGTGTGTTACGTTACCAGGTGGCTCGTCACCTGATATATCGTCACTGATTGATGGTGTGTTGTCGTACTGTGTGGATTTGACTACGTCCACAGTCCTGTCTAAATCCTGTTTCACCGTTTCCAAAATAGTGTGTATGTCTAGGACTGCCTCTGTCGTGTGATTGTCTGATTTAACAGTGTCTGTATCTAGTAACTGTGTGATGCACTCGAGCAGATTATCAGTTATCTGCTCTGTGATTTGCAGTTGCTGCAACAATAGGGGGTGGAGCGTTGGCAGGCAATCTACTTCACTAGCGCTGGATATTGGTGACTCTTGTCTGTGTTCACTGGCTTGGGATCGTGTAAAATGTGTGACTTGTGCTGCCGCTGCAGGGTGTTGAGCGCGGATCTCTGATGCCTTGAGTTCGAGTTCCCTAAGAAGTTGTACTGCAGTCTGATCAGTTATCAAGTCACTGTTCTTAATTTTTAACTTCGACAGGAGTGGAGTTGTACTAGCCGACAAATGGTGCGCAAAGTCTCTTAGTGTGGTTCTAAACGTGGTCATTTAATTCCACTGATCTTGCTCTATGGGGAGGGTGGGGGTGGGTGTAGTAATACAAACCCCCGTGTAATAATGAAAAAGTGTGGGACGTAATGTTGGAGAAAAAAAATTTTCGTCTCGCTTGGCTGTGTGCGGTATGGGTCGTTTCTACCACGAGGGCTCGTTGTATGAGTCCTACCCTTATTGTGCGTGGTAGCAGCGCCTCCACCAATATGTTTTAGATCCCTTAGTTGGGGGGTAGTTAGGGATAAAACACTAGTGTCACTGTGCTAATTTGGAAGGTAGTTCATAGGAGAGAGTAGCTTCCCGTAGCGGGGAGAGCTTACTAGTGTAGTGTGTTGTTTAGAGTTTAAACGCTAGGGGGTGTTCCTGCAAAGATGCAAGTGTTGATTACGGGATGGACCTCTAAATGCAGGCTACTATACCGGCCTGCCAGCTGAACGGGATGAGTAATACAATAGGCGTGCTTATGTCAGCGGCTCGATGTTATGTAGTCGAGTCGCGTGCGGGAAGCACAATGGAGTCTGACCAAGCAATTACTGGCTACTATGGTCACGGTCAATCGTGACGAGAGTCAGGATGGGTATGAGGATGTAAAGAGGAGTGTAATTATCAATACAAGTGTAATTTACTGACCATGTGTTTATTGGTCAGTGAGTGTGAATTTGTAAGTCCCTCTTGGGGGAATGTAGGCAATTATACAAGTAGAGTGTACAAGATTATGAGTGGGTGTTAACAGAATAAAAGATTCTGAGCACTTTGCTGAGTCTCACCTGATGATGCAACTGGAACAGACGTTGGCTAAGGCCTTCGGCGACGCACACTGTATAACAGATAATGGCTCCAAAAAGGACTCCATTCTTATAGATCTCGGTGTTGCGTGGTCAGCGTTCCGTCGACGTAGCTGCCCCAGTTAGTTGTTGTGTAGATGTTTATGTATGTGTCGCAAGTAGTTGGCTAACCTCCCAAGCTGGGTGGCCGCCTCTTGCTGTGTAAAGATAATGTTCTGGTCTTATGATGTTGCCAGTTGGGGTGGTTTTAGTAAAAGATGGGAGGTGGCTTTCAGGGGGTACAGCCCCCCGGGCATGTACAAGGTGGAAGGAAACACCACGGTGGAATGAGAAGACAAAAGATATAGTAAGGGAAAAGAATAGAGCCTTTAGGAGGTGGTATCAAAATAGGACGGTAGAGACAAGGGAAGAGTACCAGGAAAGAAAGAAGGAGGCGAAGAGAGTGGTGGCTGAGGAGAGAAGGAAGTGGATGGAAGAGTGGACAAAGATGATGGAGGAGGATAGTGAAGGTACAAAAAAGGTCCTGTATGGGATGGTAAAAAATAAGAGGCGGAAGGATCCTACGGATTATGTTAGAATGGTGAACAAAAGGGGACAAGAGATAGAAAATAGGGAAGAACTGAAGAAAATGTGGAAAGAATATTTTGAAGAACTTCTGAACCCAAATGGAAAAGATGGCGAGGAGGAAGAAATCGGGAAAGAGGAAGATGAACTGCAAACAGAAAAGGACTTAACATGGAAAGAAGTGGAAGATGCAGTGAACAAGATGAACGGAGGGAAGGCACCGGGTGTGGATGAGTTGAGTGTGGAGATGGTGAGAGCAGCAGGAGAGGTGGGAATACAGTGGCTGTACCGAGTGATGAGGACAGCATGGAAGGAAAGGAAGTCCCTAGAGGACTGGAAAAAAGGAATAATTGTCCCAATCTTCAAGAAAGGTAGTAGAACAGATTGCAGAAACTATCGGGGAATAACACTGATGAGTCATTGTGCAAAGATCTTCGAGAAAGTTTGGAAAAGAGAATTAGGACGAGGATAGAAGGAGGGATGAGGTAAGAACAACATAGCTTCAGAGCAGGAAGGTCCACAGTGGATTTGATATTTGCTGTAAGGCAGTTACAAGAACAGCACTATGAGTATGGAACAGATCTACTGATGGCCTTCCTAGACATTGAGAAAGCATATGACAGTGTATGCAGAAACAAAGTATGGCAGTCCCTGGAGGATAGAGGAGTAGAGAAATGGACTATAAAGAGGATAAAGGAGATGTACAAGGGAAGCGTGGGCTGTGTGAAAGTGGGAGGAGAGAGATCAGACTGGTTGGAACAGTGAAACGGCCTGAAACAAGGAAGTGCACTGTCGCCGTTACTTTTCATTGTGGTGATGGATGACATAATGACCCGAGTGGCACAAGTAATTGGGGACGGAAAGATGAAAGCAATGGTGTTTGCAGATGATTTGATGATTTGGGGAAACAAGGAGGAGGAGGTACAGGAACAGTTGGACGTGTGGGAAGGAATAATACAAGGATATGGAATGAAATTTAGCATAAATAAGAGTGAGATGGTGATCACAACAAGGAAGAAGGAACGAACCACAACGGGAATAACAATTGGTGGGGAACATCTGAAGAAAGTGGAGAGTTTCAAGTATCTGGGAAGCCTGATACAAGATAATGGAAGAAACGATAGAGAAATAAATGAGCGGGGGAGGCAGGCAGAAGCATTTCGGAGGAGTGTGAGAAGCATGTTATGGAGCAAGGATGTCCCTCAGAACAGCAAAAAGATCATATATCGGACGTACTATGTCCCTATCCTGACGTATGCCTCGGAGACCTGGGTTATGAAAGGAAGGGAGAAGAGCAAAATACAGGCCAGTGAGATGAGGATCTTGAGAAGCAGTATTGGAGCTACAAAGATGGACAGAATAAGAAATGAGAGGACCAGAGAATTAATGAAGGAGGAACCATTAC
This sequence comes from Meconema thalassinum, assembly GCA_946902985.2. NCBI lineage: Eukaryota > Metazoa > Arthropoda > Insecta > Orthoptera > Tettigoniidae > Meconema > Meconema thalassinum. Next base: position 71,520,020 of record OX336393.1, on the reverse strand, counting down.
AGGATGGTATAGAGAAATCTAGACTTAGATGGTATGGACATGTAAAACGAATGGAGGAGAAGAGGATACCCAGGAGAGTACATGAGACGAAGTGGGAAGGAAAGAGACTGAGGGGAAGACCGAGAGACAGGTGGCTGAAGGGGGTGGAAGAAAGCGTGAAAAGAGAGGAGAAGACTGGACATGGGTGGAGGCTGAGAGATGGTGGGAAGACAGAAGACGTTGGAGAGGCTTGTGTTCCAAACAGACCCGGCCAGTGGCTGGAAACTGTGCAAGATGATGATGATGTTAGTGTAAGAATGTTTGTTTTAAATATACGTAAGTAACAAGTCCCTGCTGGAAGAATTGAAATGTTTAGTAGCGACATGACAAAGCTTGGGTTATGGCTTACTGTAAGTGTCCAGTTCAGGTGGGTGAAATCCTTATGCAGCTTTTGATTCCATCACTAGCTTGGCTTGTAGTAGTTCGGAACTGCGCTCTGTGCGCCATTATATGCTAATAATAGTTCACCCCAGGTCCAATAGATGGCAGGGAACTTATAGATTTGTATAGAAGCATTATTTAATGCGTCGAATTCAACCCTCCCGAAGGTTACGAAGATATTTCCACCGATAGAATAACAATTACTGTAGTTTCAAGAGAGCGGAACAGCTAGGTCATCTGCCCCTAAAGAGAGAGATATAGGAATATAACATGAAACTCACCGTTCAGAGAAGCGTTTGGGTGTCAATTCATAGTTTGGATTAAACTTTGTACCCACTTTATTATATATCGATCTTTTTTTTACGTTCTCGTCTTCTTTGGAATTGCGAGGGACTTTTCAAATTGCATTTTTAGTAGCCTGTAATTCAAACATAAAAACGCTCCGAATGGCGGCTGGCGGCAGTTATTTCTGCCATTAAAAATGACGCCATGGCAGAGATTATCAGCTAATAGCACACGTAGGAAGAAGACCGTTCAATTCGCGAGAAATAAACCGCATATAACTCTTGTAAACTGAAACCTGAGCGCTCAGTTTGAATTTTGAATTATAGCACGTCAGATCCTAGGCAACGGTTTTAATAACACCCGGTACAACAATGCGATCCGTGTCTAAGATACCTATGTCGTTTTCTATCGCCTTGTTCGGCATAAATTAAACACTCGCATTGTACGAATTCTTCCTTTGAGGCTTTTAGGAACCTTCGATGTAGCCTCCTCTCTCATAGCGAGTAGAATGATCCCCTAAATAATTTCCCATTCGCTTAGAATTGAACGTAGTAAAGCAAGGAAGAAGCAGAGACCTTGTTACAGCCCTGCCATATGTTATGCAACCTGAAAGCAAGATCTGACTTTTCTTTTGCTATGTACTTGTATGTTGATTGGGACAGCTGCATCTAAATTACAGACTTCGAGACAACTACTCTCTTGAAGAATCAGTCGAGTTTAAGGGATTATGCACAATTCAACCTGACATGGACTCCAATATTAACTATATGAAAGTTTGGGTGTGGTTGTGAGCTGTCTGATAACCTGCAGGCTTTACTAGATTATAACAGGAGACAGGTGCCACAAAGTACTTGCATTTAGAGATATGATTTTATTTATATTAATAAAGATATGACTAGAGAGTTAAAAGAAGGAGGGATTGGGGAAGGGGAAGAGGGTAGAGAGGGGGTGGGGGGAATGAGGAGGAAAAATTCACACACAGTTTACAAACTAAACTGGTAGGAATAATATAAATTAGACAGTTCTTAATCACCCTTTCTCACTCATTCGGTCAGCCTTCTACTTAGGTTTCGCTTTTGCGAATCGTTTTGTAGTTTTTGTTTCCCGTACGGTTTGAAACATTTGTTCAATCTTTCTGCCCCATTATTTTACTTCGCTATAATTGCAGTGTGAACGCGGTGTTCTGTTTATTTATTGTTTAGTTAACTTATGTTTCAATTGAGTTGTTGTTCTTTATTATTTCTTGTCTACTCACCTTTTTCTGAAGTGTGTTTATCTAGACGCACCGCACTGTCACACTTTCTCTCAAGTACTGTGCTTGAATCAGCGGTAACCATCGCAATGTGTATGGAGCTATGCGCTGATTGGCTGTTGACACCCCTCCTCTCATCTGGAATGTTCGGCGCACTATGACGTCATTTCCACTATATATTGCCTTCATCGCCGATCTACTGTGCCTGTCTACATCTGTCTACGCCTGACCACGGCAGCCTGCCTGACCACAACAAGACCCTTATTGGGTCAGCACTGTTGGTAAACATCGAGCAGCTGGAACCACTCCAAGCGGCATGCCTCATTTTTTGGTCTTTGTCGTGCTGGGCAAGTTCTGAGTCAACGACCTTCATCTTATCAATTCCTTCAGCCCGCCAGCTCACTACAACTCTGCAATGTGAAATTGTAACTGCTCGTAACCTGCCAGCCTAGTCACTACCAAGAGATCTGTTACTGCTGGTTACACTTCGTCGAAGGAAATACAATCTATTTTTTTCGGAAGCCATGCCGAGACATCCTGGAGGAAGCCATTTTATTTTATGTTATGACCCGCTCCCTTCGGGCCAGCTAACCCATGGCCGTGTTCCAGCACTGCACATGAATCTTTGGATCGTGCTGAACCAACGCTTCGATTCTGCCCTGTCCGGGCAAAACAATACCACTTCCTGCTACTGTCTGAGCGAGTCTCCAGCAGGATGATTTTATGGGAAGATACCCTGTATCAAGTATCCAACCATTGGTAACGCCAACTTTAATCAAGCTTGTTTAATATATTTACAAGGCCAAGCCTTTTTTTTCTTCTAGCTTTTTTGGATCTTTTCTTGAAAGAAGTTCTTTAGTCGCCTGTTATTAGGCATTTTTATGCATTCGTATTGTAATTCATATTTTCTAGTCAATGTTGATTCTGAGTTTCCTGGAGAAACAATACATTTTGAATTGCCTTCCTTTAACTATCATACTAATGAAAATATTTGTCATTGGTTCAAAAAATCAAATAAATGTATTAACTCTAGTCATCAACGTTTGGTCTCTTCGTTGTCGCTCTATTTACATTCCACTGTGTGTCCGAATCCTAATCCTCTGCTAATTCCCAGTTGGGGTGCTACTCCTACCCCCCCCCCCCCCCTGATCATGGTGCCGAAACCCGGTCTGCGTGGTAAGACTAAAAACTTCTGTTGGTCATTTCCTCAGCCCTATCACCAGGCTTGCTCCTCTACCACGCGAAGTCTAACTCTTGCGTCTTCTTCATGCTATTTTTTCTCTCGCCCCTCCCAGCATGTTCGCTTTTGCGAATCGTTTTGTAGTTTTTGTTTCCCGTACGGTTTGAAACATTTGTTTAATCTTTCTTCCCCATTATTTTATTTTGCTATAATTGCAGTATGAACGCGTTGTTCTGTTTGTTTATCGTTTAGTTAACTTATGTTTCAATTGAATTGTTCTTTATTATTTCTTGTCTACTCACATTTTTCTGAAGTGTGTTTATCTAGACGCACCGCACTGTTACACTTTCTCTCAAGTACTGTGCTTGCATCAGCGGTAACCATCGCAATGTGTATGGAGATATGCGCTGATTGGCTGATGACACCCCTCCTCCCATCTGGAATGTTCGGCGCACTATGATGTCATTTCCACTATATATTGCCTTCATCGCCGTTCTACTGTGCCTGTCTACATCTGTCTACGCCTGACCACGACTGCCTGCCTGACCACAACAAGGCCCTTATTGGGTCAGCACTGTTGGTAAACATCGTGCAGCTGGAACCACTCTAAGCGGCATGCCTCATTGTTTGGACTTTGTCGTGCTGGGCAAGTTCTGAGTCAACGACCTTCATCTCATCAACTCCTTCAGCCCGCCGTCTCACTACAATTCTGCAATGTGAAATTGTAACTGCTCGTAACCCGCCAGCCAGGTCACTACCAAGAGATCTGTTACTGCTGGTTACACTTCGTCGAAGGAGCTACAATCTATTTTTTTCGGAAGCCATGCCGAGACATCCTGGAGGAAGCCATTTTTAGCCTATTTTCAATTTTGAAAAAATAGGCTTATGAGATCACCTTTTGTCCGTGTGTGTGTGCGTGTGTGTGTGTGTGTGTGTGTGTGTGTGATTCGTGTGTGTGTCCCCCCCTAATAAAATCTAAACGGCTGGAGCGATTTCAATGAAACTCGGGAAGTTCATAGCACTATTCCCGGCGACATCGACCGTGCCCTTCAAATTTTGTTACGTCTCACCAATGCAAAATGGCGGCTGTGCGAAATATTTCACTAGCATTCAATATCTCCGAAACTATTACCGATATCGCCCTGAAATTGTGTACGGTGATAAAGGGAACTACTAGAAGTTCACCTATGAGACTTTCAAAAACCTGGTGACTACAAAACCAACATGGCGGTCAAGCGAAGTTGAGACTTTTAAATAGACTTTTCTCGCGATTTAACTATCCACACGTAATGAAACTTGGTACAGCAAATGTTTATACACATTGTAATGCACTGGAGTCTAATTTAGTTCAATTGTTTACATAACTTCAAAATGGCGGCTGTGCGAAATATTTCACTGACATTCTATATCTCCGAAACTATTACAGATATCACCCTGCAATTTAGTACGGTGATAAAGGGTACTGATACAAGTTTACCTATGTATATTTCATAAACCTGTAAAGTAGAGAACGAACATGGCGACCAAGCGAAATTGAGACTTTTAAATAGACTTTTCTCACGATTTAACCATCCAAACGTAATGAAACTAGGTACAGCAAGTGTTTATACACATAGTAATGCACTGGAGTCTAATTTAGTCCAATTGTTTACATAACCTCAAAATGGCGGCTGTGCGAAATATTTCACCGACATTCTATATCTCCGAAATTATTACAGATATTACCCTGCAATTTTGTACGGTGATAAAGGGTACTGATATAAGTTTACCTATGTATATTTCATAAACTCGTAAAGTAAAAAACGAACATGGCGACCAAGCGAATTTGAAATATTTTAATAGACTTTTCTCGTGATTTAACTCTCTGAGCGCAGTGAAATGTGGTACAGTAAATGATTTTGCAGATTGTAATGCACTGCCATCTAATTTAAATCAATTGTTTACAAAACCTCAATATGGCGGCTGTGCGAAATTTTAAAATTAAGTTTTTATTTCTTGTGTTGTAATCATGCGATCGAAGTGAAAGTTTGAATAATGAACCTAGGCAATAATTGTCCTTGAATGGTACATAATTCTATGGCCTATACATATAACAATCCTAAATGGCGAGCTTCCGAAATATTTAGACGATTCTCAACCAAACTGAATTTTTTATGTTCATAGAGACTATGAACATATGTTCACCTATAGGACTTTCATTAACCTGGTGAGCACAAATCCAACATGGTGGCGACGCGAAGTATAAATATTTAAATGGACGATTCTCGCGAATTAACTATCCGAGTGCTGTGAAACGTTGCACGTTAAATGCTTATACAAATGTTGATCCACTGGCATCTAATTTATTTCAATTGTTTGCATAATCACAAGATGGCTGCTGTGCGTAATTTTAAAATCTCGTTTTTACTTCTTGTGTTCTAATCATGCGATTGAAGTTTGAATACCACACGTACACAATAATCTTAATGTAATAGTACAAAAATAAAAATCCAACCTGGCGACCATATGAAATATTTAGACGGTTCTCAATATCTACGAATCTGTTACAGCAATTAAACTGAAATTTTGTATGTTGTTAGAAGAAATTAAAATGAGCAGGATATATGAAAATAGGCTGTATAGTTCTTTACGGAACTACTTGTTATTTTATTTTATGACCCGCTCCCTTCGGGCCAGCTAACCCATGGCCGTGTTCCAGCACTGCACTTGAAAATTTGGATCGTGCTGAACCAACGCTTCGATTCTGCCCTGTCCGAGCAAAACAATACCACTTCCTGCTACTGTCTGAGCGAGTCACCTGCAGGATGATTTTATGGGAAGATACTCTGTATCAAGTATCCAACCATTGGTAACGCCAACTTTAATCAAGCTTGTTTAATATATTTACAAGGCCAAGCCTTTGTTTCTTCTATTTTTTTGATCTTTTCTTGAAAGGACTTCTTTAGTCGCCTGTTATTAGGCTTTTTATGCATTCGTATTGTAATTCATATTTTCTAGTCAATGTTGATTCTGAGTTTCCTGGAGAAACAATACATTTTGAATTGCCTTCCTTTAACTATCATTCTAATGAAAATATTTGTTATTGATTCAAAAAATCAAATAAATGTATTAACTCTAGTCATCAACGTTTGGTCTCTTCCTTGTCGCTCTATTTACATTCCACTGTGTGCCCTAAACCTAATCCTCTGCTAATTCCCAGGTGGGGTGTGCTACTCCAACCACCCCTTACCATGGTACCTGAAACCCGGGATCCAATCCGTTACCTTTACCCTGAGAACACATATTTATAATAATAAAAATCTGTGTAATCTAATATTTACTAAATATTTCAGTTTACCGTGGCCAAACGCGGGAGCTCTGTTTGAGAACACGAACAGTCCCATCATACCATAAGCAGCTTCATTCCTGGAGAGTGGCTCTCTGCCTGGCGTTTCAAGGAGAGTGGTTAGTTATTTTACACTTCCAGCTATGCCAGTAACAATTCACGACAAGTTGTTAAATTCACGGGCGGCTTATAAGGACCAACATACCCGTTTCCAAAAATATCTAGCTTCCTTACCTAAGGATGAACAAAATCTTGACATCATTTCTCAGAGCTTGAAAGCTTACGAGCAAGCTTACGAGAAGTATGATCTCGTACAGCTTGAAATTGAAATTAAAAGTCCAGAGCAAGAAGTAGATAGAGAAGATTTGAAAATAATTATTTTGAAGAACACGCTCAGGCCGTAGATCTAGTTCGCGCTTTAACCATGGAGTTATGGGCAGAAGAAACTAGGGACAATTAATAGTGGGAACAATAGAAAACCATTATTAGGTAAAATTGAAATTCCACGCTTCTTTGGGAAAGAAGACAGGTGGCAATCATTTTTTGAATTATTCTGTTCACTAGTGAATGAAAACACGGCAATTCCAGAAATTCAAAAGTTCCATTATTTAAATTCTGTGTTAGAAGGCCCTCCCCTTCAGCTTATTAAAGAACTTCCCTTAACAGCAGAAAATTATAATATATCCATAGATTTACTTAAAGGTCGTTATGGCAATGAATGATTATGCATTCAAAGACACATACAGGCTTTATTTAACCTACCTTACTTACGTGCTGGCAATCTGTCAACATTACGTGCCTTATGGGATACTGCTCAGCTACATGTTAGAGCGTTGGCAAGACTGAACCAGCCAGTCGAGCACTGTGATTTATTCTTTATTCATTTAATTACTTCCAAGTTTGATCCTGCAAGCTTAAAAGCATGGGATATTGAAATAGCAAACAATTCGTCATATACCTATGATTCTTTGCTTGCATTCATAAACAGCAGATGTCAAGTTCTCTCGGCCGTAGTCTGTCATACGTCAAGTGGTGCAGATAACAAATCTAATGTTGTCAAACCAGTTGGTACTAAAATAAACAAATCTGCTGTCTTTACTGTTCAACCTAACTCAACAGATTGTATTCTCTGCAAAGCACCTCACAGGTTATATTCCTGTGTTGCCTTTAAAGCTCTTTCTACCGATGAAAGACGCAAATTAATAGCCCAAAACAGATATTGCTACAACTGTCTGTCAGCTAGGCATATGTTGCCTGATTGCTTATCTAAAAATACTTGTTCACATTGCAAGGCGCAACATCATACCTTGCTTCACAGGTTTGAAAGGCCATGTCAGGCTCCTTCCCCTGGAAGTTTCAAAGAAACATACCCAGGAGCCAATGCGCAATCTTATACCCAGAGCTCTAACTCGAATCGCAGTTCCCAGGTGCTGCTGTCAACCGTGTTATTGAAAGTTCAGGATTCTTCTGGTAGATGGCTTGAAGCACGTGCCTTATTGGACAATGCTGCCACCCATGCTTTTTAAGTGAGCGCCTTATTAAAAAACTTGGTCTTCCAAAGCAACCTATATTAATTCAGGTTACCGGTATCAACAATAGCAATGTTAAATCTTTGCATTTTGTTACAATTCATCCTAAAGATGCTGTTAATTGTAATACAACATTACAGTTGAATTGTCTTGCCATTGATACTATTGGCAGTAATACCCCTAGCACTTCTTTTGAAATTAGAAATTGGCAATTTCCTCATGACATTCAGTTGGCAGATCCGACATATAATACAAGCACTCCAGTAGACATACTTCTTAGTGCCCATGTATTTTGGTAATGTCTCCTTACTTCTAAAGTCAAAATATCACCAGGAGTGTTCACTCATCATATGAAATTAGTCTGGTTAGTGACGGATCAAGTCCCTTGTAAATTATTTCAAAATTTCTCACAATGTCATTTTGTTAATACAAGTCTTGATCAAAACTTAGAAAGATTTTGGAAAATTGAAACTATAGATTCAGTTTCACCTTCGTCAGTTGAAAATGAAATGTGTGAAAAACGGTTTTGCGAAACAACTACACGCACTTCAGAGGGTAGATTTCTAGTAACCATGCCCCGCGTGGATAATCGACCTCTTTTTCTTGAAACACACCCTAGAGCTCTGAGAGCACTCTATGCTGCTGAAAGCAAATTTAAACGTGACCCTGTTGTCAAAACTCAATATTCTGCATTTATGGAAGAATATGAGGCGCTTGATCATATGAAGGTTGTTACCAGGAGAGATGATGCTTCATATAACCCACCTGAAATCATTTATCTTAATCACCATCCTGTTTGGAAGAACGAAATATTAAAGGAAAACATAAGAGTGGTCTTCAATGGCTCTGCTTTGGATGCCAACGGAACTTCTCTGAATGATACTTTATCACCTGCCCCTCCATTTCAATCTAACATCTCTTCTGCTTTAACAAATTTTCCTCTTCCATAGTTATCAGACTTGCCGGATGCTAGGAAGATTACAGGATCCTCTCTAATCGTTTCCGACTCTCCCCTTCTCTTACAGCGATATCATTCTTCTTTCCATAAATTGGTAATGTTTATGGCTTATCTCCCTCTATGGATATATTTGGAGTGAATCAACCTCTATTTTCTAAACCATATTTAACCATTTCTGAGCTAGGTTTAGAGACTATAAAAATCTTACGGCTTGCTCAACGGGAAATATTCTCTGAAGAACGTCAGACCTTTTCTCAAGGTCAATCCCTTAAGAAGTCGAGTAGGCTTTTCTCTCTCGCCCCGTTTTTTGGATGCTGATGGCTTGCTGAGAGTAGGAGGACGTTTATCTTAGTCTGAACTTTCTGAGGTTAAGAAACATCCAATTATTCTTACCTCAAAACATCATGTCACCTTCTTAATTATTCGCCAATATCATTACCAGCATCTTCATGCTGGCACTCGCACATTACTTTTTGTCATTCGTGAAAGGTATTGGCCCATGAACGGAGTACATGAAGTCCTCTCTGTTATCCGGAAGTGCATTCCATGTTTTAAATCCAACCCTAAGATTACCGCTCAATTCATGGGTGATCTTCCCACGTTTAGATCTGCGCCTGCCAGATATTTTACTTTCATGGGGTGGATTATTCCGGTCCGATTGTTTATAAAAAATCCCCTGAGGCTAAAAATGTATTTCTGGAAAACTATATATTTCTCTTTTTGTATGCATGGTTACCGGAGCAGTTCACTTAGAACTTGTTACCAATGCCTCTACTGCTTACTTTTTGGCAGCTTTTGCCAGATTTTCTGCCCGCCGAGGTCATCCTTCAGAAGTGTTCTCGGATAATACTAAAAATTTTGTCCGAGCCTCTGAGCAAATTAAGAGAGCTCTTACTTATAATTCACGTTAGAAAAGATTACTGATTATGCTCACCACGGTGGGTGAGTGGATAGCGTATCGGTCTACTAACCCCCAAGATTGCAGGTTCGCTCCTGGCCGTGCTAAGTGATTTTTGAAAGGCGGCAAAAATACGACACGCATGTCATACGATGTTGGCATGTCAAAGAACCCATTTGAATTCAGTAGGCCGTGTTCAAAATGGCAAAATTAATCTCGGGATTTTCCGCCAACACAAAGTTCCTCATTGCTCTACTAGAAAGCGCTATAGTGTTCAAGGAGCTTAGATATCTAACCTCCTTGACTTTCATAGTGATTCAAGGAACAACGAAATTCGACATGCAAGCTACCCTCTGGGTGTCAAATTACAAAGCTTGCACCCGGCACCCGAGGCCATACGATATTATTATTATTATTATTACCAGAGAAATTTCAAGTGGCACTTTATCCCCCCTTATGCACCTCATCAAGGTGGGCGTTGGGAGTCTTGTGTTAAACTCACCAAGAAGCACCTTAGACGAGTTTGTGGTCCCACCCTCCTTTCTCATGAAGAATTTAATTCCTTAATTATTTTTATTGAGGGCATAATTAATTCTCGCCCTTTATCTCCCTTATCTAATGGCCCTTCAGATCTTCTGCCGTTAACGCCGGGTCATTTTCTTATTGGTGGCCCATTAACTGCCTCCTCCCCCCCCCCCCTTTGTTATATTCTAATTCTGCATCTTCTTTAGCCATTTCTTGGCGCAAAATTGAACTAAAACTAAAAACTTATGTTGGTCATTTTCTCAGGCCTATCACCATGCTTGCTCCTTTACCACGCGAAGCCTAACTCTTGCGCTTTCTTCCTGAAATGTTTTCTCTCGCCCCTCCCAGCATGTTCGCTTTTGCGAATCGTTTTGTAGTTTTTGTTTCCCGTACGGTTTGAAACATCCCATTATTTTACTTCGCTATAATTGCAATATGAGCGCGGTGTTCTGTTTATTTATTCTTTAGTTAACTTATGTTTCAATTGAATTGTTGTTCTTTATTATTTCTTGACTACTCACCTTTTTCTGAAGCGTGTTTATCTAGACGCACCGCACTGTCACACTTTCTCACAAGTACTGTGCTTGCATCAGCGGTAACCCTCGCAATGTGTATGGAGCTATGCGCTGATTGGCTGTTGACACCCCTCCTCCCATCTGGAATGTTCGGCGCACTATGATGTCATTTCCACTAAATATTGCCTTCATCGCCGTTCTACTGTGTCTGTCTACATCTGTCTACGCCTGACCACGGCTGTCTGCCTGACCACAACAAGGCCCTTATTGGGTCAGCACTGTTGGTAAATATCGTGCAGCTGGAACCACTCTAAGCGGCATGCCTCATTGTTTGGACTTTGTCATGCTGGGCAAGTTCTGAGTCAACGACCTTCATCTCATCAACTCCTTCAGCCCGCCATCTCACTACAACTCTGCAATGTGAAATTGTAACTGTTCGTAACCCGCCAGCCAGGTCACTACCAAGAGAGCTGTCACTGCTGGTTACACTTCGTCGAAGGATCTATAATCTATTTTTTTTGGAAGTCATGCCGAGACTTCCTGGGGGAAGCCTTTTTTTAAATTTATGACCCGCTCCCTGCGGTCCAGCTAACCCATGGCCGTGTTTGAGCACTGCACTTGAAACTTTGGATCGTGTTGAACCAACGCTTCGATTCTGCCATGTCCGGGCAAAACAATACCACTTCCTGCTACTGTCTGAGCGAGTCTCCTGCAGGATGATTTTATGGGAAGATACTCTGTATCAAGTATCCAACCATTGGTAACGCCAACATTAATCAAGCTTGTTTAATACACTGAAGAAAATGGAAATTGCAACACCCAGAAGGAGTGGTGCTACATTGCTGCAATTGAACATGCAGGACAAGTTTTCGGTTGTGATTCGATTATTACACTTTCAGGTCCCTCTGACCTCAAGTTTCGACAACAGTCAATACAGGATGTGCCCACCACGGGCTGTAATACATTGATGAATTCCTTGAGGCATGGAGTCAATAAGGCCCTGGATCACTTCCTGAGGATTTGTGGCCCATGCTTGCTGCACAGCATGCGTCAGTTATTCCAGAGTTGAGGGTGGCTGAGGACGGTTGGCCAGTTGGCGACCCATCATGTCCCACACATGCTCAATAGGACTGAGGTCCGGGGATCTGGTGGGCCATTCTAAGGTTGTGATGTCGTGGAGAGTTTCTCTGGAGATGCGTGCAGTGCGAACCCGGGCATTGTCCTGCTGAAACATCCCATTAGCAATGTTCGCCATCATAGGGACAACCACTGGATTGAGTACCCTATCAACTTACTGTCGAGCAGTCATAGTGCCCTCAACAAGCACTAATTGTGATTTCACATTAAAGCCAAGAGCTTCCCAGACCATAATGCTTGGTGTTGGCCCTGTGTGCCTCTCGACAATCAGGTCAGGGCGGCCCCTCTCCCCAGTACGTCGGCGCACACGATTACGGCGACCACTGCGGGCAAGACAGAAGCGCGATTCATCACTAAATACGACCCTATGCCATTCGTTGACCCACGTCGATCGTTCTCGACACCAGGCCAGCCTTACACGTCGCTGTAGTGGGGTCAATAGGACACCTTCTGCAGGTACATGGGATCGTAAGCCACCTGCACGCAGGCGATTACCAACTGTTTGTTGTGTAACGTGGGGTGCCACAACTGCTCGAATTGGAGCTGCTGTTGCATGGGGTTCCATCCGGGCCATCCGAATGATGCGGCGATCCTCTCTCACAGTGTTCTGTCGCGCTGGGCCTGTGCCAGGTCTACGAGTGTGGGTACCTTCATTTGACCACTGCTGCCATACAAGTTGTACCGTAGATGCCTGTCGGCCAACAAGTGCAGCGACAGTCCTTAGCGATAATCCAGCCTCACACAGCCCAATTATCCGAGTCCTCTCAAACGGCGACAATTGTTGTTAGCGTGCTCTTCTCTGTCGTCGAGGCATGTTTGACGGGGAACACTTCACTGCACAGACTGCAAGTCAACTACGCTACAGCCGAGTCCGTATACTGGAGTTGATTCCTCCGCGACCAATCACGTGGGGAGACCTGTAGCAACAATCCAATGGGTCTGAACAGGGGTGGGCTACTCCCGTATCCCGCGATTCTCATCACGTGACATCTTGCTTGCTGGTGACGTCACACGGAGGGAACATGCTGTCACCTTAAGATAGTTGGCTTGCAATAGTAGAATTCATACTTGCTGAAAATCGCGTCTAGCTAGAATACCGTTGCATACCTGATTTGTTATATCGTGCCTTGTGGTTAACAATGAGTAATGGCAGTAAATGCAAAGTTAATTGTGCTTTGGCACAGTGGGGGTCCAACACCGCCGGTACTGGTGTTATGTATCACAGGTTTCCAAAAGGAGAGGAGCTCAGACGAGTGTGGGTGCTACGCTGTAAGCGAAGTGACAAATTCAACCCCGATAACGCTGGAGTGTGTTCTATACATTTTTGTCCAGAAGACTATGAACGAGATTTCAAAAATGAACATTTGGGATTACCAAAGAGAAAAATATTGGGTGCTGATGCTGTTCCGTCTATTACAGTTCCCGGCTCAAGCAACAGCGGGGCCGATAACCCAGATATTAGGCCCCTTAAAACATATTATCATCATCATCAAGCAACAGCCCAAGCACCTTCGCGGACTAAATTGCAGAACGGGTATTTGTTTAATTATTGAGTGTACGAGTAATTTTATTTGGTTCAATAAATATGTTTATCGGTATTTGGAGGAATCTACTATCTCGAAGGAAGCTACAGTACTTATTTGTCAGCCTAGAGTTGATGCAGCATAAATAGGTGCCATTCTCTAGAATTCAATGTAAATACGGTAGTCTTAGTATTTGTTATTTAAAAAAAATTAGATTTTATTCTCGTACGTGGCGTACATATCATGAAACACAACTCTAATTTAAACTCTACAGGTCGCCAGGGGCAGAGAAAAGCGTCATGAAGCTAGGAGCGTGAGGAAATGGGCACTGTCGACTTTGGAGACTTTGTCACAAAAAAAAAGTACAAAACGGAAACTTGATCAAGGAAGTAACACTGAATCACTGCAAAATGATGAAATTATACAACTTCGAAAACGGGTCGAGGTTTTGGAAAATATAAATGTGGATTTAAGACGTAGGGAAGCGGCTCTAAGAAAGCTCAAAAACCCATGATATATTGTATCAATGAACGTACATATGAGTACTTTTAGAAGGGAGATGGTAAAAGCTCTCTCCGCTTGTTTTACTGCAGGGCAGATTCGATGTTTGTTAGGAGTTAAGAAGAGGGTGAAATGGTCTTCAGAGGACATAGCAAATGCCCTCGCACTAAGATCACTTTCGAAGGAAGCATACGAATATTTGAGAAAACGCAACTTTTCGCTACCATGCCGTTCAACTCTACAGAAATGGATTCGGCAATTTAAGTGCAGACCTGAAATTCTCAGAGAGGTGCTTTGTCTGTTGAAAGCCAGAGTGGCAAATAACAAGGACTCAGAAAAAATTGCAGTTTTGTCGTTTGATGAATAGAATATTGACGGCTTAATAACCTACGATTCATCAGACGATCGCATATTAAGGTCCCACAGTAACGTCCTGGTAGCTAGTGTCCGAGGGCTGTTTGCTAAATGGAAGCAGCCCGCTTTTTATAACTTCGATGTGACAATGATTTCAGAGTTGTTACAAAACATTATTAGCCAGCTTGAGGGTTGTGGCATCGTATTATCGCAATAACTAGTGATATGGGAGCGAAAAACTCTAAAGTCTGGAAGGAGCTAAATGTAAACAGTAATAAAAGTTTTCTCAGCAATCCAGTGGACAGTAACAGAAATGTGTGGGTTTTCTGTGATGTACCCCATCTGTTGAAATTGTTAAGAAATCACTTTCTAGATGAAGGTTTCGTGTTAGACGATAGCTCAGAACTTCATAAGAAGACGATAGAAGACCTACGTCAGGACGCGGACTTTAATCCAAATACAGCACGTCACCTCAACAAGAGACGCAAAATAAAGGCCATGGAAAAGTATTCGTTGATGAAGAGACGAATGTGGGTAGCTTCGGCCTCCTTAAAAAGTAATAAGTCTGCGAAATGTGAGTTGTAGACACACTTATATTAACAGCTGTTAACAGTGTTTATATGTAGGGAGTAGTTAATTCTAACAATATACTTGGTTGTTTTTCCTCTTAATACTGTACCTTATTTATAATGTATTACATGTTCAGTTTCGATTATCATTTACTTTCATTGGACCAATAATTTATTGAGGTATTGTGAATTATTGAGTGTACCATCCTTGGGGCTACTGTTGAACTGCAGGCACCTACTAGTAGCTGCTGCTAGCCCGAGGAGCCCTCCCGGCCGCGTCACGAGCAGTGAGCCAATGAGAGCGCAGCGGGCGGGAATGACCTACCTAATATACTCTAACTACCTTGGGGTCTGAAACTTTGATCGTTTACATACCTACTTGGTATGTTCCATACCTTGAAAATCAACACAAACAACCAATGCCTTCATGGTGTAGCCATTTCCATTTTCTTCAGTGTATATTTACAAGGCTAAGCCTATTTTTCTTCTAGCTTTTTTGGATCTTTTCTTGAAAGGACTTCTTTAGTCGCCTGTTATTAGGCTTTTTATGCATTCGTATTGTAATTCATATTTTCTAGTCAATGTTGATTCTGAGTTTCCTGGAGAAACAATACATTTTGAATTGCCTTCCTTTAACTATCATTCTAATGAAAATATTTGTTATTGATTCAAAAAATCAAATAAATGTATTAACTCTAGTCATCAACGTTTGGTCTCTTCCTTGTCGCTCTATTTACATTTCACTGTGTACCCGAAATCTAATCCTCTGCTAATTCCCAGTTGGGGTGCTACTCCAACCACCCCCTACCACTTAGTAATAAATTTTCTCATTTCATGTGCTTACTTACTTTACACTTAACTATATTTACAATTCATACATCATATCAGTGTTCTTAGGACAAAAACGAGTAGAGAAGTGTTCTCACACTTAGGGGTCCTCTTTAAAGGGCCTAAGATTTCAAGGAGGATGGCTGTAGGTTCGTTAACCGGGAGGTACAGATGCAGGTTGAGCCTTCTCCTTAACAGCTGCTCGAGAGGCTCTGCGGCCTCTCGTTGCAGTGTAACATCCTGAATGTTAAGCTATTCATCTCACTCTTTCAGGACCTGGTTCGAATATTTATTCGGTGTCTCTGCATCGGACCTGTGAGGAGTCTCTCTAAAGATGGCACAGAAGGTTTTTATTTTCCATAAGACCTTACCTCTTTTCTTTTAGTCTGCTACTAAGGGTTTCTCTTCATGGCGGTCCGACCTGTCATTTAGTCTGTATTTGAGCGTTGAACATATTGTTTACAAACTTGTATAAACGACTATTCAACGTTCCAAAGCGCAGATCAGAACTTTATACCCACTGATCAATACCTAAAGTAAACTGAACACCAGAAATGTCTTACACATATACACTGCACTCATCTGTCTGATCACCATTTACGCATTCCCAGCAATAGGCGTTCTTTCATTCTCCAAGCTCATACGATTACAATCTATCCAAAACTGGCTTTTACTCCTAGCAGTGAAATCCGAATATAAACTGCGTATTACAAACATGCACAGAAACACTAAAATCGCGTACCTCCTCGACTTTATTGCCAACTTCAATCGTAAATTCTACATCAAAACCGCTCTCAACACCAATTCACTCATACGCTGACTAGGCAGATATGAACCTGATCCCACCACAACCAGAGAACGAAAACCAAAATACAGACTTATGCTCAAACAGATGCTACAAAACGCAGAATCACAATACACCTAGTCAACAAAAATAGTAACTAAGAATAACTCAACCTCACTTCACCGACCAAAATCACTACCAGTACAAAACAACAGTTAAGGCCCACTGGCTGAATTTGGACGTGACTGTCCAACGTCAGACTAAACTTTTCCCCAAGCGTTAAAGTCATGAGCTCAAAAACCATAAATACACAATATACAACCCTCATTATTCATAATATCAATAAAAAACATTTCCAACGCCACCAAATCACCCACAAATAACACTAAACCAACAGCCAATCACAGCGCTGTATTTTCGCCAGACCTCACTCAATGTAGCCAGTAGCGAAAGCAGAGCTTGGTACTAGCTTTTTACATTACAAGCACTACAATTACGAACCTGATAAGGGACCCCTAAGATAAATTACCAACAATTACTCTTCCCCTGGTACAACTATGGGAATACTTTTAGCCAAATAACACCGTATTGGCAACGTTTAAGCTTCAACTAGCAACTTCTCCTCTCTACTCGCTACCACCCTGAGATGCTGCTGCTGTTTCACCACTGCAGTCTTACGTCAGATGGTTAGCTAAATGGACAGTCTAATTCTAGAATCATTTGCCCACGAAGCTGACTATCTAGGCCATGTCTCAACTGACAGGAGGGTAATCTCAATTTCATGTATACGCTTTACGCCATTCTACGCCCGCTGTAAGTAATATAAATTCCAAGCAGTGGGTTTATATATACTGAGCCCGTATGAGCTCATGCAAGTGATTACTTCTTAACAAACATATTTGTCACACCACTGATGCACAGAACGCACTTCGGAAGCTCTGAGCTAATTGCAAGTACTCTTTTTACACTGGTACTGCATTCCAATGTCATTTCTGGATGCATTTATTTATTTCTTAATTTTCGGACATTTGATAATTCACGTATAGTAATTCTTCATAATTTACCACGTTATTGTGGCTTTGAAATACGTTAAACCCCTAGTACGGTATTTTTCCTCGCAGATATGCGAATTAGGGTTAAATAGTCGCTGCACGACTTATAAAGTTCTTCTAGAACACGGAACATCGTCCAACGTGACGACACAAACCTATCGAGATTGTCATGTCTACTTGACGCACGTTGGGAAGAGTCCCTATGGTTGAATCAGGGAGTGTAAAACAGCACGCTATGCATTGCGTGAGTATCATTGTAAGACGCCGTGTAGGCGCGTGAATTGAAAACAAGTGTAATAATTGTGAAAGCGTAATTTTCATACCAGCACGTGGTCAGATTTTGTGATACCACGTTGCGCTACTTTGTTCCACGAGGAGTGGAGAATTTATGTATAAAATTGTGAGTACAGTACAATCACGCTAATATCTAGGGTATTTCAAATACTGAACAGCGATATTTATTATCACATTATTAAATCAACGATTACGACGATTCATGAAGATTGTGTTTGCAAGTCTTAGATTCTGAGAGCTGAACACCATCTGCTGTGTTCTTAACGCCTGTGGCAGACACGAGAGCCATTTTTAAACAAGTCTGCAATATATGTGTAAAATCTGTGTTACATCTAGAACAAGTACCACGCTAGCTAACTTCAGTGTAAAATTTAACCTACCACGAATTACCACGAATTTCTACAATCACCGCGTGGACGACATGTACAACCTTTACTGTAAGATGTCTATGATGGAGTAAATCATACCATGAGGGGATGTCGAGAGGAACAGCTCTTCCAAGAGGAGGAAACGGAAAGGACGCAGGATCCAATAAATGATGGACGAGGAGAACCCTCTTACCAAAGGAGATAAATCCCTAATACAGGTAACATGAGGTCCAATACGTCGTAATGTGAGTCCTGTACTTCTTTTAATTGTTAAGATTTATTGCTTCAGTATAGTAGTCTAGAACCGTATCCGATGGCAACCATTTAGGTAGGATTTTGTATAATATTAATTACCACTGTGTTTTTCTTACATAGCCTTGAAAAGCCTGGTCTGGAAGTAACCTGTTAGACACCCTATGACATTGCTATGCCGGTGCACTGATGCAACCGTCAAACCCACTATTGAATATCTACCCACTAATTTGGCTTAGCTCCGTGAGCTCTTTTCTTCAGCAGTAGTAGCTGAATGCAATTTTTTGGAGGATGACTGTCACATCCCATGGTCAATTTTAGACACCCTTTCTATGATTTTCTTTTGTCTACGTAATTTATGGCCGTATCGTTTGGTGCAATGTTGACACAATCGCCACCTTTGTGAAGGCTTCATTTTGACATTTAAATGTGCAGCTCAGACGCCACATTATTCCAAGTTGGAATCCCATGAGTAAACGTACAAGCGTTTAGGTAACCCTGTACTAAGCTTTAATACACCGACGTATCGTTTTGTACAACACGAGAAGTGTGAGTGTCGTCAAGTTTAATCTTCAGTTGTGTCGAAGGTTGACACTAACATTTTTCTAAAGAAAGCTTCTATATAATTGTGAGAAGTGTAGGCATATGTTTGTAAAGCAAAGCACTCAGAGAGAAGTATTATCTCTGTCAATTAGTATTATCTGATTTAATTATTAATTTATATCCCTATGGATTGAATTTAACTGTACAGATCAGTGTTATGGACACGTTAACCTACGTACAAGTATTAGAGGCCGCAGATTAGACTGTAATTGTGTAATCCCAGTGTATTTTTGATTCCGAGAGAGCATAGTTTTGTGTGCACTATGTCATGCGCGTACGGCAGTTAGAAGGCTCGACAAATTCAAGGTCGTGCCTCCCTTACGAACTAACGTTACCCAAAAAGCCCAGTGTTTTTATGTTAGACTAGCAGGTACCCGCGGCTTCGCCCGCGATCAAGACAATGGGGACGATGCATTATTGCTGATAATTGGTCTATTCTATTACAGCAATTGCGGCTATAGGTGTGTCCATTCTAATTCTGAATATTCTGATACATACAGTATATTTATATGATCAGCAAAGTGGGAATTTTATCGAGTTGTGAACGTCTGCAGGGTTCGTTGTTACATTATGTTAACACATTTTAAAATTACGTTTATGGTTTTGCCATCTTCTGCTGAGACTTAACGATTTTGTTGTCCGGATGCTCGCGAGCACGCCACATACAGTTGGCCATGGGAAAAAAATTGTTTTGTCTAAATGTACACGTGCTACTGTTAAGTGTGTGTCATTGCGCTTTGTTAAAGAAATTGCGAATATTGTTTGAAGAGGGAACTGCACTCTTGCACACTGGAATGGCAAATCTATCGGAATATGGGGAATTAAATGTATTCTTACTTAAGCTATTCTGGATGTAATTTGGCCATACTAATTGATGATTTGAACGTAAATATATCCCTATTAATAGACCTATAGTTAAATATCGCTCACCTTGGCCGGTGATGTACATTATGCAGTCTCTTCCAGTGTTACATCCCAGGGATTGAAATTCTCCAACGACCCTTTTGCCCCACATGCCTCTCTAAGTAATTAAAATTCCTGATTGTTGTTGTTTGAGTCTTCAGTTTTTTAACTGGTTTGATGCAGCCCTCCATGTATCCCTCTCCTGAGCTAATCGTTTCATTTCTACATAGCTACCACACCCTACATCCGAGGCAATCTGTTTAACCCTGGTTTACCCCTACAGTTCTAGTCTGCGACCCTCCCATCCATAACTACTGTCGACCAAACAATTATGTGTACTCGAGTTTGAAGTTTGTTTGTGTAGTAACCGATAGACCCATATAAAATCCAATAACATCATCATTTTCGTCGTTCTATTTTACGTTAGATCATGTAGGTTTGGAATTTTTAATTTATATTTTAATATTTTTTATCACAGTTGGAACACAAGAAGTGCCTGTTTTTAAGCGTTTTTCAACCATGCGTCACATTTAAGAATTATTATCTTACAAACCCGTCATCTGATCGAATCCAAATTTTAACACAACATACACTGGAATGTTGTATAACAGGTTTATTAATTTCAAATTTTCTTGTGTCCAAGAAACAAAGTTGTTATTATTTTTGTAAGGTAACTTTTCCTCGGCTCGGGATGGTTTGAAAATGTAGTTCTTGGTCGCGTTGTAATCCTTATACATCAAAACGGTATGCTGTATGATTGTGAAATACGTAAATTAATTCACTTATTGTATATCGGTTTGTATTTGTACGGAGAATTAAGACATGGTTCACCAGTTAGCCGCTCCGGTGAAAGCAGTACATCATTGCCAAGATGGGCTACATCACGCGTCATGGCACGTCTCGCTCGGAAGTGATGGGCTCCATATCAGCTACGCTGTATAGCATTTTCCGGAGCGGCTAACTGGTGAATCATGTCTTAATTCTCCGTACAAATACAAACCGATATAAAATAAGTGAATTATTTTACCTATTTCACAGTCATACAGCATAACCTTTTGATGTATAAGGATTACAACGCAACCAATAACTACATTTTCCAACGACCCCGAGCCGAGAAAGAGTTACCTTACAAAAATAATAACAACATTCGTTCTTGAACACACAAAATTTTGAAATTAATAAACCAGTTATACAACATTCCAATGTATATTGTGTTAAAATTCGGATTCGATCTCATTACGGGTTTGTGAGATAATAATTCTTAAATGTGACGCATGGTTGAAACACGCTTAAAAAGGGGCACGTTTTGTGTTTCAACTGCGATAAAAAATATTAAAATATAAATTAAAAATTCCAAACCTACATAAACTAACGTAAAATCGAACGTCGAAAATAATGATGTCATTGGATTTTATGAAGGTCTATTGGTTACTTCACAAACAACCTTCAAACTCGAGTGCACATAATATTTTGGTCGACAGTAAGCTTGCTATTCCTGGATGTCATAATATGTGTCCTACCCTCCTATCTCTTCTCTTCATTAGCAGTCGCCAGAATCATCTCTCCTCTCCCACTCGTCTTAATACCTCTTCATTTGTTACCCTAACTACCCATCTGATCATCATTCTCCCTTATCACCACATTTCAAAAGCTTCAATTCTCCTCTTTTCTGCTGCACCATTAGACCATTAGTACAACTCAGCAACTTTTCTAGGTTTAAGCCGTGCCTTGTGCGGGGATTCAATGGCCGTGAAAGACAAAACAACAACTTTATTGAAATAAGTTTGCCCAATTCCTCAGTAAGAGTAATTAAGAAACAATAATAATTAACGTGACAGCCGGTAGAATACGACACATTCGACTGTGAATCAACGTTGCAGATCATGGTTAAAAACGAAAAAGAGCAGATCAAAATTGGCAAACAAAAATATTCAGTTAAGAAAAAACAAATTTATTAAGAAAATGAAACTATACCGTGCAAAATAGAAAGTATCTTAACATTGTAAATTCGAGTAAACTTCTGAAAGCTCGCTTACAACAACCAGCCGAAAGAGTATAAAATTAGACTGAAAATCACGATCGTATCCGAGCCCCAAAAGCAACCTCTATATTGAAAATATATCTCATTTTACGCGTATCAATGCGAGGAGCAACGTTCGTGGTTAGAGGTGGGTACCGAACCCAGCGTTTTAAGGCCCTAAAACGAACGGTTTTTGAGATATTGCCAGAAAACTATCCCCGGTCTGCGAAATTTCAGCGGTTGCCATAATAACGTTGATCTGTTTCTCAGAGGGAACACAGTTATTTGGGAATATCTCCGAAACCGTTCATTTTAGGAACTTAAAAAGTGTGTTTCGGGGTCCCTACAGGACCTCCGAGTATTGTTTCTCGTATGTGGCGGCTTAAAATGAGCTAAATCCGAACATTTTACCGACTGTCCTTGCTCAGTGCCAAAGGGCCGAAAAAAGTCACTTACAAATTGAATTTTCAAAAACCGTTTCTTATTGTGCCTTTACATACTCGGATCAACCAACATGCAAAATTTCAGCTTTCTAGGTCTAGTGGTTTGGGCCCTACGTCGATGAGTCAATTTTGGATTGTCAATACCAAAGGGCCGAAAAAAGTCACTTACAAATTGAATTTTCAAACACCGTTTCTTAGTGAGCCTCTACATACTCGGATTAACCAACATGCAAAATTTCAGCTTCCTAGGTCTAGTGGTTTGAGCCCTGCGGTGATGAGTCAGTTTTGGATTATATATAAGAGATGAGACTTTCCGAGTCGATTTGATCGTAGAAATATGGATTATAGCTCTTTTTTCGCGTATCAATGTGAGGAGCAATGTTCATGGTTTCCAATTCGAAGAAGTGGGAACAGAACCCAGCGTTTTAAGGCCCTAAAACGAACGGTTTTCGAGATATTGCCAGAAAACTATCCCCGGTCTGCGAAATTTCAGCGGTTGCCATAGTAACGTTAATCTGTTTCTCAGAGGGAACACAGTTATTTGGGAATATCTCCGAAACCGTTCATTTTAGGAACATAAAAAGTGTGTTTCGGGGTCCCTACAGAACCTCCGAGTATTGTTTCTCGTATGTGGCGGCTTAAAATGAGCTAAATCCGAACATTTTGGATTATATATAAGAGATTAGACTGTGAATCAACAATCAAAGACGACACATTCCGAATGGAATGTTGGTTACTATCCTAAAATGACCCTACTGAATATAGGTCACAGCTGATTGCTGTAATTTTGTTAGGATGACAATGATGTCATGATTATGAAGTCTGCTATGAGAGCGACTTTTTGGATATGCTATTTCTTGATTTACGTAACTTACGAGGGGATTATCCCAGTTATTTTATTGAGCAGAAAAATTGTATAAGAATAACAAATAATGTTATTGTTGTGTCCGTAGAGGGACAAGTTGAAGGGTGGAATGAATACCTTCAACCATTGTACGTATATTCCGGCGTTGGTGATTCGCTTTTGGTCACATTGAAGCGAGATATTATGCGCAACTGTTGAGCCGCTAATTATTGTTGTTGTTGTTGTTGGAGCTTTTTGATAGCCGATGGTATTATGCTGACTGTTAAGAGTAATGAATTTCGTAAGCATCTCTTCTGAAGAGACTTACAGTTTTATGCAGCCTGTGTCATTAAGTTCATCTGTGAATTTTAATGATAATACAGCAAAGGAATTAACCAACGAACTAAACATAAAATAAATCAAGAAACCTAATTATTATAAACCGACGTTATAAATATGATAAATTAATCTGTTAATAGACTAAATTTGAACCTATTTTTTTGATTGCTGACCGACACATTCCGACTGGAAATGGAATTAGGACAGCTGACACTTTTGAGACGACGAAAATCACTGGAACGTTTTAGTTCGTAACTTGTGGGCTGCTGTGATTTTAAGCGATGTTAGCCGCAGTTATTACTGCGCTATCGCCAACCTAAATACGTGCTTGATGTGACGATTAAGGGCAAACAGCATCTTAATCGGCGTATGTAGGCCTTGAAAATAATAACATTGTGGGTTCCATTTCATTTTCTTGAGTGTATATTCTGAATCTCCTGTACTATTGTGTGTTATCAATTATAGCTTTGTTGTTTCTTTATCGGTTAGGATATTGGTTGCTATTCTAGTCTAGTGTAAATTGCTTCCTACGGACGTTTCTCGCCGTAATTTGATGTAAAAGTGGTTTTAGCTAGACGATTTAAATTTAAATGACTAAATGCGGAAGTGGTACCAACGTAACTTAGATTATACTTATTGTTGATATTAAATGTAAATTCTGTTCTTGACATGTTGACGATTAAATAACTTCGCTTTGCTCTAAATTCTACTGGTGTCACTATTTGTATTATCAACTATTTCACCTGTATTCGAGTAGGGATTTCTTCACGTGCCAAGTTTCAAGCTTTGTTGCTTTTTTCGATTTCTGTAATAAGGACAGTCTAGAGGGTTAACTTAGCTTCAGATAGGACTTGGATATTTATTTATATATTTTATAATTATTGACTTTGTGGACTAGCCGACTTCAAACCCTCCGAAGTAGGATAGGGGTTTGTTTTTAATGAATAAATTGTTCACGAATTTTACTTAAGCCCCGAACTTTTTATTTGCCAGCTTTGTGTTTACGGTGAACTTCTTTGGGCGTCTTTGACCCTTTCCCTCGTTACAGTCCAATACCTCCGGGTTATTGGTCTCATGCCGGAGCTAGCCTAAAGAAGTGCATCTGATCCTCTCAGGTTGTTGGTTTGGAGGTTGGGGCTGTCTGGAATGCCATTTATGGCTGATGGTAACACCGGTAATCTCCTCTGACGGGCACAATACGTCACTCAAAAGATCACTATTTATATTAAAAATTTCATAAAAATTTTAAGAAATTGCGGGGCAAATGGAGCTGCAATCGGATGTTATATACGAGATCAGTGACGATCTAAGAAATTTTTAGGCAACCGAAAGACGGAAAGTAAGGAAGCTAGGACTCTACAAGAAGATGAAGAAGAAATTAGAAATGCTAGGAGTCAAGAAACATTAAGGCAAGATCGACTGTCTAGATTAGAAATGCCTGGGTTTGAATTGGAGAGCGATAGATAATTCTGTGACCCAGAAATAGCTAGACCTTGTAATCAAAATGTAATTTTGTTGATACATTTTGATGATAACCCTTTTACGCTCTCAGGCATTGTTTATCTTACTGCAATCGAACGTTTGCGTGATATGCGACGTTATCTTGATGAAAATAGAATAGAATAGAATAGAGGGTTTCGCAGACGCAATCCAACAGAGATTTTGGTCAATTGAGGACCAACAGGACATAAGGGCTGAGATATGCTTGAAGAAGTATGCTTCATCAACACCAACTAGGTATGCGGAGTACTTCACGGCACAATTAGCTACGTTACAATACCATCAACCGCCACTTGCTGAAGAAGAATTAGTGCAAGCTATTTCGCGTCAGTTCCCCACGGATGTGCGCAGATATTTAATTGCAGCAGGAGTGGAGACATTAAAAGCAATGAAGATTTTTCTAAGCTCGTAATTTTGAATCCTATACAGAAGGCTGCATCTAAAGCAGTTCTAAGATACCTTGAGAAGAGCATTATTCCAAGAGCAGGAAAACCTGACATTTTATTAACGGATCATCGAAGTCAATATACCACTCTTGAGTTGCATGATGCCAGGGAAAGACTAGGTATAAAGCGTATCATTAGTTCTATAAGATACCCTGAATCGAATCCTACAGAAAGAAAGATGTCAGGGTTGGCAAATTCTGTCGTCTGTATTGTTCCGAAGACCACCACAGTTGGACTAAGGTTGTGCCGTTGTCGTCTTTTGTAAATGACGTAAGACAAAAGAGCTCCAATGATATTTCTGTCACTTTTCATTTCAACCAGACCCCTAAACGACCATGAGATGGGATGTTTTCAAATTCCATTAGATATCGAACCACCGATGGAACGAAGAATTGAATTAGCTAGAGATCACCTGAACAAGCAAGCAGATAAGCGATTAAAGCGAGTGATAGGAAAATGTTACAATTTACAATTGCAGGAAGGCGAGCTCGTTTTAGTACGTAAACCAACAGCATCAAACCTACCACTCAAGGTATATTCAAATTTCAAAAACTCTATATTGTGCCGTTCAAAGTTCATAGAGTTTACACCAATAATTGTTATAAAATTGTAGGGGTTGACAACAACCAAGTTCTGAGAAAGTTCAACCACACGCATTTAATGATATATTACCCTAAGTCGCAATAGATTGAAGAAAATACAGTTCAGAATACTAGTGGAACAATAAGGTTAATAAGAGTGTTTTCTATACTTCATTAATTGAGTCCACGAGTAATTGAACCCGTTGTTTGTGAACTTGAATGCTTGTCACACGGCGAGAGTCGAACTGCAACTTACGTGGCATTTTACGTATCAATTAAAGGGAAATTTATACTAACAGCTATACAGCATTTAGGCAACGCACTCAACATGAGGGACAGAGAAAATAATAATTGAAAAGAGAGGCAGAAAAATATAACAGGGTTATAATGAATTGTATTTGCCCGACGTCAATGGACTCCGACACCGCTTAACCGATTGCATTGAAATTTTGTAGGGTTGTAGTGCACATCCCAAGGATGGGTTATGGCAACAATAATTGTTGATAGCCCTGTCCATTCCCTTCATTTGGGCCCTTTGGCACTAATCCACACCGTTCCACCGGGCTCAAATCTACACCTTTTCACCGATTTGAACCGAATTTTACGTACTTACCATTTCGAACAAGACGAGTAACACTATCTTCTTGAAATTTCGGACAGCCCTCTCCATTCCCTTCATTTAGGCCCTTTGGCACAAACACTCCATTTCCATGCCCCACAGGCTTCACAATTTTATTTAAGGGCGTCATCATGGGCATGGGGACTTACAGCATTGGTGAGGATTCATTATTTTACAGTATGAGCGGAAAAATATAATTTTCGTTGTATCTATGCATACTTTATTTGAATTTTCTTTGTTTTGCCGACCAAATCCATACCATATTTCAGAGTCTTATTTTATACAGGTGGCGACACAGTTTGTACGGATGGTCTCGACACAGGCGTCTATCGTCTTAACCGTCTGTTATTCCTTCATGTAAATATTATCTCTTACAGAGACAGAATGAAAGCAGAATGGCACCTCATGATATGGCGTTGCCATGGAAACGTTCATCAATTTCGCATACCGGGAATAGTTTCCTTACATGCTTCTGCTTATGTGCATACTTTAATTGATTATTTTTGGTTTTTGGGTCTTTTTTATACTACGTGTGTTGTTTTTAGTCTACGAGTGTTTCAGTATTGATTTTATCTGAAGAAGGAGAGGTTTGGTAAATACAGTTTCACAGTTGATTTGTTACTAATTTTCTACTTATTGTGAACAGAGTTCGTCATCATATAGAACCTGGGTCCTTTCGGTGTATTACTTTCACCTCCAGATTTGGTCATCTGGGTGATATGGTGTTCTGAACAGGGTTAGTTTATCTCGTGTTCACATGGTGTCTCTGCACTCCTATGTGAGGCTCTTATTTAAGTGTGGGTGGACATACAGATGTTAGATGATATTTACTATGTATTGTCTTTTAGTATTCGTTATTTCCCTAAGCAAATGCATATATTATTATGAAGCTGGGATTCTAAGAGTTTATCAGCAGACTGCCATTATCATCTTTTAATGTTGCTATACGACAATACACGCAAGGCTAATGCAATGAAGAAATGTAATAGATAGGTGGTGTATTCTTGGAATACACGGTACGAGAGATTAAAGTTTTGAATGCTTTTGCATGTTCTTTCCTTCCTCTTTGTCAAACACCAACAGTGATCTTCTATTTTCTCTTAGGTGTTCCGGTTGCTTATATCTTTTATGAGTCTGTTCCAGTTATATATTCCATGACCCAACTAACGTCATATAGCAGCGAATATCTGAAGCTCTTCAACTCTTCCTCGTGCAAGAGGAATTCCTTCTCCATCTGGCCACCAGATCCTGTTACCATCGCCAGCTATTTTCTCCTTGAGCAAGAGGACTACGTCTACTCTTTTACTCACCATGCTGTGCTAGTATCATCTGTTATCAACTCTTTGAAGACCGGCTCAGCAAGAGAAAATCAATTTTTTGTTTTAAAGTTGGCAATGTTTATATGTTTTCCTTTTGTCTCCTACCCCCCACTCTTTTCCCCTTCCTTGGACCCTCCGTGCTCCGTTGAGCAGGTCTCACTTCGCAATCGGCAGTTGACTCGGTCAGTTAAAGCTCCTCTCGAGCTAGTCTCCTCAAACCAAGAGGCACACTCTCTTCTACGCCATGTTGGCAAGGTAGTTGTCATCAAAGGAAACTTGGCCTTCAACATGAAATCAAGATAAGTACCATCTTAAAAGTTTTAACCTCATCTTCATGGTTTTAACTTCCACGTGCTTTTAACGATACTTTTATAGACAGTGTGAAATTATTTATTTTGGGGCAAAAATCATTCTTCGTGGGATTTGCCATGTTGAGCTTTTGTTCATATAAGCCAACCTTACTAAAAAAGAGCTTTTCTTAAGCTATTCAAATGAGAAATCCTCTCACTACGTGGGATATTCCCTAATACCCGCTGTCTATAATTCACCAAGCTAGTTCCTCCGTTGGATTTTCTCAACCCCATTTTTCTACCAAGGTCGTTCTGGAACCTTCGAGATCTTGTACTCTATCTGCGAGTCTTGCCGTCAGGTATTTTTCACTCACTTGTGACAATAATATTTGAAATGAAGAATCTCATTTCTGAATTAAAAGCTCAATAGCTAACTTTCTTCCACCGCTGGAACCGCTGGAATGTTCAATGGTACATTTAATTGTAAATCACAACTTTCTCAAGAAATAGACTCTCACCTATATCGTGCAATCAGTTATTTCCATAAATTGCAACAACTTTCTTTGTCATAAACTTTAGTGTTTCTATAGTGAACTTTGCATCCATCTTTACAGACTACAGTGATAACTAGTGCTTGCTCCACGTTTCTACCGCGTCACGATCGTCCGTTTACATTAAATACGGCCATGAACATTGATCCTATATCCCAATGATCTTTCCTCAACCTTCTACTAACAACCCATATTAATAAAATTGTAACTTTTCTATAAGGTGTCACTCACGAAGTGCCCTTCCAATTTTGCTTGTTTAACATTAATCAATTTCTGTATAATCACGTGTGTGATACACGATTCAAATTCACATTGTTCCTTTCCTACAATCAGGGAAAACAATTCTTTAAACTCTTGAGCGAGTCATGTTCAGGTTTCACGAAATGGAAACTGTCCCATTTGGCTAGTGATTCCTACTCAAACTTGGGAAGTCTAGAACCTTCCTTTTAACTTTCTTCAGGTTTCACAGTAATGACCTGCCCTTATTTGCATAATAACCAACGTTAATTCTGTATAAATATAAGAAGTTGTAGGAACTTCTATCTTATTCTTCATGTTTTTCTTATTGTTATTTTAGAAGTTTTCACCTTTTCTAGAATATTCTCTCAGGAATTTCTTAAGGTACACTTTTTGTACTCCAATTCACGCTCAAACTTCAATTACTTCATTGTTTATTTGTTTAAATCTTATAAAGATTTTAGAAACATGTAAGGTTTTAAACCTTGTAAATTGTCAATTGCCCGGAGCAAACGTTTAATGTTGAGAGGTCTGGGACCCCATTTGTTACAAAGTTCAAATGAACTATGTTTGTCAAAATTACATTACATAATTGTTAATTTCCTCAAACTTCTTTGAATTGTTAAATAAATCAAGCGTTTCATTTCGCTTTTCATTTTCTAATACAAAGTTTAGGCAAAATCCTGTCTTCCTTGGCTCTCCCTACTTAATGCCATTAAAATCATTAATAGGGCTTTCACCATTCGTTGCATTTGAGCAAGAACTCTTAATTTTCACCTCACTAAAGTTCTTTTTAGCTTTAATAGCTAATTCTAATTGGCCAGTAAGGCAAGTAAAGCTCGCTAAGCCAGCTACCTGCTTGTGGAGACCCTCTCCGGAAACTTATGGTCAGTTTTCTAAAAGATAAGTGTTTCTTTTTGTCTAAACTTCTAGCCAGCTCCTCGCTGAGTAAAAGCTTAGCCATTTTCCAATGCAACCATTGGTTCATTTACCAAAATTACTCCATAAGGTATAATCTTTTATCATTTTCCTTCTTAGAGACACTTGGTCGCCTTCACAGGAACTCCATAATTTTGGAAATTGAAAATACCAAACCTGAGTTAAATCATTTTCATTCTTCGAATTATTTTGCAAAAACGAATTTCTTTGAGAAGACATACAGTAAATTTGTTACTATCAGTCTTGCCAGACCATCACCCTTCCCTATAGTAGTTTTATACATGCTTGGGAGGAAATACACTAAAGCCTCTCTCTTGCAAATCGCCCAAGTCCCAGCTGCGGTTCCCGTTAGCTTCGACCAAGCTCGTACCTACTTTAGGTATCAAAGAGTTAATTTTCAGTGGCAACTGCCTCTAAAGGTATTTAAAGTTAAACTCATTAATTTTGTGGG
The DNA here is from genome assembly GCA_946902985.2 of Meconema thalassinum. Classification (NCBI taxonomy): domain Eukaryota; kingdom Metazoa; phylum Arthropoda; class Insecta; order Orthoptera; family Tettigoniidae; genus Meconema; species Meconema thalassinum. The sequence continues at coordinate 71,489,386 of OX336393.1, read as the reverse complement.
ACTCTCCTCCTATTTTTCTATCCTTTTTCTCCAATCCAAAACCTACTTCCTTTTTTTAATCATCTTCCCTTGGTGGGTGGGTTATTCCTTGTCCAATAAACTACCCAATAGATAAATAATGCATACTAAGATTAAAGTAGGCTCCATAAATATTCATTTATATTAGCGAAATTTCAGGAGTAATCTATTATAAGCTACAATCAGTATAGTGCGGACGTACATACCTACTTAACAATTTCAACACAATTTTTGATCAGATAAAAAGCAGGCACAACGATTTTGAGTGGCAAAATATTGCTCATTATAAAAGCGACGTTCCTCCGGGTTGCACACATTATGTCACAGTGAGCAAAGCTTCGATACCCCAATATCCAATTGTGATCCCGAGCAACGAGGGGCTTAAGAGCTAGTAAAATATATACCTATAGATATATCTTATATACAGAGTGGTTGACCAGCCCCTTATTATTTAGTTTTATGAAACACAACTAACGTTAAATTTCTCCCTATGGTCGATATTCTCCTGCGCTCTGCCTGCTCGACAGCAATGTAATTGAGCCATGGGTCTAGCAAAGAAGATTTCCACGCCAAATGCTAGGGACCATTCTACTAACATGTGATTTATTGGTCTTTTAAAAAACACACAAGTAATACGCTCCGTGATCTCTAATAGTAGAATTAAATGAACATCATAAACCTTAATTGAAGACTTTGACATGGATAATAACGTTTGAGGTGGGATGGCCACTGTAACTAGTGCACGTGCAGCGCGTCGTTTCCACGTTGCATTTGTGTCTGAATCGGTCAAGTTCCTGCCGGAAACGGTGGGTGAGATCGGGTGGAATGGTACTTCGAATCAAGACGCAGGCTTAATTTTTTGAACGACAGGCGGTGCTCTATTTTAGTGGGGATGTAATATTGAGCTACACCTACAAAGTCACATTGCCTCATTTATTAACTTACGATGTAGCCTATTCCTGTGAAGAGTAAGTTGAATTTTGCTGATTTATAAAGAGAATTTGACCGAATCATCAATTTATGCTACGTGTCCTGTAGTGGCAGAAAGTTAAGACATCTTAAATGGATGTTAACATAACATATCGACGTGTCACTCCAGAGGTCCGATTACGATCCCGGCTCTGACAAGGAATACAATGCTATATTGAGGGGTGAAACGGGGTACACTAAGCTTCGTGGGGCAAAAAAGAGAAGGGGTGAGATTGATTCCCACCTTAGCCACCCTGGAAGTGGTTTTCTGAGGTTTCCCATAACTACTCCAGACTAATGCCGGGATGGCTTCTAACTTGCCTCCTTCCCAATCCTCATCTTAATTCCTAATACACACATTAGTACAGACACCGCTATAACACAGAATATCAGAGAATTTCTACACATCGAATGAAACAACAACATAACGAAGGAGATTCTGATTTCCAGTTTACGTGTTCCTGAGAATTTCCCTTGGTATTATTGTTATTAAATTCTAACAAAAAGAAGACAACTCTCTTTGAGGTGCTTGTATTAAGATGATTCGTGTAATACCGGATTCGAACACTATGCATCGTTCACGGAATCCAACCTGAAAATAGATCTACTCGCTATATTACTAGTGCCCCATTCGCTATAATTACGGTGCCTGTGACCTCTTGTATCTTTTTTGTCCTAAGACATTGCTAAAGCGGTCAACACAGATGATAAAACCTTGCGAAAAAGTTGTAAACCTTTCCCCTAAAAATGATATAACCCCAACTCTTTCCATCCTCAGTCCAACGCGTTAACATTTCAGCCACGCATGCTTACACACTATAGAAAGATAGACAGTAACAACGTTTTGCGTTGGACATTTGGCTTTCTTTATCTAAAACGTTCTTATCGGTTCGAATACTATTCTTTAGTCGACGGGCATAAGAAAAAGAAATGCTTATGTTCTTTCTTTTGTTGTGATTGCTATAAAATGTGCAGCCACCGTCAGCTCAATCGCATGCACTTGACACCTGAGCATCATGGCTACCATAGCGGAAATAACATTTGCTCATGGACCAATGAGAATTAGGAATAATGTGATATTCTCGTGGCATATTATCTGGAATAGAGGAGGGATGGCACAGAAAACCACTTCCAGGATGATTTACGTTGGTGTCGAGAAGTTGATAAAGATTTGAAAATCTATTCCACAAGCATGCCAACACACCTTATTTTCTTTGTATAAAAATAATCCAACCCGAAAATTAATTCAGCAGGCTCATTCAGTTCGTAGCTTTCTTTTCTCATCAAGTCAGATTCTCTCAGCATATCTTTAGTGACAAAAGTCATGTTACGGAACACTAGGACTGAATTTTTCAACTTCCACATTTTTTATCTGAATGAGTTAAAATTTAAGCTGCAGACTTATAATAGTAACACTAAGTAACATTCCAAATTTGATAACAATTGGATGAAATGTAATTGATATTTTACTAATTATATTATTAAAATATACCGTGTGATCAAAATGCTCCATACGCATTAGAAATTGTGTAAAACGCTTGATATGTTCATTACATATACATAAGACTATTCTAAATATTATAACATTGAGACATTGCAGAAAATTGATACACGTATGCTGTCAGATTAATTTTTTCTTGATGTGCCATCATGTTTTATGAATTTTGATAATTATTCATAGTTTTTTATTTATTTTTGGTCTGTAATTTACAAAGTGACTGGAGATATTGCAATGTTATCTTACAACACATGTGTTTCTGAATACCCAGTGATAATTTAGTAATATTGGTGAATATCTCATGCACATGGAGCATTTTGATTACCTAAAAATGTTGGTTGGAGATAAAAGCATTTTAAAAATCGCATACTATATTAACCTGTTTGGCTCACACAATGAAACTTTTTTGAAAACAAATCTGAAAAATACAATGTTTTGTTGTAGAAATAAAGAGCATAGAGACCTTTCGTTTGAGTTAACCTATGACTTTCTAGGATTTCTAGTTTTAAAAGTGTAGCCTAATTTCTATGATTTGCCTTCCATCTTGATTTTATGCAGAGGAGATTAAAAATTGTCGCTGAGCCTTTAGAAATGCCAGTGCAGGAAAACTTTCTTACTGAAATGATCCACAGGGGTCCATAAGATATATATAAGGGAAAAACCAAAGAAAAGCTTTTTTGTCATTTTTGCCTAAAAACTCAGTCCTAGTGTCCCTTAACAGTTTACTGAACTCAATACACTCTAATGAGTGGATCAATAATTACTATTTTATATTTGTCAAACGTAGGAATGAGGACTGGTCTACATTCCGGGGTTAAGGAGGGCTTTGGCAAGACACAGCGATCAGATGAGGAATGGTTTACAAACTGTTTTTTCGGGGGGCTTTGATTTGACATGTGCGGTGGCCTGAGTGAGTCTGAGTTTTCCTTTAAATTAAGGTGGTCCACATTTTGAACACTTGATAACCTGAAAGAACCGAGCATCCTGCATTCTTTCTACTCTGTCGACATCCAACCTCGCTACGTACCATCGGATAAAAAAGGTACTTTTTAGCTCCAAATGAAAACTAACTTGTTGGAACAGATAGATATGCACCCATAATGCATCCAATATAAACGGCATTAAGCAAAAAAAAAATTAACTAGCTTGGGTTCGAACATTCTACCTAACAGCTTATCTGACGATACTTCAGCAATGCTTGATTTAGCCACCTTAGCTACTGAGAGTCATGGTGCATCGCTTGCACGTATACAGTATAATCTATTCGTAGACACACCCTGTCCAAAGGTAAGGTGATGTTATTCGGATCTGTGATCGTGGATTTTACTTGAGATCATTGAAATAACACTGCTACTAATAATTTCTACTGTAGTCTCGAGTATGAACTCAACGGTTAAGTTGTACTTAGGCTGAAAGGAAGCAGAAACTAATGTTTAAGGATGAATATGTAAATACGCGATAGTTGGGTTGCCTCTCTCCTAATAAAATAAGGGGCTGGGGAATCACTCTGATTATTAGAATAATGTATGAAAGAGGGAACAACAAGAATGCAAGAGACGAAATAGGGAAAGCAGAATGCAGACGTCAGAAAATTGTCTGAAGGAAGGAAAAATAGTTACAGCGTATCCAAAGACTCACCATCAGATGGAAAAGAGATAGAGAATAATAGGTTTAGACACGAAAAGCTTACATAGAGAATTTGTATGAAGGTAACGGGATTGAGAATCATGTTCCGAAAGGGGATGTGGAAGTTGATGACGATACGAAAGGATATTTATTATGGAGATCTACATTTGATAGAACACTGAGAGACTTAAGCAGCAAAAAAACACCAGGAATACTGATAAACGAAATGAGTTGCTACATTGCATTGGTACTAAAGGTGGGCGCAGATAATTTCGTTTGGATGTAGGATTTATGAGACATGTGAGGTATTCCCTGATTTTAAGGAGAATGTTATCATCCCCTTTCCGTAGGGAACAGAACCTGATTTATGGGATGTTAAACGTACAATCAGCAAGATCGCACATGCTTTAAAGAACCAGACTAGAATAATTTACAAGAAGATGTAAAGACAGAGAGAAAGCGAGTTTGGTGAAGGGCAATTTTGTCTGCGGAGAAACGTAGGAACTAGAGAATCTGTAGTAAGTCTAAGGTTGAACTTGGAAGGTAGATTAAATAAATATAAAATATCATTGACGGCATTTGGAGACAGTGAAAAGGCTTTTAGTAAGGCTAGTTGGAGTAAGTTGTTTGACGTACGGAAAAGGATTGGATAAAATACAGGGAAAGGTGGGTGATCTTCAATATAAACAACAATCAGACGGCAGTTATATAAGTTGAAGAACATAAGAGAGAATCTGGTATTCATGAAGGAGTAAGGCATAGCCGCAGCTTATCACCCATAACATTTAAATACTAAACATCGAACAAGCTATGAAGAAAATCAGAAAAAAAATATCTTGAAGAATAAAAATTTAACGAGAAATTTAAAAAATTAGTTTTGAAATTTCCGGGTATTGGCACTTTTAAGGAATTGAAACTTGGACTGATGCGCCAGTAGAAAATAAGAGAAAAGAAGCCATGGGAGTGTGGTGTAACATGATAATGATGAATATAAGATGAGTAGATAGAGTTACAAATGAAGAGGTAGTAAGGAGAGTTTTATCCGAAAACAGCCAAAGTACAGAGGAATTTGGTTAAAGGAAACATCATTATAATCATCATGAGTAAATATATATTCATTTAAATATCATTTGCTCATTTAATGAAGCTTCTCACACGCTACATGAATATGGCGTCTTACCACTATGAATTGGCATGTGTCTCTTCAAATCTCACTTTCGATTAAAAGTGGCGTCACACACGCTGCATGAATATGGCCCTTTGCCACTATGGATAAGCATGTGTCGATTCAAATGTCCTTTTCGGATACATTTGGCATTGCACACGCTACATGTATGTTCTTTCTTGCCACTATGGATTCGCATGTGTAAATTCAAACCGTGTCGCTGTGTAAATTTGGCTTCGCATACAGTGCTTGAATAAGTCTTCTTACCACTGTGGATTAGCAAGTGTTCTTTCAAATCCTCTCTCCACTGAAAATTGGCTTCGCACATATTGCAGGAAAATGATTGGTCTCCACTGTGGATAAGAAAGTGTTTTTTTTAAATATCCTCTCCGTTTGAACTTGGTTTCGCACAGATTACAGGAATAAGATTTCTTGCTACTATGGATTAGCATGTGTTCCTTTATCTGTTCTTTCCGGTTAAACTTGGCTTCGCAAAAGATACATGAATATAATTTGTCGCCACTGTGGATTATCATGTGTCTTTTCAAATCAACTCCCAGCTTAAACTTCGCTTCGCACACGTTACATGAATAAGGCTTCCCGCTTCTATGGATAAGCATGTGTCTGATCAAATTTCTTCTAATGTGAAAAAAGGCTTCGCACACGCTACATGAAAATGCTATCCCATTGCTGTGGAACAGCATGTGTTTATGAAAAGATTTTTTTAAGAGCAAATATTTTTGGCATAATTTACATGTATATGGAGTATTATCACTCTGAGTTAAAATGTGCGTTCCAAAAGTATGTTGGATAGAACATTCTTCTCTAGAGGCAGTGTCAGTGTATTGTCTTCCATAATTATCAACATCATATAACATCATTGCAGCCGGATTCAACGTATCGGGACATATCACCCTGAAATTAAGTATTAACAGTTTAAAATATGTTAAATTATAATAGGAAGTGAAATAATAGTCAAGGTATAGAGATCAAGACATTATAATTGAAGCAACTTTTAATATCACTACCAGGAAATATGTCAAAGAATTATGGGGATCTGATTCAGTTTCCATTGCTCAATAATATGTTTTTCATACAGTCTGAATGTTTTGCAATTGAATTTACATTTGACTTGTTGGAAACTTTGGAGTCATAGCTCTGTGAGCATGAGTGTGTTGGGATTGTTTCTTAGCCACCACATTCTTGCGATCCAAAGGCGTCAAATTTCTACATGCCGGATGCAATAAAGGACAAGGTGTTTAAATAGGAATCTCTGTTTCGCGGGCTTATAGGCCGTGTTCTAAGGACATTTTGTCGTCCTGAAGTTTCGCTGAAGACTGCGTTCAGCATGTTCACATGATACATTAAACGACGTTTATAAGCCCGCGAAGCAGAGATTCCAATTTCTACGTCGGTCGTGAAAGTCTGAATTTTTACAAGGTGTTTAAATTTACACCCTTCGCATCCCTGCTGACCTTCGCCTATGGACCAACGATGAGCATATTTATGCAGTAACGTCCCCTCCTGCGCATAACTGAACTGAGCTTTCGCAATGTGACTAAAATGCTGAGTGATCAATGCTGCACTCGATTTCTCCCATTGTAAAGGTACATAATTCGTCTTTACGTAACCACTAAACCCTACAACCGAAATAATCTATTATTCTTATTCTAGCCTTGCTTAACAGCTATATACCCCTTTGACTTGCTTCCATAATTACTGAACATTTGCTATTCCTGGTGACTATATATATGCGCCCTACCAATCTCTTCCTTTCATTACCACTCACCAGAAGCATCTAAACCCCATTCATCTCATTACCATTTATTTGTTACTTTATCTAGCTACCCAATCTTCAACATTCTCCAATAACACCACATTGAAATGCTTCTATTCTTCTATTTAACATACATATAGCACCACGCTCCAGACCATGGCTTCAAAAATGACTTCGTACTGTCCCCAATATCAGGATAGTAGGCTGTCAGATATCCGGCCCTCAATCGGATTGCCAATAATCAATCGCACCGGCACAGCTACATCAATGAAAATGGCACTGACAGATACTATCGAGATTAGAGCACAATAGTTAACAAGAAATTATTGTGGAACACACCAAAATATACGGGGGTTCATACTTACCTTTACTTACCTCTTAAATTTATCTCGGGGACTGGGTTGTCAACTGGATCACTTAAAGTATGCCCACACAATAACCTCCACCATGATATTTAAAATGAACCATAACGAAGACGAGAAACTTTAAACTGCACAATAATTTATTTCACATAAAGAATGATTTTAACAAAATAAAACAACAAAATCCACGTGGCAATCAGAAGCCATCGTCCACATAACCATGTCCTCCTGTAGGACTTGTATACTCTACATACAATGTTTCAGCTTTCTCAAGCTCAAAATAACGTAAAAATAATAATGCACTTGGAATGGAAACGGGATTTGGGACGAGACACATATATCAATTGTTTTGCGTGTTTATACACATCACATTTTATTTATAGCCACAAGGCTATTATGGAGACGTCCTTGGCCTCTATCATTCAGTTGCCTGGGCCAGCTGCAATGCACCTGCATCGTCAAAGTGGACTCACCCGTCCGTTCAACCCTAGCATATGCGAGTTACATCAGAGCTTAGCTCTCCTTCAAAACACGTTAAATGTCCACTTCTCAACTGAAATATTATCACGCAAATCTTTTAAATGCTCCATTCAAACACCAGTGGAATACTCTAATAATCCCCAATCATGTTTAATTGTTCAACCCACTTGCTTAATTAGCGTTGTTTAGAGTATAAAAACAAAACTCCAAATGTTTATAACAAAAGTTCATTAATTATTTATGCTTGCCACGGTGGGTGAGTGGTTATAGTGTCGGACTACCAACCCCAAGATTGCAGGTTCGCCCCTGGCCATGGTAAGTGATTTTTGAAGGCGACAAAAATCACGACACTCATGTCATACGTTGTTGGCATGTTAAAGAACCCATTTGAATTCAGTAGGCCGTGTTCAATGGCAAAATTAATCTCGGGATTTTCCGCCAACACAAAGTTCCTCCATTCTCTACTTGAAAGCGCTGTAGTGTCAAGGAGTTTAGATATCTAACCTCCTTGACTTTCATAGCGTTCAAAGGAACGACGAAATTCGACATTCAAGCTACCCTCTGGGTGTCAATTAACAAAGCTTGCACCAGGCACCCGAGGCCATACGATATTATATTATTATTAATTATTTATAACAATAATAAATTGTTTATAACAAGGTCAAACGACAATTGAAAAACTTATACACGCCTCTATTAATCACTTTCATTTCAAATTATTATCAAAGATATTTACATAATTATTTACAATATTATATTGTTTATATTATTTATACAAGAAATACATTAAACCACACGTTTATCCGGTTGATAATTACTCAAATCGTGGTGATATAATCGACCAATGAAGGTTAGTTATATTTAAATGTCAAATTCAGGTTTAATAAGGTTTAATAATTATTATTAATATTTGTGACGGTAACCTCCATTCAAAATCTTCATCTCAAATTATTTAACACTCTTGTTAATTTTAACAGTATCTTCACATGAATAACTTTCAAAGAACCAGGACAATACATTCAGCGGAAAAATACTTCGCTCAAAACGCACAAAATTGCACAACAATTGGCCCAGAATTCATCATATATCTTCATATATATGGCATCAAAATCCTCCAAACTACACACAAAAACCTCCACTCATAAATTCAACAACATCATCCATCTTACTGTGGGAACCTCCTTCATTATTCAAGGGCATTATTCATCAGCGACTTTTACACGTCCACTGAACTAACGATTATACATCCATTGTTCCTCTTTAAAAATTCTTATATTCATCAATTGTATAAATGACTGTTATTATTTAACCTTCGTGGGTTTCATTCATGAATCGATATGAAGTAAAAATTTGCCAATCACAAATAAATTTAATAGCAAATACGATTAGACACTCCTTTCTGGTCTATGAAAATTGAGATTAATATCATCAAAGCAACGCAGTATAAAATACTATCTTCAATCAAAGTTCATCTAAACTGCATAAATAGTCGAATAGAATACAATTAGACTGTGGAATGCAAACATTATTGTTCCAATCTAGAATTGAGAAAAACTCCTATCAAATGTTCATTACTATAGTGTATTCAATAAATCGTAATCAAAGTTCATATTTCATAAAATTGTCTATAATGCAATGATAAATGTCTATGTTGCAATCATGTTCATAAAACGACTAGTATTTCAAAGATCGTCGATAACGTATTAGATTTTAACGCTCTAAAATCATTTAATCATTCTTCATTCTTGAGGATGACAGAAAATTGGTCAAAGTAATTTACTGAATAGAATTACTTTAATAAAGTGACACGCTGTCTGAATTCAAATCTGCCATAGCAATCGTTAACTTTACAGTTAAATCGTGACTGCAAAAATATGCAAATTACTAAAAGAATCTAAATTATCAGTCTCAACTGATCCAAAATTATTTAACTATGCCAATGACATAACAATGTCTCAAATTATCGTAGAAAAAGGCATAAATCATCGAAGTGTACTGAGTACAGAAATATCAAGCAAGAAAATGGGGGCAAAAGATAGGACAGAAAATATGGGAAAAATTGTTGCTCAGATATCGCTACATGACTCAAATAATACAAGAAACGTTCACGACTACCTTATCTGTTGATTGAAGTTCTAGAGGAAAGTTTTCAAAGAAAACTGCTGTTGGTTCCATTTCACCAGCGTAAAGATGTGCTCCGACCTCGAACCTGGAATCAGCGCCCTCGGAGAATCGAACTGCTTCCTCCTCCGGAAATTGCACTGCTCCATGTATACGAAAGACATCCTTCTGGCAAAACTCTCCTTTGTGAGCCGGGTCCACCCTGGCCTCTCTTGAAAGTTCCCTGAAGTTCTGGTCGCAATTCGCCATAAAGTTTATTGCAGTTATATCCGCAGAAATATTCATAATCGTGGAGTATGATAATATTTCCACTGCCATCTGATATAATTCCGCGATGGATTCACGATGCATGAGTGTAGTTCGATGTTCACTTCATGCTCGCTTTTGTAGAAAGACGATTAACGAAGTTCCATGCTGCTATTTCACTCCATCGATATATGTCCCAATTGCATTAAAGCCTTAGCCTTCCATCTCAACTTCTGTTATAATCATTGAAAGCACTGCAAGATTATAATGTTCCATAGTAGACTGTATCGTTGTATTACCAAACGTATGCTCCAATATCACGGTTGCGATATACGTGTCAGCCGTAGTGTATAATGTGGAATTTAAAAGTGCCTCTCAGGTGGCGAGAAAATCACTTTTGTCTGCAGTCTTAAAAAGCCAATATCTTTCAAAGTATAACTGTGAAATTGTTCAAATCTTCTACACACCTCAATGTTGTACTGCCCAATTGAATTATAATAAAGGCAGAAGTTAACTCTTGATATCTTATCTGGTAGAAACGTTAATGTGAGCGTTTCAACTTCATCTAGTTTCAAACAGCGTATAATGGAACTGCTCCGTGTTCGTTCGATGCGCCGGGCTTTAACCACACGATAAAGATGACTTGCTTCACTTATTCACTCGAAAATGACTATATGACATCTGAAATATATATGCGGTATCTGATATCAGATATCACGATATGAGAGATATAAGAGCTCCTCTATCCTGTGCACGACCTTTTATCAACTTCTTAAGGGGCGTATCCATCCCTTCCATAGCCTGTTGCTCCGTCATCTGCTAGAAGTTTTAACTTTGGCTATACTTGACGGATTTTTAAATTTCAAAAACTCAAAATTAATTTCTTCAAAATTCCAAATCAATGCCGTAACTGAAAATAGTTTTCCACAAATCTGCATGCCAAAAGTAATTAAATATCGTAGTTTCAGTAATCTCCGTCTTCCTTCCAAACTATCGTTCATTGGTTCGAGCCTTTCCTCCAATAGCGTAACTTCTTCCTTAGCACAATACCTTGTTTCCTGCGACTGCGTCGTAAATCTCAGATCTTTCTCGAACAAAATCATGACGTCACCAAGAATCTCAGCTCAACCAGCCTACTTGCATGAAGTCTACGTCATCCGTGCCTACGTCATGAATATACACGTCACAACTATGACATCCATAACTTTATTCATATATGCCAATACAGCCATCGTGGTCTCAATATAATTCAATTTACGGGGGCATTCTCCCTTCACCACGTTTTAAAAACAGTTGCAAATTGTTTTTAAACTCTGTGTTATAAATATCTCAATTCACTTGAACACGAAATTGAATTATAATTCTACTCTTGTATGATATTTCTACTATGTTCCTTAATCATAAGTCTCTTCTTCTCTGGGTTGTGTGTGGCTAATGCATTCTCTCCTTTCTACTTTCTCTTCTGTCCTGTATTTCCGTTTTCTAAGTTCTGCTGACTTGTAGAAGGACCAGGATCGATCACTACATCCTGTCTTTTCTTTTGGTTTTCAACTTCCTTTTCTCGTAATTCCTTCAGATACTGCTGACTTTCTTTCTCTCTCTCTTGATACTTGTCGGGTGTCATAACCTGACCTTGAGAATTCTGATTCTGATTCTGGTATTGGTTATTTCTATTGTAGTTTCTATTGTAGTATCTACCTCTTCCGTTGTTGTAATTCCTTCTATTATTATTCCAGCCTCGTCTTTGCTGATATGGTCGGTAACCTTGTGATCTGTTGTTGCGGAAATAATTATTCCTATGAGGACCTACATTTTCAGTTTTTTCTTCATCAGGCTTATCAGTTTTCTGCACTTGATCCATGTAGACTGTATTAACGTCTTTGAATTCGTGCCTCTGACCTTTTTGTACCAAATTTGGCATCGGACTCGTGTAGTCAAGCCTTCTCAATAATTCGTCCATACTGGTCAAATCTCTGATATTTGACGATATGATCAGTCTTCTTACTTCCACAGGCAGCATACGTGAAATCGCATCTATCAACTGCTCTGTTGACAATGGGGGTTGCAAAAATCTCAAGCGTGATAACTGACTCGTGAAGAAATCAGCGTACCGTGTTGGAAGAGTACCTGAATACTTCCTCGAGTATACCTCAGCTCTTAATGAATTCTGAGCTTCTATTGACCAGAATCGTTTTATCAGTGCCTCTGCAAATTCGTCAAAATTGCTGAAAGTGTACCGAAATGCTCTAAACCATTCGAGGGGTCCTCCAGCTAGAAATCTTTCTACGATTCTCATCTCTCTCTCTCTAGGAATGTGGGCTTCAATGAAATAGTCTTTAAGGTTCCTGATATATTCGATCGGTGTGAGACTATCAGTGTTGCTAAATTTTTGAGGTTTGTCTTCAAAGTTACGGATGACTGTCACATTTCTCGGATATGAATCCATATAATGTTTCCCACTATCACGATACTTCCATTCAGGTTCAATATTCCGATCCTCTTCTTCTTCCCTGAATCTGGATATACGTTCCTCAGGACTAATATCTCTCTCTTCTGTAGCGAGGTTACATCTTCTCACGTAATTTCTATCCTCTTCACCAGTCAATCCTTCGGTATCCTTGTCTGTGATTTCCGTGATGACTTTCCTAATCAACTCTTCCTTATAGGTTTCCATCATGCTAGCTTCTCCTAGTTTCAAATTCTGCAGTTTGCTCGTAGTTTCATTAACATCAGAGACAACCTTATGAATCTGTTCCTCTAACGCAGTTTTTAATGCTTGCACGTCCTGACCTATTTGATTTCTATCCTCTACCTGCTTTTCGGATAGCGAATCCATCCTTACATTCAAGTCTTTCCTAATCTGAACTACTTCATTATTTATGTCTACTTGTGTACTGGCAAGTTTTCTTTCAATTCGTTCCTGAATCTGATCGACATGTTCCCCACTTGACCTGTTCCATTCATCTTTCCAAACCGTTACATTTGCAGTTAACATTTCCGCGATATCTACTTCAATGTCTTCCTTAAGTAAACGATTGTGATCTAATACTTGGGTTCTCATGACCTCTACATCGTATTTTAAACCAGCTAAAGAAGATGTTGTCCTAACAGACTCGTCAACTAATCTAGTTGTTAATGCACTAATGTTTCGAGTACAAAGGGTTTTTGAAGTTTCAATTTCTTCCCTAACTTTGTTAACATCAGTCTGAACTTTAGCAATGTCTATAAAACAGTATTGACTTCTACTTGTATCTTATTGATATCGCTTTGCATATCATTAACATCTGAATGAATATTATTGATGTCAACTTGAACATTTGACACATCAGTTCGTGCATTTCTAACCTCTTTTTGAACTTCCTCTACTTTGTCTTGTACAGTAGCAACATCATTCCAAACAACAATTACTTCAGCTCTAGCACATGAAATATCACCCCGGACATTAGCAACATCACGATTCAACATAGTAAGATCTTTCTGTACCTTAGAAACATCAATTTTAACCTCAGAAACATCTTTATGCACATTGGACACGTCTGTGCGCATGTCAGTTACAGCATTCTCGATTCCCTGGGTACTGGTCTGTAAACGCGACACATTATTTTCTAGGTTTGCAGAACTGGTCTGAAGAACTTTCAAACTTTCATCCAGCCTAATAGACAAATTAGCTGACAAACTACTAGAATTCTCCTCCATTCTAGCAGACATATTACTAGCATTCTCCTCCATCATCTGCTTCATACTGCTATTCATGCTAGCTTTCATCTCCTCCAACATCATTCTCAGACTCTCATCTGCCATTTCAATAATATTTCAATAATAAACTGCTTTAGGGACATACATCAAACAGAGCAAAATAACAACATCTGAGCAACATTCTTCACCATATATAAATTTTGAGCAATTTTCTGTCTTAAATCTAACTTATAATTACCTTATAATTAACCTTCGTAGACACTTCATGTTGAAATAAACTCAAGCACATGTTCAAGATTCTTTGGTTCATTTTAAAATATCCTAACACAAATAATTTACATTTACAATCCAAATAGTTTAATTTTATCTTTAATATGACTAAACATGTCATAAGCCGGTCAAATAAAATAAGATTCCAGATCATAGGCGATTTTTCTAAGTTTCCAGCCTATTTAACCTCTCTCAAGTTGTATAAGATCTGATCTTTTCTGAGTGTAATTTTCCTAATACAACACAATATTTTATTCCTATATAATCACACTCTCAAATTCTACAATTGGCTAAGACATCTAACAAAGAATCAACCTCTTTATTTGAGTCTTCACAATCCCTTTGACATCGATAACTTGGTAATCCAATGTTATTCGAACACTCCACAAATTGCGGTGCCAATTCTACTGCAATAACTTGGTAATCCAATGTTATTCAGTCGAACGTGCCAATCGAGCCAATCGTGCCCCACACGTTGATTGCGCCAATCCTACTGGCGTTCAACCTGGTAATCCAGTGTTGTTAATCGAGCCCCACCGAATTGCGGCGCCAATCCTACTGTCCCCGATATCAGGATAGTTGGCTGTCAGATATCTGCCCCCTCAATCGGATTGCCAATAATCAATCGCACCGGCACAGCTACATCAATGAAAATGGCACTGACAGATACTATCGAGATTAGAGCACAATAGTTAACAAGAAATTATTGTGGAACACACCAAAATATACGGGGATTCATACTTACCTTTACTTACCTCTTAAATTTATCTCGGGGACTGGGTTGTCAACTGGATCACTTAAAGTATGCCCACACAATAACCTCCACCATGATATTTAAAATGAACCATAACGAAGACGAGAAACTTTAAACTGCACAATAATTTATTTCACATAAAGAATGATTTTAACAAAATAAAACAACAAAATCCACGTGGCAATCAGAAGCCATCGTCCACATAACCATGTCCTCCTGTAGGATTTGTATACTCTACATACAATGTTTCAGCTTTCTCAAGCTAAAAATAACGTAAAAATAATAATGCACTTGGAATGGAAACGGGATTTGGGACGAGACACATATATCAATTGTTTTGCGTGTTTATACACATCACATTTTATTTATAGCCACAAGGCTATTATGGAGACGTCCTTGGCCTCTATCATACAGTTGCCTGGGCCAGCTGCAATGCACCTGCATCGTCAAAGTGGACTCACCCGTCCGTTCAACCCTAGCATATGCGAGTTACATCAGAGCATAGCTCTCCTTCAAAACACGTTAAATGTCCACTTCTCAACTGAAATATTATCACGCAAATCTTTTAAATGCTCCATTCAAACACCAGTGGAATACTCTAATAATCCCCAATCATGTGTAATTGTTCAATCCACTTGCTTAATTAGCGTTGTTTAGAGTATAAAAACAAAACTCCAAATGTTTATAACAAAAGTTCATTAATTATTTATAACAATAATAAATTGTTTATAACAATGTCAAACGACAATTGAAAAACTTATACACGCCTCTATTAATCACTTTCATTTCAAATTATTATCAAAGATATTTACATAATTATTTACAATATTATATTGTTTATATTATTTATACAAGAAATACATTAAACCACACGTTTATCCGGTTGATAATTACTCAAATCGTGGTGATATAATCGACCAATGAAGGTTAGTTATATTTAAATGTCAAATTCAGGTTTAATTAGGTTTAATAATTATTATTAATATTTGTGACGGTAACCTCCATTCAAAATCTTCATCTCAAATTATTTAACACTCTTGTTAATTTTAACAGTATCTTCACATGAATAACTTTCAAAGAACCAGGACAATACATTCAGCGGAAAAATACTTCGCTCAAAACGCACAAAATTGCACAACAATTGGCCCAGAATTCATCATATATCTTCATATATATGGCATCAAAATCCTCCAAACTACACACAAAAACCTCCACTCATAAATTCAACAACATCATCCATCTTACTGTGGGAACCTCCTTCATTATTCATCAGCGACTTTTACACGTCCACTGAACTAACGATTATACATCCATTGTTCCTCTTTAAAAATTCTTATATTCATCAATTGTATTAATGACTGTTATTATTTAACCTTCGTGGGTTTCATTCATGAATCGATATGAAGTAAAAATTTGCCAATCACAAATAAATTTAATAGCAAATACGATTAGACACTCCTTTCTGGTCTATCAAAATTGAGATTAATATCATCAAAGCAACGCAGTATAAAAATACTATCTTCAATCAAAGTTCATCTAAACTGCATAAATAGTCGAATAGAATACAATTAGACTGTGGAATGCAAACATTATTGTTCCAATCTAGAATTGAGAAAAACTCCTATCAAATGTTCATTACTATAGTGTATTCAATAAATCGTAATCAAAGTTCATATTTCATAAAATTGTCTATAATGCAATGATAAATGTCTATGTTGCAATCATGTTCATAAAACGACTAGTATTTCAAAGATCGTCGATAACGTATTAGATTTTAACGCTCTAAAATCATTTAATCATTCTTCTTTCTTGAGGATGACAGAAAATTGGTCAAAGTAATTTACTGAATAGAATTACTTTAATAAAGTGACACGCTGTCTGAATTCAAATCTGCCATAGCAATCGTTAACTTTACAGTTAAATCGTGACTACAAAAATATGCAAATTACTAAAAGAATCTAAATTATCAGTCTCAACTGATCCAAAATTATTTAACTATGCCAATGGCATAACAATGTCTCAAAATATCGTAGAAAAAGGCATAAATCATCGAAGTGTACTGAGTACAGAAATATCAAGCAAGAAAATGGGGCAAAAGATAGGACAGAAAATATGGGAAAAATTGTTGCTCAGATATCGCTACATGACTCAAATAATACAAGAAACGTTCACGACTACCTTATCTGTTGATTGAAGTTCTAGAGGAAAGGTTTCAAAGAAAACTGCTGTTGGTTCCATTTCACCAGCGTAAAGATGTGCTCCGACCTCGAACCTGGAATCAGCGCCCTCGGAGAATCGAACTGCTTCCTCCTCCGGAAATTGCACTGCTCCATGTATACGAAAGACATCCTTCTGGCAAAACTCTTCTTTGGGAGCCGGGTCCACCCTGGCCTCTCTTGAAAGTTCCCTGAAGTTCTGGTCGCAATTCGCCATGAAGTTTATTGCAGTTATTTCCGCAGAAATATTCATAATCGTGGAGTATGATAATATTTCCACTGCCATCTGATATAATTCCGCGATGGATTCACGATGCATGAGTGTAGTTGGATGTTCACTACATGCTCGCTTTTGTAGAAAGACGATTAACGAAGTTCCATGCTGCTATTTCACTCCATCGATATATGTCCCAATTGTATTAAAGCCTTAGCCTTCCATCTCAACTTCTGTTATAATCATTGAAAGCACTGCAAGATTATAATGTTCCATAGTAGACTGTATCGTTGTATTACCAAACGTATGCTCCAATATCACGGTTGCGATATACGTGTCAGCCGTAGTGTATAATGTGGAATTAAAAGTGCCTCTCAGGTGGCGAGAAAATCACTTTTGTCTGCAGTCTTAAAAAGCCAATATCTTTCAAAGTATAACTGTGAAATTGTTCAAATCTTCTACACACCTCAATGTTGTACTGCCCAATTGAATTATAATAAAGGCAGAAGTTAACTCTTGATATCTTATCTGGTAGAAACGTTAATGTGAGCGTTTCAACTTCACCTAGTTTCAAACAGCGTATAATGGAACTGCTCCGTGTTCGTTCGATGCGCCGGGCTTTAACCACACGCTAAAGATGACTTGCTTCACTTATTCACTCGAAAATGACTATATGACATCTGAAATATATATGCGGTATCTGATATCAGATATCACGATATGAGAGATATAAGAGCTCCTCTATCCTGTGCACGACCTTTTATCAACTTCTTAAGGGGCGTATCCATCCCTTCCATAGCCTGTTGCTCCGTCATCTGCTAGAAGTTTTAACTTTGGCTATACTTGACGGATTTTTAAATTTCAAAAACTCAAAATTAATTTCTTCAAAATTCCAAATTAATGCCGTAACTGAAAATAGTTTTCCACAAATCTGCATGCCAAAAGTAATTAAATATCGTAGTTTAAGTAATCTCCGTCTTCCTTCCAAACTATCGTTCATTGGTTCGAGCCTTTCCTCCAATAGCGTAACTTCTTCCTTAGCACAATACCTTGTTTCCTGCGACTGCGTCGTAAATCTCAGATCTTTCTCGAACAAAATCATGACGTCACCAAGAATCTCAGCTCAACCAGCCTACTTGCATGAAGTCTACGTCATCCGTGCCTACGTAATGAATATACACGTCACAACTATGACATCCATAACTTTATTCATATATGCCAATACAGCCATCGTGGTCTCAATATAATTCAATTTACGGGGGCAGTACTAGCTGCATCTATATAAATGATGTTAGCATATGTCAACCAATCTTTAATGTATCATCTTCGCTCGGTCCATATTGCTTCCTAAGAACCAGGAGTCACCAACTTCCTTTAGCGCTTCATCTGACAATCGATATATATTCCTTGAATATACGCTTTTCGTAGTTTGAACCTATATGGGGATTTGTCTGTATTTTTGCTCTATCATATCTTTCTATGAAGTAGAAACCACCAACATTGATTGCTGTGTGTTTTCGCTCTCCTCTTGTGCTTTTGCTCATGCCTGTCTTAAGTATGTTTTAGCGTCATTACCCCTCTTTCAACAGAATCATACAGCTTCTCCTTAGTGCGCCATCACGCGGCACTTCGCTGAACTCGCTCATCTCCTGCTGTCAACTTGAGAACTCGCTGCCACCAACGACTAATGATGCATGGAAGTTCGACTCGTCCTCTACAGATGGCAACCTACACACTTCTACATTATTAGGACTCTGCCTCGAGAAAAGAAATTTGTGTGCTTTATAGATTTATGTTTTTCTACGTGTGTGACCCTTATGTCCTCCTCTCCCTCTCCCTTCACCCCCTCGATTGCCTCGCTAGTCGGAAGCCTTCACAGTCGTCACGGTTCTAAGGGCAGCTAGCAGACTCGCTCGGCTTACATACCAGGAACTGCCGTCACTCGACCGACATTTTGTGAAAGCCATGTAGTGGTAATTGCTCTATCAGCACCGCCAGTCAGCCAACCAATATGCAAAGATAAGTTACACAATATTTTAACCTAGCTATGAAGCTATATTAAAACTTGCAAGTAATCAAATCTGCTATATTTTTTATCATGCCGGCAGGGTATCATTCACTTAAAGTCAAACATCAATTAAACCACCGAGGGATTCTATGCTAAATGAAGAAGTACAAATATTGTCTAGTCGCAACGGGGTATTTACTCTCTTTTCATCCATACTCTGCCAAAGTCAATAACTTGACACATCGTGGGAATTTTGTAACTTCGTATCTAATTGTCTAATGGGTCAACTCTCAACCTCAAGCAATTACATCAATATTCAAGATTGAAATAACGTTGAATGATGCAAATTCTCAACCGGGAAATATTCACCATGTTAATCAATGGCATTCTTTAAAGAGAAAATCTATGCACAACGTCAAAACTGAAAAGTGCATCGCGCCAAAAAATAACCTGGTTTGCCGTACAACCGGTTCCAGTGTTGGGTACCCATACACAAACAAACAGTGAAAAAACCCTAATTTCCTTTCCTCCCCTTTTAACCCTCTCTTGACAGATTGAAATTAAGTATATTTAATAATCATTGCTGTGTATTTTAGGCTAATCTGAGGTTCTGCCCAAGATATGTCCTCTCCATTTTTGAATTTGTAATTAACTGTCATTTCGGCATACATTCAGTGGTATTTGTCATCCACGTCCCAAGGTCCAACTAATGGTTAGTTGGAGCTTAAAAATTCTTTAAATTTATTTTAACTTTAAAAACATGAAAGCTCTCATCATTCTTTTACCATCTAGGCCCTGTTTAATCCTTGTACCCTCTAGGCAAAAGTTCATCATTCTTTTACCATCTAGGCCCTGTTTAATCCTTGTACCCTCTAGGCAAAAGTTCATCATTCTTTTACCATCTAGGTCCTGTTTAATCCTTGTACCCTCTAGGCAAAAGTTCACCATCCTTTTGCCATCTAGGCCCTGTTTAATCCTTGTACCCTCTAGGCAAAAGTTCATCATTCTTTTACCATCTAGGCCCTGTTTAATCCTTGTACCCTCCAGGCAAAAGTTCATCATTCTTTTACCATCTAGGTCCTGTTTAATCCTTGTACCCTCTAGGCAAAAGTTCATCATTCTTTTGCCATCCAGGCCCTATTTCATCCTTGTACGCTCTAGGCTCGAGTTCACCATCCGTTTGCCATCTAGGCCCTGTTTAATCCTTGTACCCTCTAGGCAAAAGTTCACCATTCTTTTACCATCTAGGCCCTGTTTAATCCTTGTACCCTCTAGGCAAAAGTTCATCATTCTTTTACCATCTAGGCCCTGTTTAATCCTTGTACCCTCTAGGCAAAAGTTCATCATTCTTTTACCATCTAGGTCCTGTTTAATCCTTGTACCCTCTAGGCAAAAGTTCATCATTCTTTTACCATCTAGGCCCTGTTTAATCCTTGTACCCTCTAGGCAAAAGTTCATCATTCTTTTACCACCTAGGTCCTGTTTAATCCTTGTACCCTCTAGGCAAAAGTTCATCATTCTTTTGCCATCCAGGCCCTATTTCATCCTTGTACGATCTAGGCTCGAGTTCACCATCCGTTTGCCATCCAGGCCCTGTTTCATCCTTGTGCCCTCTAGGCACGAGTTCACCATCCTTTTGCCATCCAGGCCCTGTTTCATCCTTGTGCCCTCTAGGCACAAGTTCATCAGTCTTTTGCCATCCAGGCCCTGTTTCACCCTTGTACCTTCTAGGCACAAGTTAATCATCCTTTTGCCATTTAGGCCCTGTTTCATCCTTGTACCCTCTAGGCACGAGTTCATCATCTTTATGCCATCTAGGCCCTGTTTCATCCTTGTAGCCACTAGGCTGAAGTTCATCATCCTTTCGCCATCCAGGCTCTCTTTCATCCTTGTACCCTCTAGGCACAAATTCATCATCCTTTTGCCATTTAGGCCCTGTTTCATCCTTGTACCCTATAGGCACAAGTTTATCATCCTTTTGCCATTTAGGCCCTGTTTCATCCTTGTACCCTCTAGGCACAATATCATCATCTTTTTGCCATCCAGGCCCTGTTTCATCCTTGTATCCTCTTGGCACAAGTTCATCATCCTTTTGCCATCCAGGCCCTGTTTCATCCTTGTACCCTCTAGGCACAAGTTCATCATCCTTTTGCCATCCAGGCCCTGTTTCATCCTTGTGCCCTCTAGGCACAAGATCATCATCCTTTTGCCATCCAGGCCCTGTTTCATCCTTGTAACCTCTAGGCACAAGTTCATCATCCTTTTGCCATCCACGCCCTGTTTCATCCTTGTAACCTCTAGGCACAAGTTCATCATCCTTTTGCCATCCAGGCTCTGTTTCATCCGTGTACCCTCTAGGCACAAGTTCATCATCCTTTGGCCATCCAGGCCCTGTTTCATCCTTTACCCTCAAGGTACAAGTTCATCATCCTTATGCCATCTAGGCCCTGTTTCATCCTTGCACCTTCTAGGCACAAGTTGATCATCCTTTTGCCATCTAGGCCCTGTTTCATCCTTGCACCTTCTAGGCACAAGGTGATCATCCTTTTGCCATCCAGGCCCTGTTTCATCCTGGTAACCTCTAGGCACAAATTCATCATCCTTTTGCCATCGAGGCCCTGTTTCATCCTTTAACCTTCTAGGCACAAGTTCATCATCCTTTTGCCATCGAGGCCCTGTTTCATCCTTGTAACCTCTAGGCACATGTTCATCATCCTTTTGCCATCTAGGCATTGTTTCATCCTTGTACTCTCTAAGCACAAGTTCATCATCCTTTTGCCATCCAGATCCTGTTTCATCCTTGTAACCTCTAGGCAAAAGTTCATCATCCTTTTGCCATCCAGGTCATGTTTCATCCTTGTAACCTCTAGGCACAAGTTGATCATCCTTTTGCCATCTAGGTCATGTTTCATCCTTGTAACCTCTAGACACAAGTTCATCATCCTTTTGCCATCCAGGCCGTGGTTCACCGTTGTACCCTCCAGGCACAAGTCATCATCCTTTTGCCATCCAGGCCCTGTTTCATCCTTTTGCCCTCTAGGCACGAGTTCACCATCCTTCTGCCATCCAGGTCCTGTTTCATCCTTGTGCCCTCTAGGCACAAGTTCATCATCCTTTTGCCTTCCAGGCCGTGGTTCACCCTTGTATCCTCTAGGCACAAGTTCATCATCCTTTTGCCATCCAGGCCGTGGTTCATCCTTGTGCCCTCTAGGCACGAGTTCACCATCCTTCTGCCATCCAGGTCCTGTTTCATCCTTGTAACCTCTAGGCACAAGTTCATCATCCTTTTGCCATCCAGGTCATGTTTCATCCTTGTACCCTCTAAGCACAAGTTCATCATCCTTTTGCCATCCAGGCCCTGTTTCATCCTTTACCCTCTAAGCCATGTTTCAACCTTGTACCGTCTAGGCCCTGTTGCAAGCCCTTTTTCCCTTTATAAATGGCATTTCAAGTTTTCGTGGAGACTCCTGCTTTACCCAAGTTGTTGGGATTAGCACATTTTCAACAATCGTAACTCTAGTCAAACTTCAATGTATATAATGGGGTCCGTTTACTTGCGATATTCTCACTTATCTAATCTAGTCTATGCAATAATTGCAATATTTTCATAATTTGTCTTTCAGTCAAATCTTAGACTGACACCAGCAACTTGCTAGCAACTGCTACATTTTGTATTGTGACAAAATCAGCAATCAAATTGCTTCAAACTTATATCAGTGACATAGCTTTAAATTATAAGCCACGACAGCCCCCTGTTCCGTACTTTAAATCGTTTCTAGTTATTTAGTGACTGAGCGTTTATTCTCAATATTTAACCCCAACTAATTACTATTCTATCTATTCTTGAACTTGATCTTCACTTATGGCAGCAACTTGAGATGCGCCTCGTGAATTTCAGCAATTATTTCTTTCGTTTGTAGTGCTCTTACCAAAACTTTCTAAGCTACTTTTTTGTCAGATTTATGATTTTTCACAGATCTCTCTCTAGATGAGTGTCGCTGGTATAGCTCGCTCAGCCATCCTCCTTCCTGGTGTCGTTCTAAATCTATGCATTTTTGGTAATTGTTTTTTCTAATTCAAGACTGTATCGAATTTCGCTTAACCTCCTATTAGTGATTTTCATGTGCGAGATTTAGTTTTTATTTTCGAGCACAACTACTCTATTACTTTATTCTGAAGGGGAGTAGCAGCCTTTCAGAAAAATCAATTCTTTACTCGTCTTATAGACTGTAAAGATATTGATAGCATTAGCCAACTAGTGCCTAAACTACGTTCTGCTGCACGGCTGAAAGCAATGGGAAACTACAGCAGTAATGCTTTTCCCGAGGATATGCACCTCACTATGCATAATTACATGTGACGATGGCTTCCTCTCTTGTAAAATGCCAATCCGGAGGTAAAGTAGTTCCCCGTTCGGATCTCTGGGTGGGGACTATTCGAGATGGGATTAACATCACTGCAGTGACAAAGAGGAAATCTGACATTTTACGGATCGGAGCGTGGAATGTTAGAAGTCAGATTGGCAGTGGAAGGTTAGAACACGTAGAGAGGAAATGGATAGGTTGAGGTTGGATTTGGTTGGGATTAGTGAAATGCACTGGCGGGAAGAACAGGACTTTTGGTCAGGAGACTTAGGATCATTAGCATTAAATCAAGCAATGGCGATGCGGGGGTAGGTCTGATATTAAGTAGGAAACTTGGACAGCAGGTGGAATATTATGAGCAATATAGTGTACGGATCATTGCAGCTAAAATCAAAACAAAACCTACATTCACCAACGTGGTACAAGTCTATATGCCTACAAGTCAAGCTGATGATGAAGATGTGGAAAAGATCTACGAAGCAATAGATGAAATTCGGAGGTATGTCAAGGGTGATGGATATGTTATAACAGTGGGAGATTGGAATGCTGTGGTAGGAAAAGAAAGAGAAGGGAAGATAGCAGGAGATTTCGGGTTAGGTGAAGGAATGTTTGAGGAAGCAGGCTGATGGAATTTTGCACCGAACACGAGTTGGTCACAGCTCACACCTTATTCAACAAACACAATAGAAGAATATACATATGGATGACACCAGGAGATACAGGGCGTTACCATATCGACTTCGTTATGGTCAAGTAGAGATTTCGAAACCAGATTTTGGATTGTAAAACATATCCCGGTACCGACATAAACTCTGACCATAATCTGGTTGTAATGAAATGCAGATTAAAGTTGAAGAAACTGAAGAAAAGTCAAAAGCCGAAAAGGTGGACAATAGACAGACTGAAAGAGAAGGAATGTAAACGAAAGATTCAAGAAAAATATAAAGGAAGGACTAATGAAAAACCCTAAACAAACTTCAATTGCAGGCGAATGGGCAATTTTGAAGAATGAAATAACACAATCCGCAGAAGAAAACATTGGTAGGAAAGAAGGAATAAGAAGAATACCGTGGATCACTCAGGATATACTAGAACTGATGGATGAAAGTCGGAAACACAAGACTGTAAGAAATGAAAAGGGAAAAGTAGAATACAGACGTCTGAGAATTGAGGTTAACAAGAAGAGAAATCTGCAAGTACAGAAAATTGTCAGAAATTAGGAAAGGTAGACATACTGTAGCTTATCGAAGAATTACGAACACTTCTGGGGAAAATAATACTACGTTTTGTAATATTAAGGACACAGATGGAAAGTCTCTAACAGATAGGGAAGAAAAGGTTGAGAGATGGAAAGTTTACATTGAGTGTTTGTATAAGGGAAAGGAGATTGAGATTGGAAAGGGAAGTGGAAATTGATGAGGATTCGAACGGATATATAACATTGAGATCAGAATTTGACAGAGCATTGGGAGACTTAAGCGGGAACAAAGCACCATGCTTACATGATATACCGATTGAGTTGCTACGCTGCATAGGCGATGATGGTCTGATCAGGTTATTTTACTTGGTGTGTAGAATTAATGAGACATGCGAGGTACCCCCTGATTTCAAGAAAAATGCTATCGTCCCCGTACTGAAAAAAGCAGGAGCTGACAGATGTGAAGATTGCCGTACTATCCCCTTGCTTACTCACGCTTCAAAGATCCTGTCCAGAATAATTTACAAGAGGATGAATACCAGATAGAAACGGAGTTGGGTGAAGACCAGTTTGGTTTCAGGACAAACGTTGAAACAAGGGAAGCTGTACTAAATCTTAGGCTGATTTTGGAAGGCAGAATAAGGAAAGATAAGAGAACGTTCATGACATTCGTAGACTCAGAAGAGGCTTTTGATAACATTGATTGGGCTAAATTGACATTTTGAAATCGATTGGAATAAAGAACAGGGATAAGAGGGCGATCAACAATCTAAAGAGAAACCAGACAGCAGTCTATAGTGCTGCAGGATATGAGAGAGAAGCTGGTATTTAGAAAGGTGTAAGTCAAGGCTGCAACTTATCACCCATACTTTTCAATCTTTACATTGAAGAAGCAATAAAGGAAAGTGGGTGTGAAGATTCAAGGAGAAATAATTTCAACTCTGAGATTTGCTGAACACATCGTCATCTTGGCCGACACGCCAGTAGATTTAAATGAGTTTTTAAATGGTATGGACTCTCGTCATGAGGAAAGAATTCATGACGAAAATTAATAAATGTAAAACAAAAATATTGGAATGCAGCCGAATAAAATCTGAAACCTTTATGGACATCAAATTGGCAGGTGAAAAGCAAAGGAAAGTAGGACACTTCAGTTACTTTGGAAGCAAAGTAACCAAAGATGGACGAAGCAAAGAGGATATAAAAAGTAGGTTGGTTCAGGCAAAGAAAGTATTTCTACAAAGAAAGAAAGAAAGAAAGAAAGAAAGAAAGAAAGAAAGAAAGAAAGAAAGAATCTGTTGACATCGAATATAGATTTAGTTATTAAGAAGTCATATTTGAAAGCCTTAGTCTGGAACGTCGCACTCCATGGAAGAGAAACTTGGACTATTGGTGCAGCAGAACATAGGAGAATTGAAGCGTTTTAAATGTGGTGTTAAAGGAGAATGATTAAGAACAGATGAGTTGATAGGGTTGCAAACGAAGAGGTATTAAGACAAAAGGGAGAGGAGAGTTGTTTCTGGCGACTGCTAATGAGGAGAAGAGATAGGTTGGTAGGAAACATACTAAGACACCCACGAATAGCAAGCTTAGTTGTGGAAGGAAGGGTCAAGGACAAGAACTGTAGGGGTACACCAAGGTTAGAATATGTTAAACAGATTGCCTCGGATGAAGAGTGTTGTCTACGTAGAGATGAAATGATTAGCTCAGGACAGGGAGGCATGATGGGCTGCATCAAACCAGTAAAAAAAAAGACTCAAACAACAACATAAGCCTTGAGCATGATTATATTTATAACTACTGCCAATGATTGTAAATGGACACGGGCCACCCTTTCCCACACACTGCTCTGCTTTGAGAGTCCCTGCCTATTGATGTCACCACTAAATTAGTATATTTTAAAAAATTCTTTTATCATTGTTTACACTGTTTGATAATAATGATTTTCTTGTTTTGGGTCTTTCCCGTTTGATCAAAGTGTTCTGATTCCTCTCAATAACCTGTTTCCTTATTCTTACTACATCTTCTCTGTGGTGGCGATTGGAATCATCCAATTGCTCCAAAACTTGATACCGAAACCTGTGGAAACCAATTTGTCAATAAGTCTCCAAATACAGGCCGGACATTTGTTTTAGACGAGTGAAAAATCTTAATGGAAGCCTGGAGGCGAGTTTCTACAGTACCTGTGTTGTTATCAGCTTCCCCAAGCGGTCCGATGATTGACAAGCTGTCTCACACTGCCGCTGAAGTACAGTCATTGGCAAATATAATGACGTTCTGTTCGTAACTACGTAACGTGTATTTCCGAGTCACACAATACTTCGGCGTTGACTGTACTGTCTGCAAGTCGATGTCGCCACGTGCTCAAGTCTGGAATTCCATTACATCAGATCGGTGGTGACAAATGTGAAGCGATAGAGTGAGAGAGTGACTGTGTACAGGCTCACCCGCAGGCTTCAAGGTCAAGGGCAATCGTCTAAAACAAACGTCCGGCCTGTACTAATATTCAGTTGGAATTGTCAGCTTTAATTTTGAACGAGATCTCAGCAGAGAGGTGTTGGAGCAACGCCACTCCTTGCAGTCCAACACTACGGTACTCACTCTTCCTTGCTACCAACTTGACAGCTTGTACATCCTTTTTTACCAGAAGCGTAAGTTGGTGTCCAACTTCCATTCTTTAATATGGCACCCCTTAATAACAAACTTGTCAACAACCGCGCTTCGTAGAAAGAGCAACTTAACCGTTTCAGAAAATTTCTTGAAGATTTAATTCCTCAAGAATATAACTTGGACATAGTTTCTCAGCGCTTGAAAAATAATGAACAGTCTTACGAAAGTTATGACGCATGCCAAACAGAGATCATATCCGTCGCTCCTGACCAGGAGGGGGATCGTGATGTGATGATGATGATGATGATAATTGTTGTTTTAAGGGGCCTAACATCTAGGTTATCGGCCCCTGATGTGATGAGGTGGAAGGCTTGTATTATCAGGGTTTTGTAACGGATCATGCTTTTATCACGAAACTCCCGGAAGATCAGGGAAAGGACATTCTAGCTCCTAGTCCGGCTCAATCTCAACAAACTGTGTCACATGATAGAACTCTCAGGCGTAGACCGTTGCCCCGAAAATTGAACTGCCCCATTTTACCGGCGATGAAAACCAATCTGTCATCAATTCGATAATAATGACTCCGTTCTGGCACTTCCTCAGTTAGATACAGTAATATCCTCTCTTCACAACCGAGCGTTACAACTGGTTGAAGCTCATCAATTAGGCACTGAATACCACACTATTGCTTTTAATCTACTTAACGAAATGTATCGTAACACTCGTCTTCGAATGCAGCGTCACATGAAATCACTTTTCAACTTACCGGCTACTCGTCCTAATGACGTCAATTCTTTGAAAGCTCTTCTGGACACCTCTCAGCTTCATGTCAAAGCTTTATACCAACCTGAACAACCCACCCAACATGGGGATACCTACCTCTTCCATCTCATTTCTTCTAAATTTGACGTCGCAACCTTAAAACATGGGAAGTCGAGCTCTCCCTCAAGTATGTGGTCACTATAATTTACAGTAGATGTCAACGTT
The DNA here is from genome assembly GCA_946902985.2 of Meconema thalassinum. Classification (NCBI taxonomy): domain Eukaryota; kingdom Metazoa; phylum Arthropoda; class Insecta; order Orthoptera; family Tettigoniidae; genus Meconema; species Meconema thalassinum. Next base: position 71,460,807 of record OX336393.1, on the reverse strand, counting down.
TGACTGCACTATCAAGCGCTCAACGGCATGTTTCTTTCGCTCCTAAATCTAGCGCCCCATCATGTGGCTATAGGCTCAGGTCTTCAGAAAAACGACAAGACAGCTCCACAGCATTCAGTAGTCAAGGCGCAATGCATAAAATGCCCAATGATATTCCGAAAAGTATACTATGTCCGAAATTCCAAGCTTTGTATTTTTGTGATTCCTTTCAAGCGCTCACTTTCGACGATAGGAGTAAGCTCATTGCCCATCGTCATTGTTGCTTTTATTGCCCTTCGTCTAAACATTCTGCGTCTAATAAACCATCCACTAGACTTTGTTTCCATTGCCAAAAGCCGCATCATACGTTGCTGCATTGTCACGAGAAACCGAAATCATTAGCAACTTCACCTTCTACCCGGAAACAAAGTGATAACGTTGAAAAGGCTAATGCTTCCTTCTTCGTCTAGAATTCTAAATCTTGACGCAGTTCTCTGGTACTTTTATCCACAGTTCAAGTCGAAATTCAAGAAAGATGTGGTAATTGGATTCGAGCCAGAGGTATTCAGGGTTCCGCCGCCACACACGAATTCGTGTCAAGGTCATTAATTGAAAAAACTTGGTCTCCCGTAATATTAACCTCCATAGAGGTATCTGGCATTAATAATTCTAAACGTCAAGCTCTACAAGTTTCAAAGTTGCAACTCAAAAACACATGTCAGAGAAACACTACCTTAAAATTAAATTGTCTCATACTGAAAAACATAGGCGAGGATACCCCAAGTCGCTCTGTCGATACTACCCGCTTAAACTTCCCTGCTCATTTGAGGCTTGCTTTTCAATATTAAAGGTCGTATTGAAATTCTGTTCAGTGCCAGCGTTCTTTGGAACAGCCTACGTAAGCAAAGGCGCCATCTAGCTGCCGATGTTTTCGCTTATGATACCAAATTCGGTGGGATCATCACTGATCAACTTCCTCATTTCAGCCGTCAGTCCACTTCTCAATGCCATTTCGTCAGCACCGACTCAAAACAGTTTTGGAAATGGGAAACTATTGACTCCTCTAGTCCAATTACATTAGAAAACAAATTCCGTAAGCAGCTCTTTGTCTCTAATACCACTCGCAGTCCAGAGGGTAGGTTTGTTGTGCACATGTGTAGGCCACCCAATCCTCCCAAAATATTTAATTCTCAACCCAAGGCCCGTAAGACCCTCCTTGCCACTGAGAGCAAATTTAAATAAGAACACACCATCAGGGAACAGTACACCGGCTTTCTTGAAGAATACGAAAGTCTAGGTCATATCGAGGTCGTCAAAAAGTCGATGACGAACCCCATGCTCCAATCGAAACCGTCTCTTTGAATCATCACCCTGTATGGAGAATAATACTCATTCGCGACAAAATTCGTGTAGTCCTCAATGGATGCTAATGGCAATAGTCTTAATGACACACTTTACTCTGGCCTCGCTATACAAGCCGATTTGTCCGCTATTCTTTTGAACTTTCGACTTTTCCCATAACCTTCATCGCTGATATCAAGCAAATGTATCGTCTTTAATCAATTCGCATCAACAGGATCTCAAACGCATCTTATGGCGTGATGAACCCAGTAAGCCAATCAAAATACTTTGTTAGAGAACTGTCAGCTACGGGCTTAAGCCTTCAGCATTTCTTGCTATCCGCTCGTTGCATTTGCTCGCAGCTCAGGACGGCCACTTGTCCCACACGCAAGCTTCAGAAGCTTTGACCTCGTCTTTCTATGTCGAACATTATCTTCAGTCTTTCGAATTCCTTGAAGAAGCTTCTCTTGTTTCCAGTGAATTAAGGGCGCTACTTAGTAATGGAGGATTTCACTTCACAAATGTAACTCGAATTCCTCAGAGTTCCTTTCTCAATTTCCTATCGAAGAAGTCGACTCCTCTTCGGTTGAAATTTGCAGTGATTCCGATTCGATTAAAACATTGGGTGTGCACTGGTGAACTCGCAGCGACACGCTCACCTACAAAGTGTCTCTTTCTGAATATCTTCCTAATACTAAGAGGCATGTATTGACCAAAATAGCTAAACTTTTCGACCCCCTTCCATTTCTAGCTCCAGGAGTGACTCTGGATAGGACTCTATCCTTCAAGAAACATTTGGAAATTTCATTTCAAAAAGTAAGCACACGAAATAACCTCATCCGAAAACTATGCAACACTAGTTGGGGAGGTTCAACAGATACGCTTCGAACTTCTGCGCTCAGTTTAGTATATTCTACAGCTGAATAATGTGCGCCTGTATGGATGAACAGCGCCCACATAAAGAAGGTAGACACAGCTCAACACAGCCAGGAAAACCATCTCCACTCTACTGGCGTCCAATACTCAGCCACATAGCCTCTCTGTGTTAAGAAAACAAGATGCACTGAGGAAGGAATATTCTAAAATAATGAACAACCCAGTACTTCTAATCCCACTCTGGCAATAAACCGACTCCGGTCTAGGAATCCACCCCGGCGACTGGCTCAACAGCTTGCTGATAGTAATTTTAACATAGCAGCTAAATGGCGTGAAACATGGACTAGAAATGCCCCACCCGAAGTACTTGACCTCATTGATCCTGTAAAGAAAACCAAGGGCTTTGAACAACCGCGAAATATATGGAAGACCATTAACCGCATCCGTACAGGATAAGGAGTTTGTGCATACAACCTGCACAAAAGGGGGAAGCAGCCAGACTCCTGCTGTGATTGTGGTACATCGAACCAGGCACATTGTGGAAGATTGTAAACTAAGAGCGTACCGAGGTGACCCTAACGACATTTTCAGTGCTACACCATCGAGCCTGGACTGGATAAATAGACTGGACCTAAGGTCGATATCTGTGCTTGTATGTAATTATTATTATTATTTTTATTATTATTGTGTTTCATGTGCAATGCCATATGCTAAATAAATAAATTTGATTTTCATACAAGAAAGTGTGTTTCCACACATCACAATTGCAGTATATCATAAATATTCATACTGGATATCATTAACTGATTAGCGCACTCTTCATATATACCACTGATAGTGACAACTCTGAATGAGAATGGATAATTTGTGTGCAGCTAGTGTAACTCATTAAATACTTCGAGCAGTGGGAACTCGGAGAATGAATATTTTTGGGCTGCTAAATAACAAGTGAATATCAATATGCACTGAAGACAGGCAATAACATAAACAATTCCATTCAATGACAGATATAATAAACAGGATATATGATTTTATCAACAAACCTTATTTACATCCAACATTTTTAGTTGACATACATGAAACAGATGAAATGCTATTCCTAAATATGTTGTCCACTTACTCATTTGGATGGTTTCCACTCTCATCACTCCCTTCTTTCTGGGTTTCTTCTGTTATATCCTAGTAAAAAGAATGAACCATTAACTTCTCCTGCGCTTCTGCACAACAAATAACAAATAATGTAACTTTATAGCAAAGTTCAACTGAGAGTAAGGATATTCTTACTACCCATACTATTTAACTGGGATATACAATTCTTCCCTTGATCTGAAACATCACACACATCAGTAATTCTAAGTGTGATTGAATACGCACAGAACGGTACTTTAAAGGAAGTAATAGGCATGTGGACTGATGATAAACATTATTTTGAAATTTACAGCCAACAGATTATAAGCGGATTTTACCTTGCCAGTCCAACCTTTTGTTCTATTTCAGTCACAGAATCTACCTGCTCATATCATTAATGATTGACTTAGAACTCACAGCTTTTAACATTGTACATTTAAGTTACTCATATATGGTAGATAATCAATGTTCTACAAGAACTTTTCAAAAAGCACTGCACAGTTTTTGATTAAGGCAATTAATTCTTATTGGCCGGCCCCGTGGTGTTGGGGTAGCGCGCCTGCCTCTCACCCGGAGGCCCCGGGTTCGATCCCCGGCTCCGTCAGGGATTTTAAAACCGACGTGAGGGTTGGAACGGGGTGCACTCAGCCTCGTGAGGACAATTGAGTAGCTGTCTGACAGTGAGACAGCGCCCCGATCACGAATACCAAGATTAACGGCCGAGGGGACCCGACGCGCTGATCACGCGTCACCCCAATATCTGCAGGCCAAATGGCTGGGCAGTGGTCGCTTGGTCAGCCTTAGCCCGTCATGGGCTGGATAGTGCCAGGGGTTGATTGAATTAATTCTTATTTTAAACTACAGTAAGACAATTTAAGTGTATCGGGAGGGAGTGTATTTTAGACTATAACACAATTATTGCCACTATATCCGCAGGTAGTAGGCTCACTATATTCATATTATAGCTCAAAGGCAGTCATTAAAGCGAGTGTGGCAGGGAGAAACAGGAATTCCTTTCTTCTAAAAATAAGCCCCTTTAGTTTTACCCGCTCTGCCAACTACGGTAAACTGTAATGCTACAAGCCTACATGAATTATCATGCGTTTTCTTCTTAAGGCTCACCTAGATGCTGTTCTCACCTGCTGGTTGGATTTATTAGGACGCCGTTCTTGTAAGCAATCATGTCCTGAATATGCCTATATACATAAAATATCCGGAATCAGGAAGGAGGATGATCACTGCTTCAAGTTAGAACTATTCCTGCAATTGTCTGCAGTTCAAGTGACAAGCCAAGGATTGTAGAAGTAGTCAAGACCTTCTACCCTCTAATTCCCTCATGATGGGATCTAGTACCTGTCATCTGTTAGGAACTATTCTCCATTTGCTCAATGCATAGTGCAACGACATGCATAGAGGAAGATCTTTGGTTCGAGACCAGTTTTGGTCAGACATGATTTGCACTTTCCGTAGAATACACAACCTACCAGACGGCAGCTTCCATTTGTCAGCAGTATGGACTGAACCTCTGAACAATATATGTGCAGAGATGATCAGGTCAAGTCCTCTAGAACATTCAAGTAATAACCCTCTAAGGCACTTACCTCTTTTAAATCTCCACCACTCACTGTCGATGGTGTTTCTATTTTGATCACTGGCATTAAGATGTCTTCAAAATTAATATATCCACTGACATCAGTATCATCCTGCAGATAAATTACTTGTTTCACATACACGTCCCTTTAAATTGTTCAAATTGCATATAAGACATAAATTGTAACCTTGCTCTTCGGAAATCAAATAAGAATGTGACCTTTTATCAAGTTTCCATTACCCTGATATCCTTCTAAACAAAATGCAGTCGTGTAGATTTTATTAGGGAGACACACTCACGGACACACGGACAAAAGGTGATCTAATAAGCCTTTTTTTTTCATGAATAAAAATAGGCTCAGAATAGACTAATGACATCAACTTTTGCCCGTGTGTGTGTCCCCCTAATAAAATCTAAACGGCTGGAGTGAGCTCAATGAAACTGGGTGAGGTTATACCACAATTTTGGTCGACACAAACCGTGCCCTTCAAATTTTATTACGTCTCATCAATCCAACATGGCGGCTGTGCGAAATACTTCACCGGCAATCAATATCTCCGAAACTATTACCGATATCACCTTGAAATTGTGTACGATGATAAAGGTTGCCAATAGAAATTCACCTATGAGTCTTTCAAAAACCTATAAGCTTCAATACGAACACGGCAGCCAAAGATATGTAAACATGTAAATAGACTTTTCTCGCGATTTAAACATCCAAACGCAATGAAACTTGGTATAACATGTATATACACATTGTAATGCATTGGCATCAAAGTTAGTTCAATTGTTTACATGACCTCAAGATCGCGGCTGTGCGAAATACTTCACCGGCATTCTATATCTCCGAAACTATTACCGATATCACCCTGAAAATTTCTACGGTGATAATGGGCACTACTAGAAGTTCATTTATGTATTTTTCAAAAACCTGTAGAAAACAAAACGAACAAGGCGGCCATGCGAAGTTGAAATATTTTAATAAGATTTTCTCGCAATTTAATCATCTGAGCGCAGGGAAATATGGTACTGTAAATGTTTATACACATTGTACTGCACTGGCATCTAATTTAGTTCAATTATTGACATAACCTCAACATGGCGGTTGTGCGAAATATTTGAATAAGTTTTTATCTCTTGTGTATTAATCATGCGATCGAAGTGAACACTTGAACATTGAACCTACACAATAATCGTCATCTAATAGTACATAACTCAATGGCCTACATATAACAAAATCCAACATGGCGACCATCCGAAATATTTAGATGCTTCTCAATATCTATTATTCTATGAGAGGAATCAAACTGAAATTTTGTATGTTGATAAAGGCTATGAACATACGTTCACCTATGGAACTTTCAATAACCTGGTGAGCACAAATCCAACACGGCGGCGACATGAGATATAAATATTTTAATGGACGTTTCTCGCTATATAACCAGCCGAGAGCAGTGAAACTTGGTACGGTAAATGTTTATACAAATGGCATATAATTTATTTCAATTGTTTTCATAACCACAAGATGGGAGCTGTGCAAAATTATATAAACTCACTTTTATTTCTTATGTCCTAATCATGCGATTGAAGTTTGAATACTAAACCTAAACGAGAATCTTAATGTAAAAGTACACAACTCTTAAACCTACATATATAAAAATTCAACATAGCGACCATCCGAAATATTTAGACGGTTGTCAATATCTACGAATCTATTGCAGCAATGCAACTGAAATTATGTATGTTGAAAGCGACAATTAACATAAGTAGGATATCTGACAATGGGCTGTATAATTCTTCATGGAACTACTCGTTTACATCGTAATTCACATGACCCATCCCTGGGATGGATGAAAATGTACTCATTAGAAACACACGCTAGACTTGGAGCAGCGCATGTGAAGTGTTTTCACCTATTGTACTACTTCTACCATGTACCATTCCAGTCCATTCCATGTACATAGTTAGAGGGCAGCATAACATAGCGGGGACTGTGCCTGTGGCAATGTACTTGCTACAAGAGGATATGAGAACTGTCACGTGCCCATTCAAGCCTTCCATATATTGCCTTCCGTAGAGATCACCCAAGTGGATATGGAAACTCAATAACATCACAGATGTATTATTTCAGAGCTAATCAATATTTATGCATTGCTTCAATGGGATAGGGAAATTAACATTTGCGATGTTATCTTGTGGGTGTTACCCAGTATGCACCAATAAATGTGGGCTACACACCGCCCTTTTAGTCATAGTTTATGAAAGGAAGAGAATATCTTTAAGTGAATGAATTAGGGTTAGTTATGAGGTACAAAGGGAACAGTCAATTAAGGTTGGAAAATGGATGAATACCTCGGCATCGAAGTTGAGGAAGATTTGACCAAGGGAGGTCAAAATAAATGATGGAAAAAAGGAGCCCGGCATGAGTAAGCAGATGCAGTGTCATGCTCTACTGAGGTCTTGTGGGTCTCAAACAACTTCCTACTACTGTGGATGTGGCAAATTCATATTAACTCGAGCGTTCTAAAACAAGTATTTACACAAATTATTCCCAAGGCGTGGCCCTCAACCAACTAATCCTTTACATGAAATGTAAAATGAGCCCCCACAGGCAAAGACCATAATTGCTGAGCACAACTGCCTGGAATTGAAGGTATTCCGTTTCGAGTTAAGTTGTCGGTCTCGTCATTAGGAAATCAAACAGAAACATCTGGTGATGAAGATGATTATTCATTAGAATTTGATTGCTTTCGGTCAAGTTAGAAACCAAACATTGCTTTTAGCTGGTACTGAGCTTGCTTTTCTGTGGGGATCTTCCCTTTAACCCGCTAACCTATAGGATACACAAATCGCAGCGCATTCACTTAACCGCAAACATAACTTAAATATTTTATATGATTTAGTTTTTACATGGCACTTGATAGTCAAAGAGGACACAGGGGGCAGGAACAGTCAGCTAATCTTGTAGGAATCAAGACTGGGTGACCCGAACTTCCAAATAATATTCCATCTAAAAATAATTCGTATTATTATAAGAGAGGTAATGCAGAACACATAATTACCTGTAATTGATGTCCCATTTTAACATCTACCCTTTCAGCTTCAAATACATCACAAGGCTCGTCCTGCAGATTATCAGAGGACAACTGCTCACTGGACTCCTGGAAGTATTATACATATATGACCCAATGTAAAATACACAGACACAACATAACTACTGAGTTAGGTCTAACATGAAAACTAAAAGTTAACAGATCCTGGTTAGTCCTTCATTAAAGGGCAAACAACATGATTTGTGCCCACCTTACATATTACCATATTGAGCAGTGGGTACACACTGTCAACACCAGTTTCTCTTCACGGGCAGCGACTGTTAACTGTAACCACCCCCTTGGAAACAGATTTGCCAGCTAATAGCACATGATGGGCAGAAACAGATTCGCTAGCTAATAGCACATCCTGGGTGGAAACAGATTCGCTAGCTAATAGAACATGATGGGCGGAAACAGATTTGCTAGCTAATAGCACATCCTGGGTGGAAACAGATTCGCTAGCTAATAGCACATCCTGGGCGGAAACAGATTCGCTACCTCATAGCACATCCTGGGCGGAAACAGATTCGCTAGCCAATAGCACATCCTGGGCAGAAACAGATTCGCTAGCTAATAGCACATCCTGGGCAGAAACAGATTCGCTAGCTAATAGCACATGATGGGCGGAAACAGATTCGCTACCTAATAGCACATCCTGGGCGGAAACAGATTTGCCAGCTAATAGCACATGATGGGCGGAAACAGATTCGCTAGCTAATAGCACATCCTGGGCGGAAACAGATTTGCTAGCTAATAGCACATGATGGGCGGAAACAGATTCACTAACTAATAGCACATCCTGGGCGGAAGCAGATTTGCTAGCTTATAGCACATAATGGGCCGGAACAGATTCGCTAGCTAATAGCACATAATGGGCGGAAACAGATTCGCTAGCTAATAGCACATGATGGGCGGAAACAGATTCGCCAGCTAATAGCACATGCTGGGCGGAAACAGATTTGCTAGCTAATAGCTCATGCTGGGCGGAAACAGATTCTCTAGCTAATAGCACATGATGGGCGAAAACAGATTCGCTAGCTAATAGCACATGATGGGCGGAAACAGATTCGCTAGCTAATAGCACATAATGGTCGGAAACAGATTCGCTAGCTAATAGCACATGATGGGCGGAAACAGATTCGCTAGCTAATAGCACATGATGGGCGGAAACAGATTCGCTAGCTTATAGCACATGACGAGCGGGAACAGATTCGCTAGCTAATAACACATGATGGGCGGGAACAGATTCACTAGCTAATAGCACATGATGGGCGGAAACAGATTCGCTAGCTAATAGCACATAATGAGCGGAAACAGATTCGCTAGCTAATAGCACATGATGGGCGGAAACAGATTCGCTAGCTAATAGCACATGATGGGCGGGAACAGATTCACTAGCTAATAGCACATGATGGGCGGAAACAGATTCGCTAGCTAATAGCACATGATGGGCGGAAACCGATTCGCTAGGTAATAGCACATAATGGGCGGAAACAGATTCGCTAGGTAATAGCACATGATGGGCGGAAACAGATTCGCTAGCTAATAGCACATGATGGGCGGAAACAGATTCGCTAGCTAATAGCACATAATGAGCGGAAACAGATTCGCTAGCTAATAGCACATGATGGGCGGGAACAGATTCACTAGCTAATAGCACATGATGGGCGGAAACAGATTCGCTAGCTAATAGCACATGATGGGCGGAAACCGATTCGCTAGGTAATAGCACATAATGGGCGGAAACAGATTCGCTAGGTAATAGCACATGATGGGCGGAAACAGATTCGCTAGCTGATAGCACATGATGGGCGGAAACAGATTCGCTATCTAATAGCACATAATGGGCGGGAACAGATTCACTAGCTAATTGCACATGATGGACGGAAAGAGATTCGCTAGCTAATAGCACATGATGGGCGGAAACAAATTCGCTAGCTAATAGCACATAATGGGCGGAAACCGATTCGCTATCTAATAGCACATGATGGGCGGAAACAGATTCGCTAGCTAATAGCACATGATGGGCGGAAACAGATTCGCTAGCTAATAGCACATAAAGGGCGGAAACAGATTCGCTAGTTAATAGCACATCCTGGGCGGAATCAGATTCACTAGCTATTAGCATATAATGGGCGGGAACAGATTCGCTAGCTAATAGCACATAATGGGCAGAAACAGATTCGCTAGCTAATAGCACATGATGGGCGGAAACAGATTTGCTAGCTAATAGCACATTATGGGCGGAAACAGATTCGCTAGCTAATAGCACATGATGGGCGGAAACAGATTTGCTAGCTATTAGCACATCCTGGGCAGAAACAGATTCGCTAGCTAATAGCACATTATGGGCGGAAACAGATTCGCTAGCTAATAGCACATGATGGGCAGAAACAGATTTGCTAGCTAATAGCACTTGATGGGCGGAAACAGATTCGCTAGCTAATAGCACATCCTGGGCGGAAGCAGATTTGCTAGCTTATAGCACATAATGGGCGGGAACAGATTCGCTAGCTAATAGCACATAATGGGCGGAAACAGATTCGCTAGCTAATAACACATGACGGGCGGAAACAGATTCACTAGCTAATAGCACATAATGGGCGGGAACAGATTCACTAGCTTATAGCACATAATAGTCGGGAACAGATTCACTAGCTAATAGCACATAATGGGCGGGAACATATTCGCTAGCTAATAGCACATAATGGGCGGGAACATATTCGCTAGCTAATAGCACATAATGGGCGGAATCAGATTCACTAGCTAATAGCACATAATGGGCGGGAACATATTCGCTAGCTAATAGCGCATAATGGGCGGAATCAGATTCACTAGCTAATAGCACATAATGGGTGGAAACAGATTCGCTAGCTAATAGCACATAATGGGCGGAATCAGATTCACTAGCTAATAGCACTTAATGGGCGGGAACAGATTCGCTATCTAATAGCGCATAATGGGTGGAAACAGATTCACTAGCTAATAGCACATAATGGGCGGGAACAGATTCGCTAGCTAATAGCACATGATGGGCGGGAACAGATTCGCTAGCTAATAGTACAAGTAGGAATAAAAGGGCGATTCTGGCACAGGGGCTAATGGGCAAGATGGCCGCCGCGCGCAACCAGCCCTATGTTATTCTTATAGAGGGGTCAGTCAGAGCTGGCAGAGTGGCTAATGGGTAAGATGGCCACCGCGCCCTGAGACCGTGCATGTCGTCACAGGGGGAGGTCGGCCGTGTAGTTGCTAAATGAAATATTTATTATTATTATTATTATTAGGTAATTATTGATTGATCGTGTACAATCAAGACCAGCCTTATATTGTCCACTTTTGGTGTAGTGGCTAGCATTCTTGGCGGTCATTCTTGAGGTTCGAATCCCCGGCTATGCCAAGAAATGTAATTTCTGGTCTCAGGAGTGGAATGGGGTACACTCAGCCTTGTGAGGCAAAACTGTCAGGATCTGGCTTTTGATTCATACCGCAGCCATTCTGCCTAACCCAACTTCACCTAACCTAACCTAACCTAACTTCAAAGTCAGAGCAAATATGAGAGCAAATGTGAAAGCAAATGTGAGAGCACACATAATATACTAAGTTATGTCCTAACTTAACCTAACCTAACCTAACCTAACTTAAAAGTGCGAGAAAAAAATGTGAGAGCAAAAAGTGTGAGCAAAAAAAAAAAAATAGTAAGAGCAAATGAGAGAGCACAAATAATAAACGTACCTATAAGCTAACCTAACCTAACTTCAAAGTCAGAGCAAAAAAGTAAGAGCAAATGAGAGAGCACAAATAATAAACTTAGTTATAACCTAACTTAACCCACAGAAACCTCATTTAAAGATTTTAGATTTTACATTTTAACATTTTATATTTTAATATTTTAGATTTTTGATTTTTTCATTTCACTTTTTTAGATTTTACTTTTACATTTTTGATTTTTTGTATTTTAGATTTTAGGTTTTTTTTTAGATTTTACATTTTAAATTTAAGATTTTTGATTTTAGATTTTACATTTTCCAAAAAGAGTAAACTACAAGGTCACATACCTAACCTCACCAAACCTAACTTTACCAAACCTAACTTAAGCTAATCCAAAGGCTAATGCACATACATAAGGGCACATGCAACTATCCTTATGCTAGTCTTATAGGCCACTGTACAACATGATCACTACCCCAACCGGGGTTTTTTTTTTTTCATTTTGTTGTTTAAACATTTGTCAATTTTCCAATTTCCCATTTTCAGTTTTTTTTAATGTCAGTTTTAAGTTTTTCAATTTCAGAATATGGAAACATGGATTTTGCATTTTGTTATTTACACATTTGTCAATTTTCCAATTTCCCATTTCCAGTTTTTTTAGTGTCAGTTTTAAGTTTTTCAATTTCGTAATATGGAAACATGGATTTTGCATTTTGTTGTTTAGGCATTTATCAATTTCACAATTTACCATTTATAGGTTTTAAAATGTCAGTTTGAAATTTCATGATATAGAAAAATGGATTTTCCAATTTGTTGTTTACACATTTGTCAATTTACCAAATTCCCATTTACAGTTTTTAAAATTTAAGTTTAATGGATTTTTCTATTTTGTCAATATGGAAACATGGATTTCTAATTTGTGTTTTATATGTTCATTTTGCATTAGGAGTGGAGAGAGGTGGGTAGTAATTAAGAATGTACAAGCAGTGTCCATACAATATTTTTTATTTTAAATACATGTACACTATTTACACATAATACATTTTTATATATTTTTGTTATAAATTGTAGAGTTGTTTTTATTTTGTTTTCTATTTTATTTATTTATGATTATGAATACCATTTTTTTTTTAATTTTTGTCGAGCTATTGTTTTATTTCCTAAATTGTTTTGTTTTATGTATTTGCCAGTTTGTAGGTAGAAGATTTTGATATTCATAACTTACTCTTTAAGCATGGTTAATGATTGAGTAATGACCATAGGCATGTGTACCTATACCATTAGCATCAATCACTCTTTTATCATCACCAGGACACAAAGCAATTTTGTTTAGTCTTATAGATGATATGTCATGTTGTTTAGAAGCGATAATGTTCATTGGTATTCTTTTTACATTGTTTTTCATGACACAATTCTTATAATCTTAAAAGCTTATACAATTTTTGACAACACCTCTGTTAATACCTTTAATCTTTTTGATTTCTTTACCATTTATGTCTAAAGCATACATTTTAGCTCAACGTCCAACAAATGCTTTTATAATTTGTCCACAAGCCTCGTCTTTAAATTTCCCCAACGTTTTCTTGTTTGATGTAGAGTAACATATGTGATTAGTAGGATAATCTGATGTGTCCAGGTGTTCTAGGAAATCCAACTTGTCTTGATATACATCTTGGGTGTTAACCAAATAAATGAACAAGTCGGTATCCATATACATGAGTTTAAGATTGTTCATTCCATAATAGGGTAGCAGGACATCATAGTGGTGGAAATACATTAGAGTTTTTGAAATATCCAGTATACACATTCCAATATATATAGGCTTATTGAATACAATGTTACGTTTAGTCATGTGAAAAGCAGCTAGGTTAGGACCATAAATTGTTCTGTCGATAAATATAGGCTTTGCTATTAGCTTTTCTGCCTTTTTGCTGTCAGTCACAAGACGTATATCTATTCTTTTACGGATATTTTCCATTGTTTTTCCAAAAATGGCATTGTTGAATAATTTGTACAGATTTTTCTCAAAATAATTTTTGGCTTGTTTTCGAAGGTTGTTATTAAAATCAACGTATGCCTTTAGCCAAGGCCTTTGTTTAAACTTTAACACACGATGAATTTTTATCAATTTTATTCCATGATCTAAAGCCTGTTTTAATGCCATGTATTGAACAACATATCGCCTCCGATTTCCAAGATGAGGAATTAGTTTTTTCAGAGACGAATCCTTAGGTTGTGTACACTCTGGTAGGAAAGGTAAATCGTTGTGTAGATCATGAAGGTCAGATGGGTAATCAACATCAACGTCTAGAATGTATCCCACAGGATCGTCTTCCTTTAGTTTTCTAGATCAACAGTAACTGGAGAAACCCACTGAAATCCACCATAAGGAAGAGAGTGACACATAGCCCACCTGTATTGGTTGTTGGCATCATCAAAGGTAATAAACTGCGATGGTTTCTCAGAACCATAGGTTTCGATGTATTTATTGTTAGATTCAGCATATCGATGAGACACCAGGCATATGCCTCCACGTATTCCAGACCCGATTAGAAGAATCTGATCGTAATCCTGTAGCAATTCCAGGTCAATGCCTGTGTAAAGGAGCATTTCCTCGAAACTTAAACCAGGCGAAGTAAAAAAGTGTGCAGCATCCACGCGGTGTGTTTCTAGTGTTTTGTTTCGAAAAATTTCAAAGCTGTCTGCAAGAAGGAGTACATCTGAAGTTAGGTAGAGGTCACTATATTCCCCTAGAGTTTTAATGTTGAACTGATTCCACACATTTTTGGCATGTTCATAGTCTTCTTGACTAACATCTTCTTGACTTAATTTTTTAAAGACTACCTCTTTTGGAGGTAAACACGTTTCACTTAACTTTTCCCATGAATCAATGTAATCATAACAAAATACCCCTTTACGAGTCATGACCGTTGCATTTTCTTTTCCAAAGAACTTGTCTGTTTCAGGCTATGATGTTAAGTTGGAAACTAAGTTTTCCAAACTACTTGGCATTAACCGAAACGTGTCCACAAATCGAAGCTTAACATTTCCTACAATTGTTGAAGGAAATGTACTTTTCTTTGGAGTTAGCGATACCATCCACTCTCTCAGTAGTACAACCTAATTGCTTTACAATGAAATTTGCGTCGTAGCCACTCATATTATGTAGAAATACAGGAACGGGGTTACGTGTTTTACACCTCAAATTACAGTTATTGTGAGCACTTCCACGGTATTCCCCTGTAATATGGCAATGTTCTCTAACTTTCCAGTCCTCTTTGGTAAATGGTTTTTCACACAAATAACAGGTTTCAGAACATTGGAACTCTGCTTCTTGATCCTGAGTTAAGGCCTTTGGAACATTTAAGCTGTAAAGGCGATCAATTTCATTTGCTATTGAGATCAAATAGTCCATAAACTTTTCTGCAGCATCAGGTCCACGATAAATAACAGGTTGGCTTGGAAGGTTTGTCTTTATGTGTTCCACAGCAGGTGAGGGTTTAACGTATATACCAAAGCTCATAGGAACATGACTCTGTTATGGCACTGTATGACATGCTTCAGGATTGGGTCAACATGTTTGATATGGTAAGAGTATACTTTCGAAATCTGCATAGACAACGTAAGGTATTCTCAGAATTTTTTCAACATTTAAGAATTTCACAATTGAGTTTTTAATAGGCATTTCAACCCTAGCAATGTCAAGCTGGATACACAAAGCTCTATGTTCTTTTAATTTTTCCATTCCTTGTTGTCCATATCGATTATCGAAGTGAGTAAAACACCGTTTACACGTATATATCTTATGTTGATGGTGGGTAATCTGATGTCTTACTAGTTTATCAAAATCTTTGATAAAGACGTGGTGGTTCTGTCCGGATGATGAACTTAGCAGAAGGAGGTCGCGATGGTCTTGCAGCTCCACAACCTTTAGAGGGAACAATTTGTTGTCTTGTTCCAATCCAAATACATTAATGGATATATCGCTGGCTTTTTCAAATTTGGGAATGTCAGCTAGCGATGTAGGAAACGATATTACTGAAAAATCATTCTTGTTGTCCAGGTCCTTGTATTTACTAATGCGTTGAGCATTCTTTTTAACTAGTTTTGCTAAAATGGCATACATAAAACACTTTTCATCTTTCAAGTTTTAAGGATTAACGCAGGCTTTTCTTGCTTGTATAGCTGCTGGTAATGGAATATATGTGCTACCACGCAAGGGATTGTACTTATTTATTTTCAATCGTACTCCTTCCACTGCTAACAAAGCCCAATTACTGCCTTTTAGCTCAGATTCCTCCATTTCCGTAGTTCACTTTGCAAATTGTGTTTCCAAGAAACTGCTTAAGTCCGTTTCCAAAAATAGGGCCTGATTTCGTGTTTTAAAAGCACGATCTGTAATTTCATTGGTAGATGTATGAATGAATCTACATTCAGCCACAAGATTAACTTTTATCGACTTGTGCATTGCTAGTTCTTTCTGCATAGCTTGTATTACTGTATTTGCTGTTTGGACTCTTTAAGGTATGAATTTAAATCCTTACACGTCTCAAAACGTATGAAAAAGGATTTAAGACGACCTTGAAAAGACGTTTCATATTCAGTAAGTCCTTTTTTGCCAGGAACCATTGAAAGCAGGTAATGTTTTGTAGGCTCAGTTTTTTGTATTTTAGCTGCTGACACAACATTACAACATTCTTCATGACGACGTCCGTTGTAGACATTGTTGAATTTATTACCACAAGTTTTGCACCCATGAAACTCACCACACGATACTTCATGACGCTTTCTATGATAGTCTCGAAGAAAAGTCTTTCCACACTCTTTACACATATAGCTAGGCATGGTTTCTTCCATCATGGATGTTGATTTCTGCAAACAGCTGCTTACTGCGTACCGTATCTCAAGGCTGTAGGCTGGTCAGTGAGACGGTCTTTCACGATGTGAACACTGCAAAAGGTAGTAATCAACTGATTGTATTCCTGCTAAGAGACCTCTTATATCACCTAATCAAGACCAACAGCTACTTACCACGTAGTACACGGCTAGAGCCTAGTGGGTGAGACGATCTTTCACAATGTGATCACTGTTAAATGTAGTAGTCAACTGAAAATATTCTTACACCCTACTGAAGGTTATCAGTTACTTACTGCATATCAAAAGGCTGTACACTCATGTGTTAGACACTCTCTCTTGCTAAGGACCCATATATTCCCTATACAAGGATATACATGTTAGTTCTAAACACTTAATGGTTATTTGTATATTAAATTTATATACACAGCTTATACGAGCACGTTTTTCACGCAATAAAACTTTGTCAAATAGCCACATGCGACACGCAAAGTATGTTTCCTCTATCTAGCGGTGACTATGAGAACTACCTGAACGACAGCATGGTACCTAGCGCTCCATATCATTACTGAACGATCTAGCGGTCGATATAAAAATTACTCAACTACCAGCATGCTACCTACCGGTCGATATGACAACCCACTCAACTACTAGTATACATTCCAATAATGAACACATTTGCTCATATCCACTAACAATACACACAGCGGGTTTGCTTTATCGTTTAACACAAATATATATTGTTTAAATAATGTAACAAAAAGCTCCATGGCACAATTGTATGGGAATGTTGCATTATTTAAAATGTAATAGTATGCAAGTGTTTAACATTTTACAATCGGCTTATGATGAAGGATTATGTTGGTGGCTTATGTTGGTGGGTTATAGTGGTGGCTTATGATGGTGGCTTATGGTGGTGGCTTATGATGGTGGCTTATGGTGGTGGCTTATGGTGGCTTACGGTGGTGGCTTATGATGGTGGCTTATAGTAGTGGCTTATGATGAAGGATTATGTTGGTGGCTTATGTTGGTGGTTTATGGTGGTGGCTTATGATGGTGGCTTATGGTGGTGGCTTATGATGGTGGCTTATGGAAGCTTATGGTGGTGGCTTATAGTGGTGGCATATGTTGGTGGCTTATTTTTGGTGGTTTACGTTAATACCTTATTTGTAATGGCTTATTTGACAAGTTATTTTTGTCAATGTATTTAGAGGATTTTTCACTTGGTCTTGGAAAGTATCTCAACCCATTTTTTATCGTAGCATAATGCTTACCGCCATGTTTGTAAGCAACAACAACACACTAAAATTCCAAGAATCCAAAGTACTCTAAGGTTAATGAATGTCTCTCAACTCCATTCAACGCCTAGTCAAAAACATTATATATTTTTCAATTTTTTCAAAAAAGGTAAATTGGGGAAGTAGGCTATATGTTTAAACTAAAAATCATATCAAATCATATGTTAACTCCAACACCTACGTCTATCCCACTCTCAGTCAAAAAATATAATATTCTTCAAATTTTTCCAAAACAATATTTGGAAAGTAGGCCATATTTTGAAAACTAATCATCCTATAAAGTCATATATAGACTCAAACCAATGGCTTTTATATCCTTAATCGTAAGAACAAAATATGGAATTTTTGACATTTTTCCCAAAAATGTTAATTTTAAAACGGGGATATATTTTGGAAACTAGGAATTTTACAAAAAAGTTTGTTTAACGTAAATGACAGGTATTTACCCCCACTACCCACAAACCAAGTCCCAGGTCTCTGGGACAAAATCCAAAAAAGTTAAATTTGGAAAGTAGGCAATATTTAGAAAACTGATCATCCTAAAAAGGTCATATATAGACTCAAACCAATGGCTTTTATGTCCTTAATTGGTAGAACAAAACTTAACATTTTTTTCAGTTTTTCCAAAAAAGTCCAATTTTCAAAATTGTCTATATTTTGTGAACTAAGAATTTTACAAAAAAGTTTGTTAACGTAAATGAAAGGTCTTTACTCCCTCTACCCAAAAATAAATTTCAGGTCCCTAGGACAAAAACTGTGCAGTAGTGGTTTTTGGGGGGTTCTATATCCACCTCCACCTCCCCACCTCACAAGATGGCGTCCGTAGCTTAACTTAACCTAGCCTAACCTAACAAGATGGCGGCCGTTCTAATTGGCCTTACAAATGAATGTGTTTCTATGTTTGAAGGACACCAACTTTCTTTGGTGAGCATTCCGAATATCTGCGGTAATCTATATTCGATTTTGTAATAACTACTGTTTGCATGTCTTTTGTACGTTCAATTAACCCAGCACCATAACTTCCACCAATTACTCCCTCTTATGAAACAAGTGCAGAATTTCTCTCAGAGGACAGGTTAGGTCAGATATGGTTAGCCCTATATACTCCAACAAGTTCCTATTAAAGTGAAATGTATTTGGACTTACGGACATAAGGCTTATTTATTTTAAAGTCACATTGATGTGTTTGCTACATATTCATCACTATTTTATCAGTACCCTACCGAATTCGTGATCCTATTTGAGGTGGCTGGGTGGGTTACAGACAGCAGAGGAGTAAACATCCATTACTATATCAGTTCCAGGTTTCTGTCCGTACCATAACTACGGGTAGGTCTATTTTGTCTAATTTTAATAGTTAAACAATTTGTTTACTTCGGTTCTGGTGTTCTGTACTCTTACTGAATAAAGTTGGATTATACCTGTCTTGTTCTACAGTGGAAGTAAATGCCCAGTGCAGATTATCAGTGGCACCAATAGTCGAGGTTACAGGAACAGCCTTATGGCGGCAATAGACAAGTCACCCCCATGTTAGTTAGTATCAGAAGTCGTATTGGAGATGCGTCAATGTGTTAGGTTTGAGTTGGGCGTCTTGTAACAAAAGGAGGAAGTTTTAATTTGTGTCTTCTGAATGCCTGTATGGAACTAGTGTCCAAACTCGTGCAGTTACCTAAGTTTACGTTCACGTAGCCGAATTAAACGTGTTTATAGGTTTGTAATGTACTTTATGTTCAACCCTATCTATTATATGTCAGGAGACTGTATCTCAATGATGGTCATTATAACACTCTTTCTCATTATGAAACAGTTTCTCCCACCAATCACAGCTCAAGAAACAGTTGTTTGACCAATTAGATAACGATAGCATCGCACCTGCGCTGAGTTCCAAGGCCTTCTAATTTAAATTCACTACGTTGCCTAGTGTCATAGTGGGGTAATCGATGAGGCCATGGTCAAATACAAGGCATTCTTTACGTCCCATGCGCTCTGTTCAGTACATAAAACTGGCGAAATCTCGACAGATATTTTTGAATATTTATGTTCGAACATAATATAGTTATTATAACAAGTAGTTCCGTGAAGAACTATACAGCCTATTTTCATATATCCTACTTATGTTAACTGCCACAATCAACATACAAAATTTCAGTTTAATTGCTGTAACAGATTCGAAGATATTGAGAACCGTCTAAATATTTCAGATGGTCGCCAGGTTGGATTTTTATTTTTGTACTATTACAATAAGATTATTGTGTACGTGTGGTATTCAAACTTCAATCGCATGATTAGACAACAAGAAGTAAAAACGAGATTTTAAAATTACGCACAGCAGCCATCTTGTGATAATGCAAACCATTGAAATAAATTAGATGCCAGTGGATCAACATTTGTATAAGCATTTAACGTGCAAAGTTTCACGGCACTCGGATAGTTCATTCGCGAGAAACGTCCATTTAAATATTTATATTTCGCGTCGCCGCCATGTTGGATTTGTGCTCACCAGGTTCCTGAAAGTCCTATAGGTGAACATATGTTCATAGTCTCTATGAACATAAAAAATTCAGTTTGGTTGCTGTAAAAGATTCATAGATATTGAGAACCGTCTAAATATTTCGGGAGCTCACCATTTAGGAGTGTTATGTGTATAGGCCATAGAGTTATGTACCATTCAAGGACAATTATTGCCTAGGTTCATTATTCAAACTTTCACTTCGATCGCATGATTACGACACAAGAAATTAAAACTTAATTTTAAAATTTCGCACAGCCGCCATCTTGAGGTTATGTAAGCAATTGAATTAAATTAGATGGCAGTGCATTACAATATGAAAAATCAATTACTGTACCACATTTCACTGCGCTCAGAGAGTTAAATCACGAGAAAAGTCTATTAAAATGTTATAAATTCGCTTGGTCGCCATGTTCGTTTCGTATTTTACAGGTTCAGGTTTATGAGATATACATAGGTATACCTGTATCAGTACCCTTTATCACCGTACAAAATTGCAGGGTGATATCTGTAATAGTTTCGGAGATATTCTACAGTGAAATATTTCGCACAGCCGCCATTTTGAGGTTATGTAAACAATTGAACTAAATTAGACTCCAGTGCATTACAATGTGTATAAATATTTGCTGTACCAAGTTTCATTACATTTAGATAGTCAAATCGCGAGAAAAGTCTATTTAAATGCCTCAACTTCGCTTGGCCGCCATGTTGGTTTTGTTGTCACCAGGTTTTTGAAGGTCTCATAGGTGAACTTCTAGTAGTGCCCTTTATCACCGTACACAATTTCAGGGCGATATCGGTAATAGTTTCGGAGATATTGAATGCTAGTGAAATATTTCGCACAGCCGCCATGTTGGATTGGAGAGACGTAACAAAATTTGAAGGGCACGGTCGAGGTCGCCGGGAATAGTGCTATGAACTTACCGAGTTTCATTGAAATCGCTCCAGCCGTTTCGATTTTATTAGGGGGGGACACACACACGAATCACACACACACACGCACACACACACGGACAAAAGGTGATCTCATAAGCCTATTTTTTTCATAATTGAAAATAGGCTAATTATTGACGAACATAAACAGTCGTATGCAACTCGCCTATAATGGTAATTAAGACACTCGTATGGAAATTATAAAACTCGCATACGCTCGTTTTATAAACATACTGGTTACTGGTGCCATTATAGGCTCGTTGCGTAATGTACTATTATCGCCTGGCAATATTCTATTTACCGTACTCCGTTTGCCTCGAATTTAGATGTCTGTATTCATAGGAATAGAGAATCCGAATATAAAATGCTTTATTTTACTGCCCTGTAAGCAGGCACAATTATTCCCCTATTTCATGTATTCAATCAAAATGATAAATATAAACACTCAAACGACCATGATGCTTAACATACAAAACATATGATTGCAGTGATAATAATGTTAATGGTTTTACGCCCCTTTTAACTATTAAGGCTTTTAGAGACGCAGTAAATGTTTGCAAATTGAGCGACATTGTTGTATAAACTGTACTACAATCTGTTCTCATCACAGTGCACCTCGAGGGTTATATTCAGATTGCCGGAGTATTTACATACGGGTACATTTGGAGCTATGATATTATCTCATTTAATTTATTAAATTGTGTGACCGATTTGCCGTACTTGTATAAGCACAGCCTGTACCATTCTTAGGTGCTCTTCCTCTGTTCTAGTTTCCTTAGCATAATGGAGAAACAGACCTTTATCAAGTGTGAGCCAGAATGGTTGGCTCATACAGACGAGTTCCCTAACATTATAAGTTTCTTGGTGTAACATCATAGTGACTGAATACTTGATAGTAAATGGTAGGCTAACTTGGATCTGTTAACTTTTACTGTTTGTTACATGTAACTTAGTACTCACATTGTGTGTATATCAAGCGTGTATAATACTCCCCAGGGCTCAAATAAGCAGTTGGCCTCTGATTACTTGCTGGACGAGGCTGGCGATACATTTGTTCTGTAAGGGCAGCAATAAAAGAGGAACATGAACTACAGGTAATTATAGATTCTGCATTACTTCTCTCATAATAGTTCAAATGGTCTTTTAATTAAATAGCTGATGTTATTGCATTGCTGCTGCAGTTTCACTGTTCTGACGCATTGATGCTGCAGTTCCACTGTGCTGACGCATTGATGCTGCAGTTTCACTGTGCTGACGCATTGATGCTACAGTTCCACTGTGCTGACGCATTGATGCTACAGTTCCTCTGTGCTGACGCGTTGATCCTACAGTTTCACTGTGCTGACTCATTGATGCTGCAGTTCTACTGTGCTGACGCATTAATGCAGCAGTTCCACTGTGCTGACTCATTGATGCTGCAGTTCTACTGTGCTGACGCATTAATGCAGCAGTTCCACTGTGCTGACTCATTGATGCTGCAGTTCCACTGTGCTGACGCATTGATGCTGCAGTTCCAATGTGCTGACACATTGATGCTGCAGTTCCACTGTGCTGACGCATTGATGCTGCAGTTCCAATGTGCTGACACATTGATGCTGCAGTTCCACTGTGCTGACGCATTGATGCTGCAGTTTAACTGTGCTGACACATTGATGCTGCAGTTCCACTGTGCTGACTCATTGATGCTGCAGTTCCACTGTGCTGACGCATTGATGCTGCAGTTCCAATGTGCTGACGCATTGATGCAGCAGTTCCACTGTGCTGACTCATTGATGCTGCAGTTCCACTGTGCTGACGCATTGATGCTACAGTTCCACTGTGCTGACTCATTGATGCTGCAGTTCCACTGTGCTGACGCATTGATGCTGCAGTTCCAATGTGCTGACACATTGATGCTGCAGTTCCACTGTGCTGACGCATTGATGCTGCAGTTTCACTGTGCTGACACATTGATGCTGAGTTCCACTGTGCTGACGCATTGATGCTGCAGTTCCACTTTGCTGACTCATTGATTTTGCAGTTCCACTGTGCTGACGCATTGATGCTGCAGTTCCAATGTGCTGACTCATTCATACTGCAGTTCCACTGTACTGAATCATTGATGCTGCAGTTCCACTGCGCTGACAATTGATGCTGCAGTTCCACTGTGCTGACGCATTGATGCTGCAGTTCCACTGTGCTGACTCATTGATGCTGCAGTTCCACTGTGCTGACGCATTGATGCTGCAGTTCCACTGTGCTGACGCATTCATACTGCAGTTCCACTGTGCTGACTCATTGATGCTGCAGTTCCACTGTGCTGACGCATTGATGCTGCAGTTCCAATGTGCTGACACATTGATGCTGCAGTTCCACTGTGCTGACGCATTGATGCTGCAGTTCCAATGTGCTGACACATTGATGCTGCAGTTCCACTGTGCTGACGCATTGATGCTGCAGTTTCACTGTGCTGACACATTGATGCTGCAGTTCCACTGTGCTGACTCATTGAAGCTGCAATTCCACTGTGCTGACGCATTGATGCTGCAGTTCCACTGTGCTGACGCATTGATGCTACAGTTTCACTGTGCTGACGCTTTGATGCTGCAGTTTCACTGCTGACACATTGATGCTACAGTTAAACTGTGCTGACTCATTGGTGCTGCAGTTCCACAGTGTTGACAAATTGATGCTGCAGTTCCACTGTGCTGACACATTGATGCTGCAGTTCCACTGTGCTGACGCGTTGATGCTGCAGTTCCTCTGTGCTGACGCATTGATCCTACAGTTTCACTGTGCTGCACATTGATGCTGCAGTTCCACTGTGCTGACGCATTGAAGCTGCAGTTCCACTGTGCTGACTCATTGATGCTACAGTTTCACTGTGCTGACGCATTCATGCTGCCGTTCCACTGTGCTGATGCATTGAGGCTGCAGTTCCACTGTGCTGACGCATTGATGCTACAGTTTCACTGTGCTGACGCTTTGATGCTGTAGTTTCACTGCTGACACATTGATGCTACAATTTCACTCTGCTGACTCATTGGTGCTGCAGTTCCACAGTGTTGACGCATTGATGCTGCAGTTCCACTGCGCTGACACATTGATGCTGCAGTTCCACTGTGCTGACGCATTGATGCTGCAGTTCCTCTGTGCTGACGCATTGATCCTACAGTTTCACTGAGCTGACACATTGATGCTGCAGTTCCACTGTGCTGACGCATTGAAGCTGCAGTTCCACTGTGCTGACTCATTGATGCTACAGTTTCACTGTGCTGACGCATTCATGCTGCCGTTCCACTGTGCTGATGCATTGATATTGCAGTTCCTCTGTGCTGACACATTGATGCTGCAGTTCCACTGTGCTGACGCATTCATACTGCAGTTCCACTGTGCTGACACATTGATGCTGCAGTTCCACTGTGCTGACGCATTGATGCAGCAGTTCCACTGTGCTGATGCATTGATGCTGCAGTTCCTCTGTGCTGACACATTGATGCACCAGTTCCTCTGTGCTGATGCATTGATGCTACAGTTCCTCTGTGCTGACACATTGATGCTACAGTTTCACTGTGCTGACTCATCGGTGCTGCAGTTCCACAGTGTTGACGCATTGATGCTACAGTTTCACTGTGCTGACGCTTTGATGCTGCAGTTTCACTGTGCTGACGCATTGATGCTGCAGTTCCACTGTGCTGATGCACTGATGCTACAGTTACACTGTGCTGACGCTTTGATGCTACAGTTTCACTGTGCTGACACATTGATGCTACAGTTTCACTGTGCTGACTCATTGGTGCTGCAGTTCCACAGTGTTGACGCATTGATGCAGCAGTTCCACTGTGCTGATGCATTGATGCTACAGTTTCACTGTGCTGACGCTTTGATGCTGCAGTTTCACTGTGCTGATGCATTGATGCTACAGTTTCACTGTGCTGACGCATTGATGCTGCAGTTCCACTGTGCTGATGCATTGATGCTACAGTTCCACTGTGCTGATGCATTGATGCTACAGTTTCACTGTGCTGACGCTTTGATGCTGCAGTTTCACTGTGCTGATGCATTGATGCTACAGTTCCACTGTGCTGATGCATTGATGCTACAGTGTCACTGTGCTGACGCATTGATGCTACAGTTTCACTGTGCTGATGCATTGATGCTACAGTTTCACTGTGCTGCCGCTTTGATGCTGCAATTTCACTGTGCTGATGCATTGATGCTACAGTTTCACTGTGCCGACGCATTGGTGCTGCAGTTCCACTGTGCTGATGCATTGATGCTACAGTTTCACTGTGCTGACGCTTTGATGCTGCAGTTTCACTGTGCTGATGCATTAATGCTACAGTTTCACTGTGCTGACGCATTGATGCTGCAGTTCCACTGTGCTGATGCATTGATGCTACAGTTTCACTGTGCTGACGCTTTGATGCTACAGTTTCACTGTGCTGACTCATTGGTGCTGTAGTTCCACAGTGTTGACGCATTGATGCTACAGTTTCACTGTGCTGACGCTTTGATGCTACAGTTTCACTGTGCTGACGCATTGATGCTGCAGTTACACAGTGTTGACGCATTGATGCTGAAGTTCCACTGTGCTGACACATTGATGCTGCAGTTCCACTGTGCTGACACATTGAAGCTGCAGTTCCACTGTGCTGACGCATTGATGCTGCAGTTTCACTGCTGACACATTGATGCTGCAGTTTCACTGTGCTGACACATTGATGCTGCAGTTCCACTGTGCTGACACATTGATGCTGCAGTTCCACTGTGCTGACGCATTGATGCAGCAGTTCCACTGTGCTGATGCATTGATGCTGCAGTTTCACTGCTGACTCATTGATGCTACAGTTTCACTGTGCTGACTCATTGGTTCTGCAATTCCACAGTGTTGACGCATTGATGCTGCAGTTCCACTGTGCTGACACTTTGATGCAACAGTTCCACTGTGCTGACGCATTGATGCTGCAGTTCCTCTGTGCTGACGCATTGATCCTACAGTTTCACTGTGCTGACACATTGATGCTGCAGTTCCACTGTGTTGACGCATTGAAGCTGCAGTTCCACTGTGCTGACTCTTTGATGCTACAGTTTCACTGTGCTGACGCATTGATGCTGCCATTCCACTGTGCTGATGCATTGATGTTTCAGTTCCTCTGTGCTGACACATTGATGCAGCAGTTCCACTGTGCTGACGCATTGATGCTGCAGTTCCACTGTGCTGACGCATTGATGCAGCAGTTCCACTGTGCTGACGGATTGATGCTGCATTTCCTCTGTGCTGACACATTGATGCTGCAGTTCCACTGTGCTGACGCATTCATACTGCAGTTCCACTGTGCTGACACATTGATGCTGCAGTTCCACTCTGCTGACGCATTGATGCTGCAGTTCCACTGTGCTGACGCATTGATGCAGCAGTTCCACTGTGCTGATGCATTGATGCTGCAGTTCCTCTGTGCTGACACATTGATGCAGCAGTTCCTCTGTGCTGATGCATTGATGCTACAGTTCCTCTGTGCTGACACATTGATGCAGCAGTTCCACTGTGCTGATATATTGAGGCTGCAGTTCCTCTGTGCTGACACATTGATGCAGCAGTTCCTCTGTGCTGACACATTGATGCTGCCGTTCCACTGTGCTGACACATTGATGCTGCAGTTCCACTGTGCTGACGCATTCATACTGCAGTTCCACTGTGCTGACACATTGATGCAGCAGTTCCTCTGTGCTGATGCATTGATGCTACAGTTCCTCTGTGCTGACGCATTGATGCACCAGTTCCTCTGTGCTGACGCATTAATGCAGCAGTTCCACTGTGCTGATGCATTGATGCTGCAGTTCCACTGTGCTGACGCATTGATGCTACATTTTCCCTGTGCTGACGCATTGATGCTACAGTTTCCCTGTGCTGACGCATTGATGCTGCAGTTTCACTGTGCTGACGCCCTGGGATATTTTGTAGTTGATGTCCACAACTTGTTCCTTGTTAAAATTCTATCATTTGTAGCTCATTTGTCAACTCTTGATGGAATGGTTAAGTTTGTAGCGTGCCGCGCTCTCCAGAATAATTTGTATAAATCCTTGGTTTAGATGGCTCATTGGAGTACATCGCACAACTACAGCAGTAGGAAACTGTTTGAGACCCACAGGACCTGAATGTAGGCCAACATTGCTTCTGCTTACTTCTGCCGGGCTCTTCGCGATCTCGGGCCGATAACCTAGATGTTAGGCCCCTTAAAAGAACAATTATCATCATCATCATCATCATCTTCGCCATCTTTTCTTTTGTCCTCCCTTGGTTAAATCTCCCTCAATTGTGATCCAATGATTATTGGGTAATCATCCATTATCTCACCATGATGGACTGTTTTCTTTACAAACTGATAACTTAACCTAATTTTTAAAGGGGTTTGACCTCTTTCTTCTATTCATGATATCCTCTACCTTTTATAAGAAGTAATTAAAAGGGGTTGTATAGCCTACCTTCAATGGTGCACACTGGGTAATATCGAAAAGAGAACATCACAAATGTTTGTCCTACTGGAGCATTGCACATCTAATGTTGTAGGTCGTAAGAAATACATCTCTGATGTTATTTAGTTTCGAAATACCCTTGGATAATCTCGACGGAGTGTGGTATGTGCGATGCTTAAATGCACACAAGAGAGAGAGAGATAGGTTCGTAAGTTCTCATATCCTCTCCTACAAATACACTACTACAGGCACTTTCCCTGGTATGTTGGGTTACCCTCTGGGTTTGTAGATAGAGAATGGTGCGATAGGTGTGATAGGATATGAGAACGTGATCATCCCTTTCAAATGGGCCACTTGCGTCTGGCGTGTGTTTCTCTTGAGTACATCTTCATTCTTTCTAGGAATGTTTCACTAGAATTTGGGCATAAAGAATGATCATAGATTCTCATGTGATCACATCATCAAGTGTGCAATACCGTATGATATACAATGATTATGATTGCTTGTCCTTAAAGGGCTTGTGGCTACATGACTTACATCCTTCCATCTTAAGTTCCCTATTCTTCACGGATTAAGGGCGTGTATTCAACCTTTCTATATTAGAAGCCATTTTAGCCTACTTTCGATTTTTGCAAAAAAAAAAAGAAAGTAGACTCATGAGATCTACAATGTCAAAAATTGTGTGCGTGTGAGTGTGTGTACTCTGAATGTCTGCCCACCTCCCCCCTAACAATTCGAACACGATGAAACCGAATTGAACGAAATTTGGTACTGAGGTAGAACTAGCAAACGGCACCTCAGTGTCATGTTTTATATCGCCGCCATCCTGACGGAAACATGATTGTGGCCACCCAAATATAAAAAGCTAAAATCAAATTACGACCAACCGAATAATCTGATCTCTAACAAATTTTTGTAACAACAAACCTTTATGTGGGAAGCATATTTTGACCAAACTACAAGATCATCAGCCCAATGGTTTGCAGATGGCGGCCATGTATGTGTGCAAATCGATCCCCCCTGTCAGTTCAAACACGGTGAAACCTAATTGAATGAATTTTTACAGAGGTAGCACTAGAAAAGGGCACCTCATTTTCATGTTTAATATCCGTATAACACGTTGTATTTCAACAAGCTACTACAACCAACATTCAATTATACTCCTTGAAAAGGACAAAGAGTTATAACAATACCCATGCATTTAGGAGAAAGTAGGCTATATGTTCCTTACAGAACATCTTGTTATTGTTGCATTCGTAAGAGAATTGTTTCTGTCGGTAAACACGTAAATGTGCCCAATTAAATCTTTACAAACGTATCCTAATCATGTTTGTACCCAGCGGAAAGGCTCATCATGATGATCCGTATTGACGTTTGTAATACTAATTACTTTCTAATACTAATGCAAAGGAACATGTTTGTGAAACAAGTAATTTCTCTGCAGGATGATGCTGACCTCTGTGGGGATATGAAGATAGAAGAAATGTCCCTACCAGAAATTATTCCATTCGTCAAAATAGAAACACCATCTTCAGTGAGAGGTGGAGATTCGGAAGAGGTAAGTTACTACTTGTATCACATGGAGGACTTGACCTGATCGTCAGTTTCTTCTGACTAATGCTATTCAGGGATACCAGAATTGCATATTCAGGCCGTACTGATGGCAAGTGAAAGCTGTCAGCTATTAGGTTGTATATTGTACTCGAGGCACAAGCCGTGTAGATGGAAGGCGATGATTTATGATGTGTGACCGATGCTGGGCCTCTATGTATGTCATTGTTCTTTGGAGGATAGACCTTAATTAGCATTGGTCAAGCCTTAGCACAATCACATTTTATTAGCTGCCTGATGTGAAATTTGTATTTTGTATGTTGACGTTCGAGTATTTTAATGGTCTAGGTATACCACATGATCCGAGATCTCAACTAATTACTGTGTTCTGTCAAAGGAATGGTACGCGATCCCGTGAATGAAATAGAGGGGAGATGGTTTTATTTACGGCTTAAGGTGTATTCTTTCCTTGGGTTGTCACATTAACTCAGCTCATTGCAGGAATGGTTCTAACTTAAGGAAGTGGCCACCCTCCCTCTCAATCCTGAAGTTTCTAAGCACATGCACTTGGCTATAAGCATAAAGGTAACAAAATACTTGCAGACAAAAGTAAGAGAATATTGAAGAAACAAATGGTGAAACTAAGTGTGATTACATAAATCCATATGGAGGGTGGGCATGCAATAACACGTAAGACTTTGTTTATAGCTAGTCGCGAACGACTAGATGTCAACTTATATACGTCCTCCCTGAATTTTGTATTAGAAGTTGAGTTAACTATGGCCAAACAGAGGACATTGATTTTAAATATAAGGTGTATATTCGCTTCAAGCTAGGAGTTGTGTGCCAGAGATTGGGTAGGAGCACAATGATGGCATTCAAAGTCTTTCATGCTTGCCGTCGTTGTGTATCAGTTGCACTCTTATTTGTGTGTACAGACTGGACAATCTTTATTACTGTATTTATCATCATCCATTATATGTGATGTTTCTAAGTTTGCTCACTTATGTTTCATGATTAAACCCACTATGCTACTTCTATGTACTGTTTTATCAGAGTGAAATATGGTGAGTAGTTGGAAGTGTCTATGTGCCTTCCCAGCATTTACATGGAATTTAAAAAGAGAAACTATGGCAAACTATTTTCAAGATGACCGATGGTGGGGTTTAAACCCACTTGCTTCAAGGGTGGAAGTAGCCTGATAACATGGGCTGGAGTTAAAATCTTGTAGTATTTAAAATGAGTCCAGCTCTAAGCCATGAAGAATGAATCTAGGATTCAATGTCAAAGTTTGAAGGTTGTATATATAGATTACGAAAGGAGGTTAAAAATATATGTGATGGATAATACATTATTGAAAGCTTTTGTATTCATGATTCCCTATAAGAATATATTCATGAAAGATTTTGAAACAAACTCAATAGGCGTCTCTTGGTATGAGCGGGGTAAAGCTTTTAAAATGTCACCGCAGAGAGAACTGCTTCTGCCCGATTTTTGGACGGTAATCTCTACTGGGAATGTCGTAGGGGGAAAGAAGCATAGGCTCACGTCCTTCAATCTTTTTAAGTTTTGCAACGAATGAAAGGTTTTAACGGGCATGAATAAGTCTGTGGCATATCATGTATGGCAGTTCCAGGTGGCTAGATATGATTACCTACAACAACAAGAAAGTGTTCCAAATAAATCCAACCAGGAGGTTTGAACACCATCTAGGCCAGACTTACGAAGAGAACACATATTGATTTATGTTGGCTTGTAACATTGTATTTCACCGTTGTTGGCATCCCGGATAAACTGGAAGGTGCTGGTTTTTAGAAAATAAATACTTTCCCTCGACCCGAATCGCTTCAATAACTGTTGTTGATATACAGCGTGAGTCAACTAAGAGGGCCATCTCAAATATCTACGGAATCGTTTAAGATATCGTCATTGTGTTTCAAATTCTTAAATCGTATTAAGGGGCTCATACAACATGGTCCATTTTGTCCCCAGCACAAACGTATTTACCGAGAAACCGGCAGCAACTTTGGTTTCTTAAATGGAACTATACAAACTTCACCGTCTGGAACAACTAAGATCAAGTGACAAGTTCAGTGATCTGCTTATTTTGCAAATCTGACGAGTACTTCTTGAGATATTAAAGGTTTTACTATGTGTCGGCAGACAGAAGCGATGCACCAGCCGCTGGAATGTGGAGTGCACGATTCTCTTGCGTGACCCACTCCTTGTTGACAAACTCATATACCGAATTTAATCCATTCCTAGCGTACTGAAATGTGTACATAATGAAAATCCAGTCTCTTTTGTGCGTGTGCCTTTCTCCCTCACCACTTCGTCCTGAATCCTTGCAGAAATATCCGAAAACACCTCAATGAAGAGGATAAATATATTACGGAATTTTGTAGTTCTGGCGGACCTGTGACAATGACTTAATGTAGAAATTAAAATCAGAAATGTAACAATACTCGCCCACTTAGTTCATTGCGAACATCTCGTGTAATGTTAACTCTTACGAGTCAAACATTTTGAAAATGTGCACATTACAGTATGCATAGAATGGAATAAATTCAGTACCGTATGTGTGTTTGTAAACAAGGAGTGGGTCACGCAAGAGAATCATGCACTCCACATTCCAGCGGCTGGAGCATCGCTTTCTGTCTAATACCCACACATATGGAAACCTTTAATATCTCAAAAAGTACTCGTCGGATTTGCAAAATAAGCACATCACTGAACTTGTCACTTGAATCTTAGTTGTTGCAGTGAGTGAAATTACTATAGTCCCATTTAAGAAAGCAAAGTTGCTACTGGTTTCTCGGTAAATACGTATGTGCTGGGGGGGAAATGGACCGTGTTGTATGAGCCCCTTAATATGATATAAGAATTTGATAACAGAATGTCAATATCTTAAATGGTTCCGTAGATATTTGAGATGGCCCTCATAGCTGAATCCCCTGTATAATGTAAATACTGTATAGGTCCATTGCTTGTAGTTAAAAGCATTATGTAGTGGCAATGTTACATTACACTCACTCCATGGGACTTCATTTACTTACTCTAACTTTTCTGAAAGTTTAAATAGCCATAATCAAAATTTGTGCAGTGTTTTGTGTAAATTTCTTGTGGGATCTTGTATATCTTGTATGAGTGATTTATGTGTTCATTCTCATAAGCTGAGCTGGTGCAACTGTTGAGGGACAAGTCACTTGTAAGTCATATGTGCAAGTATTAAGTCCTGTGGCTTAAATGGATCAAAAGGTCGGACAATTAACGTAAACTCCCATTATTCTCTTACTCCTAGAATATTTAAATAAATGATGTTACATCAGTCCTTTAGCCTCCTTTCTTTAGAGCCCTGTGTTACATATTTTCTATTATACTTAGATTTACTCAACATATAAAGGAGTGATGGCTTTGATAAGTTTCAGAACTAGGGAAATCTTGCATAATGCAGTAAGATATGATGGAGATTAAGTCAGTTGTGGAACTTACCTTTGATTGAGCTGTGTTGCAATGTTACATAGTTTATTATTAATTTAGGAGATGTGTAGAATGATGACAAAGAATTAAATAATTCATTCTTGTTACTAGGATACAAGAGAAGAAACCCAGAATGAAGTGAATGATACAAGCACAAATTATCTAAATGAGTAAGTGGAAAATATAATAAGGAATTGAATCTTTTCTGTTTTATGTATGAAATTTCAAAATCCTGCATGTGAATAAGGTTTGTTGGCAATATCATATATCTCCTTATTATATCTTTTATTGAACATATTTGTTCTTGTTATTGCCTGTCTTAGTGAATATTGATATTCACTTGTTGTGTAGCAGCCCACTAAATTATCCACTCGCATTGAGAGTTCTCACTGTTCGAAGTATATAAGAAAAGTGTGTTACTCTGTTAATGGTATCCAGTATGAATGTTAAAGAGAAGACGACCACCTATATGTGATGCGAACTGTTTCTGATGTCTGGAAAATCTTCTTGTTTGTAGCAGAGATATGAAAATTTTATATGAACTATTAAAGGGAGAAGCTTGCATATTGTCTGCCTGAATTCAGGGTATTCGTTTCCAGTCCCAAAGTTAACTTTTTTGGTTGCTACATGTAGCAACCATATCGAAGATCAATTACAACTAATCTTCAGCTGCATTTGTATTTTCCTGTTTGTAGTTAGTGCTTTCAAGATAAGTTTATTGGAGTGTTTTGTGTGAAAACAATGACAAGCTGTTTTTTTCGTATCCGTCATTAAATATACAATCTTCTTAGGCCACCTAAGGATGGACCAACTCTTGTGTGATGTGTAACTGTTGCCCAGTTCTGGAGACGGATTACTCATTGTTCTTAATGTTCCGATGTCATTTCAGACGGAACCAGCCTGACAAATCATCCCTTGTGGAGCATGGTATTATTATTATTATTTTATTAGAGGCAGATGACCTCTGTGTTACGCCCACTTACAGAGCAATGACTAATTATTATCATTTCTGTAATGCTAACAGTAAGTTGTATGAAGGGTTAATATATATCTAGCTTATTTAGTAGTATATATAGACATATGGCCCAATAACTACTCAGACTGGCTGCGTGGCTCAGCGGTAACGTTCTCTCCTGCTGTTCCCAAAATCTTAGGATTGTATCGGTAACTCACCATGTAAGAATGCTATCATGACATAACATGGAATCTATATTTTACCCAATTGAGGATGTTACTTTTTCTTTCGCCAACAGAGAATATTAATAAATATATTCCCCAATTTTTTATTTTAGTACCATTGAGTGTTTTATAAATAACTAGCAATAGTGCCCGGTATCTCCCGGTTGATTAATTTGTTTTATGGATGATTATGAATACTACTACAGAACTGGCACATGATACAAACTAACAGAAAATAAAAAAAATAAAACTTTTTTGTGTTGGTGGTGGTAGTAGTGTGGGTGATTATTTGTACAGTATAATGGACGTAACATTCATGTCATTTTCCCGTAATGATAATGATAATAATGAATAGGGAAACCGCTACTTTGTAAATACAGCACTGACACATGTAATTTAGAAACGAATTAGAAAGAGAAGTAAGTGAAATAAAAGACACTGCCTAGAGCCTATATCTCATTGGCCGTTAGAAAAGTAGAGACCAATAGTGTCGTCTTTTGTCGCATAGCGCCGTAGGAAAATAATTAGAGCCTTTGGAAAACTTCGGCTGTCCCGATCTCCTGAGGTAGCAATAGTGTCATTTAACGCCACATAGCGCTCAAGGATAAGGATCGGTGTAATGAAAGTAAATTTGAAAGCACCAACGTTTATTGCAGCTGATAACCTGAATGAACTGCACCAACACCAACGCACTTATACGGAGGCATAATATTGTCATGATGATAACTCTTTTAAGGGGCCTAAGAAATTATTTTGCACTAATTACTCACCATGACTGAAATTTATAAGCAGCGCAATCTGTTACTATTTTCGCAATTCTGCTCCAGAACTCGGATAGGGTTGACGTGATGCAGCCCGCAATGCCAGCCAACAATAGACTTCTTAAAATATTCTTGCAGTTTTCACTACTACGGACATGAATTGTTCTAGAGCCTTAAAACGTGGTTCTCAAGTTCATTTTTTCTGCTATTCTAAATGTAGGGAATGGTGTGAGTTGTCCAAAATATCAAATGGAGTGTGTTACCAGCAGGGTTTCGAAGCGTAAGTATGTACATTCCGGTGCAATTAGGTGAAACGATGTAGATTTGTGCTAGGGGGCCTAAATGCAGGAAATAGAGTGTCCAAAATTGCAAGTAGACTGTGTTACTTGTCGGGTTCCAAGGTGTAAGTGCATAAAGTTAGGTTGAGATCGGTGAAACGGTGTATATTTCTGCCAAAGAGCCTTAATGCAGGGAATGGAGTGGTGTGTCCGAAATTTCAAGTAGACAGTGTTGACTCGTCGTGTTCCAAAGGGTATGTATGTAAAATTTGGTTGAGATCGGTGAAACGGTGCAGGGAATGGAGTGATCCGTCCGAAATTTCAAGTAGACTGTGTTACTCGTCGGGCTCAAAAAGGCGAGTACCGTATGTAAAATTTGGTTCAGATCGATGAAACGGTGTAGATTTGTGCCAAAGGCCATAAATGCAGGGAATGGAGAGGTCTGTCTGAAATTTAAAGCAGACAGTGTTACCCGCAGGGTTCCAAAGGGTAGGTATATAAAATTTGGTTCAGATCGGTGAAACGGTGTAGATTTGCATAAATGACAGACAAACAAACCAACACTGAGCTTTATTTATATATAGACACATCAAAAAAAGTTTTGCATCACCTCGGTTCCAAGAGTTCCGGAACCTTTAAATACAAAGGGAATAGAGATCAACACAAACAACATTTCAGCTCGTTTTATTGCTCATGAGACCCACACATTGCATGTTGTACCATCATACAGCTAGACTTTCAGCATTTGTGGTCCAGATTGCAGTACACACCACTACCTCTAATA
Organism: Meconema thalassinum; assembly: GCA_946902985.2. Taxonomy (NCBI): domain Eukaryota; kingdom Metazoa; phylum Arthropoda; class Insecta; order Orthoptera; family Tettigoniidae; genus Meconema; species Meconema thalassinum. Next base: position 71,425,009 of record OX336393.1, on the reverse strand, counting down.
CCCAGTAGCACGTCCTCTTGCATTGATGCATGCCTGTATTCGTCGTGGCATACTATCCACAAGTTCATCAAGACACTGTTGGTCCAAATTGTCCCACTCCTCAACGACAATTCGGCGTAAATCTCTCAGAGTGGTTGGTGGGTCAAGACGTCCATAAACAGCCCTTTTCAACATATCCCAGGCATGTTCGATAGGGTTCATGTCTGGCGAACATGCTGGCCACTGTAGTCGAGCGATGTCGTTATCTTGAAGGAACGCATTTACAAGATGTGCACGATGAGGTCGAGAATTGTCGTCCATGAAGACAAATGCCTCTCCAATATTCTGCCGATATGGTTGCACTATGGGTCGGAGGATGTCATTCAGGTATCGTAAAGCCGTTTCGGAGCCTTCCATGACCACCAGTGGCGTACGTCGGCCCCACATAATGCCACCCCAAAACATCAGGGAACCACCACCTTGCTGCACTCGCTGGACAGTGTGTCTAAGACGTTCAGCCTGACCAGGGTGCCTCCAAACACGTCTCCGACGATTGTCTGGTTGAAGGCATATGCGACACTCATCGGTGAAGAGAACGTGATGCCAATTCCGTGGGGTCCATTCAGCATGTTGTTGGGCCCATCTGTACCGCGCTGCATGGTGTCGGGGTTGCAAAGCTGGACCTCGCCATGGACGTCGGGAGTGAAGTTGCGCATCATGCAGCCTATTGCGCACAGTTTGAGTTGAAACACGACGTCCTGTGGCTGAACGAAACGCATTATTCAACATGGTGGCATTGCTGTCAGGGTTCCTCCGAGCGGCAATCCGTAAGTAGCGGTCATCCACTACAGTAGTAGCCCTTGGGCGGCCTGAGCGAGGCCTGTCATCGACAGTTCCTGTATCTCTGTACCTCCTCCATGTCCGAACAACATCGCTTTGGTTCACTCTGAGACGCCTGGAAACTTCCCTTGTTGAGAGCCCTTCTTGACACAAAGTAACAATGTGGACGCGATCGAACTGCGGTATTGACCTTCTAGGCATGGTATAACTACAGACAACATGAGCAGCGTACCTTCGTCCTGGTGGAATGACTGGAACTGATCGGCTGTCGTACCCCCTCCATCTAATAGGCCCTGCTCATGCATGGTTGTTTACATCTTTGAGCAGTTTTAGTGACATCTATGAACAGTCAAAGGGACTGTATCTTGGATACAATATACACAGTCAACGATTATGTGCCGGAGATCTGGGAACCGAGGTGATGCAAAACTTTTTTTGATGTGTGTATATTGAACCCTTGCAAAGAAGCTTTTGAGACTCAGTTTCGGGGGGTGTAACAGTCCATATCGTAAGTTGTTGTTAAAGCGCTTCATGAACATGCAGGGTAACATATAACAAAATAACATGCAGGAAAAAGTGAAGCAAGGGTTATAACAAATGAATTTAATAACAGATCGGCTATTTACAAAAAGAATTAACAAACAAAACTCCCATAAGGACTCCCACTGAATAAATTAACTTTGCCAAAACTAGGCCAAATCTCAGGAGAGATTATTACCCGGACCAAGTGTCCCAAAAATCAACAATAATGACAATGTATGCGCGAGTGCTGTTCTACATGCTTCACGATGAGTACAATTGAATGCATGATTCGTCATTATCCGGAATAAACTTTCAGAAGACGAATCCGCATTACTTAGAGCTAGACAGACGCGGGGAACAACTATACAACACTTAAAACTAAACCGACACTTCCTGTACTTAAAATAAACAAAACAATAATTTCCGCATGAAATTGGAATCAAAACTGCCGTAGCAACATTAATGCCTAAAAAAATTAGGACTTCTCACACAAATCAACACAAGTAAGTTAACACGTGACCAACAAAACAAATACACATATGACCGCCGTCATTTTTACAAGTATACTACCACTACACCACTAAATTACATGAACTGAGTCATAAACAAATCACTAGGCTCAAAGCCACCATTTACATTATTAACACAATATTCCATCCATACGACATGCAATAATCCGTCACAAACATGGCGAACTCCCCAATTAATTAAGGTTCAAAATAACCATCGCAAAGAAACAGGTTCGCTAAATGAAAGCTTAAAGGGGCCAGTCGGAAAATAGGACTGCCTATCAAATAAGTCACCAGGCGAGACGGGCGATTCGTGGAAATCTGCATATCTGTCAACCCACGTGTCAAAATAACCTCGGCCTCCCAAGGCACGGGATCCAGTCTCGAAGAAGCGTGCCCCAAAGCACAATAATACGTGTGTGTGTGTCAGAACAAAATAAATCTCAGCATTCCCCCTAGGAAATCCAAGAATCAGCATATGGACAAGGAACAGCGGTCTCCTCAGAGCACCCTGCCTTTCCATCAAAATACAACAACAACAAAATATGAGGGCGGTAGGACCTATACCCCTCTTCACGTAGAATCAAAACACACACCTGACACAATAACACACACAGAATCACACGTATGGGTTTGACAGACCCTGAAATAAAATGACATAAATATTTTCCAACTGCTGGCGCCTCCGTTCGATGCCAGTGACTATCGAACCTGAAAAGGACTCAAAAAAAATCTAAAAAAATTAGAACTAATGTGTTCAAAATTACCCTAATATGAATAATAACCTGTTCAGCAAACATCTTACAGTAATTACCTCCCTTTCCTATCAACAAAATATGAACTTTTAATAAAGCACCACTTATCGAATGTAACGGGTTTCGCATTCGCATGGATAAAATCACGTACACACGCCGTGGACATTAAATATGACTCCAAAGAAAAATAAATACACAATAAACAACTTTGGCCACGCGCCAACGTACATTTAAAACATTAGTGTCGGTACAAGAAAAACACTCTAAAACAAGAAAAGACTAAAATGAACTATTTACAAAGTTCCCCGCCAATCTAACTACATATTGAATAATCAATTTTTGTACATCACCGTATCAGGTTGCAGAACATATGACTTGCATCTCGGCTCATTTCCCTCCGGGAAAATTAGCCTTCCCTCGTTGTCTTCGTAGAAGCGTTGGACATCACTCCAGCTCCTGACCACACGTCGGACATCTTGGTGTAGTCTGTTTGGAAGAAAAGTTCAATGTTATTATAAAATGACCTGGCTATAATCGCTTGTGAGTTACTAAATTCGCCCACGATAGTCCTATGCGATTAATCAACGAAGACTTTCCCTAGCTCACGCTTACACACGCACAATACAACACATGAAAAGAATACAGTAAAAATTTACATGAAATGTACACTTCTAACCCATCGTCACTGGCTTGACAATACAAGTTTTAAATCTGCCTGTGTCGCAGTCGTTATCTCGCTCGGTAATCTCTACTGCTGTTGGACCTTCGCTCGCTGAGTGCTAATTGGAATGTTACTCAAGTCTTGCCCCTAAGAGCTGAAAATAGTTGTCTTCAAGATAATATTAGAGTACTTAAAATCACCACGCAAACTGGCGTGAAGTTAGCTCTCCAGAGCTCAAACAGATAGTCTTCAAATAATATTAAAGCGATAAAATCACTACACAAACTGGCGTGAAGTTAGCTCACCAGAGCTCAAAACGAATGACATCGAAACAGCGTCTCGTCGATCAATTTATTGGAAACTGACCGAGTGAGGTGGAGTGGGGGTGAATTAAGAAAAATGTTCTGGAGTTTTCATCTCACACACATGGGCCTAGTGTCAATCTTCATCATTTAATTCAAACGTCTCAGCGCACTCATGCGGAGATAATTCGGATCGGCGGTTCTTTAGATATTAAATTCCGCGCTCTTTTTACCAGTGACGCCACCCATCGCGTGGTTTCGGCTTGGTCTCTCCTGATTGGGTGATTCAATCGTAGGTCGGTTGCAAGAAACTCGTGACCATCCCTTTATGACTCCAATTCTGGTGCATGTTGTTACACAATTTGGCCTTGAACTCAGCTTACCCGGCCGTCTTCAAGAATAGCTACCAAGCTCTGTTTCTGTGGCAATCATTGCAACACGCTAACTTGCCTTCATCTTTGTCACCATCCATAAGTACTGCCTGGGCTGCAGTGATAATAATAATAAATCATGAATACTTATTTATCGCAGATTAATAAGGGTTCATTTATCCTCAGCAAGGTTTTGAAATTCGAAGCAAGTGATTGATTTGGATTTCAAAAACAATATCCACAGTAGTAACAACAACATCTCTTTAATAACTCGCTCAGCTGCTCGATTGTACACTCCACTGACCCATTTAGTGTGCGCTCTCCATGCCGGAATGTCATTCATACGTCTCGCTAGACCTCCCCTTCCTCTCGCGTGATTACCACTCTTGCCGTCTCAGCTGCTTGTTGTTTACAAACAAAGCACGCTCTCTCCAAGGTGCTCCACGGCCACGTACATTTGAGTGTTGGCCCTCAAAATAAAATTCTGCAATATTGTTTCTGCACACATAATCCTGCTTATTCATCAAATGGTTCTCTTCTGTAATATGGTTTTAAGTTGGCGCTATTGAAGACAGATTTAGCACCCGTGCTCACTTCTTCAAGCCTGTAAGCATTGTTACCCAGATTCTTAATGACACGGAACGGGCCAATAAATTTTGGACAGAATTTTGCAAACACTTTGTTTTTGGGATCAGATATCGGTGGTCTGCGGACCAGCACTAGCTCTTGTTCCTGTAATTCCCGGTGAAACTTCTTTTCTCGGTATCTTCTCAGTCTTCGGTCCGCTTGGTTCCCCATGTGCTCTCTCGTTCGCTGAATTCGCAACTCATGCGCTAATAGTGGATCCCTTGGACATGGAATAATCTTGTCCCAAGACCTCTCTGGCAACCTGTTGTGGTGTACAATTAGTGGGACTTGACCGGTCGACTCGTGCTTAGTGGTGTTCATGCACATCTCAATATCTCCTACTTTGTCAACCCACTTATTATGATCGTTAGGAATCATTACTCTGTAGTACTTGGCAACTCAGCGAATCGTTCTCTCGCTTGGATTCCCACAAGGATGACGAATGCTCGAAAATATATGTTTTATCCCCAGGCTCTCTAGACCTTGCCTAAAAACATTGCTCGTGAAATAAGTACCATTGTCTGATAAAATGGATTCCGGCTTCCCAAGCATCGGAATAACTTTGTTCTGAATTCTACTGAGGACTTGTTTTGATGTCGTCTTCTGGATTGGACATAACACTACCATCTTTGAAAATACATCGACACACACCAGAAGGTGTCGGCATCCACGTTTCCCTTTAACCAGAGGGCCAAAACAGTCGATAGCGAGCATATCGCATGGTTTTTGAGGTAATAGTGGTCTTGGAGGTTGTTTCATAATGAAGTTGTTTGGCTTAGTGCGCTGGCACGCGTCACAAGTTCTTATTACTTCCACAATGGTGAATCGCATCTTAGGCCAAGTAAAAGTCTCCCCTATTTTAGCTTCTGTCTTGTCCGTGCCGATATGTGCTAGGCTCTCGTGGACATGCCACGTCAATCCTCTCTGTAGTGATGCTGGAACTAGGATTCGCACTTTGGTATGATGCTCATCCACGTACTTATGCAAAAGGTTATTTAAGTAGTGAAATCTCGCTTCTTTAGCACGGGCTTCTCGGTATTCAGGTGAATCTGGTTGTAATTCCTTCCTGTAGAATTTGATCATCATCATCATCATCATCCATGGGTCTGCTTCTTGCTCCTTCTGAATTTCCTTTAGTTTCTCCAAAAACTCACGAGCCTTAGGTGTTAGTGTTATATGGTGAACTTCCGCTGTTACCTCGTTCTCATCTTCAGGATTCCTGCTCAAAGCATCTGGTATGATGTTCATCCTTCCAGGGCAATGCTCTATTGTAATGTCAAACTGCTGTATGTAGATGGACCAACGCGTAACTCTCTCACTTGCCATCGTCGTCTTGAATAGAAATGTCAGTGCATGGTGGTCGGTTCTGACAATAATGGCATAACCGAAAATCATCTTGCGCCATTTTTGAAGAGAATATAAAATCGCTAGCAGCTCAAGCTCCGTCACAGTGTAGTTCCTCTCGTGCTTCCTCAATTTACGACTCGTAAATGCCAAATATGATCTCTTCTTGGGTTCTTCAGCGTCCTCTTGGTACAGCATAGCACCGATTCCAATCAATGAAGCATCTGCTTGAATAATAAATTTCTTCTCAAAGTCTGGATACCCTAGCTTCACACAGTTTTCCAGTAAGTCTTTCGTAGCTCTAAAGGACCTGTCGCACTCCTCATTACACGACCATCGATTTGACTTCTTTAACATCTCTTGCATAGGTGCTACTGTTTCCGTGTATCCAGGACAATTCTCTTTGAAGAAACCTATCACTCCCAAAAACGCTCTTACATGTTTGACTTTAGTTGGTGTGGGAAATTTCTTGATTGCATCAATTTTCGCTGGATTAGGTCTCACGCCCTCAATATCAATTATATGACCCAAATACAGAATATCGGTCTGGCAAAAGTGTGATTTCTTTAGATTAATTTTGAAGTTCATGGTTCTCAAGTTATCCAGAAGTTTATTTAGGTTTACCAAGTGTTCCTCCATTGTTTCAGATGCAATTAATATGTCGTCAGCATATCTCGTAGTGAAGCTCTTGACCTCCTCAGTCAGATTCCTATCTAGTGCTCTTATCAGTGCACATCCAGCTGTTTTTACACCAAAGGGCATCCGAGACCAGATATAACTTTGGTTATCGAATAAAAATCCCGTCAATAGTTGGGATTTTTCTTCAAGTTCAAGATGGTGGAAACTATTTGTCAAGTCGACACTCGAATAAATCTTCTTCCCACGGAAGCCCTTCAAAACATCCTTGATCCTAGGTGCTTGGTCATGTTCAACTAGCAGTTTACTGTTCAAAACTCGCGCGTCTAGGCATAACCTAATTGATCCATTTGGGTTGGCCACAGCCAATATTGCGTTTAGGTACGGGGTTGCTGCTTTCCTTATCATGCCGGAATCTAATAAATTACTAATGATGTCCTTCACCTGAGCAAAATGTTTCTCTGGGATCCGGTACAATTTACTTTTAAATGGGGTCCAGTCAGTAACTTGCATGGCATATTGGAAATTCAAAACTTTTCCAGGGATGGTGTCGAAAGCTCCTTTATGAAATCTCAAAATTTCTTCCAGTTTTCTTCTATCAGGTTCCCCTACTATTGCCTCCTTAAGCCGCTCCTGAAGTAGAATTTCAAATTTGGTTCCGCTAATTTCTTCTTCCGCCAAATGTACCCAAAGTTCCTGCGAAATATCTCGGCTGTCAATTTCAACTACAGCTGTCTGGCTTACTCGTTCCTCCGTCAAGTTCTTATCTCTGATCACCTCATTAGTGCATTCTTCAATGACCCAAGTATTCGCCTCTCTCTCTAGTGGACTCTCCTCCATGTTTAAACCCACATGATCCAACCCCTCAACTTGTTTGAAACTTACAGTGTTGTTATGTAAGTCAATTACAGCATGAAAATCACAGATAAAGTTGGCTCCCAAAATGATTTTATAATTCATCTTCGGTATGACAATGAATGTTTGCGAAAATGTGTGGTTCAATGTTTCCAGGTCTAAATATGCTTGCTGCTTACAACTTATGGTCTTGTCAGGAATGACCCCTCTGACTTTCATTAACGGTACAGGCATAATAGGAACAGTTTGTTTACTTCTGATTTATTTTAACAATACCTCTGTGACTAGGCTCACCTGGCTACCTGTGTCAATTAAGCATCTCACCCTCATACCTCCAATTTGTGCGTAAATAATCGGCAATTGTCTGATGACATTTTCTCGGTCCTTCACCACTTCCTCCAGGCAATCGTCCGGGAATGCTACCCACTCTTATATGTTAGCCACAATCAGCTCTTCCCGCTCCCTGGCGTCCTCCATTTTCAGGCTATCAGGTTTTGGTTCATTTGAGTTTTTTTTAAATCCCGGGACCCATTCGTTGAGTTCCGCCGGTTGTCATCGCGCCTCTCTTGCTGCCGTCATAAACTTTCCACCCCCTCTCCTTGGTGATTATCCGGGCTCTGTCTATTCGCCATTGCACGCCCCCACTTCTCTTCGGCGCTTAACTGATCTAAATACTTCTGCGATTCGACGTACCGCTCATCCCAATTGTTGCGATAGTCTCCCCGATTATCTTGGCGATAGTTCCTCGTGTTATTCCACCTGCCATCTCCATTCCTTTGGTAAGGTCTACCCTGCCTTTGGTTTCCCCTCAAATTGGTGTATTCTCGCTGGTACGTCCATTGATTTTGCTGGTTATTATTGTTTTGGTTATAGTTATCTCGGCGATTCTGAAAATTTCGATTATTCTGGTTGAATTGATTTCGGCCATCATAGTCTTGCCGTCTCGGTGTAAACTGCGTTCCCGTAGATTGGGTTTTCGTTTGGTTCCCCTGGTTGTGACTAGTTTGGTGTCCCTGAACCACTTCTGCCGTGTTGACACATTCCATGTTTCTCCTCCCTGTCTGTGGACTAACCATACTTGTCTCGTCTAAATGGCGGAGTAACTCTTCAGCCTGCACTGCGGTCTTAATATTTCCGGCTACTAACAGCTGTTGAATATTCATAGGAAGTTGTTTCCCGATGGTTAGAACCATGTTTTGTTCACTAGGGGGGTCGTCAAAATCGCGGAATTTAACCAGCTGTTGGCTAAAGAATTCTGAAAATCTAGTCGGATGCGTGCTGTGATATTTTCTAGTGTACAGATCCATTCTTAATCCCTGCTGCAAAGAAGGACTCCAGAACTTCTTTAAGAACGCTTCTCTGAATTGTGCCATGTCGGTGAATGTATATTTAAAGCTCAAGAACCAGATTAAGCTTGAGCCTTCTAAAAACTTTTCCACAAGTCGCAACTGTTTTGCGGGACTGATATGTTGATCATTAAAATAGTCATCCAACTGACGTAAAAAAAAGCTTTGGGGGTGGTTCCTGTGTGCTCCCTGAATTTATCGAGTTTGAAATCATTCCCCCTAATGACCTGAATTACTTGGGCGGGTGCCAAGTCGGGTTGCGGTGTGGATGACTCTCCCCTGTACTGTTGGAATGCGTTGCTCGTTAATTTAGGACTTTGACCTCGGCTGTTATCCTCAGCCAACTTCAAGCCCACCGGACTTCCAATGCTTCCCTGCTTGCCTACTGTATATTCTGTCGAAATTAATGTTGCGTTCTCTAATGATCTGATTTCATTTTTAGCCTATTTTCAATTTTGAAAAAAAAAATACGCTTATGAGATCACCTTTTGTCCGTGTGTGTGTGCGTGTGTGTGTGAGGTGTGTTTGTGTCCCCCCTAATAAAATATAAACGGCTGGAGCGATTTCAATGAAACTCGGTAAGTTCATAGCACTATTCCCGGCGACCTCGACCGTGCCCTTCAAATTTTGTTACGTCTCACCAGTCCAACATGGTGGCTGTGCGAATTATTTCACTAGCATTCAATATCTCCGAAACTATTACCGAAATCGCCCTGAAATTGTGTATGGTGATAAAGGGCACTACTAAAAGTTCACCTATGAGACTTTTAAAAACCTGGTGACTACAAAACCAACATGGCGGTCATGCGAAGTTGAGACTTTTAAATAGACTTTCTCGCGATTTAACTATCCAAATGTAATGAAACTTGGTACAGCAAATGTTTATACACATTGTAATGCACTGGAGTATGATTTATTCAATATTTTACATAACTTCAAAATGGCGGCTGTGCGAAATATTTCACTGACATTCTATATCTCCGAAACTATTACAAATATCACCCTGCAATATTGCACGGTGATAAAGGGTACTGATACAAGTTTACCTATGTATATTTCATAAACCTGTAGAGTACAAAACGAACATGGCGACCAAGCGAATTTGAAATATTTTAATAGACTTTTCTAGTGATTTAACTCTCTGAGCGCAGTGAAATGTGGTACAGTAAATGATTTTGCAGATTGTAATGCACTGCCATCTAATTTAATTCAATTGTTTATATAACCTCAAGATGGCGGCTGTGCGAAATTTTAAAATTAAGTTTTTATTTCTTTTGTCGTAATCATGCGATCGAAGTGAAAGTTTGAATAATGAACCTAGGGAATAATTGTCCTTGAATGGTACATAACTCTATGGCCTATACATATAACAATCCTAAATGGCGAGCTTCCGAAATATTTAGACGGGTCTCAATATCTATGCATCTTTTACAGCAACCAAACTGAATTTTTTAATGAGCATAGAGTCTATGAACATATGTTCACCTATAGGACTTTCAGTAACCTGGGGAGCACAAATGCAACATGGCGGAGACGCGAATTATAAATATTTAAATGGACGTTTCTCGCGAATTAACTATCCGAGTGCCGTGAAACGTTGCACGTTGAATGCTTAGACAAATGTTGATCCACTGGCATCTAATTTATTTCAATTGTTTGCATAATCACAAGATGGCTGCTGTGAGTAATTTTAAAATCTCGTTTTTACGTCTTGTGTTCTAATCATGCGATTTAAGTTTGAATACCTCAGGTACACAATAATCTTAATGTAATAGTACAAAAATAAAAATCCAACCTGGCGACCATCTGAAATATTTAGACGGTTCTTAAATTCTACGAATCTGTTACAACAATTAAACTGAAATTTTGTATGTTGATAGAGGCAATTGACATGAGCAGGATATATGAAAATAGGCTGTATAGTTCTTCACGAAACTACTTGTTAATTATGAGATCTGTGTGTTCTTGGAGTTTGGATTTTACGTTTTCCTCCAAAGTCTGCATTCTCGAATTGTATTCACCTAAGCGCTTTAAAATTGTCAGCCTGTCTTCCTTCGTTTCGTTGACCTGCTGCTCCCAATCTCTTCGGATCCTGCTCTTCAAACTGCTAATTTTCTCTTCGCTCCTTTCCTGATTCTTTTCTAGCTCCTCTCGTATTTGTTCTTGTATTTGCTCTTGTGTTTTAACTAGCTGTTCTCCGACCTCTTCTCTTATCACCTCTTGTGTTTTAACTAATTGGTCCTCTAAGTTTTCACGCAAGTGCATACGTTCTGTTTCGGTTTTGATCTCAAGTTTATCGATTTCCTTTATTAATTCAAGTACGTTGCTGTCGACTGAATTAATTTGTTGCTGTAATTTATCCTGTGTGCTCTTTATTCCGGCTGTGTTATTGACGCATGCTGCCTCGTTTTGCTTTAATTTATCGGCCACCATTCCATCAAATTGTATGAGTTTATTGTCAAATTTCGACTCCAACTTTTTAATTTCACCTAATTGTTTGGCGTTAGTCTCCGCGACCTCATCTGCTAGTTTCTCTACTTCCCTAACACTTTGATTTATGTCATGAGTGATCTTTTCTAATTGCTCTGTTTGTACTGTTTGTGTTATCGCCTGTTCTGATAGTTTGTGATTCAATTCGTTTAATTGTTTATCAGTATCCAATTTTTGGACCTGTAATTGGACCGTAATGTTACCGCTCATGTCTTGTAACTGTTTTTCACTATTCTCACGAAATTCGTATAATTGTTTGTCACTGTCTAACTTCTGAGCCTGTAATTGGACCGTAATTTCATTTAACTGTTTATTTAATTGCTTATCATTATGCTCGCTCTGAATTTTCAACTGTTCTTCCGTTTTCGCGGACATCTGCACTAATTGTTCTTCCGTTTTCGCGGACATCTGTTCTAATTGTTTTTCCGTTTTCGCGGACATCTGTTCTAACAATCCCTTAATTTCTTCAAAACTCGCCATTGCACAATACACAAATATAATCAGAGAAAAACAGGCTCATGCACCGATATTTCAGTCATACACACGCATACATGTCATAACATTTAAATATTACTGATTCTAATTTAATAAAAATTTCAGTAATCAAAATTGACTGAATAAATTACTCTTATTTCCAAACAACAAATAACTCCCTAGTGATCTGCTTTTAAATTCCTAACCAACAGAATTTAGGAACAACACTAATTAACCGAAGTTAATTAGATGTACAAATATAAGGCAACACCTTCCTGCTTTGACTGAGTTCAATAATATGCAAATTTTCTAATATTAATGCCGGGCGCCAGAACAAGTTTATAACAAATACAATATCAAATTCTAACCTTGTTCAATATTTCTAACTTTACGAACTCAGTGATTTTACTAATGCACATGGCGGTACAACATCGCCTCAATTTACTGAATTTACTTTGCCCGCTTGACCTGGCATCATTCCTCAACGAAATAAATATGAGATCAGCTAAGCAACAACAACAACAAGTCCCACTTGGGCAGCCATTTTTTTATGAACCCTTGCAAAGAAGCTTATGAGGCTCAGTTTCGGGGGGTGTAACAGTCCATATCGTAAGTTGTTGTTAAAGCGCTTCATGAACATGCAGGGTAACATATAACAAAATAACATGCAGGAAAAAGTGAAGCCAGGGTTATAACAAATGAATTTAATAACAGATCAGCTATTTACAAAAAGAATTAACAAACAAAACTCCCATAAGGACTCCCACTGAATAAATTAACTTTGCCAAAACTAGGCCAAATCTCAGGAGAGATTATTACCTGGACCAAGTGTCCCAAAAATCAACAATAATGACAATGTATGCGCGAGTGCTGTTCTACATGCTTCACGATGAGTACAATTGAATGCATGATTCGTCATCATCCGGAATAAACTTTCAGAAGACGAATCCGCATTACTTAGAGCTAGACAGACGCGGGGAACAACTATACAACACTTAAAACTAAACCGACACTTCCTGTACTTAAAATAAACAACACAATAATTTCCGCATGAAATTGGAATCAAAACTGCCGTAGCAACATTACTGCCTAAAAAAATTAGGACTTCTCACACAAATCAACACAAGTAAGTTAACACGTGACCAACAAAACAAATACACATATGACCGCCGTCATTTTTACAAGTATACTACCACTACACCACTAAATTACATGAACTGAGTCATAAACAAATCACTAGGCTCAAAGCCACCATTTACATTATTAACACAATATTCCATCCATACGACATGCAATAATCCGTCACAAACATGGCGAACTCCCCAATTAATTATGGTTCAAAATAACCATCGCAAAGAAACAGGTTCGCTAAATGAAAGCTTAAAGGGGCCAGTCGGAAAATAGGACTGCCTATCAAATAAGTCACCAGGCGAGACGGGCGATTCGTGGAAATCTGCATATCTGTCAACCCACGTGTCAAAATAACCTCGGCCTCCCAAGGCACGGGATCCAGTCTCGAAGAAGCGTGCCCCAAAGCACAATAATACGTGTGTGTGTGTCAGAACAAAATAAATCTCAGCATTCCCCCTAGGAAATCCAAGAATCAGCATATGGACAAGGAACAGCGGTCTCCTCAGAGCACCCTGCCTTTCCATCAAAATACAACAACAACAAAATGTGAGGGCGGTAGGACCTATACCCCTCTTCACTTAGAATCAAAACACACACCTGACACAATAACACTCAGAATCACACGTATGGGTTTGACAGACCCTGAAATAAAATGACATAAATATTTTCCACCTGCTGGCGCCTCCGTTCGATGCCAGTGACTATCGAACCTGAAAAGGACTCAAAAAAAATCTAAAAAAATTAGAACTAAGGTGTTCTACAATTACATCTTAATTTTGTTGCGCTCAGCAACCCTAATATGAATAATAACCTGTTCAGCAAACATCTTACAGTAATTACCTCCCTTTCCTATCAACAAAATATGAACTTTAATAAAGCACCACTTATCGAATGTAACGGGTTTCGCATTTGCATGGATAAAATCACGTACACACGCCGTGTACATTAAATATGACTCCAAAGAAAAATAAATACACAATAAACAACTTTGGCCACGCGCCAACGTACATTTAAAACATTAGTGTCGGTACAAGAAAAACACTCTAAAACAAGAAAAGACTAAAATGAACTATTTACAAAGTTCCCCGCCAATCTAACTACATATTGAATAATCAATTTTTGTACATCACCGTATCAGCTTGCAGAACATAACTTGCTTTTCGGCTCATTTCCCTCCGGGAAAATTAGCCTTCCCTCGTTGTCTTCGTAGAAGCGTTGGACATCACTCCAGCTCCTGACCACACGTCGGACATCTTGGTGTAGTCTCTTTGGAAGAAAAGTTCAATGTTATTATAAAATGACCTGAGTAGTGGAAATGAATCGGTTCAGATGCCACCTCCACCTCCCCAACTCACAAGATGGCGGCGGCGCGATAGCTCTCGAACGCATGGTCGTAGTTTGACGAATGAGGTGTCATTGAACTCGGGCTGACACCCCCTTTCCAATGGACAACATATTTCAACCCCAAAATAAAACCTACCCCTACTAGGGGGTGAAATTTTTTTTTTAGAAACTCTCTTTCCAATTGCAACATGTGAGAGTTTGAATGCTAATATGGAATGAAACGTTGTTCTACACAAGAGACATGTGTGCGGTGGAAAGCCACTATGAATTAGCATGCCTATTCATGGCTTTTGAAGAGGGTGGGGGAGCGGTTCCCTGTGGACTGGTCCTTGTTGACAGGTCCCTGTGGACGGGTCATTGTTACCGGGTCATTGTGGACGAGTCCTTGTGGACAAGTCCTTGTGGACAGGTCCTTGTGGACAAGTCCTTGTGGACAGGTCCTTGTGGACGAGTCCTTGTGGATGAGTCCTTGTTGATGAGTCCCTTTGGACTGATCCCTTTTGGACCGGTTCCTACGGACTGGCTCATGAATTTATTTAAATTATGTCAAAGGGCCTAACTACATTTCGCGTGTGTTGAACTGACGTTGTTCCCCAGTCTCTACTACTATAATAGGATAACGATATGAAAGGAAAGTGGCGAAATACATGTGAACACGTGTGAGATGACCTTATTACCGTCCTCCTTGTGAAACAAGTCACATCCTGTTTTGCTTCATACGTGAGAAAATGTGAGTTCATGTGTAATATGACCTAAAACACAGGTGTTCACCTGTACACGCGCACGATAAGAGCTAACAAGTCACAACCTGTTTTGACAGTGGTGGGAGGTGAAGGGGGGGGGGGGTAGTGTAAGAGAGAACACAGGTGAAGAGAGAAAGAAATATGTATTGCTCGTAATACATGTATAGCTGAGGACTGTACATAGGACTGTAGGTTAAGTACAACATGAGTAAATAAATAAATACAAGACACACAGTTTCACACAACATGTGATTTATTAATCCAAGAATTAAAGGCTGAGCTAAATCCCAACCATTTTACATATAGTTTATTTCCTTTTTGTTTCAACACTTTTTCCACAAGGTAATGTTTAGGAAACGCTGTCTTTTGAAGTTCTTGAAGATAAAACCTGCCTTTTATGGGTTGATGGTTGAGGTCCTCGAGTAAATAGGTGACTGGACTGTTCAGGTTGACTTGACGAATTCGAAATAGTTCAGTCCCCCAATTTGGTGTGTAGCCCTTGTCGAAGACGGACTTGAATTTGCTCACACGAACATGGTCCCCAATATTAAGGCGATGACGTTTAGGGTCTGCTGTTTTTATGGGGTTAAACAGTTTATCCATTTGTGGAATATTTTTAGTTACAAGTCGTGGCTTGGTCCCAATGGTTCTGTGTTTGGTGTCGTTGTAACGTGACACTAACTCAGGTAACAAGTCCAACCAGCGATAAGTGCCCTGAGCGGTAAACGCTTTCCACATATGGGTTTTCAATGTTCGGTTGAACCGCTCGACCACGCTGGCTTTGAGATTGCTGTACGTGGTGTAATGGTGAATATCCTTAGATTTGAGAAAACTGGAGAAATCCTTGTTGAAAAATTCTTTTCCCTGGTCGGTTTGTAGCAGCTGAGGTTGACGTTTAGATTGTTGAATAATATGTTGAAAGGCTTTGGTGACTAGTGGACTAGACTTGCGACGCACAGGTTCAACAAACGCCATTTTGGAATAAACATCAATGACCGTCAACATATAGCGTACACCATCGTTAACGTTAGCATAGGGAATCATTTCAACCAAGTCTGCTTGCCAAAGTTCATCCACACCCTGTGAAATCACCTTGAGTCACTGATAGTGACGTCTACCTGGACGATGCAACTCGTGAGCAATACCCATTTTAATGGGTGAGGGCTTAAACAATAATTTTGGTATTTCGAAGTTCTTCCTCAATTTCTTGAATTTCCCAATCGTGACCAGTATGGCCGGCTTGACGTGAAGCATGCAACAGCTGTAGTCGCTGGACGAGTTTATTTAGATTGTGCCAGTAGGTAACATCCACAAGGGGTTTTAATGGTTTAAATATCACTCCTGAAGCGGACACTTTACGACGACCACTTTGACTAGTGGGGAACATTTTTGCAATGATGGTTTTATATTTTTGGGATATATTAGCATTCACTTGTTGAGTGGGATCATACTGTCTTTTGTGAGCATGGGTATCCAATAAAATGGATTTATATTTACTAAGGTCCTCTGACGTATAATATTGAGATGAGGGAGTCCGAGAAAATAGTAGCTTTAACAGTCCTGGTGTTAATTTATAGTTGATCTTTTTAATGACAGCTTTAGTACGACTAAATTTAATCGATGAATCACCAATTTTAAAACTATCATTCTCATAGCGAACGCCATATGTGGTATCTGTGTTTCCAACAAATAGATTGGTGAAATAGGGTTCCAGTGTTGATCCATAATATTTTATTAAAATGTTTTTCAGTTGAGCTTTATGTTGAGGGGTGGCCAAGAGTTGTGAAAATGGAGACGATCTGGAAGGGCAAGGGGTTTCGACCATGGCCAAGGATTTCCTTTTTCTTAAACCTCTGCAAGGGGTGATGCCTTTTTTTGAGGCGTAAACACTTGTTCCTCATTATCCTCAACATCGCTAACACTAGTTAAATCTTCCTCTTCCTCTTCATCTTCCTCTTTCTCTTCCTCAGAGTCCTCGTGGTGCGTCTGACTGGCTTGTGAAACGGTAGGTAGCGTTTCAGATGGCTTGAAGGAGGGTTTCAACATAGCTTTTAGCGGAGGTGCTAAATGTTGTTGAATAAACAAAGCGTGATCCGCACGCGATCGTTTCAATTGACGAAACTTTTGGCGAATAGTATTTTTTGCTCTAATAATATGCTTTTTCAATTGACTCTCTGCTAACGCCATGATGTCGTGACAAATGACTTGAGAGGGAATGATACAGTGCCTTAAATAGCAATAAAATGATCAAACCCTAAGCGATACCGCCCTTGGTTGAGTTCACTTTGTTTATCAATC
Source organism: Meconema thalassinum (assembly GCA_946902985.2). Lineage (NCBI taxonomy): Eukaryota > Metazoa > Arthropoda > Insecta > Orthoptera > Tettigoniidae > Meconema > Meconema thalassinum. The sequence goes on along the minus strand of OX336393.1, from coordinate 71,407,782 downwards.
ACTAAACAGGCATGACATTGTGTGTTCCAGCACTTGCCACACAATTCTGTAAACATTTGAAAGGTCATATCCGGATTCACATGTTCATTATAAATGTAACGACTGTTCCTCTCGTCCCGGCGAAATAAAACAATGACATTGGCATTGTCACGAATCAACTGTTTGGACATTTTAGAATACGTTTGTCCGAGATAGAAGCAATCGATATGTTTGTGTCGACCCATGCTGAAATAGCTTTGAATGATACCTTGTCGTTCAGTGGATACATCATCGAAAATCATGAGTGAATCAGGCTTTACCTCTTCCGGTGAAATAACATTTTCTTGCGTGGAAAATGTAAAATACCCCATATTCTCATTTTTTAATCCAGACATGACTTGATCCAGAAACACGTAGAGGGGTTGGTAGAGAGATTTTGCGAAAATATAAATATTTTGAAAACACAGACCATTGGGCGCTGTAATAAGTGTCAGCAAAAGATTGGTCTTTCCACAGCCGGAAGGTCCCACAATGATGCAGCGAATGGAAGATGGAAACAGTGAACCATGGCGTTGTTCACGTGATGTGGGGCAGAGATGGGAAACCATGTCCCTCACGGGGAATGACTCTTGCTGCTTAATTAGCTTCATTTCAACTAAGGCTTAGAGAGGCTAGCAGGCTGTCTATATACATCGCACCGAGCGTTGTCATAGAAACAGTAGACTCGTACTACGGGTTAACGATGGATGTCTTTGGACGTGCGTTGATGGTCAAAGCTAGGTCTGTTCCCATACATGATCCTAAACAAGAAACAGATCCTGCTAATAAACACTATGTGGATAGGTCAGTAGTGCCACGCACAAAACAAGGAGATTATGACTTTAAAGGAAAGCGGTTAACTCATGTAAAACATCCTCAAGTGTCTACAGACGTTACTACAAAAAAGTATGTGGATAACAAGGTGTATGAGTTTTATGATAAAGTGCCTCAGCTTACGGTGGATGGCTATAGCGCTAATCATCACCGCATTATTCACTTGGAAGACCCACAAGAAGATAATGATGTCTGTACCAAGCGATACGTGACCTATGAAATGAAAAGGCTTTATAAATTTATCCCATCTGTATTTTTAGTACATCTGACAAATGTAAAACCTGTGAATGAGAGAAACCATATACCGCTAGTTCATGACCAGCACTTGACCTATGTGCTTGCTTCAGGTTCAAGCCACTATCGACTACACTATAATGGAACCATTCACATCAAATATGCCATACCTGATGAGAACCATTTACAAATAGAGATAAATGGTCATAGGATGTTGGTCCATAACCATGAAATGGTCAATGCAGGAGACGAATTATCTTTTCATCTCCTGTTGACATGGAATGAAAAGCAAGCTGGAAAAACCTTAAATGATTTCCCACTTTATGTAGAATTGGAATATACAGCCATGAAATAACAATCTAATGTTAGTTGTGACTTAAACATTCTTGTGAAAGGTTGTTGGTCATCATCATCATGGTGAAACAAAGATATGTGGGGAGAAAGACAAGAAATATGAGCCTGTCCTTGGCAAAGCCTGGGCTTATGACATTCGTGGACAAGCCCTTGCGAAAGAAAAAAGAAAAAATAATGTGTTGACCATAAGGAAAGCTCTTCGAGTAGCACAGAGACATGTTATTCCAAAACGTCAGCGACAGGGTTCAAAACAAGGGCGAGTGATCCCCGTCCCCAAACGAGCGGGATTTTTACCTGCATTATTCGCTGGTCTGGCTGCTCTAGGTTCACTTTTAGGCGGCGCCAGTGCAGTGGCAAAAACCATTAAAGCCGTGCAACAGGGCAAGCAACAACTCAATGAAAGTCAGCGACACAATGAAACAATGGAGGCCATTGCTATGGGGGCTAGAAATGTCAATTTGAAGCCAGCCTTTTATCAACAAGGATTTGGAATTTCACCTTTTCCAAATAAAATAAAACATCTTTAACCTCAGCCATAGCAAGACATGCCCTGACGCATCAGCAAGTGGAAAGCTATGCTAAACAACTGAAGCTTTCTCATTTTCGAGGTGTGTTTATGCGAAACCAATTACCCTCACAACCCGGGAAACATGAATGTGCTGTTGTCAATTTGGATGATCACCGAGGACCTGGAACACGTTATGTAGCTTATGTGAAAGAGGGATCTACTGTATGGTACTTTGACAGTTTTGGGAATTTGCCCCCGCCCATGGAACTAGTGGCCTATTTTGGAAACAGGATCAAGATATATTATAATGTGAAACGTGAGCAAACGTTTAACAGCCAACAGTGTGGACGTTTGTGTTTATTTTTTTTATATAAGACGCAACATAAGCAAAAACGTCAACAGTATGTCGGTGGAAAGTAAGACGTTTACACTGCATGGACGTGGACCTGAAGTGAGTCTAGACTTTTACCCACCTATCGAATTGAGTGAAAAACCTTATGGTTTAGGACTTGTTTCTCTTGAAACGTACAATCGAATATACAACATACGTGAAAATGTGAACAACATGTTTTACTATGATGATTCTGTGCTCACCCTGAACTCTGGTGGATACACGATAGATGACATTTATGAACACATTTATGCGGTGTTGATCAATGAATATGGTTTAAAGTCATTTCTCGATGGAACGCGCAAGTTTGAACTTGTAGGAAATACCAACACTCATCGCTGCAGTATTTTTTCTACATTCAAAAATTGACTTTAAAACTCACCCCGATTCCATTGGTCCATTACTAGGATTTAAACCACGTGTGTTAGAGCCCAACAAAAACATGAATCAGACCATGAAGTGAAATTCATTGAGGACCATCATGTGTCGGTGACGTGTAATATTATTAGTCAAGTGTACACCAATCAAGAACCGTCGCATTCGCTTTATGACTTTATTGTAACATCGCCCAATGGCTATATTATTCGTGAAAACCCTCCAGTGGTGCTTTTTCATTCTGTGGCTGTCGATGGTATTAGTAATATAACATTAAGACTGATCAATAGAGAGCAACAACTCATTGATCTAGATTCTACCACACCAGTGACTTACAAGTAGGTGCTAAAACCACTATGAAGTTTGTATATAAAGCAACAGCACCGTCTAGGAATGGTGTTAGTTGTTTACCACGTGAATACACGTTAACATCTCAGAACAAGCAGATTTTACAGCATTTAGGTTACCACATTAACCCCCGCGATGAATTCTATTCTAGAGGTAGCGAACCACATCGAGGAGCAACCAGGAGTGGTAAGAATTGATCTGCATTCTTGTCAAGCTCAAACACCTGGACTCAATAACAATGATGAAATTCAATTTGTTATCAACAACCAAGATATTTACACTCTACCGCATGAAAGTGTTATTCAGATTGAAGGTCGGCTCACCAAAGCCGATGGTTCTACACCCACTACATCCAAGTTAGCCAACCATGCTTTCGCCTTCCTGTTTTCTGAAGTACGTTATGTCATTAACGATATCGTGTTGGATAGCACTCGAAATGTGGGTATTTCCAGTGTCATGAAACTATATCCCTCTTATAGTGAGGAAGAAGCTAAAACACTTTGCATGGCGGGTTGGTGCCCTGACTCGACCAATGACTGGATGGTACACACCGATGGCACCTTCACTGGATATTTACCTCTTAAACTGATTTTAGGCTTTGCTGAAGATCACCAGCGCATTGTGGTCAACGCAAGGCAAGTGCTTTATCTGGTGAGAGACAGGAGTGATAATAATGCACTCAAGGGAGTCGACAATGCCCCCATTGATTCAAAAATTCAACTACAACGCTTGCTATGGAAAGTGCCTCATGCGACCCTTAACGATAGCAAAAAACTGGACATACTCAAAATGGTAAAGAGAGATATACCTCTACCCATGGAATTTAGAAGCTGGGCACTCCATGAGTACCCGTTATTGCCCACCACCAAAACACACAGTTGGTCTATAAAAACATCCCGCTATACAGAGAGACCTCTCTACATGATTGTGGGTTTTCAAACGAATCGCAAGTATCAACAAACCAAAGATGTCACGCAATTTGATCACCTGCAATTGAGAAATGCGCGTCTTTTCCTCAACGGTGCTGTGTTTCCCTATGAAGGGCTGGATTTAGATTTTTCAAAAAATAAGTTTGCCCCCCTGTACGACTTGTTTTCTAAATTTAGATGGTCGTATTATCAAAAAGAGAATTGTCCAATGTTGTCACCCCAAGCTTTTAAGACAAGGGCGCCACTGATTGTCTTTGACTGTTCCTACTTGGAAGAGTCTGTCAAACCATCCAATATTGACATTCGACTAGATTTTGAAACGCATGACAATGTTCCAGCCAATACCACGGCCTACTGTTTGATTATTCATCACAAACAAGTCAACTATTATCCACTGTCCAACCAAGTGACAAGTGTATAAATAGCAGGTCAACACACATCAAACCACTCAGTCATGTCTTGCTTTCAAGCCTCAAGAGAAGTTACAACCATGAATTTAAAATCTGAGGAACAACGTTTCAAGACATTTGCGACGTGGCCGGTGCCTTTTATAAACCCTCAAGCCTTAGCAGCCGCTGGATTCTACTATTTAAAAAGAAGAGATGAAGTGAAGTGTGTGTTTTGTCCCATCATCTTAGACCAATGGCAAGAGAGCGATGAACCCATGCAGGAACATCAGCGCTGGTCACCTGCCTGCCCCTACCTGTGCAGAATGGAGGTGGGTAATATACCCTGTCATTCAAGTTACCCCTCACTCATGCCTCTGAGTGATGAAAAAAGTTATGATACGTGTGGACTTTATGGTGCCGGCAGTGCTTCAGTGAGCAGCTCACAGTTAAAAACATCCAGTTTAGAGACATTGGGATATCATCGGTGTTATGGACACTATAAACACAAAATACTTTTTTGTTGTATGAGATGGTACCGCCTCTGTCCTAGAATGAAAAAAGAATGTAAAACTTGTTATGCTAATAAAATAATGAAATAAAAAAATTGGTTGTTGTTATATTATTATTTCTTATGCCCCCCCTGTCATATCCTAACCTCTATAGTGACTACTCGATGTTTTTCTTTTCTTTTACTAGAATGGAATGTAAGTAAATGACATGGGTACACCTTACTGAACAATTGTCAGTCTGTGGTCAGTTGGACTTGATCCAGACAAGAGTGAACATGTTGCGTACACTGATTGTCGACTGTCAAGGGTTTAAAATTGGAGATAACAAATTTATATTTAATGAAGTGGCCATCATCGATTGTTCCACTTTTTGGATATCACAAGCTACTCATTTGGTGTTTAAACCACCTTATGCGTTTGATTTGTTGTGTGATAAAGACCGCAAACAAACCCAGTGGATTGAAACTCATATGCAACTAGACTGGAAGCAAGGAACCATTTCATATAAGCACCTGGACATGGTCATGAAAGCCCACTTGTCTTCTGCCCATGTAATATTTGTGAAAGGTAGTGAAAAACGTCAATGGCTACAACCATTTTTAGCGTCTTACTGTCAATGTATCGATTTAATGGACATGGGCTGTCCATCGCTGCAAACACTCATGGATCACTGCCCATGTGACAATATTACCCATAAAGCCTTGACACAGGTGTGGCAATTGTTTCATTGGCTATCCACCAATGCCTGCCGGGAGTTGTTAAATAAAATTAAAACTAAAGGTTTACCTGTGGATGACACCAGTGAGATTTCTACAAGCGACGTGTAAACATCAACGTGATACCATGGAGAAAGGGGATGCTACCGATAAAGCGATTGGAAAGTTCTTTGTGTGTAAAAAGAAACTAGACAGTTTTACTAAAGAAGAATTATTGGCTATTCCAAAATCATTCATTTATTATGTCGCAGCAAATGCAGTGAAAGAAATCTGGCAACATGTACCAAAATCATGGACTCAAGACCCTGTGTTAAGTGAATTGCAACCATGTACGTATTATGATCACCATAAGCAAGTGGATATGGCAAAAATACCCTCTATGCGACAGTGTGCTACTTGTCAGCTAGTCAAACTGTATCATGGTCATAAAAGTCAGTGTAAAGACTTTGTTTCCTCACACCACGAGAGTAATGGAGGAAAAAAGCAGCAACAACAAACATCATCCACAGAGGAGGAGGATGATCAAACCGTTTTACCATCGATGGAAAAGGATATGCCAGACCTGTACTGGCAATGGCGTCATTAACAAAGTAATTCAATACTTGACTTTCGAAATCTACCTACCTGGTTATTATTTGTGTAGTCCTGGAACTTGTCTTGAAGAACCTTTGCAGCATAGTGATATACCTATTAATCCTTTGAATCAAGCATGCACCATCCTTATCACCACAGTCATTCTGCATTAAGACGTGTAGCGGATAAAGTATCGTTGAAAAGCTAAACAACGTTTGACATCCTGTGATGTCTCAGTGGGAGAGAGGTTGACAGTCGTCATTGTGATTAGTGATATAAAAGTAAAGTTAATGATGAGTGGACATGGACATTGAAAAGGATTGAAGAATTGGTATTTCTTTTGTATTCTATTTTTGTAAAGCTCTATTTGTTGTGAAATAAAACAAGGTTTACAAGATCACAATGTCTTTTATTTAAAAAAATGGTGATAGCCATTTCATTTTTTTCACACATGAATATTTACAATTTCCACTACATTTTTTTACATTCCCCTTGTTTAGTTTAAACATTCTGTACATTTTTGTTGTTGTGAAATAAAAACAAGGTTTACCAGATCACAATGTCTTTTAATTCTAAAAATGGTGATAGTCATTTCTTCATTTTCATTTTTTCACACATGAATATTTACAATTTCCACTTTACATTTTTTACATTCCCCTTGTTTAGTTCACACATTCTGTACATTTTTTGTGAAATATAAATAAGGTTCACTAAATCACTATATCTTTTAATTTTTAAAAATGGTGATAGCCATTTCATTTTTTCACACATGAATATTTACAATTTCGACTTTTCATTTTTTACATTCCCTTGTTTAGTGTACACATTCTGCACATTTTTGTTGTTGTGAAATAAAAAACAAGGTTTACCAGATTACAATGTCTTTTAGGTAGATTTCATTAGAAAGCTAACTATTGCAATGGGTCCCATGTTTCGACTTCCGGAAAATTTCGACATATCTTCGCGGTTCCACATCCCCCAGACCCCAAAACCACCGTCAGTTCAAAAGTTTATATAAAATTTATGTATGTATATATATATATGTATATATATATGTATATATATATATCAGTTTCTTGTGGACACGATAACTGCCGTAATTTTGCACCAATCACTTTGAACTTTTTACATAATATGTATCCCTATAAAATCTCGGTCGAGTTCATTAATGGGCAAAATCGGTCGAAAGGGGTGAAAATGGGGGGCTTTTTTCGAAAAATTGAAATTTCGCTATAACTCTCTTAATACGTGAAATATCGAATCCATTCAAAGTTCATAATATGTGTCGGATAAGTGCCAACAATTTATGTCAAATAAGTTTCTTGATAGCACCAACCATTGACCAAAGGGGTGGAAAAAAGTGGGTTTTTCGGGAAACATTAATCATATCTCTCTTAATAGGCACAATATCAAAACCGTACAAAATGGACAATATTCCCCTAAAAATTACCTAAAACTTTTGTCTGAAAGAATTTTTGATATGACCCACCATTTCGCCAAGGGATGAGAAAATTTATTTCGGAATTATAAGAAAATGCCAAGAGCTATCAGAGGTTGCCATGGCAACACTACTAAATTGATGAGGGATGAGCCGTTGCCATGACAACGCACTTGCACGAGATCAGATTCAGTATTTCCATCTGACTAAGCCGGCCCCGTGGTGTAGGGGTAGCGCGCCTGCCTCTCACCCGGAGTCCCCGGGTTCGATCCCCGGCTCCGTCAGGGATTTTAAAACTGACGTGAGGGTTGGAACGGGGTGCACTCAGCCTCGTGAGGACAACTGAGTAGCTGTATGACAGTGAGACAGCACCCTGATCACGAATACCAATATTAACGGCTGAGGGGACCCGACGCGCTGATCACGCGTCACCCCAATATCTGCAGGCCAAATGGCTGGGCAGCGGTCGATTGGTCGGCCTTAGCCCGTCATGGGCTGGATGGTGCCAGGGGATGACTTTGACATCTGACTAATTGGGAAGCGGCTTCGGTGACGTAACTGGTAGCATGCAGAATGTCTATGCCCAAGGTCGCGGTTTCAAAGCCGGCCGAAGTCGTCGGGTTTTCTAAGAGCGCTAAAATCCCACAGTATGCTTTTTCTTTATTGGAGGGGACGTTCCAACGTTCGTTACGAGTTGCTGGTTGGGGTGGCATCTAGTAGCCAAGTTCACAGCTAGGTGTCATTGACGGTAGTACCTGGTAGCAACATTAGGAACTACTGCTTGAAATTGACCATCTGCAGTCTTTACCTGAATTACAGACTAATACATCCATTACAATTCACACCGTTTATCAGACAGATTCTACACTCACTCAAAGTACACAGGGTTAGATGACCACGTTGTCGCAGCCCCTAAACTGAGGAACCAACCATAGGTAGATTTCATTAGAAAGCTAACTATTGCAATGGGTAGGCTACCATGTTTCGACTTCCGGAAAATTTCGACATATCTTCGCGTTTCACACCCCCCAGACCCCAAAACCACCTTCAGTTCAAAAGTATATATACTGTATATCAGTTTCTTGTGGACACGATAACTGCCGTAATTTTTCACCAATCACTTTTTACCGAATATGTATACCTATAAAATCTCGGTCGAGTTCGTTACTGGGCTAAACCGGTAGAAGGGGGTGAAAATGGGGGGCTTTTTTCGAAGAAGTGAAATATTGCTAAGACTCTCTTAATATATGAAATATCGAATCCGTTCAACGTTCATACTATGTGTCGCATAAAGCCCAAAAATTTATGTTTGAAGAGTTTTTTTTATATCACCAAACATTGACCAAAGGGATGGGAAAAAGTGGGTTTTTCGGGAAAAATTAATCATATCTCTCTTGATAGGCACAATATTAAAACCGTACGAAATGGACGATATTCCCCTAATAATTACCTAAAACTTTTGTCTGAAAGAATTTTTGATATGACCCACCATTATGCCAAGGGATGAGAAAAATGATTTCGGAATTATAAGAAAATGCCAAGAGCGATCAGAGGTTGCCATGGCAACACTACTAAATTGATGAGGGATGAGCCATCAGTCGTTGCCATGACAACGCACTTGCACGAGATCAGATTCAGTATTTTCATCTAAGTGGGAAGCGGCAGAATGTCTATGCCCAAGGTCGCGGTTTCAAAGCCGGCCGAAGTCGTCGGATTTTCTAAGGGAGCTAAAATTCCTCAGTATGCTTTCCTTTGGAGGGGAAGTTCCAACGTTCGTTGCGAGTTGCTGGTTAGGGTGGCATCTAGTAGCCAAGTTCACAGCTAGGTGTCGTTGACGGTAGTGCCTGGTAGGAATATTAGGAACTACTGCTTGAAATTGACCGTCTGCAGTCCTTACATGAATTAAGACTACTACAGCCATTACAATTCACACCGTTTATCAGACAGATTCTACACTCACCCAAAGTACACGGTGTTAGATGACCGCGTTGTCACAGCCAATAAACTGAGGAACCAACCAGAGGTAGATTTCATTAGAAAGCTTACTATTGCAATGGGTACCATGTTTCGACTTCCGGAAAATGTCGACATATCTTCGCGTTCCACATCCCCCAGACCCCAAAACCACCGTCAGTTCAAAAGTTTATATATAATTTATGTATGTATATGTGTATATACATATATATATATGTATATGCATATCAGTTTCTTGTGGACACGATAACTGCCGTAATTTTGCACCAATCACTTTGAATATTTTACCGAATATGTATACCTATAAAATCTCGGTCGAGTTCGTTAATGGGCTAAATCGGTCGAAGGGGGTGAAAATGGGGGGCCTTTTTCGAATAAGTGAAATATTGCTATAACTCTCTTAATATGTAAAATATAGAATCCGTTCAACGTTCATACTATGTGTCGGATAAAGCCCAAAAATTTATGTTTGAAGTATTTTTTTATGGCACCAACCATTGAACAAAGGGGTGGGAAAAAGTGGGTTTTTCGGGAAACAATCATATCTCTCTTAATAGGCACAATCTCAAAACCGTACAAAGTGGACAATATTCCCCTAATAATTACCTAAAATTTTGTCTTAAAGAATTTTTGATATGACCCACCATTATGCCAAGGGATGAGAAAAATGATTTCGGAATTATAAGAAAATGCCAAGAGCTATCAGTGCTTGCCATGGCAACTCTACTAAATTGATGAGGGATGAGCCATCAGCGTTGCCAAGATAACGCACTTGCACGATATCATATTCAGAATTCCATCTGACTAAGTGTGAAGCGGCTTCGGTGACGTAACTGGTAGCAAGCATGCTGAATGTTTATGCCCAAGGTCGCGAGTTCAAAGCCGGCCGAAGTCGTCGGATTTTCTAAGAGCGCTAAAAATCCCTCAGTATGCTTTCCTTTGGAGGGGAAATTCCAAAGTTCGTTGCGAGTTGCTGGCTGCTGTGGCATCTAGTAGCCAAGTTCACAGCTAGGTGTCGTTGACGGTAGTAACTGGTAGCAACATTAGGAACTACTGCTTGAAATTGACCGTCTGCAGTCCTGACCTGAATTACAGACTAATACAGCCATCCCTAAGTACACGGGGTTACATGACCGCGTTGACGCATCCCCTAAACTAAGGAACCAACCAAAATCTCTGCGGGAGATATAATTTTGCGTGAAGAAGTAACAGACCGTTAAATAGTTACACATCAGTGTCGAAACCTTGCATAAGGACAGTGTGACCACAAGTATAAAAATGGACCCCAAATGACAAGAAGGTTACCGTTCCCATAAGACAATAAAATGTTTAAAATAAGCATAAAATGACGAAAAACAAAGTTAATTAAGCTCCAATTATAAAATACCTTCTCGCAATAAATGAGGTCTGATCCTTCTACGAAAACCTGCATATTCTGCCTATTTTCGCCTATCCCCAAGTTTGTCCGGTGAAATCTACCTCCGCCTTCCGGCGTGCCGAGAGGACTTTTAGGTAGATTTCTTTAGAAAGCTAACTATTGCAATGGGTCCCATGTTTCGACTTCCGGAAAATTTCGACATATCTTCGCGTTTCACATCCCCCAGACCCCAAAACCACCGTCAGTTCAAAAGTTTATATATAATTTATGTATATATATATATATATATATATATATATATGTATATCAGTTTCTTGTGGACACGATAACTGCCGTAATTTTGCACCAATCACTTTGAATTTTTTACATAATATGTATCCCTATAAATTCTCGGTCGTGTACGTTAAAGGGCAAAATCGGTCGAAGGGGGCTTTTTTCGAAAAATTGAAATTTCGCTATAACTCTCTTAATACGCGAAATATCGAATCCATTCAAAGTTCATAATATGTGTCGGATAAGTGCCAACAATTTATGTCAAATAAGTTTTTTGATAGCACCAACCATTGACCAAAGGGGTGGAAAAAAGTGGGTTTGTCGGGAAACATTAATCATATCTCTCTTAATAGGCACAATATCAAAACCGTACACAATGGACAATATTCCCCTAATAATTACCTAAAACTTTTGTCTGAAAGAATTTTTGATATGACCCACCATTACGCCAAGGGATGAGAAAAATGATTTCGGAATTATAAGAAAATGCCAAGAGCTATCAGAGGTTGCCATGGCAACACTACTAAATTGATGAGGGATGAGCCATCAGACGTTGCCATGACAACGAACTTGCACGAGATCAGATTCAGTATTTCCATCTGACTAAGCCGGCCCCGTGGTGTTGGGGTAGCGCGCCTGCCTCTCACCCGGAGTCCCCGGGTTCGATCCCCGGCTCCGTCAGGGATTTTAAAACTGACGTGAGGGTTGGAACGGGGTGCACTCAGCCTCGTGAGGACAATTGAGTAGCTGTCTGACAGTGAGACAGCACCCCGATCACGAATACCAATATTAACGGCCGAGGGGACCCGACGCGCTGATCACGCGTCACCCCAATATCTGCAGGCCAAATGGCTGGGCAGCGGTCGCTTGGTCGGCCTTAGCCCGTCATGGGCTGGTTGGTGCCAGGGGTTGACTTTGACATCTGACTAAGTGGGAAGCGGCTTCGGTGACGTAACTGGTAGCATGCAGAATGTCTATGCCCAAGGTCGCGGTTTCAAAGCCGGCCGAAGTCGTCCGATTTTCTAAGAGCGCTAAAATCCCTCAGTATGCTTTCCTTTGGAGGGGAAGTTCCAACGTTCGTTTCGAGTTGCTGGTTGGGGTGGCATCTAGTAGCCAAGTTCACAGCTAGGTGTCATTGACGGTAGTACCTGGTAGCAACATTAGGAACTACTGCTTGAAATTGACCGTCTGCAGTCCTTACCTGAATTACAGACTAATACATCCATTACAATTCACACCGTTTATCAGACAGATTCTACACTCACCCAAAGTACACGGGGTTAGATGACCACGTTGTCGCAGCCCCTAAACTGAGGAACCAACCAGAGGTAGATTTCATTAGAAAGCTAACTATTGCAATGGGTAGGCTACCATGTTTCGACTTCCGGAAAATGTCGACATATCTTCGCGTTTCACATCCCCCAGACCCCAAAACCACTGTCAGTTCAAAAGTATATATATATATCAGTTTCATGTGGACACGATAACTGCCGTAATTTTTCACCAATCACTTTTTACCGAATATGTATACCTATAAAATCTCGGTCGAGTTCGTTACTGGGCTAAACCGGTAGAAGGGGGTGAAAATGGGGGGCATTTTTCGAAAAAGTGAAATATTGCTATAACTCTCTTAATATATGAAATATCGAATCCGTTCAACGTCATACTATGTGTCGGATAATGCCCAAAAATTTATGTTTGAAGAGTTTTTTTATATCACCAACCATTGACCAAAGGGGTGGGAAAAGTGGGATTTTCGGGAAACATTAATCATATCTCTCTTAATAGGCACAATATCAAAACCGTACGAAATGGACAATATTCCCCTAATAATTACCTAAAACTTTTGTCTGAAAGAATTTTTGATATGACCCACCATTATGCCAAGGGATGAGAAAATTGATTTCGGAATTATAAGAAAATGCCAAGAGCTATCAGAGGTTGCCATGGCAACACTACTAAATTGATGAGGGATGAGCCATCAGACGTTGCCATGACAACGCACTTGCACGAGATCAGATTCAGTATTTTCATCTATGTGGGAAGCGGCTTCGGTGACGTAACTAGTAGCATGCAGAATGTCTATGCCCAAGGTCGCGGTTTCAAAGCCGGCCGAAGTCGTCGGATTTTCTAAGGGAGCTAAAATCCCTCAGTATGCTTTCCTTTGGAGGGGAAGTTCCAACGTTCGTTGCGAGTTGCTGGTTAGGGTGGCATCTAGTAGCCAAGTTCACAGCTAGGTGTCGTTGACGGTAGTACCTGGTAGCAACATTAGGAACTACTGCTTGAAATTGACCGTCTGCAGTCCTTACCTGAATTAAGACTACTACAGCCATTACAATTCACACCGTTTATCAGACAGATTCTACACTCACCCAAAGTACACGGTGTTAGATGACCGCGTTGTCGCAGCCCCTAAACTGAGGAACCAACCAGAGGTAGATTTCATTAGAAAGCTAACTATTGCAATGGGTACTGTACCCGAAATACCTACCATCAGCATGTTGGAATCCCACGAAGACAGCTGGATCGTAGAGCCTGGAAACCCTGGCTATAAAATTTGCCAGATTCTACCCAACATGAGACGAGGAAATGGGGTACAGGAATTCCTAACTGAGACTACGTTAAGAAAAACCAAGGTGAACGGCATAAAAAAAACTCAAAAGCACAAGAATAACAATGAACGCAATCTCAGGTGTGTGGGAAAACCACTGAAATACCCACCGCTGGCCTTCTTAACGTGTTCTCTTATCGTTTCTATAAAGTACCACACTTCGAATATTTTAAACTGATCAAATAAAAATTTATTCAGGAAATGAAAATATAGTGTAAGTCACTATAATATACTTCAAAGCAAAGTGCCCAACTTCCATCCGGTGTTTCATGAACATGGAAAAAAAATATACACTAGCCCCACATTCATCAATGTCATTGACAGCATTTTACCCAAGAATGGTGAACACCAATCATATGTATATTCCAACATAGATGCTGACAGCAATTGCAACATTTAAAAATAAAGCCTGGAAATTTTCATATTTACAAGACATATATCAATTTATACCCTGAAAAAAAAAATTATTTAAAGCTATATTACAAATGTACAGTCATTTTTGTAACACCTTCTTAGCGTGTTTCTTTTTATAGGATTCAGAAGTGACATCTTCCACATAATTTATTATATTTATGTTTGCTGGTTTTTTTTCTTGATTTTATTCATCTCTTCTGACCGAACAATAAAGCTAAGTCAAAAATTTAATTTCTTTCATTTAATTTTAACACCCTTCAAATGAACTGTCCTCGCCAGACCGGAAATAGTGATTCTTAAAACGCCTGTTAAGCATTGCATTGATACAAATAATCGAAAATTTTACCAGATAGGTTTATTTCAACATGCCTGAAATGCATGAATTTCACAACAAATTATTTACTTGAACTGATAGTGAAGTAAATTGCCCTAATTTCACAATCTATCTGAGTGGATTACTTTCTATATTACAACTTGGAATATTCCATTGAATACCCTTTTAATAATCAAGGACATTAGCCTTAACATGGCTTTGCCATTTAATATCATGCTATATTAAGCATTCATCTTATTCATATTATCGGGCATTACTACTATCTCTTTAGCGCTTCAACTAGTTATCTTTCTTAGTGAACAAAAATTCAGCTTAATTGACAAGTCACATTCACAGTGAAATATTGTTGCTAAATTTATACAAGTTTCTTTAACAGTTCAATTAATCACTGTTAAATTATTATTTCATTTGCTCTTATGTTATTATTATTCACGATCAATATGCTTAGCTTTTAGTAAGTGTTAAATAACAATTGCATTTTTGTCGATATATCTACTTCCACATAGATCTAGTCTGGGATTCGCGTTAATATCGTAGGGTGAATGTATTCAAATGTCTTCAAATTGTGTTTAAAACATCTGTCTAGTCCATTAATAATGGATCTTGATCGAATCTCATAAAGCAAACATGATGTAAGATCTCAAAAAAAAAATATGTTAGAAAGAACCTGGATCAAGTCAAAATTGCAAATCAAAGCAGATCCACTTTCTTCACTGAACTCGCTTCCTACAGCTTACTGCAATATTCGAAAATCAACCTGAATACTGAAATTTCACTTTTGAGTGTATAGTCCTCTAAAAAGGCTTACGGAAGTAGAGACTCCAAATTGAGTCTACTCAAACTCGAGTAATGTCATATGAAGGCATAAAACTAGTGTTCATTTTCAATATAAATCAAACACGAAAACTGATTAATTCTGAGTGGCCTAAAGTTCCTCTTCTCTACATTAAATAAATCCCCATAAAATGAACTTGAATTTACAGTAATCAATAGAAAATTACACTATAATGCAATTAATTACAATGGGCGCATCCTTTTAGTAGAATCAAAACCCTGTCCAGAATAGAATCAGTCTTGACACTGGGATCAAGCCTAAACTCCATTCTTAGACATTCTACAAAAATTCCCAAAAAGAAAATAAATGTGGCAGAGAGACAACGTTAGAATGAACATGCTTAGCTACGATTGAAGATGGTTAATTCAGTACCTTAGATGATTCTTGTAGATCTCGACACGACACAGTCGTGTCCATTATGACTGTACCCTCCATGCAAGCAATGGAAGTCTTCACTGTCCAGGAAAGCGAGAAACGAACCCTGGATCTCCAGACATCGCCCATCCAGACTGAATGTTCCTCTCTAATACCAACGACAGTTTCTTTCATCTTCGGATAACGTCCCATCAACCGCAGCACGCAATGATGTCTATATCGGCCCGAACACCAAAGTTCATCGGCCCCGCGTAATCGGATCATTTTGATACACACTGTACTGCCAAACAACAGCTGTGTTCGCAGTCACCAGCACGGGCCGCGCGACGTATAGCATCGGAATGCACGTAACTTCGCTCGCATAGTGACACTCATGTTTAAAACATCTAGCCGCACATGTTTAAGTCACTGAAGTTCATAACAGCCTTTCCTTTCGACAAGAACTTGCTCAACATAGTTGCAAGATCACAGACATATGAGTTAGGCCAATTATGAATATAAAAAGTAAATACAATATCCAAGCACTTGTATTGAGAAATACTTCTCAAATGAAGGTGCTAATTGTTCTGACAACACATGCGAAGTAAGTGTATCGTTACAGCCAGTTCCAACGCGAAGAATGTCTACTGAAAGAACATTATGACTGTGTTCTTGTTAAAGCAAGTATCCACCTTTCATGCGAACACTATATGGCTGGCCTATAAAGAACAGCTATCTATCAAGACAAGCTGCGTTTTCATTTCGATTGCCATTTCCTAACCAGAACTAAAATTGGAGTCCTTTCCGTCACTAAGGCAACTCTCCTCGATACAATGATAGTACACTACTCAAGACAAACTTTCACTCACGGTGCACGTGACGTTTCGCCGCCGGTCACCGGTATATCTCAAAACATGTGTGTTCGTGCGTGGCTTAAACCAATCTCTTCTACTCGTTGTTCACGCCAGAACGCGACTGCCAGATCACCTACCGTCGCGCCACGAGCGCTCAAAACTGGAACTGATAAGATGCAAATATCTTATTTCCGGGTTCCTAAGAGTGCAATTATTTGAAAGGAGTTAATAATCCAACACCTGCTATAATTACAGACATGTTAAACTATGCCCGAACGTATAAAAGACTTGAATTCCCTACCACAAAAGCATAGTCTATCTCTTGTTGCTAATCGATAAAATAATCAATACTCCTAACCAATCAGCTGTGACGACAGTACATGCAACGCATGCGCCCCGCTTCTCTCGTCGAGATCGCTATCCAAAGTCAACTTGTGGGTCGCGAAACATATGATCCTGTCTCGCCATTCTTGTTCACAGGTAAAAAAACATATTACCTTCCCATAAAGGCATTCCAGTCATGAGAATGAAGGTACAGTACCATGTTTCGACTTCCGGAAAATTTCGACATATCTTCGCGTTTCACATCTCCCAGACCCCAAAACCACCGTCAGTTCAAAAGTTTATAAATAATTTATGTATGTATATGTGTATATATATATATATATATATATATGAATATCAGTTTCTTGTGGACACGATAACTGCCGTAATTTTGCACCAATCACTTCGAATATTTTACCGAATATGTATACCTATAAAATCTCGGTCGAGTTCGTTAATGGGCTAAATCAGTCGAAGGGGGTGAAAATGGGGGGCTTTTTTCGAATAAGTGAAATATTGCTATAACTCTCTTAATATGTGAAATATCGAATCCGTTCAACGTTCATACTATGTGTCGGATAAAGCCCAAAAATTTATGTTTGAAGAGCTTTTTTTATAGCACCAACCATTGACCAAAGGGGTGGGAAAAGTGGGTTGTTCGGGAAACATTAATCATATCTCTCTTAATAGGCACAATCTCAAAACCGTACAAAATGGACAATATTCCCCTAATAATTACCTAAAATTTTGTCTTAAAGAATTTTTGATGTGACCCACCATTATGCCAAGGGATGAGAAAAATGATTTCGGAATTATAAGAAAATGCCAAGAGCTATCAGTGCTTGCCATGGCAACTCTACTAAATTGATGAGGGATGAGCCATCAGACGTTGCCAAGATAACGCACTTGCACGAGATCATATTCAGAATTCCATCTGACTAAGTGTGAAGCGGCTTCGGTGACGTAACTGGTAGCAAGCATGCTGAATGTCTATGCCCAAGGTCGCGAGTTCAATGCCGGCCGAAGTCGTCGGATTTTCTAAGAGCGCTAAAAATCCCTCAGTATGCTTTCCTTTGGAGGGGAAATTCCAACGTTCGTTGCGAGTTGCTGGCTGCGGTGGCATCTAGTAGCCAAGTTCACAGGTAGGTGTCGTTGACGGTAGTAACTGGTAGCAACATTAGGAACTACTGCTTGAAATTGACCGTCTGCAGTCCTTACCTGAATTACAGACTAATACAGCCATCCCTAAGTACACGGGGTCACATGACCGCGTTGTCGCAGCCCCTAAACTGAGGAACCAACCAAAATCTCTGCGGGAGATATAATTTTGCGTGAAGAAGTAACAGACCGTTACATAGTTACACATCAGTGTCGAAACCTAGCATAAGGACAATGTGACCACAAGTATAAAAATGGACCCCAAATGACAAGAAGGTTACCGTTCCCATAAGACAATAAAATGTTTAAAATAAGCATAAAATGACGAAAAACAAAGTTAATTAAGCTCCAATTATAAAATACCTTCTCGCAATAAATGAGGTCTGATCATTCTACGAAAACCTGCATATTCTGCCTATTTTCGCCTATCCCCAAGTTTGTCCGGTGAAATCTACCTCCGCCTTCCGGCGTGCCGAGAGGACTTTTTAATTTTTCAATTAGGTCCTACTTTTGCCGCCAAACGCCACCGTCAACGACTATTAGTTCAGAGCTTAGCTACCAGACGCCACCGCAGTCGGCTCTTGGCAACGAACGTAGCAACCTAAGAGCGTTGTTTACATCCTTAACCTATATAATTTAGCTTCACATAGGTGTAATTAGTAGAAGGTCCTTTAACATGCCATAAATCTATGACATGGGACCGCCGGCTTTACTTCCCCTCCGACATCTGAACAAATAGCCAACCCACGTCCCACTATATGTGAGCCCCTGGGGGACTGAGCTGTAATGGATCTGATGATGATCGCCTGACGATCGAAACTGGTCATCGTAGTGTATTTATTAATCTGATGTATTTTAGGTAGATTTCTTTAGAAAGCTAACTATTGCAATGGGTCCCATGTTTCGACTTCCGGAAAATTTCGACATATCTTCGCGTTTCACATCCCCCAGACCCCAAAACCACCGTCAGTTCAAACGTTTATATATAATTTATGTATGTATATATATATATATGTATATATGTATATCAGTTTCTTGTGGACACGATAACTGCCGTAATTTTGCACCAATCACTTTGAAGTTTTTACATGATATGTATCCCTATAAAATCTAGGTCGAGTTCGTTAATGGGCAAAATCGGTCAAAGGGGGTGAAAATGGGGGGCTTTTTTTTTCGAAAAATTGACATTTTGCTATAACTCTCTTAATACGTGAAATATCGAATCCATTCAAAGTTCGTAATATGTGTCGGACAAGTGCCAACAATTTATGTCAAATAAGTTTTTTGATAGCACCAACCATTGACCAAAGGGGTGGAAAAAAGTGGGTTTTTCGGGAAACATTAATCATATCTCTCTTAATAGGAACAATATCAAAACCCTACAAAATGGACAATATTTCCCTAATAATTACCTAAAACTTTTGTCTGAAAGAATTTTTGATATGACCCACCATTACGCCAAGGGATGAGAAAAATGATTTCGGGATTACAAGAAAATGCCAAGAGCTATCAGAGGTTGCCATGGCAACACTACTTAATTGATGAGGGATGAGCCGTTGCCATGACAACGCACATGCACGAGATCAGATTCAGTATTTCCATCTGACTAAGCCGGCCCCGTAGTGTTGGGGTAGCGCGCCTGCCTCTCACCCGGAGTCCCCGGGTTCGATCCCCGGCTCCGTCAGGGATTTTAAAACTGGCGTGAGGGTTAGAACGGGGAGCACTCAGCCTCGTGAGGACAATTGAGTAGCTGTCTGACAGTGAGACAGCACCCCGATCACGAATACCAATATTAACGACCGGGGGAACCCGACGCGCTGATCACGCGTCACCCCAATATCTGCAGGCCAAATGGCTGGGCAGCGGTCGCTTGGTCGGCCTTAGCCCGTCATGGGCTGGATGGTGCCAGGGGTTGACTTTGACATCTGACTAAGTGGGAAGCGGCTTCGGTGACGTAACTGGTAGCATGCAGAATGTCCATGCCCAAGGTCGCGGTTTCAAAGCCGGCCGAAGTCGTCGGATTTTCTAAGAGCGCTAAAATCCCTCAGTATGCTTTCTTTGGAGGGGAAGTTCCAACGTTCGTTACGAGGTGCTGGTTGGGGAGGCATCTAGTAGCCAAGTTCACAGCTAGGTGTCATTGACGGTAGTACCTGGTAGCAACATTAGGAACTCTTGCTTGAAATTGACCGTCTGCAGTCCTTACCTGAATTACAGACTAATACATCCATTACAATTCACACCGTTTATCAGACAGATTCTACACTCACCCAAAGTACACGGGGTTAGATGACCACGTTGTCGCAGCCCCTAAACTGAGGAACCAACCAGAGGTAGATTTGATTAGAAAGCTAACTATTGCAATGGGTAGGCTACCATGTTTCGACTTCCGGAAATTTCGACATATCTTCGCGTTTCACATCCCCCAGACCCCAAAACCACCGTCAGTTCAAAATTTTATATATATATATGTATATGAGTTTCTTGTGGACACGATAACTGCCGTAATTTTCCACCAATCACTTTGAAGTTTTTACATAATATGTATCCCTATAAAATCTCGGTCGAGTTAGTTAATGGGCAAAATCGGTCGAAGGGGGTGAATATGGGGGGCTTTTTTCGAAAAATTGAAATTTCGCTATAACTCTCTTAATACATGAAATATCGAATCCATCCGAAGTTCATAATATGTGTCGGATAAGTGTCAACAATTTATGTCAAATAAGTTTTTTGATAGCACCAACCATTGACCAAAGGGGTGGAAAAAAGTGGGTTTATCGGGAAACATTAATCATATCTCTCTTAATAGGCACAATATCAAAACCGTACAAAATGGACAATATTCCCCTAATAATTACCTAAAACTTTTGTCTGAAAGAATTTTTGATATGACCCACCATTACGCCAAGGGATGAGAAAAATGATTTCGGAATTATAAGAAAATGCCAAGAGCTATCAGAGTTTGCCATGGCAACACTACTAAATTGATGAGGGATGAGCCGTTGCCATGACAACGCACTTGCACGAGATCAGATTCAGTATTTCCATCTGACCAAGCCGGCCACGTGGTGTTGGGGTAGCGCGCCGGCCTCTCAACCGGAGTCCGCGGGTTCGATCCCCGGCTCCGTCAGGGATTTTAAAACTGACGTGAGGGTTGGAACGGGGAGCACTCAGCCTCATGAGGACAATTGAGTAGCTGTCTGACAGTGAGACAGCACCCTGATCACGAATACCAATATTAACGGCTGAGGGGACCCGACGCGCTGATCACGCGTCACCCCAATATCTGCAGGCCAAATGGCTGGGCAGCGGTCGCTTGGTCGGCCTTAGCCCGTCATAGGCTGGATGGTGCCAGGGGTTGTCTGACATCTGACTAAGTGGGAAGCGGCTTCGGTGAAGTAACTGGTAGCATGCAGAATGTCTATGCCCAAGGTCGCGGTTTCAAAGCCGGCCGAAGTCGTCGGATTTTCTAAGAGCGCTAAAATCCCTCAGTATGCTTTCCTTTGGAGGGGAAGTTCCAACGTTTGTTACGAGTTGCTGGTTGGGGTGGCATCTAGTAGCCAAGTTCACAGCTAGGTGTCATTGACGGTAGTACCTGGTAGCAACATTAGGAACTACTGCTTGAAATTGACCGTCTGCAGTCCTTACCTGAATTACAGACTAATACATCCATTACAATTCACACCGTTTATCAGACAGATTCTACACTCACCCAAAGTACACGGGGTTAGATGACCACGTTGTCGCAGCCCCTAAACTGAGAAACCAACCAGAGGTAGATTTCATTAGAAAGCTAACTATTGCAATGGGTAGGCTACCATGTTTCGACTTCCGGAAAATTTCGACATATCTTCGCGTTTCACATCCCCCAGACCCCAAAACCACCGTCAGTTCAAAAGTATATATATATATATATATATATATATATATATATCAGTTTCTTGTGGACACGATAACTGCCGTAATTTTTCACCAATCACTTTTTACCGAATATGTATACCTATAAAATCTCGGTCGAGTTCGTTACTGGGCTAAACCGGTAGAAGGGGGTGAAAATGGGGGGCTTTTTTCTAAAAAGTGAAATATTGCTATAACTCTCTTAATATATGAAATATCGAATCCGTTCAACGTTCATACTATGTGTCGGATAAAGCCCAAAAGTTTATGTTTGAAGAGTTTTTTTATATCACCAACCATTGACCAAAGGGGTGGGAAAAAGTGGGTTTTTCGGGAAACATTAATCATATCTCTCTTAATAGGCACAATATCAAAACCGTACGAAATGGACAATATTCCCCTAATAATTACCTAAAACTTTTGTCTGAAAGAATTTTTGATATGACCCACCATTATGCCAAGGGATGAGAAAAATGATTTCGGAATTATAAGAAAATGCCAAGAGCTATCAGATGTTGCCATGGCAACACTACTAAATTGATGAGGGATGAGCCATCAGACGTTGCCATGACAACGCACTTGCACGAGATCAGATTCAGTATTTTCATCTAAGTGGGAAGCGGCTTCGGTGACGTAACTAGTAGCATGCAGAATGTCTATGCCCAAGGTCGCGGTTTCAAAGCCGGCCGAAGTCGTTGGATTTTCGAAGAGAGCTAAAATCCCTCAGTATGCTTTCCTTTGGAGGGGAAGCTCCAACGTTCGTTGCGAGTTGCTGGTTAGGGTGGCATCTAGTAGCCAAGTTCACAGCTAGGTGTCGTTGACGGTAGTACCTGGTAGCAACATTAGGAACTACTGCTTGAAATTGACCGTCTGCAGTCCTTACCTGAATTAAGACTACTACAGCCATTACAATTCACACCGTTTATCAGACAGATTCTACACTCACCCAAAGTACACGGTGTTAGATGACCGCGTTGTCGCAGCCCCTAAACTGAGGAACCAACCAGAGGTAGATTTCATTAGAAAGCTAACTATTGCAATGGGTACCATGTTTCGACTTCCGGAAAATTTCGACATATCTTTGCGTTTCACATCCCCCAGACCCCAAAACCACCGTCAGTTCAAAAGTTTATATATAATTTATGTATGTATGTATATATATATATATATATATATGCATATCAGTTTCTTGTGGACACTATAACTGCCGTAATTTTGAACCAATCACTTTGAATATTTTACCGAATATGTATACCTATAAAATCTCGGTCGAGTTCGTTACTGCGCTAAATCGGTCGAAGGGGGTGACAATGGGGGGCTTTTTTCGAAAAAGTGAAATATTGCTATAACTCTCTTAATATGTGAAATATCGAATCCGTTCAACGTTCATACTATGTGTCGGATAAAGCCCAAAAATTTATGTTTGAAGAGTTCTTTTATAGCACCAACCATTGAGCAAAGGGATGGGAAAAAGTGGGTTTTTCGGGAAACATTAATCATATCTCTCTTAATAGGCATAATCTCAATACCGTACAAAATGGACAATATTCCCCTAATAATTACCTAAAATTTTGTCTTAAAGAATTTTTGATGTGACCCACCATTATGCCAAGGGATGAGAAAAATGATTTCGGAATTATAAGAAAATGCCAAGAGCTATCAGTGCTTGCCATGGCAACTCTATTAAATTGATGAGGGATGAGCCATCAGACGTTGCCAAGATAACGCACTTGCACGAGATCATATTCAGAATTCCATCTGACTAAGTGTGAAGCGGCTTCGGTGACGTAACTGGTAGCAAGCATGCTGAATGTCTATGCCCAAGGTCGCGAGTTCAAAGCCGGCCGAAGTCGTCGGATTTTCTAAGAGCGCTAAAAATCCCTCAGTATGCTTTCCTTTGGAGGGGAAATTCCAACGTTCGTTGCGAGTTGCTGGCTGCGGTGGCATCTAGTAGCCAAGTTCATAGGTAGGTGTCGTTGACGGTAGTACCTGGTAGCAACATTAGGAACTACTGCTTGAAATTGACCGTCTGCAGTCCTTACCTGAATTACAGACTAATACAGCCATCCCTAAGTACACGGGGTTACATGACCGCGTTGTCGCAGCCCCTAAACTGAAGAACCAACCAAAATCTCTGCGGGAGATATAATTTTGCGTGAAGAAGTAACAGACCGTTACATAGTTACACATCAGTGTCGAAACCTTGCATAAGGACAGTGTGACCACAAGTATAAAAATGGACCCCAAATGACAAGAAGGTTACCGTTCCCATAAGACAATAAAATGTTTAAAATAAGCATAAAATGACGAAAAACAAAGTTAATTAAGCTCCAATTATAAAATACCTTCTCGCAATAAATGAGGTCTGATCCTTCTACGAAAACCTGCATATTCTGCCTATTTTCGCCTATCCCCAAGTTTGTCCGGTGAAATCTACCTCCGCCTTCCGGCGTGCCGAGTGGACTTTTGGTTATTTGCATCGAGGTAGACAATATACTTTGACTCTTCACAAGGGTTGTAGCTAGGCATGTATTTATTATTCGCTTTAGAGTACCGTCCACTACATTGGCTTAATCCACCTCGAATTGATGATTTTATAAAATTGATCATGTCTATATCAGTCATTAATTCTAAATTTACTTTCGGTTTTTTTTCAACATTGAACTGAAACTTAACCCAGGAGCAGTGAAATACTGACAAGGATCAAGGTCATAAGTTTTCATACAAACATTCCGAAATTTTTCAAAAACATCTGCTAATAACAACACATCTGTCTTCAAATATAGGTCTGAAAATTCTCCTAAAGTTTGAATGTCAAACTGTGCCCATACACGTTGTGCATGTAAATATTCCTGATCACTGATATGACTTGTGTTTAAGGAACTGTAAAATGCATCTTTCGGTGGTAAAGAACACTCCTTAAGACGTTCCACACAGTTATATTCGTAAGGGAATATACCCTTTTGACAAATCAAATTAAAATCATCTTCTTTAGGAAAGACACGTTGAATTTCATGAAACTGATATGATTTTAAATTACTAGCAAGCTTATCAAGACTACTCGGCATAAAGCGGAATGAATCTAAAAATCGCAGTTTTATCGTTTTCTTATTGTCAGTTTTGATGTATTTTGTGAACGATATGTATTGTTTCTTATTATTTGCAATCACATCAATTTTCACGTCTGAAGCTCCAAATTCTTTAACGATAAAGTGGATATCGTATTTGCTACCGTTGTGTAGAATGACCGGAATGAATTTACTTACTCTATAATTTAAATTACATTCTTGGTGAGCAGCACCACGATATTTTCCTGTTAAATGGTCATGATCGCGAACCCTGTCTGTATATAAACATTCACCGCATATAAAACAATTAGTTTCAGTTTCAAAATTCATTTGCTCTAATGAAGTTAGTGGTTCAATTGGAATGATCGTATTTAAAATAGAGGATATACGGATGGCATCTTTCTCAAGCCTTTCCATAAAAACTTTAGGTGCATCAGGTCCTCTATAGAGCTCAAACTTATTTAAAGAGTCATCATAACTACATTTAATATAATATGCAAAGCTAAAAGGTTCATGAATGTGAGTAGTGTTGGTAAAAGGTTGGGCTGGATTCGATGAACATGTATTAAATTGTTTTAGCAAAGCTTCAAAGTCAGCATATATAACAAATGGTACTCGAAGCTGTTTCTCATAATCCTTAAATTTTAGAATGTTATTTTTAGGAGTCGGTAATACCGTACACACATGATTACACCCCCATTTTTGATGTTGAGTTAGTTGGTCCTCTTTTCTGAAATATAGCAAACAGCCATCACACAACCATTTCTTAGATTCACCTTTTGATAGCTGACTACCAACAAGTCTACTGAAATGTTTTATCCAGCAATAGTGAGCATTTTCACCTTCGGTTATGTATAGTAAATTTACATGAGCATCCTTTTTTTCCTGAGTATAATATAGAGGACCAACTATACTCTTATTTTCAATTTCATAAACATTAATACTTACATTGTTCAGCTCTTCAAAACGTTGAATATCTTTTATCGCCATAGGAAATTCTATTTCTTTTAAATCTAACACTGAAGAATAGTGAGGATAAGATGATGTTCTCATCGTGTCCCTCACTGCTGGATGGAGAGCTGAGGTTACAGCCCATGCAAAGCATGCGTCATCATTATTCATAACGTTTACACAAGCATGCTTACGTTTGATCCATCCTGGCAAATCAACGTATGATGATGCTCGAAGGGGATTATATTTATTCATGTTGGTTTCTAAATAAAGTACTTCAACTAACGCCCAGCCTGACTCCCTTTCCTGGAACTCTTCACTCTTCACAATGATAGCACTTGAAATATTTTGGTATATATCACTAATATTAGTTGATTCGCTAACAATTATGTTTTTTGTATTAAAAGATTTGATATCTGCAATTTCACCTTCGCTCCCAGTTTTTACATAGAGTCCAAAAAGTTCAAAATTCATTTTAATTGTTTCATGCTCTAATAAAACATTACCTACCAAGCCAAACACAGTAGGTTGAACATTTTTTAAAAATGATTCAATACTTTGAGTTTTTTCTTTACTATAAAGTCTATAACTAGCAATTCGACTTTTAAATGCACTACCAATTTGTTGAATATTTCCAGAATTTCTTTCATGGCAAGCGTTATTTTTATGTTGAATACTGCGTAAATGTCCATGAATGATTGAAGAAGGTATATCAATATTACATACATCACAATGGGTTATTGAAGGTTCACCATTCTTCTTTCTTTTTGTTGCACAACTATTTTCACAATCTTGAGAACGTTTACGCTTTTGAGCATCACATTCATTTAAAGGTTCCGTGCTAGTTGTTGGTTTTACAGTTTTTAATTCTTGTTGTTCACCATGCACTTCAACCATGTGGGATTGATATCGCTTTACAGCAGAAAAACCAAGTTCACAAACTGAACATGAAAATGGTGCTGAACTAACATGCATTAAATTTACATGACGTGCAAGATTATCTTGTCTGTTAAATGTGGTAGCACAATGACTGCACACAAACATTTTAATGTCATGTTTAACATTTGCGTGTCGTTGAAGGCTGTCAGGTCTTGAGAACTGTTTCTTACAGTCACCACACTTGAACATGATGATCCCTTTCGAAATTACCTATAAAAGAAAGAAATCATAAATGTTAATAAATGATAAACAAAAGTACAATATAAATAGTTTAATTATATTCCAGTCAATGGTTATAGCAGAGTATTTAAATCGATCTGTGTACTCCTAGCAAGTCTAACTTCATGTAGTTCTAACTGGGGTTACTATATACCACTGTCACTGACACCTAGCGATGAACATTGGAACTTGATAGAGTGGTAGAAACCAGCAGTCACCAGTTAAGTGAGCTAAGTATGACGTCATAGCTAGTCTTAAAACAAGTCTAAACTTGTAGAACATATCACGTGATAGAAACCAGCGTTCACCAGTTAAGTGAGCTAAGTGTGACGTCATAGCCAGTCTTAAAACAAGTCTAAACTTGTAGAACATGTCACGTGATAGAAACCAGCGATCACCAGTTAAGTGAGCTAAGTGTGACGTCATAGTCAGTCTTAAAACAAGTCTAAACTTGTAGAACATGTCACGTGATAGAAACCAGCGATCGCCAGTTAAGTGAGCTAAGTGTGACGTCATAGCCAGTCTTAAAACAAGTTTAAACTTGTAAATCATGTCACGTGTCAAGGTTGAGTTAGGTAAAGTTAGGTTATGTTAGGTGAACTGAGGTTAAGTCTTTAAATATTCCCTCTGTCACTGACACCTAGCAATGAACATTCAGACTTAATAGAGCGGTAATCAAAATCTAACCTACAAAATTAGCTTTACACACCATGGTCAAGTAGATCTAACTTTTGACTGCCAAATATACCATTTTCACTGACATGTAGTGGTGAACATTGGAAAATATCACTCTAACTGTTTAAAAGTTATTAGAGGGGCACTTTCCTTTTTATAATTTATCAACTGCTGCCACTGAATGAACAGATTGTAGGAATCTGGTGACCTACAGGTACCCAATTATCTGTAAACAAATCAATCAATCAATCAATAAATACATTCCAATCAATAACTTCAACTTCAATTAGTAATAAAAGACTACAATCCATTAATAATAAGTACTTACCTTGCAAAATAATTTAATGATTTTCTACCAAAAAGGCTTTTTTTACAACTCTTGAGCAGTAATAGAGCACTGTTCACTCAAAGCGAGTAAAAGGACTGACAGTAGGGAAATATATGACACCCCTCTTATATAAACTCTCATCACTCGTGTCAGCAGTTTTTTGCAGATCATTGCAATTCCTTTCCCAATGCAGCTGAGAGTCCAAAGTACACTAGGAACACCTGTGTGGTATCCAATGACTGCTGACTTTGCATGATCATCACCCATTGTCTTGATCAACACCTGAGGTTTTAAATTACTGCAGCGTCAGTCATAGCAACAACAGTGTGCGCTCTCTGCAATGTCAGCAACATGACACCGGAAGGAACACCTGTGTAATATCCAATAACTGTTAACTTTACATGATCATCACCCATTGTCTTAATGAACACTTGCGGTTTCAAATTACTGCAGCGTTAGTAATAGCAACAGATCTGTGCACTCTCTGCTATGTCTGTAATATGACACAGGAAATATAACAAGACGTCTTACTGCACATACCATCTCCATAGTTTTAACATCTTAAGAACATGTATTATTCTCTTTCAACTACAAATGACTCGTTAGAACACATCCATCCACCAAGTTAGATCCCTTGTATGTTCACATGTATTTCGCCACTTTCCTTTCATATCGTTATCCTATTATAGTAGTAGAGACTGGGGAACAACGTCAGTTCAACACACGCGAAATGTAGTTAGGCCCTTTGACATAATTTAAATAAATTCATGAGCCAGTCCGTAGGAACCGGTCCAAAAGGGATCAGTCCAAAGGGACTCATCAACAAGGACTCATCCACAAGGACTCGTCCACAAGGACCTGTCCACAAGGACTTGTCCACAAGGACCTGTCCACAACAACACGCTAACTTGCCTTCATCTTTGTCACCATCCATAAGTACTGCCTGGGCCGCAGTAATAATAATAATAAATCATGAATACTTATATATCGCAGATTAATAAGGGTTCAATATATATATGTCGTAGTCAGATATTGAAATCCGTCATTTCATGAAGATCCTAGGCACTTCATGAAAAGCCGGCATATGATGTAAAAAGAGATAGTTACACCATCTGACGCGTTTCTTCATGAAGTGACGGACTGATTTAGGCACATGGTGTAAGAAATGATTTTACATCATCAGCCGAGGCACTTCATGAAGATCCGGTGTTTGTTGATTCGGCACTTCATGAAATGACTGACACAATGAAGCCGTACATTAATTCATTTAATTGTTCTATTCCAAGATGTAAATTAACGCTTGTTTATTATGGTTTTCGAAATTAATTTTCACATAAAAACCTAAATCTAATCGTGAAATACCGGATACTCTTTACTCTCTATCTCTTTTTTTTTCTAGAAATTTGTATTTTTATTTTCATATATTTTATTTGTACAGAATTTTTTTCTAATCTGCAATGCTTACTTTCATAATTTCATTTGTAGTTTTTCTTTTTGTTCTTCATTTGTGTATCTTTTTTCTCTCTTTCCTTCACTGATGCAATTTGTATTTTTAGCCTATTTTCATTTATGAAAAAATAGGCTTATGGGGTCACCTTTTGTCCGTGTGTCTGTCTGTCTGTCTGTGTGTGCGTGTGTGTGTGTGTGTGAGGATTTGTGTGTGTGTGTGTCCCCTAATAACTTCTAAACGGCTGAAGCGATTTCAATGAAACTCAGTAAGTTCATAGCACTATTTCGGGCGACCCCGACCGTGCCCTTCAAATTTTGTTACGTCTCACCAATCCAACATGGCGGCTGTGCGAAATATTTCACCAGCATTCAATATCTCCGAAACTACTACCGATATCACCCTGGAATTTTGTACGGTGATAATGGGAACTACTAGAATTTTACCGATGTGACGTTTCTGAAAACCTGGTAACTACAAAACCAACATGGCGCCCAAGCGAAGTTGCGACGTTTAAATAGACGTTTCTCGCGATTTAACCAACCAAACGCAATGAAACTTGGTACAGTATATGTTTATACACATTGTATTGCACCGACATCTAACTTCGTTCAATTGTCCGCCCACCCCTACAGTCATCATATAAATATAATTTCAATTCACACCCAATCACACGGGACTGATGATTGAGGTGACCCAAGACCTCTAAATGAATTAACAACAAAACTGGAACGATAACTTACAGGTAAGATACACACAATGAAGAAAAATGCAGAATCATTCTTTCAAACATTTCTGTCTATAATAAATAGGTTGAAATTCGAGATTTTCTCGAAGGTGAACCCTCCACTAAATCAACCAAATGTGAAGCTATTGTGTATTCAGCCCTGTGTACTTGGGAGTGTGTAGAATCTGTCTGATAATCAGTATTATAATGGTATTTGTAGAATTGTGTGTATTTGTAGTTCAGGTTAAGATTGAGAAGGAGGCGGCCGTGGTGAAGTTAGGAACCAACCCGGCATTTGCCTAGAGGAGAAGGGGGAAACCAAGGGAAACCAATTCCAGGATGGCTAAGGTAGGAATGGAACTCTTCTCAGTTTTTCCTCCCGAGGTCGACCATAATTATGTTCCTATCCGTGGTAACCATAGTTGATTTCATAAGTCTACTTAACGAGTAGGCCAATATGCTGGTTCGAATCCCGTCGCTGACTGTGGCGTTTTCCCCCAGGTCTTTCCACACACCCTCTCAGCAAATGCCGGGATGGTACTTCATTTCAAGTCTCGAGACACCTTCCCAAATTCTTTACCCACACACTACTTCTATCATCACGCAAACACAGGTTATCAGAAAACAACCACCCAAATACACTGGGCTGATGATCAAGATGTCCCTAGCCCTTAAAATAAATATACAAGGAAACAACTATAAAACAAGGCAACAACTGAACTAGATTAAAATGTTAGTTGGCAAAAAAAAACAGCCTTCAGTGGGGTTTGAACTCTCCACGTAGTGATCCGGAAGCCAAGACCATACCCCGAGACCACAAGTTCACTAATATAGTTGGCTGCTAAGAGCTGTACAAGATCTCTGTATTACGCGCCCGTAACTGAGTTTGTTCTTGTTGTTTTAAAGGGTGGAACAGCGAAATAAAGTCATATACTATCGGTTATCTATCTCTCATGTTTTAAAAACAAAATGGATCTGAACGACGTTCTTCTTCCGTTCACAGTACGGCAGCATAATATTCCTTCTAGGCGCAAGCCAAGCAAGATGCTGGGGAGGGAATTAGGGGATAAATGAAGTCCAGACCATTAGACTTTTGTACCATATGTCACAGTGTTCACTTTCTGAGGAGATAACAGCCCTTTAGTGTCCGCATTTTTATCTGATTTATTCTTGGAAGTCTCACTTCCCTCACACGTGATCACCGCTGCCGCTACGGTACTTCATGAAGTGACGGGCTGGATTTCCCGTCTGATGATGTACAAAATGAATTACACTATGTGACGGCGATATTTAGTCATTTCATGAAACCACGCGTCAGATAGTGCAACTGTACCTTTTTACATCATATGCCGGCTCTTCATGAAGTGCCTAGGATTTTCATGAAATGACGGATTTCACTATCTGACTACGACATATATATATATATATTCTGTTGCACGTGATGTTAAATTTACAGCTATTCAGAGGCTTATGAAGGCTGAATTTCATTGAATTTTTTTCTTTTTAATTATTGTGGCCAGTCCTGTCATAACAAGTTCCAATAATGTACTTTGCGAGGGTGGTGAAATAGTCAACTTTCATTTTGCTTCTGCGATAGAATTTTTGAAAGAGGGAATGGTGAATCGTCACTACAGAAATTATACTAATCAGCCTGTCATCGGGAGTACGCTTGTTCGTCGATAATTGGAAGAGCATATTCAAGTCAATGTCTGAAGTTATTTTGAAACTTATGACATGGAAATTGCTTCGACTGTTAACGAGGTTCACGGTCTTGTGCCGGAGTTGGTCTGAGGACACATCCCATACTCTCAACGTGTGGGTCTGAAGGGTAGGGAAGTCAGCGACAGATAGTCCCCTGAGGACCTTATCAATCGGGCACAATATACTTAATTTAAATCTGTTCGTAGAGGTTGAAAAGGGGAGGAAAGGAAATTAGGGTTTTCACTGTCTGTTTGTCTATTGGTACTGAACCCGTATTTAAGGGACTTGGGATATGGCATGAGTCAGGCGTCGAACTGTCTGCACGTAAGAGTACAGTTTTTGAAAGCAAGGAACTAGTTGGGCTACCACTACAGCAAGCTCACAGGCTAAGTTGAATGCTTTTATCTGCACATTTTGTAGCAGGGAAAAGAAGAGTTTTATACTGTGATATATTTAACATGGGAAGAATGAGATTTGGCCTATTCTGGAAAGTGACAAGTTAATTGTCAGTGATACTCCACGGAGAAAACCAGTTTGGTTGATCACGCGCGAGAAAGAAGGGATAGGTCACCTTGACACGCGCCGACATAACTTGCAAACAGGCCATTGCTAATGAATTAAATGTCTTTTACGGTAGTGTGTTCAATAAATCCAATAGCTGTGTGTTGGACCTTAACGGTGAATCAGGGGCTCCACTTCTCCAAATAAACCAGTCAGCAATTGTAAACCTAATACAAAAACTGCGTTACAATATATCGAAGGGTCCTGATAATATTGTTAGTGAAGTACTTAAACTAGGAGGTAGGGCCGTGGCACAGTGCTTGGAGGTGATGCTTAATGTGTCCATAAACAATGCGCAAATCCCAGATGACTGGAAAAGAGCTACGGTAGTTCCAATATTTAAGGAAGGAGCAGACTTGAATTGGGCAACTACAGGCCGGTTAGCCTTGCGTCCATCGTTTGTAAACAGATGGAGCATCTCATTTGCGTCGACTTGAGGAAACAGTGGGAAACATTATCTTGGTTTAAAGATAGGCAACATGGATTTCGGAAAGGTTACTCATGCGAAAGTCAGATGCTATCACTTTTTCAAGATATTAGCGAATCGTTAGACCATGGAGTTTCAGTCGACGTCGTAGTTATAGATTTTGCGAAGGCATTTGACGTGCCGCATGACATGCTACTCCTTAAATTAGCTTCGATGAAGATTGATAGAAGAGGAATTTTATGGATCCAAGAATTTTTGACGGGTCGTTCCCAGAAAGTGAAAGTCGAAGGCAGATTCTCGGATGAAATTACCGTAACGTCGGGTATCCCTCAGGGCAGCGTAATTGGAACGTTGTTATTTTTGGCGTTTATAAATGACTTACCAAATGGGATTCGCAGTGACTGTCGATTGTTTGCGGATGATTGTGTAATATATCGAAAGATACATGACTCACAAGACAACGCAGTACTTCAAGATGACCTGAACCTGGTCTATAAGTGGGCGATTGAAAATAAAATTTAAAAAAACACAAGAACATGTAGTCTCTTAAAAATAGGGAAAGTGCGAAGGCATGATTTTCAATATAACATTGTCTCTGAAATACTTGTAGAAGAAGATTCTTGCAAATATTTGGGCGTTCACGTAAGGAATGATATGAAATGGAGTAGCCATGTATGGTGTGTAGTTTCTAAAGCGTACAAATCCCTGCACTTTGTAATGAGGGTATTAAAAGGAAGTAGTACCTCTGCTAAAGAATTAGAATATTTGTCACTTGTAAGACCTATTCTGGAATACACCTCGGCGGTTTGGGATCCATATCAAGTAGGGCTCATAAATGAGTTGGAAATGCTACAAAGAAAGGCCGCAAGATTCGTACTCAGTGACTTTAATCCCTAGAGCAGTGTGAGCCGTATGCTAAAGAAACTTGGGAGGGAATCACTTGAGGCTAGGAGGATGAAATCTAGACTCTGCGCTATGTACAACACGTATACAAATCAACCAGCGTGGGGTGAGCTTAGCAAACGTATGGAAAAGCCTACTTACATGGGTAGGAGCATCATCCTTTCAACCACAGCGAACAAATTATGGTAAATTATTATTTTGTAAATCGTACCATTGATAACTGGAACTCTCTACCTGCCGCAGTCTTAGAGCCTTTTCCCAAACATATAGGTGTGTTTAAGAAAAGACTGACTATTCGTGTAAATACTCCAGTTTAATTGTTATTGAATTGTTATGTATAATTATTTATTTGTTATGTATATCCAATTTGACATCGGGGAACACACGCCAAATTGCAAATAAATGAATGAATGACTACTTCGAGGAAATTAACACAATAGAGATTACGTGACCGATTAAGGACCAACAAGGATATTATATTTTGGCGGAGAATGATATTTTAATAATTCTCGGAAACATTTTTAGAAGAGATTAAATACCAGAAATCTGTTTGAAATTAAAAACAAATAACGTCGATATAAATATATTTTTAAAGATGAATACCGATGAAAGAGATATTTAGTTATGAAGTTCATTTCAAGGTCTGACGCTTTGAACGCCCTTTTAGACTGACCATAAGAGAAAGGGCAGAGCGTCAGTAGTTCATTCCATTTCTGACTTCGAAAGTATACAGACGTGATTCTTAACTACGGATATTTATAGACCGGGGAAAGTTCAGAAGTCTAAACGGAAAATTCGCCTTCGCCTGAATTCAAGCTCAGCGAAGCTCCGATGATAGAGATGATTAACAGAAAAGACATGGTTATTTTCGACGAAGCAAATTATATATGGTTGAAATTTACGAAGTGAATTTGTCAGAATATCAACATGAAAATAAGTCTACGCACATAAGTCAATATCTACGAAGAAGATCAACGTTGATTCTGAAACTACAAGAGTTGTTGAAAAATTAAGGAGATTCTACGAATTACATTAATGGAAGTATTCCTAGCAGTTTTGAAATACGTTCGAATGCTTAAGAGTCTTGAGTCGACGAGGATGTTCAACGTGATATATTATATTGAAGTTATGATGTCGTACTAAGCAATAAGAGGGGAACAAGCCATTTTCAAGATATGGGTTATAGGAGTGACTTAGCTACACTCCAACGCACATTCAGGAGGAGTGGAAATTTCAACAACTTGATTCCACTAAAGTCACCAATGCATACAACTACAATGAATTTCCAAAGCAACCTCGGATATATCATTTATAACAAGCTACTATATCCAATCGCCGTAGAACTTCTAGTATGGAGTCGTTTGAAGTTGATCGTCAGAAGCCACCTCGGCTCTGAAGCTTAAGAGAGTGAAGCAGTTTGTATCCCAGAGGGAAGACAGGGATCGGACTCAGCCGCTTTCATGCCAGCAGACACCACGGCAGAAGGGAGGAGTGTACCCGCTTGGCAGAGACGCTTGCACGGCTCGCTTCAACCCATACAGCTGATTGCTTGTCGCATTCTATGCGAGGCGATGCGCAATACTTCAGGTTTCCAGTATTACAGAAGAAGTATTTCGGGAAGAAGCTATTTACAGTGCTTCGACTTTATTTTTAGATAGCTATGCAATGTTGTAAATACTCTTCACCTGACCGTATTTTGTGTGGCTAATTGAATTTTATTGTTTTACTTTTTGAATAGCTTGTTTTAATATTTTCTTTGTTTAAACGTTCACGTAATTACTTTGAAACGTCGTCGTATCTCCATGGAGATGAGAATACTGCGCTAGTCCATTGGCCTAACAAGACTGGATCATGTCACCAATGTCCATGTAAGAGGCACCCTTGGTGTCGCACCGATCCATGACAAGATGCTGGAAGCTCGCCTTCGTTGGCGTTTAAGTTAGGATTGTTTGAACGAATGTATAAAGATGTATCATGTAGGGAAAGGAGTGTATAACAACGTATTTTTGAATTTATTTATATATCAGAGTACAGGATGATCAACATGTTTGTTGACGATTTTACGAATTTGTATAGACGAGGTGTCTATAATGTAACTGCTTTATTTGTTTTATGAATAAGGATTTGTACATGCCCTGAAGCCGAAATCCACGGTAAAGTTTGTTTATAGCGAAGCTAGAATTTTATTTTGAAGTTTTTAATTTTCATAACGTGTGAAGTGTATACTAATTATTTGTTGGACATTTAATGTTATTGTGGTCCATATTTCATGAATAAACTTCGCAGGCAATGCTTAGTATGCCTGTCCAATCTTATAGAATTTGACGATCTCTTTATTTAATAATCTGATGCGGTGGTACTACAAGTTAGGTACTGGCGCCCGCTTTTAAACCGTTCACCCCCGAGATTTCGAGAATCTCGTCCTACCATACTTTATTGTAGGAATTTTGTACGTAGCTAGGTAGTAGTACTATCCTATTTAAAAAAATAAATATCCTTGTTTCGAGAATTTCCTAGTTATCCGCCTGGAAAGGAATTGTTGGTTTATCTAGCTGGATATCAACGGCCCTAGCGATCCCTTCCATCATAGGATAATAGGTGGTGGTTATGCGATTGCACTTTTCAGTTTTGAAGTTGTGGATAGAGTTTAACTTTAAAGAATGTTACTGATTTAACTGGTGAATTATTTCTGGGTTGAGAATTTGCATATTTTGAAAGCTATTTCTATCTTTAATATTTATGTAATTGCTTGAGGTCACGAATCTCGTGATATGAGCAGAGTTGACTCATTAGACAGTTAGATACGAAGTTACAAAATTCCCACGATGTGTCAAGTTATTGACTTTGGCAGAGTATAGATAAAAGAGTACATCCGCCGTTGCACTTAGCTAATAGTTGTACTTTTACATTCAACATAGAATGCCTCGGTGGTGAAATTGATGTTTGACATCAAGAAAGTACCTTGCCGGCAAGATTCATATATAGCAGATTTGATTACTTGCAAGCATTAGAAGAGCTTCATAGCCAGGTTAAAATAGTGGGAAACATATCTTTGAATGTTGGTTGGTTGATTAGCGGTGCTGGTAAAGCAATTATCACTACATGGCTTTCACAAAATGTCGGACTAGAGTCGAAAGGAAGTTCCTTGTAGATAGATCAAGCGAGTCTGCTGGCAACCCTTAGAAGAGTGACAAGCGAGAAGGCTCCCGACTAGCGAGGTGATCGAGAGGGAGAAGGGAGGGGCAGAGAAGGGGAACATAAGTGTCACAATCGTAGAAAAACATAAATCTTTAAACACACAACCTTCTTTTCTTGAGGCAGAGTCCAAATAATATAGAAGTGTGTAGGTTGCAATCTGTAGAGGAGTAGTCGAACTTCCAAGGATCATAAGTCGTCGGTGTCAACAAGTTCTCACGTTGACCACAGGAGATAGCGAGTTCATCGAAGTGCCGCGTGATGGCGCACTAAGGAGAAGCTTGATGATTCTGTTGAAAGAGGGGTAATGAATCTCGTTCGCTAAAATACACTAAAGTCAGGCATGAGCAAAAGCACGAGAGGAGATTGAAAACATACAGAAATCTCTGTTAATGGTTTCCATGGAATAAAAAGATAAGAGATAGAGCGAATAACTAGAGAAAACCCAATATGGGTACAAACTACGTAAAGCTTATATTCAAGGAATATGCCAACACCGATTGTCAGTTGAAGTGCTAAAGAATGTATGTGACTCTTGATACTTAGGAAGCTATATGGACCAAGCGAAGAAGATACATGAATAATGGGTTGACATATGCTAACAGCATAAACCACGTAGTGGAGAGACAATTTTGAAACCATGGTCTGAAGCGTGGTGCTATATTATGTATGTGCAACTTGGTTAATTCCTTCCGCAGGAAAGGGAAAATAGTAGCATTTGAATGTGGTCTATTGGAGAACGTTGGAGATATGGCGGCTAGATAGAGTTACAAATAATGGGTAATAAGATGATGAGTGATAATGAAAGGAAGAGATTGGTAGGGTACATATTTAGGCACCTGGAATAGATAATGTAAAGGACAAGCAAGTTTGGATTATGTAAAATAGATTGCTTTAGTTGTATGTTTTAGTGGCTATTTAAAGACGAATTATTTGTCTTAACAATGGGAGAAATGTAGTGCAGCATTCAAACTCAAACATCAACGAAAACAAACACAACGACAACAGTAATGTATTCACTCAACATTTTAGCCGCTTTGCGGAAGCTCATCTCAATTTCGCGCTAGAAGAGACGCTATTACATAAATATGTTCATCGGTGACCCATAGGCGAAGATCAGCGGCGATGCGAACGGTGCAAATTTAAAGTCCTTGGCACTTTATTGCATCCAGCTTGTAGAAATCTAACGCTTTTGGATCGGAAGAATGTGGTGGCTAAGAAACAATCCCAACAAACTCGTGCTCACAGAGCTGACTCCAAAATTTCCAAGAGGATACCCTATATTTTCTGTTAAATATAAATTCAATTGCAAAATATTCATATTGTATGAAAAGCATATTTTTGAGCAATGAAAACGGAATCAGATCCCGATATTTCTTAAAGACTTATTTCTTGGTAGTGATATTAATGAAAGTTGCTCCAATTATAATTTCACTACTTTTATCTCTATACCTTGACTATTATAATTCTTCCTATAATAATGTACCATTTTTCAAACTGATAGTACTAACTATTTCAGGCCGATATGTCCTGATACGTTGAATCCGGCTGCAATTAAGATATATGATGTTGGTACTAGTGGAAGACAATGTACTAACTCTGCCCGCAGAGAAGAATGTTATATCAAGAAAAATTTGAAAACTTATATTTTAAGCCACAGTGGTAATACTCGATATACATGTAATGTATGTAATTGAGGATTTACACTTGAGCAATCCTATAAGAGACACATGCTTCTACATAGCGACGAGAGCGGATATTCATGTGCCGTATGCAAAACCAAATTTTCCCTCAAAAGATATTTGAAGACACACATGCTTATCCATACTGGCAAAAAGGCGCATTCATGTTGCTTGTGCAAAGCCAAATTTGCCCTCAGACCAAGTTTGAAGTCGCACATCCTTCTCCATAGTGGCGAGAGGCCATATTCATGTAGCATGTGCGAAGCCAAATTGGCCCGAAAATGGAACCTAAAATCAGTCATCCAATTCCATACAAGAGAGAAGCCATATTCATGCAGCGTTTGCGATGCCACTGAGGAAGTTTGAAGTCGCATATCATGATTCATAGTAGAGAGAAGCCATATTCATGTACCGTATGCGAAGCCAAATTTACTCAGAGAGCTAATTTAAAGTCTCACATACTTATCCAAGGTGGACGGAAACCAAATTCATGAGGTGTGTGCGAAGCCAGATTTACCCGCAGTATACACTTAAAAGTACACATGCGAGTCCATACTGGAAAAATGCCATATTCATGTAGCGTGTGCGAAGCTAATTTTACCCGCAGAGAAGGCTTAATACTCCACTTCCGAATCCATACTGGAGAAAAACCATATTCATGTAGCGTATGCGACGCCAAATTTTCCGTGAATGGAAATTTGAATCGACACATCCGAATCCATACTGGCAAGAAGCCATATTCCTGTAGCGTTTGCGAAGCCAAATTTATTCAGGGAATTTGAAGGCGCACATCCTGATGCGTATTTATGGAAAATCATAATCATGTATCGTGTGCGAAGCCAAAGTTATCCACAAAAAAAAAAAAAAAACCTTAGTCACATAGCCACGAGAAGCTTGATTAATGTATCATCTGCGAAGTGGAAGTTACTCTCAAAAAACATTTGAAAATCAGTATCCTAAACAATAAATGACAAAAAGCAATCTCATGTAGTAAATGGAAATTCAACCAAGCTCACAGGGGATTTTCGAAGATACATTTTTTAATAATGGTCATATTCATGTAGCAAATGATATTTGAATTAACACTTTACAAATTCATGATGATGTTATTGTTGTTGTTTCCTAATTATCAAATTCCTCTGTACATTAGCCGTTTTCAGAAA
The DNA here is from genome assembly GCA_946902985.2 of Meconema thalassinum. Taxonomy (NCBI): domain Eukaryota; kingdom Metazoa; phylum Arthropoda; class Insecta; order Orthoptera; family Tettigoniidae; genus Meconema; species Meconema thalassinum. The sequence continues at coordinate 71,367,777 of OX336393.1, read as the reverse complement.
CATCTCCCCTTACTACCTGTTAATTTGTTACTCTATCTGCCCAGCTGATATCCATCGTTCTCTCGTAACGCAACACGTATAACGATTTTTTTCTCTTATTTTCTGTTGCGGCAACAGTCCATTTTTCAATTCCTAGGAGTGTCACTACCCAGATATTTCAAAACTGATTTTTTTTAACTTAAATCTATTCTTAATATCAACGCAATTATTTTTGTATATATGTCTTCCTTGCCTGAGCGAACCTACATTCTATATCCTCTTTGCTTCGTCTATCACTGTTTTGGTATGAATGACGTGCCTATACTGCCCCTGTTATATCGGAGGATTTCTGGTGCAGGTTACACAAAGTATTTTTTTGCTAGACACCTGAAACTTTCAGGAGTTAATTATTAATGCTTTATCTACAATAATACCTCTGCATTTTGGAAATTTCGGAGTGGATTGTATTTTATGATATTTTAAACTATGTAACTTTTTTGACCCAAATATTTTCAAAATAATATGCGTTTAATACCTCCCATTTCATTTACGCCAAATTCCACAGGCATTTCTACTGTTCGATATAATTACACAAGGAACGTTTCATGCATTTTAGTTCACTGGTTTCCGTGAAATGTGTACCCGAAGTCAAAAACATGCAGTCCTGACAAAAATGGAGTTAACTGATTAGCCTTACCTCAGTAATACATCTAGAACATTCCCGCTCTTGCAACACTCTAGCCCTCCCTATATTTCCATCATTAAATGATATGATAGCATTATTTATTATCAGCCCGAACAATCACAGTCTTAGGAATTCTAGCCCACATGACATGGTTGAATGCCTGATTGGGATTCTGCGCATTCCCATGCAGGCATTTCTTCAACAGGTCCAGTTGAGCTACAGCTTTTAAATTGGTTTTATTACATCCATTGCTAATTAGTTCATCTCTACCTACTGAGAAAATACATACCTTCACGTGAGAAGTGTATTGCGACCAATCTACAAGGTCATAAGCCAAACAATTTCAAGATGGCGGCCATGCAAATTGCAAGTTTCATAATACCTAGGGATATAACTTATTATCCAAAGAATCTATATTCACAATCAGTTACAGCTGCAATGTTCACAGTACATTCTGATAGTTTTAAATAAAGACCATCTACTATCAACGTTATGAAGAAATGGGCAAAAATATCACGCGCAGCCACCATCTTGAAATATTTTAAATATAAAAATAACTAACTCTCAGCACTTAGGAGCTACAGTAACGAACATTAGTGACAAGGTAGGACCGTATATGTGGCCTGTTATAGCCAAGGCAAACGATCAAACTCCCCATTCATTCAATATGGCGGCTGTGCGAAACCGCTTAGAAATAAAACAAACTCAATGTTATCAGTGCAACCAACAAGAAGATTGCGCCTTTCTCAACAAGACGAAAGTGTGTTCAGTTATCTAGCTTTCATGGTTCACCTGTAGGAAACTTGTACATTAGCTTCTGTAAAAGTGGGCGTTTCCTCTTACGAATCATCATGTTGATTTATGATCTAACCAATGCCCATTATTTACTTTCCTTCACTTTTTTCAACAGAATCTTGTTCATTATAGAGCAATTAACCCAAAACGCCAAAAATCCCATTTTTGAATTTTTCGGCAATTACCCACGTCCTTCTTACCTTAAATATATAGCTAAATTCTCCTACATACTTAAGCTTTTCACCTTCCTATTGGTCGTCAACAAGAATTTGAGATATCCTTCGTCCGCATTTTTTGAAAGATATTTATTGATTTTCTTCCTAAAGAGGGAGTCCATACCGTTTTAAATTCATTCGAATAATTTGATGAATCGCCTATGATGAGAATGTCAATATTAAAGCTCATTATTGACCGCCTTGGTTTAAAGGAAAACTCACTCAAGCCGCCGCACGTGTCAAGTCAAAGCCTCTGTATCACCGGGTTGTAAACAAATCCTCATTCTTACGCTGTGTCAGGTCAAAGCCCTCTGTGATCCCCGGATGTAAACCAGTCCTCATTGCTACGTTTGACAAATTTAATATAAAATCATATTAATTGATCCATTTATGAGTAAGACCGTAGTGTATTGAGTTAATTGGACTGTTAACATGACTTTTCTCACTAAATATATGCTGAGACAAACTGACGTTTAGGGGCAGATGTTCTTATAGTTCCACCCCTTAAAACAATTATGACTAACCAACTAAACTGACGTTGGTAGAGAAGAAGGCTAACAACTGAACGGGCCAGCTGAATTAATTTACAGGTTGGATTATTTTTATACAAACAAAATAAAGTGTGTTGGCATGCTTGTGGAATTTATTCAAATCTTTGTTATCTACTCGAAACCAACTTAAATAATCCTGGAAGTGGTTTTCCGTGGCATCCCTCTTCTACTCCAGATGAAAAGCCGCGAGAATATCACTCTATACCTAATTCTCATTACTTCATGACAAAATGTTGTTTCCGCAACCCATGATGCCCAGGTGTCGAGCGCATGCGATCGAGCTGGCAGTGGCTGCAAGTTTTAATGCCATCACAAAAAAGAAAAGAACATAAACAGCCTCTAGACTAAAGAATAGAATTCGAACCGATAAGAACGTTTTAGATAAAGAAGGTCAAGTGTTCAACGCAAAAGGATGTGACTTTCTATCTCTGCGTACCGTGTTAGCATCCGTGGCTGAAATGGTGACGCGTTGGACTGCGGATTGAAAGAGTTGGGGTTCCATACTTGTTAGGGGGAGAGGTTTATTGTTTTCGTTACCTTTTATCAACTGTGTCGACCGCTTTACCAATGACTTACGATAGAAATGATACAGGAGGTCACAGTTATCGTAATTATCGAGGATGGGGCACTAGTAACATAGCGAGTTTATGCATTTTCAGGTTGGATTCCATGAACGTTACATAGTGTTCGAATCCGGTATTACACGAAACATCTTAATGTGAGCACCTCATATAGAGTTGCCTTCCTTTTGTTAGAATTTAATAACAAAATAATACCAAGGGAAATTCTCAGGAACACGTATACTGGCAATCAGAATCTCCTTCGATATGTTGTTGTTTCATTTGAGGGTTAAGATTATCGTGGTCATTTTGCCCCGTGCACTTAGGTGTGTGTATAGAAGTTATTTGATAACCTCTGCTATAGCGGTGTCTGTATTTATGTGTGTATTAGCAATTAAGGTGAGGATTAGGAAGGAGGCAAGTTAGAAACCATCCCAGCATTAGCCTGGAGTACAAGTGGGAAACAACAGAAACCCTCTTCCAGGGTGGCTAAGATGGGAATCGAACCTACCTCTTCTCAGTTTTTCCCCACGAGGCTTAGTATACCCCGTTTCACCCCACAGAGCAGCATTAAATTTCCTGTCAGAGCCGGGAATCCAACCCGGACCTCTGGAGCCACACTTCGATATGTTATGTTAATATCCATGTCAGATTCTTTAACTTTCTACCATTACAGGTCACATGGCATAACCTGATGATTCGATCGTATTCTCTTAATAAATCACCAAACTTCAACGTACTCTACACAGGAATACATCGTAAGTCAATAAATGTGGCAATGTGACTTAGTATGTGTGGCTCAATATTACATCACCACTAAAATAGAGCACGAGTTGTCGTTCAAAAAGTATGCCTACGTCTAGATTCGAAGTCCCATTATACCCGTTGTCGCTGCACGTGCACTAGTTACAGTGGCCATCCCACCTCAAAGGTTATTATCCATATCAAAGTCTTCAATCATGGTATATGATGTTGATTTAACTTTCTACTATTACAGATCATGTAGCGTAACTATTAATTCGATCGTATTACGTGTATGTTTGTTCTTTCAAGGAGCAATAAATCACATGTTAGCATATGGTGCGGAAATCCTTAAGGTCGTTCTTTCTTTGCTGGATCCATGGCTCAATTATATTGCTGTCACACCGGCAGATCGCAGAGCAATACCAACCAACGGGAGAAATGTAATGTTAGTTGGGTTTCATGAAACTAAATAATAAGGGGCTGGTGAACCACTCTGTATATAAGAAAAATATATCTATTTTATATCGGCGGGATTTTCTTTGCCGTGCGGAACTCTCTCATAAACCAGTGTATTTGTGACCCTCTCGGCTCACGACTTCATTTCTGTCGATTCCAACGCTAGCCGTGTTTATACAGTTCATTATATCCCTGTAATATTTATCTGCCTCTCCTTTCAAATATTATTTTCTCCGTTTTACAAGTTGAGTGGGTTGCCTAAATGCTGTATAGCTGGTAGACTGTATTTCCCTTTAGATTGATACGTAAAATACCACGTAAATTGCAGTTCGACTCTCCCCCAGTGACAATCATTCAAGTTCACAAAATACGGGTTTAATTCCTCGTGGACTCAATTAATGAAGTATAACAAATTCTCTCCTTAACGGTATAGTTCCACTTGTATTCTGAACTGTAATAGCCTACTTTCGATTTTTGCAAAAAATGAAAGTAGACCTATAGATCTACACAGGGCCAAAAATTGTGTGCGTGTGTGTTTGAGTGTGTGCTTTGGTATGTCTGTCTCCCCCTATCAATAAAAACACGGTGAAACCTAATTGAACGAAATTTGATACAGAGATAGCACTAGCAAAGGGCACCTCAGTGTCGTATTTTATATCGCCACCATCTTGACAGGAACGTAATGGCGGCCACCCAAATGTTCAAAGCTTAAATCAAATTATGACTAACCTAATCATCTGATCTCTACCAAAATCTGGAACAACATACCTTCATGTGGAATGCATCATTTGACCAATTTACAAGATCATCACCCCAATAGTTTGAAGATTGCAGCCGTGTATGTGTGCAAATCGATCCCCCCTATCAATTCAAAGACAACGAAAACAAATCAAACCATCTTTGGTACAGAGGTAGCACTAGCAAGGGATAACGCACTGTCATGTTGTATATCACCGCCATCATAACAAAAAAGAAATGGCGCCCTCCCAAATGTTCTGAGCTTAAATCAAATCATGACGAATCTAATCAATCGATCTCTACAAAATGTTGCATCAATATACCTATATGTGAAAAGCGTCTTTTGCCCAAACTACAAGGTCATCAGCCAAACAGTTTCAAGATGGCGGATGTATGAATCATACAAGTATTATAACATAATTGTAACTTACGATTCAGCAAGGCCTGCCCTTACCAAATACGCTCATCGTACATAGGGAGGTTTAAACTGTCCTCAAGGAGGTGACCGATAGGATATTTGCATTTTAAAATAGAATATGAAACAGCAGTAGTGACTAACAGTTCAGGCTGACCATGTCATATCGTGCCGTCCCGTTGAGTCTTAAGTCAAAATGGCGGGTGTTGTTTGCTCGTAAATCCATATATTTCTGTAACTTTGTAAGTTTATATCTTCATAGGAATGTACTGAACAAAATAATACATATTTAGTATCAAATGGTTTATAAAAACGGCTGAAGACGCTAATAAAATCGTTCATTGCAAGAAAAAATATTCTAGGCAGTTATACTAATGCTGTTATTAATCCAATGTTAGCATTGGTCGGTATTAGCGCTCCCGATTACCCGTGTACCCGCACAAGCGTGTTTTTAAGATTCGTGTGCTAAGAATCTGGGTTCTTCTATTTACCCGTGTACCCATGTAATTACGACCGGGTACACGGATCGCACCGAATATTGTGAAAGAGTGCGCGTTACAACGGGTTTCCGGTGTTGTGTGCGGTAACCTTGCTCGAACATCTGTTCACAGCGATATCGTGCCGTTTTTACATCAATTTAGAAATCGTGTTTGCGTGGCTATGTGTCTGCGCTACTTTATTCGAAGCAGTGTGAAAGAGGAGTAGATACAAAACTATATGAAACGGAATAATCATTTATTATTTGTACTGTCATTTGATCAGGATGTAACTAAACAACAAAATTAAAATATCAGGTGTAGGAAACGAATACAAAATGTAACAGTATAGTAAGAACAACAATTTCTAGAAATTTGACTCATTGACCAATTTACTTTAAGTAACCTTTGTTTTGGAACAAGAACACCGAGAGGTTTACATTTTCTGGCATAAGACAATTCCGTTTGGCTGTGACAATGTTTCCAGCAGAGGAAAAGCACCTTTCGGAGCTTGTGGATGTTGCTGGAATACACAACTATTTTTTCACTAGAGCAGCAACCGCAGGATATGTGTGTTCCCTTGCTTTCCACCACTCGAATGGGATCATGTCAAAACGTATCTGTGCCTCCGAAAGAAAATCTTTAAAATGAGAATCAGGGCTGTTCCTTCTCCCACATGGCATATGATACTAGAACTTCAAGGCACTACTGGTGTAGGGTTGATCGGGATTAACCACGACTTGAGCAGGTGCATCGCTCTGAAGCTTCTGAAGCACTCTGTTGTGAATACGTCATCGAGCCTCTGCTGTCTCATCTACCAAATCCTTGTACCTCGGGTCGAGGAAAGATGCAATATGAATGGCTGTGACAGTACGGTACTATCATTTATCCATAGGAGGCCGAACCGATCGTTCAAATCACAGACCAAGGTAGACTGCACGTCCTCTAGGAAGCTGTCGTCCGACAACTCCTGGGTGCTGAGGTGGATTTTAATTATCTTCTGTAATAGTGGCCGGACCATCGACATGGGCGAATTGTCACCACACAGGAGAGTGGTTACCACTTCCAAAGGTTTAAGGAGCTTGGTTAAAAACTCCATGTAATGCCACTCCTGTTCAGTTTCTTGCAGCTTCTGTGCTGTGGCCTTTCGCGTGCATGTCCGGTCACCAAGGATGCTGCTGACGGGGTTCCTGTTTTTCAAATGGCGCTCGATCATGGCAAAAGTTGAATTCCAGCGGGTGTTGCAGCTCTGAATTAGGGGTTGTTCGGGCATTGAAAGCTGTGCCTGCATTTTTTGTCAGCGCACTGGAGGCAACGTTAGAGTGCCAAAAATGACCAACGATCTTGCTTGCTTTCAGACACACAATAGCAGCCTTTTCATGAGCAAGAGCCTTGTTTGCAGCAAGCTGTACTGAATGTGCAGCACAATTCACTTTATCATTCTCCAGCTCATCAAGAGTGCGCACAGCGTTGACGACGTTGTACGCGTTGTCAGTGACGATGGCGGTGATCTTGTCCTGCACATCCCATTCTTTTGCAACCAATTGCAATTCCGATGCCAGATTTTCTGCAGTGTGGCGATCTTCCATTTCATGCGTGGTCAGCGTCGTAGCCTTTGGAACACACTGGGAGTCGATGGTGTGAGCCGTTACCGTCAGGAAAAACGTTTGTGACCGAGATGTCCAACAGTCAGATGTATGGGCAACGCTTGTTGCCGCTGATAGTTCATCCGGCACATTCTCTCTGATACCATCGGCTAGAGGGGCCAGTCTCCGCTTAAGGGCATCCTCTGAAATACACAAGTAATTGGGCTCTAAAACTGCCATGAACTCCCTAAACCCGTCACTGGCACAAAATTACAAAGGCAGCTGGTTCACAGCATCCATCCTCGCAAGAGCCTGGTCTATTTCCTCTGAGCGTATGATATCGCAGAGACTGTGTGCGTTTCCTTCCACGCGTAGCCTGCGTAGTCTCTTGTCTCGGGATGACCATACCTGTTCCTGCTCCTCATCACCAACATTGTCACCATCTGCAGGGTCTTCCTTTGTGGCTTCATGCCTGTAATAATGCAGTATCATGTTTAATTTAGGTACGAAATGAAAGCCTCACAACGAGGAAGATCCTGTGCATTATAAGTGCAAATCGTGGAAAGTTGCATTGGAGATAAACAAGTACATCGCCTTTCCATTTCCCCGGTACTGAAGTCAAACCAGTGTGGCGATAGACGCGTCACCACTGCGAATATTGCACTAGACAACGATTAAAATGTGCGCTATTTCGACTGATTCGCTAATATCTGTAAGATTGTCTATGTACATAGCACACGCCTCCAGGCACAACTCCTCGCAGCCGACAAAGTTGTCGGCGTGGTGCCGGTGCGCCACCGCACGCCCGTCCTTAAACACCCGTAGGCCGCCACCGTTGCGTTCTCGATAAGCTCACCTGTCTTATTGTTGGGACCTTTTCTAATTCACGGCACGCGATTTCTATCATTTTAACAATCCACCATCTAAATATTATACGTCATCGGAATAGTTGTATGGCTTATACGAAGAACTGTCGCTATTTATTTTAATTCCTTGTTAACGTGTGCGCCAATCGGAAAATACCAGCTGCAGCGCAAGGGCGTCGGAGCGAGCGTTGCTGCCGTGGTGGATAAACGAGTGTGACGGTGGCATGAACCGAAAATAATACAGATCGTAGCAAATCAGTCAAGTAGTCTGCACAAGACCGAAATGTCTGGTAAAGCGGTAATTTTCAATATATGTCCAGTTCCATTTCACAGAAGTTGATCGAATGTAAACAAAACCAACGTAAACAGTACTATTTAATGTCAAATCAGAAATACATTTCTGTAATAGTTCGTGGTAACCACTGTACGCTTGCGCATATGGCGTTACACAATTTGCTTGCATAATTACTTACCCGCGTTTGCTTGACCACGTTTGTTGATTTTCCATGTTCCGGTGTATCATTTTCAAGTGTCGTCCAATGGCTCCCGTGGAACCACCACAGGAATATTCAATATTTTCGGTAGGAGAACATAGAGAGCAATACGAGTTAACTCCTTTTCTTTCCGCGTAATTCCACATCCAACTGCTAGTTTTCCCCCATTTTTCCTCTACTACGCAGCGCATGCCAGCTGTGGTTTGACTACTATGATCGTACTGAACTGAACGCGTGTTCTTCGATCAGGTTAGAATTCTGTCCACTAAGGACGCCCTAACGAATAAGGGATGCGCGGTGCCGGAAAATTCGAATCACTCGGTGCCGCGTTCATAGTATTTCGAAAACATTATTTTACAAAATACATAGTGATGTCGTTTCACTTATCCGCCGTAATAACAAAAACTTTGTATTTTTATTTTTGTTGCGTTCGTTTTCCTGATTGTATATTTGTTTTCAAATATATGGAGCATTCGTGCAACAAAATGTCAAGAACATTCTTACTAAGTTGCGAAAACGTTTCAAGCACCGCACGGGCACACGATAAGGCATATATACCCGTGAAACCCGTGTACGCGGACCTTCATACACGGGTACACGGGCGGTACTACTCGTGTATCCGTGTATACGTGTATTTTCTGCTACACGGACTCTTCGAGTGTATCTACCCGTTACACGGGTACACGTCAATCCGTGTCTCATCGGTAGCCCTAGTCGGTATAGCGTAATGGTAGCGTCTCTGACACATAGCTTGGAAGTTCATGGTTTGTAATCCCAGCAGGATCAAATATTTGTACTTCGTTTTGTATTGATTGATTTATAACTACTCACACGTTATAATGTTAAGCATGTACCTATATAGTGTGTATTTGCAATTGAAAATATTATATATATACTTATAACACCACATATTTCAACACTCAACTACAGCGATTACAATTCTTTGTCCTTGATCCGCGGTAGTAGGGTAGCTAGGAGTTCTAAATAGTGACACTAGCCGCTACGCTGACCTCTCATGTGGATTACCCCATAGTCCGATTTTGACATGCGACATATCTTTGGACTCGGGGTGACGCCCTCTTTCCAATGGACATATTATTTCAACCCCAAAATAAAACCTACCCCTACTAGGGGGTGAAATTGTAATTTTTTAGTGAAAGTCTCTTTTCAAATGCGACATGTATAAGGTGGGCTGCTAAAATGAACATAAACGTTGTTGCTCATAAGGCTCATGCGTTTTGCTGGATTCCGCTATGAATCAACATTTTAGTTATTGTTTTTTACGCATGCGCACTTGAGGATTTTGTAATTAATTATTTAGGGATGACTTTTTTTTAAATTTAACCAAAAGATTGAAAACTAATAGGTCATTTGCTTATTAATATCTTGCAAACTAAAAAGGCTACGGATTTGTATGAGGGGTCGTTGAAATTGGGATGACGCCCCGTTTTAATGTAGTTTTGATTTTACTCAAAAGGGCCTAAATGTTGTTGTTGTTTGAGTCTTCAGTCTTTTGACTGGTTTGATGCAGCTCTCCATGCCTCCCTGTCCTGAGCTAATCGTTTCATCTCTACATAGCTACCACACCCTACATCCGAGGCAATCTGTTTAACATATTCTAACCTTGGTCTACCCCTACAGTTCTTGTCCTCGACCCTTCCTTCCATAACTAAGCTTGCTATTCCTGGGTGTCTTAGTATGTGTCCTACCAACCTATCGCTTCTCTTCATTAGCAGTCGCCAGAAACATCTCTCCTCTCCCACTCGCCTTAATACCTCTTCGTTTGTAACCCTATCTACCCATCTGACCTTCATCATTCTCCTGTAACACCACATTTCAAACGCCTCAATTCTCCTCTTTTCTGCTGCACCAATAGTCCAAGTTTCACTTCCATAGAGCGCCACGCTCCAGACAAAGGCTTTCAAAAGTGACTTCCTAATACCTAAATCTATATTCGATGTCAACAGATTCCTTTTTTGTAGAAAGGCTTTCCTTGCCTGAGCCAACCTACTTTTTATATCCTCTTTGCTTCGTCCATCACTGGTTATTCTGCTTCCTAAGTAACAGAAGTCTCCTACTTCCTTCAGCTTTTCACCAGCCAATTTGATCTCCATAGAGGTTTCTGATTTATTTCGGCTGCATTCCAGTATTTTTGTTTTACATTTATTAATTTTCATCATGAAGTCCTTCCGTAAGACGGAATCCATACCATTCAAAAAATCATTCAAATCCTCAGGCTTGTCTGCCAAGATGACGATGTCATCAGCAAATCTCAGAGTTGAAATTATTTCTCCTTGAATCTTCACTCCCACTTGAAATTTTTCTCCAATTTCCTTCATTGCTTGTTCAATGTAAAGATTGAAAAGCATGGGTGATAAGTTGCAGCCTTGCCTTACACCTTTCATAATACCAGCTTCTCTCTCATACCCTTCAGCTCGAATGACTGCTGTCTGGTTTCTGTATAGATTGTATATCACCCTCCTATCCCTGTACTTTATTCCAATAGATTTCAAAATGTCAAACAATATAGTCCAATCAACGTTATCAAAAAAAGCCTTTTCTAAGTCTACAAATGCCATGAACGTTCTCTTATCTTTCCTTATTCTACCTTCCAAAATCAGCCTGAGACTTAGTACAGCTTCCCTTGTTCCTACATTTCTCCTGAAACCAAACTGGTCTTCACCCAACTCCGTTTCTATCTGGCTTTCAATCCTCTTGTAAATTATTCTAGACAGGATCTTTGAAGCATGAGTAATCAAGCTGATTGTACGGTAATCTTCACATCTGTCAGCTCCCACTTTCTTTGGTATAGGGATGATAACATTCTTCTTGAAATCAGGGGGTACCTCACCTGTCTCATAAATCCTACACACCAAGTGAAATAACCTGATCAGACCTTCATCTCCTATGCAGCGTAGCAACTCAATCGGTATATCATCTATGCCTGGTGCTTTGTTCCTGCCTAAGTCCGCTAATGCTCTGTCAAATTCTGATCTCAATATTAAATCTCCTTTTGCATCCTCATCAATTTCCTCCTCCCTTTCCATTACATGATTCTCAATCTCCTTTCCCTTATACAAGCACTCTATGTAAGCTTTCCATCTCTCAACCTTTTCTTCCCTATCTGTTAGAGGCTTTCCATTTGTGTCCCTAATATTACAGCACTTAGTCTTCTTTTCCCCAAATGTATTCTTAATCCTTCGATAAGCTGTGTCTACTTTTCCTAATTTCAGACACTTTTCTATACCTGCACATTTCTCTTTCAACCATTCTTCTTTCGCTTCCTTGCACTTCTTGTTAACCTCATTTCTCAGACGTCTATATTCTGCTTTCCCCTCTTCATCTCTTAGATTCTTGTGTCTCCGCCTTTCATCCATCAATTCTAGTATATCCTGAGTGATCCACGGTTTCCTACCTATTCTTTCTTTCCTACCAATGTTTTCTTCTGCGGATTTTGTTATTTCATTCTTCAAAAGTGCCCATTCGTCTGCAATTGAAGTTTGTTTAGGGTTTTTCATTAGTCCTTCCTTTATACCCTTCTTGAATCTTTCGTTTACATCCTTTACTTTCAGTCTGTCTATTGTCCACCTTTTTGGCTTTTGACTTTTCTTCAGTTTCTTCTACTTTAATCTGCATTTCATTACAACCAGATTGTGGACAGAGTTTATGTCAGCACCAGGATATGTTTTACAATCCAAAATCTGGTTTCGAAACCTCTGCTTGACCATAATGAAGTCGATTTGGTAACGCCCTGTATCTCCTGGTCTCATCCATGTGTATATTCTTCTATTGTGGTTAGTTTTCCAACAGAGATATTATCGTCAATAATTGACAATTGAGTCTTCTAGTATTGGTTCATTCAACAAAATTACTCCCCAGGGTATAATCTTTTATCATTCTCCTTCTTGGAAACACTTGGTCGCCTTTTCAGAAACTCAATAACTTTGAAAATTGGAAATACCAAACCTGATTTAAACTATTGGCATTCTTCGAATCATTTTGAAAAAACGAATTTCTTTGAACAAACATACAACAAATTTGTTACTCTCAGTCTTGCAAGACCATCACTCTTCCCCATAGTAGTGTTATACATGCTTGAGAGGGATTATACCAAAGCCACTCTCTTGCAAACCGCCCAAGTTCTAGCTGTGTTTCCAGTCAGCTTAGACCAAGCCCTTACTCATTTTAGGTATCCGAGAGCGGATTTGCGGTGGCAACCGCCTCTAAGTGTGTTTAAGGTTAAACTTATAAATTTTGTGGGACTCTCCTCCTATTTTTCTATCCTTTTTCTCCAATCCAAAATCTACTTCCTTCTCTTAATCATCTTCCCTTGGTGGGTGGGTTATTCCTCAGCCAATAATCTACCCAAAACATGGTCCCAGAAACCCGGGAGAGTCCATTTGTCATTTTTCTGTTTGGCAATATTTTGCAAATTATTAATATCTGTTTTGAATCTTTCAGCTATAACCACATCGTGCAAAGCCTGTGAAGGGGAAAGAGGCCGCTCCTGTCTCCTTTGGTGTGTCCCGTTCTTTCAACTTATTTGCTGCTGCCAGCTTGACAGCATTTCCAAGGTTCCACAGTTTCGTGAGTTACATTTTCATCTATCTTCTTTAACATGGCTCCTACTGATAAGGATAAGGATGAAAAACTTACTTCTAAACGAGCATCCTATAAAGGGCAAATTACGCGATTCAGAAAGTACATAAAAGAATTAGATCCCTCAGAAGCGCAATTAGACTTGTTGAAACATCGTGTAAGGGATTTTGAACGTTCTTAAGAAAATTATTGTAACATTCAAACTGAAATAGAAACTTGCATGCTCAATCAAACCGAAGATCGTGTCGAAGTAGAAAACCAATATTACGATGGCATAGGTTCTGCTTTCAAAATAATACGCCAACTCGAAGAGGAGCAGAAAAAGGACGCTTCTGTTCTTGGTTCCCTTCACGAACCACAAACTTCTTTTCGTGATGGTACTCACAAGCCCAAACCAATTTTACCGAAAATTGATTTACCTCATTTTTCTGGAGATGAATCTACTTGGGATTCTTTCTATGAATTATTTTGCTCCCTTGTTCATGACAATGAAGACATTCAAGTCATTTACAAGTTTCATTACTTGAGATCTATTCTTCGAGGTCAAGCTTTGCAGTTAGTCGAAGCACTTCCTCTACGTGCCGAAAATTACCCCATTGCCTTTATCTTATTAAAAGAAAGATATGGAAATTTACGGTTACGTATTCAACGCCATATGAAGGCTCTCTTCAATCTACCTGCGTCACAGCACAATGACATCACCAGTTTGCGCACTCTAGTTGATACTACACAACTTCATGTTAAGGCTTTGTCCCAATTAGATCAACCCACTGAACACTGGGATACTTTCCTAATACATTTAGTGGTTTCTAAAGTTGATCCTGCTACTCTCAAAGCTTGGGAAATTGAACTTTCTAAAGAAGACGACTATTCTTACGAGCATTTAGTCACTTTCATAAATGCCAGCTCTTAACCGCTTTAGCTAATCAAAGTGAACCCTCTTCCCCGAGTTCCAAATTTGAATGAAAGTCTATCAAACCTAAAAGCGATCGCTTAGCGTCTAATACCCAAAAACCCGGGTCCAGTTCATCTAAATTTAAATCAAATACTACTGGTTACCCAACTAGGTCTAGTGAACGTCGTGTTGCTAGCTCTATCGTTTTAAATACCCAAAGCGAACCCCGTAAGAGTTTAAATGAACCTTTAAAGTGCATACTTTGTAAAGATCCCCATGCCCTATACCTCTGTAAATCCTTTAAAGAAATGTCGGTTGAAGACAGAAGAAAATTAGTTTCCCAGAACAAACATTGCTTCAATTGCCTTGCGCCTACGCATTCTGCTTCTAATTGCAAGTCCACAAGACTTTGCTACCATTGTGAAAAGGCTCATCATACTTTGCTACATCGTCATGATCAGGCAAGGTCATCGACAGCATCTACTCCTCCGAAAAATGATAGTGCTAACAGTTCTAATGCTTCATCATATATTCAAAATGCCAAGTCCATTCGCAGTGCTCTACCGTCCAAATCGAAGTTCAGGATAACTTTGGCAACTGGGTTCGTGCACGCGGTCTTCTAGATTCAGCGGCAACTCATGATTTTGTGTCTAATTCCTTAATTAGAAAACTAGGCCTACCTGTAAACCCCACTTCTATCAATGTGTCGGGCATCAACAGCTCAAAATCGCAAGCATTATAATTCTCAAAACTAACCATAAGAGATATTTGTCATAGAAACAACTTCTTTAAACTTAATTGTCTAATTCTCAATAGCATTGGAGAAGACACTCCAAGTCACTCTGTGGATATTTCAGGGTTAAACATTCCCTCGCATTTAAGGCTAGCCGATCCTTTGTTCAGCATGCAAAACCCTATTGACATACTCTTTAGTGCCAATGTTTTCTGGAATTGCCTTCGTAAACAGGTTCGCAAGTTATCCTCAAACGTGGTCGCCAGAGATACTAATTTTAGATGAATCGTCACAGGTCAACTTCTCCATTATTCTCCCCAACCCACATCGCAATGTTACTTCTCCAACACTGACCTGGAACAGTTTTGGAGGCTTGAAAGCGTTGATCCTCCTAATGTAACCTCTTCAGAAAATGAATTCTGTGAGCAACTTTTTTTGAACACTACCACTCGTTCTTCTGATGGCCGGTTCGTTGTTCAAATGCCAAGATTACATAATCCTCCAAAACTTATTAATTCTCAGCCCAAAGCTCGAAAAGCTCTCTTTGCTATAGAGAGCAAATTCAAGAAAGAACCTCTTGTTAAACAGCAGTACACTGATTTCATGGATGAGTATGAAAGCTTGGATCACATGGAAGTTGTTAACAAATCTGAGGACGAATTGCACCCCCCACTTGAAACGGTTTATCTAAATCATCATCCTGTGTGGAAAAACCCCCTTGTAAAAGATAAAATTCGAGTTGTTTTCAATGGTTCATCACCCGACGTTAATGGCAACAGCCTTAACGACACTCTTTACTCTGGTCCTGCTATTCAATCAGATCTATCTGCTATACTCTTAAACTTTCGATTATTTCCCATAGCTGTCATAGCCGATATAAAACAGATGTACCGTCAAGTTTTAATTCAACCGGAACAACGAGATCTCCAAAGAATATTATGGCGTGATGAAATCAGCAAGCCCATTAAGGTATTTCGCTTAAAAACGGTTACTTATGGCTTAAAACCCTCTGCTTTCCTCGCTATTCGATCCCTACACTTGCTAGCCTCACAAATGCACTTTATGTTAATATTTTGAGTGCCAATAAGTGCACTGTTGTTAATATTTTGCGAACTAAAAAGTCTACGGACTTGTATGAGGGGTCGTTGGATTTGAGATAACGCCCCGTTTTTTAATGTAGTTTTGATTTTTGTAAAAAGGGCATAAGTGCATTTTTGTTAATATTTTGCGAAATAAAAAGGCTATTGATTTGTATGAGGGGTCGTTGGATTTGGGATGACGCCCCGTTTTTGAATGTAGTTTTAATTTTTGTCAAAAGGGCCTAAGTGCACTTTTGTTAATATTTTGCGAACTAAGAAGGCTACGGACTTGTAGACGGGATCTAGCACTTGGGGATGATGCCCTGTTTTTGAATAGATTTTTTGATTTTTGCCAAAAGGGCCTAACGCCCTATTTTTTAAATCTGTTTAAATTTTAATTAAGAGTGGTCGTTGAGAGAGCCGGTACTGCTGCTATGTGTCTCAACGAGCCTGTTGTCGAGCACAGTGACCATGTCTGGAAGAAATTAATTGCTATTTTGGCGGAATGGCGGGGCAGCTTATGACGGTTGGTTTTGTGATATTTCCTATGACGGATGGAGGCAAATATTCAAAAATATGTGCTAGTTTTTTAAACCCTAAAGGGGATCTTTAACGTTTTAGTCAACGGTGATGAGTGAGACCGCTCTCTGACACAGCAGACAGTTAGAGGATATGACCAAGTGGTTCTTGGACGTGGTGAAAGTATGTGGTTAACATGGTCATGTATTGAGGATGGCCGCTTGCTAATGATTATTATTATTATTATTATTATTATTACAGTAAAATGTGTAATAATAATATTAATAACTATAAGACTCAGAGTCCTGCTCGCTGGAGACTGTATACACGACCTGGCCAGGCCTTGTCAGAGCGACTGTTGATAACACAAGAATGTCTACGTGGGTAGGAAGTAAAGGGTCAGGTTACTTGTCTGGTAGAGGCTAGCAGGTCTGTCATTTAAACAGACTTGGTAGAGGCTAGCAGGTCTGGGCGTTTAAACAGAGACCGCTATGTTGGTTTAAGACATGAAACTAGTATAAGGTACACAAATTTTATAAAGCTTAAGGAATGCGGAGAGGCGTGGGAACACGTGCGAGACAGAACTTAGTTCAAGGTCAAAACGCTGAAGAAATTCAACTCTCTCTAATTCTAAGCAGACTGATAACGATTGTGTTAGTCGTGCACTTGCCATTTTAGCAAACGGACGTATAGAGTAGAGCTCTGAACTGAACTTTGGAATAAAATCCTTTTGTTTTTGGTAAGTACATATGAATAATTATTTTAATGATATCATGCTAATGAACCTTAAATTTATAGTTATTAATAAGGTAATTAATGATTTTTTATTTATTTTTTTGCAGATAACCGGTATAGCTGTCATGTCTGAGAGAGAGACCATTGCACTTTTGAGTTCACAAGAAGAAAACTGCAATAAAACATTACAAGTCAATGTAAGTTTTTTTTACTAACTTGTTTCATTTTTGTTTGATATTTTTTTTATGAAATGCATTTATTAACCTGAATTTAGGTATTTATAGCGGTTTATTTTATTTATTTTTAGAAACTTGGAAAGAAAAGCCTTACCGCCGTAGCAGTTGCTGAAAACCCGAGACGCAGTAGAGTGCAACCATTGTTTCCAGGCAGTGAACTATTGAAAACTCAGGTAAGTCTAACTTAAAAATGCTATTCCATTTTACCACTAATCAAAATACATAGACAAAAAAATATTCATTACATTAACATGACTGGGACGATGATTGCTTTGTTGATTAATGACTATGTATTGGCAAACGGTATAAGACCATATTGGTTGTTGACCGGGAAAAGTACAAGGCCATGTTGGATTTTCTAAAAACAAAAAAATAAATTTCATCAACGGGTGGTTCCCTATGGACTCAACGAATATCCACAGGTTTGAACCTGATAATCTGAACAAAATGACTTGACATTCATTGACTTTTGTTTATATATTGGGTAAAGGGGGATGTAAATGACTGTGGCTTTATATAAAAAAAAAGTACATGGGTTACTGTTAGTGCAGACATACAGTTTATTTTTTTAAATATTTTTGATGTTGTTTCTTATTTAATGCTAATTAACGTTAACATTTTATTCACAAGTATGGATTGATTGATTGTGTGATGGGTTATTTTGTTTGTTTTTAGGTGTCGTCATGCGCCATTAACGTAGTGAACAGACAGTGAACAAGCATACATTGTGCTTTTAAGTACTCTGTGCAACGTTAATAACTTGCAATAAGAAAAAGTTTTATTATAACACATGGCGTTAGTACCAAATACAACAAGTGAGCAAGTTGGTTTACCACGTGGGTTAAATTTAGAATCAGAACATGATCGTTGGTAAACATTTGAATCCTGGCCTGTAGGCTTTTTGTCGGCACATAAACTTGCAAAAGCTGTTTCTTTTTACTTGCACCGAGGAGATGTGGTGCGCTGTGTGTTTTGTCGTATTGAACTTTCAAACTGGTAAGAAGGGGATGATCCTTTTCCAGGCCATTTGCGATGGTCTCCTTGTTGTCCAAACATGCATGGAAAACAAGTGTGTAACCTACCAGTGTATCCATTTTACCGAACCACAAGGCCATTGGCTACTACTTACGTTGCTGAATCACAAATAAATAAATAATAATAATAATGTATTACCAGCCAACAACAATAGTGTCAATATATGTGGTCCATATGCCATAGACAGTGTTGAATTGGCGTGTGCTTTTGAAAAATTGGGAGTTTGCAAGGCTAAAGCAATAGCACACCCAGAGTATAGCTCTGTTGAAAAACTTTAGGAATCTTATAAAAATGTTGGCCAATAATATTAAAACACCTTAACAAACAGCTAAGTGAAGCTGGATTTTTTATACTGGTGAGGGGGATAAAACAATATGTTTTTATTGTGGATTTGCTTTAAAGGATTGGCAAATGACTGATGACCCTTTTGTGCAACACGCTCGTTGGTTATATAACTGTAAATACATGGTGTTGCTTAAAGGTCAGGAATTTGTGAACACTATTCGTAAAGAAAACGTGATTGCAGCACAAGACATAAAAGTGCCTTTAGAGTTAGAACACGCGGTGCAAATACATAAGGCTGAAAGAAAAGACTTGTCTCACAAACAGATACAAAAGTGTGACCAACAATTATGTAAAATTTGTTATCAAGATGAACTAGGTATTGTATTTTTGCATTGTGGACACATGATAGCAATCGTCAAGTGTGCATTAGAACTTAACACTTGTGCTATATGCAGAAAAGTAGTATTTGCTACAGTTAGGGCATTTCTTGCATAACTAGTATAATTTATTCGCCATGCATAGTGCAAAATCCCTAATTGCACAATATTATTAAAGCTGTTTTAGAGTGTAATAGATATGCTTTTGTTTTGTGTATGGACTACTACAATGAATGTTTTGAATGCTGTGGGACAATCATGTGGCTTAGAGACAAAGAAGCTCAGCGAATTGCCAACGCATATTCCACTCCGCATTATCAAGATTCGGAAATTGAAAACAGCATATGGTGATCGTGTACTTTGTGTATGTGAAAACTTGGAGACATTTCTGCCTATACGGTTTAATGATATGTCGGAGAGTGTTTTTGATGAAGTCAATAATGCTGTGCAACCTGTACACGTAATTTATGAAGGTTTTAAAAACAATAGGTGCATGGTTCGTTTTAATTAAATAAAAAAATGTGAAATAATAATGGAAAATATAAGTAATGACAATGGACTGAAAAAGAAAGATAATATGTGTATAGAATAGTAAAGTTTTAGTGTTTAGTGTTGTCTTTAAAAATATTATGATGAGACCAAAAAAAAAAGAAATATATATAAAGTTTGTAAATAAATGCAAAATGATGTTACAATGCTGTTTTATTTTATACAAAGTTAGTATATTTAACATTGCAGAGTATACATGATTATGACAATAAATGCACACTGTATACAAGCCTTTCTCTCTTTACAATAGTCTGTTATAGTTTTAAACACAAGGCTTGTTGTAGATCATTTTACAGCAATGTCCATTCACTGTTGTTTTCGAAAACTGGGGAAGCCGCAATGGTTGTATAGGCATAAAACGTTATTGTTATTACTATTTAGTCATTTTGATCCTCTTGCATATCAAGAGTAGATGACCTAATTGTTCCACTTTTTAAAACGATAACAACAACACTACATCTTGCATAGTTTGTGATGTTGATGGCTCTTGCGACGTGGAAGATGGATTAAACATAACTTTTAGAACAGGGGTTAAACGTTGCTCATTAAACAATCCGTTATTTTGTGTAGCAATATGGTTTTCTAGATTTTTTTGTCGACGGCAACTGTGTTTCATGCAGTAAACTACATTGACGATCCCTGACACTTAAAACCTCACTATTTTACTTTTTAGGTCACTATGACAAAGTTTGGAACGTTTCTTTGAACAACGCCAAATAACAGTTCCTTTTTATTGGTTCGTTTCACAATATATGAATATCCTTTATAGTATGCGTAAGGCTTACCATACCTAGTCACTGATACTTCCATGTCAACTGTCAAGCATAGACTAAGCTCTAGTAAAGTCAACATGGTAATAAGAATAATAGTTTAATGTGAGAGCAAATATGGATCCAAAGAGTTCAGGTAAAATTGGAAGCAAATAAGCAAATATAAGAACCAAGAGTGGGGGTAAAAGCTGTTGCAAAGTGGTAGACCCATTACACAATAATTTCAGCACGTCAAAGCTCTTGTTCAATTTCTTTGATTTCCCAATCGTGACCGGTATTCCCAGCTTGTTGTAAAGCATGCAAGTGTCGAAGCCGATGAATTAGCTTACTGGGTTTGTTCCCGTATACAAATTTAACAAATGAATTTTTAGGTGTAAACAAAGCATTACCATTATCATTATTATCATTATCATCATCATTATCATGATCATTATTATCATTATCATTATGACCATCATCACTATTACTATATAGTCCTTTTTGATCCTCTTGCAATACCACTTAATTTATAGTCTGTGTTGACTTTGATAGTGTTGAAGGTTTCTTGTACGTTGACAACTGTCCTAACATGACTTTTTGAGGACATGATAAGTACTTTTGAACAAACACTGCATTATCTTTAACCGCAATATCGTTTTCTTGAACTTGTTTATAGCATTTTGAAATTTGTTTGTAAACAGCATCCGTGGTTCGTTTAAGGCACTACATTGATGAACACTCACACTTAAAACCTTTCCATTTTTACTTTTCAGATTGCCTCGACATTTTGTTGACCTCTCTTTTGAGCATTGCCAGAATATTATTCCATTCACATTCTGGCGATGATAGTTATAAGAGTAGCCTCGATAGAGTGCACGTTGCCCACCTTTGTTGGTTGTAATAAGTTCCATAGTAGTAACTGACAGGTCAGTACGATGTTCACACTACAACAGTTACAACTGTTTTGCTGATGGAGTGACCTACCATAAGCTTATATATTGGCTTATGTGTTGGCTTTTTGTGTTAGCTTTTAGTGTTGGCTTTTCGTGTTGGCTTTTGTGTTGGCTTTTTGTGTTGGCTTTTTGTGTTGGCTTTTCTTGTTGGCTTTTTGTGTTGGCTTTTGTGTTGGCTTTTTGTGTTAGCTTTTCGTGTTGGCTTTTTTCAATTTCCGAATCTTGATAATGCGGAATGGAATATGCGTTGGCAATTCGCTGAGCTTCTTTGTCTCTAAGCCACATGATTGTCCCACAGCATTCAAAACATTCATTGTAGTAGTCTATAAACAAAACAATAGCATATCTATTACACTCTAAAACAGCTTTAATAATATTGTGCAATTAGGGATTTTGCACTATGCATGGCGAATAAATCATATTAATTATGCAAGAAATTCCCTAACTTAAGCAAATACTACTTTTCTACATATAGCACAAGTGTTAAGTTCTAATGCACACTTGACACATGCTATCATGTGTCCACAAGGCAAAAATACAACACCTAGTTCATCTTGATAACAAATTTTACATAATTGATGGTCACACTTTTGTATCTGTTTGTGAGACAAGCCTTTTTTTCAGCCTTATGTATTTGCACCGCGTGTTCAAACTCTAAAGGCACTTTTATGTCTTGTGCTGCAATCACGTTTTCTTTACGAATAGTGTTCACAAATTCCTGACCTTTAAGCAACACCATGTATTTACAGTTAGATAACCAACGAGCGTGTTGCACAAAAGGGCCATCAGTCATTTGCCAATCCTTTAAAGCAAATCCACAATAAAAATATATTGTTTTATCCCCTTCACCAGTATAAAAAACCAGCTTCACTTAGCTGTTTGGTAAGGTGTTTTAATATTATTGCCCAAACATTTTTATAAGATTCCTAACGTTTTTCATCAGAGCTGTACTCCGGGTGTGCTACTGCTTTAGTCTTGCAAACTCCCAATTTTTTCAAAAGCACACGCCAATTCAACACTGTCTATGGCATATGGACCACATACATCGCCACCACCGTTGTTGGCTCGTAATACATCATTATTATTATTATTATTATTTATTTGTGATTCAGCAACGTAAGTAGTAGCCAATGGCCTTGTGGTTCGGTAAAATGGATACATTGGTAGGTTACCCACTTGTTTTCCAAGCATGTAAGGACAACAAGGAGACCATCGCAAATGGTCTGCAAAAGGATCATCCCCTTCTTCCCAGTGTGTAAGTTCAATACGACAAAACACACAGCGCACCACATCTTCTCGGTTCAAGTAAAATAACCCGGCTTTTGCAAGTTTATGTGCCGACAAAAAGCCTACAGGCCCGGATTCATATGTTAACCAACGATCATGTTCTGATTTTAAATTTAACCCACGTGGTAAACCAACTTGCTCACTTGTTGTATTTGGTACTAACGCCATGTATTATAATAAAAACTTTTTCTTATTGCAAGTTATTAACGTTGCACAAAGTACTTAAAGCACAATATATGCTTGTTCACTGTCTGTTCACTACGTTAATGGCGCATGACCACACCTAAAAACAAACAAAATAACCCATCACGCAATCAATCAATCAATACTTGTAAATAAAACGTTAACGTTAATTGGCATTAAATAAAAAAAACTTTAAAAATATTTTAAAAAATAAACTGTATGTCTGCACTAACAGTAACCCATGTACTTTTTTATATAAAGCCACAGTCATTTACATCCCCCTTTAACCAATATATAAACAAAAATCAATGAATGTCAAGTCATTTTGTTCAGATTATCAGGTTCAAACCTGTGGATATTCGTTGAGTCCATAGGGAACCACCCGTAAATGAAATTCATTTTTTTGTTTTTAGAAAATCCAACATGGCCTTGTACTTTTCCCGGTCAACAACCAATATGGTCTTATACCGTTTGCCAATACATAGTCATTAATCAACAAAGCAATCATCGTCCCAGTCATGTTAATGTAATGAATATTTTCTTGTCGATGGATTTTGATTAGTGGTAAAATGGAATAGCATTTTTAAGTTAGACTTACCTGAGTTTTCAATAGTTCACTGCCTGGAAACAATGGTTGCACTCTACTGCGTCTCGGGTTTTCAGCAACTGCTACGGCGGTAAGGCTTTTCATTCCAAGTTTCTAAACATAAATAAAATAAACCGCTATAAATACCTAAATTCAGGTTAATAAATGCATTTCATTAAAAAAATATCAAACATAAATGAAACAAGATAGTAAAAAAACTCACCTTGACATTAATTACCTTATCAATAACTATAAATTTAAGGTTCATTAGCATGTTATCATTAAAATAATTATTCATATGTACTTACCAAAAACAAAAGGATTTTATTCCAAAGTTCAGTTCAGAGCTCTACTCTATACGTCCGTTTGCTAAAATGGCAAGTGCACGACTAACACAATCGTTATCAGTCTGCTTAGCATTAGAGAAAGTTGCATTTCCTCAGCGTTTTGACCTTGAACTAAGTTCTGTCTCGCACGTGTTCCCACGCCTCTCCACATTCCTTAAGCTTTATAAAATTTGTGTACCTTATACTAGTTTCATGTCTTTAATAAAGAACCAAAATGGCTGCATCTTATACATCTCTAGTACGACTGTCTAGGAACCAACATGGCGGTCTCTGTTTAAACGCCCAGACCTGCTAGCCTCTACCAAGTCTGTTTAAACGACAGACCTGCTAGCCTCTACCAGCTGAGTAACCTGACCCTTTACTTCCTACCCACGTAGACATTCTTGTGTTATCAGCAGTCGCTCTGACAAGGCCTGGCCAGGTCGTGTATTCAGTCTCCAGCGAGTAGGACTCTGTGTCTTATAATTATTATTATTACACATTTTACTGTAATAATAATAATAATAATAATAATAATCATTAGCAAGCGGCCATCCTCAATACATGACCATGTTAACCACATACTTTCACCACATCCAAGAACCACTTGGTCATATCCTCTAACTGTCTGCTGTGTCAGAGAGCGGTCTCACTCATCACCGTTGACTAAAACGTTAAAGATCCCCTTTAGGGTTTAAAAAAACTAGCACACATTTTCAAATATTTGCCTCCATCCGTCATAGGAAATATCACAAAACCAACCGTCATAAGCTGCCCCGCCATTCCGCAATTAATTTCTTCCAGACATGGTCACTGTGCTCGACAACAGGCTCGTTGAGACACATAACAGCAGTACCGGCTCTCTCAACGACCACTCTTAATTAAAATTTAAACAGATTTAAAAAATAGGGCGTTAGGCCCTTTTGGCAAAAATCAAAAAATCTATTCAAAAACAGGGCATCATCCCCAAGTGCTAGATCTCGTCTACAAGTCCGTAGCCTTCTTAGTTCGCAAAATATTAACAAAAGTGCACTTAGGCCCTTTTGACAAAAATTAAAACAACATTAAAAAACGGGGCGTCATCTCAAATCCAACGACCCCTCATACAAGTCCGTAGCCTTTTTAGTTCGCAAAATATTAACAAGAGTGCACTTAGGCCCGTTTGACAAAAATCAATACTACATTAAAAAACGGGGCGTTATCCGAAATCCAACGACCCCAGATACAAGTCCGTAGCCTTATTGGTTCTCAAAATATTAACAAAAAGTGCATTTAGGCCCTTTTGACAAAAATCAAAACTACATTAAAAAACGGGGCGTCATCGCAAATCCAACGACCCCTCATACAAATCCGTAGCCTTTTTAGTTTGCAAGATATTAAAAGTACATGACCTATTAGTTTTCAATCTTTTGGTTAAATTTTAAAAAGACTCATCCATAAATAATTATTTACAAAATCCTCAAGTGCGCACGCGTAAAAAACAAAAACAAAAATGTTGATTCATAGCGGCATCCAGCAAAACGCATGCGCTTTATGAGCAACAACATTTAAGTTCATTTTAGCAGCGCACCTTATACATGTCGCATTTGAAAGGAGACTTTCACAAAAAAATTACAATTTCACCCCTTAGTAGGGGTAGGTTTTATTTTGGGGTTAAAATAAGTTGTCCATTGGAAAGAGGGCGTCACCCCGAGTCCAACGATATGTCGCATGTCAAAATCGGACCATGGGGTCGCGAGTAATCCACATGAGAGGTCAGCGTAGCCGAGCGGCTAGTGTCACTATTTAGAACTACTAGCTCCCCCCTACTCGCGGTAGAGTCAATATCGCTGTTTTTGTTTTTGTTGTTGTTGTCTTTGTTGTTGAATCTTTAGGGGTTTTTGGCATCATGGTCTTGTATCCCCGTTGCCTGATAACCTGTGTCACTGTGAAGTCTGTGGGCTTACTAGTGTGTGTACCTTCATACGGGGAAAGCTTTGGGTAGGAGGCTGTTGTTCCATTTGAGGTGCCCCGTGTACTTGGGTGAGTGCTGAATTTTTTCTGATTACCGGTGTTATTGTGATGGCTGTATTAGTGTGTGCATATATAATTCAGGTGAGGAAACAATCAATCAACGTACAATATCCGTATAGCACGCTGTATTTCAACAAGCTACTACAACCAACATTCAATTATACTCCTTGAGAAGGACAAAGACTTATAACTAAAGCCCTGCATTTAGCAGAAAGTAGGCTATATGTTCTTTACTGAACAACTTGATTTGTTTAATATACTGCATCTTATTGTAAAATCTCTCTACATTTGCGTGTTTGAACTTTCCCAGAAATTGCTTGTTGTCACTGCCAACAATCTTATAACAATTATTGTTGTAAACTGTATGAACTTTGGACGGCCCAATATAAAGATTTATGAATTCCGAATAAACTCTGAGTGGTAGGTTGGATACTGTTGGTTTACGTACTAAAACGAGCTCGCTTTCCTGCAATTGTGAGCTGTGCCGTTTTCCTTGGACTTGCTTTAATCGCTCATCTACTTGCTAGTTCGGGTGGTCTTTAAATAATTCAATTTTTCGTTCCATCGGTGGTGCGATATCTAGCAGAATTTGACAAATCCCATCCCATGGTCGTTTAGGTTTCTAGTCTGAATGGTATATTCCTTCTGAATATACATTTAATCGTTAAGAAGTTTGCGCCCACCTTGGGTTTTGTTTGACTTTCGTTTTCCATTTTATTTCTTCCGTGCCAACCTCCAACATACTGCTTTTGTATTTCGCCCTCTTGTTGTGCATTTTCTTATGTTTTTTGAAAATGTGTTCTAGCGTTTGAGTAATTTCTCCTTGCTTAGTTGCAGCTTCAAGCTTCTCTCAGCAGCGCTTCATACGGCGAAGTGCTGAGGTTAATGGTTCCCCGCTGCTTACGAAGAATTCTTACAAGATCAGCTCATCTCCATCAGAGGGCAACCTCCTCGCTTTATACTCCGTGTACTACACCTCAAGACAAGAATTTGGTGTAATTTTGTATTTCTAAGTTGACATTCTCAGTGTCTCACGTCATACTTTCCCCTGCATCCCTCCCCTACCTCGCTCCCACAATCGGCAGCTTGCTTGTTCTTTCACTTAGTGTGTGAACTTTGATGAGTCGCTTGACTTCACTACTTGAGGTTTTCACAAAGCCCGACATTCTCTGCACGCTATCAACATGGAACTATTTTAAGAAGGCATGGAGCTGTATTAGATATTCACATCACCATTCTATCTAGCTGGTTAGCTACCTTTCAACAAGTGCCACATTTTACTTGTAATGTAAAGCATCAATTTGTTGAATCATAATTTCCGCCGTGGGAACACTGTGAATATTTGTCTGGCACACCGGGGGATCTTCATTTGGACTTTATTCTTTCAATATCAAAGCTGCATCGTGGGATTGTTTCTTCCAACTTTATTCTATCATAACTAAACTTGACATCGCGGGATCTCTCCATAAACTCTGTCAACCGTCAGTACATGGGGCAACGTGGGAATCGCATTGAACGTCGTCAAAACCTATGAATTTCATCTGGACTGTTCTAGAAGGATTCAAATGCAAAGCTTGTGACGTCACTGTGAAACATACTTGTTCCGCCTTTAACGGTTTAATGGATAGACTTTGGCAACATCCCTTATTCTCAAGAAACCTTACCACAATTAAACTGAACTAACTGAACGAACTGTTCACAAGAAAATAATTCAGCAACAAAATCTTGTGACCTTTGGGAGTGCCCTGCCCATTCATTTCATGGCTTTTGTCAATTCAAGAAGTTAATTTCCCGTCAAAAATTGCCAGTGCATCGAACCTTAAACTAGCTGGTTTCCGCATAAGCTTAGAGAACAAAGATCGGGCCTGGACTATAGTGAAAACATCCAGCTCTCCTTCTCCCCAATTCCCGCATCTTACTAACAAACTTAATTTAAGTAATCTATGTACTTCCTTTTTATGGTAAAATTGAGGTTACACCAAAGAGGTGTCCACATCCTATTTTGAAACGTATCACATTAAGTAATTGCAGTATACATAATCTAAGTCGTTATAACCCACTTTTTAATTTAAATGTAATCGTATCACTCTGGTGCGTTCTTGGGCCAGTCTTAGCACTGCGTAACTCAAGGGCCAACCTGTTCTAGCTACATGTCATTAATCTCAGGGGTACCTGCTGTTCCCAAGATCCCAGGATCTATATGTTTTAGGCGATATTAGCCCCTTTCTAGCTTTATTGTATGTACTGAGACACCCTATATAAATTGAATTACAAGGTTTTCATATTTAATCAGTGTTTTCTCGGTCTTAGACCAACAATCAACCATTGTCTATGCTCTTTGTTTGCTTTATCCTTTAGCAATTGAATTGCTTACATTTTACATACTGGGCATAGCTTTTAAACACATGGCCGTGGCCGCCCCCTTGTAATAATTTAACTCGCCTTATTGAATGTCTGTACTCGAAGAGTATTCTAAACTACTTGTAATGGTTATTACCAAATGCCCTAGCGTACTTTTTCTATTGCGCAAGTTATTGTAAATGCTGCACGTTAATTGGTGCCTGTATTTGTTATCTTTGTTGTGCTTAATACAAAACGTCATTAAATGCGACGTTGTAGAGTTTTTTCCAGTGTTCTCTTTAGATTGTTATTTGAGGGTACAGTTCGCTCATCAAACTTCCTACCTAGAGCCAGTTTTACAAATCCCGCTATCAGTCACTATGTGCGTTCTAGAATATTCAGATGTGTTACTGATATGGCTATCCTAGAGATATGTCGCTCCATGAGAGGCTGATCAATCTGTATCCAGTAAATTAAAATGGCGAATCATACAACGATGAAAACACCAATGTCCGTAAATACGCTATTACACGTTTTTGGAAAGTAATTTCGTGCCATTTCAACAAAGAACTTCAGTTTTATGTTATTTGTGTTAATCTGAAAGTGCCATTGTGTGCTTGGATAAGATTAATTCTATTGCTACTGACATAACCACTGCATATAAACAACGAGAACGAAGCGAAGCCTACAGTATTGTTGATATCTTAGATCAATGCCTAATTTACCAATGGACCCCTGGCGAATGCACTCCGTATAGGGCCAGAGAAAATTCATCTAAATGTGCTATGGAATATAACTACATACAGTAGGTATGGGTTCTAAACAATACTCGGGAGAACGAGAATCAAAACAATCTCGGGCGATGGGATTAGGAACAGGTGAATGACAACCCCGCCACCTCTATAGTACATTTAACTACCGATGTACTACAACAGATAATGCCAATTTCTAAAAAATGAATCAGGGATCCGTAAAACAAGTGCCTGCCTATTTATTAACACTACACATGTTACAGATAAGTAATAATAAGCAATAAATCCCAAAATTCCTGAAATAAAATCTTAAATAATTTCGCTATTCAAACCTCAATAAACTAAACTCGAAACAAATCCACATAGGCGACAAACTGCTGTGCCCTAGGTAACAGGAATTAACAATAAAAATACTGTAATTACGTTACGTAAACTCATTTAAATGAATTTACTCATGACGTAGAACTCCGCCTTGACAATTACTAATTGTTACTCTATACAATAATAACTCCCGTCTCCTACACTATCTCTGATTTAAATATTATTCGGATAAAATTCTCATCTTTAAAAGTTATCAATAATTAACAAATACAATAATAAACTTCCTTAGAATCGCTATGCACAAAGTTTCCTACACTTAACAAACGACTTCTATACACAATACATTTTTTTAAGAAACATTACTCCTTGATCTTCTACAAATTTTCAAAGTCTCCACCATGCTTGGTTTTTATCCGGTTAAATATGTCAATCCTGGCTTCTATAATCCGCACAGTTAAGCAGAGATCTAGTTCAATTACGTAATTCTGATCGTTCTACTTAACAAGAATAATGATGATAATAATAACAATAACTTCCAATGATATTATAATTACCAGAACAACAACATTCTCTCTAACTCCGAACTATTTAAATAGAATACGATTTCAGCTTATCAAAAGATTAGCCGTTCCTAATGTTTCAGGGGTAATCGCATTGTCCGTAAATATCTCAAAATAATGATAATAACACTTCTCTTCACACAAACGTCAATACGACACTTCTCACGCAATTCTAACAATATTCCTTTTCTCTCCACAACTTAATATCTTCGCAGTTCTGTCAACACAGATATCAACATTACACTATCAATGAAACAATGTCATCCAGCACGTTTTTATAACAAAAGCCTTCATCCGTCAACCGGGAATGCTCTAACAAACTTCCTTAAAAAATTATGTCATCGCAGTTTCAATGTTCACAATACTTACTCCTCTGTATCTTTAAAAATTTCAGACGTCAACTTCAAACAACCTTTCTCACTGGTTAAAAACATGTTCATGAAAATATCACGATACGATTATTGGTCCTCTCGTTGTCCTAATATCACTGGTAATATACTCTTATTGTATAATACGCTAAGGTGTATGTTTCACAAAACTCAAGCTCCTAAGCCAGAGGGAGTTAGAAGGTGTCATTTGTACCAAAATCTTCCAAATCGTCTCAATAGTACACGAAAAATCTTACATTTCTTGAAAACTCAACGGAAATATGTTTATTTATAAAGTGCTTTTAAGCAAGTTGATAGCCCCTGGCAGAACTGTGACTCGTAGTCTGTACACAAGGGGCGCACACAACCCATTATGCGAGAGTTCTCGCACGGGCCCGCTAGTAATATAATAATGTAATAGCTCTGAAACATCTTCTAAAATTGTAATACTATGACAATCTCATAATATGTCATCAAATATATTCCGTATGAGTGTTTATCAAAGCTTCTATTATCATTAAACATGACATTAATACATTTCCTTCGGTATGTTTAATAACATTACATTGTTTATATCTCTTTAATACATCTTTCGCAAATCTTGTGAGAGATGATCGTCATCTGATCTGACAATAAGTCATTAATGAAACAACTCTGCTCTGATCTATTATACAGATCATCAATCTATCGTCGTTTCAGAATAAAATTATTTTCTGGAATAAATTCGAAAATCGAGTTTTCCACAATCTAAATCAAAACTCAATGCGATAAACTGTCCATCGTTGCCTAAATAAATCTAAAAATATTATTTTAAAAAATTCGATTAAAAAATAACGAACATAGATACTCCTATATTCTCGTAAAAGTAATTAAATCCGTCACATACTAACTTTACGAATCGGAAATGAAATATGTTCAAAAATACTAATCCAAAATTTTTAAATAATAAGAAAGTAGGCTAAAATGATAAACATAGAATGATGGTCGGATATTCTCGAACATAAAGAAGGAAGCTGAGACGACCTGTACAACTGCCGGCCCATCTGTTTAATATCAAATCTGTACAAGGTTCCCACTAAAATTCTTACTAAAAGGCTAACCAGATTATTTGATGAAAATCAACCACCAGAACACGCTGATATCCGCGCTAGTTACAGTACAATTGACCAGGTGACCCGATCTCGCCAAAATTGTTCACATGCCTGCAGGAATATGTTTTTAGAAAATTGGATTAGGAAAAGAAAATATATGGTATAAACATTAACGGGGAAAGACTCTCAAACTTACGTTTCGCAGATGACACACTGTTGCTCGCTAAAACTGGGAAAGAGCTGGAATACATGCTTAAAGATCTGTGTGGGAAAAGCGAGGAAGTGGAACTAAAAATGAACCCTGGTAAAACTAAGTTAAAGTCACCTTCAAATGAAATAGTAATATCATTGACTGGATCACCAATTGAATATACCGACGAATATATCTACTTATGTCAATCAATAACATTAACAAGAGAGGAGAGAAATAAGAAGGGTTGCCATGGCATGGGGTAAGTTTTGAAGTTTGAAGTTCATTTTCCAAAATGAACCTCTCCAGTTGAAGACAAAAACAAGATGTTCAGTAAAGAACATATAGCCTACTTTCTCCTAAATGCATGGGTTTAGTTATAACTCTTTGTCTTCTTCAAGGAGTATAATTGAATGTTGGTCGTAGTAGCTTGTTGAAATACAACGTGCTATACGAATATTATACGTTGATTGATTGAATCCTCAACTGAATGATATATACACACACTAACACAGCCATCACAATAACACGGGTTATGAGACAAAATTCAACACTCACCCAAGTACACGGGACTAAATGACCATGATGTCCATGCATCTCAAATGAAACAACAGCTACTTACCCAAATCCTTCCTCGTATCAATGCACACACACTAGTAAGCCTACAGATCTCACAGTGACACAGGTTATCAGACAACTTCTACACACACCAAAGTACACGGGGCTACAAGACCATGATGCCGTAAAACTCCTAAAGAATCATCAACAAAATAACAACAATAGACTCTACCGCAGATCAAGGACAAAGGATTTAAATAGCTCTAGTCGAGTGTTGAAATTTGTGGTGTTATGAGTACAGCATATTATTTAATCTTTTCGATTGCAAATACACACAATATATGCTTAACATTATAACGTGTGAGTAGTTACGAATCAATAAATTTAAAAAAACAACAAAGTAAAAATAAACGAAACCACGGGGATTCGAACCACGGAACTATGAAGTTAGATCGCTACCACTGTGCCACGAATGCGATACTTGATTCATACGTAAATAACTTCTTTAGTACGAATGTATCAGTTTTTTTTGTAATCAATGATTTCATTAGCATTTTCTGGCGCTTCTCTAGACCATTTGATACTAAATATGTATTATTTTCTTCAGTACATTCCTAATAGGAAATATATGGATTTACGAGCACAAATAGAGGCCATTTTGTCTACGACCCACAACCGTATGGCATGGTCAATCAGACTTGTTAAGTCACTTCTATGGTTACATATTCTATTCTAATAGGCTAATATCCTACCGGTCACCTCCTTGAGGACAGTTTAAACCTCCATATGTACGATAAGCTGAATAGTTGAGTTCAGACCTTATTGAATCGTAAGTTAAGGTTGGGCTATAATACATGCATGATTCATACATACACCATCCTGAAACTATTAGGCGGATGACCTTGTAGTTTGGAAAAAAAGACGATTCCTACATTAAGGTATGTTGTTGCAAAATTTCGTAGAGTTCGGATGATTAGGTTAGTCGTAATTTGATTTAAGATTTGAATATTTGGGTGGCCTCCATTACGTTTTCGTCAAGATGGCGGCGATATAAAACATGACACTGAGGTGCCCTTTGCTAGCGCTACCTCTGTACCAAATTTCGTTTAATTCGGTTTCACCGTTTTTGAATTGATAGAGGGAATCGATTTGCCCACATACATGGCCACCATCCACAAATTATTGGACTGATGAGCTTGTAGTTTGGTCAAAAGATCCTTCATACCTAAAGGTATAATGTTGCAAAATTTGGTAGAGATCGGATGATTAGGTTAGTCGTAATTTGATTTAAGCTTTGAACATTTGGGTGGCCGCCATTTCGTTTCCGTCAAGATGCGGCAATATAAAACACGACACTGAGGTGCCCTTTGCTAGTGCTACCTCTGTACCAAATTTCATTCTATTAGGTTTCACCGTGTTCGAATTGATAGGGGGGGGGGGCATTCAGAGTACACACTCACACACACACAAACAGACAGACACACAATTTTTGGCCTGTGTTGCTCTCATAAGTCTACTTTCATTTTTTTGCAAAAATCGAAAGTAGGCTAATAGAAATACTAGATGGCTGTGTCATGCCAGTGCTAATTTATGCATGCCAGACATGGGCAGGCACACAAAGGGAAACAGAAATACCACAAAGATGCCAACGTAAGATGGAGAGACAGATTCTCGACATCAATTGGAGTGATAGAGAGACAAATGCACAACTTTAAAAGAAGACAAAAACTCAGGATGTGGCGAGACAATCAAGGATACTACAATGGAAGTGGATAGGTCGGACAAAAACATGACAGATGAGCGTATGTCACCACAGTGTGGTATCCCCGAATTGGAAAGAGGAGCAGAAGACGTCCAAGGTGAAGATGGTCTGACGACTTAATGAGAACACTAGGCGCAAGATGGACAGGAACGGCTAGAGACAGAAACAAGTAGAGAGACATATTAGAAGACTTAGCCAGCCCAGATCAGTGATAAATGATTATTATCTATCTTGTTAGTTTACATGCCTAAATTTTCACTCGCACGGACCGGCTCACCATACGAGTTAAATTAAGTTTGCCCTACGAATCGGTAGGAGGCCCTTGCCCTTAAGGGAATAATAATGGGCTTATTTATTTATTTATTTATTTATTTATTTATTTATTTATTTATTTATGTGTTTATTTGTTTGTTTATATTACAGAGCTAAGGGGTGCATTGGTAAATTAGGCACTGATCTAAGATATCAAAAATACTGTAGGCTTTACTTCGTTCTCGTTGTGTATATGCAGTGGTTTTGTCAGCAGCAATGGAATTAGTCTTATCCAAGCACAAAAGGACACTTTCAGGTTAGCACAAATTGCATAAAACTTAAGGGACACTGGGACTGAAATTTTAGTGAAATATGTAAGAAATATCGATTTTTGTTTTTTTCCATATTAATACACCCCTATCCCCTGCGGATAATATAGCAGTGTTTTTACCCGAATTCCGCCATTTTTAAAGCTCTGACGTAGCTTTTAAATGCCTGGCGTGCAGTTCTTTAAACGCCCACCTTCGTTAGACTCACGATCAGCACACATTAGTGATGTATTCAAGTAGATTTCTCGATTTCTTTTCATAGGAATAATTTAAAAAGGCCTCCTGCATCTGGAGGTATGCATTGTGCTGCTCTCTAGTGAAGGATGTAGGCACATTTACTACGTAAACTACGGTAGGCCTAAATAATGTAGGCTACTATATAATAACTACAAATGTTGTTGAAATCCGAATGGATATTACAGGTGATGTTGTGTATAATTTTTAAACCTATTTTCGAAGACACTGAGTACTTATTAAAGGAATAAAAAGTATATTTATTAGTTTCAACATTATTTTTACTATTTCCGTATTGGCCATGTGCTAGGCCTATTCCAGTTTGTGTACAAACAAGTTTTTCCCAGTGTGATTGTATTGAAGTGTGTGAGTAATTTCAACTATTGTTTGGTGTAGTTCTGTTGTGAAATGCATACAGTAAGTTCTCGGTGGCATAAGCCAAAACCCAAAAGTAAGAGAAGACAAGATATTTCTTTGAGATTGTCAGCTGCTCGTTGGAAATCAGCTGGTAACAGAGGTTATGAGCATGGTGATGATCAGAATGAAAAGGTACTTGAAAGCCCACATAATGAAGCCCCCAGCACATCCCAGAGCTCTGAACATGAAGGTAACAATAATTCCAAGAGTGTTAACAAGTTAGCTTTGTTTCAGGAAGACGTTCATGAAATTAGGCCTAATATACACCCATCAGGTGGTGAGTATATTTTGATTCACTCAAGTACATTGGATGAACTGGTAAATAATTTAAATTGCATTGAATGTGGAGAAACAACACTAACCATTCAAGTAAGGGAAAGACATGGTCTAGCATGTAAACTATGTGTGAAGTGTACTAGATGTGGATTCTGTCCAACCCAAACATATTCAAGTCCTCGTGTTAAAAGTTACTCTAAATCCCAGAGGCCCCCTTTTGATGTGAATAGGAAGAGTGTGGATGCCTTTCTAAGCTTAGGTGTAGGACATAGGGGTATGGAAAAATTATGTGCTGCTATGGGGATGCCTAGTATTGATTCTAAGACATTCACCAAGCACATGACTATTTTAGCAGCTCAGGCTAAATTATTGAAAGAGGATTGTCTGTCACAGTCAAGGGAAATTGTAAGAAGAGCATATAGTACAGTTGATGGTAATACAGGAAGTAACACTGTTATAGACATTTCTGTTTCCTATGATGGCACGTGGCACAAGAGAGGACACACTTCTGCATATGGTATTGGCATAGTGATAGATTTGTTAACAGGGTTGGTTATAGACTATGAAATACTGTCCAAGTACTGTACTATGTGTGTCATTAGCACTGCTGAACTTGAGGCTGACTCTCCTGAATTTCATGTATGGCATACCTGTCATGTAAAGAGTGGGGAATGTGAAAAGAATCATGAAGGTAGTTCTGTGGCAATGGAAATGTGTGCTGCTGAAATTTTATGGAAACGTTCAGTCACTAATTGTCAGATGAGATACACCACCATCCTGTCAGATGGTGATTCCAAAACCTTTAATAATTTGGTGTCAAAAAGTGTGTATGGTAGCAGTACCAGTACAGTATTAAAGAAGGAGGAATGTGTCAACCATGTAGCAAAGAGAATGGGAACAGGCTTGCGACAGGCAGTACAAACTTGGAAGCTAAAAGGTGTGCAACTTGGTGGTCGTACCGGTGGGCTTACTAATGCCACAATAACAAAATTAACAAATTATTATAGGAATGCATTAGTACAGAACATACCTAATATTGCAGATATGAAGAAAGCAGTGTATGCCACTATATGCCACTACATGTCTACTGATAGTAAGCCCCAGCACAGGAAGTGTCCTGAAGGTTCTGAGTCTTGGTGCTTTTACAATCGAAGTATCGCAGCTGGTAAAACACCACAGAGCCATGACAAAATGGCTGTAAAGCTTTCAGAACCCTTAGTTGTCAAGATTATGCCTGTTTATCAAAGGCTGGCATCAGATGAGTTACTATCCAGATGCATCCGGGGTGCTACTCAAAATCAGAATGAGTCTCTGCATTCTGTTATTTGGAGGAAGTGCCCAAAAGAGATTTTTATTTCACGGAAGAGACTTGAAATTGCTGTTTGTAATTCTGTAGCAGAATTCAACATGGGGTGCAGTGCAACAACAGAGTTGAAATCAGGAATAAGGCAAACTTCAGTATCTCATGTCACAGCACAAACACTTGAAAGATGTGACAGTCGCAGGAAGTATGAAAGTCTGCGGTCATCATTGGAGAAGCGAAAGGCATGTCGACGGAAGGTGAAACTGACAAAAATGAAGAAGGAGGCTGCAAAACACAAGAAGGAGGGTGTCACCTATGCTGCAGGACAGTTCTAATGTCCTTGGTAAGCTGGAACCTTGTAAATGGTGCATTATTTTAGAAAATTGCTGTTTTCTCTGATTCACTTTTTCAGGCATTCAAATTGTTACACGCGTTATAAATCTTATGATATTGCTTTCAAAATGTGCATGTATTATCTTCATTGCAATGACTATAAACCTGCGGATCGATTTTTTGATTGCTCTTTTGGTCTGGCTGCAAAAAAAATTCAAACTGGAAAAATTCAAGATTTTTTGTAAAATAAAACTTGGATATGAAAAAAAAAATATTTCTTCACACTCATTAATGCAATTCAAAAAAGGATCCGTAGGTTTCTTCCAATTGGTATATTGTAATAGAATATAACCTAAAAGTTACACTATCATGATTTGTTTAACGCGGCTGACCTTTCAAAAACTTGAATAATTTGCACATGAAAATATATAAAATAATTAATATCTCAGGAACTAATCAACTTAGAATGCTCAGGTTTCCCACAGTGGTTTATATTATGACTATTCATAACCATATAAAATTTCAAAACTGTACCTTACTTAATATAGAATTTGGAAATTTCAGTCCCAGTGTCCCTTAAGTTCTGTGTTGAACTGGCACGAAATTACTTTCCACAATGTGAATTAGCGCATCTACGGGCATTGGTGTTTTCATCGTTGTATGATTCGCCATTTTAATTTACAAGCTACAGATTGATCAGCCTCTCATGGAGCGCGTATCTCTAGGATAGCCATATCAGTAACACATCTGAATATTGTAGAACGCACTTTGTGACTGATAGCGTGATTTATCAGAAACTGAGAGATATCTGGACATTGTAAAACCGGCCTTTAATGAGGCGAAATGTCAGCTAACGTTGGGCCACATACATCACTCATTATCTCTAAATGTTGCACATTTTCCCGTCAATTTACCACAGATTATGTTTTTTTAAGATTGTGGCGAAGGAAGTGATTCTTCAATTGGGTGATTGTATTTAGCTGTATGCACGTCGTATAATCTTTGCAAGTTTTTTTTTTCACAGCCCAACTTTACACTGTAGCCTACTAGGCACGCAGCTTTTTGTAATTAGTCTTCTGGCAACTTGTTTTGAATTATTGGCTAAAATATTTCTAAACACAAACAATCCACACCTCAATTAGAAGGATTCGGGTTCATAATTCCTGCAAAATGCGGTTCGTTCGTTTGTGAAATTGAGGCCATAAACCACTCCTTCCGTTTCAGTGATTACCGTATGGTACTTTACGTAGACTAGGGTGAAGATGTAAATGAGCATTTTTTTAAAAATTGCCGCCAGTTGTTTGGTCTATTAACTGACGGCAATATTTTCCATAGGCACTGAAAACTAGGCACGGTTGGATTTTAAGGGGGAACCGCATGTGCTATCAAATACCGCTTTCTTGCAATATCTGGGATATGTATATAATTATAAAATAAGATGTTCTCCTAAATGTATGGGTATAGTTATAACTCTTTGTCCTTATCACCTCCAATTTTCTTCCTATTCGAAATGCAAATTGGCAAATTGACGTTCAAACCATAGTTTATAATTTACCCCAGTATTTTTCAATTTCAACAGCAAACACTCCAAACAACGTAGGAATTCAGTTTATTAACACCCATTATTAACAATAATTGAAACATCGTTGGTCTAAACGTATCACTGGGAGAAACACATTTAATATACGTACTGCATACCGAATTTTTAATCGCGCCTATACTTGGCAGTGCACTCTATCGGCCACATGAGGTCATTTTCAATAACACCGCTGACATTGGTTCACTAATTGGCTGGTATAGAGCGCAGTTCGCATCTAGTAGGCAGTGGATACCTCCCGCATGCTGTAGTTCAACTAATTTCTGGTAGATGTCACTCCCGCAGATCCATTGGGGAACTTTGTTTTAATTAAATACATATTTTCCGTTGCAAAATGCACAATATAACGCTCAATTGTATAACGCCTCAGTACAAAAAAAAAAAAGCAAAAATACAACTCCGTTAGGATTAGAACTCCAGCCTGCCGGGTGATAGACCATCGCTGTAACCACAGACCTAATAAAGTCCTCGCAAGTTTGATGTGATCAATCGATTCAGATACAACGTCTTAGCAAATACTGACTTTGACTAAACGATTTCTTCACTGGAGTAAATTTAAAACAAAGTTCATTTCATAAAAAGTTCATATTATTTCTATCTCTAGACTATATTGCATGCAACATACTCAAATTAGTGAAATATAGGTCAGAACGAGAGATCAGCTTCCATCTTGTCTGCAACCGAGACGGCTCAACTTTTTAAAGCCACTTCTGCACTATAATATTACAATATAAACTTTTCATTTCGAACGGTTCTCGGTTCGATAATCGGAACTGGTGGATCCCATGTTATCTATATATATAAAGCTCAATGTTGGTTTGTCTGTTTGTCTGTTATTTATACAAATCTACACCGTTTCACCGATCTGAACCAAACTTTGTATACTTACCCTTTGGAACCCAGCTGGTAACACTATCTACTTTAAATTTCGGACAGACCACTCCATTCCCTGCATTTAGGCCCTTTTGCACAATTCTACACCGTTTTACCGATGTAATAACTTGACAGACATATTGTCGCTAGGCGACAACGACTAGCACTATATCATAATAGTCAACGCCGCACTACTGATGGACAAGTTGTCACTAGGCAACGACGATTTACTCTGTATCATGATAGTCTAATAAAATTTGCTAAAGGGCACATGAGAAAACTGACCGATTGACATCTCCTTGCTATCGTATGCAGAGTAGATCAGCATATTAGCAAAATGTAATGCAATGCTATCCTGTCAGAGAAACATAATGGCAAACATTCCTACATTCTCCTATCATTATTTTGCAGTTTTAATGTGTAGACAGTTGTTATTTCATTTGCGGGGCTTATACATCGCGGTCATGTTACCGACAGTAGTGGCTACGCTGGCTAAAGCGCAGTATTAGGTCATGGGGCCAAGCTCTCTGCTGACTCGGTAGACGCGTGGGTTCGAGCCCCACCGTCAGCCGTCCTTGAAATGGTTTTCCGTGGTTTCCCCATTTTCAACACCGGGCAAATGCTGGGACGGTACCTTCTGACAGGCCATGGCCGCTTCCTTCCACATCCTTGCCCAGTTTCATTCACCATCATTCATTTCATCTCTCATTAACTCCTCTCATGAGGTTGGCGTCAGGAAGGGCATCCGGTCGTAAAATCCATCGCCACGAAAACTTCCATCGCATCTCATCCCCGACCCCGTTGGAAATCGGGAATAATAAGGGGTAGACATACAATACATACATCGTGGTCATGTTGCCCCGTGTACATGGGTGTGTGTGTGTAGAATGTTTGTGATAACCTGCGTTATTGTCATTGTTGTACTAGCATGTCTAAATTGGAGATAGGATATGGTATTTGAAGCCATTCAGTGTGGCTCAAGGATTTATTGGACTGTAGCATTCACAATCCTATCGTATCCACAGTTAATATTTCATTTGCGGGGCTTAGGCATCGTGGTCAAGTTGCCCCGTGTACATGGGTGTGTTTGAAGAATTTTTGTGATAACCTGCTTTATTGTGATAGTTGCACTAGCATGTGTAAATCTATATTATATAAATCTCAATATTCGTTTGTCAGCCAGCCTATTATTTATACAAATCAACACCGTTTCACCTATCTGAACCAACATTTGTATACTTCCCCTTTGGAACCCGACGAAAACACTGTCTACTTTAAATTTCGAACAGACCACTCCATTCCCTGCATTTAGGCGCTTTAGCACGATTCCTACACCGTTTCACCTATCTCAACCAAATTTTGTATACTAAGCCTTTGGAACCCTCCGAGTAACACTCTCTACATGAAATTTCGGACAGACCATTCCATTCCCTGCATTTACGCCCTTGGGCTCAAATCTACACCATTTCACCGATCTGAACCAAAATGTGTATACATACCCTTTGGAACCCTGCGAGTAACACTGTCCACATGAAATTTCGGACAGACGACTCCATTCCCTGCAATTAGGCCCTTTGGCACAAATCTACACCATTTCACCGATCTGAACCAAAATGTGTATACTTACTCTTTGGAACCCTGCGAGTAACACTGTCTACATGAAATTTCGGACAGACCACTCCATTGCCTGCATTTAGGCCCTTTGGCACAAATCTACACCGTTTCACCGATCTGAACCAAAATTTGTATGTTTACCCTTTGGAACCCTGCGAATTTCACTGTCTACATGAAATTTCGGACAGACCACTCCGTTCCTTGTATTTAGGAACTTTGGCACAAATCGAAACCGTTTCACCGATCTGAACCAAAATTTGTATAGCCTACTTGACCTTTGGAACTCTGCGAGTAACACTGTCTACATGCAATTTCGGTTAGGCCACCTCGTTCCCTACATTTAGGCCCTTTGGCACAAATCCACACCGTTTCACCGATCTGAACCTAACTTTACGTATTTACTCTTTGGAACCCGATGAGTAACAATATATACTTGAAATTTTGGACAGGCCACTCCATTTCCTGCATTTAGGCCCTTTGGCACAAATCTAAACCGTTTCACCTAATTACAACGAATTTTACATACCGTTTGAAACCCTGCTGGTAACAATGTCCATTTGATATTTTGGACAACCCTCTCCATTCTCTATATTTAGAATAACAGACAAAAAGAACTTGAGAAACACGTTTTAAGGCCGTAGAACCATTCATGTACGTAGTAGTGGAACTGTAAGAATATTTTAATAAGTTTATTGTTGACTGACAAAGCGGGCTGCATCACACAGCCCCTACCCGTGTTCTGGTGCAGATTGCGAAAATGGTGTTGCATCTTGCGCTGCTTATAAATTGCAGTCACGGGGAGTAATTAGTACATAGAGATTTCTTAGGCCCCTGAAAAAAGTTATCATCATGAATATATTATGCCTCCGTATAAGTGCGATGGTGTTGGTGCAGTACATAGAGGTGTAGATCAGCTGCAATAAGCGTTGGTGCTTTCAAATTTACTTTCATTTATTCCGATCCTTATCCTTCAGCGCTATGGTGCGCTAAATGACACTGTTGTTACCTCAGGAGCTCGGGACAGCTAAAGTTTTCCAAAGTGCTCTGATCATTTTCCTACAGCGCTATGCGACAACAGACGACACTCTTTGTCTCTACTTTTCTAACAGCCAATGAGATATAGGCCCTAGCAGGTGTCTTTTATTTCACTTACTCCTCTTTCTAATCATATTTGACATTCGTTTGTAAATTACATTGTGTCAGTACTGTACTTAGTAAATAGCCATTTCCTTATTATTATTATAATCATTACGGGAAAATGACGTGAATGTTTGTCCATTATACCGTACTACGTATCACCCCCACTACCACCTCAAAAATTATATTTTTACATTAGTTTTTGCTGTTAGTTTATGTATAATGTGCCAGTTCAATAGTAGTATTCATTATCATCCATAAAACATATAAATCCACCGGGCGGAGCCGGGCACTACTGCTAGTGGATTATAAAGTTTGCATAATTCAAACGGCCGCTATCCTGAAATGGTAGGGTTGATGACCTTGTCGTTTGGGCACAAAACGCGCCCCATACGAAGGTATGTTGTTACCAAATCCGATGATGAGTTTGGTCGTAATTTAATTCTAATTTTTGACCATTTGAGTGGCCGCCATTACTTTTTGGTAAAGATGGCTGCAATATAAAACATGGCACTGAGGTGCCCTTTGCTAGTGCTACCTTTGTACTTAATTTCTTTCAATTCGGATTCACCGTGTTTGAATTGATAGGGGAGACAGACATGCAGAGTACACACACTCACACACAGACACACAGACAGACACACAATTTTTGGCCCTGTGTAGATCTCATAAGTCTACTTTCATTTCTTTGCAAAAATCGAAAGTAGGCTAATGATTATTGGATAAATAAGTGTTAATAGTGTTAGGTAATTAATTTGGCGCCCAACCACCAACTGTTTGGATGTTAATCTACTTAGAGTACTCGGCTAGACGGAAGCGTGGCGTGTGTTGTGGAAAAGAGACAGAGTTAAATGACAGAGGTAGCAGGCGAGTTACAAGCAGGCAGTTTTGTGTAACCTTAGAGCTGACTACTGTTTATTTGTGAGACTAGCACGAAGTAAATGTCCTCGATCGTCCCAGACTCCGTGGCGTAACGGTTTAAAGTTGGCTTGGGCAGAAAGCCGACGTAAAAATAAGGAATTAAGAAATACCGCAAATTGGTTTAAAAGGATGTTAAAGATTTAATTGCAGCTTAGTGTGACAATGAGCAGAACCTCGCTAAAGGAATCTAGCGGAGCGAAAATTATAACAATGGAAAAGATGATTACAAAAATAGAGGTTTGCTGCTTGGAAGGAATTGTAAGTGGAGTCAACCCTGGTAGATGTACACTCACCAAATTGCTGCTCAGACGAGTAGAACTTTCGGCGTCGACGGCTGATGACGGGTTTAGACAGACCTCCTTCCTTGGTGTCTGTGGGCTTTTATTAGAAGTGTTAGTGCTGTGTCAGGAGTAAGCAAATTCTTGAGCTACTTTGGGGTTATAGCCTGTACTAGGAAGTAGCTGGCTTGGCTTAGAATGCAATGGCCAGATGGTTTGTTGATGTTGTTGATTCCTTTTATGTCTTAGGTGTAAGATTCCTTCCGCGTTTAATTGTTGCCCCCAACAATTGGAAAAGTCGTGGGGTACTGTCTCCTTCGTATTCTTCGGGGTCCTCTTCCTCTCCGTGTGGATGTGTAGTCATAGGTCGTAGATCATAGTGGAAAGTGTAGATGTCGGTGTCGTTTTGGTGTACTGGGTTTAAAGGTAGGTTGTAAGGGTGGAACATTCTTTTACAGTGATGTTTGATGATGATGAGACGAAAATGTTTACATTTTAGGACATACTGTAGTGTTTACAATTTACAGTTATAATGGTACAATGGTAAGAAATCTGACAATGGCAGACAGTGAAATACAAGGTGGAATACAGGGATATACAAGGGTTAAATAAAGAGTTACAATAGTTTACAGCGTTACAAAGGTAGAATAATGGTGTGCATTTACATTGTTCAGGCTGATTGTGGGATGAAATGAGTTTCAAAAATATTTCTTTATTAGATGAGGTGAGCATACTGATACGTTGGGATAGTTTATGTGTATATACATGTATGGACAGGTGATACAGTGGTTAAAAATATGAACCGGTGTTTACGCTTATAGGTAACTTACAACTACGTTGACGTCTTATGCGCGCGCTAAATTTCCTATATTTAGCTTATAATGTAAACGGCCGTTCTAGGACTAACTTATGAATTATGTGGCCACTCTATAGCAGATTGTAAGCTTCCTGCTGAGGGTAGGTGAGCTTATTATACAACAGTGAGAGGCGTCATTTACAGACTATGCCGTCTCTCACCGCTGTGTGATTTGCCTCGTCTTTGTTGTGTACTAGTATGTGTTTGGATGACTGACACCCCACAGGTATCGTTCATCATTGTGTTGGTGTCTCGTCGGCATATTGTGACCTGAAAAATGAAATAAAGAAAGTGTTGGCCGTCACGTCCATGTAGGTATGCTCTGCGGCCGTGCTTTTGTGGAAGTCAAACACGTACTTCCTGGATGGAAAACTCGTACAGTGTGGAAGGAGAACTCGTGCAGTCTGGAACTGAATGTAGAATTAGTATTTGTTTGTCAATAGTGCAGCTGCTGACCGTCGGATTTCTGGTGAAGGTCGACATTGGCGACGAATATGTTTATGTGATTACATAGCATGTCCTGAGTACGAGTGTTGAAAGAGCTGATCTTCTGGCAAATTCTGCCGTGCTTTTTGTGTGATACATCTAGCGAATTTGTTTATGATATTGTCGCATTTCATTTCATATTATTATATTCTTATATTCATTATATTCTTCTTTCTATATTCGTCTCGATGATTAATTTCGTGAGATAGTGTATGCACGCTGATGTTTTGTAGTGTTATGATGTACCAAATATTACTTTGCATTATCGCG
Source organism: Meconema thalassinum (assembly GCA_946902985.2). Lineage (NCBI taxonomy): Eukaryota > Metazoa > Arthropoda > Insecta > Orthoptera > Tettigoniidae > Meconema > Meconema thalassinum. The sequence goes on along the minus strand of OX336393.1, from coordinate 71,322,960 downwards.
GCATCTCATTTGAGGCATATAAACTCCGCATATAGCGTGATCCTAGAGAAAATTCATTCAATTATCAACTATGCATATAGCGACATTAACTTTCTTACTTTCTAGGTTCGAACGTGTGTATGTGTTTGTGAGTGGTTGCGCATTTACGCCTCTGTCCGGTATGTGGGCATATATCTTGGGCTTTTCTCCGAAAGATATCGGAGAAGGAGCTCCGTCTTCCCGTGCGTTTTACCCTTGCAGGTATCGCAGCACAGGTGGGCTGATCATTGACCGTTGCTGGCTAGTCGGCGAGCGACGTCATCACTCAGCACGGTTGATCTCCCAATGGTATTAGCGTTAACGTCCCCACGTTCACTGGCTGGCTAATTTCCTGAAGGTGGTTGGTTTGACCCAAATGTGTTTGGGCTGGCTTTTCCGAGTTCGGTGGCTGGCTAATTCCGTGAACTCGGAACCGTTGCCCTTGGACTGTCTGATGTTAGGGGGCTAATCTCCCCCGAGCTCGCTCGTTGGCTAATTCCTGGAGCAAGGCTGGTGTTAGCCTCCATCTTTTGCCCTTGAAAGCTAGGTTTAGTGTACTCCTAGGTTATATGGATAGGGTGTATTGTAGGGCGGTGGGAAGTAAAACTGAAATCGTTCTTCCTGCCGGACTTAGCTGATTATGTACTTGTTCATATGCATAGTATTGTGGACCGTCAGTTGGTTAGTTAGATGGATGGCTAGGTTTGTTGTCTCGTTAGTTAGGTAGGTCGCAGTTTGTTAGTTGGTTAGTTAGTTTATTAGTTAATTGGAACGCTGGATAGGATTCGTTAGTTCGTCAGGTAGCTTGTTAGTTAGCTGGATATCTGAATAATTAGTGTCGTTAGTTAGGTGCTTGGGTTTGTTAGCTTGTTAGTAACTGGGATGGATGGTTAACCTTGTTAGTTTGGTGTTGTTAGTTGAGGTAGGGTGGCTTGTTAGTAAGGTAAACGACTATGCATATATATTGTACTTCTGGACTGCTGTGTTGTTATGAACACAAGTCCGTGCGGTCTAATTAGGCACTCGCTTGCATGCGGCTTAATGCTGAAGTGACGTCAGTAGGTTAGTAGTGATGGTTCTAGACCAGGGACAACTAAATAGGCCACCCGCAATACACCCAGTCTAAAATAATTCATATCTCGCGAACCAAAAAGTGGATTTGGACATGTGACATAACGTTGGACTCGGGGTGACGCCTCCTTCCTAATGGACAACTTATATCCACCCCAAAATAAAATCTACCCCTACTAGGGGGTGAAATAATTTTTTTTTAACGTTACTTTCCATGTGCGACATGTATGAGGTTTCATACTAATATGAAATTAAATGTTGTTCCACATGAACGACATATAAAGGGGTTGAGGCCAGTATGAATTAACATTTTTGTTTTTTGTTTTTACGCATGCGCACATGAAGTTTTTGTAAGAGGGCGGGCTTTTCAAATAATTATTTATGGATGAGGTTTTTTAAATTTAACCAAAAGATCGAAAACTAATAGGTCATGTGCTGTTTAATATCTATGAACCAATAAGGCTAGAGACTTGTATGAGGGGTCGTTGGACTTGGGCTGACATCCCAATTTTGAATTTATTTTTGCTTTTTGTCAAAAGGTCCTAACTGCACTTTTATTAATATCTTGCGAACCAATAAGGCTACAGATTTGTATGAGGGGTCGTTGGATTTGGGGTTATGCCCCGTTTTCGAATGTATTTTACATTTTTGTCAAAAGGGCCTAACTGCACTTATGTTAATATTTCGTGAACAAATAAGGCCAAGGACTTGTATGAGGGGTCGTTGGACTAGGGATGACGCCCCGTTTCCGAATGTATTTTTATTTTTTGTCAGAAGTGCCTAACTGCACTTTTGTAAATATCTCGAGAACCAATAAGGCTAGGGACTTGTATGAGGGGTCGTTGGACTAGGGGTGACGCCCCGTTTTAGGAATGTATTTTAATTTTTTGTCAAAAGGGCCTAACTGCACTTTTGATAATATTTTGCGACCGAATAAGACTAGGGACTTGTATGAGGTATTAAATGACTCGGGGTGTTACCCCCTCTTTTCCTATAGCCCCCTTAATGCAACAAAAGAAGCTAAAACTAATAGGTCATTGGCTTTTAATATTTTGCAAACCAATAAGGCTAGAGGTTTGTACGAAGTGTCCAAAGACTTGGGGTGACGTCCTCTTTTGAATGCAGTATTTATTTTTTTCCAAAAACAAAATTTACAAAGGTCCTAACGCCATACTTGTTGAAAAAAATTACCAGTGGTTGTAGACAGAGAGACGGTATCGGTTATGTACATGTGTTTTAATGAGGCTGTCGCCGGCCACAGTTGGGGTATCCCAATAGAACATTCACTTTTTCGAGGGGACGGCAGGGTGGTCTATGACAGGGGGAGGATTCGTTTTCCGATATTTCCTATGACGGGCGGATGGAGCCTAATATTCCAAAATATGTGTGAAGGGAGCTGGGATTTTTCTACCCCTGAAGGAGATCTTTAACGTGTTAGTAATCGGTTATCCGCAACACATCTCTGAGGCACAGCAGATGGTTGTAGGATATGAAGCTATAACATGAGCGTGAATGTATACAAAATAATTCTGTAATGAGATAGATTTAGGATGAAACGCAAGCTCTTACACTTGAGACCTCGGTAGCCCGCTAGTGAGGCTGAGTGTTTTGTGGCTTTAAGACACGACACAACATACCTTCTCAGGGCTAGCCGAGCCCAATCCTCACCACGACCAGATAAGTCTAATCTCAGGAATGTGGTGACGTGCATTGAAAATGATATGTTAACTCGACTAGCATGGGACAAAGAGAACAGTTCAAGGTCAAACGATGAGAACAATACAGACTGTCTTTGTTGCTAAGCTGACTGATAAAGACTGTGTTAATAACGCGCTTACTGTTTAGCAAACAAACGTATACTGTGGAGCTCTGAACTGAACTTTGGAAGAAAAATCCTTTTGTTTTCGGTAAGTACATATTAATAATTATTTTAATGATGTAATGCTAATGAACCTTATATTTGTAGTAATTGATAAATTAATTAATGATTTGTTATTTATTTGCTTGCAGATAACCGGTATAGCTGCCATGTCTGAGAAAGAGACCATTGCACTTTTGAGCTCACAAGAAGGAAAGAGCAAGTCAATACAAGTCAAGGTGAGATTTTTTTAAATAACTTGTTTGATTTTTGTTTGATATTTTTTATGAAATGCATGTATTAACTTGAATTTAGCTATTTATAGCGGTTTATTTTATCAATTTTTAGAAAGTTGGAAAGAAAAGATTTACCGCTGTAGCAGTTGCTGAAAACCCCAATGTGCGAGAGTACAACCATTGTTCCCAGGCAGTGAACTATTCAAAACTCAGGTAAGCCTAACTTAAAACGATACCCCAGTTTACCACTACTGAGAACCCCTAGACAAAATTCATTACCTTTACATGACTGGGACGATGCCTGCTTTCTTGGTAACTGGCTGTGTATTGACAACCGGCACAATACCGTAATGGTTGCTGACCAGGAAAGTACAAGGCCATGTTTGATTTTTTAAACAAAATTTAAATTCAACTGACGTGTAGTTCCCTATGGAATCAACTAATATCTACAGGTTTGAACAAGATAATCTGAGCAAAACGACATGACATTTATTTTTTGTTTATATATTGGTTAAAGGGGGATGTGAATGACTGCTGCTTTATTAAAACATTAAGTAGATGGGTTACTGTTAGTGGCGACATACAGTTTATTTTTAAATATTTTTTTGATGGTGTTTTGATCTTTTAATGCCAATGAATGTTAAAGTTTTATTTACAAGTATTGATTGAGTGATTGGATATTTTGTTTGATTTTAGGTGTGGTAATGCGCCACTAACGTAGTGAACAGACAGTGAACAAGCATACATTATGCTTAAAATACTCTGTGCGCTTGTTCAACGTTAATGACTTACAATAAAAAAGGTTTTATTATAACACATGCACTTAGTACCAAATACAAGAAGTGAGCAAGTCGCTTTACCACCTGGGTTAAATTTAAAATCAGAAAACGATCGTTGGTTAACATTTGAATCTTGGCCTCTACGCTTTCTGTCGGCACATAAACTCGCTGCAGCGGATGTCTATTATTTGAACCGAGAAGATGTTGTGCGATGTGTGTTTTGTAGTGTTGAACTTTCAGACTGGGAAGAAGGGGACTATCCCTTTCGAGACCATTTGCGAAGGTCTCCTCGTTGTCCTAACATGCTTAGAAAAAAAGTGGGTAACATACCCGTGTATTAATTTTACCGAACCACAAGTCCATTCACTACTACTTACTTTGCTGAATCACAAATTATAATGATGATGTATTACAAGCCAACGGTAGTGTTGATCTATGTCGTCCATATGCAATAGACAGTGTTCAAGTGGCATGCGCTTTGGAAAAATTGGGAGTTCGCAAGACCAAAGCACTAGCACACCCAGAGTACTGGTCTCTTGAAAAACGTTTAGAATCTTATAAAAAGGTTTGACCAATAATATTAAAACACCTTACAAAAGAGCTAAGTGAAGTTGGGTTTTTTATACAGGAGAAGGGGACAAAATAATATGTTTTCATTGCGGATTTGCTTTAAAGGATTGTAAGATGACTGATGGCTCTTTTGTGGAACACGCGCGTTGGTTACCTAACTGTAGATACATTGTGTTGCTTAAAGGTCAGGAATTTGTGAACACTATTGGTGAAAAAAAACGTAATTGCAGCACAATACATAAAAGTGCCTTTAGAGCTAAAATACGCGGTACAAACACATGTGCCTCACCAACAGATACAAAATTGTGACCAACAATTATGTGAAATTTGTTATCGAGAAAAACTAGATGTTGTATTTTTGCGTTGTGGACACTTGATAGGATGTGTCAAGTGTGCATTAGCACTTAACACTTGTGCTATATGCAGAAAAGTAGTATCTGCTACAGTTAGGGCATTTCTTGCATAAAGAGTATAATTTATTAGCAATGGGTAGTGCAAAATACATATATCCACATTATTATTACAAGCTGTTGTAGAGTATAATAGATATAATATACTAGATATGCTTACCTTTTCTACAATGAATGTTCTGAACGATATGGGGCAAGCATGTGGCTTAGAGACAAGAAGCTCATCGAATTGCGAACGCAATTCCATTCCGCATTATGAAGAATCGGAAATTGAAAACAGCATATGGTGATCGTGTAGTTTGTGTATGAGAGAATTTTGAGACATTTCTGCATACACGGTTTAATGATATGTCGGAGAGTGTTTTGATGAGGTGAATAATGCTATACAACCTGTACACTTAATTTATGAAGTTGTTAAAAACAATAGGTGTATGGCCCGTTTTAATTTAAAAAATGTCAAATAATAATGGAAATATAAGTAATGACAATGCCATTTAAACACACTCTATTGCATATAGACCATATAGACCACATATATGAACACTACCGTTGGCTGGTAATACATCATTATTATTTATTTGTGATTCAGCAAAGTAGTAGCGAATGGACATGTGGTTCGGTAAAATGAATACACTGGTATATTACCCACTTGTTATTTAAGCATGTTAGCACAACGAGGAGACCATCGCAACTGGTCTCGAAAGGAATCGTCCCCTTCTTCCCAGTGTGAAAGTTCAACACTACAAAAATCACATCTCAATTTATCTTCTCGGTTTAAATAATAGAAACCCGCTGCAGAGAGTTTATGTGCTGACAGAAAGCGTACAGGCCAAGATTCAAATGTTAACCAACGATCCTTTTCTGGTTTTAAATTTAACCCAGGTGGTAAACCGACTTGCTCACTTCTTGTTTTTGGTACTAAGGCCATGTGGTATAATAAAACTTTTTATTGTTATTGTTATTAACGTTGCACAAGAGCACGGAGTGCTTTAAAGCATAATTTATGCTTGTTCACTGTCTGTTCACTACGTTAGTGGCGCATTACCACACCTAAAAACGAACGAAATAGCCAATCTCTCAATCAATACTTGTAAATAAAACATTAACATTCATTGGCATTAAAAGATCAAAACACCATAAAAAAAATAAAAAAAATGTATGTCGAAACTAACAGTAACCGATCTACTTATTTTTTTAATAAAGCTGCAGTCATTCACATCCCCCTTTAACCAATATATAAATAAACAAGAAGTTCCGTGACGAACTAATGAGCCTACATTTCTTAAAATTTAAGATTCATGCCAATGATTAATCTATATGAATCTATCTAGAATAATGACGAAATTAAGTTAGTAATATCGAAATTTCTAATTAGTTCGAAATACTGTATACCTGGCATAATGTAGCCTAATAGAGAACTACAGTTGGCAGCCCTGGTGACTGAATATATTCTTAGTTCCATCTCTTAAGGTACAGAATACAAAATTTGGTTGAAGTCCAATGGATAGCATGGACGTTACATGCAGTTAAACATTGGATCCAACATCGCGCGTGAAATCATATTGGCAACAATGACATAGCCTACATGTATCGGTCAGAAATAATCTGAAATAATATGATCTATTGTTGTGTCAATTTTGAATGGAATCCATTAGTTAGTACAGAAATTACATGCATTTTAAAATTGGACCTATCAGCTGGCTTAGAATCATGTTGGCAGCACTCGCGTAGGCCTATATTAGTTACTCCAAATTAATCTAGAATGCCAGGTACTATACGTGTGCAAAGTTTAGAGCTATTGGCTTGCATACTTTCTGATATATTGATATTAGGGTAACAAAAATTGAGGCAGCATTTTTTAACAGTTGGCAGCCCTGGTTACTCTTAAGAATCGGCACAGTCATATCTGTTATAGTACACATAGGACACACGAAATTTGGTTGAAATCCAAATGATAGTACAGATGTTACATGTATTTAAAGTTGGAACTCTCAGCAGGCTTAGAATCATGTTGGTAGTACTGACGTATATAAGTTACTCTAAATTAATATAGAATGTAAGGTACTATACGTGTGCATAATTTAAAGCTGTCGGCTTGCATACTTTCTGATATATGGGCATTTGGATAAAAAAATTGAGAGCATTTATTAACAGTTGGCAGCCCTGGAGGCGCTTGGTGTCTATAAAACGGTGGACAGACGAAACTCTCGTGTGCTATACATTTATTAATATAAAACATTACAAATACTAATTAAATACGGACACTCCCGTCCTCAAACAGCGACAAAATTAAATAATTGGATGAATTTAACCTTTAACTTCACTGTTAAAATAAAATAAATATTAAGAATCCACTCTTCTGAATGCCATCTGCATTTCCAAAATACGTTCGGTGTTTATAATTGAAATAAAACCCCTAAATTGAAATAATACCATAAGTTCGGTTCATCATAAGTAATAATTACTCATATTACTCTACAGTACACATCACGAAACACCATTATATCCCTATAAAAGTATTTACACGCATGTGGATTGGATAACGATCAGTTGTTATCGTTTCCAATCTCTTTTAACTATTAACAATTTATCTACAACATTTTTACAATATCTAACTCGTAGCATTGTCTGTCTGCGAGTTTCACTGCCATAACTCGTCTTTGAACTTTTTGAAAAAAGAAAGAGTAATGTATGAAAAAAACTAGAACTACCTAAGTTACTCAACTTACCTTGCTTGTTGTAATAGTGTGTCATGGCCTAGCTCATGCTTTAACAATCCAGCTCTTGTTAAATAAATTATTAATAATAATATTAACAATGAAATATTGCTTCAATGCTTTCTCATATACTGCAATACAGACTCATGTGGAATAAATCTACAAATAGGCTTTCAACATCTCCACAAGATTCAGTTCCCAAAATATAGCTTCCCCTTTAAGCTGGCAGGGAAATTTAAAAACAACAACTTTCCACTTATTAACTCTGTTACAAATATTCCCAACGTCAACATGATAGATTAGAATCCACTTTGCAATATAATATAGCTTCTTTCATGCTCTATTATTACAACAATGCGTTCTTCCAACAATTAAAAGTATGCAGACTATCTCCTATGTAAGACATGTTTCACATACTTTCAGTACTTCAAGGAATTAAAAATCCACAATATTCATCATTACAAGTTAATAATAATACCTCCCTGCTTGTCGTTCATAATTATTGCAATCAACGATGCTTAAATTATCTCTCCTCATTCTAATGCAATCTGCATTTCCTACTCAAACTGCTTTAAATGTTCCATTTGAACAAGTATAGTCCTTACAATTCGTTTTAGTAACTAACAAAACTTTTATTGAGTTTCTGTCACATTTCAAACCGCCTTATGCGTAATATTAAGTGATCAGCTGTTATCGTCTGATACTCAAGAAACATCAATTATTTTCGTTTAAAAATTGACAATCATAATATTGTCCTGTTTTACAAAGTCTATCTCACATTACTTTAATGTTCAAAAAAGAACCAATATAAAATCAAGTCTTGCACACTTATAAGGAAACTATCTAATTCCTAATTCCTACAAAAATCCGGTCGAGTTAAGCACATCTCCCATCAAAATATTAACGAAATATCTAATCGCACACAAAAACTAAATTTACGGTAAAATCCACCACAGTAAAGTCTCGTCGAAGAATAACAAGTAGTTCCGTTAAGAACTATACAGCCTATTTTCATATATCCTACTCATGTTAATTGCCTCTATCAACATACAAAATTTCAGTTTGATTGTTGTGATAGATTCGGGGATATTGAGAACCGTCTAACTACTTCATATGGTCGCCAGGTTGGAATGTTATTTATGTACTATTACATGAAGATTATTGTGTACGTGTGGTATTCAAACTTCAAACGCATGATTAGGACACAAGAAGTCAAAACGAGATTTTAAAATTTCGCACAGCTGCCATCTTGTGGTTATGAAAACAATTGAAATAAATTAGATGCCAGTGGATTAACATTTGTATAAGCATTTAACGTGCAACGTTTCACTGCACTCGGATGGCTAAATCGCGAGAAACATCCATTTAAATACGTATAGTTCGCGTCACCGCCATGTTGGATTTGTGCTCACTAGGTTACTGAAAGACCCATAGTTGAACTTACGTCCATATCCTCTATGAACTTTAAAAAATCAGTTTGATTGCTGTAAAAGATTTGTAGATATTAAGAATTGTCAAAATATTTCGGATGCTCGCCATTTTGGATTGTTATATGTATAGGCCATGGAGTTATGTACCATTGAAGGAAATTTATTCCGTAGCTTCATTATTCAAACTTTCACTTCGATCGCGTGATTACGACACAAGAAATAAAAACTTAGTATTTAAATTTCGGACATCCGCTATCTTGAGGTTATGTAAACAATTGAACTAAATTAGATGCCATTGAATCACAATATGTACAATCGTTTACTGTACCATATTTCACTGCGCTCAGATGGTTAAATCAAGAGAAAAGTCTATTAAAATGTTTCAAATTCACTGGGTCGCCATGTTCCTTTTGTACTTTACAGGTTTTTAATAGTTACGTTGATAAACTTGTAGCAGTGCTCTTTATCAACGTACAAAATTTCAGGGTGATATCTGTAATAGTTTCGGAGATACTGAATGCTGGTGAAATATTTAGCACAGCCGCCATGTTGGATTGGTGTAACAGAATAAAATTTGAAGGGCACGGTCGGGGTTGGCCAGAATGGTGCTATGATGATCTTACCGAGTTTCATTGAAATCGCTAGAGCCATTTAGAAGTTATTAGGGGGGACATACACACGAATCACACGCACACATAGACACACGGACAAAAGGCGATCTCATAAGCCAATTTTTGTATAAAATGAAAAAAAGGCTAAAAATCAAATCTAAATTCAAAAATATTTACGAAATCCAAATACTAAATATTCAAATCGACAAATTATTAAAAACATTGAAAAAGGTTCCTCGTGGAAATTCTAAATACTCTACAAAATTCTACATAAAGGATTCTGTTCTAACTTTCGATGTCTTCAACAGCTGATGGAATAAATATATCAGAATGATATACCGGGACTCGTTCTGATGTCTCCTCTTGGTGTCACCTTGTTCTCTTCAGCCATCTGGACTGCGTCTCTGCTGCCTCGTTGTGATGTCTCCTCTTGATGTCACCTCATTCTCTCCAGCCATCTGGACTGCGTCTCTCGACTCGAACTAAACTCGCTCTCGCTTGCCCTAGTTCTCAAAACAAACTGGGATCGTGAACTGGGTCTACCCTTGTTCAAACCATCTTTTTATTTCTTGCTGTTGCTACCAGTTGTTTCTTGAAGTCATTCTGAAGTTGAATTTTGTCGAGAGTATTTTAATTAATTTTATTTTTGGATTTTGACAACTTTGAGTATTTTTAAGTCACTCCCGATCTTTCCATACTCGTAGTTGCTGTTAGCTAGTTACCGTAGATCTTTCCTTTTTCTCATTGTAGTGATCACTGTTGCATGTCTACTCGGTCATTTCCACTTCCATTTCAATATCGAAAACAATTTCGAACCTTGCAGGAATGAATTATCTTCGAAGAATTATGAAAATTTTTTGACTGGAATTCCTCGAAATCTCCTTCGAAATGTTCATAATATTTCACTTAGAACTGTGAAAAAGCGTATGCAATCTCGTAGAAATTATTAAAGTTCTTTAGTTACGAAACAATCGGCGTTACGCTATTACTGAGAAATTTTAATGAAAATCCATCGTTGTAAAAATGGTTATATTTCCGTAGAATGTTCGTAATATTTCACCTTCCAGAAAGTTCAAATATTCAATTCAAATATGAACTCAATTTACAAAGTTCAACAATGTCACTCGGTCTTCATAGTGGAAAAAATGTCTAAGTCCTCGACTGGATTAATGTTATATTTCACAAAGTTGAAAATTTTACAAGTTCACAATTTTGTAGTGCGCCTTTCCTCAAAACCTTGACCGCCGGTACTCTCGCATCCGCCGTCAACTATAATCTCACAGGACCGTGCCTGGACTAGAATTTAACAATACGTCCAACTCCTTCAAAGAACCAGATTAAAAACCCTCTCCTGAAATGGCGCATTTCCTCACGAAAGAAATTTGGCGCTCACGCTTCGTGAGAATCGTCATATTTTCTCAAATACTTCCAATCTTAACAATCCAAATATATAGTAATTTTCGTCTGGAAATTTGCTCTATTGTTAGTGTAATCATATTTCTTCTGGTACTACTGTAACAATTATTTTTCTCTAATTACCGACTTCGATATTTTGTTACTATCCCGATCGGGTCATATGACAACAAAGTAGTAATCGCCTCGTGCCGTGTCACACTCCAGTTATTATTTTATTTGCTGCTCGCGGTAATTTATAGTTTATTGTATTCTATTTTTAGACTGAGTCCCTCTTTTTCATCCGAAAACCTGTGTTGGTGGCCTGTCTCATCATGTGACTCTGCTTCATGAAGCTTTGTGTCAATATCCAGCGTCAATAGAATCTCATTTATGCAATGTAAAACTTGGAGACATTTCAATTCTGAATCTCAGACTAGAAATTCTGACCCAATATATATATTTGAACGTGAGGTATATTTAAGCAGTCATGGAATCTTATACGTTTAGATAATCTGAAAGTTAATTTTAGTTTTATTACTTTGGTTATCATGTATTCCAATACAGTAAGTAGGTTAGTAAGCAGAATCTAAACCCACCCGGCGTTGCTCGGGCGGCGTCCATGTTAAATAATTAATATGTGGTTAACCTATGGTCGGATTTTAACATGAGACATGTCGTAGTGCCCCCGTAAATTGAATTATCCAGAGACCATAATGGCAGCATTTGGGAGAGTCCAAGTAAAGTTGTAGCCGTCATAGTTATTACGTGTATGGGTGACGTAAGCACGGCTGGCTCATAGCTCAAGCGAGAAGGGAGGTTCTGGTGATGTGCGTGATGACGCAACAGAATTTTCGAGAAACCTCTGGAAGCAATGTGCAACACCTAGAAGGAAGTATAGTATTGTCTCTTGGTAGAAGTTACGCTATTCGTTGGCTGTCTTGAACCAGTGAGCGAAAGTCTTAGTGAAGACGGGATTTAATGCAATTATGTTTTTTAGTGAAAATTCGCAATTTAAGGCTCTGGAAAGATATATTCTGCATAAGAAATGGAAAGGAATTAAAAAGGCATTATATCTACTACTTTAAAATCTTCAAATTGGTTAATTAATGCCATAGTTGAATATGAATAATGACGCAATAGAAATTGTGGAAGGGATAGAGAATACGCCCCCTTGGTCTGACTTATTCAGGAAAGGGAGTAGAGAATTGTTTTGCTTCTGATATATACAGTTGTCTAGTGAAGAGTGTTACTGGGTTAACATAGTCCCATTTAATTCGAGTGAGGAGAATGTCCACTCGTGAAGAAAGCAGTTTGGGTAAGCAGAACAGTGCATTATATGATATCTCAAACTAGGTGAAGTTAAAACGCAACTATATGGTGAAATATCTCATGAACATTATTTGAAGTTAGGCTTCAACTATCATTAAATTCAAGAAGTATAGGACTGTATAGTGCCTGTGTAAAAACTAGAACTTTACAGCGTTGATAATTTGAGAAATATTAACAGTAGAAGACGAATTACAAAAGTGTTTTTCACAGATCCCATTATCATGATTCGTGCTTCGCACATCGAACATTCAGAAGGCAGGCGTACTGCAAGTTTGAAATAGAACTTTGTTCAGTTGGTGCAACTTATAATTACATTACAATGGCAATTAATACTCATCAATTATATATATTCGACATTGATATGGAAGTCGTGATGGAGTATTAAACAAATTATGCACCTGGGGCACATTAAGATAGCGTGAAGATGGAATTACTATAGACAGTATTCTTGGAATACTAGCATAGTGTAGGTAACCAGCTTATACACTATTGCATATCTACAAACGCTGATATTAGATCCATACAGCAGTGGAAAGTTATTCATTCTCCACTTATATGAATATTTCTGCTTCGATTATACGATGGATTTCACTGCTATTCTTCGACGTAGAACTTTTTTTTAAAGAATATCAAGATAGGCTCGGGTATATCCCAGCACAAACAGAAGAAGTTGCCAGAAGGATGTCTCTCGTTAACACGGATGAGTGTATTCCGGGGAAAGAACCTTTTCTGTTCTCTGAGGTCGCAGGTCCGATGTTTGAGTACATTCCAGATTTGTACTCTGGTAATATGGGAACATCTATAGTATTCTGTGAATACTCTTCAAGAACTTCAGAACTTCATTTAAGGTAGCTGTGATTTTTATTTGTTATAATGTAAGCTGTATAGTGAAATTTGAGCAACTGTCTTACTCCATATTTTGTAATGTTAATGTTCTTGTATGCTGTACACTTCAGAGGTGTCTTATATTTTCTTCAGTGTCTTGTGACTTTAGTCTTTCATATTTGAACTTTAACTTATTTTTGAGGATCAGTTCAAGCTGACATTTAAATATTCTTTAGAGAATGAGAGTTCATTTAGCAGTCACGGTTTGACTTTTAAAATAACTAGTTTCTATTTCAAGTTAGAATTTAGACATCGTGTCATCATTTCAAAGTAACGTCGTTGTTAACTGACTTTGAGCGTTTTTCTGTACGATTTCAAGAGAGAAGAAACATAGAACTTTATTATTAGAGCGTTAAATATGTAACGTTACGACGATCTATGGAATTACTATTGTCCTTTAAAACGTGTTCTTAAATCAAGGACAATCTTATTAGAGAATGAAAAACATTTCGACAAAGACAATCCTTTTGTAACTTGAAAAGTGAATTAGCTTTATTCAGTTAACATTTGAGAAAAATACTTTTTGGTAGAATATTTTCATATCGTAGGCTAGGATATCAATGCTTGCATATTCCAGCCTAGATTGATTTCTATTCGACTTTATTTAAATAATCTGCGATTATTTAAATTCTCTTGTGTGTACTATTTTGCCGTATTGCTGCAATAATATTACAAGGATTTATTTTGTGATAGACAAGTGAGGAGAATCAGCTTTTTTTAAATATATATTCCTCATATTTGTGACAGGCCGATTTTTTAATGTCGTCTTGTTAAGTAAACTCACGGTGGTTAAAATCATGTAACAGTTTGAATCCATTTTAATAATTGAGAGTTCGTAGAGAAGAACGTTGGGATGTATCAATTTAGCTCAGTAGACGTGTTGAAAGTCACTGATTGGGAGAGCCCTTATTGAAGGATGTTTTTTTTTTCACAGAGATGTTTATAGCAAATAATAAATGGTGATTTTGTTTAAACATAGTGGAAGTTTTTTTTTTCATATATGATGAAATATATGAGGTTGTTGAGCCATAGTGTGTGCTCAAGCGAGGTTTTGCCGCAAGTTTAAAGATGTTAATCCCCTTTCATAATATACGCATGTAAATTTACTGTTTGTTTTAACAAGAGAGTGTGAGTTGAAAATCTTTTTGATTGCGGATAAAAATTCATGTCACAGATATTCCTATTAAAATTTATTAACCACGAATATGTAACTACATACAAATAACCTTTATCGGTCGCTTGATTTGAACAAACTTAGTAATTATAACCTGATATGACGTGTGTGTAATGTATGGAATTGTTTAAAATATATAGACTGTGTGTGTAAATAGTTGAATTCGTTTGTCGATAATATCTACTTTAAATTTATTTAAAGATAATAAGCATACACTTATTTCAGTGTTAGCGTTTTTGTCCATGTTCAGGCAGCGCTGTATATAATCAGAAATCATGTAATTAAATTTGTAACTTAATAATGTTCATAAGGGTCGATTTAAAATGTGTTTAATAGAATATTTTTGCGAATGAAAGCAGTGAGAATGATTAAAATTTGTTAAGAGTGTCTGAGGAACTGCATTGGTCTCGAACAATGTAGAGTATGAATGGAAGTGTGTATATAAAATTTCATGACATTCTGTAGCTTAGTTTAAGAGATTTGTTTATGATGTAAATGAGTTGCGTATTCGAGAAAGATTCTAGTAGGTCGCCAGTGTCCGGCCGCATTTCACGGAGGGGCGGCACAGTTGCGTGCTTGTCTCCTTCATAGCCCATATGCTCGTCCAAGGACTTGTGTATCGAGGTCAATCAACTCTATAGACCTGTGTATATAGATCACTGAAATGAGTAAGTAGTCTCTGATGCACAGCAATAGAGCTGAGTGCTACTGTTTGCTACTAGTCTTTGTCATTTTTAAATGATGTTTTTACTAGCTTCCCATTGTCCTATTAAGCTCAAAATTTTTGTGTATATGTTTTACAGTCCAGTAGAGGCTAAGGCGTGTTTGTGATGGCTTCACAAAGCCCAGATTAATTCAGATTTTCTTAGTGTATATATTTTTTTTTTGGTGTTTAGATTGTTCCCTTTTATGTGAAATAAATTTTATACTGTTCAGTTTTCATGGTCTTTTGACTTGTGTGTTCATTATAAATATCATTAATGCGAGATATTGTGCGGTCACATTTTTTGAGATTCAGTTCAACCCCCATAAACCCCGAGAATGGTAAGTAAGGTAAGTGTTTTCCCCGTGTAGTTTGGTGTGTTCCACGATATTCTTGTAAACTGCTCTGCTATGATCCCGATAGTGTTTGTCAGAGCGATTTCTAGTGATGCAGTAGAGCCGGTGCATTTGGAGATAGGCAATCCGATTGAGGGGACGGATTTCTGACAAACGGCTTTCTGGATTATCGGGTACAGTAGGACTTGGGGTGATGTCCCCTTTGCTATGAACCACTCTTTATATATACAGTATTTTTAAATGAATATTTTTGTTTTTGAAAATAGGCGATATTTTCAAAACTAAACATGATAGAACATTGTGCAATTGCTTAACCCAATGGCCTCTATGTACTTTATCGTTAGAACACAACATTATATTTTCTCCATTTTTATTGAAAACAGTTCAATTTTGAAATTGGCTATATTTTGGAAACTAGGAATTTTACAAAGGTTTGTTTGACGTACATGAAAGGTCTTTACCCCCTCTACCTGTAAACCACGTTTCAAGTCTCTAGGTCAAAAACTGTGCAGTAGTAGTGTTAGAATGGTGATTCTCCTCACAGTCGCGTGCGTGCTTGAATTCGTATGGCTATGTTGGGAAAGGGTTAGGTGTGTGTGGGGGGGGGGGGGGGAGAGGGAAGATTAGGGTTGAGTGAGGGATCGTTCAGATGGTATTTTTTCTGCTCTATGTGATGGTGAGCTTATTTTTTAAATTGGTTGGATTTCGAAACTAGATTTTGGGGTAAACATGTGTTTTTAACATTTTTGCTGATATCTCGGGAACCCATAAAGCTAGAACCATGTGCTTGGATTAATTTTTTTCAACGCGTTGCCCTCTTGCTGAGGATGCCTGTGCCGAGTAGGATGGAAATACCATTTTTGGGGTTAAAACGTGATTTTAGACTTTTTGTTGTATTTTGCGATCCGATCATGTTACAGACGTGTACGAAGGGTCCTAAGACTCGAGGTAACGCCCTCTTTGAAATGTGATAGTTATGTTTTGAAAAACGAATTACAAAGGGCGTAATGTTTAAAATTTCTCACGTGTTTTTTAATTTTAAATGAAGAGTGGCGGTAGACAGAGAGACGGTACCGCTGGGCATGTGTTTGAACGAGACTGTCGTCGGCAACGGTGGCCGTGCACCATAGAACAATGGATATTTTGGCGGGGCTGTGTACGACTGGGCAAGGGTGCGTTTTTGAGATATATCCTATGACAAACGGACGAAGGCTAATATCCGAAAATGCATAAAGAATGCTAAGATTATTTTTTACCCCTGAAGGAAGTCTTTAACGTGTTACTAAACGGTGATAAATAACAAGACATGATAATTCTATGATGCAAATAAACAAGAACTTGGTTACGTCTCGCTGGAAACCAGACCAGAATCAGTGGAACCTGCTTGGGCCTGGCTGAAGTGCTTGCTTACACTGAATACAGTACGTAGCCAAGCCTTGTGAGATCTGCTGATATGACAAGAATATTCGTGTGGGTAGGAAGTACAGTATCAGTTTACTTGGCTGGTGGCGACTAGCAGGTCTGGCGTTTAAACTGCCGCCATTTTGGTACTGCCACATTAGTACTTTTGGTGTATAAGAGGCGGACATTTTGGTTCTCTATTAAAAAATGAACTAGTATAAGGTACACGAATATTATGAAGCTTAAGGAATGTGCGGAGGCGTGTGAACATGTGAGAGACAGAGAACCATTCAAGGTCAAACGATGAGAAAAATGCAGACACTCATTGTTGCTCAGCTGATTAATAAAGACTACGTTAGTAATGCACTTACTGTTTTAGCAAACAGATGTATACTGTAGAGCTCTGTATTGTGAACTGAACTAAACTTTGGAATAAAATCCTTTTTGTTTTCGGTAAGTACATATTAATGATTATTCTAATGACGTAACACTTATTAACCTTAAATTTGTAGTTATTGATAAGGTAATTATTGTTTTTTTTACTTGTTTGCAGATAACCGGTATACCTGTCATGTCTGAGAGAGAGACCATTGCACTTTTGAGCCCAGCAGAAGGAAACAGCAAGCCATTACAAGTCAAGGTGAGATTTAAAAAAAAAACTGTTTGATTTTTGTTTGATATTTTTTTATGAATTACATGCTTTAACCTGAATTTAGGTATTTATGGCGGTTTATTTTATTTATTTTTAAAAAGTTGGAAAGAAAAGCTGTATCGCTGTAGCAGTCGCTGAAAACCCCAACGTGCGAGAGTGCAACTATTCTTCTTAGGCAGTGAACTATTCAAAACTCAGGTAAACCTAACTTAAAATGATATCCCATTTTACCACTACTGAAAACCCTTAGACAAAATTCATTACCTTTATATGACTGGGACAATGACTCCTTTCTTGGTTAATGGCTGTGTATTGACAACCGGCACAATACCATAATTGTTGTTGACCGGGAAAGTACAAGGCCACGTTTGATTTTTTTAAATAAAAATTTAAATTCAACCGACGTGTCGTTCCCTATGGACTCAAATAATATCCACAGCCTTGAACAAGATAATATGGACAAAACGATATGACATTTATTTTTAGCCTACTTTTCACATTTTGCAAAAATGAGGAAAAAGTAGACTTATGTCTGTCTGTCTGTCTGTCTGGCTGTGTGTGTGCACCCCCCCCCCCTATCAAATCCTAAACGGCTGGAGCAATCGAAACAAAATTTGGTAGGAGTAAAGATCTATACCTGAATATATCACGACCATATTTTAAAATTATGTCGGTGCTACCAACTGCTGAAAAATAGCAATTGAAATTTCAGCTCCATGTTGGATATCTTGGAAGGTATGAATGGGAGCTATTTCAAAATTCGCTCACGTATAGATAATAATATTGCAGTTTGATTTCCAGGAGGCCATACATGGCAGTGTTGCCAAAATGATTATAAGCCTGCTGATAGGTCCAATTTTTAAATGCATATAACTTCTACGCTATCAATTGGAATTCAACCAAATTTCTTGTGTGCTATGTATACATAAACAGATATGACTGAGCATATTTTTAAGGTGGCCATATACACTATTTTTCTGAAATTTCACTTTTTTTAATATTCATTTTGTAGGAAATTTCTTCTAGTTTTAGAAAATGTATGGTTCATAAATATACCGTCAATCTTTCATGTCAAAATAAATTATTTACTGTAAGCGGGCGCAACCGTTCTGTCTGACAGCTGTCATGTCTGGCGTATCAGCAGATCTATAAAATTCCTTTTGAGCCTAAATTGACTTTCTCTTTCTCTATCCCACTGGTTTCACTCCTGGCCGTTGTAAGTGATTTTTGATAGGCGGCAAAAATCACGGCACGCATGTGATTCGTTGTTGGGATGTTAATGAACCCATTTGAATTCAGTAGGCCATGTACATAGTGGCAAAATTGACTTTCTCTTTCTCTATCCCTCTGGTTTCACTCCTGGACGTGGAAAGTGATTTTTGATAGGCGACAAAAATCACGGCACGCATGTGATTCGTTGTTGGGATGTTAATGAACCCATTTGAATTCAGTAGGCCATGTACATAGTGGCAAAATTGACTTTCTCTTTCTCTATCCCTCTGGTTTCACTCCTGGACGTGGAAAGTGATTTTTGATAGGCGACAAAAATCACGGCACGCATGTGATTCGTTGTTGGGATGTTAATGAACCCATTTGAATTCAGTAGGCCGTGTTCATAGAGGAAAAATTGACTTTCTCTTTCTCTATCCCACTGGTTTCACTCCTGGCCGTGGTAAGTGATTTTGATAGGCGAAAAAAATCACGGCACGCATGTCATTCGTTGTTGTCATGTTAATGAACCCAATGAATTCAGTAGGCCGTGTTCATAGTAGTAAAATCAATCTCGGGATTTTCCGCCAACACAAAGTTCCTCTTTTCTCTACTAGAAAGCGCTATAGTGTCAAGAAGCTTAGATATCTAACTTCCTTGACTTTCATAGCGTTCCAAGGAACGACAAGATTCGATATGCAAGCTGCCCTCTGGGCATCAAATAACAAGATGAAGGAGGACCATACAGCTTTCAAGGAAGGATCTGTGTATGTCCCAGGAGGTATCTGATGTGATCAAAACAGAATGTGAGTGAAGACATACTAAGTAAACTTTAAATGCGATTTACTCATTAATTCGTGTCCTGACATTTGAAGTCATGGAAAATGCTTTAACTTTTGTCACAGAAATGGTATCAGCTTGATTTTTATTTCAAATTAAAGCTAATACATGTATCTATGTTCCCTACCACTAAGAAAATGATATTCATAAAAATGTAATCTTAACAACTTTTTACACACTTTTGTTAAACAAAATTTCAAGAAACTTAAATTGTAATATAATTTTAAAACCCTTACTTGTGACTAATTCAAACAACAGTGGTAGAGAACATTCCCCATGTTAGATTGTTTTTGTTCAAGGTTCATGGATTTTGGTTAAAATATGTGAGAGATAGAGGACTTTAAGTACCCCTGTGTAAATAGCAACAAATATTTTTTCATAAACAATTAACATAAAATTTCTGTAAAATGAACTCCAAAATCTCTTAGTTTGATCATGATAAAACAACAGAAAATATTAACATTGCTAGAGATTATTCTTTTAAAAAATTATTCCTAGTGTATATGACTACCTTAAGAGACGTAGTGATCCGAGTCGATGTTTAGGCTTTTCCTTACTTTAACATTCAGGATTTCCTTTCGGTTTTTGGTCGTTATTGCGACATGGTCGATCTGGAACTCTCCCAGCATCGTGTTAGGAGATACCCAGGTTTTCTTCTTGCTCGGGAGTGCCTTGAAGTATGTGGACATGAGTTTCAGGTTGAAATGTCTGCAAAACCCGATTAGTCTTTCTCCATTTCTGTTCGTTCTTTTATGTGCTGGATAAACCCCCACAATTTTTCTATATCTTCTCTCTTTGCCTATCTGGCATTGAAATCGCCAACCAAAACTTTTACGTGATGTTGTGGAATTTTGGAGGTTGTGTCTTCGAGAGTTTGCCAAAAGTTATCCACCTTCTCAAGATTTTTCTTGTTATCTTCATTAATAGGGGCGTGTGAGTTGATAATTGTATATGCATCAAAATAGAAAGATATCATAATACACTGCTTTTCATATGTCAATCATAAAACTGTGTATCTTGCTAGGAAATGTCAGAGAATATGCTAATGTGTTTGCCCTGAATTCCTTTGTGAGTCAACTTCATCATTTCCCCATATCCAGCTCCTGCTGGGTCGGGGTATTTATGGCACTTCTCCACTTTCCTCCCTCAATTCTTCTTCCACGATCTTGTCCCAGTCCAGATTCCTTTTTCTCACGCTATTCTTCACTGAATCGATCCACCTTGTTCTAGGTCTTCCCCTTGCTCTCCTACCCTTGCACTTGGCCTCCAGCATCTGTCTTGGTATTCTATTTTCCTCCATCCTCTTTACATGTCCAAACCACCTTAGTTTATTCTTCTCAATTCTCTCATTCAGTTTTCCCATCCCAACTTCCTTCCTAACATCTTCATTCCTCACTCTGTCTTTCCTTGTCATACCTATCATACTTCTTAGGAATTTTATTTCACTGGCTTGGATTCTACTCTCTTGCCAGCTTGTCAGGGTCCAAGTCTCAGCTGCATAAGTTAATATGGGTACATAGTACACTTTATACATTACCTCCTTGTTTTCCTTGGTACTTCCTGATCCCAAATAAGTTTTCTTACACTTTGATAGAATGCATTGCTCTGCTGTACCCTCCTGCCAATCTCCATGTCCAACCTACCAGTTTGCATCAATCCACTTCCTAGGTATTTAAACGTGTCCACAATTTCCAAACTCTGACTTCCAATTTTTAGTGCCCTTTCCTTGTCTTTCCCCTCTTGTCATCACCATGGTCTTGCTTTTCTCTATACTGATTTTCAGGCCGTACTTCTGAATATTTTCGTTCAGTGCATCTAGTTGTTTTTGCACTTCTTCGGTGTTCCTTCCCCAGACCACAATATCGTCTGCAAATAATAGTAACTTCATTTCTTTATGTCCATATGCTTCCTTTGTTTCCTTTACAATTTCATCCATTACCATTATGAACAAAAGAGGTGACAGCACACTCCCCTGTCTTAGTCCAGTCTTATTCTTAACCAATCTGTCTTTCCAACTGGGGTCAGTACCCTGCTAACACAGTTGTTGTACATTGCTTCCACCATTTCTCTTCCCAGTCTCTTCTTAACCATGGTTTCCCATACCTTCTCCCTGGGGACACTATCATATGCCTTTTCTAGATCTATGAAAGTCATGAACAAACCCTCTCCATATTCCCAGTTCTTTTCCATCACCTGCCTCAAGCTAAAGATTGGGTCCACTGTGGATCTTCCACTCCTGAAGCCATACTGCTCCTCTTGCAACTCTCCTTCCACCTTTCTTCTCATTCTTCTGTCTAATATCCTTTCCAGTATTTTTACCATCTGTGATATGAGGGTGATCCCTCTATAGTTATCACACACCTTCTTGTCCCCCTTCTTAAACACTGGTATTATTAGCCCTTTCTCCCAGTCTTCTGGTACACATTTCCGGTTCCACATACAATTTAACAATCGATACAGCCATTGCATACCAACAGGTCCAGCAGCCTTTATCATTTCTACACTGATTTCATCCACCCTTGTTGCTTTTCCCATCTTCATTTTCTGTACTGCTAATTCCACATCCAGCATTGTTATATCATCTTCTGTTATAGAGTCGTCAGGCTGTGTCACTTCCATCTCACCAGTGCAATTGCTCACATTCAATAGTTTATCGAAATACTCCTTCCATCGCCCCTTTATCTCTTCTGGGTGTATTAACAACTCTGCATCTTCCTTTTTCACCATCTTTGTAGTAACTCTTTCTTTCGTCTTACTTCTTAGAAGTCCATACAGCATCATTTTAATGCCACCTACATCTGTTTCCATTCTTCGTGTAAATTCTTCCCAACTTTTCTTCTTTTCTTTTCCTACCACTTTCTTACACCTCCGTTTGCTGTCGTAATACTTCCTTTTGCTTTCTTCTGTTTGATCTCGGTTCCATTCTTTCCATGAACACTTCTTTCCTTTCGCTGCTTTCCTCACTTCCTCATTCCACCACAGTGTATCCTTCTCTTTCACTCTTGTTGACGTCCTACCACAAGCACTCTGCTGCCCAAGCAAATGCCTTTGTAAAGTGGGACCATTCCTCTTCTACGTTTTCCACTTCAGTAACTGGGATTTGTTGTTTCTATCTCTCCTGAAAATCTTCCTGTACAGCTTTGTCATTCAATTTCCATACTTTTATTTTACTTTCTCTTATCTCCTTTAGGTTTTCCAATTTTCCCCATCTAAATTTTGCCACCACAGCTCTATGGTCCCCATCAAATGCTTCTCCTGGTGAAGCTGTCACATCCATCAGCTTTCCTTTCCACCAGGAAGTAGTCAATTACTGATTTTGTTCTTCTATCACCCCACCCATATCTCGTAATTTTCCTGCTGTTTTTCTTCCGAAACCATGAATTACCCACTATCAGTCCATTCCTTTCACAAAAGTTTACAAGATCCTCTCCTTCCCGGTTCTTTTCCCATATCCATATGGTCCAATGACTTCTTCCTTTCCTTGTCTCTCATTTCCGACTTGTGCATTCATATCTCCCATGATCACCTCTTCGACATCTGAAATTACTCTTTCTACATCCTCCAGGAATAGTTCAATATCTTCTTCTCTGTTTCCAGTCTGTGATGCATACACTTGTATGAAGTCCATCAGGTCATTCTTCATCTTCGTTCTAATTTTCATTATTCTGTCACTCACACACTCTACCACTTCAACATACTCCTCCAGTTGTTTCGAGGTAATCAGTCCCTCCTTTGTGAGTATAAAAATAAAAGCAGCCTTGAAGCCATTCTACAGTGTTGCCATATTAACAATTAATATTGCGTCTTTCATAATAATAATAATAATGTTATTGGTTTTACGTCCCTTTTAACTACTCTGGCTTTTAGAGACGCCGGGGTGCCGGAATTTTGCCCCGAAGGGGATCTTTAACGTGCCAGAAAATCTACTGACACGGCTCCCACGCATTTGCGCACCCTCAAATGCCACCTGACTGCGCCAGGATACGAACCTGCAACCTTGGGCCCAGCAAGCGAGAACGTTACCCCTGAGCCACGCAGCCAGGCTTGTGTCTTTCAGTCGGTCAACATAAGAATCAGTCCAATTACTGGAATATGTGAAAAAACTGAAATAAATTACAAAGGATTAAGATTTATATATATTATTGAGGACTATTGAGGAAAAAAACTCAGGGATGACATGTTTTTGCTCGTCAAGGGAGCATCATCAGATCCAAATATACAAGACAAATAGCCCTACAAAACACCATCAAACCTGCAGTTACTGCCCTCTGAAAACAAAATACAAGAAAACCCGTTAGGAAACGTAGTGAGCGTGGTAACTACTACTGAAACATATTAAGGCATTAAGCCGAAAAAATAACTATTCAATTCAATGTCACAAAACTTAGATATGACTATACCATCAACAAATATAGTATTGTATACCCAAACTAATCTATCTTCGTAGATTGTTGATTCTCGCCGCTATGGATTAGCCCTTAAGGTGCCGATAAATCGGCCGAGGGAGCATTTGATAAAAATGCCACTGGCCGATCTATGTAATTTTTTTGTTTTATTTCCAGACACACAGCGATTGAACTATTAATAAATATTTATTGCAGCCAAGTGGCCATTATGGGCAGTTATACGGTGTGCTTACAAATAATTATTAGAGGTAGATTAATCTTTACTGTATTCAACTATGCTCTTTGTCCGTTTGCTGCATGATGTGATGTGGTATTTGTCGCAGGGGTTATTGCACAGAGAACATATGCATTCTTCATTCGGTTCATGGTATTTAACATTTTTACAGATCTTGTGGTGGAAACCGTCTTGTTACCACATGTCTCATCTCCTGGTTCTCGTTTGTCCATCTTCTGTCCACCTTTGCTTCTGTTGCGTAGAATTCAAGCGGGATTTCGTTCTGCTTCTGATGTCTTATCTCGAGACGTTTCTTCATATTCTTAGTAGATGGCAGTTGTAGTCATAATCTGAGATCTTCGATGCAGTATGTTTCTTTTGTTAGGACATATGCCAGCCTGGACTGGGACGTTCTTGCAATTCCTAGCGCCCTTTTCAGGAAAGAGGTCTTTACTTTTTCAATTATGATTAGGTCTGTCATGAATAGCCTTTCCCATATCAGTTCTAGACCATATGTAATGACGGGGGTTATATTCGCGTGGAAGAGAATCATTGCTGTTTGTAGAGATAGTTTGGTAATATTGTTCAAATCATACATTCCTCAAATGGCTGCTGCTGCCCGTTCCTTTATATGTAGTGTAAAGGATTGGCACGTTGTCTGTAGGGTGAGGCCGAGGTATTTGTAGGAATTGACTGTCTCAAGTTCAGTCTCTCCCAGGAACATTTTGTTTTCGGCGGCTAGTTTTCCTCCTTTTCGGAAGGCCATATGCACTGTCTTCTTTTCATTTATACTGAGCTCATTTTCCTCCACCCAGTCCTGCAAGTTGCTGAGAACTTCTTGTAGCTCCTGCCTGTTTGTAGACCCCAGAACCATGTCATCTGCGTACAGGTAAAGGGATACTGCTTTTGTGTTTTCAATAGTCCGAATAATATCCGCTGTCGCGACGTTGAACAGAATGGGACTCAGTGGGTCGCCTTGTAGTACTCCGTTGGTTTGGGTGATCTCTCTTGAGGTTGATATCCCATCATGTATCTCTACTTTATTGAAAGCCAGGATGTTTTTTTTATCATATACTTGATTTCGGATTTCTCATCCATCATTTGCTCCAGTTTTATATTGAGCTTCGATCTGTTTAGTAGGTCAAAGGCCTTCGAGAAGTCGACAAATATTGCATGGAAAATTCCTTTAGGGTGTCTAAGCGCTTGTTCTATGTCATTCAGTAGATTGTTAGTAGCTTGAAGAGTCGACCTTCCTTTCCTGAACCTGAATTGTTGTTCGGGAATCAGTTGATCGACTGTCGGGATGAGCCTATTGAGCAGAATGTTTGAAAATACTTGGAATATATTGTTCTCTAGAGTGATTCCGCGGTATGAGTTTGGGTCGTTGTCTTCTCCTTTGCCTTTATGTAGAACCTTAATGATGGATTTTCTCCAATCGTCGGGTATTTCCCCTATTGCTAGGCATCTGTTAAACAGAGCTGACCATAGTTCACTTAGAATTTCCGCCGAGTCTTTCAGGATCTCATTGGAGATGCCGTCTGGGCCTGTCGCTTTCTTGTTTTTAGTCTTGCTGATTGTCACAATTACTTCTTCCGATGTGATGGGGGTCCCAATTCTACGCTTGTGTGTTATGTTGCGTTGTATGCCGCTTGTGACTGAGTTAGGTTCAGTACTCGTGAGAAGTGATTTTCCCATATGTCCATCTGAATTTGGCCAGATTTCCTCGTAGTCTTTCTTCTGATGGATATGAAGGGGTCTTTTAGTGCTTCTTCTGCTTCCATTAAGGCTTGTTTTTCTATGTATTGAGCCTTTTTCTTTTTCATGAGAATTTTATATTCCTTTCTTTGTGCTGCACATGAAGCGATTGAACTATTGTAACGAAGACAACGCGGGAACCAGTCCTTCTCAGATTATATCGATAAGTTAAAGTTCCGTGAATAACTCCATTATAACAGGTATTCGTTGAACAAGCAGCAGTCTACTGACTTCCCGTGTGCGTTATCTTCTGAAGTATATGATCTTGCCTGGAGCTTATTAATAAACGTGGTGATAAATATGGCTAGTTTCTTCAGCGAAGAGGAGATACATACGGTTTTAGTGCTAATTGAAGTGAGGGAGAGTGAATATTCTACTGATGGCGACGGCTTTGATTTTACTGACGAAAATCCACGAAATGCCGGAGGACTGTAAACGTATATCAATGTGGAAATTGATCGTACTTAATACCTTTTTGATTGAATTACTCTAAGCTTGGATATTTGTAAGCAATTAAATAAATATTAAAATTTTTATCACAAAAGATACTACTTAGATTGTGTAGGCTGTCAAATTTATATTAAGATTTCCAATTATTTTCTTTCTCAGAGGATTATTTTTACAGGTTTTATTACTACCCTAATGAAGGAAATTGTAATCATTTAGCTCCTAGTTCGTGAATAATTTGTTTACCTGCTAGAGAAAAAATACCAACACACTATCTTGAAAATATAGGTGGGAGGTAACACTTGTTATTTTACTGATGTTGTCTTGGTAATTTTAGCATATTCACTTATTAATTGCTGGGCATCAAAAGGGATAAGATGTCTCTCATCAAATCTTAACCTTTTTGGTGTCAAGCAATTAATTATTGGCGTTTCTCAATAAATTTTGCAACGCACATGGTATACGAAGAAGCTTATTCACCGCTAAGGCTTAATATGTGCGCCATAAAAACCCCTTTGGTAGCAAAATTGGCTTCGCA
Organism: Meconema thalassinum; assembly: GCA_946902985.2. Classification (NCBI taxonomy): domain Eukaryota; kingdom Metazoa; phylum Arthropoda; class Insecta; order Orthoptera; family Tettigoniidae; genus Meconema; species Meconema thalassinum. The sequence continues at coordinate 71,295,956 of OX336393.1, read as the reverse complement.
TTTGCTACATTCGAATAGTACCTATCTCTATGGGTTCTTACTTGTGTCTTAAGAGGTTTTCTGTTAACAAATTTGGTTTTTGCAGCTATATAGGTAAATGTGGCTTGCATATGCTACACAGGTATGGGAAAAGGTGTATCTTCAAATGTCCCAACAAATTTGGTTTGGCATATTCTACTTGGTCTTCTCACCACTATGGGTTAACTTGTGTATCTTCAAAACATTTTTGTAGGCAAATTTGCCTCCGCATGTGCTACACGAAAATGGTCTCTTCCCAGTATGGGTTAACATGTGGGTCTTCAAATTACTTTTCCGACCAAATTTGACTCCGCATATGCTACATAAGAATGGCTTCTCCCCAGTATGTGTTAACATGTGTGTCTTCAAACTACCTTTCAGACTAAACCAGGCTCGGCATGTGCTACACGAATACTGCTTCTCCCCAGTATGGGTTACCAAGTGTCTCTTCAAACCACCTTTCAGACTAAATCTGGCTCCGCATGTGCTACAAGAATACCGCTTCTCACCAGTGTGGGTTAACATGTGTGTCTTCAAACTACCTTGCTGACTAAATTTGGCTTCGCATGTGCTACATGAATAACGCTTCTCCCCAGTATGGGTTAAGATGTGTATCTTCAAACTACCCCTATGACTAAATTTGGCTCCGCATGTGCTACACATATAACGCTTCTCCCCAGTATGGGTTAACATATGGGTCTTCAAAGTACTTTTCAGACCAAATTTGAATCCACATATGCTGCATGAGAATGGCTTCTCCCCAGTATGGGTTAACATATGTCTCTTCAAAATAACTTTCACACTAAATTTGGCTCCGCAAGTGCTACACGAGTAACGCTTCTCCCCAGTATGAGTTAACATGTGTGTCTTCAAATTACCTTGTTGACTAAATTTGGCTTCGCATGTTATGCAAGAGTATCGCTTCATACCAGTGTGGGTTAACATATGGGTCTTCATAGTTCCTTTCAGACCAAATTTGACTCCGCATATGCTACATGAGAATGACTTCTCCCCAGTATGGGTTATAATATGTCTCTTCAAAATAACTTTCTGACTAAATTTGGCTTGGCATGTGCTACACGAGTACCGCTTGTCACCACTATGGCTTAACAGGTTTGTCTTCAAATATTGTTGTTTTGTAATATTATTTCTTTCAGATACAGTGCTGGTATTCTGTCCTCTAGTATTACATAATGCGTATATCTTCCTAGCAGCAGGATCCGAAATATCAGGACATCCCAGCCTGAAATCATCGGTATTAATTCAATGCAGTTCGCTCATACTTATGTTGAATTATCAGAGAATGGCGAATAAAACTTTCAGAATCCAAACATCTAACTTTTGAAATGATAACTGGACCAACATTCATTAATATCACTGCCAGGAATACTTTTCTTATCTAATACCTGCAACTGATCTAGTTTTTAATATTCATTGCTATGTTCTTCATCCAGTCCGAATATTTTCAAATTACTTATATACTATGCAAACAAAGTATTGCATCAAATCGGAGTATTTGGGTCACAGCTTTCCTTGATAAATATGAAATCTGTATCTATTTCAAAAGTATTGATTATACATGGAAATGGCAAATTATTTCCAGACACATTCTGTTTGGCAAAAGTCAACTTGGTCATAGATTAGTTAAATAATTGAAATTATTGAATGGTTACCGAAATTGTGTGCTAATTCATGCTGGCAGTGAAAGTGTTCAACTTATTTTACACCACATTGGCCGCTTTAACAACATGGATGTACGGGGATATGACTATTTAATAGTATCTGGATAACTGAAATCCACCTGACTTAGAAAGTGCGTGCTCGTACAGGTTACAGAATAATCCATATTATATTCCCTATATAATCGCCATGCTGGAATATGGATTAAGGTGGGAATTTTGGATACGCAAATCATGTGATTTCAAAACCAGATGGGCTATTATGCTTCAGTCTTGAATAAATCTCGGATGAATGGTTTCTTAGAGCTGCATAAATTGTATGGAGGTGAGTGATTAGCTTTAGGTCCAAAAAATATCACATACTATATATAACGGTGGCTTGTTATAATACACAGAAAGTGGGAACTCTTTAACATTAACCACTCCATATAGCGAACATTTATCCATCTCTTGGCTCACCACAATGTGACTCCCGTCTAACCACGTACTGTAGCTGGGAACATAAAATAAGCAATTTTCCCCACAACGATTCAATATCTCGACCTTCTATTTAGACGTCAACAAATTCACACTTTGTACACTGTTATTCTAAATAAATAATCGATATGTTACATTCTATGTTTCAAAATATCTGACATAAGTATCTCAGAGGTTTGTCAAACCTGGCACGATATCCTAAAACTGATGAAATAGAGTAAGATTTTTCACTTCTTGCACAAATCGATGCATATGCTTAAATAAATCCGTATACGCACGTGCAAAAAAGGCTGAGCTTTCGCACGGGCGGCGTATATGTTGAGTGACGTCACTCATTCTTGAGGTTACCATTGTATCTCTGCAGAACCTACACACCCTTACATCCGAAGGAATTCGTTCAAAATAAACTAATCTTGGTTATCTTCTAGAGCCCTTGTCCTCGACCCGTCCTTCCATAACAACTGTAAGGTTTCAATTGCAGTTGCCTTAGTATGTGCCATACCAAGCTATCTCCTTTATTCATAACCACTCGTCAGACTAATTTACTCTCCCCCAAACATCCTAATACCCTTCATTAAGTACTATATTTAATCTTTTAATTATCACTATTTTCCTACAACACCACAATCAAATATTTCTATTTTTAAATATTCGGGAGCAAAAACAATCCAAGTTTCGCATCCATATAGCGCCAAGCTCTAGGCAATAGCTTCAATAATGACTTTTTAATACATAGATCTATATTTAATTTAAACAGATGTCAACCCAATCTTTACATCTTATTTGCTTTGTCCATCCGGTGCCCAAGTTGGAGTCACCAACGTCTCTTAGTGATTCAACAGCCAATCGATTTCAATATTTTTATTTTAAATCTTCCTGCTGCATTCCGTTTATTCTGTTTCAAATACTATGATTTTATTATGAATTCTTTCCTCAACACCTAGTACACACCGTTTAGAAAAATGATCAAATACTCTGGTGATGAGGCTAAGATCACATTGTCGTTAGAAAGTCACAGAGACGAAACTACTTTATCTTCGTCCTCAATTCTACTTTAAATTTCTTTGACATTTCCTTCGTTACTTGCCATGTCTATAGATTGAAAAGTAGGAATGATAAAATGCAGTCTTACCTTATATCATTCTAAATACCAGTCTCGCTTACATATCTATCGAATCTAATAAACACCAGCTGGTTGTAGACACACTCAGAATCCTGAATTGTATTGCGAAACTTTCTAAACTGTCAAACAATATCTCCAATCAACATTATACACAGATTTATTTATAATAAATATGCCACGAACGTTTTCCTCTCGATCTTTATTCTAACAAGAACAGTCGAATACTTAATACATCTACCCTTGTTCCTCAGATTCTTGTTCACTGAACTTGTCTTTACCTAACTCGGCTGTCATCCCATCCATTGGTTTCATCATCATCATCATCAGCTTCCAAAGGCTAAAATACTTGTCGTTGCAGCCATTTCTTACGGTCTTCAGCAGTCCTCTTCATATTGGCATACGAGTCACATTCCATCGCCTTGACAATGTTCTTGAGATACGATTGTCTTGGTCGTCCCCTTGGTTTTCCCCCAAGTTTTTCCTAAAAAAATGACCTGGAAGAGAGTGTCATGTCTGAGTATATGTCCCATGGATTTTGCTTTCCTTTTTTTTATGGTGTTCAACAGGCATCGATTCTCCTGAATTTGGTTTAGAACAAGCTCATTTGTCTTTCTTTCTATCCAGCTTGTTCGGGTCATTCGTCTCCGAAACCACTTTTCAGCTGCCTCAAGTTTTGATTCTTCTGTTTTCCCAAGTGTCCATGTTTCACAATCATAGGTCAACACACTCCAAACAAAGGTTTTGAGAAATGACTCCCTTATCTTCAAGTTGAGGTGGCTATTGAGCTGCAAATTCTTCTTATTTTGAAAGGCTTTCTTCGCCAACGCTATTCTTTTCTTAATATCTGAGATGCAATTGTTGTCATAACTAATCACACTTCCCAAATAACCAACTTCAGTTACTTGTTCAATGGAACTATCATTTAACATTATATTAGCTAAAATGGGTTGTTTCTTTTTATCAACCACCATTAATTTTGTCTTCCGAGAATTAACTCTTAGCACAAATTTTCCTAAGGATTTCTGAAAAACTTTTAACATTCTATTCATTTCACATGCAGAGTTTGCTAAAAATGCAATATCATCTGCAAAGCGAATGCTATGAACCTGTAATCCATTAAATTGTAATCCTTTGGTTTTCTCTTTTAATGTATTTACTGCATCTTCCATATAGATATTAAAAATATATGGTGATAGAATACTACCCTGAATTACACCTCTTCTTATTTTTGCTTCTCTTTTATTGCCATTAACTGTTATTTCGGTAGATTGATTTTTATATAAGTTCAGAATAAGGCGCCTGTCTTTCCAGTCAATCCCGACTGTGGCAAATATAAGAAATAAGGTTTTCCAATTGACATTATCAAATGCCTATTCTATATCAATAAATACTAAATAGGTTTTTCGAGTAACTTCCAGTCTTCTATCTAAAATCTGACGTAATGCTAGGAGAGCCTCCCTAGTCCCTTACCTTGTTCTAAATCCATACTGATCACTAACCTGATGTTGTTCAATTTTCTTGCTTAGTCTATCGTTGATGATGATCAATACAATCTTTGATGTATGTGAAAGAATGGCTAATGTTCTTTAATTAGAACATTCACAAGCATTTCCTTTCTTGGGTAGTGTGATTGTTCGAATTGTAATAAAATCAGGAGGTACAATTCCGTTCTCATAACATTTAGTAATGATTCGAAAAAGGCATTCCTTAATGCTTACATCACAACATATTAAGAGCTCTGCGGGAATGTTATCTACACCAGTTGCTTTATTTCCTTTCAGTTTTGCGAGTGCTGCATAAAACTCTGCTTTATTTATAGTTGGACCTTTATCATCTTCTTCAATTAGTTCTTCATCTTCTATATAAATAGTATTGTCAGTAATATCTGGTCCATCATACAAATCTTCAAGGTATTCCTTCCATCGCTCGCATACCTTTTTATTTTCAAACAATAGCTTCTCTTTGGAATCGTTATCTACGTTGCTTGTGATGCGTTGTTGATAGCTCAATCTTTTTAAAATAAGCTTTGTCAGGTTTCCCTTTCTTCAGTGCATCCTCAATACCCATGCGTACTCGCTTCATCCAATTTTCTCCTTGCGACAGTTCCTTGTTATTTGATTATTTAGGGACTAATACGCTTGAGTGTCGATATTGCTAAATTTGTTCCTTTATTCAATAAGCTCTAGGATTTCCTGGGTTATCCGTTTCTTTTTGGGTTCCAATTTAGTAGATTTTGGCGGCTGTCAACTATCTTATCCAGCACTGATAAAACTTTGTTGATGATGCCAATAACAATCTTGAGCCATGGATGCTGGATCCAACAGCTACAATGGCAAAATTCAGGGGCGAATGCTGGTCATGAAAGTCAGGCTTGCTCTTCCATTCATGAATGTTGGTGGTGGTGGAACATGCATAGTTCTGAATGAATAAAATGTAGGCCTATACATCCTTTAAACGCTAAATCACATGATCATTTTAATTATCGGTTACATGAACATGCATTCAAACTGGTTACGACGCACCTTTTATTCCAGAAGGGCCAAAAAATAACAAATTTTCAAAATCAGACACATTTTATAATTATTAACACATCATGACAAACCAGTGATTATATAACGTTCTCACATACTGAACTTATTTCAGCTATTAAATCATATTGCATTGCAGACGACGCCCTTCTAAAAATGGTAGAGTCTTTCAGATGAGAATTGAATAGTCCTCCGAAAAAATGGATTTGATAAAAAGCTGTCAATAATGCACGGTTCGGAACCCATTCCCGCGCGTCAAATCATTCAGAATAGATGAGCGGTAACTTACACTATACTCGTCACTGTAGCTCTCAGACCAGAGCTTCCAAACAGCACATTACATACGTGACAACTTGTAGCCGGCCCTGGAGAGAAGAGACCTGCGCGCGCATACATTTCTCGCTGTGTCGACAGCTTCGCTGAAGCTCTGAAGACACGAGCAAGCCTCGCTGTACTCACCAAGATATATGCAACATGCGATTTGTATAACGCACATCTATTACAGATACGGTGCATATAGTAATTGTTTGAACTCGCCTGCTTTGGAAGAATATTGCGCTTGCGCAGCAAGCGTAGCATGCTCGGAGAAATCGCCCCTGGCAAAATTGTCTGTCATTGGTGGGATTCGAACTTCTTACTTCACCACGCTACGAATTGACCCTCATGGCTGTCATGACACACCACCTGGCGTTTTTTAGAGTTCACTACATATAGGCAACACGCCAACAAATAGGGTGCGGATTCTTTTAGCGGAATTACAGCGCCGTACGAGCAGTAAAACAAAGCGATTCATCAAATTAAAACCGCAAACGGCACAAATTGGCGGTCATTTACAACGTGTCTCAGTCATAGTACCGAAATAAATTTAATACAATATAAAGAAAGATGCGTCCACTAGGAGACTACAATTATGATGAATGCATAGTGATGTCTCTCAAAGAACAATTTTGTTAATTATATTAGGAGCTCATGAAAAAATCCACAGCCTGCTTCCAGTCTCCGACCGGGTCAGGAATGGAATGAATGAAGCCCCCATCTAGCGGCGAGGATATGAACTGTGCCGGCTGCCGAGGCCTGACGCACTCCTCTGGGGCAATGATTAAATGAATGACAGATGAAATGAAATGATAGTGGAGAGTGTTGCTGGAATGAAATTTTTGACAGGGAAAACCGGAGTACCCGGAGAAAAACCTGTCTGCCTCCGTTTTGTCCAGCACAGATCTCACATGGAGTGACCGGGATTTGAACCACGGACCCAGCGGTGAGAGGCCGGCGTGCTGCCGCCTAAGCCACGGAGACTGCATATTAGGAGCTCATCTTGCTTGTAATTTTTAGTTTAGGCCTAGCCCATGTCTTGCGAAGTAATGCCCATGATTAGCATTTAAAGTCGAATTAATGTGATCGTTTGACGAATGAAGTAGCCGATAGAAAACACTTCCCGAACATAAGGTCACATTGGGCGGCTTCGGTGGCGTAGCTGGTAGCATGCTGAGCTTCTATGCCCATGATCGCGGGTTCAAACCCGGTCGAAGTGGTCAGATTCTTAAAGAGTGTTAAAAATTCCTCGTATGCCTTTCTTCAGAGGGGAAGTAAAGCTGGCAAGCCCATGTTATAGATTTATGGCATGTAAAAGAACATTCCACTAACTACAATTGTGTGAAGCTAAATTTGTAGGTTAGATTTGATAAACGCTCTATTAGTTCCAACATTCGTCGCCAGGTGCCGGTCGCGGTGGCATCAAGTAGCCAAGTCCGCGGCAAGATGTCGATGTCGGTAGCATTTGGTAGCAAAATTAGGAAAAACGTGAAATTGATCGTCTGCCGTCTTTACTGAATTACAGATAGCACAAACTATTACATCAATCACAATTAACACCGGTTATCGGACAGATTCTACACACACCCAAGGTACACGGGACTACATGACCGCGTTATCGCAGCCCATAATCTGAGGAACCAGACAATCGAGGTTACCATATCTATAATAATCACCCTAACATTTATGTGGAAGGTAACCTGGATTTACAAATTGGACAATGGGACGACCAAGCTCATGACTCCTTTGCCTTCTTACAAATATTTCCTAATTAACGTATTGATATGCTGCAAATGGAAATGTAGTCTCATAGGCTACACCAATAGGCTCTGCATGTCACTAATGATCTCCCCACGGCAATCAACTTGTGGGGCACGGTATTGATATGCTGCTAATGGAACTATAGGCCTATCATCGTGCAGTCTCATAGCCTCTGCATGTCACTCCCCAGGGCAATCAACTTGTGGGGCACAGTAATGATATGCTGCTAATGGAAATGTAGGCATATCATTGTGCAGTCTCATAGGCTACACCAATAGCCTCTGCATGTCACTAATGAACTCCCCAGGGCAATCAACTTGTGGGGCACAGTAATGATATGCTGCTAATGGAAATGTAGGCCTATCATCGTGCAGTCTCATAGGCTACACCAATAGCCTCTGCATGTCACTAGTGATCTCCCCAGGGCAATCAACTTGTGGGGCACAGTAATGATATGCTGCTAATGGAAATGTAGGCATATCATTGTGCAGTCTCATAGGCTACACCAATAGCCTCTGCATGACACTAATGATCACCCCAGGGCAATCAACTTGTGGGGCACAGTAATGATATGCTACTAATGGAAATGTAGGCCTATCATCGTGCAGTCTCATAGGCTACACCAATAGCCTCTGCATGACACTAATGATCACCCAGGGCAATCAATTGGTGGGGCACAGTATGGAAAAAATATGGAGCCTCTTCTGAATTATGTAATACGTTACTTAATTGTGCCACGCTCCTCTTTCATATTCCTGTCGATCTCCCTTGGTAAATGGGGCAGATGACATCGCTGTTCCACCCCTTTAAGCAATAACCATAATTCCCTTGGTCAACTCTTGTTTTCTACAGACCTTCGATGCCTAGTCTTTCATGACCTTTCTCATTACTTACTGCCCTAATTTTTATAGGAGTCGAAACTACTTTTCCTGTAGCATAACTATATGTCAACAGTTGCAGGTGACCTCGGTGTTACAAACCTGAAAACATTGCACCCACCACCACCTGTCCAAAAGATGCAAAGTGTTATAAGACTCGCAGCCAGTGGGACGCTGGTGATGGCCAAGAGGCTCTTAGTTGCGCCAGAATACAATTTTCATGTTTCCTATCCAATCATCCTTCCTGCATACATTTTCATTTGAGACAGTTTTGCGTTTCAGCGTCCAGTCCAGTCTGCAAGCCTCTAATTGCAAGCAAGTCGCCTCTATGTCCCCTACTAGCAGTTAGCATCTGCTTCTACTCCTCGCACTTAAAAATTATTAAACACGGAATCTAACCCTTGCCTCCTAGGTCTACCTCTGCTTCTCTTACCCTCTACAGCAAAACTCATTAACCTCTGGGAAATCTCTACTCTCCCATTCTCTACACATGACCCCACCATCTGAGTCGGCTCATACGAACAACTTCATCTAGAATGGTAATTTCGAACTTTGCCTTTATCTCTTCATTACTGTCATTGCTCCCATCTATTTGTCCCAGATATCATTCTTGCTACACTGACATCAGTTAACTTAAGCTTATGTATCAGATATACTGAATCTACCCAGCTCTCCCTTCCATACAGCAAGGTCGGTCTAAATACTTAGCGATGTAGGGAGACGTTCGTCGCCAAGCTAACTTCTTCCTTACAGAATGCTGCACATCGCAACTGAGAACTCACTGCGTTGGCTTTTCTACATCTCGACTCCATTTCCTTCCCCATACAGTACTACCAACCTGAGACATTACACAGCCCAAGTACTGAATGAGATACGAACGATAAAACCTTCTACAGTAAGTTAGATAATTTAGCCAAAATGCCTTATCAAATGATGAAAAATAAATCAGGAAATGTAGTAATAATGATTATTCCTCAGCTGACCATAACCCACACATAGATCATGGCCTATATATAGGTGAATGTCTAACTGTGGCCGCCATTATGCACGTAAATTATCGTCAAAGACAGCATTGCCAACCCCGCACATTCGGTAGTATGTCATATTCGGTATCGTAACACAAATAGCGCCGTCAAGTGAAAGTGCGCCAAGAATCAGTCTTAAGTTAGACAAGGATTGTGCGAGTTGCGAGTTAACAATCTCCAATTTCAATCGAGAATATCATAACGCATCAATAATTTCCATCTGAATCAATGGTTTTTGCCTAGCACAGTATTTTTATCCAGACCAATGGTCGTTGCCTGGACCTATAATTGTTAGGTCCAATCTAATCCAAACCTTCGCTTTGTCCAATCCAATGGGTTTTGACAATGGTTTTAGACTGCGGGCCACGTTAGCTATATATACATCCTTAGTTTTTGTCAAGCATAGATAATCTTTAATTAGTGAAGTGTATTTTGTATCTCACATGTTGGCAACAATGTGTGCGCCTCGGTATGTGCCGTTGAGTGCACCTTCTTGACAGTTGGACAAGATTCAAGCGCGGTCGGAACATGGTTGCCGTTGTTAAGAGAGCAATAAATAAAAACACATATTTACATAAGTTAGCACATATTTCAAGTGCAGTAGTGACCATGGTTACTATTTTGAATAGGTAATGTCCCCCGGAAGATGAAACAGAGTATGTAAACGCCACGATGACATCTGATGCAAGTGTAAAAGCCACGTTCTGGTCTCATTCAGAATTAATATATGTTCAACCTGCTCCTATTTTGTTCCTTCCACCTGGCATTCTAGTTTCTTGCATTTCTTCCAATGAACAAAACCTTAGTCTTAGAAATGCTGATCTTCATATCATAGTCCCTACATTTATGTTCAAGTTCAAACATATTGGCTTGCAAGTTTTCCACGGAGTCCGTCATTACAACCAGGTTATCCGAATAGGCCAGATTACTTACCTTGAAATTACCTTTCCAGTTTATGCCTTTCAAGAAAAGGTCCATTTAAAAAATACAATAATGGTTCAATCCTTGCCTCACACCTGTAACAACGTTTAAACCAATAAGTCATCCTACCATCAACACTCACTGTATCCTGATTATCAACATAAATACTTTTGATTGCCTTTAGCAGCCTTCGCTCGATACCATAATCCCTCAGGATGCTAGGCATCTTCTCCCTGGGTGCTCTAAAGTATGCCATCTCTAGTTACATAAATACAACTGTCTATTCCTCTTGTAGCATTCCTCAATAACTTGGCGCACACTAAAATTTTGATCTTGACATCCCCAGTGTGGTCTAAAACCACTCTGGTTTTCATCCATCATACTCTCAGCGAATGATCGAAGTCTCCTTTATACAATGCCTGAGTACACTTTGCCCGGGACACTTATCAAAGAAATCCCCCTATAGTTATTACAATCTATCCTGATAGCTTGCTTATAAATTGGTGTGATAACTGCTTTTCTCCAGTCAGAGGGTACACTTCCTAAACCCCATGCGAATTCAATTATCCTATGCAACCGATTCAGCCCTGCTTTCCCACTTTACTTTACAATTCAACTACCCCTGCCGCTTTGCAACATTGTAGAGTATTTACTACCCTCTCTACTTCTTCAACCGTGATCCTGTTCCTGTCCTCATTCTCTTCCTGCACAACCTCAAAGTCTACCACATTGCCAGATAAGTCTCCATTAAGGGGAGGTGTGAGGTTTTCATCATAGCATTACCAGATTTCAATCTCTTACATAGAGAGTTGTTCTAATTTATATTTATATAGCTTCATTAGTTTTTGAGTTATTGAACATTTTTCTAATAAAAGAGTGGTCCCATAAAAAAGTCCCTTACATCAAAGGTTTGGTTTGACGACACTGTTTTTTTTACTACAAGAGGATACATGTATAGAAACATTAGTTACTCCGGAGTTTGGTGTTAGATAGATACTGTTCTTTCCAGAAATATTTAAACTGAAAATTCAAAATTATGAAAATTATATTAAAACACAAAGCAGTTCAAAACCCAAAGCAAATTTACCTAAGTGTATCTTTGGCAACTATACTTTAAAATTTCTAGCTGAAATTCAACTACCCCTGCCGCTTTGCAACATTGTAGTTTATTTACCAGCCTCTCTACTTCTTCAACCATGATCCTGTTCCTGTCTTCATTCTCCTCCTGCATAATCTCAAAGTCTGCCACATTGCCAGATAAGTCTTCATTAAGGGGAGGTAAGATTGAATTTTTCAAGTTTCACAGTTTTCATCATAGCATTACCAGATTGTAAGCTATTAAATAGAGAGAGGCTGCTAGGGGAGGATGACCTCGTAGTTCCGCCCCTTAAAACAACAATAACTAACTAACTAACTAACTAGAGAGTGGCTGGCGTCTATTGTTCTATTTTATATAGCTTCATTAGTACTTGAGTTATTGAATATTTTTGTAATAAAAGAGTGGTCCATAAAAGAGTCCCTTACATCAAAGGTTTGGTTTCACGACACTGATTTTTTTCCGACATGTAGATAAAATGTATAGAAACATTAGTTGCTCCGGAGTTTGGCGTTAGATAGATACTGTTCTTTCCAGAAATATTTAATCTCTCATTTTACAGATATTCAAAATTATGAAAATTATATTAAAACTCAAAGCAGTTGAAAACCCAAAGCAAATTTACCGAACTGTACCTTTGGCAACTATTCTACCGCGTTACAACAATGAGTGATAAGAATTGCACCACAAGGAGCATATTGTACACAGCAACGCATTGGGAACGAGCTATGCGAGAAAGAGACAAGTTAATATTTACTGCCCTCCTACTTATGCTTCCCCTTCACATCTCCTCACTTTTTCTTCCTGAGATATTTTCTGCCATTTAACATGTCTCGTGGTCATTTTCCCCTCTTTTGTACTATAATTATTATTATAAAAGCCCCTCAAATGTTAAAATGTCCTGCAGGCTCATACGAAGAGGCCTCTACAAGCTTAACAATAGCCGGAATTACTAAAATAAAATCATTTCCTGAAACAGTAAGAATTAGGCTATTTTTGTATGAATAAAACAAACAAAACGCAGTTTTTGCTTCTAATTCCGCATAATTCCGTCTTACCTTCCTTTAAGTGGTAGTTTGTTATTATATATAAAAGTTGGTACCCCTTCCAGATAAACCACACCACAAAGCGCAAGCTGATCCAACTCTCGGCACACCTCCGCATGCCTGGCTCTAACGTCCCACCCTTTAAAAGGCACAATTTAATCTGAATGTTTACTTCTCATCAACTAACAGCTTAATCCCACTCCTCCGAAATGGTATCATAAAATATTGGCCTGGATTTGCACTCCAACATGTTTACATTATTTACACCGTTATTCCAATTATCTTCCGGTGCTGAAAACATTGCTACACCAGTTTTGGGCCTCGGTTAATGTTTGTTCGGTTTTAATGCGAGTTTAAACGTATGCTTCGGTGTCGATTATTATTGAATTAAGGAAATGGCGTAGCCCTTTCTTTTGAATGTTGTAAATCCGGCCTTTTATCCTTGTGTCTTGGATTAAAGTTAGAGCCTAGTTGAAGCGATTTTGTTCCTATGTTAATTAAAATCGTTGATGGCTCATGAAGTAACATTGTCGTGATTTGGCAACCTTGGTTACAAAAGGTCAAAACGGGTTGAGGACACATAGACACATAAGGGGAAGTTTAAGTGCATGTTGCTTACAAAAGGCATTGTTTATCTTATCACTGCGGCATACGTATTTTCTTCACACGACAAACAATCATCAAGAAGCTAACTAGTTTGTTTTAAATACTTCCAGACAGTGAGAACTCTGAATGATAATTTGTGGGCTAGTAAAGAGGAAGTTAATATCAATAATGTATCTACTTTGATGAGTCAAGCAGTAACGACACATAAAATGCGATATATATCTGACGAAGCAGATAAACATATTCATATCCAAAACATTCAGTTATGCATACACAAAAGTGAAAAAACATGTTTAATCATATGTTGCACACTTACTCATTTGAGCGATTTCCACTTGCTTCACTCTCCCCATCCTGGGTCTCTTCTTGCATGTCCTAGGAATCAAGTGAATTGACTAATATTACTTTATTTATTTTCCATCACTAATACTTTTTACACAAATAGCAAACTATGTAATTGTAAATCACAGCTGAGTTGAAGTGAAGCATTACACAGATGCGGTTATGTCTTCCCTAGTTCTAAAACTTATAATACACAATCTCCTCAAGATAAAAGTAAATCTCAGTGCGAGACAAAATGCTGGTTACTGTCGACTTAAGTATTATCTGCACTCGAGTTTGAAGGTTGTTTATAAAGTAACCAATAGACCTACATAAAATCCAATAATATCATCATTTTCGTCGTTCTATTTTACGTTAGTTCGATGTAGGTTTGGAATTTTTAATTTATATTTTAATATTTTTTATCGCAGTTGAACACAAAAAGTGCCCATTTTTAAGCGTGTTTTAACCATGCGTCACATTTATGAATTATTATCTCCTAAACCCGTCATCAGAGTGATTGAAAATGTTAACACAATTTACATTGGAATGTTTTATAACTGGTTTATTAATTTCAAAAGTTTGCGTATTCAAGAAACAAAGTTGTTATCATTTTTGTAAGGTAACTTTTTCTCGGCTCGGGGTGGTTGAAAAATGTAGTTGTTGGTCGCATTGTAATCCGTATACATCAATAAGTTAAAATGTATGACTGTGAAATAAGTAAATTAATCGGTTTGTATTTGTTCGGGAAAATAAGGCATGGTTCCGCTGCTAGCCGATTCGGCGAAAGCTGTACAGCCTTGCAGAAATGGAGCCCATCACGCATCATGGCTCGCCTCACTCGGAAGTTATTGAATTCAATGTAGGTCTATTGGTTACTTTACAAACGAACTTCAAACTCGAGTGCACATAATACTTTGGTCGACAGTAAGTGCCTTAATGGAAGTAATAGCTTTAAGGATTGAGGACAAATTAATGTATTTTTACGTTTTTTTAACTGTAAGGCAGTAAGGGGTGTTAGGATCAAACACGTCAAACTATCATTAAGTAAAACGCGACTATACCATTAATATTTCTACCAGCGCATCTTTTGAGAATGAAGGTCAGAACATTATAAAATACATTTCTCACAAAATACTGCAATTAAAGCAAATTTTCGAAAGAATTCAGTGTAAGTGCTGTAAATTAATTGCCACAATTGTGGAGTATGTTGCTGCTAATATCAAACATTATAAGTCTACTGGTGAACGGTAGCACATAGTTTGCAAGGTAGATACAAGCCGAGGAAGACATTGGAGTATTAATACTGTAAGTCTATTACAAATGCTTTTAAGAATGTAGTCACCGGTCACTTAGAATGCTTTCAAGAAGGGATTTCCTGGCATCGTTGGTATTAATTGACATTCAGCAAATTATCAATGCAGGTTTGAAATACATATATTGAATCCAACCGTGTGTCCCCCCTAATAACTTCTAAACGGCTGGAGCGATTTAAATGAAACTCGGTTAGTTAATAGCACTATTCCGGACGACCCCGGCCGTGCTCTTCAAATTTTGTTACGTCTCACCAATCCAACATAGCCGCTGTGCGAAATATTTCACCAGCAATCGATATCTCCGAAACTATTACCGGTATCACCCTGGATATTTTACGGTGATAAAGGGAACTACTAGAAGTTCACCTATGTGACTTTTGAAAACCTGGTAACTACAAAACCAAAATCGCGGCCAAGCGAAGTTGGGACTTTAAATAGACGTTTCTCGCGACTTAACCAACCAAACGCAATAGAACTTGGTACAGTATATGGTTATACACATTGTAATGCACCGACATCTAACTTCGTTCAATTGTTTACATAGCCTCAAGATGGCGGCAGTAGGAAATATTTCACCCGCATCTCTGAAACTATCAGCGGTATCACCCTGAAATTTTGTACGGAGATAAAGGGCACTACTGAAAGTTCATCTATAAGACTTTCAAAAAACCGGTTAACTACAAAACGAATATAGCGGCCAAGCGAAATTGAAATTTTTTAATAGACCTTTCTCGCTATTTAATGATCCAAACGCAATGAAACTTGGTACAGGAAATGTTTATACACATTGTAATGCACTGGTATCTAATTTAACTCATTGTTAACATAACATCAAGATGGCGGCTGTGCGATTTTAAAATTACGTTTTTATTTCTTTTGTCGTAATCATGCGATCGAAGTGAAAGTTTGAATAATGAACCTACGCAATAATTTTCCTTTAATGGTACATGACTCTATGGCCAATACATATAACAATCCAACATAGCGACCATCCAAAATATTTAGATGGATCTCAATATCTATGAATCTATTACAGCAATCGAACTGAAATTATTAATGTTCATAGGGGCTATGAACATAAGTTCACCTGTAGCACTTTAAATAACCTGCTGATCACAAATCCGACATGGCGGCAACGCGAAGTATAAATATTCGCAAGGTCGTTTCTAGCAATTTAACCATCCGAGTGCAGTGCCACTTGGTACAGAAAATCCTTATACAAATTATAATGCACTGGCATCTATTTTTTTCAATTGTTTCCATAGCCACATGAGGGCAGCTGTGCGAAATTTCAAAATCTCGTTTTTACTTCTTGTGTCCTAATCATGCGATTGAAGTTTGCATACTACACGTACACAATAATCGTCATGTAACAGTACATAACTCTAAGACCTACATATATAAAAATAAAACAAGGCGACCATCCGCAATATTTAATCGGTTCTCAATATCTACGAATCTATAACAGCAATCAAACTGAAAGTTTGTATGATGATAGAGGCAATTAAAATAAGTAGCATATATGCAAATAGGCTATAGAGTTTTTCATGGAACTACTTGTTTTTTATGGTGCTGAAAAAAATGAGGCCTAAATTAGTTTTCATGCAAATAGAATGTTAATTTAATTACTGTGTACTGTATATTAATCGAAATATCCTTGTAATAATGTATATGATGATGATGACTGAGTGGCAGAACAGCAAGGTCATCTGCCTCTTGTATAATGTAATATATTAATGAACCCCCCAGAAGAAAAACCTGCATACGCCACTGGGTAAAGTACCTTGAAATGGTTCTTCATGGTTCCCCATTTTCATCTCCAGGTCAACGCTAGGACTTTAACTCTTAAGAGGCCATGATCGCTTCCTTTCAACACCTAATCATCTCTCATTATCACCTCATTTAGGCTAACAAAAGGGCGAACGACCGTAAAAACCACTGTCACCTATAAATTCATTTCCCTTCCTCCCCGACACAGCAGAATTAGAAATAATAAGGGGTGAAAAGAAAACAACTATAAGAAATGAGGTATGAAGGAGGGTTTCTTCAGAACGTACTATGAGTTAAAATAAGTGGACTTAAGAAATAACAATTACTTTCTTCGTATGATTCTAGCTAATTCTCTTAATTTTATCTCATATCATCAATTATTTAATACATATACACAAACGACCAAGTGCATGTTATAGCAATGCTCAGGATTGGGAAGCAGGAAATCACGGTCATAAGTTGAAACAATCCCAGCATGTGCTGGAAAAGGTAGACACCACATAATGTAAGGCCACTGCTAAGCCCCACTTCTATAACCCTCATGAGTGGATCTCTGGAGTGAATACAGAAATCCTAATTGTATTGCTTTATCCTGACCTAAAGTCCACACGGGACAATTAATGCAAACATAATGCTTGCTTCACACAATATACCTTTTGCCACTCATAATTAAGATGCAGCTCAGTGATCAGAACAACATTGTACATTGTCGGTGGTCCCAGGTGGATTAGATATCTTAGTTCTTCTTATGAACATGAAAATGGCTCGTGCTTTCTGTACTATACACAAGCTAACAGCTAAGCACATCCGTTTGCCATGCATACAGTTGTGAAAATGCAGCTCCTAATCCCAAAATGCTATTAGGTGATAAGGAGATGTCATGGACGCATGGCAGTGCTTAACTCTGTCAGATCTGAAGATTATGTTTCTGATTCGAATCATGGTACTGTACCCGATAATCCGGAAAGGATCCTGTTGGAATATCCATTGCCCCCGCTGGATTGCCTATTTCTCATTGCTCCGGCATATACAACATTAGAAATCGCTTCCAACATGGTCTTTAGGGATTTACAGACAGCAGTTTCAAGAATATTGTGGATCAACAACTAACTACACGGGGCACTCACCTTTACTTACCTCGGGGACTGGGACTTCAGCTTCGCCTACACTATATCCACAATACTCTGCTCCTTATATTTAAAATGAATCACTCCAAAAACAATGGAAAACAATCTGAACAAATTTATTAACAAAAAGTTAAACTAATCTACTATAAACAAAATAACAACAAATGAATTTAACAATTAACATTAAAATTAAAAACACGCACTCATTCACACCTTTCAATTCTACATCTTACTACAATGCTGTATTAAAATTATGAGTATAAATCTTGGCTGGTTCTCGGCCTACACAGCGTAGAAATAAAAACGTTTAGTGAAGCCTCTGAATGGCATTCCATACACATGGTTTCATTCACAAAGCTGCGTTGTAGAACGCGCGTGCAGAAACTTGGTTTTATCAATGAAATATCGGCGCCATGCCGTACTCGAAACTGGTTTATACAATAAACAGAAGGCTGTGAGTGTACACCTGCTTAAATATTGTGTCATCGCTCCCCAGAGCAAACGGTGAATCATTCTTGCTAGCCCACAGAGACTGCATGTGTGCATTTATAAAACACGTAAAAATTAACATTTAGATCTTACAAAAGTTCATATAACTGCCCTGTTCTTAACCAATCATTCTAAAAATGTTTATACATTCTTCCATTCGCACTCCGGATTGTTCTAGACCAATACGGTTCCACATATGCTCTTAACAATAAACAATCATTCATTCCCAAAACATCCGCTCATAAACACACTCTATTCCAAAACAATTGATTGATAAATCCTAATAAATTGTTTAACTAATTACACCATTTCCACAAAAGTATTCACATGTAATAATATCCATTATCTAGTGTTGCTAACGCGTTACTTTCGAGATTCTAACTTCTCGGTTACAATATAATTCTTAACTAAATATATACACTGGTTTTTCACATAACCACTCTTTCTTTAACGTTCTGTAGTTTCAATATACTGCATACACCTTGTCTTATATAGGTTTCATTACATTATTGGTATAATACAGTCGACTGATTAAGGTAAGCTGTAAGTTACGTAATTACATAAATTCGGGTTTAATAAAATTTAATAATAGTATTATAGACGTGAGTAGACAATCTTTCTCATGTTGCTTTTCCGCTGAAACCCTCCTGTTAACACAGCTAAATCGTTAATTCACAAGAACTGGACTACTTGTATACAACGGCTCTTATCATGATACATGCCTTTTTTTTAAATCAAAGAACAACAATACTTTGACGTCCTAAAAATGCGGAATTCCCTCGCCTGAGCACTCCATAGCTCTACAAAACCTCATATAACAGTATATATGGCATAAACAATTATCATCTACTATGTTAAACAATAATCAAAGGGATTAATTGTTATTAACATATCTTATGTAGGAATTTCTCTCAAATAATGGCATGACCCTCAGTATTATTGCACATAATTACTGGACTACAATTATACATACGTAAGTTCTTCAAACGAAACTTCCAATTGTAATGAACGATATTAGACAGTCGTGATTAACCTCCTAAAGTTTACTCCACAACAAGATAATTAACTGTTAACTCGTCTGTCGCAAATACATGTAATAAAAATAATACTCCTGTTTCATTTCACTTGTCTAGCTATAAATTGTTTATCGTTGTAATATCATGTCCACAAAATGACTTGATGTTACACAAATAGAATGAAATAACACACATGTTATTTATAGTGTCAGATAGAATTCAATCCTGACCGTGATAAACTAGCTTTGAATTACTAGCCAAAGATTTGAATAATCTTCTATCAAAAGGAATCTCCTCTAACATATTAAATGAACAAAGCTCTTAGCTTTACAAATAATAATAAGAAAGGTTTGTCAATATCGTAATGTTTCTCCACTCTACACAAAGAATGTTCATAGGAATAAAGACTTTGGTCTTATCAAACGACTAGTATTTCTTAGATCGTCGACAGTTTATGTACAATAATGATATAACAATATCATTCAATGTTTCTTCTTTTCTTGAAGTTATATGTTGTTACATTAAAGTGCTCAAATTAAATTCAATAAGAATTTAATTTGAAGCAATGACACAATGTCAGAATACTTGGTTAAATGAAATTATTAAAATTCGAGAGTCGAAACGACTAGTCTCCTATGAGACTATGAGACTGACAATTTTTATGTCAGTTCCACAACTGATCCGTAAAATAAAATTGAAAAATAGATGAAATTCAATCATCTTCTAAAAAAATCTTGCAGAAAAAATCTCAACACACATCTGAAGTGTAAAATACATAAAAGCGCTGAAATACATGAAATGAGGAAACATAAAAATATGTAATAATATCGCCGAACATATGGAATAAGATTGCTGCTCAGAATGTCACTAATCAAGCTCTATATAACAATTGAGATACATTAATACCTTATTTGGACGAAAACTTGAAGATCAATGTAAGTACTGCCACAATACTTTAGATGTTTCCTCAGTACAAGACACTGATATGGATCTGCATTCGAACCTTGGACCTGCGACCTCAGAGATAAGAAACGTCTCTCTCTGGAATTCACCAACATTCGCCTGGGCTCGAAAGACATCCTTCTGGCAAATTCTTCTGGGTTGCTGGGTTACCTTCCCTAGCATCTTGACAAATCTCTTCTGTAAAGTCTCCATTTTCCGTCGTAAATATGCATCGGCTTCATCATTGGAATATAATTATGGAAATATTCATATAAATGGTGAATGAAATGTTTCCATTGCTAATTGATGTTATATTAGTGTCCGTAGACTGACGAAATGCACAAGATGGACTGTACACTACGTCTGTATTCAAGAATACGTTGTCCAACGAAGCTTCATTGTTGTATCTTAACTCCTGTTATTGAATATGTCTCTGTCGCATGACTGTTTAGTTCATCATATCAACAATATTAATTAAGTTGAATGATAATGTTTGAAGAATTATTATTGTTATACTGTTAATGTTTATGTGTTGCGCCAATACTAAAAGTCCTCCGCCACTGTTCACTTGAACTGCGTTTACCAACTTCACATTGCAATTTATAATGATCTTCAGCTCTGTTTCCAACACATTTGGAAATGTAACTAGACAGGCTGATATTGTCGAAACGGTGAATATTTAAGCGCTCGACTTTCCACACTATATAGTAGGCAACCTGTTCTTGAGAAATGTTCACTTATTTAACTTCAAATCTGAATATTATAAGGGATATAATCACTACTATGTTCCTCGCAACTTCACACAGAATGGAAGTGCGGTGATCTCCAACGCTCCACCTAGCTATCCTCGCGTCTTCACAAGTCGACAATCGTCGCACTCGGACTAAGCTTTGGGATCTCTGTTAACCCAGTAAAATCACTTCCTCACTCTTCAAAGTCTGCTGGAATAAGAACCTCGATCCTTGGATCTCCCCCTCCAAGTCGTATTTTTGGCGGCTATATCAATCTCCCACCATAATTTTAGCGCGAAGATTACTAATGCTTATTACTGCGTAGATTAACCGATCTGTGGTTTTTAAAGTAACAGACATAATTTCTCTTAATATTCTCTTCATTACCAAATAAGAAAAACCTCTTCTTCTAAGGGCCTAAATGCATAATTGCATCATATTGTGTAATTAAAGTTGATCCCGTCTTCAATAAGACCTCTCCTCATTGGCTGTGGACTGGGATCCAATAGCATAATTTATAACAATATTTATAATATTAATTTCCAAACTCGCTGTTGCTATACTATGAATAGCCTTCTAGAAGCGTCCATTGTGCAATCTATCACGTGATCGGGCACTCTCACAATCTCGAGCTTGTAACACGACCCTCTTGTGTCACACTTCCAGAAATTATATTTGCTAGTTAAATTTTATCATGGGGACGGAAAATACTCTCATTTTGTCCCTGAATAATTCAATTTACGGGGGCAGTACGATGTTCGGAATAGGACATTCTGCAATCTTAATACCCCTAACATGGTCCATATGACTTGTTTCACAAATATGTTCCCTTTTGCATAAGTAGAATTACGTATTGCACTTGACTTGTAAACTTGCACTGAGGGAATCAAGAAATAAATAACAAACTGAAGTACTGTTTATTCAAATTCGCATCCGTAGAGTTTTCTTATATCAAGGGAGACAGAAGCTTTGTAGAGTTCAAATCACAAAGCAGTTCAGTTCCTATACATATACCAACTGTGGGCCTAGCAGATTGTCTCTAGCATTGCGTGTGTGTGTGGAGACTTAGTGGCGTGGGTGCAGTAACTCACTGTTTATAACGTTAATATCAGTCATAAAGAAGCAAAGTTGATGAATGTTGTGTACAGAAATATTGCATAGTGTGCGGTGCATTTTACTGTATTGAGTTCCTATTAAAGCAATATTGATCTCAAGAATACTCAAGGTAGGGAGAAACTTAATGTACTTATAATACTCGGCACCTTATGAGGAATGCCTTAATTTCACATCCTCAAACCTTAACGTTTATATTGTGAACAGAACAAATGAAGTGTCTGTTATACACTCTATTATTTCATTTACCAGCCTGTTGGTTTATGGCTAAAATAAGTGTGTGCCCATCTTATTGGTTAATTGCCTCTTTACTTACTAATGTCATAGATTTTTTTTACGAGGGACTGTGGAAAATCTTCAAAAGACACATGTGAAGGGTCCGCACTCCACAGTAGTGTGGGATTCTTACCCACTAAAAACCACCTCCCTTTTCCCACGATGTGTTCATCACCCCGGAACCGCTCTCGCATTACTTCAGGGTGATGTCGTGCTTACTTATTAGTCATTCAGACTTCTTCTTTCTTCATTTTTTCTTATGGATGTTCGAACGCATCCATTTCCCTCTTCTTCTGGCGCAGGACACATTTTATGTAAATAGCTATCTGATTCCATGTTTGATCATTTCGGAGCATCATCTGTAGGATGTTGTCCGGCGTGATTGCCCCTATAGAAGCTTGCAGATCTCTTCTATATGTTGACCAGCGTTCACACACAAAGAATGTGTGGAGCGCATCATCCTCTTCATTACAATAATGACACAAAGGACTATTAGCCACGCCTATGTGATGCAGGAATCTCCGAAAATATCCATGGCCTGTTAGGAACTGTGTCAAATAATAATTGACCTCTCCGTGGTTTCGATCAACCCAGTCAGCCAGACGCGGAATAAGTTTCTTTGTCCATCGACCTCGTGTCTCATCATCCCACTTCTGTTGCCATCGTTCCATACAATGGTTGTGTGCAGACGTCTTTGACTGGTGTATGTCCAGTTCTTCTTTGGTGCGCCAAACTTCCAGACGCTCTAAGGCAAGTAAATCAATTGGTGCTACTCCCGCTACCACTAGAACAGCAGGCTCTGAAACAGTGCGATACGCACATGAGATCCTCAGTGCTCTTCTTCGTTGTACTGCTGCTATCCTTTTACGATATTTCTCGAACCGTAAGGACTCAGCCCAGATCTCAGCTCCATAGAGTAATATGGACTGGACTGTTGTCATCAGGAGACGTCGTTTGCTAGACTTCGGACCTTTAATATTACCCACTAATCGGCTCAAAGCGGTCAAGATATTTGCTGCTTTATCCGTCACTCTTTGAATATGGGCCCAGAATGTGAGCTTCGTATCTAGCGTCACACCCAAGTACTTCGTACTCCTTGATGAATTAATCATCGTCCCTCCCACTTGCATTGGTACAAGAGTGTTGATTCTCCTTCTCGTCAGCACAACAATCTCCGTTTTATGGTCTGCTAATGACAGCTTATGTTCCGTCATCCAATCTGACACGTCACATTACCTGATTGAGTTTCAGTTGCGCCAGCTCTATATCACGAGCCACAATCAGAGCAGCAACATCATCAGCATATCCTACCAATATTGCATCTTCGGGCACCTTCAGCCGAAGCAGGCCATCGTATGCAATATTCCAGAGATCTGGCCCAAGAATAGATCCTTCAGCTGCCCCAGCGGTTAATCTTTTAGTCCTATGTCCTTCCTCGGTACCGTACTGCAAAATACGGTCCTTTGATAATCCCTCATTATCCGCATGAGGTATCTCGGTAGTCTAAATTTATCTTGAAGTGCCACCAAAATGTCACTCCACTGGGCAGAGTTAAAGGCATTCTTCACATCTAGAGTCACAAGTAGCGTAACTTAACGTGAATAATGGTTACCCATCTGAGCTCTGTTTGCAGTCTCTACAACTACCCGCACAGCATCAATAGTCGAGTGCCCTTTCCGAAAGCCGTATTGTTGGGCAGATAGATCTCCAGCTGATTGAACTGCCATCAATATTCTAGGCTGTAATAGTTTTTCTAATCCTTTTCCAGCCGTATCCAGCATACATAATGGCCTGTATGATGAAGGCAAATTTCCTCCCAATTTTCCTTTACTAATAAGAACTAGTCTGGCCTTCTTCCAGCAGGCACTAAAAACACCTGCCTTCAGACATGCGTTATACATGTTCAAAAGGAGTCGCGGGCAAGCTCTTGCTGCCTCCTTAAGTGCTTCTGCTGGAATCCCATCTGGTCCAGGAGCCTTCTTGTTCCTGATAGAATTAATCGCTTTCAATAATTCTTCCTCGGTGAACAATGGTATTTCTTCAATATCAATGCAATCATCAGCTTCATCAATCCTCTCCGGATGTTCCGGAAACAGCGTACTGACTATTTCGTCCATAGTGTGTGCATCCATTATCGGATTAGAAAAAGTTCCAAGTTTCTTCAATACAATCTTACATCCTAGTCCCCACGGATCGTTGTCAACTTCTTTGACCATTTCCCACCATTTGTCAGCTTTACTTCTTTTAATTGCATCCCGAAGCGCCTTTCTTGCTGATTTGTGGTCTTCGGAGAATAAGGCTGCCTCTTCTCTTCCTCTCGCTCTATGTGCCCTTCGTCTCTAATGTCATAGATAAGAATGATGTATTTACCAACAGTCCACCAAATTCATTTTAACAGAATCTTTATGTAATAACCCCATACAACACAACAACAAAAACACATGGTTATTTCACTCACATCTACAACAAATACACACGTTCCATGCTTCTACAGAATAGCGTCCTTCCCACTTGTTCAAAAATCCAGAATGGATATTTGAATAAAGTAAATAGATATCAGAAGAGTCACCTAACAGTTGCTAATATAGTCAACCCCAACTCCAAAATAGTCTACTTCATGAAGATCACACGTTTGATGAAAGGCGGCTCTATGAAAATGCGGAATTTCAACAGGGAAGTTGCACAATATGTAAAAAATTATCACAGATTTTAAATGACAGTCTAGCAATGGTCACCTTCTTCCGTACAAATTATATTACACGGAATTTATGTATCTCCATGTCTGTTAGCTCATGCCCAGAATGAAGAGGCTCTACAGGCAATGCTTCACATCAAGTTATAGAATTTCACCACAGGATATAGGCAATGAACAACACAAGGAAGGGTGAGATTGAAGTTTCTGCCTTTGCGTCAAATTACCAGCAGTGCAAGGGGATAACGAAGCAATATACACTATCGGCTTTCTACCGATACCAATGTCAGTATCATAACAAATCAAAACAGGGCTTTGAGGCCATTTCACTCAGATCAGTTGTAAATTCAAAACAAACTTCATGGAGTAATTGTTATTAATAGGAAAGCATGAAGTTTTACATGACCATTCATGTGGCGACCTCGAGCCACGGGAGCTCCATTTTTAAGAGGAATCCCAAACACAGGGCGCGATATTTCACTCCGAAGGAATGTTAATGAATTAACACGAAACATGAATAGAACCCTAGTCATTTGTGATAGACTGTTCCCATGTTCCATTTGTGAAGTTATTGGTACTGTTCTGGGTGATTGGTTCAATGCATGACATACCATGCCCAGTTAAAAGGACAGCAAATGGCCTTGATCATCTGACAAAGCCTATCTTTATAAGAATTTCAACATTGTTTACTAGCAGCCTCAATATTGCAATCAAATGTTGGTATTCCATTTTCATATAGCAGTTATGTGGAAATTAATAAATGTATCACTGAATTCTGGCGAGGTAGTCTGAAGTTTGCGAAACTATTTCTGTGTCGCAGAATTGGAAGCCAGGTTACAGTATACAGAGAATCTCTTAAATATTATGATCATATACAAAACTGGAGAAGCAAATCATGAATGGAATTTGATGACTTGCAACAAAAAACAACCTGATATTAAACATACAAAAAGGTCGTTTTTCAGATGAGCCAGACTCCAAATACAATTTAGGCAGGGAGTCCTATCAAGCGCTAGGTCGATAATGTGAATGTTTGGCCCTTAAAACAACAACTATCATATCAATCTATCCAGCAAACAAATCACAGAGAAAACGATATCTTCCATATACACTATGGAGCAAGTATATAATCAGCCAGAAATTACAAAATTACATTCAGGTTACGTATTAATTCCAAAATAGTTCATCAGTGCACATGATCCCCTCATAAACGTATCACCAAACCTTTGAAAATCTCAGCCACACTTGGAGGAGAAACATCAGATATCATTAAGCATACAACGTAACTTAATAATCATAAAGATGCTCTCAATATAATTAGGCACTTACAACTCTCGCATCTCCGCCACTTGATGAAGATAGTGCTTCCGTTTTGACATGTGCGACTATCTCTGCAGTCACATTCTCATTAATCGTAACTTCCTTGTTGTCCGCTGTACCTTCCAGGATATGTGCTCCCTACAGAGAAACAACAATTTGTTAATAATGCTCCTCAGGAGGCATAAGAAATATATTTTTTAGATACCCAAGCACGCTAGACATTCATCTTGATGTCTCGGATTAGTTCCAAACTCAATGAATAATTTTATGAAATTTAAAAGGTAAGAATAGCAACTCCGAAGCTGAAATTTCGCTGAATTAAGTGCTCATTAGCTGACTTTCACATTATTTATATTTTTCTGGCTTATATTTTCAAGGTTTTGAAAGTTTTACAAGACAAAAATATAAAAGAATACCATACCTATTACTTACAATGTATTCGTTGCCATCTCAACACAATATACTTTATTTCTGAGAATCCAATACTTTAATGTAGCGACAGTGTTATAAATTCAGCAACAAAATCGATACTAATGTCTTCCAATTTATGAGAAATAAAATAGGTGTTTGATTGAAGATAAAAATAAAAAACAAACTTGAATTTATGAAGCACACTTGCATTTTGGAACTTTTCTCAAACACAAATTCCATAAGTCACTAATTTAACTGAGAAAAATAAATGTTGATATGATAATCTACAGTTGCACATCATGTGATTGAGTGGTTATGAAGTCAAAGACAATTCAAAACCTCAATACACAGAGTCCAAGATTCAGTAGCACACACTTACTAATATGCCAAGGATTCTTCGAAGTACCTACCTAATTTAGCAGCACGACTTAACCTTACAGGTGATGCAAGTTTTGCCATAATAATTCAAGGTTGTTTCAAAAAGGACAACAAATAACCAGTTTAAAACTATTATAGACATTTGACAAAATAATAAATAAACAGCCCAAGGAAGCGATCTGACTCAATCCACATTATTAATAAAATAGAGTCAGAAAACATAAACTTTTCTGTTGTTCAATTTGATAATTGAAATTAAAACTGATTAAAACAAACTACATAACTTAAAAAGGATTTGAGAATAATCCAAGGTGGGATATAATGTACACAGTCACCTGGCAATTAAGTTCTTCTTTAACAAATGCATCTTCAAATACATCATCAGGTTCTTCAATTTTCATCCTCACTTGCCTATCAGAGGGTGGCTGCTCATTCAAATCCTGGGAAGTAATGAACAAGCATAACTATATATAAAAATTAAAGAATATGAGCTAATGATGATAATAGAAATAATAATAATAACAAGAAACTGTTACAAAACATTTTCTGATATCTATCACATTACCAAGCACCAAGTACATGTCTTAAATCTCCGGATTTGGCCCTGGAGATAATAGAGAAAACTGTAAAATTCTCACAGATTACTTCCATGACCTTTTAATCTGCGATCCTCCTGAAGGAAAAATATTAATAATTATTATTCATAATTATTATTAATAACAATAATAATTATTATTATGAATTTCAAGTAAATAAAACGATTATTTACAATGATCGCCACTTATCTATAATTAAAGTAAAGTTTCAACCTGATGGACCCAAACTCAGAACAGTTAAAATATCCACGAATTGATCTGGCATGTCTTAAACAAAATTCAAACAATTTCCTTGCAAATATCACCAACCAAAATCCATCCAATTGGATGGTATTAGAAGATACACTATTGGGTTCTTCCCGGATTATTAGGGTTCTTCCTCGAAAACGTTAAGACAGACGGTTGAATAAGACCAGCGATAAGGCCATAGACCTTGTTGTTCAAACCTTTAAAAAGTGCAGTTCCAATAAAATACAAAACATAACTGGCATGAATCCAACAAAGTCCAGAAAGAAGCCTCACGAATCATCAGATCTGAAAAACGCACATAATATCAAAATAGACAGACAGAAATAAATCAAAATTGAAGACTCCAGGGGAAGAACGGGGAAAGCCACATTATGTAGATTTTTCATGACAGCCAATTTAAGCTTTCAACAGTAAAAACAAATACTTACATACATCCCAATTGAGTGTGAGCGATATAGTTACTTAGCCAAATGTATTTCTTATAAAGGAAGAACATGTAAAGTGAGAGGATATGGGACGTTCTTTCCGTTTCCACTCAAAATAAAAACATCTGTATCTCGCTGACTTGCCGCATTATTTGAAGTTAATTACAACTGATCTGTAGTTACGATAGATGGCCACCAGAGTGCGCCATAAACTCATTTCCGAATAAAATGGACTTACCCCGTTCATTCCGTAAGGTCTTCTATTACACAGAAACTAGTACAAGAAACAGTAACAAAACATTTGCTGACGAACTATCACATTACTAAGTACCTGTTTTATGTATTATACATCCGGATAAGGCCCTGGGACTAATAAAGAAAACCACCTTTTAACCAGCGATACTCCTGAGGAACAATTCTGATTTGAGCAACCGATTCCAAATCCGGATTCAGAACTACCTTCATTAGAAAAAAATTAAGAAAATAATCCATGAACATAAAAATAGCTAAGCTCCAAAGGAAGATGAAATGTTGAAATTAAGAGGTGAAAGCCTAGCTGAGAAATTTCAAGTAATTCATGTAGGTTTATGGAGAAAATTCCTGAAGACTGGAATTGCAATCTAATTCACCCACTACATAAAAAGGGGGAGAGAACAGACATCAATACCTACGGAGAAATATCCTCACTATCACTCGCGTAAAAAAATTCTCCAAAGCATTATTCACGGGACTTGAAAACCAATCACAGAGTTGGTGAATAACATGCATGATTCATAAATGGCAGGTCCTGTGCAGATCAAATTCTCAATCTCAAAACCACCTTGCAAATCCATAAAGCCAGGCAAACAAAGCTCACTTTGGAGACTTCAGGAAAGCTGGCGACTCAGTAGACCCACACACACTATTCAATATTCTAGATGTATTCAACGTTGTCAGGAAAACAAGAGTATTAATCCGGCAGACACTGACAGCCATAACTTCAATAGATAAATTTCAATCAGCTTTCTGACCATTTTCATATTAGCACGGGACTTTGACAATGAGAAGACTATCTCCGTTATTGGTCAATTGTGTCCTCGAATAAGTTACCAGGACAAGGGGAAAAAAAGAGAAATAACGATTGGTTGACGACTAACTCATCTGCAGTGTTTGGCCTTTCAGATGATCTAGTTATTCTTCCTAAGAATAGACAAGAGGCAGTTCAGGTCGTTGAAAGAATTCACGAAATTACAGCTAAGACGGGATTCCAAATGCATGGACGAATCCGCTGGTCATCTAGACGGGAAACCTCTGAAGACTTAATTCGGCAAAAAATCACCAAGTAAATAAGTTCAAACCCCATGGCAGCTGCAGCAATCGGGTTCGAATCCCGCTAGCAGCACCCATCCTGAATGGTTTTCCCGGGGTTTTCAACACTCCCTACAGGCAAATGACGGGATTGTACTTTACTTCACGATTGAGTCGTGACGCAAACAATGAGAGAACATCAAATTACAGAAGGCCTATACCTACGGATGTAATGAATAAATCAACATCGTAGACATTATACCACAGTAATCAAACCTGAAGCACTATATGGCTCAGAAACATTGATCATTGAAGGTAGATCTCTTAGTAAGGACGTAGAGAAACAAGAAAGGAAAAATATTGATGAAATTCCTTGGTCCAGTCTGCCCAGAAGGAATCTGGATGAAACGCAAGACTCGGATGATTTATCAGCATTCTGAAAAGATCACAGACACCTTCAGGAAAAGGCAATTTAAGTTCTACGGTAACATTCTCAGAATGAACCATCACAGGTTCACCAAAAGGTTTCTTAACCTTGCTCTCTCAATGAAAGTCAAGAACCAGTGGCTTAGTGAAATAGAGAAAGAACTTCAAGAAATTGGAATCACAGAAGAAATTACATGAGATCGACCCCAGTTCAAAACAGTAATTAACAACCACCATTTTGCTGAGAAGATGAATACAAGGACCAATAAATCATGGACTGAAGAACGGAGGTGCTAATATCATTATTATTACCAGGAAAATTAAAAGCAATCATTACAGATACAGATTCCTATTTGGTAAGTTAGGGGGCCGATAACCTAAACGGTTGGTTCCACAGTTTAGGGGATGCGACAACGCGGTCATGTAGCCCCGTGTACTTTGGGTGTGTGTAGAATCTGTCTGATAACCACTGTTAATTGTGATGGCTGTATTAATGTGTGTTTTCTGTAATTCAGGTAAGGATTGCAGACATTCAAATTTCAAGTAGTTCCTACTTTTGCCACCAAATGCTACCGTCAACGACAACTAGTTGTGAACTTGGTTACTAGATGCCACCCCAGTTGGCTCCTGCCGACGAACGTTAAAACTTAATCTCAAATCTCACCTATAATTTAGCTTCACACAAGTGTAATTAGTGGAAGGTTATTTTTACATGGCATAAATCTAAGACATGTGACCGCCGGCTTTACTTTCCCTCCGGAGGAAGGCATACTGAGGGATTTTCAGTGCTCTTAAAAAATCCGACGATATCGGCCAGGTTTGAACTTGCGCCCTTGGGCATAGAATCTCAGTTTGCTACAAACTACGCTACCGAAGCGATAACCTAGATGTTAGGCCTCTAAAAAGAGAATTATCACCGTCACTATTTGGTAGTATTAAGTCACATAACATAATTCCTATTAATTACCCAAAGATTTGTCATGCTCATCAGTAATGGTACACAATATATGTAACAATGTATGGAACTAAAATACAACTTACAATCTCAGAGAATTCTTCTGGTTCACATTTGATAGATGGTTGGCCCTCCATAATGTTGAGGAATCTGAACATTCAGGAGACACTGTAACATGTACAGGATATATTTGTCGTTTACACACAGAAAAGTTTAATGGTATATTCCAATACCCTTCCAGGAATTATTTTTGTGTTTTTCCTCTATTTTCTTTAAATGTATGCAACAATACATAAAATGGAATTTCTATCTACGTCAGGGCTTTGAGGATGAATTGGTATCCCTGTAATTGTCTAACCCTTCGAAACATTCCAGAAGTGTTTTCTTCTTAGTAACCAATAAAGAGGCGGTGGTGTGGAATGCTGCTTCAAGAGGCCTAACTATTTGGTGCTGATATGGAATGAATAGCCTTATTTTGGTAAGAACCTTCCCCATGAAATGTTTGCATCATCACAAATTATTAACGTCCAAGAGGTGTTGGTGTGTTTATCATATGAACAGTACTAGATTGTCTAAATAGGACTGGGGATTCAGAGAGACAGTGATACTATACAGGCGATTGCTGAAGCGCAGTACTAGGAAACCAAGTCAACAGTTTTAATGTCTACATTACTCAACATAATGTACAGCCTTTCAACCCCCAGTCACTTTGATATGAATTAATAAGCATTGTGAAGAAATTTCAGTATACTGAGCATAGATATTATATATCTTGTGACCGTACACAACACGAGCCGCGGACTGGACCAACAACTTTGACGCAGCGTAGTACAGAATTAATGGTGAGACATCTGCGCGGATTAACATCTTTGACCTGCAGCGTGCGTCACACTTCTAGCCAGATAACTTTGAGCAAGTAAAAAGTTAAAAGGAAGTAGGAGACGTTTGAGAAAACAAGAAGCCCAAGTTAATTCCAAAAATAGCAATTTTTTGCAATCAGTAGGGTGTGGGCTCGACATGGTAAAGTATTGCATTTCTAATTGTAATATTGTGGCAGACACGGCGAGAAATGTGGTGTGGCTCAGTAGTTTTAGCATTACTGGTATGTCATGCTGCGCTCAGAAGTATCTGACATTACAAGTTCTTTCTTAGTTCCCAGCTTATTTTGTTCCTACCGACACCGACATCCTTGTGTGTGGCTTCCCTGCCTGCTTGTCCTTAGCTGCCCTATAACATTTTCATACCTGCCAAACTTACAAAACCGAAAATCAGGAGATTTTCATATGAGAGGCAAATATTAGCTCAATTAATTGGCAAACTAAAATGCAAAATTATTGATTTAAAGTAGCATTCGGCACTTATTGCCCAATAACTCCCACTTTTAAGACCATTTTCTTCACTTCTTTTTTCTTTACTACACTTTACATTATCTTGGATCGTCTTTGTTCCCACGTGTTTCGCACCATCACCTTATCCACCAATTTGATATAAAAACATTACATTGACAAACAGTAAAAATAATTGACCTTTGCTGGATTCAATCATGCACGGAAATTGCTGCGAGACCTGTTTCAAAAAAGACAGAGTTGTATTTAAGGCATAGTGAAGAAATAAACAACGAGCAAAAACACAAGAATGTAACAATCATTTTGTAGCAAAGTCAATAAGCAACCGCTTGCACTGAAACAAATCCCATTTACGAATTCAGGTAGCCCAATAACATGCATTACCTGCCCACAATAAGCACTTCCAAAACATACGTCACTGGACAATATTAGAAGTTCACCAATAATTTACAAATCGATAGAAACATTATGCTTAACATGTATATTGCATAACTTCTTACAAGAGGAAATACGGTACCTTACTTACGTTATAAATATGGTATTTTCCAATGATACGGCAGGTTTAAGGTCAACTCAATATTCGAATAAGATTTGCAATTAAGTATTCTGCGTTTGTGAATACGTCTTACATCAAGTGTTGCCATAATGGCCAAAATAGTAAGTTATATGACAAATACACGTAGGACCTATTATTAATTTACCTGAGTGTGATGTTGCCGAACAGTCTTCCTTATTGGCAGAGCTACAGTTTTACAATATTACGGTGCAAGTAATTTTCTTAGAATTATTTGGAGTTCAACTTTAGGCTATAATATCGAGAGAGAAAAAGACTTGTCCTCTACGAAGGACCCGGCGTAACCAGTCGAACCAAAAACCGCACTTTACCCCTATACAGGCGGAATTCCAGTAGTAATGTACCTCGAGTCAATGATTTGAGCTAAAATCCGTCCTTCTTGTGTTACAATGCGACCACTTCACAACAAAACTCATGCAGGACATTGCTCAGAAAAGAAAATGTCTGACAGGTTCAATCGATAGCAAAATTATACATAATATGTAAATTACACATCACTTTTTACAAAAGTAAATACCTTAGGCTACTTAATGATCAGTCCCTGCTGCAGATATTTTCCTTAGGCTGTATTTTTCAACAGAACCTAGTTTTGAAAGAAGACGCGAATTATTTTCTAGAAGCACATTTTTATAGAATTCTTCACATTACACATCTTTGATTTTGATCGTCACAAGTAACATTCTACCAACAAACGGTTCCTCCATTCAGGGCCGTCGCGAAGGTGCGTGGGGGGGGGGGGGGGGGGGGGCCTGGCGCGAGAATGGGCGCGGGTCCTAATAGGTACGGTATGAGTTCGCGGGGGGAGGTTAGTAAATTCAAATTTTAGACTGTAAGTGACTGTGTTGTACGGAGAGTGATATTTTTAAGGAGATTACAATTTTGGCAGTGGCGGCTCGTAGATAATTATCAGGTGAAGAGCCAACCTCCTAATTTCATCAGTGCATGATGTTTGCGTATGTGAATTTTGACATTCTTTTTCGTATTTTAATGCTAAAATATCTACTAAAAGCCTAACACTTAAAACCAAACCAAACATAAGTTATCGTACTAAAAAGTCAAACTCGCCTATTTTTTATAGCTTAAATGAATCCTCCGTTCTCTAAGGTCGGCAATCGTATCTATGATGTCCTCATAGAAGGTATTCAATTAATTTCAACTACAATTCACGATTTATGGAGATAGCCAATGATGTAAGTCTGGAGTGAAATATTGTGTTACATGTAAAATAATTGAATCTTTTCAAACAAGAGGAACCGCGTTCTACTGATGCACTTGTAGAAGGTATTGCCAGTACCCAATTAAGGTCACCACTACACTTACACGATGAAAAAGTCTATTTTTGTGGCATCACTTTACTAAGTATTTTCTGGATTAATGCTAAAGGAACAGCTATGATTCTTGTCACATATAAGAAGCGGTATATTCTGAGCTGTTTTTGACCATGTAGTGCTACTTTGCTTTTATATGATGTGTGAAATGAATACAAATTTGGACAGATACATTTTCAAAAAATGTTGTATGAGTTGCTTCAGGTACACATTTCTCAGTTGTTTTTCAATCAAATATTCTCACATTTTGTTCGCATACTTGGAATGGACTATGGCAGATGAGTAACCACTTTGTTTCATTATTATTGGGACAGAATGCAAGAACAAAGAATCCGAACTCTTTCTTTTTAAATTTATTCAAAAATATGTATCAATTTTTCTCTTCCCAATCCATGCCTACTATGGTTTGGAAGTGCAAATAGGTTAATATTCAAGTACTCCATTAGGCAAGTTAATGTAAAAAGATTAGCCCTCTATCTTAAATGGTTTCCTAGTTATTGGTACCTAAACATGAAAAATGAGTATTAACGGAAAACAGCTGGTCAAGTTAAAAGTGAATTATTCAGAGCATGGGACGCTAATTTTAAAAAACGAATTTAAGGTAGTTGTAGACATCTAAACCCCCACAAATTATATATATTTGGATTCAGAAAAGAATGAAGAATTTTATGGCGCCAAAATAAAAAAATCGATTTTTTCATCATTGTCCTTATTGTCCTTAAGCAAAAGTTTGTAAGTCTCTTCTATTCACGGAGTTCTTGATGTATTTCTCCCGACTATTTTTACTTTGAAGGATTCGTGAGCATAAAAGAGTGACAGTTCATTTCTTAAATGTGGGGTATTGCTGAATATGTTTGTTATACAGCTCAAATTTGTCGGAATCTATAAGACTAATTTAAGAATTGTAATTTACCACAGCCATCCGTTAGTATAGAAAAAAGAGGAACATTATTAAGTCGGTCCTTAATATGATCTCTGATGTACTCTGATATTGCATCAGTTATTTCCAGGGAACACACTTCGAATTTTATTTTAATAATTTTGAGGTTCTAAGAGCTTTTTAGATATCACTATCTTCAATAATTCCTTAAAGCGCACACGGTTTAAAGAGGTCTCGTCATGTCCTCTAGAAGATGATGATGATGATGATGATAATTGTTGCTTTAAGGGGCCTAACATCTAGGTTATCGGCCCTCCTCTAGAAGAGAGTTCCTGTAAACTTAAGTATAGAACAACTCTAATCACAAGTCCCAGGATCTGCCTATTTAAAGTTACATTCACATTACATTTAAGTGCACTTAGTCTTGCATTTTCCCTTAAAGTGTCAGATATCGTGCTTGTGTGCGTGTTCTAAGTGGTAACTGGTTCTTTAAATGTTGCTCACTGTCTTTGTGTTTGTTCAACCCGCGCGTAATGTTTTGGAAATTTGTTACTGTTAGTGTAAAGTAAGCAAGGCCAACAGAACAGTTCTATAACTAGTGCACTACTATGTGAACTGTTCGAACCAAGATCTCTTGCGATGAAGGCTATAGGACTTTCCGGTTTTATTTCATTAGTGCACAGTTCTATTAATTTTTTGGCCGCCCACAAATTAATAAATTAATTAATAAATCCCTTTTTGTCTTCATATTTCCACCTACTGAAGGGAATTTCTAATAAAATTAATAACGTGTCTTTCACTGCAAACATTATACACTAAAAGCCATCAACTTTCATCAACAACAGGGTATATAACGTTATAAATACACCGCACCGTGAGTTACAGTGAGCACGAAAACTGCGAGTAGCTGTAGTAAGGAAGACAATCAGATAAGTAGTTAGCCTATAATTTTATAGTTTAACCATAGTTGATTTTTATAATCATATAATCTCTCCAAAATACAAACTCCGGATAGCTATCACCATTTAGCATTTCACCTAACATCATATATACTGCATTTAGCATACACTGACAGTTAGTTGTACATATTGTAAATATTTTCATCTGTATTTCAAACATAGATTTTATAGCCTAAGTGTGATGGATGTGATGATGATCGCTTGACGATCGAAACTGGTCATCCTAGTGTTTTATTAATCTCATGTAATTTATTTCAGGATTAGGGCATAACCCATCTCTTTTGGGTACATTCGTGTTGACCGACTGAAAAGCACTAAACTCTTGTTCACGTTATAAATACATACTATTTATTGGGAAAGTAAATAAAAGCCTCAATATAAAAGAAAAAGAAGCCTGTTGCAATGTAAAGTTTCGTCAACTGAACTAGACGTATTGCCTTGCCGACACTGGAGCATCTTCACTCGTCTGTCTAACGGCAGGTAATGACGTCACAACTGACGTCAGGTTACCATGGCAACGAGACGAGTGGCTGACATAAACAAGATACTCCGTCTCCTGCAGATTGCCATCCAAGTTACGGCAGTACAATCTAGCGACAGGGAGTACAACTGCCACAAGGACGTCATGCTGCCTTGCTTGCGCACCATCTAGCGACGGAGTGTAGAAATAACAGTACACTAAGTGAATAAGTAGCCCAAGACAATGACAACATTTTTATTTAAATAAGAAAAAATAATGTTTATTTTATTTAAGACATGGCTAATGAAGAGGCTCTTCACTCTCTTCACCTGAATAGCCGCTACTGAATTTTAGGCTTGTTAAAACTCATTTTATTACATTTCTAGTTTCTAAACATACCTCAACAAATAGGATAAGTATAAAATTAGATACAGGAAACACCTGATCAGATTAAAAGCCAAAAGCAATATCAATGGTAACCTGATACAATGAGCTAACACAGGTGATTTTTTGGCATAAATAATATATTATGGAAAACGAAACGTGCTTGATGTACTTTCTTACCCATACGCACATAATTAATAATAATACGCAATCACGTTTACATATTTTAACATTTCTATGGCTATACAGTTTTTCATAAACTAAACTACTAAAAGTGCTATAAGTCCACTTTCCCGAAAAATATGAGCTGAACAGCCTCTTTGTTCGAGAAATAACATGGTTTACAAGAGAGGCTATTTTTTTCTATAAATAATAATTTCTGTTGTTTGTTTAGAATTTAGAGCTTTTTATTTATGTAAAAGGCACTTTGCGGGCCTTTGCTAGGGCGAAAGTGCAGATCAAATCGTTCATTCTAATTCTTTGGCCGTTTCACATTCGATTGACAGAGTAGCCAAACCGTTCAGACGCTCCTGCGCCATCGTTGATCGCATTGATCGCAAATAGTTTTTGATTAATTTCAAAATGGTAAAACTCCTTTCCCCCGAAGCAACCGTTATAGGAATTGTAAGCATAATTCGATAGGCCGTCGTTAAATTAGAATAGGACTCCTTTATCGGGGCCAAGTACTGTAGTGCACCTAAAGCACTTTTTACAAATGACGGTACAGAGTACTTAAATATTTGTACTCCAGAAAAAGATCTTCTGCATCCAAATCTTCAAGCTCCCCGTCTTTTAGAAAATTAGAGAGTGATTGGCAATGGTCTTTCAATTGCTTTTCCTCCAAATTGGAAAGCTTGGAAGGATCGAAAAGAAATCCAAAGTATTCCGAAAAAAATTAACTTCTTTAAATATATTTTCTACGCAGCTCAGTGCAGTATTTACGACAGACAAAAAGTAATTTACCCGAAATTTATTTTCAGCTTCTTTTTGAAGTTCCTCTTCGTTTTTTTTTCACCTGTTGATCATTTTGCTGATTTATTTCATCAAAGAACCATTTGTGATTGCCTTGACGGCAAATAGAAAATTTCTTTGCATAGCCCAAATTTTCCATTATTTCTCTAGCGGTGGACATTGCATTGTTAAAGGCAGTGCTGCGATAATTTTGAAAAAAATACTTTAGGCCCTGAAGTTCGTTTAATGCCGTATCTAACGAAGTCTTCTCAGATTGGAGAGTTTTACTTGTTGAGTTCACAGAAAATAAAATATCGTACCAGATAATGAGGCTTAAAACAAATTCATACGAACTTGTATGAAGCAACCAAGATTGGGCCTCTGACTGGGTAACAGAATCTTTGGTAGTTTCTGCCACTTTTTCTAGAGCTTCGTTTATTTTGCCTAACTGGTACCTGATGGGCTTGACACTGCCAATTCTACATTCCCATATCGTGCTAGATAAAGATTTTTAGTGTGAGGAGGCCAGGACATAGTTCGCATAAAATGTCCCACCTTTCCGTGGAAGCTACAGACAACGTGTACAGACGCTGAACTATACCTAAATATGTCATAGCGACCTTATTACATTTAACCATGTCACCCAAAAGTAAGTTAAGATTATGTGCAACTCATGCCATGAACCTTGCTCGTTTATTAATATTTTTTACTCACGTCTGCAGCGCTCCCTTATACTTGGCCTTCATATTAGCACCGTTGTCATACCCTTGTCCCCTACAATCCATGATATCAAGATCATTATCCTCCAATACTCCCTCTAAAACCTCAGCTAAGCCCTTTCCCGTAGTGTCGTGTACCTCCAATAACTCGAGGACCGACCCAAGTTTTGTCAACAAACTGACTTTAATTCAGACGAACCAGATCCAGGTAATAAATACCCCTGGGTGGTATTGATTACTTGGATGTAATGCCCCATACAAACACAGCATATTTTACATTGCTGGCTTCTTTAAATTTGGGCTGGAATGAATCAAACACAGTATCTTTATTTATTTTCATTTATGACCAAAAAAATGTGTGAAGCACGGGGCCTTTCGGAGCGCGGAGCCTGGCACGACCGCACCTCTCGTGCCGCCCTCGCGACGGCCCTGCCTGCATTGAGCATATACGGTACGGTATGAATAAACACACATTGCTGCCCGGTCTGGCAAACTGTACTTAAGTTCAGAAACAAAACGCAATGTTCTGGTACTTATTAAAGAAAACAGACGATTGTTGGTCTACTCTAGTGCTGTGTCTTAATCAAAGTTGAACTTTTAGCATAAGGCCTTACGTAGCAGAACTGGTCGTATAATATTGAATCATCTATTTCTACAACATTTGACTGTAAATATTGAATTAATGGTACAATATCCTCAAAACTGTGGCCCTTAATATCTTGAAGTTTTAACCATTTGGAACACATGAATTCCTCCATAGGTTGCATCCATTTATCCAAGTAGGCTACTCTTTGTAGGTTTCATAGAAAAATTAACACGTTGCGTTCTTTATCCAAATTCCAAACAATCCTCTGAAAATGTATTTAACATCTGTCTTACTATAGGTGGAAAACCTAAATGAGCAATCAAGAAAAATGCCTAACATTTTCGATAAATTAGAAATGCCGGCCGGACATAACCAAAATTAATGAATAGCAGGACGGTTGGTAACCCTCCGTAGGACAAATCCACTTAAAAGGAAGATTCTTATACAGACCCTGTATATTGAGACAATCTGTCGTGGTAAAACTGTTTCAAGATACATAACTCACTTCTGTGCCCTCAAAACATGAATATTGAAAACTCAGTGTGTTGAGCTGTACTGGTCACTGGTCACAAGCACGTCTTCACACTGCTTCTCTAAGTAGACTCGCAGGCTCAAGGTTAGTAGACTATAACACAGAACAATATAGGACTATAAGGTAGGCTACTGCAGTGCCTCTCGCTCCCATTGGCTGCTACACCTTGAAGCAGCCAGGCTAAGCCAGGCGCATGCCAGCTGATATATACAATGCATTCTTACGGGAAACACAGTCATATTTCGCTTCACTTCTCTGCTCGTGGTATACAATCGAAATAATGGTCATACGCACGTTATAGAGAGACAGTGGCGTAGCCAAGCGGGGGTTAGGGGGGTTAGAACCCCCCCCCCCCTTTGGAAAATCGGCAGGTTGTGATTTGTGTCTGTGGTGATGTACTCAGTAGCGTAGCCAGGATCGGCCACTGGGGGGGGGTTATACGTACTCAAGCCAAATTCTACAAGCATTTCGTCCCGCGGCGTAGTCGCGCTCGTCAAACGTGCACCATGGCCGCGAGGACAGCTGTGGTATGTACGGATATCGTAGGTTCGAATCCCGCTGCTGACAGCGGTTATCCTGAGTGGGTTTTTCCCCGGGTTTTGCCACACTCCCTACAGGAAATTGCCAAATAATATCTTGCTCAAGTCCCGGAGCGTCTACTCCATCCCTGTACCACATACATTTACACACACAACTACAATCATCACAGCAATACAGGTTGTCATACAGCTTCAACACACTCCCAACTACACGGGGCTGATGACCAAGGTGTCTCAAACCCCTCAAATGAATTAACAACAACTCTACAAGTATTTCCATTTCTCTATGAGATATTATTACACAAGAAACGTTTCATGTATTTTGATCCCGAATTTTTCGAGGAATACAATACGCTCAAAAGACAAAAACAAATAAGTTCTTTAAAAAATTAAGTTAAGTTAATGGTAAATCTAGAACATTCCTGTTCCCCTGACAGGAACAAAAAAATAATCAAATATGTCTGAGCTACCAACATGAAGACTGCGTATCTCTCAACAAGAGAAATTAATTACAGAGGTCTCAGCAAACGTGGGCATGTCCTCTCACGATGTATCATGTTGATTTATGAGTAATTCAATACCGGTACTCATTTTTATGTTTATTCAGTTTTTCCAACAAAATCCTGTGCTTTATATTGCAATTAGCCCTGAATGAGTAAACTATCATTTTCGAAGATTTTTGTCACCTACCAAGGTCCTTCTTACCTTACAAATGCTACATGCAGCCGGAAAAAGGTTTAATTGCTTACACACTCATTCGTAACTGGGAGATAACCGTAATTCGGGGAATTTCTGGATATATATTTACGTAATATAAATCAACTCGGCTGACGCTTATCTCATGCTCAAGATGTTAATAATGATCCCAAAATTAGTGTTAATGTACCCGTAGAGTTTTCTAAGTCTTTATTAAATCGCGTTATTTTTTAATAAAAACTAGTTTAATTTACATATAACTTCTCCCCCGCCAAGAAAAGAAAAAAAAGCTAATATTGTCCCGCTGTGTGGGATTCAAAATTATTTGGTGCTGGCTTCAGTTTGAAATAAGCTATACGTTATTTCGCGAGTGAAAAGTTAGATTGGCAACCCTGGGAGGACGGAGTTGTATTACCACAGTCTGAAATACACAGTCGAGAAGCTCACTGCGCTACGAAATTGCATCCTCTTTGTAGATGAAGCGACACTAGCGCTCGCGGCGGCCAGCAAGTTGGCAACTGCCTTGAGCACGTTATTCGCG
The DNA here is from genome assembly GCA_946902985.2 of Meconema thalassinum. NCBI lineage: Eukaryota > Metazoa > Arthropoda > Insecta > Orthoptera > Tettigoniidae > Meconema > Meconema thalassinum. The sequence goes on along the minus strand of OX336393.1, from coordinate 71,254,148 downwards.
GAAACAGATGATTTCACTTTAGCAAGGGTTTTTGGAATTTTAACTCACCTGAGTGATGTGTTCCATTGTAAACATAAGTCACGTTATGTCACCAATTACTACAGAAAAAAAGCCACAATGTTGATATACTCTACACTTTTAAATCATAGAAACATAAAAAGAATGCTTTGTTTTATTAGTTCAGTCCTCTTACTATCCCTAGGTACAGTTGTATGACGTATTTAATTAGTCATTCGTAGAATTCATAGTCCATACTAGTTATAAATTCATGTATCTGTTTAAATGATAGTCGCTGGCATCTCTACATAAAACCAAGTCCACGATTCCTGGATGAAACGGGTAATCTCTAAATCCACTGAATGGATTTTGATGCGATTTTCACCTTTCAGTAAAGAATTTCACGAGGAAGGTTTCTGTAGGAAACCATTCATTTATGACCAAAGGAAGCCGAACAGTAACGATTTCAGTGACTCGTGTCGAAGGAAAACATGCCTCCGCGCGCCTTTTAAGCTTACGCTGGGTAAACCATTAAAAATAACCACATACTATGACTGTAAGAATTGGTGAGCATGAAAAGTTCTACAAAGAAGTCGGCGACAGCATATCTTTATCTTTAATACATCGCCAACTATAAGTGATTTTACGTTTTAATTTCTTCCATCAATCTCCATTCAGTGGAAATTTAAATTACTAGCTTCGGAGCGAGTTTACGAGCTACTGAGCGAGCCCATCACCCCAGCTTCGGCGAGCATTAACGGTCGAGTCGTGTCGAGTTAAGACTTCAGAGAAGAGTAGGCTAAAAGTGTTTGGAGTTTCGCTGTTCACCTCGGCTTTTCTGAATTGTATCTGAGACCTACCGTTCGTGCGCCTTTTAAGCTTATGCTGAGTGACCCCTTTAAGATACCAGGTGAAGCCGGGGTGGGTTATTAGTATGGGTATAATATAATATCAAATTCTTAACCATATCAAAAGCTAGTTATTCCGTTAACATTATAGTTAATTAATAAAAAATACCAGTGTGATTTGTGAAACGAAAAGTATAAAAAGATCTTAAGATCTTAAATGGCTCAATTGTAGGTACATCATATTTTTTCTGTGGGTTTGAAACCTTTCATTCCTGAATTTGACAAAATAATACAATGCCAAGTTTACAAAATATCGGCAATAACAATTGTGTACCGTACCTCCATAGCAGCCATGTGGGAGACCAGGTATTTCGTAAGAGAATTAACAAACAGTGTACCACATCTAAGTTTGTGAGCATCATCCTGACGACATAAATTGGCTTGCTTCCAAAGAATTCGAGAATAAGTTTATATTATTGTACAAAATCTTTATTCATTAAATCAGATCTCTGACCATTAAGAAGCCATTTCTACATCTGAAAAATAAACGTCGGCACGCGTTTGAGATGACATCTGTTACGTTTACTTAGCCTACCGTATGTCTTAATTTTCAAAATTCATAGATATTTATATTTGATTTTCAGCCAATGGCCATAGCAGGGCATTTCACATGAACGCCCGTAGGTTCCCCAATTTCAATGTCAAGTAGTTCCAATTTAAGCTACCAGACGCCACTGTCACTTAGACTCAACGACGTACGTTTGAACTTGATAGAGGGTGTCTAACCCAATAGCCTACACATTTTGGCTACACACTACCAATTGTAGTTGTAAGTTCCTTTACGTGCCATAAATCTATGACATGGGCACGACGACTTCGACTGGGTTTGAACCCGTGAACTTGGGCATAGCAGTTCAGCATGCTACTGACTACGCCACCAAAGCCATGCATAGAGATCCTACCGAGACATGCTTCTGATTTATAACCGACTGGCACTGTGGCTCAGCGGTTACGTTCTCGCCTGCTGTACCCAAGGTTGCTGGATCTAATCCTGGCGCAGTCAGCTGGCATTTAAGGGTGCATAAATGCGAGGGAACCATGTCTGTAGATTTACTGACACGTTTAAGATCCCCTTCAGGGCAAACTTCCGGCACCCCAGTGTCTCTATAAGCCACAGTAGTTAAAAGGGACCTAAAACCAATAACATTATTATTGGTTTATAACCAGTTAAAGACCTAGTTCCGTTGTTTGATTGAAAAGCTTTATAATACTTTCTACTGCATATCCCAATTAATTGTGATCGCCGGAGCCAATCAAGCTCATTTTGGTTTTGAACGGGGATGTAAGGCCTGATGCCCTTCCTGACGCCACGTAATTTTTCAGGTGATAATTCCACCCCACTGTCACCGGGATTAGAACAGCGGCCGTCCGAGTGATTGACAAGCAGCTAAGCCACTGCACCATCACGCTCCCCTTGAAAAGCTTTATAATACTAGCCTATAATCCAAAGATCAAATCTTACCTTTTACGGTACTTTGGAAACACGGGTGTCGTCTTGCTATTTGAACAGTCTGACTTCCAAGTCGGTCAACACGAATACACCCCATTAGATTGGGCGAGGAGTAACAATTAATTTCCCTGTGTAGTTCATAATACAATAATTATTTATGCCTTTAATAAGACGCTTCTCATACAACCCCCTCCCCCTTTATGTGAGAAGTGTTTTATTAAGTGTATAAACGATTCATGTATTTTTTATTTCAGGCATTAGGAGATAAATTGTCACTGCCCACCTAATGTAATGGGGTACCGTACACTCGTGTTGACCGACTGAAAAGCGATCATATAGGTTACTTAACAACACTAAAATATTTCTTCTAATATTAGATCTGTTTATTGAACTGAACATCTCCTCTTGTAAAGCACATGTTAAATTAACGATATAACCTTTTCACAAGGCTCACATACAGTAAATCCAGCAGCAATAACATACACCAACATTAGCGCAGTCGGCACATTCTTGCTGGCTGCATGAGAACATTGTTGTCTGGCAGTAGAAAAATATGAGCCAAGCTTCTCGATCTGTAGGTAGACTGTGGTTATACGTCGTCATGAAGACGTGTGTAGCCACAAATGGGGACCCGGGCCGAAAGGCGACAACAGTACATCACCACAGACACAAATCACAACCTGCCGATTTTCCAATGGGACGGGGGGGGGGGGTTCTAACACACCCTCCCCTACCCACCCCTAACCACTCCTTGGCTACGCCACTGAATTCCTTCCAGACTCAAGAATTCTCCCCCGCTCCACTATATCACTTGTCACATCAGCCACATGAATGCCACAGCCCTCGACCGCATTGAGGATGCTTTTAAGTAGATTAGATGTCATTGTTACGCCGATGTTGTAATAAACGGGCTGTTTCCACTTCGAAAACAAACCTCGAATCATTGCAACCTGTACCAAGACCGATTACAATATATCAGACTGCAATGGCACTATCGATACCGTAGAAAATGGCGGAAATCGTAGGGGATTGCTTACATTTGGTGAACCAACATTTTAGTTTGTCTGCTGCCAGAATTTCGTTCAAATGTCTCATATCTCAAGTGATTTCGTGCTGTTATTTATTGTAATAGTGTAACTTAAGTAGTGTAGTGCACTGTGAATAATTATAAATTCCGGTGATACCTAATGTGAGAATTATTGTATGTTCATTGTTATTGTCTGTGAACCCGGCTGTAAATTTAATACTGCTGCAGATACTTCAAATTTTTAAATTGCCTAAAGAAAGAGAAGTGGATAAGAAATATTCACCGGGATAATTTTCGAAGTTAAAACAGTTGTTTGATGTGGTTAGGAAAATTCCCTAACCCCTGATGCCATTCCAGTAGGTGGTGTTGGCCATTCCGACTATTTTCACAAATCAACCGTCCTACCACACAACTCCTGTTTGTTAAAGTAGATGATGGTAGTTTTAATGACATACCATGAAAATCAGTGTGTTCTAAAGTGTCGAGTTCTTTAAGTGTAATGTATTCTATAAGAATCATGAATCAAGAATCTTTGTGTGCTTGTGGGCAAATTCAAGTGGATACTGCAGTCTGATGGAAGCAGTGATTTAAAATGCGACGGGTATGAAAATAGAATTACTGTTAGTATCACAAGCAAGTGGACCTGGGGCGTTAACCCCAGATTAGGTTCGTTTTTGTATAGAACACATTAATAAGATATAATTTATGTCCGTTACAAGGTTAGGTAGGCCTGCTGACTGGCCTGGTACACTTAGTACCACATGGGTAGGTTTTTTCTAGGAATTAACCCTTCCCCCAAGGGAAGATGGTGAAGAAAAAAAAAGGAAAGCAAAAAATGGGTTTTGGAATGGAGAAAAAGTATGGATAGATAAGACGAGAGTCCAATATAAATCATAAACTACCCTAAAGTAAACATCTAATCACTAATTTCACTGCGCAAGCCTGCAAGATACCTAAGTGGGTATGGACTTGGACACAGCTAACGGGAAATGCGGCTGGAGCTTGGGCTATTTGCAAGCAAACAGCGTTTGTGCTTTCCCTTCCCAGCCTAAAATTGGGCAATATGGGGAAGGGTGGTAGTCTGGCAGGACAAAGAATGACAAATTTACTGTATATCCTTTCGAAGGATATAAGTTTGAATGAATATTTTGAAAGGCACAAATAATTTGAATTTGCCGTAATAATTTTAGTCCTTGGAACTGTAGAATTTCCGACGACCGACCGAGTACTCCCAGTAAAGGTAGTCGTGAAGCAGTTATAATGATTTTGGGAACAATTTTGTTAAGAAAGACAATACTTGCATTTAAGAATAGCTAAACTTTTACCCAGCAGAGTGCCGACTAAAATTTAGACCGGAAGAAAACCTTAAATTTTGAAAACCAACCACAAGTTTTAGAGAAAATCTCAACAAGCAGGAAGCTTGCGGAGCTAGCTTTACTTGCCTAACTGGGTCATTAGAATTAGCTATAGCAGCTAAATGACGCTTTGAAAAAGATGATACTAGAAGTTTTCGTTCAAATGCAACAAGAAGCAAAACTTTTATAATTTTAATACCGGTATGAGGTTTGCTTGTAGATAGTATAAACCGAAGATATAGATACGCAGATATAGAGTCAGGGAAACCAGGGTCCTACCTAATCGTTATTCTGTTGTAATTTATAAGGCGAAAAGTTGAAATTTGGTTTAATTTGACAATAAAGAAAAAGTTGAAGTAACAACAACATAAAATTGATTTGTATTCAAAATAACAATAAACAATTTAACATACAAAAATCTGAGACTTAATGCTAATAAATTGTAAAAATTATTATTATTTTTTGACAATGTTAAGTAGGACGCAAGTTTAAAATTTGCTTCGAGCTCAAAATCTGAATAAGATTTTAAAAGTTGTGCTAAAAAATTGAAAACTTTAAAGTTTATAACGAGAATTAAAAATAATTAAAGCTTTAACAAGGAATCAGGTACAATTTAGGCACTTTAAGAATTCCTATTAGACATCTAAAAGGCTATGCAAAAACATTTAATATGAGATTATAACAAAAAAGAGAGGAAAATTAAGAAGAAGTTTCTATAACTTCTTATATTTAAACAGGGATCACGAGAAAAAATGGGGCCAGTTGCCCTTTCGTGAAACCTGGGAAATGAGAGTTAGAAGACTCACTTGTGAGTAGAAATAATTGAATTCCCTAGTAAACGAGGAAAACAACAATATAAAGAGTGTGCTAACGCACAGATTACGCAGATATTAAGGTGATAAATAGCACAAAGGTGGGAGGGCACTGCCATAGAGTGACACCTCATAGGGTAGTAGATCCAAATTTTACAATTTAATTAGAATATGTTAGTAAGGTATTTAGGAAAAGGAAATAGGAACTTTAGGAGAAAGTTTATGGCCGTATTTATTGCTTTCGTTCGAACGCGACACGGATGGTTGTTGAACGAGCACTGTTATGCACTGTTGTTCGTTGAAAAGTTCACTATTGCAACGCGGAAAGTTTATAACACGAAAAGTTATTGCAATTGTGGAGATCACTAATTGAGTTTTAGTTTGAGAAAGTTTATTTATTTAGAAATCTGTAGATTGTAGCTGAATGCAACGGAAAATCCCACGAAGGAAGACAAATTATATTGATTAGAGGTTTATACAACATGAATTTCTCAATGAGGAAAATGTGTTCCCATATTTAAAGAAATGCCAGGCTATTTCACTTGTAGAAAGATATCTTGATGTAGAAAGTTCTAGAGCATGGATATCGGTTGAATTGGGCAAAAGAAGTCTCCCGGCGGAAAGCTGAATTCTATAGACAGTGGGTAATTTAAATTATCCCTCGGCTGAGTCAGTATCTCAGATAATCAGTACAAGAAGTACTTTTTTATTTCGAAAAGTTAGCTGAAGTAGCCACGACTAGATCAGGAAGATCTATTGAAGGCAGATATTGCATCACATTTATCAATTTCACACTGTCTATATAATCAGATAAAATGCTATAAGAAATTTAAAACATTTAAAACTTGGTGAAAACCATTGAAGTAGTACTTAGCTCATTTTGAAGAACGACGATGATCTGGATGACGGTTGAGGTTAAAAATCAGATATGGCGTCCTGATTTAAAAATGTCTGAAGTTGACAGGAGACAAGCCTTGTGTAGGCTCCAACTGTATGGTTTGACAACTGACGATGAAGTGAGAGCTGCTCGATGAAGCCCAGAGGTACCAAGGAAAAAAAGGGGGTGGGGGAAAGGGACAAAGGAACATACATAAATATTGCAAACATTACAATGAGAAATTGCTTTCTTAGATATTAATTTTCTTGATGGATTGATCTTCAAGGAGAAGCTATCAGGCGATTATGACGACGTCTGGAGGATTGGAATGATGAAGAAGTCCTCTTGAGCATGTAGATGTTAGCTGGAGATAGCGACGACATCGTGTGGCTGGATTGGAAAGGAAGTCCTGAGAATTGAGATATTGAGAAACTTCAGTAGTTAGCTGCTAGGTGCCGCTAGGTTAATCATGGAAGACATATATCTATAACAGACTTACAAAGAACGTAAGCAAGATGCTCAAATAAAAGAAAATAAGAAATCACTGTTGGTGTTTGCGAAAAAGGAAGGAATGAATTAAAGCAAAGAGCAGCAAAAGCTACCTCTATCTTACCGTGTATTCCAAAGAATACACCACCACAGACAAAGGAGTCTGGAGCGTTAGCCGCTGGTAAGGTTTGTTTTTGTATGTAAAACATTTTAAGATAGAATTTATGTCCGCTACTAGGTTAGGTTTTTATATATAAAGCCTTCAAGACACAATTGATTTGCCTTCCGTTGGAATTCTATACACGTCGAAATTGAAGAATGACAAGTTGATAATACAGTAAATTTTCATTTTAATGAGTTTGTAACAGTCAATTGAGTGTTATTGGCAATTGCTATTTGAAATAAAGAACAAAATGATAGCACCTGTGCGCCATCTGTTGGAGCTAGTTCAGGATGCCCCTATACTATACAAACAGATAGAAGCGAGTGCGCTCTAATAGCTCTCTCCACTCAAAACAAACAACACACGACCGTGTTTACGGTATACGTAGGGGTGGCAATATCTTATTTGTCAAATAAGCCACGCCTACAATGGCCGACACAACTGAAATTTCACTATATAGGCCTAAGTCATGTTATAAATTGGGATGGTGGGTGGGTTATAGACAGCGGAGGAGACAACATCTATTAGCAGATCACTGTTGTTAAAAAATAGGCAGTCATCGGAACGCGTTAGGCTGTAACCATTGTCAAAACCATTGTTCTGGATGCGTTGGGCTGTAATCATTGTCAAAAACCATTGGATTGGACAAATCGAAGGTTAGAATGGTCTGGTGTAGTTGCCGCTTTGACCGCGCGCAGCTATTGGGGCAGGTTGACACAAAACCATTGATCTGGACGCGTTAGGCTGTAACCATTGGATTGGACAAAACGGGGGTTAGAATGGTCGGGTGTTGGTGCGGCATAGTACCAAAATGGTGAGGTTGGTGGTTCTGTTCTGATGATGATTGATGTGAATAATGGCATCCACAGCTGGAAATTCACCTATAGCCTATAATAATAAGGGATTATTGCAGCCATTGGCCATGCATATAATGAATAAAACAATAATAAAATAGAATATATGTCCGCTACTAGGTTAGGTTTTTATATATAAAGTCTTCAAGACGCAATTGCTTTGCGTTCCGTTGGAATTCTATACACATCAAATTTGAAGAATGACAGGTTGATAATACAGTAAATTTTCATTTTAAAGATTTTTTTAACAGTCAATTGTGTGTTATTGGCAAATGCTATTTGAAATAAAGAACAAAATGATAGTACCTGTGCGTCATCTGTTGGAGCTAGTTCAGGATGCCCCTCTACAAACAGATAGAAGCGAGTGCCCTCTCATAGCTCTCTCCGCTCAAAACAAATAACACACGGCCGTGTTTACCGTATACGTAGGGTTGGCAATATCTTATTTGTCAAATATGCCACGCCTACAATGGCCGACACAACTGAAATTTCATGATATAGGCCTAAGTCGTATTAGCTTGCCACGGTGGGTGAGTGGTTATAGTGTCGGACTACCAACTCCAAGATTGCAGGTTCGCCCCTGGCCATGGTAAGTGATTTTTGAAGGCGACAAAAATCACGATTCTCATGTCCTACGTTGTTGGCATGTTAAAGAACCCATTTGAATTCAGTAGGCCGTGTTCAATGGCAAAATTAATCTCGGGATTTTCCGCCAACACAAAGTTCCTCCATTCTCTACTTGAAAGCGCTGTAGTGTCAAGGAGTTTAGATATCTAACCTCCTTGACTTTCATAGCGTTCAAAGGAACGACGAAATTCGACAAGCAAGCTACCCTCTGGGTGTCAATTAACAAAGCTTGCACCAGGCACCCGAGGCCATACGATATTATATTATATTATTAAGTCGTATTATAAATTTGGATGGTGGGTGGGTTATAGACAGCGGAGGAGACAACATCTATTAACAGATCACTGTTGTTAAAAATGACGGTCATTGGAACGCGTTAGGCTGTAACCATTGTCAAAATCCATTGTTCTGGATGCGTTAGGCTGTAAACATTGTCAAAAACCATTGGATTGGACAAATCAAAGGTTAAAATGGTCGGGTGTAGTTGCGGCTTTGACCGCGCAGCTATTGGGGCAGGTGACACAAAACCGTTGATCTGGACGCGTTAGGCTGTAACCATTGGATTGGACAAAACGGAGGTTAGAATGGTCGGGTGTTGGTGCGGCACAGTACCATAATGGTGAGGTTGGCAGTAGTGTTCTGATGATGGTTGATGATTGATGTGAATAATGGCATCCTTAGCTGGAAATTCGCGTATAGCCTATTTATTGCAGTCAATGGCCATGCATATAATGAATAAAATCTAAAATCATACAGTAAACTAATTGTTATTCCCTAGGAATATCAAAGATTCATGTATTAATGTGCAGAATATAGCGTGGTATCTTCCACATTGTTCTCCACGGCGCTCACACAAACATTCGTCACACGGATGATGGAACTTTTTGGTGCAAACATTTTATAACGGAAACCATGTATGGCAACGCACGTGAGAATACGTCTCAGTCATTGAATTCTAAGTAATACTGGAATGCCGACTGTATGGGAGGAAAGTGCGGTTTGTTGGTGCGACTAGTTACGCCTGGTAGTGCACTTCAAGGAGGAGAATTAGACGTATACGAACAAAAGGATGATGTACTGTACCCGAAAATCCGGAAAGGAGCCTGTTGGAATATCCATTGCCCCAGCAGGATTGCCTATTTCTAACAGCACCGGCAAATTACTAGATTAGAAATCACTTCCAACATGGCCTTTAGGGATTTACATAGAGCAGTTACAAGAATATAGTGGATAAACAACCAACTACACGGGGCACATCTACCTTTACTTACCTTCTCGGGGCCTGGGAATTCAGCTTCGCCTACAATACATCCACAATACTCTAGTTCTTATATTTAAAATGAATTACACGCCAATAACAAGAAATAACGAACTGAATAAAATTTATTAACAATGGTGTAAACGAACCTAGTATAAACAAAATAACAATAAACTAATTTAACAAAAGAAAAAGAAAACACGCAATCATTCACACTTCCTTTCTACTCCACATCTTACTACAATGCTGAGCAAAAAAAAATAATGAGCATAAGATTCTTGGCTTGTTTTAAGTCTACACTGCGTAAAAAGAAAACGTTTAATGAAGGCTCTTACATTCGGGGCATTCCTGACACCTGATTTCATTCACTAGCCTGCGTTTGAAGAATTCACGTGCGCTGGCCTTGTTTCATCAATGAAACACTCGCGCCACGCTGCACTCGGAACTAAATACAATTTATACAAGGCGGTGAGTCTTCACATGCTTATGTTATGTCACACCGCTCTCCAATTCTAACGGTGAATCATTCTAGCCAGCCCGCATTGAGACTGCTTTTGAGTGCATTCATAAAACACGTAAAATTAACATTTAGTTCTTACAAAAGTGCACATAACTTCAATGTTTCTTAAACAATCATCCTGAAAATTTTTATACACTCTTTCATTCGCACCCCGCAATTGTTCATGACCAATTCGGTTCCACAATTACTCTTAACAGTGGATAATCATTCATACCAAAACCATCTGTTCACAATACACACGCTATTTCAAAACAATTGATTAATAACTCCTACTAAATTATTTAACTAATTAAATCATGTTCGAAAAAATTATTTACATGTAATATGTTCATAATAATATATATTATATAGTGTTGCTAACACGTTACTTTCGAGATTCTGGCTTCTCGGTTACAATACAATTCTCAACTAATAATATACACTGGTTTTCCACATAACTCTTCCCTAACGTTCCGTAATTTTGATATACTGCTTACACATCATCTTATATAGGTTTCATTACATTGTCGGTATAATACAGTCGACTAATTAAAGTTAACTGTACGAGAATACATAACTTCGGGTTTAATAAAATATAATAATTGTAATATAGACATAAGTAGACAATCGTTCTCAAGTTGTATTTCCGCTAGAACCCTCCTGTCAACACAGCTAAAGCGTTACTTCACATGAACTGGACTACTTGTATACAACGGCTCTTATCATGATCCATGCCTTCTTATCAATGAACAACAATACTTTTACTTCCCTTAAAATGCGTACTCCCCTCGCACGAGCATTCTTCATAGCTCTACAAATCCTCACATAACAGCATATATGGCATAAACAATTATCATCCACTATGTTAAACAATAACCAAAAACGGATTAATTGTTATTAACATATCTTCTGTAGGAACTTCTCTCAAATAATGGCATGACCCTCAGTATCATTCCACATGACTACTAAACTACAATTATACATGCTTAAGTCCTTCAAACGAAACTTCCAATTGTAATGAACGATATTAGACAGTCGTGATTAACCACCTAAAGTTTACTCCACAACAAGATAATTAACTGTTCACTCGTCTGTCGCAAATACATGTAATAAAAATAATACTCCTGTCTCAGCTCACTTGTCAAGCTTTAAATTGTTTATCGTTGTAATATCAGATCCACAAATGACGTGATGTTACACAAATAGTGTAAAATAACACACATGTTATTTATAATGTCAAATAGAATTCAATCTTGACCGGGATAAACTAGCTTTGAGTTCCTAGCCAGAGATTTGAATAATCTTCTATCAAAAGGTAATTCCTCTAGCATATTAAATGAACAAAGCTCTCAGAAGAATTTAATTTGAAGCTATGACACAATGTCAGAATACTTGGTTTAAATAAAATTATTAAAATTCGAGGGTCGAAACGACTAGTCTTCTATGAGGCAATATGATTCCTCAAACAAAATTTTAATGCCAGTTCCACAACTGATCCGTAGAATAAAATTTAAAAAATAGATGAAAGGCAATCATCCCCTAAATAATCTTGAAGTATAAAAAACTTAACACACATCTGAAGTGTAAAATACATAAGAATACACTGAAATACATGAAATGTGAAAATATGGAATAAGATCGTTGGCTCAGGATGTCACTAATCAAGCTCTATACTATAAATGAGATACACTGCTACCTTATTTGGACAAAAACTTGAAGATCTATGTAAGTATTCCCACAATACTTTAGATGTTTCCTCAGTTCAAGATACTGAGATGGATCTGCATTCGAACCTCGGATCTGCGACCTCAGAGATAGGAAACGTCCCTCTCTGGAATTCACCAACATTCGCCTGGGCTCGAACGACATCCTTCTGGCAAATTCTTCTGTGTTGCTGGGTTACCCCTAGCATCTTGACAAATCTCTTCTGTAGAATCTTCATTCTCCGTCGTAAATATGTATCAGCCTCATCATTGGAATATGATTTATAGAAATATTCATATAAATAGTGAATGAATTATTTCCATTGCTAATTGATGTTACATTAGTGTTCGTAGACTGACGAAAATGTACAAGATGGACCGTACACTACGTCTGTATTCAAGAATACGTTGTCTAACGAAGTTCCATCGTTGTATCTTAACTCTTGTTATCGAATATGTCTCTGGCGCATGACTATTTAGTTCATCATATCAACAATGTTAATTATGTTGAATGAAGACACTTGAAGAATAATAATAGTCATTCTGTTACTGTTTATATACTGCGCCAATATTAAAAGTTCTCCGCTACTGTTCACTTGAACTGCGTTCGCCAACTTCACGTTGCAATCTAAAATGATATTCAGCTTTATTGCCAATACATTTGAAAATCTGTCTTAACAAGCTTATATCGTCGAAACGGTAAGTTTTAGAACGCTCGACTTTTCACAGAATATAGTATGCGACCTGTTATTTATATATATTCGGTTATTTATATTCAGATCTCAATTATATAAGAGATATAATTATTTTAATGTTCCTCACAACTTCACATAAGATGGAAGTGCGGCAATCTCCTACGTTCCACCTAGCTATCCTCGCGTCTCCACAAGTCGACAGCCGCCGCACTCGGACAAAGCCTTGGGATCTCCGTTAATCCAGTAAAACACTTCCTCACTCTTCAAAGACTGCTGGAATAAGAACATCGATCCTTGGATCTCCCCCTACAAGTCGAAATTTTGGCTGCCATATCAATCTCCCACCATAATTTTAGCGCGTAGATTACTAATGCTTATTACTGCGTAGATTAACCGATCTGTGGTTTTTAAAGTATCAGACATAATTTTTCTTAATATCCTCTTCATTACCAAATAAGAAAATCTTCTTCTAAGGGCCTAAATGCATAATTTCATCATACTATGTAGTTGAAGTTGATCCCTCTTCAATAAGACCTCTTCTCATTGGCTCTGGGCTGGGTTCCAATAGCATAATTTATAACAATATGTATAATATTAATTTCCAAACTCGCTGTTGCTATGCCAATTATAGCCTTCTAGAAGCGTCTATTGCGCAATATATCACATGATCGGGCTCTCCCACAGCCTCGAGCTTGTTGCGCCACTTTTTACCCCTCTTTTACTTACAATGTGTACGGCCAGGCCACTTATTTATACCCCAGAGGTTTGCTACCATGGAACTATTGAGAAACCCAGCGCCCAGAAATAATACACTGTATAAGAATGACATATAGCCTCTATTAATCATGCATAACACTTACAAGTCATAAACATTTCAAAGATACAATATAAATTAACATGCAAAGGTGTGGATATGACAAATATATCATTACTTACTTCTTACGTGGGTTTTCTCCCTTTAACCATTAAAACGTTTTTAGAAATGTCATGATCAACCTTCTTAAGCGTCAGTTATTCTATTTTTCTCCAATATTATTTACCCTTCAAGGTAGTTGCCAACAAGAAGCTCGATATTAGAAGGGACCCCTCAATTACAGTATTCGTATATCTGATCCATAATACAATCATTTAGTAGAATCAATTCTTCACGATGTCGTATAATATCCACAAATAGGGATAATGTCCTTATGGACAAATTGCTCATCGTTTCCTAATTATTCCCTTAAAATCAGAATCCAGAAGTCGACCGATATCAAATCAAAAACCTCTCACAAACTGTAATGGCTGGTCACTCCTTCTACTGTCACCGTAACAGCTGACAAGCACTCAGTCTTGTAAGCAACAACAAACCGTCCACAAGGAGACAAAATACTAACTCAACGCAAAGATCATTTCATCACAAAACTTCCCATACGAATAAAAAAAAGAATTACAGGCCCGAAGGCATACTACATTGAAAAGGGACCTAGAAATAATTACAAACAAACATCCTTTAAAAAAAAACTTTCTACTAAGACAACGTGAATGGCAACCCTGCTCGAAAACTCACGGGATGAACCAAAATAGAAATATTTAAGAACTTACTAACACGTGTGTACATAAATAAAACAAGGGCATAGTACATTACCTTGACCAATACCGAACAAAATACTTACTTGCACCATATCACAATATTCGAAGCAAGCCTAACATAATCATGACGACTAATCAGAGGTTCCTTTAAGTAGCATGGACTACATATTAAATTTAATAATAAAGGCACTCCAACTGCGACGAACACAAACATATCAGACAAACCTCATATTTCTTGGTCATAAGCCCCTTTTCCATTTCAGAGCACACGAAGTTAAAGTAATCACTGACTTGCCTTTTACAAACCAAAGTTATCTTAATATTTTAAAGCTATTCCAAACGTACTTTTAGTCGAGTAGGCCATATTTCCGAAGTAAGGATTGGAAGTACCAAATAGCCCCCAGACTATTGGCTTTCCGACGAGCTGCCCAGTCATAACATAATACATCTTGTCTCAGTTAAAGTCCAATACCAAGTTGCTTTTATACAAAATTAATTAACGACCTTCATTTTCATGCCGTACAAAACCACATCTTCATGATAACAAAAACGCAAGATACCAGCACGAGGAAACAGTTTTTACCAGTTACGGCTAGGTCGCGCTTCGATCAGTCACCTCTGCAGAAACAGTACACAGGTGGTCTCTAGTGGTGAAACTAAGAACCATTACATCAGTGATCTCATGCACCTCCAACAGACACTCATCTTAGATTTTAATTGAGGCGCAAAATAGAAATGCGTCACTTGTAACACTACCCTCCTGTGTCACACTTCCAGAAATTATATTTGCTGGTTAAATTGTATCAAGGGGACGGAAAATACTCTCATTTTGTCCCAAAATAATTCAATTTCCGGGGGCAGTACGTACGACGAGATACAAGTAAAAGAGGTACTTTGAACATTTAGGCGAACGGTAAACGAAACGGAACTTACGTCGAAATACATATTTCAAAACATCAAAGTAATTTGATACTTTAAACGGCTAGGAATATACGCCAATATAAAATATTATATTGCAGTCTGATTGTTCATCATTTTATCCTTAGATCAAAGGCATCATACACAATAACTATAGGCCTACTGGCAAAAAATACAAGCCGTACATACATTAAAATAAAATAAAAATAAGGTTAGACAGGGCATGACTAAGAATAAAGATAAAAATTATGGTAATTGGTATTAAACATTAACTCAAAGGCAGCATTCATATATGTGTGAATATGCATATGCCTACAATTAAACAATTAAATAGATGCTTAGTGAACAAATATACACACTTTATTTATACAAAACAACAACCACATGTTCAAAATTCTTAAAAGCAATGGGACGTGATGGCCCAGCGGTCAAGTTATTCGCCTCTCACCAAGGTGGACCGGGTTCGATTCCCGGTCATTGCATGTGAGATTTTCGAAGTGAAATGCCATGTCCTGTGGTTCGAATTCCACGTAAAATGGAGGTCCCGTGGCTCATGACCACAAGATTAACGGTCACGTAAAACTACAAGCTTCTTTTTCTTCAAAGCAGGTCGAACTTAGACCTCACATGTCATACAGCAAACGAACAGGGTCCTGCAGGGAAGATCCCTTAAGCCGAATTATTGTTATCGTCTCCAAGGCTGACATCATAAAAGTAGACTGGAAAATGTGAAATTTTATGCCTATGCTGATGAAGAAAGTAACACTAAATATTAGGCTACTTGTCGTTCAATAACTCTCGGTCTTTTCTTGGGTGGCTGAAGCAGATGCTGTGGGAAATTGCAAATTGCAGGTACCGCATCATCTTTAAGCAGTGGTTTGTTTCTATTTGAATGAAACAAGTAGCATGTTTATAAAAGTGTTCACAGCTATAACCCATTTCTTTAATAGGCCTACATCTGGGCGTTTCCATGGAAATCCGCAATATAAGCTAGGCGTAGGTTATAATTCGGTGACTAATAACTTATAACCTACAATAGGGCCTACGTGTATTGGTCATGAGCTATTTAGGCCTAGGTCAAAATTTGATGTAAGACGTATCCATAAACGCAGAATAGGCTACTTCATTACAAATCTCAATTCGAAAATAAAGTAGACCGTAAACCTACCGTATTATTGGAAAATACCATACATATAACGTTGCACAGAGGTACGTACGATCAAATATATGAAAAGAATCACGACATATCAGCTGACTTGCAACCTAAAGTTAAATGGTATGACAGTTTTTGGTGCGACTAGTTACGCCTGGTAGTGCACCAGGAAGCAGTTTTCAGCGAGGGTTACCATGGGAAGAGTTGTTCCAGTGGTACCTACAGTTCAATGGTCTCAGCTCGTACCCCCCACTTTTCCAACCGTCAAAAAAAATAGCGTCCGTGGCGCAAAAATCCTACCAAATGTCCTTTGACCCTAGTGTGTCCATGAGTTTTACATATCCTGGAGTAGAAGGTAGCAGCATTTGAAGTCGGAGTTATTCTACATTATAAACCTCGCGAGTCACCTCTTACACCGGTCTTGAAGGTGTATACTTTGATACACCCAAGGCCTTCTTTATGTAAGTCGCCTTCAGTTTCTCCGTATTGTTCCAAATACTTCATATTTAAATGCGTCCAAATGCTCTCCAGTCCATAAGTCACAATACGGGTAACTTTTAACCGCAAAAGTTTTAAGGCTGTTTTTATAGATAGCTTAGTCAAATGTTTTAAGTCGTTGATGACTTTGGTAGCGACGCTGGGTCTATCCTTGATGTGCAGTCTGAAAACATTGCCAGTTGACTGTAATGTAGGACCTAAGTAGGACTTCTTGTAATGTGCACTCTCAAGCGGTTTTCCTGCAATGTGAAAAATTGCTGGCTTTCCCCCTTTCCTAAAGGTCATAGATTTAGTCTTGTTTCTGTTTAACCTAAGGTCATTGTGTAATGCCCATCCTTCTAAGGCGTCGAGATCAGATTGCAATTCGACCTGTGAACTTGAAGCAAGCACCATGTCATCTGCGTATATAAATGAGATTACGCTCTCTGATAATATATCTGTGATATTAACTGCCATAGCAGTGATAAATAACAGAGGGCTTAATGGGTCTCCTTGTAGCACGCCTGTAATATGCTCTATTGGGCTCGATGTTGTAATGCCAGCATTAATGACTATATTGTTAGAGCCTAAAATACTTTTGACAAGACGTTTCGTGTAGCTGTTACCTCTCAATAGTCTGTCTAGTTTTTACAATACTTTCTTCCTGCGAATCGAGTCAAAAGCTTTAGAGAAGTCAATGAATATGGATTGTAACTTTCCCTGCGGTACTGACAGGGTGGACGCAATCTCAGTTTGAAGACCGTGCGTGCATTGCCTGGATTGTGCATCTTCCTCTCCTAAAGCCAAATTGTGAGTCGCGATGCTATTTGGGATGGCTGGGTGGGTCACACACAGGGGAGGAGAAGTATCTATTAAAACATCATTCTCTGATTTATTTCTCGTTTTTGATAAGGTAATTTGGCTAATTCGTGTACTATAGAGAATGTTATCGCTCGTTCTACTTTCATTCAGTGCTACCATTCTATCTTAGACCACCTCGTTGTGTAGGACCTAGCGTTCTTGGCTGTCGTCCCGGAGGTCCGGATTTGATTCCCGGCTCTGCCAAGAAATTTAATTCTCATGTGAGGGCTGGGACGGGGTGCACTCAGCCTCATGAAGCAACTTAGTAGAGGAGGGTTCAATTCCCACCTCAGTCATCCTGGAAGTGGTTCTCCATGGTTTCCCCACTTCTAATCCACGCGAATGCCAGGATGGTTCCTAACATAAGGCCTTGGCCGCTTCCTTCCCACCACAATCCCCAATTTACAAACACACTAGTTCAGCCATAACAATAACACAGGTTATCACACAAATTCCACACACAAATACATGGGGCTACAAGACCACGATGTCGTAGCCTCTAATATAAGGAACAACCAATATTTGCCTAGGCCCTTCATGGGCTGTATAGTGCCAGGGGTTGACTTGTTGTTGGTTGACTATTCTTGTAGTTCCATTTAGAAGTATTTGCATTCTTTTAACATTATGTCTTACCTCTGCTTTATTTATGTCTGTATTTTTAGCTACTGTCTGGTCGCGTTGCTTGTAGCGAAGTACATCAGGGTTTCATATTGAATTTGTGCCTTATTACATAGAAACCTGTAATTTCTGATGTAATTTAATCAATTATGCGAAAGTTTGTCTTCGAATTTGCCGCTATTTCGATGGCGCCATGCCCACCAGTCGCTACAGCTGTTCCCCTATGATTTCCGCCATCTTGGTTTAGATGTTACGGTCTGAGATATTGCAGTTGGTCTTGGCTGAACCTTCACCGTCAATATAGCCAAGCTTGAGTGTCGAAGGCCTTGCCCTCGCGGTCAAATGAACTTGCAATCTGCCATACCTATTTCTGGTCGGGACCGACACGTCCGTACGATTCAAAGTTCTTCACCAAAAAGGCCTCATGATAGGAGTCGAATCCCCCTCCTTTCCTTTCTTTAAGCGTCCTTTCTTATATTTAGGCGGTCGAAATTCATGAGACAACTGAAATACTTTTGCTGCCCAGTTAAAGCTCCTCCTTTATAATCTGAAGATACGAAACTGTTCCTTTTGAATTTGCGTTCCGGCCAATACCATTATATCATTTCCGAATAATCCAAGGTAATTACTGTTGCCTTACTACTTTATAGTGATATCTAATAATTTTATTGGCTGTGGTGGTCATGTGACCCTTGGCTCGCACTGTGGTCGTCATTCATTCATTCATTTATTCGCAATTGGGGCCGTCTCTCCCGGTATACACAGCAAGTCAACGATTATATTCAACAATTAAATAACAAATTAACTAGCTGTTTACAACCACCCTGCTGATTTTTTTTCAATCGCATGCTAAGAAAATTGTAGAAGTCGTAGTTCTAACTTATCAGTGGGGTTTCAAAATGTGTTTTTCTTTTGGGTCTCTATTGTTCAAATTGCAAATTCAAGGTCTTATGTTTATATTAATTATTATTCATAAATTAAAAATCTTTACGCCCAACATCTTCAAATCAGGCAAAAGGCCAAAGGTACAATTATTTCCTAAACTCAGAAAGCACTTTGCTTCTTACTGGTACAACATGTCATATTCTTAGATCCAAATTCATGACAGGTGACAAAACCATGCTTGTTTACATCACAGATTAACTCCGGCTGTAGGGGACAGACTTTGATACTAATTCAAAATGACCTGTTAGTTACTTCTGGGAGAAGAAATACAATTTCAAGAAGTACTACATCATGCCCAACAGATACCATAACAAGTTAGGGCTCGACTTGGAACCAAGGAGCGAATGGAGAATATGAAATAAATAGAAGTTCTAATGCACCGTCTCTGGTCGGGCGTAGCAATCAACGTGTTAAACACACCTTTATGTTTGGGATAAGGCTCTAAGATTGCAGCAGGTAGAGAGTCAAATGCACCGTCTCAAGTCGGGCGAAGCAATCAACGTGTTAAACACACCTTTACGTTTGGGAGAAGGCTCTAAGATTGCAGCAGGTAGAGAGTCAAATGAACCGTCTCAAGTCGGGCGTAGCAATCAACGTGTTAAACACACCTTTATGTTTGGGAGAAGGCTCTAAAAGTGCAGCAGGTAGAGAGTCAAATGCACCGTCTCAAGTCGGGCGTAGCAATCAACGGGTTAAGCACACCTTTATGTTTGGGAGAAGGCACTAAGTTTGCATCAGGTTGAGAGTCTATTGCACCGTCTCAAGTCGGGCGTAGAAATCAACGTGTTAAACACACCTTTATGTTAGAGAGAAGGCTCTAAGATTGCAGCAGGTAGAGAGTCAAATGCACCGTCTCAAGTCGGGCGTAGCAATCAACGTGTTAAACACACCTTTATGTTTGGGAGAAGGCTCTAAAAGTGCAGCAGGTAGAGAGTCAAATGCACCGTCTCAAGTCGGGCGTAGCAATAAGCGGGTTAAGCACACCTTTATGTTTGGGAGAAGGCTCTAAGTTTGCAGAAGGTAGAGAGTCTAATACACCGTCTATGGTCGGACGTAGCAATAGAGAGCCTTTCGCAACAGTGCCTGAAAGGACCTAAGTTGTGGAAACCCCCAGGGATTTCCTGGATAATTACTTCCTCGTTAGTCCTGTGTCTTTCCGAAGGGCCCTGCCACCTGAGTAGGTCGAGCAAGCCTCATCTAGAGCTCCTCTCGTTCCTTAGGGCCCTCCTCCCTGATGAGAAACCTGTAGTAGGAGACTAACAGAATGAATGTAAAGTCTCCTAGAAAGTAAATTAACCCTGGGGGGGTCTGGCATCTCTAACAGCGTCATTTTTGGCCTGCGAGACAACCAAACACCATCCGTTACCTCGCCTTGGTTAGAGAGAATCCTCACAGTTCCGATGCAGAAACACCGAACACGTATTTAACCAGGTCCTGAAAGAGTGAGAAGAATACGTTAACATTCAGGATGTTACACTGCCTCGAAAGGCTGAAGAGGCCTGTGAGCCAATCAAGCAGCTGTTAAGGAGGAGGTACCTCTTGGGGTCCCGGGTAACGAACTTACATCCATCCTCCTTGAAAGCTTAGACCCTTTAAAGAGGTCCCCTAATTGTGAGACAACACCTCTCTAGTCGTTGTTTGTTTGTACCAAGAACAATGATATTTTATATGAAGTGCATTTCTGTAAATGTGCTTAAGTGTAATGATGTAAGCACATGCAATGAGGAAATATATAACTAAGTAGAGGGATAAATGAATGAGTGAAGGAGGGTGATTAGGAACTGTCTAATTGATATTATTCCTACTAGCTTAGTTTATAAACAGTGTGTGAATTCCCCCCCCCCCCCAAATCCCTCCCTATTTAAACTATCTAGTCATAACCTTATTAAAATAAATATAAACATATCTCTAAAGGCAATTTTTGTGACACCTATCTGCTGTTATACTCTAGTAAATCCTTCACAATGACACAGGTTATCAGATGGCTCACAACCACCCACAAACTTTTAAATAGTAAATATTGGAAACCATGTCAAGTTGAATTGCCTATAATCCCTAAAAATCGGCTGATTCAGCAAGAGAGTAGTAGCCTCTAGGCCTGTAATTTGGATGCAGCTGTCCCAATCAATATACAAGTGGAAAGCAAGAACCTAACCAGGAAAAGAGAAATCAGATCTTGCTTTCAGTTAGCAGAACTTATGGGAAGGCTGTAACAAGGCCTGTGCCTCTTCCTCGCTTTACGATGTCCAATTCTAAGCGATTGGGAAACAAATTAGAACTTCTTTCAGCTCAAAGATTCAGTAAAGCCTCGTAGGAAGAATTCGTACAATGCGAGAATTAATTTATACCGAGCAAGGGGATAGAAAACGACATAGGTATCATAGACACGGACCAAATTGTAGTACCGAGTATTACTAAAACCGTTGCCTAGGATCTCACGTGTTAGAATTCAAAATTGTCCCCACAAATACCGTATATCTGAGCACTCAGGTTTTATTTCCCAAGAGTTATGTGCGGTTGATTTCTCGCGAATTGAACGGCCTTCTTCCTACGTGTGCCATTAGGGAGTAGGGAGTAATAAAGTAACACCTCTTTAAAAAACCTTGGTCCAGCTGGCCCGGCTGGTAGTACCTTGTTAGGGTTAAGGTTAAGTCCTCAACGGTACCTGTAGTGGAAGAGATGAACTCTCGCACAGTGTGGTTGGCGGAAGGGGCAGCCTATTGCTCAGGTTTAATAGAGCAAACTATTGTCCATAGTTATGATGGGCAGAGTTTGGCCCAACGGCAAAATGAGCGGAGGAGGAGCCAATCACTCTCATGGCTCCCAACGGTCATAGAGGCGGAAGAGGTCAGGCCAGACGGACTGGCTGTAAAGGCGCACCTCAGTAGTACTTGAGTATGCGGCAGTTCGTTGCAGTCTCTCTGTTAGGTCATGCATGTCTCATTCTGTGTGAGCCGCAGGATAAGGCTCAGAGATCATAGTGTGTGGGTCTCGTCCTGGCAAGCTGAGATCCACCCTAAATAAATTCACGCCAGTGGTACTTCTTCCGTACGTCACTTACTTTCAAAGTCCAAGGGCGATGGGATATGGATGGTGGGGGCAGGTTATGGGTGTAACTGGAAGCCCCTAGTTCGGACCTGCACGTTGGCAGCAGATGTGTGATGGTCGTCTTCCGGATACTCTGTGACTACTCAGGAATTCGATCCTGTATCTGTGTTTGGGCAGGCCTATTCAGGATCACCGCTGCCCACCCCACATGGGGTAGGTCCTAGAAAAGCTAGGCTAAACATCGGAAGTCACAATCTTGTTTCGGCTGGGCAACCGCACTCATGCGGTCGAAACTCAAAAACAGTAAAGACGCACAAATTGATTATTGGATCATGGATCATCAGAACTTTGCTTGATATGGACAATATCGTTAGACCTGAGAGAAGGTCAGCTCTTGTAACCCATGAGTATCGAGACTCAACGTTGACATTGTTGCTCTCAGTGAAACTAGGCTATCTTCTGAAGGCAAGATCACCGAATCTGGAACAGGATATACCATCTTCTGGAAAGGAAAGGAGGAGGGAGAATGTCGTATTCATGGTGTGGGCTTCGCTGCGACGACCAAACTTGTAAATTATCACCAACTTACGCCCATTGCAATCAGCGAAAGGCTCATGACTCTCCGCATACCACTCTCAGGAGGTTCCTTTATGACACTCATCTCTGCCTATGCTCCTACCTTAGATTCTGATTATGAAGTAAAGGCTCAGTTCTATAATCAGCTATGTGAAATCATTTCCAAGTTACCATCTGCAGATAAATTCTTGCTACTCGGTGATTTCAATGCCAGAGTTGGGAAAGATCACAGGCTATGGAATCATGTGATGGGCAAGCAGGGACTCTGAAAATGTAATCCCAATGGACCATTGCTTCTTGGTCTTTGTGCAGAACACGAACTTTTCATTACCAACACGCAGTTCCGGCTACCTAACCGCTTCAAAACCACGTGGATGCATCCTCCTTCCAAACATTGGCACATTCTTGATTATATCATTACCCGGCAATGTGATAAGAAGGACACTCTTATTACCGGAACAGCAAGGAATATAGACGATTGTTGGACAGATCATAAACTTCTTATATGTAAGCTCAGGATATCCATCAGACCTACACCACCTAGGAACATCAAAAATTTGCCAAGAAGGAAGTTTAATACATCAAAACTTCAGGATGAATCCATCTACAAAAATTTAGGAAACAGGATCGTCACCCAGTTATCAGAAAACACAGTAACAAATGACATTCAGCAAGAATGGGCCACACTACAGAATATTATCACAAAGTCAGCTGAGGAAACCATTGGTTTTATAGTGCGGAAAAGACAAGACTGGTTTGATGACAACAATGAAGAAATTCTGTCTCTCATCAATGCCAAAAGGAATGCCTATCTTGCCCATCTTCAAGACCCAACTTCGAACACAAAGAGAGATAAACTACTGGAACTCAAGGGTAAATGCCAGGCGCAGATAAGGCAGATTAAAAATACTTGGTGGCAATAGAAGGCTCAGGAACCGCAGAGACTATCGGATGCTCGAGACTTGAGGAACTTCTATGCAGTACTCAAGGAAATATATGAACCATCTCGCTCATCATCAGGTACACTGAAAAGCGCTGATAATTCTACTACCTTTACTGATAGTCAAGAAATCTTGGAACGCTGGAAGGAGCACTTCTCCAATCTCCTAAATCGTCCATCAGCCGCTGCTGAAGAATTCCTTTGTGATGTGCCGCAACAACCTAAACAACAGTGGTTGGCAGTACCTCCTACTTATCATGAATTAAGTGCAGCTCTCACCCAATTGAAACCCAGAAATACACCTGGCCCAGATAACATCCCTCTGGAACTAATTCAAGCCGGAGGTCATTCCCTCAAAACAATGACTTTCACCCTTATCCTCAAAATATGGGAATCAAGAAAGGTACCTGGAGACCTAAAGAATGCCACTGTCGTCACTATCTTTAAAAAGGGTGATCGCAGTGTTTGTGGCAACTAGCGTGGTATATCACTGTTATACATTGTGGGGAAGATTCTCGCAAGAATTCTACTTAACCGCCTCAAGGTTATCTCTGACAAGATCCTCCCAGAGTCACAATGCGGATTTAGAGCTTCCAGAAGCACAACTGACTTGATTTTCTGTGTGAGACAGCTACAAGAAAAATGTAGAGAACAACAGAATCCACGCTTCCTAGTCTTTATGACATGGAAATGGCATTTGATTTGGTTCCAAGATCAGCCATGTGGGCGGTGCTGAAGCGGTTTGGTTGCCCTCAGCGTTTTGTATATCTAATCAAGGCTCTCCATGATGGCATGAAAGGTAAAGTTTGCCATCAGAATAAGATGTCCGATGAATATCCTCTTACCCATGGAATGAAACAAGGATGTGTACTGGCTCCTACGCTTTTTGCGCTGTACTTGGCTGCAATGCTTTATGATTCACCCACAAACATCCCTGGTGTGGAGGTCAAGTATCGTTTTGTTGGATCGCTTTTCAACCTAACTCGTCTCCGCTCCTTGAGGAAAACTCAGGTTACTAATGTTACTAATATGTTGTATGCAGATGATGCTGCGTCGCCAACTCTCAAACCAGAAGAGCAGCAAGAGTAAGTTAATTGTTACAAAAGTACATGTGATCGCTTTGGTCTTACCATCAGTCAATAAGACTAAAGTCTTGGCACAACCTTCACCAGGCACACCTCTTCCCCAGTTCAATATCTCCATCTCAAATTTGCCATTAGAACAGGTAGACCATTTCTTGTACCTCGCCAGTACCATTTCTGTGAGCTGTACCTGTGAGCAGGATGTGGATAAGAGAATTGGCGCAGCCCATGCAGCATATGGACGATTAGCGCACCGGGTCTTCATGAATAAAGATCTGTCCATGAGTACAAAGCTTATGGTGTACAAAGCAGAAGTCATTTCTACATTGTTGTATCGCTGTGAAACGTGGACCCTTTACTGACCTGATCGTAGGAAGCTTGAGCGCTTCCTCCTACAAAAACTTCGATCAATCCTGAGGATTAAATGGGAAGACCGCATTACCAATATTGCTGTTCTTGAAAAGGCTCTAATCAACAGCATAGAATCATCCATAGTAGGTCACCAATTTAGATGGATTGGTCATGTTCATCGGATGGATGATGTGAGATTACCTCGTCAAATGCTATATGGTGAGTTATGCTATGGCACCAGACCTCATGGTGGTCCTAAGAGGCGCTACAAGGACCAATTTAAGCAGACCCTGAAATTGACAGGTCTTGATTCACAAACCTTGGACATGCTGGCTGAAGACCACTCAACTTGGCGCCTTACCATCTCGGATACTGTAAAAACGTTTGAAAGGGATCGTCGCACACATGCAGAGGCCAAGCGTCAAGCTAGGAAACTTCGATCAGCCCAACCACGTCCTCCTCCAGCAATGCTATGTGACTTGTGTGGACGCTTGTTCCATGCCAGGATTGGACTCTTTAGTCACCGTAAACACATCCATAAACTGGACTGAAGGAAGACGATTTATACTCGGATTCGAGTTAAAGCTGATGATGATGATGCTATTAGCTGCTAATCTGTGCCGTGACAGCAATAACCGTCACAAGCCACAATTACGAGCTCCTTTGTGATTGAACAACAGGCTAATAAAAACGCAAATTGAAATGTCACTAGCAATTCTTAAGAAGACAGGAATTTACGATAATGTCAAAGAAAGATCGATCAATAATGAGGTGGGTATAAAGTTTAATCCAAACCCAAAGTATATATATAAATTGACACTCAAAAGCTTCACTGCTTTTAAAGCGAGGGTCGGTAGCACTGACCGAACGGCGAGCATCATGTCATATTCTGATATCTCTCTCTTGAGGGGCAGATGACCTAGCTGTTCCGCCCCCTTAAAGCTACAATAATTGTTATTCTCTCGGCGGAAAGATCCTCGTAACCTTCGGGAGGGTGGAGAAGGTAGTTGCCGATACGATCGTAAATACGAATAGTCTCGTGGAAACTCGCCGCTTCTTGGAATTCTTAGGTTATACATTTACGTAGGTATATCTGGTATCTTTTATTCGCCCTTTCGTCACACCTAAGGCTAGCTGTACGGTTATATCGTTGTTATCCCCTTCAGGGCTCTCAGCTCATCTGCCCGGTGCACTCGAGTAATGCTCAAGCCAACGTTTGACCTCCGGAGTATTAGATTGTCGGAAGGCATCCTTTTCCTCTCCCCTCTGTGTTGTAGATTTTGTGAGTGAGTGATGATAACCTGCTTTATTGCGGTGTCTGTGTATTTGTAAGTCAGGTGAGGATTGGGAAAGAGGCGGTGGTGGTCGCATGTTAAGCACTGTCACAATACCACAGGTTATCAGACAAAATCACTCTCACACACACAGCTTAGTTTAAGGGACTAATCAAATTCCTAAGTCGATGCCCCTCACATAATATATTACAGCTTCAAAGTTTATAATTTTATTATTGAATCTACTGTAGGCAGAAAGGATTTCTTTCTTTCGTTTTTTCTTTCTTCGCCCTCATAATTCAAGCTTATACATTCCTTGTCGGGTTGGTGGAGCGGTCTAAGGCATTCGAATTAAGTTGGAATTTTCTTCCAGGGAAGTTGAGGGTTCGAATCCCTCACCCGACAGCTCAGCATGGGTGGGCAATATGCAATGTACCGATAGATATAGCCTGCTGACTCTATATTGCAACCTCCCCTGCTGTTGTTGTTGTTGCTGCAGCTGTTTTTGCACCAAGTGGGTAGATTATTGGCTGAGGAATAACCTAACCGCCAAGGGAAGATGATAAATAAAAGAAGGTAGGTTTCGGACTGGAGAAAAAGGATAGAAAAATAGGATGAGAGTCCCACAAAAGTTATAAATTTAACTTTAAATGCACTTAGAGGCGGTTGCCTCTGCAAATCCGCTCTCTGATACCTAAAGTGGGTAAGGACCTGGTCGAAGCTGACGGGAACCGCAGCTAGGACTTGGGCGGTTTGCCAGAGAAAGGCTTTAGCGTATTCCCTCTCAAGCATGCATATGCCTACTATGGGGAAGGGTGATGGTCTGACAAGACAAATAGTAACAGATTTATTGCTTATTAACGAGGGCATGAACCTAGGAAGAGTTAGGAAAGCCAGGATCTTGCCTAACTGTAGTATTTGCGAAATGATAAATCCATAAACAAATATTTAATTTATTTAACAAGGCAAAAGAAGTTGATAACTTTAATAAATATATATTTTCAATTTGGTTAACAATTTTGGGGTCACATACCTCAGAAAGCATTAAACGTTTGCGCCAGGCAATTAACAATTTATGAGGTTTCGAACCTTATATATGTTCTAAAATCTTTGTAAGATTTAAAAAGACAAATTAAGTGATTAAAATTTAACAATAAATAGAGTACAAGGTGTGTACTTTAAGAAATTCCTGAGAGAATATTCTAGAGAGAGTGACAACTTCGAAAATAACAATAAGAAAAACATGAAGAATAAGATAGAAGTTCCTATAACATCTTATATTTAAGCTGAATTACTGTTGGTTATTATACAAATAAGGGCAGGTCACTTACTGTGAAACCTGAAGAGAAAATCAAAAGGAAGGTTCTCGACCTCCTATGTTTAAGTAGGAATCACGAGCCAAATGGGGCAGTTTCCCTTTCGTGAGACCTAGAAATAACTCACTCAAGAGATGAAAGAATTGTTTTCCCTGATTATAAGGTAGAAACAATGTAAGCTTGAACCGTGTATAAAACACGTAGTTATGCAGAAATTAATTATTGATAAACAAGCAAGATGGAAGGGCACTTCGTTAGAGTGACACCTTATTGGAAATGATCCAGAGTTACAATTTTATTAATATGGTTTTGTTAGTAGAAGGTTTAGGAAAGATCAATTGGGATTGAGGATAAATGTTCATGGCCTTATTTAATGTAAACGGACGATCGCGACGCGGTAGAAAAGTTGAACAAGCACTAGTTTTCACTATAGTCTGTTAAATAGATGGAAAGTTCACTGTAGAAACACGAAAGTTTATGGGAAAGAAAGTTATTGCAATGATGAAAATAACTGGTTGCACTAGGTAGGCGAGAGTCTATTTCTTGAGAAAGTTGTGAATTACAATTAAATGCGCCATAGAACATTCCAACGGTGGAAGAAAATTGGCTATTGCAGTAATTTATAAGGAAGATTCCTCATTTTAAATAGTATTCCCACAAGTGAGTGAAAAATACATGACGGCAAGACTTGTAGATAGAGTACAGAATCTGGAAGGTTCCAGAACAGTCCTAATAGAAAAATGGGGCCAAAGTTAATCCAGCGGTGGAACGAGCTTAATATTTTATGGACAGCGGGTATTAGATAATATCCCACGTTGTGAGAAGATCTCTCATTTAAATAGCTTAAGAAAAGCTACTTTCTAGTAAGGTTGGCTTAGACAGACAAAAGCCCAACATAGCAAATCCCGCGAAGAATGATTACCGCCCCAAATAAGTAATCTGACGCTGTCTATAAAATAATCAATAAAAGCATGTGGATAATAAAATTGATGAAGATGAGGTTAAAACCTTAAGTCTGTACTTATCTTGGTTGCATGTCGAAAGTGAAGTTCCCTTTGACGGATACTTAATGGGCCAACATGGCGTAGAACGTATAGAGTGCCTCTTGGTTTGAGGAGACTGGCTCTAGTTGAGCCTTGACTGACCGAGTCAACTGCCGACTTACAAGTGAGACCCACTCAGCGAAGCGCGGAGGGTTCAAGGAAGGGAAAGAGTGGGGGTAGGAGACAAAAGGAGAACATATAAGCATGACCAATATTGTAAACTTAAATTCTCTTGAGGAATGGTCTTCAAAGAGTTGATAGCAGGCGATACTAGCACAGCATGGTGAGTGAAAAAGTAGACGAAGTTCTCTTGATCACGGAGATAGTAGCTGGCGATGGCAACGAGAACTGGTGGCCAGATGGATAAGGAAGTCCTCTTGCACCAGGAAGAATTGAGGAGTTTCAGAGATCCGCTGCTAGATGGCGCTAGGTGGGTCATGGAAGATATATATCTAGAACAGACTCACAATGACATAAGAGGCATGACCATCAAAGAGAAAATAGAAGATCACTGTTGGTGTTTGATAAAGAGGAAGGAATGAACAAGCAAAGATCATTAAACTTTATATTCTCTCGTACCGTGTATTCCAAGAATACACCACCAAGTGCCCCGATAAAAGCCTCGCCTTGAGTAGGGGCAGAGCCCGGATAAAAGCCTCACCGCGAGTATGTTCCTGCAAATATTGTGATGGTTTAAGACCCCCTCCCCCCCCAAGAAAAGAAAGACAGCACCAAAATGAAGAGGCCGAGGACTCTTGGTCTACTCAGCCACAGCCCATCCCCCCCCCCCCCCACCTCTTCCCCTCCCTTAAGTCTGCGGCAACTGCACAGCACGTGACCATTTGGATGACCTTGCCTTCCATGTTACAATCTTCTTAAAACTCAGCCATTTTGTCAAGGTTTATGCCGTGTCTTGTGTGGGATTTCACCTAGGAACACCAAGCTGGCTCATCAGCGGGCTCTTGGTGTCCATGTCCGGGACCCCACTGGAGTAACAAACTGTGCACTACCTCCCTTCTTACGAAGTGCTCATGCGCCTCTTTACTGCGAGAGCTAAGACCTCAAGGAGATTTTAACCTCACTTTCAAGAATTCCAAAAAGATGGTATATTGTTTTCACGGCCATTGAATTAAAACTCAACAACTTTTCTAGGTTTGTGCCGGTGTTGTTTGGGGTTTGGCCTAGGAACACCAAGCTGGCTGATCAGTGGACTCTTGCCATATTCTTTCGCTTGTAGATCTAGCGCTCCATCAAGTGGCTACAGGCTCAAGTGTTCAGAAATACGACAAACCAGCTCCGCTGTATTCAATGGTCAAGGCTAAATACACCAAATGCCCAATAGTTTTCCGAAATGTCTACTTTGTCAATAATTGCATGTTTTGCATCCTTGCGATTCTTTTCGAGCATTCACTATCTACTATAGGAGAAAGCTCATTGCCCAACATCATCGTTGTTTTCATTGTCATTCGCCTAAACATTAAGCGTCTAATTGTTAATCTACTAGATTTAGTTTCCATTGCCAAAAGCCGCATCACACTTTGCTACATCGTCCCGAGAATCCGAAGTCATCAGCCACTTCACCTTCCACCTCAAAACAGAACAAGTAGTTCCGTGAAGATCTAAAGCCTATTTTCATATAACCTACTTATGTTAATTGCCACTATCAACATACAAAATTTCAGTTTGATTGCTGTAATAGATTCGTAGATATTGAGAACCGACTGAATACTTCGAATGGTCGCTATGTTGGATTTTTATATACAGTATGTAGGTCTTAGAGTTATGTACTGTTACATGAAGATTATTGTGTACGGGTAGTATTCAAACTTCAATCGCATGATTAAGACACAAGCAGTAAAAACAAGATATTAAAATTTCGCACAGCTGCCATCTTGTGGTTATGGAAACAATGCCAGTGGATTAACATTTGTATAAGGATTTACTCTACCAAGTTTCACTGCCCTCGGATGGTTATATTGCGAGAAACTTCCATGTGAATATTTATAATTCGAGTCCCGCCATGTTGCATTTGTGATCACCAGGTTATTGAAAGTCCTATAGGTGAACCTATGTTAATAGCCCCTGTACGTTCTTTGAATGTAGGCCTACGGGAACATGTAATTATCTCTTTGTTGAGAATGTTTCTTCTTCTTAGTTTTTTCCTCAATTTCTCCTTTAAACCACCAAAGGATGTATTCTCTTACTTTATTAATTATTCAAATTTAAAGTGCCCACGCAGTTATTTCTTGTTTAGTCTGATTACAGTTATTCGGTTAACTATGGCATCTCTGTCGCCTCCCACTGTATACATGGAGTTTATGTTAGCGCTAATGCCTCCATCTGTCGGCGTTCCTAAGCTTCCAGCAAATATCTAGATGCCTCATTCCAGCAAAGACTCTTACAAGAAGCTAGCAGAGGTCGTTCTCCGAACTTCATATTTGTGGTACCAGCTTCACATGAAGAACGAAGAATTTCAACCATTGAGTGTTATTTATTTTGTTTTATGTTTGCCAAACTGTTTCTCCTCCCGCCTCTTCCCCCCTCTTACTTCCCCTCTTCAACTTTGCCACCGTCGCCCTACGACACACTCTCACTTCGCTTATCAGTCGCACCTGAGTCACACTGCGTGCCAAGTCCGAGCTCTCGCATCACCTCGTACTTCATGGAGGAAGTAATCATCGTAATGATGGCTTGCTAGCCAACTTCTCCTGTTCGAGTCTATTCCTACATGGCTCTTATATTCTACAAGTACATCATGAAAAGTTATGTACATATCTTCAATCTTCTAAATGGGCCACCTTTTGCTAAATTCGTACGAAGACTTTTAAGTGGCGTATCCGGTTGCCAAATTTCTCCTACAGGACAGGAATACACCCAAATGGGTTTTTGTTTTAACTAATAGCCTCCATCGTGAGACATTTTGGATGGTTGAATTCTAACCCTAAGTGGGATAACTTTCCGGATCCATTAAACCTCCTAATTGCCAGTGTTCTACAGTTCAATATACTTCACTCTCTTGAGCTATCGGACCTTTTAATGAAGCTATTTGCTTGCTCTAAAGAAAATGTGTTCTGCTGTTCAATATACTTCTCTCTCTTGAGCTATCAGACATTTAATGAAGCTATTTGCTTGCTCTAAAGAAAATTATTTGCTGTATTTCATTCACCACTATTTATGGCAAAAGCAACAAACCACGTCAAGGGAAATTTCCTGTCTTGCTACCCTAGACACCTTTAAGGCTTTTCATAAAAATCCCCACGACGGACGTGTTGGTTTTCTTAAAGAAGCTGTTATCTTGAACTAACATGGGGGTTTATACCAAAGATAGACTTTTCCAAGCTCATAGTGCAGCAGTTTTATGAAAAGAACAGACTCTAATGGTGAAACACCATTCCTCTTCCTCACTTGTTCCATTACACTTTGCCCTACCGCAATTACTGTAGATCAACATTTGGAAAAATTTATCTAACTTTCCATGTTTTTTCCACATTCCCTCCACCAAACTTTCTTACCCAGTCACTTGAAGAATATTAATTACCCTGCTTCATTTTATTATTTTATTTTTGTAACCTTAAACTCCTACAAAAAGATTTCTCCTTTCTTGCAATGTATCAAATTACGTAAGTCAGCTTAACCCTTCCGCTAGTTGTATGTATTGCAACTATCTCATGCAGCTCAATTCCATGGATTTGGATACTGTTATTTCAATCATCTTTTCACAATCATCCACTTTATATTATTATTCAAGTTTATATTAGTGTAGTCCAGTTTTGTATCTGGCCACGGTGGTTTTCTACCAATCAAATATTAGAAACTTCTTGCATATTTAGCTTAGCCAATGAGTGCACTAATCAAGCTACTTATGTCAAGCTCCTTTATTATGTTAGCTTTTAATGGTCAAGGTCTCGCCTATTAACAAACCTTGGGCCTAGCCCCGTGTACTTGCACTGCACTCTTTCATAGCTAATCTCATATACTAGCTACTGCCTTGACTTGACATGGCATTTCCATCTATTCAAGTATACCTGTGGTACAGCTTTATCACTGGCCCGGGTGTTAGCCTACTTTCCAAATATTTGTTTGCCAATGTTAGTCTGTTGTTTAGCTAATGCGATTGCTAGCTCCGGCAGACATATGCACATTACTAAAACCCATACTTTGTCTTAATTATAACTTAATTATTGTTAGTCACTATCTTTCTAGTCATGTTTTCTATAGTATTATTTGAGATCTACTGGTCTAGTTCTCGCGTGAGCTAGCCACAGAGAATTGATGTCACTAAAGTGATCCATTTCAAATATTGTTAATCTTTACTCACTTAGTGGTGCACTTTGTTCAATGGCCACGGCAGCCTCCTTCCTTTTAGTAACCCCAATTAACCACAGGGTTTGTAAACCCCTCTCATAGGTTGAAAATTTATTACAGCGAGAGTACTCTCAGTCATTTATATCTAGTCCAATTCACTTTTTATTATAACTGAAATTATTATTAACTCTTTGAATGCTAGCAATATTGTTCAAACGATTGTACCTTAAACTTTGTAGTGTATTTGTGCTTTTATAATACATACTGAGTCCATCCACTTCACTCTTATGTTATATTTGTGCTCCCACAACCTTTTCCCTTTTCACTCTTCATCTTCCCTTTTTGGAGGTGGTTGGGGCTTCCTAACTCCTCCAGCCCCTATGAACATAAGAAACTGCAGTTTGTTTCCTGTAATAGGTTCGTAGATATTGAGAACCATCTAAATATTTCGGATGGTTGGCATGTTGGATTGTTATAGAGTCCATAGTGTCATGTGCCAATAAAGAAAAATTATTGCGTAGGTTCATTATTCAAATTTTCACTTCGTTCGCATGATTACGACACAAGAAATAAAAAAGTAATTTTAAATTCGCACAGCCGCCATCTTGAGGTTATGTAAACAATTGAACTAAATTTGATACCAGTGCATTATAATGTGTATAAACATTAGCTGTACCATTTTTAATTGCGTTTGGATCATTAAATCGCGAGAAAAGTCTATTTAAAACTTTCAACTTCGCTTGGCTGCCATGTTCGTTTTGTAGTTAACCGATATTTGAAAGTCTCATCGATGATCTTCTAGTAGTTCCCTTTATCACCGTACAAAATTTCAGGGTGATACCGGTAATAGTTTCAGAGATATATAATGCCGGTGAAATATTTCGCACAGCCGCCATCTTCAGGTTGTGAAAACAATTGAATAAAGTTAGGTGTTGGTGCATTACAATGTGTATAAACATATACTTTACCAAGTTTCATTGTGTTTGGTTGGTCAAGTCGCAAGTTTGCTTGGCCGCCATGTTGGTTTTGTAGTAACCAGGATTACAAACGTCACATAGGTGAACTTCTAGTAGTTCCCTTTATCACCGTACAAAATTCCAGGGTGATATCGGTAATAGTTTCGGAGATATAGAATGCTGATGAAATATTTCGCACAGCCGCCATATTGGATTGGTGAGATGTAACAAAATTTGAAGGGCATGTTCGGGGTTGTCCGATATAGAGCTATGGCCGTACCGAGTTTCATTGAAATCGCTCCAGCCGTTTAGATTTTATTAGGGGGAAACACACACACACACGACCACACAGACTCACGTACAATAGGTGATCTCATAAGCCTATTTTTTCACGAATGAAAATAGGCTAAAAAGATGACGATGAAAGCAGTGCCGGCTGGTGTAGAAAATTAGTTGTGTGCTGTAGGTCTAACCCTCCTTCCAATTTCTTTTTTGTATATAAACATATAGAAACACTCACTCAGTGCCGAAAAATGAAGTCCATACGTCGCTCCTTCTTGCTGCAGAACTTGTCAATCACCCTGGCATTGAACACCTCCATACTGGAGACCATCTTCTTCTCAATGGAGAGCATAGCGAGGGCACTTAGTCTTTCTTGTGCCATGGTGTTCCGCAGAAAGGTCTTGATCCTCTTCAGCGATGAAAAACACCTCTCAGGCTCTGAAGTAGTCATGGGTGTTGTTACTAATATCCTCAGAAGCTTGCTTGTTTGGCAGAACGTACCTTGCAGATTACTGGATATTATGAAATGCAGAAGAGGGACTGCCCCACCAATATTCCTAAAATCTGGCCTACAGTACAGAACCGACAGTTCTGTTCTGAGCCTTTTCTTTTCCAGCATGCAATAGGCCTGAACAGTTACACCTAGTTCTTTATCTGGAAACGTTTTGGAAAATCGTTCAAAGTTGGTGGAATCTAACAGTTTTGCTGCTTCCAGGTGATCCAAGGTTTGGAAGCGATCGCGGGCTTCTCGTGTTATTCTATCACATACTTCCTTGGCATCAGTACGCCGACATGATAACTTTCTGCGCTTGTTTTCTGAAGCACACGTTTCTTCAGAAGTACCGGTACTAGCAATGTCTTCTACCGATTCCCTGATGTTGTTGATCACTTGCATGAAGTGTGACACAGCGGATTTTATCTTCACGGCATCAGCTGTTCTTGACTGCAACTGATTGTACATAATGTCCACATGTGGCATCAATTTATGAAAGAAATGTAGCTAAAATATGAATTCCTCGCCTTCTAAGCTGCGACGAAGCCCGTTTGCCTGCAGGCAAGTTTTATAGGATGGGGTTTTCTCCAGCATTAATAAACACTCCCTTATGGATACCCTTTGTTCGTACACCACATTCACGGTGCGCGACCTGAAATTCCATCTAGTCGCTGGTCCAGTTGGAATTCTTCGAGCTGCCACTGCTTCTAAAGCAGACGTCCGTTGCGGCGACCTTGAGAAGAAAGCAGGGAACGCTGACAGGTGAGCGAAAAACATCCTAGCCGACTGATTCTGCGAAGCTGCATGTTCCATTGTTACATTCAGTTGGTGTGCATAGCAGTGGATGTAGTGTGCGCTGGGATAGCAGGCTTTTATCTTTGCTTGCACTCCACCTTTACCACCACTCATTACTGATGCCCCGTCGTAGGTCTGCGCAATAACTTTGTGTGATGTAGCGTTCAACATGTTGTCCATTACACTTAAAATACATGATGCAAGGGAATTCGCATTCTGACCTTCTGGTTTAAAGAAGCCCCAAAATCGTTCGTATGGAATACCATCTTTCTCATACCGAAATACCAACACTAACTGTGTCTGCTCTGAAACATCTGTAGTTTCATCCGCCATCGCACTAACAAAATAAGCTTGCTGCATTTCTTCTGCTATCACTTCTCTGCAGGTTTCTAGCATGCAGTCCAACAGCTCGTTCTGGATGGTTTTTGAGGTCCCTTTGAAAACTCTATTAGATTCAATGTGCTCCTTTACTGCACTGTCTATACTGGAAATTAAATCTACTAGGCCCAAGAAAACGCCAGGATTGTCTGAATTATCACTTTCGTCGTGCCCTCTTAAAGCTAATTCAAACGCACCACAAAACTTAATGCAGTCTATAATTCTGGATAGCACATACCTGTTCTTCTCCACTTGTTGATTGTGCTTTTCTTTTTCTTCATGATAAGCACGGCTTAATAGTGTTGCAATATTAACTGTTCCTAAAGCACTCAAATTTAAAGAATTATTGATGTGTTTCTCGCTGTCATTATGCTTCCTCATTAAAGCGTTTAGATGTCCAAGATCTCTAACACCCACTGTTCCCCAAGAATCACTATTGCCAAAACACAAACAAGGGAAACAGAAAAGGGCATTTCTAATTTCACACCCGCACACCCAATCGTTTTCATACACTTTTCTATTAAATTTTCTAGTGTATGCAGATTTGTTAGAAGTGGCTTTCTGAGCAATATCTAAGTCCGGGGTAGGTCTACCTAACTTCTTTACCTTAGTTTTTTCTTCAAGAGTTCTGGTTGAAAATGGGGTTTTCAAGAGGCTCTCCACTGAGTTTTCCATATTGCACAAACACGCAAACAAACTCAACACATATACTCATTCCTCATACAAAATTAACAGTGGCGGCTGGTGACATTGTTGCAGCGTTGCACAACTCCCAATAATTTTACACCTAATTCGTAGTTTCTTTTCCTTTAATGTTTTAGTTTTATAGATCTAATGCACTCAAAAATGTGTTAAATTCATCTATATTTTGATATTATTTATCCAAATGCTTCACACTGTACCTATAAAAGCTCCCGCCTTCAAATCAAACTCCAGGGGGTTAGCTCTCTTGTGGCAACTCCCAAGCAGACAGCGCGGCGTACAGGACGAGGCTGGACGAGGCCATGCTTGTGCATAGCATGCCGATCAGCATGGGTAGCAGGGAGTTGCAGACGAGCTGCCAGCCCCCTGGCAACACTCAGTTCCAAATGGCCCCGTTAGACTGCACCACTCTTTGGAAATGACAACACCCTCGATTTCTCTTACCCCGCGAAGGGTAGTTTAGTTAGTTAGTTATTTAGTTAGTTAGTTATTGTTGTTTTAAGGGGCGGAACTACGAGGTCATCTGCCCCTGAAGGGTAGTTTCTTTCCCACACCACTAGAGAATGCTATACCACCCACAACGGTACAAATATCGGAATTTCATAGGGAGACATTAGTTGGTTCACACCCAATTATTTTTAGATGTTTTCTCATCATAACTTCATTTAATATTTTTGTCAATTGTTCTGTGAAGCGAGCCTAAGAACGTCACCGTGCTATAAGTACAGTAGATAAGTGGCTGAACTATTTTGCGACGTATTGTTGGTGTACTTTAGCGGTTTATGTTTGCTTTTACCACTCTTGTTCTTGCGGTATTTGGGTTGCGATTAGTTCTGTATTTAGTTGATTTGAGTATTTTGGTTCCAGGCAGATACTTAACTGTGCATTTTTATTATTATTATTATTATTATTATTATTATTATTATTATTATTATTATTATAATTGTTTGGTTGATTGTGAGTAGACCTATGCATTCACTACGAAATTTCTTGGCTAGCAAAATTCAGTGTTTTGTTAGTTTGCTTTTCGCGCCACTTTCCGATGTAGCACCCAGATTTATCATCTGCGCATCTTGTAAGTTACCGTAGTATTTTATTTTAACGGAATGTTTAGTTTGAAACATTAATTGTATTGTGGAGTGTGAGTGAAAATGAATAGAGTAAGTAATTTGCTAGTCAGACAGTTTTTCCAGCTCCCTGATGACGATAAACTTACAGTAAAAACACTCGGTGCACCATTATCGAATAAGTATTGTCCAAAATATAAGCATGACGAATAGAAGGAGAAAGTGAGGAGACTCCTGAAGTTCAAGCGCGCCTCGCCAGGCAGCGCTAGAGTGGGCAAGTTCCACACTGCCGGGGTCAGCTGGTCTTAGGGATGGTGCTAAGGGAAACGAATTACTTTGTAACTGATACTCTTTTAAAAAGTAATTAGCGGTTACAATTAAAATAGCACGGCAGGGCACAATGGAAAATATAATTCATGGAAATAAGAACTACGGTCTTCATTGCATGTTACGGAACGCACAGATTCCTGGAGTATACAGTCGGAGAAAGCCCAGATCTTTCTCATAACATCTGCAGGATTAAGGATGTGAGATTGTAGAGAGCTTGTCTTGCCACTGACTCCTAACGAATTCCTGGCCTTTGTATTTGATTGACTACCATCACAAGTAAAGCCAGCCACCCCCGCCCCAGCCTCTTCTAACTGCAAAATCACCTAGACTATATTAGAATTTTTGCGAGAAAAACCCCTGGAGTAGCATTTTTGCTTGCATAAACAACAACTGGCTGCACCCAATTATGCACGAAAGGTACGAACTTGAACACTAGAGCGTGATTTGCAAGTACGTTCTTCTGGAGGTCAGGTGTGTGTCCACCTAAATCAACTAATCCATCTACTTTATCAGAAAAGCTATTTAACTCGATTTCTTCTCTTAGCTTCTCTTCTTCGAAAATTACAACACCGTAACGTGAATTATCATTCTTTTCTTCCTTAAAATAGTCTTAAATAGCATTTATACGATGCGTATTAACTCCATAAGGGCACTTAAGTCCTTTACAAAGTTTTCTCAAGTGACTTTCTGAAGGCACAGGCAAGAGATTATGTCGCCGACAATGACGGGATCCTTTCGGTGATTTTATTCTCGACAATGAACACTCTAAAATGAATTCATTGCTGTACCTCATTCCATTGGGAGATTTTTCCTGGCATTTCTTGCTAAGGTGTTCGTTATCAGGGGCGGATCCAGGGGAGGGCGAGGAGGGCGACCGCCCAGGGCTCCGCGGTCCTAGGGGCCCCGCGCCATAGATTTTTCTACATTTAATTAATTAATTAATTAATTAAGTATACTTTTCAAACTAATTTATAATTCATCTTCCTTTCTTCAGTGCAGCTATGACCTCTCGAGACCGTTTAGCAAGTTAAGATTTCAGTGAAATAATACAAGTCTTCAGCCGGGAAAAAAGTCGCAAAGTAATATTTTAATATTTCATTGTTTACATAATCTTATTCAAGGGGACTTAAAGGTTTCTTTCATATTATTAAAATAATGTACTGTAGTGTATTCAAAATATTGTAACTATTCTTTATTTTATTATTATTATTATTATTATTATTATTATTATTATTATTATTATTATTATTATTATTACCAAACTATTTTCCATTTTATTCGATAATTTTTTTTCTATTGTTGTGGGTCCCACCTTATCATATCGCCCAGGGCATCGCAAGGCCTGGATCCGCCACTGTAATCGTTATCTTTGTAATTAAATGCCTGTGAAATTCGAACCTGCTTCTCCAGCAAATTAATTCTTGATTTTGCTGAGTTGAGGCGGGATCTAACGCGAATTAAATTACGGTTAGCATTCTTTAGGCGCCTTTTGAGCAATATTATAGTCTTTTCAGCATCAGTAAGTACACTAGAATGACCCAAATTCTTATCAACATTGGACTGACCTTTTAATGCCTCACTCGTTGCTCCACTCCCATCTTCAATCTTCTTTCTTCTTTTTCTGGTGGTGTCGAGATTCTTTTTCCTGTTGGGAGCTTTACGGGACTTATTCTCACTACTTCGGTAAATTAGGGGGAAAATGAGGCACTGCTCCAGGACGTAACTTCCACCACACACGAGAGATTTCCACTTCTTCACCATTCACTATAAAATTATCTGATTTTACTATCAAATCATCAGAGAAATGAATTTGACAAATTCTACTACTACGCGTTAACTTCGTATCCTTTCGTGGAATAGCTCTGGCCCATTTTTCAAATTGATTTGTATCCTTCGGTGGTGAAAAAAATCGTATATCGTCAACTACTCGACCATACCCTGACTTGCAGCCAGGTACAAAACAATAAGGCATGTTGAACTATTAAATGAACCAAGCCACATAAGAAATATGTGTGAAGTACACAAAACACAAAACGCTGATGTACACAAGACACAATGAACTGAATTTAAGAACTGAAAGCAAAGAAAATTCAATTTAATTCACACAAATATCTCACAATAACTTCTCGCGCACTTTCTACGACCCGGCTCAACGGAAACACAGCACGTGTTGGACATAATCGCTTACAGTGCTTGTAGCGGCGGGACCAGAAACTACCGTGATAAAATGGCGGAGTCCTCACACTAGGTCCTTCTATTCGTCATGATATAAGTATACGAGGGCGTTTAAAGGAGATATTTAAGGCAACAATAATTGGTTATGTGAATGCGATATTAAAAACGCTTTATTCTGTTTTACATGTTTGTTGGTGGAGAATTCGCGTGGACCAAAATAGGAGTTATGGAAAATAATCCCTAAAATAAAGAAACATGAATCTTCAGCTGAGCGGCTTCGGTGCCGTAGTTGGTAGCATGCTGAGCCTCTATGCCCAAGATCGCGGGTTCAAACCCGGCCGGAGTCATCGGATTTTTTAAGAGCGTTAAAAATCCCTCAGTATGCATTCCTTCTAAGGGGAAGTAAAGCCGGCGGTCCCATGTCATAGATTTATGGCATGTTAAAGAACCTTCCACTTATTACACCTGTGTGAAGCTAAATTATAGGTTAAAAATTTGAACAACGCTCTTAGGTTCCAACGTTCGTCGCCAGGAGCCGACTGCGGTGGCGTGTAGTAACCAAGTTCTGAACTAGTAGTCGTTTACGGTGGCCTTTGGTGGCAAAAGTAGGAACTGCTTGAAATTCAATGTCTGTAGTCCTCACTTGAATTAAAAACAGATAACACTCACTAATACAGCCATCACAATTAACACCGGTTATCAGACAGTTTCTCCACACACCCAAAGTACAGGGGGCTACATGACTGCCTTGTCGCAGCTCCTAAACTGAGGAACCAACCAACCAATCTTCAGCTGTTTGAAATTGACACTTTTTGGAACTGTTAACGAAGATGCACAATTGGACAGTGCCTATAGAAGGTAAATTGCGGAATATTACGAAGATGTTAGGCACAATAGATATGTGTTAAATATTGTAATAAACTGTATTAGTTTCTGTGGTTCTTTCGGACTGGCCTTGCGTGATCATGATGAAAGTGTAACATCAACAAATCCATGTGTTTTGAGAGAACTAATTAATTTTACCGCTAAGTTGGATGCTGTGTTAAAGGTCATTCGGTAAGGGCAACTGTTTTCAAAGGAACGTCCAAAACAATTCAAAATTAATTTTTACAGATTATGATGGAGGTTTGCCAAGAAGAAGAATCAAAGCAAATAAAGGAATCGGAAATTTTTGCCATTATAGCAGATGAAACTAGTGATATTTCAAACATATTTCAGATGGCTGTTGTGCACCGATACGTAGTAAGAGGCAAACAAAACATGATGCACACACATTAGCAGCGTGTTTACTGGATGAATTAAAGAAGCAGAAATTGAACGAAACTCCGCAAAAATGAATTGCGCCGACGTATGACAGAGTGCACTTCATGGCTGGTTCCTCTGATGGGGTTCAAGCTATAGTAAAAAAAAAAAGACTGATAGTCAGTCTGAAAGACTAGACATTATATCATTTTAAATGCTACAAATGCTGCGTGAACTCAGAGTCCGTTAGGAAGTGCAAACCAAGGTCAAAAGAGGTAGCTGGCTGGATGACGTCACGCTCACCGGAGCGCGCGGGGAAAGGAGGAAGCTCAAGCAGTATTATGACGTCACACACCTCAGTGCATGCTCGGTACATTTCGTCCCGTCAACGTAACGGAACGCCAGACCCCAGCGTAACTACGAAGTCGACAAGATCATTTAAAATGATAAAAATACTATCCTTATGCAAATATGTGCCCGTCTTTGTTAGTAATAACATTTTTCGTTAACGTACAAACTTTTCGGTTGCCATGTTTTTATGTTGAGAATGTTTATTATCCCGGAGATTGAGACCCAACCTTAGACAACCTGCTGTGTTTAAAATTCTTCCCATGAACTCAGGCATAGGGCTTAAATACATAAATCTGATTTTTAAATGAATTCCTATAGGAAGAAGCCCAAAAGAGCCATTAAAATTTGTCTATTTGTCGAACGTACAGTTATTTTGGAAAACCCATGTATTTCAGTTTTTATAGAACTGTAGTTTATCTAACGTTAATTAATTTTTGTTACATGTGTAAACTTCCCATATAAAATTGCGACATCAGAAATTTTGGTGCAACACCCAGCTTTACTTACCACCGGCCGCCACTGAAAATTAATTAAGTACTACACACAATAACACCTCCAATTACAAAATATTCACGAACTAGGAAACACTTGGTCTGACCGCGCAAAAACAGTTCTACTCAGTATTACCAAAAGCATTAAAATGAAACCAGCAACGCCGTAATGCAAAATCACATGTTATTTTGCTATAGTGAAATTTATGAACTAGGCATCACAATAATCATGTCCTTATTTTGACGGCATAAAAATTATAATTTTGATAGTACATCGATTAACAAAATGTGGCAATAGAATAAGTAGGTTAGGAGTATTGAGAAAGACCTTCTGGCGGGAACAGCTGATGGCTTCCTCTGCTTTTTCGCCCCATTTTCTTTGAGCGATTCCCTCTTAAATCCTATTGCTGAGTCCAGATAGTGCCACTGGCCACGTTCACATTCCGTGTGACCAGTGCTGCCTCTCTGTGGTCGAATGAAGAATCGCTGTGATGACTGGTCTTAGCTGTTTTCCCAACAGCACATCCAGAACACTAGGGAAAAGTTGGGCGCGCATGCGCAGAAGACAAAATTCACGCTTCCTGCCAATAAATTTGGAAATTCTCGCTGGGCTGTGATCTGCACAGCTAACGCCGTGGACGGAGTGGAGCGCACGCCTAGATACCTCGAACCATACATCGATACATGTTCTGAACCTCGTAGTGAGGGGAGTAGATATATTTCCTATTCTTTGCTTGCTTGACGTCTTTTTTAAAGCGTTGTATTTGTAGATAATAGGCCTACTATTAAAATAATTTATTTTCAAATAAAGCAATGTGCTGCAGCACTTCAGCACATAAGGAGCGGCCGCCCCTGGATGAAAGGTCTAATGCTTCCTGTTCCGTTCAGAATTCTCAATCTTGGCGCAGTGCCCAGGTACTTTTATCCCCAGTTCATGTGGGTATTCAAGATAGGTTTGGTAATCAGGAATCCGCCACCACACACGACTTCATATCAAGTCGTTAAATGTTAAACTTGGTCCTCCCGTAATAGCTACCTCCATAGAAGTATCTGGCATTAATAATTCTAAAAGTAAAGCACTACAATTTTCAATGTTGCAACTCAAAGACATCTGTCAGAGAAACACTACCTTAAAATTGAATTATCTCCTGAATAACATAGGCGAGGATACCCCTAGTAGCTCTGACGATAGTACCCGCTAAAACATTCCTGCTAATTCGAGACCCATTGAATCATACATTAATCATGCTTTATGCTTACAAAGAGCCGCTTGAATACTGCCCAGCTATAAACGGACCCCGCTTGCCCGGGTAAGTACCGTACACGAGACCAAAATTCGTTCTTTGAAACGCAGGCCTATCTGAGGGCTCAAATTGAAAAACATTTTGATATTGATTAACGCATAAAAATGAACAAATGAATAGCGTTTCTATCCTTGCATGGCAAAAGATTCCATAACGTCCTTAGTCAAAAGTAACGGCAACTGGTTCCAGCAGACCCAGATAGGGGTCAAGAAAGGGGATATCTTTCTCAACCGAAGAGGACGTGTGTCTTGGAGACTGGTAGTATCGACTTTTAAGTCCCGTACATTTCGTTGTAGATCAGTGCGATGACGCCTGAGAATATGGATAGGGTACTGCTATCAAACATGGTAGACGATTTTGTTCCTTTGGTAGTCTTAGAACTGGTTGCCGTAATAAGATATGCGTGTTTAAATTTTGGATTATGTGTAAATACGTCCAAATATAATATAATATTCCTAAGTCTGGCATTTCTGCAGATGGATATTAATAGATGTTAATATCTTTTCACCATATTTCTTAATTGTTTTACTCATGGCTTACAGATTTTTAAAAAATGGCGGGTAGTCCAGTAGTTGGTTATTTTTGTTTTAAGGGGCGGAACTACGAGGTCATCTTCGGCTAGTCTACTGGAGAAAATGAACACTGCTCCAATCCATGAACGTACTGGGGAGTAAGACCATAATCGGGATCAAACCCGAGTCTCTGGTGGCACTCTAGTTCCTTGCACGAATGTAGTTATGACTACATTAGTCTAAAATGAAGCAAGTAATATCAATTATAGAAATGTATTTAATTAACAACATTATAAATAAAGAACATTATGCACCAATAAATTAGCACAAAACACTGGACAGGTAAACTGATTGTTACGCTACCCTGTTCATTGAAACTCTGTCAGCATCTCCATCATGTCTCTTGCAGGTGTTAGGTGCATCACCTAGGCTTCCAAGTTGGCCTCAGAGGTTTCAATACCTGATGAAAGGAAATCTTTACTCCTCGTGGTGTAGCGACTAGGTCCGGATTCGATTCCCAGCTCTGACAAGAAATATAATTGTGATTTCAAGAATGGAACGAGTGCATTCCGCCTCGTGACGTATATCTGAGCAGGGTTCGATTCCCACCTCAGATATCTCAGAAATGGTTTCCCACTTCTACTGCTGGAGGATGCCAGGATGGTTACTAGCTTAAGGCCACG
Organism: Meconema thalassinum; assembly: GCA_946902985.2. Lineage (NCBI taxonomy): Eukaryota > Metazoa > Arthropoda > Insecta > Orthoptera > Tettigoniidae > Meconema > Meconema thalassinum. The sequence continues at coordinate 71,209,194 of OX336393.1, read as the reverse complement.
GTTGCCCCCTTCCACACACACTTATATAGCAATCACAAGCACAGGTTATCAGAAAAAAGGCCTCATACTCTCAAGTACACGGTGCTAAGTGACACGAAGTCCAAGTCCCTTTGATGAAACTATTAGTCAGATTTCGCCCTTAAATTAGGTTTGACTTACATGGTATAACGCCGTGACGTTTACAGCTGAAATTCCTTTAGCTTTAGCCAGTTTATTTTGCAACAATTGACATTCTTTTTACGATTCACGATAACCTTTTCTAGTGCTGCTGAACTACCATGTTCATTTACTTACATATTTATTTACTTATTTACTTACACATTTATTTATTTAATTATTTATTTTCTTATTTTTAGCCTATTTTCAATTTTGAAAAATAGGCTTATGAGATCACCTTTTGTCCGTGTGTGTGTGCGTGTGTGTGTGTGTGTGTGTGTGAGGTGTGTGTGTGTCCCCCTAATAAAATCTAAACGGCTGGAGCGATTTCAATGAAAATCGGTAAGTTCATAGCACTATTCCCGGTGACCTCGACCGTGCCCTTCAAATTTTGTTACGTTTCATCAATCCAACATGGCGGCTGTGCGAAATATTTCACTAGCATTCAATATCACCGAAACTATTACCGATATCGCCCAGCAATTTTGTATGGTGATAAAGGGCACTACTAGAAGTTCACCTATGAGACTTTCAAAAACCTGGTGACTACAAAATCAACATGGCGGTCAAGCGCAGTTGAGACTTTTAAATAGACTTTTCTCGCGATTTAACTATCCAAACGTAATGAAACATGGTACAGCAAATGTTTATACACATTGTAATGCACTGGAGTCTAATTTAGTTCAATTGTTTACATAACCTCAAAATGGCGGCTGTGCGAAATATTTCACTGTCATTCTATATCTCCGAAACTATTACAGATATCACCCTGCAATTTTGTACGGTGATAAAGGGTACTGATACAAGTTTACCTATGTATATTTCATAAACCTGTAAAGTACAAAACAAACATGGTGACCAAGTGAATTTGAAATGTTTTAATAGACTTTTCTCATGATGTAACTCTCTGAGCGCAGTGAAATGAGGTACAGTAAATGATTTTGCAGATTGTAATGCACTGCCATCTTAATTTAATTCAATTGTTTACATAACCTCAAGATAGCGGCTGTGCGAAATTTTAAAATTAAGTTTTTATTTCTTGTGTCGTAATCATGCGATCGAAGTGAAAGTTTGAATAATGAACCTAGGCAATAATTGTCCTTGAATGGTACATAACTCTATGGCCTATACATATAACAATCCTAAATGGCAAGCTCCCGAAATATTTAGACGGTTCTCAATATCTGTGAATCTTATATAGCAACCAAACTGAATTTTGTTATGTTCATAGAGACTATGAACATATGTTCACCTAAAGGACTTTCAGTAACCTGGTGAGCATAAATACAACATGGCGGCGACGCGAAGTATAAATATTTAAATGGACGTTTCTCGCGAATTAACTATCCGAGTGCCGTGAAACGTTGCACGTTAAATGCTTATACAAATGTTGATCCACTGGCATCTAATTTATTTCAATTGTTTGCATAATCACAAGATGGCTGCTATGCGTAATTTTAAAATCTCGTTTTTACTTCTTGTGTTCTAATCATGCGATTGAAGTTTGAATACCACCCGTACAAATAATCTTAATGTAATAGTACAAAAATAAAAATCCAACCTGGCGACCATCTGAAATATTTAGACGGTTCTCTATATCTACGAATCTGTTACAGCAATTAAACTGAAATTTTGTATGTTGATAGAGGCAATTAACATTAGCAGGATATATGAAAATAGGCTGTATAGTTCTTCACGGAACTACTTGTTTACTTATTTATTTAATTTTTTATTTTCTTATTTATTTGTTTAACTATTTATTTACTTATTTATTTGCTTATTTATTCACTTATATATTTACATATTTATTTACTTATTTATTTACACATTTATTTATTTAATTATTTATTTGTTTACTTATTTATTTATTTACTTATTTTCTTATTTATTCACGTACTTATTTACTTACACATTTATTTATTTAATTATGTATTTTCTTATTTATTTGTTTACTTATTTATTGCTTATTTATTCACTTATTTATTTACTTACATATTTCTTAAATTATTTATTTACTTACTTACATATTTATTGTCTCACGTATTTACTCAATCATTCATTCATGTACCGGTATGTATTTATTTATTTGTTTATTTGCTTCCCCTGCGTCACCTTCTCTGGAAATTGCACGTAGCCACATCCCACGCAGTGAATTGTTCGATGGTATCTCATGAAATGAGATCCCCCGGTATTCTAACTTGCCCTGTTCTGATTTACAAAAGGACACGCAGCAGTACAGCATTATAAAATCATTCAGAATACATTCCAAACACAACTGCTCCATTAACATCAATACAAAACTTATGTCTGCCAAAGTGCCTTGGTGCTGCTTCCTAGCGCCTTTATTTGGAAACGAGGTTGTACGCTCAAACCAATGCTGTAATCGTCGAATGGGCAGGCAGTTTAAAGCAACCAGGAGTGATGCGATCCAAAAGGCAGTGGTTTGTTTCGATAATGTATCTCGTTTGAACTGCGTGGTTTGTAACACGAGGAGATTTTGGTAATTTGTTGATTCCGAATGACAGTATGCTACTAGTGGCGACTTGCAATACCTGTACAGTGAACTAAGGTCAATTTCACGTGCCTAATTAAGCGTATTGATAGATTTTTACCGTCTGTACTTTATTGTCTGACAAAGTAATATTTAATCTACTCACCGCAAATCAAGTTTGTGTGTACATTGGATTAAGGAGACCGAATGTAGGATGTTATGTTATTTCCCTGCTTTATAAGCAGCCAAAATTACTTATTCATTTTATCAATACAATCTCAATGATAACAACTTATTCGATCAGCGTCATGGTCGTATTTGTTTTACTGTTGTTGCTACATAACCGCTCCTTATCACTGTGCACTTCCTATGTGATGTATTGTATATGAGAATGATTTGGCGTAGCCTACTGGTATAAGTAAGGTCTTTAATTAATTCTTCAGTGCTTTTCTTGTGTTCCAGTTTCTTGAACACAATGGAGGAACAGCTATTTATTAAAAGTGAGCCAGACTGGTTGACACATATAACTGAAATATCTAACAATGTGAGTTGCATTTTGATGCGTATATGGTGTAACATTGCATTCTTAGTGATGTGCATGACAAGTAAGGTTTAGTGACTCAACACACTACTTAATGGTAAATGGCACGATAACGTTTAGTAACGTAACTTAGTACTCATATTGTGTGAGCATATTTTTGATTGATTCATACTTGTTTTACTTCGCAGGAGACAAATGTCCTGTTGCCGTCGGATAACTTCAAAGGCGAGGCTGCTGATATATTTGACGATCAAAGTATAGCAGTTAAGGAGGAACATGAACTACAGGTAATTATCGGTTCTGCGTTGTTTCTCTTGTAATAATAATAATATGAATGATTTCTAGAATGAATATTGTTTGGATGATTGGAATACTTAGTCTTGTTCTCTATAAGAACACCAACAGTAGCTGATGTTATTGTATTGATACTGCAGTTCCACTCTGCTGGCACTCTGGATCCTATTATAGGTTATATCTACACAATGTGCCACGTTATAACTCAATGATATAAAGCATTGGAGATATGATTGCCCTTAAGTGAATGCGCTGCTGGTTGCTATAGGCTAGTGGGGAAGAGGGAAGACTGCCACAGCAAAGCAAGCTCGTTACCGGCATAGAACAATGTTTAGATTCCAACCTGGGCGTCAGCAATCATAGCCTATTTCTAATGAATAATCATCACCACATCTTTGTTCTTCTTTTTAGAACGTGACTCCCAACGGAACAAACAGAAAACCTTACCTTCCAGGCAGTTGTGCTAAGCAATTTCACGACTAATGCGCTTTGCCTCTGGTAGTTCATTTATCAACTCTCGATGTACAGGACCAGTTTGTAGAGGCTATGTTCTCTAGAACAATTTGTATAAATTCTTGTTTAAGACAGCTAAAGTGCATACAATATCAACTTACCACGACTACATTAATAGGAAGTTGCTTGAGACCCACATGACCTGAGTAGAGACCGTTATTGTTTCTGTATACTTGTGTCGGGCTCCCCTTTTCCATTTCTTCTTTTGACCACCCCTAGTCAGCTCTCCCTCAATTCTGTTCCCGAAAATTATAGGTACGGTTATCATAATTTTTCTCACCCTAATTGACAGTTCTCTTTACTACCTGATAAATTACCCTAATATCTTAAGGGCCAGACCTCTTCCTATCCTGGGGGCATGGTGGCTCAGCGGTCTAGCTGTATGCCTCTCACCAAGGCGGTCCGGGTTCGATTCCCGGTCAATGCATGTGAGATTTTCGAAGTGAAATGGCATGTCCTGTGGTTCGGATTCCACGTAAAAAGGAGGTCCCGTGGCTCATGATCTCACGATTAACGGTCACGTTAAACTACAAGCTTCCTTCCTTCCTTTTCTTCCTATCCTTCATGGTATAATGGTCTAATTGCTTAGCTTAATTGCCTAGAATATAAAGTATTGTGATATATTCCACTTGCCATAAAAAGTAACTAAAAAGGCGGTGATCATGAAGACACGTTTTCCCCCAACGTGAATGGTTTTAGTTGGCTACGACGTGATTTAGAACCAGTGATATCACGAACAGTTTCTGCAAGATGCACTGCTTCTACACTTGTTTTAATGTTTTAAATAATCGCACTGCTTTGAATCTGAATCTGATTTCTTCCCTATTGCACTTCTTAATATTTTTACACAACACAGCCGCCTTCTCCTCGTCAACCATTAGATGATTGTATTACTGCAATCTGGCCGCCATAGCCTTCAATAACGAAGTTTCACTGCACACAGTTTTATAGAATATTATTTCTCCTCTTTCGCTCTGATATTAGACTTTGCAATTTGCAGCACGATTTCACACAGCACGATGACTGACCATGCGGTGTTCAGTTCGCAAGTGTTTCATTAATTTACCAAAAAGTGTGTGAAATATTCGACGTGTTAATAGCGTATTCCGCACTGGCAAATAAATATTCTCCACCGTATTATAAATGATTTCAATAAATGTTTACAGCTTTCAGTACAATGCGGTCCAATGCACAAATCCCCGCACTCACGCTGTTAAGCGTTCGACAAGTAAGGTACTGTACAGTAATAAGTAAGCGCTTCCGGCTTCTTTCCTCTAAGACCAGTCAGGTTGCTCCTTCACCATGTCCTGCTACATCATTCCAAATATTTGTTACTGGCGCCGATAACCTAGATGTTAGGCCCCTCAAAGCAACAATTATCATCACCATGTGTGTTGTTCCCACATAGAATAATGTCTAGTATCATGCAGAAAATTTCCAACTCAGTTTGTTGTGATTTTTGTGTCTACTGTTGTTTAAATATTTGTTTCCATCTCTTGAGTCTGATGAAGTTCACAGCTCACTCGATCCTTCTACAGCCCTCTCATGCATCTTTCTCCATGTAATAGCTCAGCTCGCAATCTCTGCGTATAATTTGATGTTACGTGGTGTGACGTAGAATTCTGATATAGGCGCTTTATGATCAAGTGAATGGGGACAATATGTTGAGCCCGTATTGATCCAAGATACCTGTGAACCGATGGCCAAATCAACCCTTGTGAGGTCCCTTCACCAGCAAACACACATACCTGCCAACCCTTCCGATTTATTCGGAAACTTTCCGAATTTTCACCTCGTCTTCCGATCTTCTTAATTACTATTATTTCTTCCGAATTTCGGACCCCAGTGATATATTGTAAAAGAAAAAGGAACTGCAAATAATTTCCGTTCTCAACAGGGTGTCGACCGGTAACGAAAATAACGAATTTTACAAAAGGAAAACGAACGTAACGAAAAAGTAACGAATTTTACATACGGGTAACGACATTTTTTTGTAGGCGGATTGAATCGTTTAAACTCGCGCCTCTAGGCTCAGAGATTGCGATGGAGCGAGTTTCACGCAAGCGGCGCCGTTTGCATAAGCTATATTTCCCCGTGCCTGAGCTCAAGGAAATGCATACTGAGGATACCTTGAGTGGTATGCATCGTTCAGCGTATATTTTCGGCGTCAAGAAGACGTTTTAGTTTTGTGTGAAATATTTATCTGTGTTATTAGGAAATCTGACTTTTCGCGAGACGTTTATTCGCGAAAACTTCTGAAACTAATCAGAAACCTCGAATTTCTCGCATTTATTTGGAGACTGTGTCAAATTGAAGTCCAGAAATAACGAAAAATAATTTAATGTCGCAATCTTGTGAAATGTTACCGTTTCGAAAAAGAATTATGAAAAAGCTTCGAAATACGTGGGCTATAACTTATTTTAAAAATCTGTCTCGTAAATTTGCGACATCCAGTATGCTTAATTCGAAATTCCTTTATATGTCGATTTTTCCTTCGAACTTTGGTTCCATCGGATATATTATAATCTAACCGGTTATTTCGAAAACTTGTATAATTCGTGATTGGCATTCGAAAGAAAACGTGTCCTCTAGTCGTATTATTCGTGCAATCCTCTCAGAATAATTCTTAATATTTGATATTAACTTCGAACATTCATACTCAAGACGGCCGGCTGACAGCACGACTTGTCTTCGGGAATCTCGTCAAATGGACCGAAATCGACGTCAGTTACGTAAAATCATAATACCCGTACCCTAGCGTGAACTTGTGACCACGAGGACTGCGGGTATCCCGTCAAAGGTTATCGGGCACCAATCACGAAACATTCCGAAACCTACTCGCTACTTTTCCCATGTCCGTATACTCAAAAGCGTACGGGGAGCGAGAAGTGCATTAACCCACTTAGATATGACAGCCTACGTAGCGTCGCAATACTAACTTCTCCTCGTGATCCACCCTGAACCGATGAACTCCCAACCACAGCATAGGGACAGCGGGAATCACGTCGCCGGCCATACAACTTGTCCATAACTACTCGCGAATTTTAACCATGTCCAACCTTGAGCTTGCCTCCACCATTCTGTCAGGACGAATAGACAATCGTTCAACGGCCGGGTGCGGCGCGGTATGCACAATATCGCGAGGACAACGTGAATCTCGTAAAACGGCCGAGAGCGGCAGCGTTTGCGGTACATGGCGATATTTATCCGCATTCAATGACGAAGACAACTGGATTATTGTCCAACGGACAGCAAGTGGCGCCAATTGCGTAATAATGCTATATTTTCTCGTCCCCGACCTCAAGGGCAATGGAAATCTCGTCGAACGACTAAAAGTGACACCGATTATCTAAATCGCGATATTTATCCGTGTTCTATCGCGAAAACTACGGGAATCTCGACAAACGGGTGAGACCAGCGCCGATCGTGTAACATCTCGAAATTTATCCGTACCTGACTGCGAAGACAGAATTCGGTTACAATCACGTAACGTCCCATAAATTTCTTCGTGATCTACCTCGGTGACAAAGGAAATCTCGCCAAACGGTCAAGAGCAGAGCAACCTCTTGGCAATTATAAAAACGCCTTGTGCACAAGACGACGTATTATCTGAAACAACTCATTTGAGAATACATATCTAGTATTTATTTATTATTTTTAATTCTTTTATAACTCCCTAAGTGAATTGTATTTACCGCTTTAAACACAGTTCATTGTTGTTTTTCTTCACCGCGTGATGAGCCCCTTTACTTGCAGACCGCAGACGTATCTTGAATTCAAAGGTAACTAAAAGGTAACTAAAAGGTAGCTAAAAAGTAACTAATTTTTACTTCATCCTTACAGTAGACACCCTGCTCAAGGAGATTCTCTCGTAAGTCGTAATTTCTTTTGTGATTGGCGTAACCTTGGTTTTTTGTGCAAGTTTGTGTAAGTTCCTTGCTTGGCTGTGAGCTCCATAGCTGCGATTTCGGAATGGTGAGTCAGCTGATCGCCGTACCGCATACTGATTAGTGGTATATTACGGACAAACAGTTGTCAAGCCTACGTGAATATGTGGTAATAAACCAATATAGTACAATATATTTCCGGTTGGTATTGATTGACGGAAATATATTGTACTATATTGGTTTATAATCTCTTGTCAATACGGACCATGGCGGAATCTAAAGTAGAATGAATATGTGGTAGCGAATTCGACATGTAATCCATACGAAAGATTGTATGCATTTTCTTTAAACACACAATTATGTTCTCTTCTTCTTCTTCTTCTTCTTCTACCTTATCCGATACGGACGTTGGCTACCACCATGGCTAACACCTTCTTATCCTGTGCAATCCTGAAGAGTTCCGTGGAAGACAGCCCAAACCACGTTTTTAAATTATCCATCCAAGTTATTCGTCTCCTTCCTGGTCCACGCCGTCCTTCAATTTTACCCTGAAGTATAACTTGGAGCAGACGGTATTTTGGATTCCTCATCATGTGTCCCAAGTATTCCAATTTCCTCTTCTTAATTGTGTTTAACAGCTCAGGTTGGCTGCTCACACGCTGAAGAACCTCGGCATTACTCACATGTTCTGTCCACGAAATTTTAAGAATCCGCCGGTATATCCACATTTCAAAAGCTCGAATCTTCTTTTCTGTAGCTACGGACAAGGTCCAAGCTTCAACACCATAAAGAAGGGTGGAGACAACATAACACTTCACAATTCTTTTCTTAAGCGTCATACTGAGATCTCGACAGCATAGTAGTTGTTTCATTGTCATAAAGATGGATCTAGCCTTCTCTATACGGCATCTTATTTCAACCGAAGGATCCCAATTCTCATTAATATTCTGTCCTAAATAAACCAAACTCTTGACTCGCTCAATCTGATGTCCATCGACTAAAAGGACTTGTGACAATGCTGGTTTTCGCGATATTATCATATATTTTGTTTTCTTAATGTTGAGGTCAAGGCCATATTGTTTACTCTTTTGATACACCATAGTAACAATCTCTTTAAGTCCTTCGAAACTATTTGCAATCAATACAGTATCATCTGCGTACCGTATATTATTAATATAATTACCATTGACCTTAATACCTTGTTGAATGCCATCAAGTGCCTCGGAGAAAATCTGTTCTGCATAGATATTATAAAGAAGTGGTGAAAGAATGCATCCTTGTCTCACACCACGCATTATTTCCACTGATCTCGATATATGTCCATCAATTCTGATACTAGCCTTTTGACCCCAGTATAAATTAATGATGATCCGAATGTCTTTCTCATCTATTCCTGAGTTCTTGAGTGCATTATACAACTTATCATGCTGACAACGGTCAAAGGCTTTTGCATAGTCCAGAAAACATGCATATACATCCTGATTCACCTCACGGCATCTCTGGAAAAGAACTTGAAGCGCAAATAATGCCTCACGAGTTCCTAGACCGTTGCGGAACCCAAACTGTGTGTCACTGATATTCATCTCGCATTTCCTGTATATGCGATTATGGATAACTTTGAGAAATATCTTGAGCACATGACTCATAAGACTGATTGTCCTGAAGTCACTACATGACTTAGCCATCGGTTTCTTCGGAAGAGCAATAAATGTAGACAAGAGCCAGTCTTCTGGTAATATGCCCGTGTCGTATATCTTGTTATATAAATTAGTGAGCGTCACAATGCTATCATCATCCAAGATCTTCAATAATTCCACTGGAATGTCATCTTGACCAGGAGCCTTACCATTTTTCGCTATCCTAATCGCATATTTCACTTCATCCATGGTGATCATGGGTCCAACAACTGAAGGAATTTCGGGTCGGGAAGGACGATGATCATCATTAAAAAGCTCTTGTATATATTTCTCCCAAACCTGTAATTTTTCTTCAACTTCAAATACCGTGTTACCTTGACTATCAACCAAGTTGACTGTGTTTCTTTTCCTGTGTCTACCTGAAACTTCTTTGATTTTCTTATGGACCTGGAAAGTATCATATTTACTATTAAGTTCTTCAATTTCTTTGCACCTATCTGACATCCAAACTTCCTTGGCTTGTCTGATCTTATTCTTTATCAATCTATGAATAAACCAATATTCTTCATTATCTCTTCCTTTGACTTCTCTTCGTTTATCCATTAGATTCAATATTTCGTCCGTCATCCATGCCTTCCTTTTTTTATGTTGTCTCTTGTTCTTAAGAAAATGATCTCCAACCCTCTTCAATGAGGTTTTAAAAGTGTCCCAAAGTTCCAAGGGCTGCATGTCATTTGAATTCAACGTCTTAAGATCAGTGGCAAGAGCAGCAGCCACCTGTGACCTTGTATTTATTTCCCGAAGGGCATCAGTATCATATTTATTTTGTGTTGTTTTTATCGGAATCTTGTTAAGCCGGACACAAATTTTGCTAATGAGAGGATTGTGGTCAGAAGGAACATCTGCTCCTGGATAGGTTTTCGCAAAAATCACGCTGTTTCTAAATCTGTTTTTAATTAGAATGAAATCAATTTGATTTCTTATTATGTTGTCTGGACTATCAGCAGGTGCTTTCCACGTATAAAGTCTCCTGGCAGGAAGCTTAAACCAAGTATTAGCAATGACCAAGTTCTCCTCTCTACAAAACTGCACTAAACGATCCCCTCTGTTGTTTCTTTGTCCGAGACCCCACTGGCCCACAATGTGTTCTTCAGGACCTTTCCCAACCTTTGCATTAAAATCTCCCATAACTAGGGTTACATCATGTTCTTTGGTGTCTTTGAGGACGGTCTGAATTTGGGCATAGAATTCCTCAACATCTTCATCGCTTTTGTCACTAGTAGGGGCATACACTTGAATGAGATTAATGTGGAAAGGTTTACCACGTAACTTTAACATCATTATTCTACTGGAGAATGGTATACAACTGATAACAGCAGACTGCAAACTTTTGTCCACTATAAAACCCACTCCATGCAAATGCCTGGCATAATTATTACCACTGTAGTATATCATGCAATCCTCCACATTACAATCTCCTGTCCCCGGCCATCTCATCTCACATATACCCATTATGGACACATTCATCCTCTTCATCTCATGAATTGTATTGTGAATCTTTCCTGCTTCAAACATACTCCGTACATTCCACGTTCCTATCTTCAGGGCTGACCGGGAGATTCTTCGCACCCTCTGACCACTTAAGGTCTGCCCGGGACTAAGGGCCAATGTAATTGGGTTTTCAGCCATGAAGATTATCCTGGGGAAAAAAAAATTCTTACGTTTAAATATTGGCCAAACATACTTCTCGATGATTGAAGATTGTTTACATTTTTGTGAATTTTATGCTGAATTCATACTTTGCCAATAAAGACACGCAGGTCTTTCGTGTACCCTCATTCGCCTTCGCCACGGTATACTGAGCATGATGATATCTATAATTTAAAAAATCTTCCTATTTTTGACTTCCGAAGGTTGGCAGGTGGATTTGAGCTGGCCCCAAGACGAGACCGTTGCTCTCAGGTTTTGGGCGTGGTTATGAAAGTAATCCAAGCACATGCTAATTAATAAAAAAGAAGTCTCAAAATCTACTGAAAATAACCACACATTTTATGATAAAAAATCGTGTCCTTGAGTGATTCATTCACCAATAATCCCTAGCCTACTCTGTGTTGGGGATCTGGTGGTTGGTCCACAAGCTAACTAGAAAATAAACACTCCTGAAAATAAATTCCATGTTACAATACTGTCTTAATATCACCTCCGGAAGTCCCATATTCCGAATCGTCATTAAATACAAGGTACGAAATGGTTCATAAAGAGTTCCAACGCAAATACAAATGTCAATTATTCATCAGATCTAATAACATTGCTGCTATCTTCGGCAGTAGATGCCCAATCCCCTGTCGTTCCACAACGTTCAGTAACATCCGACAAACAAGGCAGAATAAAAATAATAAGTTACGATGGAACCATATCCGCCGTTTATATTAATTTATTTAAATCTCGTACAAAGTATCCTACAAAATGTCGCTTCTGAAACTCATTCCTAAGCTGTACAAGAAACAAATGGCATACAAGAAAACTATGTACAAGAAAAAACACGATCTCGATTGGGTTGTCGTATTGTTGACAGCTCATCAGGTGTTCCTTCAGAAATTCGTCTCGCAATCAATGAAGTCTCATATTTCTTATCTAGTTCTTGAATGTCACCTTGTGCTTGGATGGTATTCAAAATGATGGAACACTACTTGTTGCATCTTATGAGAGACTTCACCTGATCGCCATCTTCCTCTCACCATTGCAATTAAGGGAGTACAACATTGTGTATTCAAACCGTACTGATGACAAATGGATGCTTTCTGCTATTAGGTTGGGCTTGCTACGGAAAGTGCAAGACGTGTAGAAGTTTGCCTTCTGCTGGCTTTATAATAAAGACAGGCACAATAATAATTATGAAACATAAAATTTCCTTCCATGAAATTGTACATGAAATAATTTGGGGAGGAAATGTGATCGAATATGCCTTCAGGTCCTCTCCTCACTACTACAATACATGAGAAATGGTCGGAGACAACTGCTATCTACTGTATTTATAAGTGATAGAATGACAAACACATCATATCTTTCACCGTGCATTAATCTCAAATATCAAACAAGATGTTCAGGAAAGAACATATAGCCTACTTTCTCCTAAATGTATGGGTATAGTTATAACTCTTTGTCTCCTAATTTCTTCCAATTCGAAGTGCAAATTGGCACACTGGATTTGAGGAGTGGCGTTCAAATAATTTACCCCAGCATTTTGCAATTTCATCAGTAAACACTCCAAACAACGTAGGTATTCAGTTTATTAACACCGACTACTTACAATAATTTCAACTAGTTGCTCTAAACGTATCACTGGGAGAAACATATTTAATATAACTATTACTCAGCTAATTTGTAATCGCGCGCGGCTAACGAGGAAGACAGGCCATGGCGCGTAAACCAAACCCTTCTGTGACGTAGGCAATGTACCGGTACTGCTTGATGATGCCGTGATAATCGCGCCTTATCTTGGGGATGTGTACCCTCTATCGGCAAAAATAATAACCTTCGCAATTATACTGTAGACATGGGTTCACTAACTGGCCGGTAGAGAGCATAGCTCGTATCTAGAAGGCTGTGGTTACCAATAACATAGGTCAAGTAATTACTCCTAGATGTCACTCCGGTGGTGAATGTTGTTTTAATTAAATATATATTTTCCATTTCAAAATGCACCATATAATGCTTTATTTTATAACGTCTCAGTACTCAAGAAATAATAAATATAAAAAAATCAAGAAAAAAAGTCCAACTCTGATAGGATTTGAACCACGGCCAGCCTGGTGAAAGACTAACGCGCTGACCACGCAGCCAATCGTGCACACTGTAATAGATCGTTAGGAACCAATACATATACCACGTTATAGCAAATCATGACTTGGACTAAACGATTTCTTTACTGGAGTATATTTTAAACCGAGTTCATTTCATAGAAAATTCATATATTTGTTACCACTAGCCTATATTGCATGCAACATACTGAAATTAATAAAATATAGGTCAGAACGAGAGATCAGCTGCCATCTTGTCAAATAACCAAAACGACTCAGCTGTTTAAAATCACTTCTAGACTATAATATTAAAATATAAACTTTTAATTTCAAACGGGCCACGTCGTTTCAAACAGATTAAACGATTCTTGGTTCGATAGTCGGAACTGGTGGGTCCCATGTTAAGGATTATAAAGTTTGCATAATTCACACGGCCGCCATTCTGAAATGGTACGGTTGATGACCTCGTAGTTTGGGCACAAGACGCGCCTCATATGGAGGAACGTTGTTACCAAATTTGTTAAAGATCCGATTATTAGTTTGGTTGTAATGCATTATTACGTTTTGACCATTTGAGTGGCCGCCATTACCTTTTGGTAAAGATGGCGGCAATATAAAACATGACACTGAGGTGCCCTTTGCCAGTGCTACCTCTGTACCAAATTTCGTTCAATTCGGTTTAACCCTGTTCGAATTGATAGGGGGGACAGACATTCAGAGTACACACACTCACACACACACACACACACACACACACACACAGACTCACACACATAAACACACACAGACAGACACACTTTTTTTTTCGCCCTGTAGTGATCTCATAAGTCTACTTTCATTTTTTGTAAAAATCAAAAGTAGGCTAATTAAGACGATTAACCACCTTATACACTTAGTATTAGTACAAATACTGCGAGATGAGTCTTCCAGATCAAACAAAATCTGATGACTGAATATCAGATCAATCACAATTCTACCATACGAGCGTATCACTTCTATCACCAATTATATCAAACGCTCACCAAAATCTAGTGTCGACAAACCTGTAGGGAAAAACATGGCATAAAATCAAACTAATGAAAAATCTTACTCGAAATACTTGAGTGTTTTGATTATTTACATGAGCCTCGGCTCGAACCTGTGACCCTTCACTCTACAACGGTGGAATCAGTATGTGTGGATAGACCGATGAACCAGGATCTCATAATCTATAAATGGGTTTTAAAATAACGTTCCCATCGAATATAAAACATGATTCAGAAAAATCTACCTCGAAATAAATATACTAAATTCATCAATTCTAAATTCGTTTTCAAATAACGTACCCTTTCCGTCAAGTTTACTGAACAATCAAAATCGAAACTTCAAATCCACAAATCTAATGTAATTTTGAAAGACGTAGGGGAAAAATCTTCCCTTGCTACCAATCAGCTGATACGATGTTAATTACCACTCAAATATTGGGCTTACCAACTCCTCAGTAAGCCTCAAATATCAAACTCAATATTTATCACCAACACATCTGTTCACTTCAGGATGATAAGTGAGCTTAATTTCTCGCCGAGGCTCCAAGATCACATGTATCTCCGTTGAACAATCAAAATGCTATTGTTTGTGGTTATGCATATCATTTGTATATCTAATTGAAAACACAACTCACTCGAACCTCAACATAAACAATTTGGCTCCCATGGCCTCGCAGATAGAGTCTCTCACTGCCCCTTTGTCGAATATTCACATTTTGTAGGTTTTCCTGCCTCGAAGAACATCATTTTGGGCTTACCTGCCTCAATGATTATCACAAACTATGGGCGATAAGTGGCTACACCAGTCACCACTAGTTGACATTCACTTATCACATAGCTTTATTTAAAATGGCACATTATTCATAACACACACATATTGCATGCGAATTACTCACACATTATAGACCTTATCTTTCGAATCACTGATATTCCACCTGAAATAACATCACGTGATCAATCTCGCTGAACTATAGCCTGCATGTGAATTCAAAGGCTTTCTCGGGGTGAATGACCCGGGAGTCTCAACAATACTAATAATATTCTATCACTGGTCATGAATTCATATATTCTCACTGCATCCTGATGTCTATCCGTGATTTCACACTCAATATACAAGGTTATGTTTCAACATACACATCATCTAATGAACAGGTGACCAGAAATAAATAACATCCTATAATCTAAAGGTAACTTTCCTTACTTCTAACTATTCGTGATACGCTGTTTCTACTGAATAAGACACCTCCAAATCGCTTTTGCCTATCACAAATATCACTAAGTAAGGACAAAAATGTACCCCTAACTGGACTATGTTATATTTATATTCAGAAATCCTCTTCCATCAACAGGAAATGTCTGCAAAATATGGCCAAAAAGGATAACATCATGTTTTCTTCCCACTCCGTAGTTTATAGTGACGGACCACGGACGGCCCCTTCCCTAACGACTAATTCATAGAATAGGCCCTCGTTTCAATTATGTCTTTCATTTTGCTCACATAAGTATTTTGTACACATTACTGATTCACAGTAATATTTTTTTTATCATCTGGTCCAAATAATATGATACACATTCTATGGGCTCCACCAGTTATACACTCCCTAGCCCCTCCGGTCATGTGACTGTGTGCTCCACCATTTATACACTTCCTAGCCACTCCGGTCATGTGACTGTGGGCTCCACCATTTATACACTTCCTAGCCACTCCTGTCATGTGACTGTGTGCTCCACCAGTTATACACTCCCTAGCCCCTCCGGTCATGTGACTGTGGGCTCCACCATTTATACACTCCCTAGCCCCTCGGGTCATGTGACTGTGTGCTCCACCATTTATACACTTCCTAGCCACCCCGGTCATGTGACTATGGGCTCCACCATTTATACACTTCCTAGCCACCCCGGTCATGTGACTATGGGCTTCACCAGTTATACACTTCCTAGCCACCCCGGTCATGTGACTGTGTGCTCCACTATTTATACACTCCCTAGCCACCCCGGTCATGTGACTGGATTCTTCAATGTAGTTTGTTCTCCTCGCGCATTGATATTGGGTCTATTTTGTACATAAGATATTCTGTTTACTGGGGGTTTTACACGAACAAATGACTTCATAATTCTTGCCAGTGTATTTATAGTTCCCTTCAAGTACCATATTTTCCATAGAATCATTATATTTCTCCAATTCACGATCTGAATGGGCGTGTCTTCGCTGTTATATGACGCGCCCCACGGATTTCTGTAGGCTGGGGATTCACCGAATCGACACCTGCCAAGGAGTGGTCGGTACGCAACTCTGCTGTCCTGGCCTTCATCCTATGTATTGGTGATCTATTTTGCCATTCTCCTTTGTCAACACGTATTGTGAAATTCTACCTCTCTTTTTGCAGTAAAAATTTTGCTTGAATTAAAACTTCTTCGTGTAATTTGTTGTCGAGCATAATCTTGATTAAAACGTCGCCAACTATCAACTTAAGAATTATCAAGTATGTGGCCTAGGTCTTAAATCATTGACTAAGGGGCACAATACGTCCCTGCCGATTACTGAGATAACTATGGTTAAGCAGAGGACATTGGTTTATAAATAAGAAGTTCAAAGGGAATGTATATCCACTTCAAGCTGGGAGTTATGCCCCAATACACGGAAGAGAATGGGCACATGCAGAAAGCTGGCGTACAAGGCCTTTCATGTTCACCGTCGGTATATATCAGCTTCACTTTTATGTGTATGTCAACACTGACAAATCTCTATTACTGTATTTTACATTCCTTATAATTGATTAAGGTGTGTGTGAGTATTTCTACCCTCATTATTCCCGTTTCCACAGTGTTGGGAAGGAGATTGAGAGAGTTCCTATGGGACAACGGTTCTTTCTTTGAGCGGGAGTTTATGAGAACAAAATTCTTGTGTAGTAGTGACGCTCCCAGCAAACGTTTACATGTTTGTGTTTGGTGGTGTCTACTCTTTTATGTTTTTGTTCTTTCCCGTCAGTGATCCATCATGTGTGATATTTCTCAATATATACGTTGTTACCTCTATGTACTGTTCAACCGGAATGGAATATGGTGTGGAGTTGGTAAAAACTGTCCACGGCCTATTACGGGGTACTATCCCCATTTCGCTTGGAATAAAAGGATGAGAAAATATATTAACCGTTTCATAGAAAGCCGACGGTGGGTTCCATACCCAGTTGTCTTCAGAGCGAGGAAGTACCCTGACCAAGTGGCCGGATCTTAAAGTTTCGTGATTTTTAGCCTATTTTCAATTTTGAAAAAATAGGCTTATGAGATCACCTTTTGTCCGTGTGTGTGTGCGTGTGTGTGTGATTCGTGTGTGTGCCCCCCCCCTAATAAAATCTAAACGGCAGGAGCGATTTCAATGAAACTCGGAAAGTTCATAGCACTATTCCGGGCGACCTCGACCGTGCCCTTCAAATTTTATTACGACTCACCGATCCAAAATGGTGGCTGTGCGAAATATTTCACCAGCATTCAATATCTCCGAAACTATTACCGATATTACCCTGACATTTTCTATGGTGATAGAGGGAACTACTATAAGTTCACTTATGTGACCTTTGAAATCCTGATAACTACAAAACCAACATGGCGGCCAAGCGAATTTGCGACTTTTAAATAGACGTTTCTCGCGATTTGGCCAACCAAACGCAATGAAACTTGGTACAGTAAATGTTTATATACATTTTAATGCACAGACATCTAAATTCGTTCAATTGTTTACATAATAACAAGATGGCGGATGTGCGAAATATTTCACCGGCATTCTATATCTCTGAAACTATTAGCGGTATCTCCCTAACATTTTGTACGGAGATGAAAGGCACTACTGGAAGTCCATCCAAAAGACTTTTAAAAACCGGTTAACTACAAAACGAAGATGGCGGCCAAGCGAATTTGAAAATTTTAAATAGACCTTTCTCGCGATTTAATGTTCCAAGCGCACTGAAACCTGGTACAGGAAATATTTATACACATTGTAATCCACTGGTATCTAATTTAGTTCAATTGTTTACATAACCTCAAGATGGTGGCAGTGCGAATTTTAAAATTAAGTTTTTATTTCTTGTGATGTAGTCATGCGATCGAAGTGAAAGTTTGAATAATGAACCTACGCAATAATTTTCATATAATGGTACATGACTCTATGGCCTATACATTTAACAATCCAACATGGCGACCATCCGAAATATTAAGACGATACTGAATATCTACGAATCTATTTTAGCAATCAAACTGCATTTTTAATGTCCATAGGGGCTATGAACTTAAGTTCACCCATAGGACTTTAAATAACCTGGTGATCACAAATCCAACATGGCGGCGACGCGAATTATAAATATTCACATGGACGTTTCTCGCAATTTAACCCTAAAACTGCTGCAGGTTTATCTGTCAAATGCTGCAGTAAATTCCTATATAGTACACACTAAAGGAATTTGGTATCTGTAAGCATACTGTGTTCATGAATATGACTTATCATACACCAATATAAAGCTGAAAGACCGTTCTATATTATATTGATATAGGTGAATCATTCAGACTCGTCACTTTGATTTTATCATAAAAAGTATTTTATAAAAAATAAAAAAATAAAAAATTATTGACTTTTCTGCTCTAGAAAACCATATTGCCGAGTTAAATGTTCGTCAGAGCCATCATAAATTAAAAGTTCATAGGTTTTTGTTACTAATTCAAGAACCAGTTTCAAATAATTCCTGTTATTTACTAAAAAGAAAATTATTTTTACAAAAATATGACATTTTTCGATTTTGAAGTACATAATCGGCGCGTGGTGTCGGGGAGGCGAGCAAACAGGCCCAGGATGATGAACGATAAACGGTAAATTTTTACCTGGAAAGTCACTTTCTTCGGGTTGAATATCAGTCTAGTTCACACTTACCCCTTCACGGCTAACATTAGGCATGTGTACAGGGTCTGTCGGATCATGATAAACATTGCTTGCATTGATGGGGATTTCCATAACTTGCGTGACATCCTGTTCGCCGGTATCACTGCCAATACTTCATTTTCATACGAATCCACACAATAATCACTTGTCATCGTCCATACTATCACACGAATCGTCAAAAATCAAGTGCTAAATTTCTGAATCGTTTACATAGTTGGCGGCCATTTTGCTCAATGCAACTTCAATATCAACATGGAAGTACTTCCACTTCTGCACTCAAATAATAGCTTACATACTATCATTTGTTTGCCAAAGACTTACACTACGAAAGATAAAAGCATCGGGAACCAGCATAACATGAAATTAGTGCCATCTGAAGGCTAATATTAGTACTATATTTGAATTCCAAGACCGTCTTTCCGAGAGACGGTCGCACTTGATTAAACAACACACCGTCTTCCTGGAAGACGGTCCGCAGTTCTAGGGTTAACCATCCGCGTGCAGTGAAACTTGGTACAGTAAATCCTTATACGAATGTTAATCCACTGGCATCTAATTTATTTCAATTGTTTCCATAACCTCAAGATGGCAGCTGTGAAACGTTTTAAAATCTCCTTGTTACTTCTTGTGTCCTAAATATGCGATTGAAGTTTGAATACTACACGTTCACAATAATCTGTATGTAACAGTACATAACTCTAGGACCTACATATATAAAATTCAACATGGCGACCATCCGAAATATTTAGTCGGTTCTCAATATCTACGAATCTATTGCAGCAATCAAACTGAAATTGTGTATGTTGATAGTGGCAATTAACATAAGTAGGTTATATGAAAATAGGCTGTATAGTTCTTCACGGAACTACTTGTTTAATAAGCTCATCTACTTTCCTGAAGCCATTATTTATGATACCGACTACATTTACGAAAGCTTTTAAAATAGGCAGTGAGTTGGAGCGAAGCTATTGAAATGTTAGTCAATGTCACTGCAGTCAGACCTTTTCCAGGCATTCTTATGTCTGGTGAACTCTACCGGTGATTCCTCACGGAGATAGAAACACTGGCTCATGCCCTTGAATCCTTTCCAGTTTTGCAACGATGAATTCCCGGCACCATAAAATCTTGCCCTGCATTGTTGTCAGAGGAAAGGTTATAACGTCCAAGAACAAGTCGGTGCCAGATCATATATCGCATTTCAATGTGGCTTGAGACGATTGACTACAAGATCAAGAATGGTTTCCTAATAAATCCAACCAGGAGGTTTATACACCACCTAGGCCAGCCTTAAGAAGGAACCACATGATGGCTTATCGCCTTACATTTCACCTTTGTTGGCAGCCCTTACAAACGGAAAGTTTATTTCTAGAAACTTAATGATGTTTCGAAGTATTACATTAACTCTAATAACTGCTGTTGATGAAAATCCATAGCCTGTTACAGTCCCCCGACCGGGTCAGAAATGTAATGAATGTAGCCCCCCATCTAGCGGCGAGGACATGAACTGTGTCGGCTGCCGAAGACTGCCGCACCTCTCAGGGGCAATGATTAGTTGAATGACTGATGAAATGAAATGATAGTGGAGAGTGCTGGAATTACATTTTGACAGAGAAAACCGGAGTACCCGGAGAAAAAAATGTCTGCCCCCGCTTTGTCCAGCACAAATCTCAGATGGAGTGAGCGGGATTTGAACCAAGGACCCAGCGGTGAGAGGCCACGGAAGCTGCTGTTGATATACAATGTAAATACAAGACGCCTACTGCTTGCCGTAGAAGCATTATGTAGTCCCAAAATGTATGTCAGTCTACACAAAACACTATCCGGTTTCGCTTACTGGAATTGGCTAACTCGAAGTTTTAACAAATTTAACAGCCACAATCATAAATTCTGCTGTGATTAGTGAGAATATTCATGTGGAGTATTTTTTAAATGACATAAAGTGAGTGATTTATACGTTCATTCTTAAAAGCAGTCAGGTATAACTGTTGAGGCCCAAGACATTTGTAAGCGACCTGTCAGACTGAAATGGGACATGATTAGCCCCTTATAGTCTTACTGCTAGGAATTGTTTATTATATACTAGCAGGTACCCGCGGCTTCGCCCGCGATCAAGACAATGGGGACGATGCATTATTGCTGATAATTGGTCTATTCTATTACAGCAATCGCGGCTATAGGTGTGTCCATTCTAATTCTGAATTATCTGATACATACAGTATATTGATATGATCAGCAAAGTGGGAATTTTATAGAGTTGTGAAGGTCTGCAGGGTTCGATGTTACAATATGTTAACACATTTTAAAATTACCTTTTTGGTTTTGACATCTTCTGCTGAGACATAACGATTTTGTTGTCTGGATGATCGCTAGCACGCCACATACAGTTGTCCATGGGAAAAAATGGTTTTGTCTAAATGTACACGTGCTACTGTTAAGTGTGTGTCATTGCGCTTTGTTAAAGAAATTGCGAATATTGTTTGAAGAGGGAACTGCACTCTTGCACACTGGAATGGCAAATCTATCGGAATATGGGGAATTAAAAGTAATCTTTTCTGAAGCTATTCTGGATGTAATTTGGCCATACTAATTGATGATTTGAACGTAAACATATCCCTATTAATAGACCTATAGTTAAATATCGCTCACCTTGGCCGCTGATGTACACTATGCAGTCTCTTCCAGTGTTCCATCCCAGGGATTGAAATTCTCTAACGACCCTGTTGCCCCACATGCCTCTCTAAGTAATTAAAATTCCTGATTGTTGTTGTTTGAGTCTTCAGTTTTTTAACTGGTTTGATGCAGCCCTCCATGTCTCCCTCTCCTGAGCTAATCGTTTCATTTCTACATAGCTACCACACCCTACATCCGAGGCAATCTGTTTAACCCTGGTTTACCCCAACAGTTCTAGTCCGCGACCCTCCCATCCATAACTACTGTCGACCAAACTATGTACTCGAGTTTGAAGTTTGTTTGTGAAGTAACCGATAGACCTATATAAAATCCAATAACATCATCATTTTCGTCGTTCTATTTTACGTTAGATCATGTAGGTTTGGAATTTTTAATTTATATTTTAATATTTTTTATCACAGTTGGAGCACAAGAAGTGCCCGCTCTTAAGCGATTTTCAACAATGCGTCACATTTTTGAATTATTATCTCACAAACCCGTCATCAGATCGAATCCAAATTTTAACACAATATACATTGGAATGTTGTATAACAGGTTTATTAATTTTAAAATTTTGTGTGTCCAAGAAACAAAGTTGTTATCATTTTTGTAAGGTAACTTTTCCTCGGCTCGGGATGGTTTGAAAATGTAGTTCTTGATCGCGTTGTAATCCTTATACATCAAAACGGTATGCTGTATGATTGTGAAATACGTAAATTAATTCACTTATTTTATATCGGTTTGTATTTGTACGGAGAATTAAGACATGGCTCACCAGTTAGCCGCTCCGGTGAAAGCAGTACATCATTGCCAAGATGGGCTACATCACGCGTCATGGCGCGTCTCGCTCGGAAGTGATGGGCTCCATATCAGCATCGCTGTACAGCATTTCCCTGAGCGGCTAGCTGGTGAACCATGTCTTAATTCTCCGTACAAATACAAACCGATATAAAATAAGTGAATTAATTTACCTATTTCACAGTCTTACAGCATAACTTTTTGATGTATAAGGATTACAACGCAACCAAGAACTACATTTTCCAACGACCCCGAGCCGAGAAAGAGTTACCTTACAAAAATGATAACAACATTCGTTCTTGAACACACAAAATTTTGAAATTAATAAACTCGTTATACAACATTCCAATGTATATTGTGTTAAAATTTGGATTCGATCTGATGACGGGTTTGTGAGATAATAATTCTTAAATGTGACGCATGGTTGAAACACGCTTAAAAACGGGCACTTTTAGTGCTTCAACTGCGATAAAAAATATTAAAATATAAATTAAAAATTCCAAGCGTACATGAACTAACGTAAAATCGTACGACAAAAATGATGATGTCATTGGATTTTATGAAGGTCTATTGGTTACTTCACAAACAACCTTCAAACTCGAGTGCACATAATATTTTGGTCGACAGTAAGCTTGCTATTCCTGGGTGTCATAATATGTGTCCTACCCTCCTATCTCTTCTCTTCATTAGCAGTCGCCAGAAACATCTCTCCTCTCCCACTCGTCTTAATACCTCTTCATTTGTTACCCTATCTACCCATCTGATCATCATTCTCCTGTATCACCACATTTCAAAAGCTTCAATTCTCCTCTTTTCTGCTGCACCATTAGTCCATTAGTACTACTCAGCAACTTTTCTAGGTTTAAGCCGTGCCTTGTGCGGGGATTCAATGGCCGTGAAAGACAAAATACCAACTTTATTGAAATAAGATTGCCCAATTCCTCAGTAAGATAATTTAAGAAACAATAATAATTAGCGTGACAGCCGGTAGAATACGACATATTCGACTGTGAATATACGTTGCAGATCATGGTTAAAAACGAAAAAGAGCAGATCAAAATTGGCAAACAAAAATATTCAGTTAACAAAAAACAAATTTATAAAGAAAATGAAAGCATACCGTGCAAAATAGAAAGAATCTTAACATTGTAAATTCGAGTAAACTTCTGAAAGCTCGCTTACAACAACCAGCCGCAAGAGTATAAAATTAGACTCAAAATCACGATCGTATCCGAGCCCCAAAAGCAACCTCTATAAATAAAATATGTCTCATTTTACGCGTATCAATGCGAGGACAACGTTCGTGGTTAAAAGTGGGAACCGAACCCAGCGTTTCAAGGCCCTAAAACGATCGGTTTTCGAGATATTGCCAGAAAACTATCCCCGGTCTGCGATATTTCAGCGGTTTCCATAGTAACGTTGATCTGTTTCTCAGAGGGAACACAGTTATTTGGGAATATCTCCGAAACCGTTCATTTTAGGAACTTACAAAGTGTGTTTCGGGGCCCCTACAGGACCTCCGAGTATTGTTTCTCGTATCTGGTGGCTTAAAATGAGCTAAATCCGAACTTTGTACCGACTGTCCTTGCTCAGTGCCAAAGGGCCGAAAAAATTCACTTACAAATTGAATTTTCAAAAACCGTTTCTTAGTGGGCCTCTACATACTCGGATCAACCAACATGCGAAATTTCAGCTTTCTAGGTTTAGTGGTTTGAGCCCTGCGTCGATGACTAAATTTTGGATTGTCAATGCCAAAGGGCCGAAAAAAGTCACTTACAAATTGAATTTTCAAGAACCGTTTCTTAGTGAGCCTTTACATACTCGGATCAACCAACATGCAAAATTTCAGCTTTCTAGGTCTAGTGGTTTGAGCCCTGCGGTGATGAGTCAGTTTTGGATTATATATAAGAGATGAGACTTTCCAAGTCGATTTGCTCTTAGACATGGATTATAGCTCTTTTTGCGCGTATCAATGTGAGGAGCAATGTTCGTGGTTTCCACTTCAAAGAAGTGGGAACCGAACCCAGCGTTTTAAGGCCCTAAAACGAACGGTTTTCGAGATATTGCCAGAAAACTATCCCCGGTCTGCGATATTTCCGCGGTTGCCATAGTAACGTTGATCTGTATCTCAGAGGGAAGACAGTTATTTGGGAATATCTCCGAAACCGTTCATTTTAGGAACTTAAAAAGTGTGTTTCGGGGTCCCTACAGGACCTCCGAGTATTGTTTCTCGTATCTGGCGGCTTAAAATGAGCTAAATCCGAACTTTGTACCGACTGTCTTTGCTCAGTGCCAATGGGCCGAAAAAAGTCACTTACAAATTGAATTTTCAAAAACCGTTTCTTAGTGGGCCTCTACATACTCGGATCAAACAATATGCAAAATTTCAGCTTTGTAGGTCTAGTGGTTTGAGCCCTGCGTCGATGACTAAATTTTGGATTGTCAATGCCAAAGGGCCAAAAAAAAAGTCACTTACAAATTGAATTTTCAAAAACCGTTTCTTAGTGAGCCTTTACATACTCGGATCAACCAACTTGCAAAATTTCAGCTTTCTAGGTCTAGTGGTTTGAGCCCTGCGCCGATGAGTCAGTTTTGGATTATATATAAGAGATGAGACTTTCCAAGTCGATTTGCTCGTAGAAATATGGATTATAGCTCTTTTTGCGCGTATCAATGTGAGGAGCAATGTTCGTGATTTCCACTTCGAGGAAGTGGGAACCGAACCCAGCGTTTTAAGGCCCTAAAACGAACGGTTTTCGAGATATTGCCAGAAAACTATCCCCGGTCTGCGATATTTCAGCGGTTGCCATAGTAACGTTCATCTGTTTCTCAGAGGGAACACAGTTATTTGGGAATATCTCCGAAACTGGTCATTTTAGGAACTGAAAAAGTGTGTTTCGGGGCCCCTACAGGACCTCCGAGTATTGTTTCTCGTATCTGGTGGCTTAAAATAAGCTAAATCCGAACTTTGTACCGACCGTCCTTGCTCAGTGCCAAAGGGCCGAAAAAAGTCACTTACAAATTGAATTTTCAATAACCGTTTCTTAGTGGGCCTCTACATACTCGGATCAACCAACATGCAAAATTTCAGCTTTCTAGGTCTAGTGGTTTGAGCCCTGCGTCGATGACTAAATTTTGGATTGTCAATGCATAAGGGCCGAAAAAAGTCACTAACAAATTGAATTTTCAAAAACCGTTTCTTAGTGAGCCTTTACATACTCGGATCAACCAACATGCAAAATTTCAGCTTTCTAGGTCTAGTGGTTTGAGCCCTGCGGTGATGAGTCAGTTTTGGATTATATATAAGACATGAGACTTTCCAAGTCGATTTGCTCGTAGAAATAGGGATTATAGCTCCTTTTGCGCGTATCAATGTGAGGAGCAATGTTCGTGGTTTCCACTTCCAAGAAGTGGGAACCGAACCCAGCGTTTTAAGGCCCTAAAACGAACGGTTTTCGAGATATTGCCAGAAAACTATCCCCGATCTGGGATATTTCAGCGCTTGCCATAGTAACGTTGATCTGTTTCTCAGAGGGAAGACAGTTATTTGGGAATATCTCCGAAACCGTTCATTTTAGGAACGTAAAAAGTGTGTTTCGGGGCCCCTACAGGACCTCCGGGTATTGTTTCTCGTATCTGGTGGCTTAAAATAAGCTAAATCTGAACTTTGTACCGACTGTCCTTGCTCAGTGCCAAACGGCCGAAAAAAGTCACTTACAAATTGAATTTTCTAAAACCGTTTCTTAGTGGGCCTCTACATACTCGGGTCAACCAACATGCAAAATTTCAGCTTTCTAGGTCTAGTGGTTGAGCCCTGCGTCGATGACTAAATTTTGGATTGTCAATGCCAAAGGGCCAAAAAAAGTCACTTACAAATTGAATTTTCAAAAACCGTTTCTTAGTGAGCCTTTACATACTCGGATCAACCAACATGCAAAATTTCAGCTTTCTAGGTCTGCGGTGATGAGTCAGTTTTGGATGATATATAAGAGATTATTTCCTCAGCCCTTTAACCTATTACTTCCTTCATGGCATTGTTCCCCACATTTTCTAACTCAGATTGACAGACCTATAAGGCTTGTATAATGGAGTAAGATACGCTGGAGAATAAGAAAGTAGGGGCAAAAGTTTAGTGTTTTTCAGTCGGTCAACACGATTGTACCCAAATGATGAGTTATTCCAAATCCTGAAAAAATTACATGAGATTAATAAATATACAAAATGCAATAAATGTAATCTCATGTAATTTTCTTCAGGATTAGGAATAACCCATCTCATCTGGGTACAATCGTGATGACCGACTGAAAAGCACTTTTGTTTACTAGGACAACACTGAAAAATGGCTTCAAACACCACTATAAAAAGGGGCAGATGACCTCGATGTTCCGCCCCTTAAAGCCTCAATAACTTACTAACTAAATTGAGAAAGTAATTTCAGTCAGTGAAATAGCTAATTTATCCTCACTTCAAGTTGAGCTGTGCTGTAATGTTACATTTTTTTTTAACTTTGTAGAAGCGTACGATTAATACCTCAGATATTAATGATTAATTTTAGTCGCTAGGTTCTAAAAGAAGAAACCCATGATGACGAGAGGGATGCAAATAGAAATCATCCAAATGAGTAAGTAGACAACAAAATAAGGAAAACATTGTCCTTCGTGAATGGAATAAGTTATCCTCTTTTTAGCCTATTTTCATCTATGAAAAATACTTACGAGATTACCTTTTGTCTGTTTGTCTGTCTGTGTGTGCATGTGTGATTGATTTTTGTGTGTCTCCCCTAATTACTTCTAATTAGCTGGAGCGACATCAATGAAACTCGGTAAGTTCATAGCTCTATTCCGGGCGACCCCGACCGTGCCCTTCAAATTTTGTTACGTCTCAATAATCCAACATGGCGGCTGTGCGAAATATTTCACCAGCATTCAAAATCTCCGAAACTGTTACCGATATCTCCCTGGAATAATTTACGGTGATAAAGGGAACTACTGGAAGTTCACCTATGTGACTTTTGAAAACCTGGTGGCTACAAAGCCAACATGGCGGCCAAGCGAATTCGCGACTTTTAAATAGACGTTTCTCGCGATTTAAGCAACCAAACGCAATAAAACTTGGTATAGTATATATTTATACACAGTGTGATGTACCGACATCTGACTTCGTTCAATTGTTTACATTACCTCAAGATGGGGGTTGTGCGAAATATTTCACCGGAATTCTATATCTCTGAAACTATTAGCGGTATCACCCTGAAATTTTGTACGGAGACAAAGGGCACTACTGGAAGTTCATCTATAAGACATTCAAAAACCGGTTAACTACAAAACGAATATGGCGGCCAAGCGAAGTTGAAAATTTAAATAGACCTTTCTCGCGATTTAATGATCCAAACGCAATGAAACTCTGTAGAGGAAATATTTATACACATTGTAATGCACTGGTATATAATTTAGTTCAGTTGTTTATATAACCTCAAGATGGCGGTTGCGAATTTAAAAATTAAGTTTCCATTTCTTGTGTCGTAATCATGCGATCGAAGTGAAAGATTGAATAATGAACCTACGCAATAATTTTCCTTTAATGGTACATGACTCTATGGCCTATACATATAACAATCCAACACGGCGACCATCCGAAATATTTAGATGGATCACAATATCTACGAATCTGTTACAGCAATCAAACTGAATTTTTAATATTCATAGGGGCTATGAACATAACGTCTCCTATAGGACTTTCAATAACCTGATGATCACACATCCAACATGGCGGCGACGCGAATTATAAATATCCACATGGTCGTTTCTCGCAATTTAACCATCCGAGTGCAGTGACACTTGGTACAGTAAATCCTTATACAAATGTTATTCCACTGACATCTCTTTTTGTCAATTGTTTCCATAACCACAAGATGGCAGCTGTGCGAATTTTTAAAATCTCGTTTTTACCTCTTGTGTCCTAATCATGCGATTGAAGTTGGATTACTACACGTACACAATAATCTTCATGTAACAGTATATAACTCTAAGACCTACAGATATAAAATCCAACATGGCGATCATCCACAATATTTAGTCGGTTCTGAATATCTGCGAATTTATTACAGCAATCGAACTGAATTTTTGTATGTTGATAGAGGCAATTAACATAAGTTGGATTTATGAAAATAGGCTGTATAGTTCTTCACGGAACTAGTTGTTAAACTTGGCGAGATATTTCACCACGTAACAGAAAGCACACAAATCTCCTCCGAAGACGACTGTGAAAAAAAAACAGACCTATCGAAATCTTGTACCAAATAATCGGCTGTTTATTCGCCAACTTTCACCAACTTAAAGGACTTTGGCTCAATAAATGCTATCGCTTACCTAACTCATCCGTCCGACAGTGTCTTCAATATTATTTTACAGGTCAAAGTAGTAGTTGAGAAGAAACTGCCTTCCCTCTCAAATTTGAGGGGTGATACATATTATGAGTGTTTGGACAACATTAATGAGAATATTTGAGGGCCGTTAGCATGGAATATAAACTGTAACTTAATGGAAAACTCGTTTTTCATTTCGTGAAGCGCCGCTTCTTCATTCGTTCGAAAGTACCTAGTAATTAATAATGAGCAGTCATCTGCTCAGTTTGCATAATCGCCATGTAAGCTGTCCAAAGTTTCGGACAACTTACAGCTATAAGTTACATGGGTGAGTTTACATTATATTATATTATATTTACTGTATTTGTGCAGCTTATGATTTTTGCACATTCGGTTACATTTTGATCCCCGTCAGAATGTTGTATTTCCTTATTATATGAAACTATGATGTAACCTGATGATTCATAATTAACTCAACGGTTGTCATCGTTTTATTTACCCTGTGCGGATAACTTTATATTTGGGTCATATTGTCTAATACTACGTAGTGGAAGCTGACAACTGAAAATTAACATTCAACTGCTGGTATTGATACCGTCCGCACCCAGCGACAACCGACACTAGAGCCTCCTAGCGGCTGGAGCATACAAACTCCACAAGTCACGTCACTTTCTCTTCTATACGATATGGTTTAACCAACGTTGGTGGTGAAGTATGAGTCTTAATAGTAGAACTGTGAAATGAGACTTAATTGGTTCGTTTTTAATACTTTATTCTGTGGGGGAGCAACAGTACAGATTTAGCCTTGGTTTATTTGTCCTTCAGATGGTTAAGTCATTTTTAACAACAGGCAAAATTAATAATATATAATCTAATGATAAAAACAAATTATGGGAGCATCAGGGTCACTGGCAGATTTAAATATCTTAGGGAAATAATTAATAGCAATGGGACGGATAAATTGGCAATTGAAAACAAAAAAGGGAAATTGGAAAGATTAAATTTTTGTACAAGAATATATACAATAAAAAGAACCTGTCTATCAATGCAAAATTACGACATTTTAATACAGTTGTTAGACCAGTCATCTTGTACGGCATGGAAACTACAAATATTTAGAATGGAGAATGGAGAATTTGCTCAAGATAGAAAGAAGAATTTTAAGAAGGATTTATGGTCCTAGGAAAACACAGGTAGGTTATAGACTGAGATCCAATGCAGAAATTTATAGTAAATCGACAACCTTGAAGTGATGATCAGAAAACGGCGACTTCAGTTCTACGGACATATGGTCCGCATGGTTAAACAAACAAATTTTTGATAAAATCTGGAACTATAAAGGGCAAGGAGGCTATGTAAAACAAATGAAAGAAGAACTTCAAAAATTCAAAATTACTGAAGAAGATTGTCTAAATCGAACAGAGTACAGAAACAAAATTTTTGGCCTCAATATTCTTGTCGGGGAGAAGAAGAATCTCTACAGAGGAGAATGGACTGCTGAAAAAAGAGCTGCGCAGTCGACCAGGATGAAAGACTTCTGGAAGAGAAAGAAGGAAACTAGACCTATAAAGAAGTGATATTTGCGTGGTCCTTGTTGGCCTGTCCGCGGTTTATATATAATATATAATCTGCGCCCTCCTGCAAAGCTGCAAGCAACGGGAAACTACAGCCGTAACGTTCTTCCCGACGAGACAAGGAGGAATAAGAAGCTCTTAATTTGACTTCGTTATGATCAAGCTGAATTTCCAAAACATGGCTTTTGTTTGCAAAAAAAACTTTTGGAGCCAAAATTAACTCCGACGACAATCCGGTTGTTATGATTTATATGCTACAAGGAGGAACTACAATGTGAACTGTTATAAATAATACAACAAAATCCGTGGAAGGATCGTAAGCATAGACAGAGTAGGTGGTCACTCAGGGTATATTAAAATTAATGGATGGACAACTGAAGAACAAGAACGCATGATATGTAAAGGAGAAAGCATAATACAGGTTATTGAAATTTGAGCTAAACAAGAGGATGAAAGCAGCCAATGAATAATGTTTGAAAGAGGAATGTGCAATGACTTGCTCATGATGTATCGCTTAGCATAGTTGTCTGCCGCTTCAGATGTTATGATTCGATTTCTGGCTCTGCCATGAATTGTAATTCTGGTCGGAGGGCTGGATTGGGGTACACTCAGCCTGTTGAGGCAAATATGAGAAGAGGTGGGTTCGAATCCCTCTCCAGTCATCCACAAAGTTATTTTTCCGCTTCTCCCACTTCTTCTCCAGACAAACGAGATTTAATATGGGGATCTGATTTTGATTGGCTCGTAGAAGGCCTATGTATTTAGGAACTAACAGACATAGATGATATCCCTACGTTGCTAAGTTGCATAGGGGTACAGGATCTCATCAGTTTATTTCTCTTATATTATGTTGGATTTTTTGACAGGCATATCGAGGGTGACGATAGTTTGTGTTCAGGAAGTATAATACTATGCATAAACCTAGCAAAGTAGCTGACGGATGGGAAGATTATCATTGCAATGAATTTCATGATTCATGCTAATAACATTTCTGACTCGAGTAATTTATAAGATAATGCAGCGACAGCCTGGTTAGGGGAAGAATAAGTTTTAGTGAGCAGAAGCGTAGGATTAAGGGAATCTGTGATATCATTATGAAGGGACTCTAAAATTCTCAAACCAGAGAAGGGTGATGGAAGGGGTGGCCCGTGGCCATTTACAAGCATGGCCATTAGTTACAAATATAATCAAGCTCAAAGCCTATATGAAGAATAATGATCGTTGTGCTCAAAAAGAAACACTAAATCTCTCACAAGGAAAGCATCAAGAGATTTGGCGAGATTAGACGCAGTCTTGATTATGAAAAAATGGTAATCAAGATTCATTTGATAACGACCCCAAGTAGGAAACTAGCTGAGCGACCTTTACCAGCGGCACTCATCTAAAGAGATCTGTGAAAAATCATATACCTGACAAAAAGTAGCTTAGCAAGTATTGGTAAGAGCGCAACAAGCGATAGAAATAATTGCCAAAGTTCACGAGGCGTATCTCAAGTTGCTGCCGTAAGTGACGATCAAGTACAAGAATAGCTAGAATAGTAATTACTTGGGGTAAATATTGAGAATAAGTGCTCAAACTCTAAGTAACTAGAGACGATATAAAATACGGAACATGGGGCTGCCGTGGCTAAACATTAAAAGCTATGCAACTGATATGATTTTAAAGCAATTTGATTGCTGATTTTGACACAATACAAAATGTAGCAGTTGCAAGCAACTAGTTGTTCTCAGAACAAAATTGGACTAAAAGACAAATAATGAAAAATTGCATTTATTGAATAGACTTGATTTGATAAGTGAGAATATCACAAGTAAACGTTCCCCATTAGACACAATGAAGATTGGCTAGAGCTTAGATTGTTGAATATTTGGCAATCCCAACAACTTGGAAACTGCAGGAATCGCCGTGAAATCTTGAAATATCATTTATTTGACAATGTTTATATTTAATGTTAGATCTGTCAGTTTCGATAATCTTATTTCTAAAATTTTGTTTCATTGTTTTAAACGTCATCGTTTTTCGATTTTGATGAAGTGTAATTATCATTCCTCGACTCGTTTTCGTATTATTTACTTCTTCGATTGTTATGCGAATCCGTATTTATGGAATGTGGAATATTTCAGAATATTTCTACATATATTTCGAAATTGTTTCGTAAATTTTATTAGGAGATATATTACGATATGTTGTCATAATATTATCTATTTAAATCTTTGGATTCATTATACATTTCGATTTGGTTCGATGTTGAACGTAAATATTTTGTTAATCTTTATTGAAGCAACGCATTGTTGATATCAAAGTCATTCTGAGAGGATGTATAGTTCGTTATGCAATGCAGAGGTCTTGAAAACGCTAAACCAGCGATAAGTAAGAAGGAATACAGAAATGTAATTGGAATGTATCATCACATATTTGTGATAGAAATGATATGAAGGATGTATTATTCCATAAGTTGTAACATTGAATGGAGGGGAAATGAAAAGTATTGTTATTAATATGATAGTTATATACAGACTATTATCTTAAAATAAATCCAGCGAGATAGTGGTTATTTTGGACTCGATGAGTTGAAATGAATCGCTAATAAAATGTATTGAAGATGAGATATTTAACAAGCATTATGGAAGAGCCAAGAAGATAATCTGCGAGCACGATGAAATGTATGTTATGTATAATCGATAGGAGGATGATTGTGGAATTAATTAAGAGGAATGAAGAGGAAGTTTTATTGTGGTGAAGAGTAAGGAGTTTACGTAAACGTGTGTGATACTTTGAGGTATTGGATTTCCGTGCAATATTTAAGCTGGAGAGGAAAGAAATGTCAGTAGGAGGATTTATGCGCGTAGTATAATGCCATGTAAGACTTGTTGTGAGGTAATGTAAGTAAGTATGGATATTTCAGCGGGGTTATAATGAACGATAACGAGATATTAATGGTAATTAACGACAGTGTCGTCGATCAAAGCGATACAATACTGTATGTAAGCCCTGAACATGGATGTGAATAGGAATATTTAATACCAATATTTCAATATAATTGAGGAGCCAAGGAAATAGTCTGATATAATATCATCTGAATCGTAATTGATCAAGATTAAGACTTCTATGGAACTGTAATTAGTTTTATTGTATGTTGCCCAGTTCATTGGCTTTGACCAGCCTATAACAATAATACGAGAACAATGTAAATAGTAAGGTGGTACATAATATGACCGTAGAGGGTAGATGTACCGTTCTGACAATGATAAATTAATTAATGCTGTAAAGATTTTATATTTAATAATAATAATAATAATAATAAGTGATGGATTTAAAGATTTTTATGAATGCATAGAATTCACATGAACAGGATTTAAGGAGTTTTGCGTATTAATTAGGAATGAAATGTAAAGAGAAGCAATCGTTCTAAAAAGTTCAATTAACGAGTGTGAGTACAGTATGATCAATAAGTAGTTGCTGGTTTCAAGAATATTGATAGACAAGGTGTCTGTAGAGGGCATAATAAAGTCCCATTGATGAAATTCACGGTATATCTTTGCTTCTAGGTGAAGTTATATCTTTATTTGAAGTTAGAAGGTTTATTTTTCAAGTGAGTGATTACCATTAAATAATTTTTGGACATGTTTATATGTTTGCTGTTCTTTGTGAATAAATCATAGCAGGCGCTTTTTATTTTGCCTGTTCCTTTTATAGAAACTTTCGATCTCTTCATTTAATAATTACCTACGTTGGTACTACTAGTTAGATACTGGCGCCCACTTAATTAACCGATAATCTAGATGTTAGTCCCCTTAAAACAACGATATTATTATTATTAATTATCCGTTCACCCTCGAGATTCTGAGAATCTCGTCCCCCAATACTTGGTTGTAGGATTTGTATGTAACTAGGTAGTAGTACGATCGTACTTTTAATATCTATGCGCCGAGATATTCCTAACTTGCCATCTAGCAGGGAACTGTTGATTTTTCTAGCTGGGGATCAGCGTCCCTTGCGATCCCTTCCATCTTTCGGATAATAGGTGGTGGTTACATGAATTTCGGGTACAGTACAAATTACGTAAAGCGTGTATTCAAGAAATATACCAACACTGATAGTCAGATGAAGCACTAAAGGAAGTTGGTGACTCCTGGTACTTAAGAGGAAGTATGCACCAAGCGAAAGAGATGCATAAACGATGGGTGACATATGCTAACAACATATATAGAAGCAGCTAGTGGGAAGTCATTTTAGAAGCCATGGTCTGGAGCGTGGTGCTATATGTATGTGAAACATGGTTAATTCCTTCGGCAGGAAAGGGTATAGACGATATGTAACGACGAATTTTGTTTCTCTTAACATTGGGAAAAATGGAGTGCAGCAGTGAAACCCAAACATCAACGACAACAAAAATAATCACAAACGCAACGACAACAGTAATGTATTCTTTTCACGCATTATTTTAGCCGTTTTGCTATAGCGTAGGTCAGCGGAGATGCGAAGGGTGCAAATAAATACCTTGTCTTTTATTGCGTCCGGCCTGTAGAAATCTAACTCTTTTTGATCGGAAGAATATGTTGGCTAAGAAACAATCCCACCATGCTCATGGTGCTATGACTCAAAAATTTCCAACAAGACACACAGTATTTTCCGTTATATATAAATTCAATTGCAAAACATTCAGACTGAAAAGCATATTGAGCAATGAAAGTGGAATCACATCCCGACAATTCTTAAAGACTTATTTCTTGGTAGTGATATTAATGAAAGTTGCTCCAATTATAATTTCACTACTTGATTTCTATACCTTGACTATTCTTTCACTTCTTATAATAATGCACCATACTTCACACTGTTTGTACTATTACAGGCTGATATGTCCTCATACGTTGAATCCAGCTGAAATGAAGATATATGATGTTGGTAATACTGGCAGACAATATACTAACACTGCCTCTGGGGAAAGATATTCTATGAAGCAAAATCTGGAAACAAGTATTTTAAGCCATAGTAGTAACCAACACATGTTAGTTATTAAAGGCAAGATCGCATATTCATGTAGCGTCTGCGGAGCAAAATTTACTAAGAGGAGTATTATGAATCAACACATACGTATCCATAGTAGCGAGAAGGCTTATACATGTGCCGTATGCAATGTCAAATTTTCTCAGAAAAGGTATTTGTATCAACACATGCTAATCCATAGTGGCGAGAAGCCACATTCATGTGCCGTGTGCCCAACCAAATTTACTCAGAAAGGATCATTGAAACAACATACGGTACATACCACAAGGAACAGTCTTAGGAACACTATTTTTTATTATATACATTAATGACATAGAAAAATCAATAAATAATCAAAAAAATAGTTCAATCATCACTTATGCAGATGACACCGCTATATTTGTTGAAGGGAATACATGGGAAATAGTCAGGCAAGAAGCGACCGAAGCTTTAAAAG
This sequence comes from Meconema thalassinum, assembly GCA_946902985.2. Classification (NCBI taxonomy): domain Eukaryota; kingdom Metazoa; phylum Arthropoda; class Insecta; order Orthoptera; family Tettigoniidae; genus Meconema; species Meconema thalassinum. Next base: position 71,173,074 of record OX336393.1, on the reverse strand, counting down.
GGATTAAATTATGGCTGGATAATAATGAATTGTTTCTGAATGTAAATAAATCAAAATTTATTATTTTCACATTAAAAACAATCAAAATTGTTTCAACGAGCTTACAGTACATCTGGAAAACTGTTATACAAACTGCAACTGCATAAAAATCAACCGCACACAAAATATAAAATACCTAGGAATTTATTTTGATGAAGACATGAAGTGGAGATCGCACATCAATTTCCTCACAAAGAAAATAAGGAGGACAGTTTATGTATTTCATTGTCTGAAACACATTGTCAATATTAAACTACTGAGAGATATCTACTTTGCACTTATTCAGTCTACTCACACGTAAGGAATAATTGCATGGGGAGGAGCTTATCGAACTATTTAAAAAAAAGCTCAAGTAATGCAAAACTTGGTGTTGCGTATCATGTATAAAAAGGAAAGGTTATATCCTACGAATGAATTGTATGCGGAAGCAAACGTCATGAATATAGGACAACTTTACGCGACGGAAGTCTATAAATATATCTATAAAAATAAAAATTCAGTCATAAACATGAGCCACACCTACCAAACAAGAGGTAGAACAGGAAATATGTCTGTCCTCTTCAAACCAAATCTATCTATTGCAAAGCGTAATTTTCAATACTTTATTCCTAAATTTTATAATATCCTTCCTAAAGCCATAAAAGAGCAGTTACATAAATCTACAAGGTTTATACGAAACGCAAAGATATTCGTTCGAGAAAATAAAAATGTAATTAAAGATATATTAAAGTAGCTTATTCTATAAATTAGCATTACCATTGCTACCTAGCTATTTCACAACGCTTATTTTAATAAATACAGTATATGTAATATATTTTCTAACATGAACACTTAACGTTATAATTAGGTAAGTAGAACTAATATGCCACCCACAAGGCCTTGCCTTACGTGGTATAGCTTACATGTATTCTTCTCTAACTCGGCTGAATTTGATATTCATTACATAGATCTCAGAATGTACATTTTAGACTAATACGTTTACTTAGATAATAATCAAAAATAGACTAAAGTTATGATATGATGAAGATTGTACATGTTTAATATAACGGGACTCCAGTGATCAAGAGAACAAGTGAATTATACACTGTTGTAGTGCAAAGGACAATGTGTATATAGCACACGCGATTTCTTGAACAATGTACGGACGTATGTCCTAATACTTAAAAAGCTATGTGTGTATATATTTTCTTGTATTGCTGGATGTAATATTGATTATTCATAATAATAATAATAATAAAAAAAAACATTCATGTTTGCTGTGCCCAGCCAAATTTAAACAGAAAAAGAGTTTGAAGCGCCACATGCTAATCCATAGCGACGAGATAGCATATTACTGTAGCGTGTGCAAAGCCAAATTTTCCAGGAAAGATTATATGAAAGTACACATGAAAATGAAAATCCACAGCCTGCTTCCAGTCTCCGACCGGGTCAGGAATGGAATGAATGAAGCCCCTATCTAGCGGCGAGGATATGAACTGTGCCGAGGCCTGACGCACTCCTCTGGGGCAATGATTAAATGAATGACAAATGAAATGATAGTGGAGAGTGTTGCCGGAATTAAATGTTGACAGGGAAAACCGGAGTACCCGGAGAAAAACCTGTCTGCCTCCGTTCTGTCCAGCACAGATCTCACATGGAGTGACCGGGATATGAACCACGGACTCAGCGGTGAGAAACCGGCGTGCTGCCGCCTAAGTCACGGAGGCTCATGAAAGTACACATGCTAATCCATAAAGGCGAGAAAGCATATTCATGTAGCGTCTGACAGGCCAAATTTACTCGGATAGAAGATCCGTATCAACGCATGCTGATCTGTAGTGGCGATAAGGCTTATTCATGTGCCGTGTGCAAAGCGCAATTTACTGAGAGAAAATCCTTCAAACAACGCATGCTTATCCATAGTGGCGAAAAGACTAGTCTGTGCCGTCTGTGAAGCCAAATTTACTCAGATAAGAATTTTGGATCAACATCAAATACATGTGCCGTTTGCGAAGCCAAAGTTACTCAGAGATCAGGTTTGATTAATCACGTGCTAATTGATAATGGTGAGAAGCTATACGAAGCCAAATTTATCCAGAAAGTAAATTTGAAGCAACTCATGTTAATCCATAGTAGGGAAAATGCAAATTCATGTCCCCTGTGCGAAACCAACTTAGCTCTAAGAGGATATTTGAATCGACACTTCCGATTACTTATTGGAGAGGAGCCGTATTCCTGTAACTTGTGCGATGACAAGTTTACCCAAGGACATTATTTGAAGAAACATTTCAATCCACAGCCACGAGAAGCTTGAATAGATTACCTTCTGTGAAGCAAAAGTTACTCTCAAACAAGGTTTATGAACGAAAATCATAAATGACGAAAAACTTTCCCATGTATTAAATGCGAATAAAACTAACCTGTTAGGGGACATATGAAGACACAATTTCTAATAATACGCATATTCATATAGCAAATGATATTGGAATTGAAACATTTTTAATCATCATGACGGTGTTGTTGTTGATTTCTACCTACCAAATTCCTCTGTAAATTAGCCATATCCAGAAACATCTCTTTACTACCTCCTCATTTGTTACTCTATCTACCCGTCTTGTATTCATCAAGCTCTTGTAACAACACCCTTCTAAAGCTTCTTTTCTCTTATTTTCTGCTGCCGCAACGGTCCAAGTTTTAATTCCTTCGAGTGCCACTACCCAGAAGAACTATTTTTAGCCTACCTTTCACATTTTGCAAAAATGAGGAAAAAGTAGACTTATGAGATCGGTCGGGGAAAATGTGTGTCTGTCTGTCTAGCTGTGTGTGTGCCCCCACCTAATAACTCCTAAACGGCTGCAGCAATCGAAACCAAATTGAGTATGATTAAATATGTATTCCGGAATATCTCAAGCCCATATTTGAAAAGGATGTCAGTGCTACCAACTGCTGAAAAAAGCAATAGAAATTTGACCTCCATGTTGGATATCATGGAAGGTATGCATGGGAGCTATTCCAAAATTGGCACACATGTAGATAATACTATTTCAGTTTAATTTCCAGGAGGCCATACATGACAGTGTTGCCAAAATAATTTTAAGCCTTCTGATAGGTCCGATTTTAAATGCATATAACGTCTACAATATTAATTGGATTTCAACCAAGTTTTGTATGTAATATGTGTACATAAACAGATATGATTGAGTGTATTCTTAAGAGCCACCAGAGCTGCGAACTGATAATAATTGCTCACTCTATTTTCTTCTTCCAAATACCAATATGTCTGAAAGTATGCAAGCCGACAGCTTTAAACTATGCACACGTATAGTACCTAATATTTTTGATTAATTTGGAGTAACGTATATTTCAGCTCTACAAACATGATTCTAACCCTGCTGATAGGACCAATTATTAAATACATGTAACTTCTATACTAAAAATTGGATTTCATCCAAAATTGGCACAACAAGATATCATAATATTTCTGGTTATTTCTAACCGGGACACGCATGACATTGCTGCCAACATGCTTTTACTCGTGCTGATAGTTCCAATGTTTAACTGCATGTAACGTCCATTGGTCTTCAACCAATTTTTTTTTATTCTGTACCTTAAGAGATGGAACTAAGAATATATTCAGTCACCAGGTCTGCCAACTATAGGGCTCTATTAGGCTACATTATACCAGGAATATTTCGAACTAATTGGACATTTCGATATTACCAACTTAATTTCGTCATTATTCTAGATATGTTCATATACTGTAGAATAATCATTGGCATGAAAAGTAGGCTCTTTAGTTCGTCACGGAACTTCTTGTTAGCCTATTTTCAATTTTGAAAAAATAGGCTTATGAGATCACCTTTTGTCCGTGTGTGTGTGTGTGTGTGTGTGATTCGTGTGTGTGTCCCCCCCTAATAAAATCTAAACGGCAGGAGCGATTTCAATGAAACTCGGAAAGTTCATAGCACTATTCCCGGCGACCTCGACCGTGCCCTTCAAATTTTGTTACGACTCACCAATCCAACATGGCGGCTGTGCGAAATATTTCACCAGCATTCAATATCTCCGAAACTATTACCGATATTACCCTGACATTTTCTAATGTGATAGAGGGATCTACTATAAGTTCACTTATGTGACTTTTGAAAACCTGGTAGCTACAAAACCAACATGGAGGCCAAGCGAATTTGCGACTTTTAAATAGACGTTTCTCGCGATTTGACCAACCAAACGCAATGAAACTTGGTACAGTATATGTTTATATACATTGTAATGCACCAACATCTAACTTCGTTCAATTGTTCACATAATCACAAGATGGCGGATGTGCGAAATATTTCACCGGCATTCTATATCTCTGAAACTATTAGCGGTATCTCCCTAAAATTTTGTACGGAGATAAAGGGCACTACTGGAAGTCCATCTATAAGACTTTCAAAAACCGGTTAACTACAAAATGAACATGGCGGCCAAGCGAATTTGAAAATTTTAAATAGACCTTTCTCGCGATTTAATATTCCAAGCGCACTGAAACCTGGTACAGGAAATATTTATACACATTGTAATCCACTGGTATCTAATTTAGTTCAATTGTTTACATAACCTCAAGATGGCGGCAGTGCGAATTTTAAAATTAAGTTTTTATTTCTTGTGATGTAGTCATGCGATCGAAGTGAAAGTTTGAGTAATGAACCTACGCAATAATTTTCCTTTAATGGTACATGACTCTATGGCCTATACATTTAACAATCCAACATGGCGACCATCCAAAGTATTTAGACGATACTGAATATCTACGAATCTATTTTAGCAATCAAACTGCATTTTTAATGTTCATAGGGGCTATGAACTTAAGTTCACCTATAGGACTTTAAATAACCTGGTGATCACAAATCCAACATGGCGGTGACGCGAATTATAAATATTCACATGGACTTTTCTCGCAATTTAACCATCCGCATGCAGTGAAACTTGGTACAGTAAATCCTTATACGAATGTTAATCCACTGGCATCTAATTTATTTCAATTGTTTCCATAACCTCAAGATGGCAGCTGTGAAAAATTTATAAATCTCCTTGTTTTTTCTTGTGTCCTAAGTATGCGATTGAAGTTTGAATACTACACGTTCACAATAATATGCATGTAACAGTACATAACTCTAGGACCTACATATATAAAATCCAACATGGCGACCATCCGAAATATTTAGTCGGTTCTCAATATCTACGAATCTATTACAGCAATCAAACAGAAATTGTGTATGTTGACAGTGGCAATTAACATAAGTAGGATATATGAAAATAGGCTGTATAGTTCTTCACGGAACTACTTGTTTTTTACTGCAATCTATATTTAATATGAACGAAATAATGTTATGTATAAAAGTCTTCCTTGCCCGATGGAACCTACTTTTCATATCCTCATTGCTTCGTCAATCACTGTTAACTAAGTGGAAAGAGTCTCCTACATACTTTAGCTTTGCACCTGCCTATTTGACGTCAATAGGGCTTTGAGATTTCCTACGTCTATGCTTTTTTATATGTTATAATTCTCTTTCTGAAGACGGTGTACATGACCTTCTAAATTCATTGAAATACATTCATATATAGTCTATGATGAGAATTTCAATATTAAAGCTCAGAGTTGGGAGAATTTCTCGTTGAATTTTTAATTCTACAAGATTTTTCTTTCTAATTTGTTTCATTGCTAGTTCAATGTTTAGTTAGATAATTATGGGTGATAAACTGCAGCCTTTCCTTGCACCTTTATGAATACCAGATGCTCTCTTATGTTCTTCAGCTTGAATAACTGCCGTCTGATTTCTGTATAGATTGAAGATCATACTCCTTTCCCTGTTATTTTTTCAGTCCTTTTCAGTATGTCAATCAACTTGCTCCAATCAGCGTTATTAAAAGCCTTTCCACTGTCTTCAAATGGCGTAAACTTTCTTTTATAATTACTTATTCTACCTTCCAAGTTCAACCAAAGACTTACTACCGATTCCCTAGCTCCTACGTTACTCCTCAGACAAAATTGATCTTCACCAAATTCGCTTCCTGTCTGCCTTTCCATCTTGTAAATTATTCTAGTCTGATTCTTTAAAGCATGAGCGATCACGCTAATTGTACTAAAAACGTCCCATTTTTCAGCTTCTGTTATCTTCGGTACAGGGATGATAACATTCTCTTTAACCTCAGGGAGTACCTCATCTGTCTCATAAATGCTACATCCAAACAAAATAATCTTGGCCCAACTTCAGGAAGCAACTCAGTCAGTATATCATCTATTCCTGGTGTCTTGTTACTGCTTAAGTCTCCCAGTGTTCTATCAAATTTAGATCTCCATATTAAATGTACTTTCGTATCGCCATAACTTCCTCATCACCTTCGAGAACATGATTCTCAATCACTTTTCCTCTATACAAATGCTCTATATAAACATTCCGTCCCTTAACCTATTATTCTCTATCTGTTTTCCATCTGGTTGAGAGTCTTTTGATAAGCTGTAACTACTTTTCCTACCTTCAGACAATTTTCAGACGTCTAAATTCTGCTCTCCCAATTTCATCTCTTCATTCTTGTTTTTCCGCCTTTCATACATTATTCCAATAAACAGACTGATTCACCAGCCCCTTATAATGTTCGGAGAAAAGCAACCCCACTAACGCATAAATCATAGCCATCCTAAAAACATTTCAATAACATCAAACTTAATGCATGATTAAAATGATCACAGCTCCGAATAACACCACCTCATGTTTGGACAAGAAGTGTCTACGAATGGATTCTATACGTGCCAGCGATACACCATACCTCTCAGTAGATAAGGTGGCTAAATCAAGCATTTTTGAAGTAACGTCAGGCATGTTGTTAGGAAGCATGTCCAAATCCTGAGCTAGTACATATTATTTTGCTTAATGTCGTTTATAGTGGAGATATTATGTGTTGCATCTGATTATGTTCACTTATTTTTTTTATGTTATATTATTCCTTGGTGTTGCGACGACCATTGTACTGTGAATGCTAGTAATGAATAAATGTGTTGTTTTCGAGTAAAGATGATTCTATGTATTATTGGTTAATACATGTGTGATGCATTCTTAACAGTGGCGACGAGGATAAACTCGTAGTGTGTGTTGATATTCTTACCAGCCTGTGTGTGTGAGTTGAGAATTTCCCAATTGTGTGTGAGATCGGCGCCAAAAGTTCAACATGGCGTCCGTCCAAGAAACTCTCATTAGTGGTGAAAGTAGCGGAGATGAAGAAAAGGACAACTTAAATAAAAACATTCGAGTGTCGGTAAATAACCCAGGAGCAATTTCAATGCCAGAATTCACCTAACAAGTAAAATGGGATGTATATATATCCATCATGAAAAATAAGTTTGTAGTACACAACATTCCCGAATCACTTCACACAAACCACCTGATGAGTCTCGTTGGATTTGAGTATGCTGCTCTCATTACGGATTTGGCGTATCCCGTAAGACCTGAAACTCATAATTTTGATTTCCTAGCGCAATTAGTAAAAAACATTTAGAGCCAACGCCATCTGTGATCCGAGAGTGGTACAAGTTTTATACCAGAAACCAGTCGCCTAATGAGACAATTCCTCAATATATTTCTAAGCTGAAATCCTTAGCTCAATATTGTGAGTTTAAAGACAACCTTGATGAAGCTCTAAGAAACAGATTAGTATGTTTTTTGAACAATGAAGCTATACGGAAGAAGTTGTTTGGTGAGAAGAAGTTGACTTTCACAAAATGCCAGGATATGGCACTGACTATGGAGACTGCTGCTGCGCATGCAGCTATGGTGGGAGGTGACCGATGTGATGCCTCAACAAGTCGAGTGCATCAAGTACATCTCCAACCTGGGGACAGGCATTGCTATTTCTGTGGGAAGGCAAGACACTTAAAACCACAGTGCCATCTGCGAGATAACATCTGTAGAACATGTGGAGTCCAAGGACATGTTCCCATTATGTGCCATCGAGGAGGTAGCTCTTCAAAAGATCCATATTCGAGTAAGAAGTCCAACCAGCCAAGTAAGAAAATACATTCAGGGCGCTTCAACTCCAAGACAAAAGGGCGGAGGGTTTACAAGCTAGTGCTAGATGAATCCGAAGATGAAGCAGGGCAGTCGACTGATGAAAACAGTGAGGAATATGAGGTGTCATTAAAAAACATTATGGTCAGAATATTGTGTCTTCGACATAGTGCGTATAAAGAGTGCGTCAGGATTTCAAGTGATTCTAAAGTATGTGTAGGAAGTGGTAATGTGTCTGAGTGTTCTACTGCCATAAGGGAGTTTCCAGTGCACAAAATAGGTGTTATTGAAAGTGTTGGCAATGACGCCTGGTTTGTTAAAATAATAGTGGATGGAAAAAAAGGTTCCTTTCGAGGTAGATACAGGTGCACATGCTACTTGTATGACATATGAAGAATGGTGTAAACATTTCCCTCAAGACAAACTGCGTGAAGTGGAAACAAATATTATTCAATATGACAACACACCTGTAAAGGGTTCTGTGTATTTAGTGAATGTTGTAGCTGAGGTTGAAAATGTAAAGCATTTATTGCCTTTGTATGTCGTGAAATCCTCAGCTAGCTCCACTGTGCTTGGTAGGAATTGGCTTAGATTCCTTCCATTAAACTGGGAAAATGTGGTAAAAGTGTATCAGGTGAAACATCTGGAAGTCTTTCACCCTGAAATTAACTCAGTGGAGAAATTAGTGAAGGCTTATCCTGAGGTTTTCACTAAACAACCAGGGACCTTAAAAGGGGCCAAGGGGACCCTAGTACATAAAGAGGGGGCTCAATCCGTAGCTCTTCAAGCTAGATCTATCCCACTAGCTCACCAATCTCTGGTAGAAAGGAAAATACAGGATATGGTGGATGAAGGAACACTTGTCAAGTTAACAGATGAGGAGTTGGCTCGATCAAGGTGGGCTACACCCATTGTCCCTATCATAGATCAAGCTAAGAGCGTGGCACCGAAGGTGAGAATATGTGGGGATTTTAAGGTAACCGTCAACCCTAACCTTGTAGTGCCCCAATACCCCTTACCAATGATAGATGAAATTTATACAAAGCTAGGAGGGGGTGAGAAATCTACCATAATCGATCTAAATTGTGCCTACTTACAACTAGAAATGGATGAGCAATCTCAAAACTTGCAGACGATTGTTACCCCTTGGGGGCTGTTCAAGTTTACGAGGCTGGCTTTTGGTATTGCTTCAGGTCCGGCTATTTGGCAGGCCAAGATGGACAATATTCATTCAGGTCTTAAGAAAACCTTCTGTTATCTTGATGATACTATCATCACTGGGTCATAGCCTGCAGAACACTGGTTCCATTTAATAGTATTGACTGAAAGATATAAAACAGCAGGATTGACTGTCAACATAGGGAATAGTAGGTTTTTTAAAGATGAGGTTGAGTACTGTGGGCACATTATCAATAGGATTGGATTGGACACTACTAACCAGAAAGTAGAGGCTGTTCAAAAAGCACCTAAATCTGTTACTCAGACCCAGATTTTGTCATTTTGTGGGTTGATGAATTATTATGGTAAATTTTTACCAAACCTGTCTAGCGTTTTAGGTCCCCTGTACCAGTGTGCAAATCAACCAAAGTTTAAATGGAATGCCAAATGTGATAAGGCTTTTGAACAGGCTAAATCTATGTTATTGTCTCATAAGGTTTTGTGTCATTATAATCCGGCAATGCCTTTAGTTTTATCTTGTGATGCTTCTGAAACAGGTATGGGAGCTTGTCTATCTCACATATTCTCAGATGGGACAGAAAGACCCTTATTGTTTGATAGTTCTACATGGAGTAAAGCAGAAAAAAATTATTGTATTTTGGATAAGGAAGCCAGGGCTATTATTTGGGGCGTGAAGAAATGTGACTTGTATCTAAGAGGGCGTCATTTTACGTTGGTGACAGACCACAAACCACTTATCTATAATTTTAGTCCTAAAACTTTACTATCCTCAATATGTGACAAAAGGCGCCAAAGGTGGGCTGAACTCTTGTCTCAATATGACTATGACATTATCTATCGCAAAACGGATGAGAACTGTAATGGTGATTGCCTATCTAGATTGCCATTGCCTGCACAGACTAAACCTAATGAAACTGTTTTGCATATACATTTTCTCATGCTAGATAGTGCCCCTGTTACAGCAAAAGAAGTTGCTAATGAAATGATCAAAGACAAAATACTATCTGTTGTCCTGAATTGTGTCAAAAATCATCAATGGCCTGCTGTATTACCAAATTTCCTGAAAGAGTATTCCCAGCATAAAAATGAATACTCTATTGACCATAATTGCATTGTAAAAGGGGGAGAGTTGTCATTCCAGCTAGTTTAAGACCCCAGATTTTGAAAGAACTCCACTCAGGTCATTTAGGGATTACTAAAATGAAGGTTCATGCCCGCAGCTTCGTATGGTGGTCTGGATTAGATAAAGAAATAGGCTTAATTACTGATGATTGTAATGGATGTTCAAGGGTTAGTAACTCACCAGCTAAAGCTCCCTACCACCCATGGGAATGGCCCAGGGAGGCTTGGCAAAGACTCCATATCGACTTTGCAGAATATTCCAAAGCCATGTACTTGATTGTAGTCGATGCCTATAGTAAATGGCCAGAAGTTATCAAAATGTCATCTACTACAACATCAGCCTTGGTTGATGCTTTGATTCCTTTGTTCGCTCAATTTGGGTTGCCTAGAGTTATTGTGTCTGATAATGGACCCCAATTAATCAGTGATAATTTTAAATCTTTTTGTGCCAAAAATGGTATAAGGCATTTGACAATTGCTCCTTACCGCCCAAACTCTAATGGGCAGGCAGAGAGAGATGTCCAAAGATTCAAGCATGCATTAAAAGCCAGCAAATTCGATGAAACAACCACCATAGATAAACTGTATACTTGGTTGCTTGCTTATCGTAATTCTGAACATGTTTCCACATGTCAAAGCCCAGCTATGTTTATGTTTGGTAGAGGTCTGAGGACTAGATTAAGTTTGGTTAAGTACTTTGATGTCCAACCTAAAAGTAGACCTAAGCTATTGATGGACAAAACACGCTCATTCTAGATAGGAGACCTGGTACGTATGAGAATTGGTAATAAAACTGATTCCTGGGAGAAAGGTATAATAAATGAACAGAAGGAAACGTTATGTATGTTGTGAGAGACGCTAACGGTATCACTCACAGGAAACATGTAGATTAACTCCTGCCATTTAGATCTGCTAATAATTGTGCCATTCCTGGAACTAGTGCAATGTCTGCACCAATGACTGATGATGCATTTGATTTATGGTCTGATCCTGATGATGATAATACTCCTAAGATTTTGTTTCCACTAACTCCTCCAAAAGATAAAATAAGTGCAGTAGTCCTACCCGAACCACATGTTGAACCCGTCCACCCTGCTAATCAGGAAGTTCCTGAGTTACGTCGTAGTTCTAGAGTTGGAAAGAAACCTGATAGACTTAATCTCAAATTGGCTCTAGCTTAGATGGGGGAGTTGTTGCATCTGATTATGTTCACTTGTTTTTTTTAATGTTATATTATTCCTTGGTGTTGCGACGACCATTGTACTGTGAATGCTAGTAATGAATAAATGTGTTGTGTTTGAGTAAATATGATTCTATGTATTATTGGTTAATACATGTGTGATGCATTCTTAACATTATGTTTGCATATCTATCTGTTTCAACGAGTGATTTCTTATCTGGTCCTGAAAAGGACCATTTTTATCCTATGATACGTAGCCAGGTTGTATGTCGATATACTGATCTGTCGAACGAATTCAAGTTAGGCCTATCCTCTATATTCAGGGTAGCAATTGTTCAAAATGTTGAACACCTTGGTTTCTAGGAAAACTCAGACTCACTCAGGCCACCGCACGTGTCAAGTCAAAGTCCTCTGTAACATCGGGTTGTAAACCATTCCTCATTCCTACGCTGTGTCATGGCATAGCCTTCTGTAACGCTGGGATGTAAACCAGTCTTCCTTCCTACGTTTGAAAAATATAAAATAGTATTAATTGATCCACTTATGAGAAATGCTGCAGTGTATTGAGTTCATTAGACTGTAAACATTACTTTTCTCACTAAAGATATGCTGTGAGAAACTGACGATAGTAGAAAAGAAGGCTACTGACTGAATGAGCCAGCTGAATTACTGCACTTTTCAGGATGAATTATTTGTACACAAACAAAATAAAGTGTTATATTGGCTTTCATGACCAGGAATTTTTCTAGGTTAATGCCGTGTCTTGCGTGTGGTTTCGCCCAGGAACACCAAGGTGGCTCATCAGCGGGTGAAGGGCTGATTAAGCTCATAGCTCTCACAGTTAGGGGTGCACTAGCGCTTCATAAGAAGGCAGGTAGTGCGCAGTTCGCTACTCCTGTGGGGTCCGGGCGTGGAACACCAAGGTGGCTCATCAGCGGGTGAAGGGCTGATTAAGCTCATAGCTCTCACAGTTAGAGGCACACTAGCGCTTCATAAGAAGGCAGTTAGTGCACAGTTCGCTACTCCTGTGGGGGTCCGGGCGCAGAACATCAAGAGCCCGCTGATGAGCCAGCTTGGTGTTCCTGGGCAAAACCCCACACAAGACACGGAAAAAAACTAGAAAAATTCCTGAGGTTTAAAATAAAGTGTGTTGGCATGCTTGTGGTATTGACTTCCAAATCTTTATCATCTACTAGTGACCAACCTAAATCATCCTGGAAATAGTTCTTCGTGGCATCTCTCTTCTACTCCAGATAAAATGCTGAAAGAATATCACAATATTAGTAATTCCCACTACGCCATGACAATATGTTGTTTCCGCTACGGTACCCATGATGCGAGGGTGTTCAGCGCATGCCATCAAGCTGACGGTGGCTGCACATTTTAAAGCCATCACAACGAAAGAATAGAACATAAACATTTATTTTTCTTATGCCTGTCGACTATAGAAAAGTATTCGAACGGATAAGAACGTTTTAGGCTAAGAAAGTCAAGTGTCCTTTGCAGTGGCGTTACTAGGGTTGGAGTCACCCAGTGCGGTAACTCATACACCATACATCCCCCTCACGACACCCCATAGACCTCCTCCGAGTCCACCAGTGCCAAATAACGGAAACATACAGAATCCCTAGTAGCGTTTATAAACATAGGTCCTATATTTACAAAGGCAATAGAAGAAAAAAATAATTCAAGGTCGGTTGGTAAAAGAATGTAAGAAGTTAAGAACTAAGAAATACATAAAAAATATGTTACTTTTTAATTGTTATTTTAACATTAAATTTTATGTCATATTAAATCTCGACTAAATCAAAACTTTCCTTTCCTGCCCTTTAGAGCTGCAAATTAAACGATTTGAGCATTCATTCCTGTAAATTACTGTTTCAGAAATCCATGCAAAGTGATAAAGGAAAGACCTCAGTATGTTAAAATGACATGAAACAGGTGTAACAGCGGCCAAAATGTGAAGTGGTCAGCAATTATTGAGCGTATCTTCCTGCAGCAACAGTATCTGCAAATCGCACACTTTAAAAGTCATTTCAGTAATGCTCTAACAGTTCTGTCTCAATTAGGAAGTTGTGAGCCCCTGACGGCCTTGGGAAGGAAGAAGTAATGCTAGGAGGGTGTGCTTAGATTCGTTTTTTTCGTCTCATTTAACTCATTACGGGAATGTAGGTGTTGAAAAGGTAAAAATATGGTTTTGGGTCTAAAAATGGGTTTTTCACATTTTTACTATTTTTTGTAAAACCGAAGAAGTGATCATGACGTGTGTCATGTTATTCTTTTCGTCTCGTCATCCTCTTTACGAGGATATAGGTATTGAAAAGGTGAAAAGCTGGAAACATGGTATATTGATGCAAAACGTGTTTTTGTTATTTTTCAAGATATTTGGAAAACGAATCATCTGATTTTTATGACGGGAATGTTGATGTTTTCGTCTAGTCGTCCTCTTTACGGGGTTGTAGGTATTGAAAAGGTAAAATGCTAGAATTTTTTTTAATGGAAAATGTGTTTTTATTATTTTTTAAGATATTTGGAAAACGAATTATGTGATTTCTATGACGGCCATGTTGATGTTTTCGTCTCGTCGTCCTCTTTATGGCGTTGTAGGTATTGAAAAGGTGAAAAGCTGGAGACATGGTTCTTTGATCGAAAATGTGTTTTTGTTATTTTTTAAGATATTTGGAAAACGAATCATGTGATTTCTATGATGGGCATGTTGATGTTTTCGTTTCGTTGTCCTCTTTACGGGGTTGTAGGTATTGAAAAGGTGAAAAGCTGGAAACATGTTTTTGATGGAAAATGTGTTTTTCTTATTTTTGTAGATATTTGGAAACCGAATCATGTGATTTCTATGACGACCATGTTGCTATTTTCGTCTCGTCGTCCTCTTTTCGAGGATGTAGGTGTTTAAAAGGTGACAAGCTGCAAACATGTTTTTTTTGTCGGAAATGCGTTTTCGTTATGTTTCCAGATATTTGAGGAAAACTGGAAAAAAGTAAAGAAACCAGATTTGAAGTCACGTTGTGTTGGCGTGTCAGGCACTGTGATGCTGCTAAATAAAATGTTATTTGCTCACACACAGAGAGATAGTTTTGTTGACGAGAGAATTGCAGGCTTTGAAGCCGTCCACAGCGAGCGGGCAGGCAAGCATGGGCTTCATATTGCGTGCTCGGCAGCAAGAGAGATAATAGACAGGTATCATTATACGGTGTGGCTTTATACTGAGTATGTCATAGTCTTGGTACATAATGGATTTATAAAGCAGCGCAAAGTTTGAAACGATGGGTGGGTGTATAACATGATGATACTAGATTCACCATCGACTTAATTTTCTATCGCGGAATAAAGATAAAGCTAAAGGGACACGCAGTGCTGGGAAAGGATTGTTGGGATACTACCAGGAAACACCAGTAGGAGCAACCTTACAACTCCAAAAGAACCCAGGACGAGAGCCCAAGGAAACGCGAAGATGGACACCCAGACTATTAGACACAGAATCCCTCAGCCAGACCCTTGACCATGGCCAGGTCATGAAACTCATAGAAGAAGGAGAACTGGACACCGCCATGCAAATACTTCAGGATTGTCTATTGGAAGCAACTCCAGGCCCACCTCCAATAAGAAGAAGCAAGCCGTGGTTCGACACAGAATGCTATTAAATAAGAAATATCGTCCTAGGAAGACGTCATAACCTAAAGTGTAAACAGAGTCAGGAAAATCAAGAAAAGTATAATCAGGAAAGAAGAACTTATGTTAACCTACTTCGCGCAAAGAGGAAAGAATACGCACTCCGAAAAGAGCTGCAGCTACTAAGAGAAGCGGAAAATAATCCGTATAGGGTCCTAGATGCAAGAAGAAGCAACGTGGTACCAAACATCCCGCTGGAGACATGGGAAGCCCACTTTACAGAACTCCTACAACTGACAGTCTTCGAGCAACAAGACGGACCAAGAGAGCATACGGAAGGGGATATGCCACCAACCACAACAGAAGCTGAAGTCTGGTCAGTAATACAGAGAAGCAAGCATGGAAAAGCAGCAGGACCGGACAACATTTCAAATGAAATCATCAAGGCATCATTCCCATACACGATAAGAATATGGACAGCCCTATACAGCAAATGTATAGAACTCCGAAATATACCGAACTCCTGGAGGAAATCAACAATCAAGATAATATACAAAGGCAGGGGACCTCATGATGCACCCGACTCATACAGGGGGATTGCGCTTGAATGTGCAGCCTTCAAGATGTTATCCAACGTCATACGAGAAAGAATCTTCGAGCGATTAATGGAAGAGGCACCAGAGGAACAACACGGATTCATACCTGGAAGATCGACAATCCAAGTCAACCCAAAGGCAGCGCATACGCGACCTTTTGATGGAGTGAACAGGAACATTCTCATCCAAAAACTGAGGACAGCTCTAGGACCAGAAGACCCTTTCCTTAGCCTCATAACAAGCATACTGCACAGCAACGTAATAAGCATATGTGATGGTCAGCTAGAATCAAGGAACATAAAACAGACAAAGGGAGTTCTACAAGGTGACCCTCTAAGCCCGATACTTTTCAACATGCTCACAAACGACGTAGTTCAAAAGATCACAACGGAAGGGGTAAAATACTGCTCTATGCAGATGGCATGGTGATCCTAAGCAAAAACAGGGAAACGATGCAGCAAGCTATCAATAGGTTAGAGGAATGGACGAAAGAAAAGGAACTTAAAATAAACCAGAACAAGACAAAAGTAATGAAGTTTCGCAAAGGCGGACGAATATCCTCGAAGGATGTCTTCACATGTGGGGATCACACTTTAGGCATAGCGAAGGCGTACAAATATTTAGGGGTAACTCTGCAGGTCACCGGATTCACCTTCACAAGACATGTTGAGGAAAGAACAATCTCCGCAATAAAAGCCACAATGGAAATCAAAAGACTTCATAGCCTCTCACTAGAAACATCAATGTCACTGTTCAATCTGAAAATCGCCCCAATAGCATCATACGCAATTGAAATAATTTGGCCACACTTGAACTACAAAAACATCAAAGATCTGATTAGAGTTAAAGCCAGATACCTCAAGAAAACACTGTGCGTATCGAAGTACGCCCCAACCAGATTAGTTTATCATCTGGTGGGAACAAAAACATTTATAGAAGACCTAATATTAAAACACAACCTGATTCAAACACAAGCAAGCATCAAGTTCCTGGAAGAAAGAGCCCAGAAATCAACAGAAATAGACCCCGAATTCTACCGCACCCCAGCCATGAAGGAGAAGGAATAGAGATCAGCCGACTATGAGCTACGACAAGCGAGGAGCAATACATGGCTTCCACCATAAAATCTGCAACAGGAAAGGTTACCACAACACCGACAGTCAATGCAGCTGTGAACTCTGCAACCAATGCTGCACACAGTATCACCTATTTGAATGTACAAAAAGAACAATGTCAATCTCGTACTATGCAAAGGACGAATGTCAATGATATCTGTTATGTAATAATTCTGTACACATTGTGTTTAATTCCAATAATAATAATAGATTCACATGGGGTTGAACAAAGAGGTCATTGAACATGTAAAAATTCAAAAGGGTGGGATTGGTGAAAGGTAAGGTGATACATCTATTTGGAAAGGAAAATGTTTCTAAATAACTAACTAACTAACTAAATAAATAAATAGGGTTATATTACAAAAAATCCTGTTTATTGACCTATGAATTAAACATGGAAGGAAACCCTAACCACTTTACAAAGTATTTTGCACCTTTGACTTTAATTACTCGTTCAATGAGATAATCGTTGGGATATAATGTTTTTTGCACTTCTTCATAATAGAATCGTCCTTGAATGGGTTGACTGCTCTGATCTTCTAAGAGATTCGTTACTGGTTGACCTAGCTTGACTTGGCGAATGTGAAAAAAAATCTGTCGACCACTGTGGAGTGTACGATTTTTAAAACACACTTCTGTGTTTACTGATGCGAACAAAATCCCCAATTTTAAGGCGATGTCGCCTTGGGTCAACCCTTTTTATAGGGTTAAACAGTCTATTGAGTCTGGGTAGGTTCTTGGTGACGAGGCGTGGTTTCATGCCAATAGTGGAATGAATCGTGTTGTTGTATCGTGACACAAGTTGAGGTAACCAGTCTATCCATCGATAGGAACCATGTATTGTAAACTCTTTCCACATATAACTTTTTAATGAGCGATTGAATCGTTCAACTACGCTAGCTCTGAGATTGCTATAGGTGGTGTAATGGTGAATATCCTTATATTTGAGAAAACTGGAGAAATTCTTGTTGAAAAATTCTTTCCCCTTGCCGGTTTGTAACAAGTGAGGTTGACGTTTTGATTGTTCAATAATATGTTGAAAGGCCTTTGTGACTAAGACACCTGTTTTATATTTTACTGGATGAACAAAAGCCATTTTGGAATAGACATCAACGACGGTCAACATATAGCGTACACCGTCGTTAACGTTAGAATAAGGTATCATCTCAACCAAGTATGCCTGCCAAAGTTCACCGATTCCTTTGGAAATGACATGACGGCGTTCATAAATGCGTCGAGCTGGTTTATGCAATTCATGAGCGATGCCCACTTTGATGAGGGATGGCATATAAGATAATTTTAGCATCTCGGAGTTGTTGTTCAATGAGGGCGATTTCTGCCTCATGTCCAGTGTGACCAGCTTGTTTTGATGCATAAATCAAGTTTAAGTCTTTATCGATTGCATTATGATGGCGTGATTCATATTAAATATGCCATGCCTGATGAGAAACATTTAAAAAGACAAATAAACGGTGATAGACTGCTGGTCCACAACCATCAAAGAATAAATGTTGGAGATGAATTATCCTTTCATCTAATGCTTACGTTTGAGGAAAAGGAAGTTGGGAAAGCGGTAAATGATTTTCCGCTTTATATAGAATTGGAATATACTGCTATGAAATAAGGTTCTCTCCGTTAGTTATCGAATGTTTGCTGTGAAAGGTTCACCAAGTAGCACCATGGTGAAAAAAGATATGCAATGAACATGAAAAAAACAAATCTCAAAAAGAGAAACAAGCCAGGTCGGAAACCAAGTCGATCTGCTTCACACCCAGTGTTAAAACTTAAAAAGAAAACTAAAAAAAAACTAAAAAGACTGGCTATCGAAAAATCTTTACAGGCACCGATTGTCGACAGCTCCGAGATCGCACCATAAGCCATCGATAAAAAGAAAAGAAAGAAAGAAAAAATGTGGGCGTGTCATTCCTGTTGCTAAGCGTGGGGGTTTTTTGCCGGCTTTATTTGCGGGGTTGGCAGCTTTGGGCTCGCTTATGGGTGGTGCCACTGCTGTGGCAAAAACCATAAAAGCCGTCCAACAAGGTAAGCAAGAACTCAAAGAAAGCGAGCGACACAATAAAACGTTAGAAGCCATTGCTATGGGAGTTAGAAACGGCAATCCTTTAAAGCCAGTCTTTTATCAAGAAGAAAAGTGGCCTATCGTCTAAGAAAAAAATATCCATCTTTGATAAGCGCTTAAGGCAACTGCCTCGTCATGCCATGACCCATGAACAAGTGGAAAGCTATGCCATTGCTATGGGAGCTAGAAACGGCAATCCTTTAAAGCCAGTCTTTTATCAAGAAGGTAGTGGCCTATCGTCTAAGAAAAAAATGTCCATCTTTGATAAGCGCTTAAGGCAACTGCCTCGTCATGCCATGACCCATGAACAAGTGGAAAGCTATGCCAAACAATTAAAGATTTCTCATTTTCGAGGTGTATTTATTCGAAATGAATTACCCAAAACGCCGTGGAAAGAAAACCGAGCCATGATTAATTTAGATGATGATGTAGGCCCAGGAACCCATTTTGTAGCCTGTGTGAAACAAGGTTCCACAGTATGGTACTTTGACAACAATGGAAATTTACCACCCCCGATCAAGTTGCTACGTTATTTGGGAAACCAGGTAAAGATATTCTATAATGTGAATCGTCAACAAACCTTTGACAGTCAAGAGTGTGGACGTTTGTGTTTACATTTCTTAAGCCAACAGTTTCATCATTATGAATGTCAACGCCAAGACCTTTACCGTGCACAGCCGCGGGCCTGAAGTGTCCCTGGATTTTTCCCCCATTGAATTGCATCCCGAACAATCCCATGTGCTAGGATTAATTTCTTAGTAAAGTTACAATAGAATTTACAATATACAACTGGATATTAATGACAAATTTTATTATCATGATTATATGTTGAGACTATCCGTTGGAGGTTATACCATAGACGATGTCGATGATAAAACAATTTGGTGTCAAACCATTTGCGGATGGGACACACACATTTGAACTTACAGCCAATACGATTACTCATCGCTGTCGTATTTTCTCTACGATTAACATTGACTTTGAAACACGAGTTAATTCTATTGGTCCTTTACTAGGATTTAAACCAAGAGTGTTGGCAGCTCACCAACCCCATGATTCAGATTATCCAGTGAAATTCATCGAGGACCATCACATTTCTGTGACTTGCAATATTATTAGAGACGTATTTACAAATCAAGAACAAAGCCATTCCCTGTATGATTTTATTGTCACCTCCCCTTGTGGCTATATTATTCGTGAAAACCCTTCAGTGGTTCTATATCATCCTGTGTGTGTCAGCGATATTAGTAATATTACCTTACGCTTAGTGAATAGAAAGCAACAACTGATTGCTTAGGACGCCAACACCCCTGTGACCTACAAGTTGCTTTAAAAGACGCTATGAAATGTATCTATAAAGCAACAACAACGTCTACGAGGTCGGTTAGTTGCCCGCCGTTTATGAAACGGTTGACACGAGTAAACCGACAACGTATACAACGCATTGGTTATATGTTACACGCTAATCATGAACAAGGAGCTGTTGCAAGTGTTAAATCCCATACAAGTGGAAGATGGCGTCGTGCGCATTGATATGCATTCCTATCAACCTCAAGCAACAGGACTGAATAACAATGACGAGATTCAATTCATCATTAACAATCAAGATATTTTTACTCTACCTCATGAAAGTGTCCTTCAAATTGAGGGTAAATTGATGAAAGTAGATGGCAGCACACCCACAACGTCTGCGTTGGCGAATCATGGTTTGGCT
Source organism: Meconema thalassinum (assembly GCA_946902985.2). Lineage (NCBI taxonomy): Eukaryota > Metazoa > Arthropoda > Insecta > Orthoptera > Tettigoniidae > Meconema > Meconema thalassinum. The sequence continues at coordinate 71,152,398 of OX336393.1, read as the reverse complement.
TTTCTGTTTTCTGATGTAGGTTATGTGATAAATGATATAGTCATAGATATGACTCGAAATGTGGGCATGACTAGTCTTATGAAATTATACCCTTCCTACAGCGAGGAGGAAAGTAAAACGCTTTCTATGGCAGGATGGTGCCCCAACAGTAGCAATGACTGGCTAGTTCATAGCGATGGCACTTTTACAGGCTTCCTACACTTAAGATTACTCCTTGGCTTTTCCGAAGATCACAAGCGTATTATTTTAAAAGCAAGACAAAGTTTGTATCTGGTGAGAGATCGCAGTGATTATAATGCACTAAAAGGAGCCTCCGACCAAGTGATAAGACTCAAAAATTCAACTGCTTCGATTACTATGGAAAGTGCCACACGTGACGCTATTGGATCGTAAAAAGCTAAGCATGTTAAATTTGGAGCAAAAAGATAAAGCCTTGCCTATCGCCTTTCGAAGTTGGAGTCTACATGAGTACCCCTTGCCACCTACCACAGACACTCATAGTTGGAGTGTAAAATCGGCTCGCTCTACTGAGAGACCCCTCTATGTTATTATTGGTTTTCAAACCAATTGAAAATACCAACAAAGCAAAGATGTCACCTTGTTTGATCACATTAACTTGAGAAATATACGTCTATTTTTAAATAATGTTTGCTTTCCCTATGAGGGGTTGGAACTCAATTTTTCAAAAAATGAGTTTGGTCCCCTTTATGATATGTTTGCTAAATTTCAAACGTCTTATTATGAAAAACAGGATTGCCCTATGTTGTCGCCTCAAGGGTTTAAAGCAAAAGCACCACTAATTGTTTTCGACTGTTCGTATCTAGAAGAATCTATGAAAATCACCACCATTGATTTAAGGGTAGACTTTCAAACACAAGAAAATGTGCCAGACCATACCAGTGCCTACTGTTTGATTATTCATGCCAGACAAGTAAAATATCATCCTTTGTCCAATTATGTCACCGGCATGTAAGCCACCTGAGGTCAGATGAAAAAAAATCATCATTCATAGGATTGATGATAAGCGTTTGGATGCACTCTATCTGTTGCGCTCTGGCCCTGTGCACACATACAACAACAAACGTCATGTGTCCCTCAACAAGCAAGAACAACAACAACAACGTGGCAGACAAACCATGGAATTTAAAATGTGAATTTAAACGTCTGAAAACTTTTGAAACATGGACAGTCCCCTTTATGGATTATGGAGAATTGGCAGCAAGCGGATTTTATTACTTAAACCGTGGGGATGTGTATTTTTTGCAACATTGAAATTGGAAACTGGGAGATGGGGTACCGACCATTTAGCGATAATCAGCGATGGAGTCCATCCTGTCCTTACCTAAATCGCTATGATGTGGGCAATATTCCGTGGAGTTTGAATTACCCTGTTGTTGTACCAGTCCCTGCAAAACTAAGAGATACCTGTGGACCGTATGTGCAAACTGTTCATTTGAATGCTGTTCCGGATTTTTAAAAAAACTTGTAATAAAATTGTAAGTGTTTTTTATGTTATGAATAAAACCTGTATACTAAAGTAAAAAAATATTTAGCTCTTGTTTAATTAATTTGTTCCTTTTCTTCCTGACGTTCTTTGACTTTAGCAATGTTAAACCATGACATGGGTTAGTTGTTGATTAGACATCAACGAGGTAACAAGAAAAAATATATATAAAAAACATCATGCGTACACTCATCGTGGATTGTCAGGGGTTTAAAATTTCAGACAACAAATTTATATTTAAGGAAGTAGCTCTTATCGATTGTAGTACGTTTTGGGTGTCTAGCCCTATTTATTTGGTGTTTTAACCTCCCTATGCTTTCGAGTTGCTTAGTGAAAAAGATAAAAAGCAGAGCCAATGGATTGAAAATCATTTGCAATTAGTATGGAAAAAGGGTGATATTTCTTACAAATATCTTGACATAGTCATGAAAGCCAATTTGTCCTCGGCCAATGTGTTATTTGTTAAAGGGAGTGAAAAACGCCTGTGGCTTCAACCTTTTTTTTACCCTCTCACTGTCAATGTATTGACCTTTAAGATCTGGGTTGTCCATCCCTGCAAACGCTCATGGACACTTGTCCTTGCGACAATATTCAGAATAAAGCCTTAGCGCATGCGTGGCAATTGTTTCATTGGATCACCACCAGTGCTTGTTGGGAGTTGTTGAATAAAATTAAAACTGAAAGTTTATCGTCCAATGATAGCAATGAGACTTGTACACGTCAGGTGATAACATCAACGTTATAAACATGGACGCCACTACAATCGACAAGGCTATTGGAAAGTTCTTTGTGTGGAAGAAAAAACTTATTAGCTTTACACATCATGAATTATTAGCACTACCTAAATCATTTCTTTTTTATGTTGCTTGCTGCCAACGCTGTGAAAGAAATTTGGGAAAAGGCGCCTGCCGAGTGGACTACTGACCCTGTATTGAGTGAACTACAACTATGCAACCATTTTTCCCGTCAAAAGCAATTAACCATGGCAAAAATACCCTCCATTCGACAGTGTGCCACATGCCAATTTATGAAATTATATCATGGTCATAAAACTCACTGTAAAGACATTGTTTCATAATTTCAGGGTTGTCATGGGGAAAACAACCACCTACCATGCTCGTCAGCAGCTGCTGACAAACAACAACAACATTAACAACAGCAAGACCAAGAAGAATAACAAGAAGAACAAGAAAGTGTTTTTCACCGATTGAAACCTCTATGCCCCTGGTGTACTGGCCGTGGAATTACTGATAACGTCATAAAAAACTTACCATTCGAAACTCACCTACCTGCTTACAGCTTTTGCGGCTCTGGTACTCGTTTTCAAGATCGTTAGAGGAGAGGGGATAAGGGAATTAATGCTTTGGATCATGCATGTTTTAATCATGATATAGCCTATGAAAACAGTGATCCCACACTAAGACGCATTGCCGACAAAGACTTGTTAAGCATTGTCAAGAAACGATTAACAGTTTAAGATGCCAGTTTATCAGAACGAATGGCAGCATTTATGGTGATAGGTGCGATGAAGAGCATTTTACTTTTATCTAGATATGGACTTTATCATCATGAATTTATTTTAAAAAAATGTATAGTATCACTGTTATCATTTCAAAAAATAAATAAAGAGACAAGAGTCCATGTTGTGTTTTTTCCATTATTATTGACTAATAGTTTCATGATTATAAATAAACTGTATAAAATCATATAAATGGTAATTGAACTAAACCTATTTTAAATGCTAATCAATAAAAAAAAGGACAGCAGTGCATCATTATTGATCAATAGTATCATTATGATCATTATAAAAATTAAAAATAATTACTAATTGTAGTAAATCTATTTTTAAATTACAAACAATAAAAAAGGACAAAAGTCCATCATTATTGAATAATAGTTTCATTATTAGCAATATAAAAATAATTGTATAGAAAATCATATAATTGGTAATTGTACTAAACCTATTTTTAAATCAAAAACAATAAAAAAGGACAAAAGTCTATCTTTATTCATCAATAGTAACATCATTTTAATAATAATCAAAAAGTGTATAAAAATTGCTATAAATGCTATTTTAAATCACAAACCATAAAAAAGGACAAGAGTTCATAATTATTATTTATTTATTTAGTATGTTTCGACCCATTCAGGATCACAAAAAGCAAGTTATGATCTGTTTCCGTTATTTATCTTGTTCTTCCAGAATTCTTTCATCATGTCGCTATGTTTAGCTCGACGTTCGTCAGTCCATTTTCCCCTAGGTCGGCTGGGCTTATCTTCTGATGCAGCTTCCCAAGTGTAGATCTTATGTCTGAAAGTTTTTCGGTCTTCGATATCTGTGGGTGTGATGTTGGCGTTTTGAGATCAGTTTGGACTTGTTTAATCCAAACCGTTGTCGTCTTTAATTTCTGTGAGTACATCAATATTTTCTTTGTTAATCGGTTGTCATCTAGCCTCATAATGTGTCCATAAAATTTCAAGCGTCGTTTACGGAAATCGGTTTCGATATTTGAATATTTTTCTGTGATCTTGTGCGATTGTAAACGATATCCTTCCTCTGTAAGTCTTGGGCCAAGAATTTTTCGTATGATTTTCCTTTCAGCTTTCTTGATGTTTTCAAGATCCCCTTTATAATTGAGGTTTAAGGTCTCACTGGCGTAGAGTGTTTCGGGTTTGATGAACGTCGCGTAATGTCGAATTTTAGTGTTAATGTTCATGCATTTTTTGTTGTAGATGTTTGCGGTTTTCCCATATGCTTTCCGCATTTTGAGTTCACATGTTATTTGTGCTATTCTTTCTGTGCCTGTAGGTTAAATAATTTCACCTAAGTATTTGAAATGATTAACCTTGTTGATTGAACCGTATTTTGTTACCAAAGTTTGGGTTTCAATGTGTTTTAGAGCCATGAATTCAGTTTTTGTGAAGGAGATTTGAAACCCTACTTTCCCAGCACATTCTTTGAGGACTTCAATCTGGTGAATTGCCGTTCGTTCATCTCCGGAGAGGATTGCCAAATCATCAGCAAAAGCTAAGCATGTAACATTGATATTTTCCTTCTGTCTTCCTAACAAGACAGGTTTCCATATGTTGCGACTTTTTAATTCTTTTTCCCATTCTTTGATGACCTTATCGAGAACGATGTAGGACAGCAATGGAGAAAGTCCATCACCCTGCCGAACACCAGTTTTAATGGGAAAAGGTTGCGAGATCCCTCCAATGAATTTGACCTTGGAAATTGTGTCGGTTAAGGTTTGTTGGATGAGTCGTCTTGTCTTCGGATCGAGATGGTTTTCTTCTTCATAATAATAATAATAATTATTATTATTTATAAAGTAAGTTGAGAAGCCTCCGTGGCTCAGGCGGCAGCACGCCGGCCTCTCACCGCTGGGTCCGTGGTTCAAATCCCGGTCACTCCATGTGAGATCTGTGCTGGACAAAACGGAGGCAGACAGGTTTTTCTCCGGGTACTCCGGTTTTCCCTGTCAAAATTTCATTCCAGCAACACTCTCCACTATCATTTCATTTCATCTGTCATTCATTTAGGCATTGCCCCAGAGGAGTGCGTCAGGCCTCGGCAGCCGGCACAGTTCATATCCTCGCCGCTAGATAGGGGCTTCATTCATTCCATTCCTGACCCGGTCGGAGACTGGAAGCAGGCTGTGGATTTTCATTCATAAAGTAAGTTGAAACGTCATGTGCTTAAGGCTGGCTTGTTGTTGATCTAACACCCCCTCACGCACTGCAACCACAAGTAAAACAAAATTATGTTTTAAAAATTGGTCATACTGGCGTATGAAATCGTTATCAAGTCTAGGACCATGTTTTTGTAGTAAAGGCAATGTGACGTTAACTTTAAATTATTTAGTTATTTAGTAAATAGTGTTAAATAATTTTCTTTTTAAAAATGTCTCACAAACTGTTTATTTTACTTGTGGCTGTGGTGCATAAGGGGGTGTTGAATGAACAAGCGAGCCTTAAGTGCGTAACGTTTCAACTTATTTTTTTTAACTATTCATGTACATTAAAAGTAAAAAGGTAAACTAATTATAAACATGCGTCATAGGCATGATTCTATTCACGTAGTCCAAGGCTAAAAAATTCTCAATTAAGGGAACTTAAAAATAACCATTCACCTATGCTCATCATAGACATCATGGTATTGACATAGCTTAAGGTTCAAAAAACAAACAAAAAATCTCTCATCAAGGAGAAGTTTAGAAACAATTATTATTATTATTATTACAGCATTTCAACGTGGTATGTATACATGGTGAAACAGCAAGAAAATTCAAATCTACCAGATGCTACTGAGTTAGCCTGCACGGATTGGGACAGGTTTGCCAAGAATTGTATGGCGGTAATGGACATGGTTACACATCTCAACCACCGGGCCTTGAGGTGGGCCAGACTCTACACAGGTAGCCTGCACGAATTGTGACAGGTTTACCAGCAATTGTGTAGCAGTAAAGGGCATGGTTGCACACAGAGCAGTGTATCTCAACCACCGGGCCCAAAGCTGAGCCACACTCGACTCAGGTAGCCTGCACGAATTGTGACAGGTTTACCAGCAATTGTGTGGCAGTAAAGGACATGGTTGCACACAGAGCAGTGTATCTCAACCACCGGGCCCGAAGCTGAGCCACACTCGACTCAGGTAGCCTGCACGAATTGTGACAGGTTTACCAGCAATTGTGTGGCAGTAAAGGACATGGTTGCACACAGAGCAGTGTATCTCAACCACCGGGCCCGAAGCTGAGCCACACTCTACTCAGGTAGCCTGCACGAATTGTGACAGGTTTACCAGCAATTGTGTGACAGAAAAGGGCATGGTTGCACACATAGCAGTGTATCTCAACCACCGGGCCCGAAGCAGAGCCACACTCTACTCAGGTAGCCTGCACGAATTGTGACAGGTTTACCAGCAATTGTGTGGCAGTAAAGGACATGGTTGCACACAGAGCAGTGTATCTCAACCACCGGGCCCGAAGCTGAGCCACACTCTACTCAGGTAGCCTGCACGAATTGTGACAGGTTTACCAGCAATTGTGTGGCAGTAAAGGACATGGTTACACACAGAGCAGTGTATCTTAACCACCGGTCCCGGAGCTGGGCCACACTCAACTCAGGTAGCCTACAAGGATTGTGACGGGTTTGCCGACAGTCATGTGCCAGTTGACAATGATTTCATGATTGGTACTCAGAAAATGAACAAATCAGCAAGCATTTTACTATGTACACACTCGCTGAAATGCAGGCCTAGTAAATTGTGACTAGCATTTAATACAGGCAAATTGAAAATACCCCCACTTGTACTAAGGGTATCGGAACACAGCAAGTATTGACCTTGATATGGTGAAAGGAAGGAAGTAAAATGCCCGGTACAAATGAGTAGAAGATATGAAAGTCTCGGACGTTGTTGGTTTTAACCTACGTCCAACAAGTTGTAGCCCCTAGGGGAGATAATCTATGAATTCTATTATTATTATTATTATTATTATTATTATTTACCACAAATCAAACAGAAGTATGAAAGGCCTAGTGGAAAAGGGCAAGCCCCACATACATATTACATGTTTCACTAGCACATTTTGCATCTACATTTGATTTTGCAATATTTACATGTTTTACAATGATATTTGAATTACGGTATTTACATATTTAGTATGTTCACATAGTTCCCTCACTCTCTCAGGCACGCACTTTCATCACCTAAATCACTCCATAGATTCATTCATTCATTCATTCGGCGAGACAATCAATCCCTCATACAGAAGTTTATTTATACAATGCACCTTTAAACCGTAAAGAGGGAAACAGTTAAATGTATAGGCTAAAAATATTTCCACAGACTGCAGCAGTCCCCATGGCAATGTGTAGGCTCATCCTATACATCAAGGGTCTAAAACTGAGTTAGAAAAGGGGTCAATTTTCTCAAGGCGTTAGCTCATTGGTCAGAGCAACAGCGTATAAAGCCAGTAGTCACTGGTTCATATCCAGCATAAGTCAGATATTTTATCACTGCACCTTTCATCAAAAGGCTTGTGCTTTCTGTGCAATACACAACCTAACATTAGTCATCAAAACAGTTGTGAAAATACAATTCTGGAATCCCTAAATACCATTTGTTGATAAAGAGATGAAGAACAGGTCATAGAACATTAGCTCGATAAGGTACTTACTCTTTTCACATCTGAAGATGCTGATTCTACTTTGATGCAAGGAACAATCTCCGGTGTAGGACATTCCGCTTTATTGCATGGAACTAACTGCGATGTGGGACATGATTGAATTCTAATATCCTTGCTAGGATCAGTACCAACCTGTAGAGAAATGACTTGTTTCATAACATGTTTCATTGCATAGGGGGAATTATACCTTACATATAACTTGAAAAATTTATGCTACGGGAATCTGAGAAAAAAATTAAGATGTATCTGTTTTCCATTTCCTTTCATTCCTCCCAAAAACAATACAACATCCACGGCCTAGATCAGTAGGCCAAATAACGCACATAATTGAAGTTATTTTTCAATCACCACAAAATGAAATGCCAGACTTGTGTGGTCTATTTTGTATCTTCAACTTTATAGTATTCAGTTGATCTTTATATAAACAACCCTCAATATATATAATAGAACATGATGGATTCAGGGAAATGTGAGAGATGATTTGATAGTTATGAGGGTTCATAAAAACAAGGCATAAAGATAAGTAAGAAAGAGGTACAACGTCTCCTATGTGGGAAAGTAATGGATGGAGCAGATTTGCTAAAAAAATACACCTATATGAAAATAGTCAAATCAAAGTTTGCAGAAGATGGAGATTAGAGCTAGAATATTACTAAATAGTGAACTGAGCATGACAGGCAAATTACTGATATTAATCAATGTTATCTGAGGAATGTGGAATAGTAAAGTGACAGAAGTTAAACAACATCATAATGCATGTCAGACGGTATCCTAATCAATAAAACTATCTCGAAGTGTAGGACAGCATCTCTGTATCCCTCTGAACAAGACTGGACTGCCATTCCTCAAGGAAACCTTACTCATCCTATTTCAAAGTATGCCCACAACAACGGAGGCTGTCGTCATGGTAAAGAGTGAGGCAAAACCATATTGACGCCCCTGGCTGGAAATGGAGGTCAACCCACATTTCACCAAATTTTCATACGAACACCCTTATACAGTACTTCTGGCCCCATAGTGTTGCTTTCCAATTAAAGCCATGCTCTCCAGAACACTCAACTTAAACGTATTATGGGCTAGACGCGACGAAGTTGTGGTAGGGGCTCTCTACTTCATTTCTTATTGCAGGACCCACAACACCTTACTTGTTATGAAATGCATGAATCGTCATGAGCTATTCAGACAATTTAGGTATTCTCGAAAAGCGAACTTCCTCCACTTTATGATTTATAGTGGTTTACATTAGTGTTGTATAATAATACAGAACTGATATATGACACATTTAAAGTCCATTTTAACTGTTGTGGATTTAAATTGTTGGAATGTTGATATAGAAAGGGACCCCTAACTGACAAGAAATTGCTGCATTAAAACGCCCTTAATTACTTCCGGGGTGGATCCACTTCAGTTTGGAAAAATAATAAGAATAATAATCTTCTGATTTTACCATCCTATTTAAATGCTGTGACATCGGAGATGCAGCGAAAATGAGATTTTGCCTTTGACGGATACTTTATTTAAAAACCCCCCATTGCCAAACTTGTACACTGACTGTAGAGCCTACCAAACAATGACACATGTCCGATAGATATAGAGAAAAAAAATGTAAAAAAAATAAGATTTGTTTCAAACACGGGCTAGGAAGGGGACCATAACTAACCTTCAATGTATATTATTTTATTTTTAATTTTAAAGAAGGCTCATAATATTTGTGTACAAATATATTGGGCCAGCAGGGTTACATGCTAGCATGCGCAAAATAGTTAAAATTGTTGATTTTGAAGAGTGAATTGAAAGTATCAACTGTAGAAGAAATGGACAAACAAATTAAAGTATACCTGGTATTATATTCTGTACACTGCCAGAATGGGATTGACAGTTCTCATTTCGCCATGTGGTCTGAGAACGAGGTGGCCAAACTGCTCGCTCGTACTGAACGGGCGTGGGCAATTGAGTTAGTTAATTGAACTCGCTATAAAATATGTAATATTTGTTTCAGTGATAAGCTACATAATTATTTAGAATCTAGGATAGTTGCTACAGATGTAGAATATAAAACATCTCCTCATTTTTTGTGATAATAATAATGGCTTCAAGATAACCTTGAGTACGATAACTTACAATAACGTTAGCCTACATATTTTCTATGGCTTCAGGCGTAAAAGATAATTTTGTTCCTATATAGCATACAAAATATTCAGGCCAGGATTGCACTTGAACCTGAGAAATATTTACTCACATGCCATCAACTTTCTTTTACATCTCATTAACTAAGGTCTGGGCATGTCATCAGATCTCACTACCATTATTGCTGTACGCACCAGTAATGACGCTGTCAATAAGCTTGTTTGCTTTCATTGTGGCATCATTAACATTCCTCATGTCAGCTACTTTGCTTAACGTCTTAAGCTATGCTTCAACTTAGGAGAGAGCAAGTTGTTACTCATAGTAACATCATTGTTAAGAAATCACACAAAAAGTAAAGGTGAACTGTCAGCTCAGAGATAAATAAAAGGAACATACCATTTGAAGAATAGCATCAAGGTCCTTCACACTGGTAACTAAATGACGGGTAACCCACTAAGACCGTTACCCGCTTCCAACATAGCAAAATGAATATGAACATAGAATCTTAATGAGAATGAAAACTGAATAAAGACACACAAATATAAGATGCTAATTACTTTTAACTACTGCTGTTCTACTCTGCCGTACTATACACACAATTATTTAAGCACTATTACCATCACTAAAGCACCAATGCACAGTTAGAATTAACAAGCGATCACACTGTACGGGCTAGAGAGACAGCTAACCTGGCATTGAAGCACGTGGGCTGTGATATTGCAACATAGACTATTATGACATTAACTATGTGAACGTGGATCGGTCAAGAGGTAGAGGAGTGATGACTTATGTGGAATTTCCGGCCAAATGTCAATCCCATTCTTGCAGTGTATAGAGTATATTCCTGATTTTATTTGCCACATGAGTCCAACAGGGAAAATAAAAATGAAGCTAAAAAATTGGCATAGATGTTGATAACATCACTGAAGAAAACACTTATAACCATATTTCATCCCAAATTCACTTCAACAATCCCCCAACAATTGTACACATTTGAATTTACAAGCCAGACTTGGAGCACACCAGTTGGGGGGACTAGCCAACTCCACTACCTCAACCATTCATTCAGCAGTTTACCCACAGTCAAACCGTATACCGAGGATTGCACAATTCTGCAAACCGTCTCTCTGGGCTACTCCAAGAGCTTGTAGCAGTCCTATTGGTAAAACACGATAGGAAATTTATTGTGTGCGACATATCATTCTCCTTTTCACTTTCATTTCGACAATATATCATTTTCAAACGTTATTTCATCTTTGGGGGGACATTATCCATTGTAAATACTAACCATCACATCTGCACCCACTGCACTGGATATATGTGCTAAATCACGTAAATATGTGTGTTAATTTATTGTTTATTTAACAACCGGGGCCATGTTCGTCAGCATGTTTAGTATGTAAAACATCCGCAGCGAGCGTTCACAAGAACACTCACACATTGATGTCAGTAGTTGCCAACATGTCCGATACACAAATTATTACAGTGGGAAAAACACATCACAAAAAGAACACACATTCAATGTGGAGAAACCAAAACAAGAAACACTCCTATCAGTCAACGCCAATTGAAATATCTTATAGTAATGAGACAGCGTGCACTGTCATGTGAAATAGGCGCTATTTTGATTCACGGTACCGCGCATATACAAAATAGTACCGCAAGTGCGAGGTTGGCAATACTATACTAAAGCATAATTAATGGCGAAACTGGCAAACACAGCAGGAATTTCTATATAAGTCATGATCTTATTTGGGATGGCTGGTGGGTTATAGACAGCGGAAGAGTTAACATCTATTACTATATCATCTCCAGATCTTTCCCTTAAAATTACTACAGGTATTTTGGTTAATTTTTGTACTTTAGAAAAGTTATTAGGGAGTGCACCGCTACTTTATAAGAAAACTCAAAAGGGCGTCTGTCTCTCTGGGCTACTAAAAGGGCTTCTAGCAGTATAATTGGTGGGACACATCAGGAGAACTCATCACGCCCAACTTTCTCTGGGGTACTCGCAGCAGTGAAATTGGCATGAGAAGGTATGAGAACTTGGCAAGCGCATCTTTCTCTGGGCTACTCAAAGTACTTCTAGCAGTATAATTGGTGGGAAACACCAGGAGAACTCATCACGCCCAACTTTCTCTGGGGTACTAGCAGCAGTGAAATTGGCAGGAGAAGGTATAGGAGCTTGGCAAGCGCATCTTTCACAGAGCTAGAGGAGAATGACGAATATCAGATGGGTAGATAGGGTAACAAATGAAAAGGTATTAAGACGAGCGGGAGAGGAGAGATGTTTCCGGCGACTGCTATTGAAGAGAAGAGATAGGTTGGCAGGACCACATACTAAGACACCCAGGAATAGCAACCTTAGTTATGGAAGGTTAGATTATGTTAAACAGATTGCCTCAGATGTAGAGTGTAGAGATGAAACGATTATCTCAGGACAGGGAGAGCGGCATCAAACCAGTCAAAAGACTGAAGACTCGAACAAATCAAAGTGCTTCTATCAGTATAATTGGTAGGAGGTATCAGGAAAACTCATCACGCCCAACTTTCTCTGAGGTACTCTAAGTACTTGTAGCAGTGAAAGTAACAGAAGAACGTATGAGAACTCGGTAATCCCATCTCCCGGGGCTGTTCCAAATCTCACGCATTCATGTATCCCGGAGTGCACACCCAAGTGTATTTGGTGACTAAATACATTACATTATTTCATTGAAACTGACCAATATTAGTGCTAATTTTCAGCGAGATCGGAAGATTCACATTGGTGAAGTTCTGTTGTTAGCCTTATCCATGGTGCACCATGCATGGTGAGCTACGCACACTCCAACCTTCGAGATATTTCTTGCGAGAGTAGCCTATAGCATATGGAGAACGAAGAGGCCTGATACCCAACGAAGGTATTAAGAAAGAATAGAAGAGGGTCACTTTAAGCGGGAAAATTAAGGCACCTTGTTTCCGCTGCGATAACACTAGAATAGACCATGGGACGTCAAAAGGAAAGATGTAATAGAAGATCCCGGTGAAAGTTAGTTAAATCAATGTCCAGCCCAGCAGTGTTCACATGTGCCTACTGCTATTTGTGAGCCCCTGAGGAGTTAGACTATATTCTGTGTATTCACAGGAGGCATCCGTGGCGAGGGTAAGAGAAAGGTTATATTCTAGAGAATAGACTGAACCTCACGCCCCTTCCTTATATCAAGAAATTGATAAACAACTGCCACAGGAGTGAGCCGTTTGTGGTCTTATTGGTTAGCACACCTCACCGGAACACAAGGTATTCTGGTTCAAGCAAAGATATTGGTCTTGTTAACAAGAAGATGATAATGATCACGGACATGATAAATCATTACTGATGGCGAAGTAAGGAACTAACCAGCTATAGTTTCAATTGGAGAGGCAGTCCTCCCCAAGCGCCCACTTCTTATAAGTTCTACGATAAACAAACAGAAGCAGACTTAGAGTGCACACATCGACAATGCATTATCATCGAGTATTAATGTGCCATATGGGGTACCCTTCATCTACAACAGGGCCCAGGGGATAGCAGTGTGCACCTGAGTTGTCAATAGTTACTGTTAACTGTTGAAATAGAAAACGTCATTAAGAATTAAAAAGTTCAAAATTAAGTTTATTAAGAAAATTGAACATATTTACTTATTAGGAGAGGAAATGCGAAACTTAATATCACCTGTATTTGACATTCCACTTTAATAGCCTTACTGCTATCTTCAAACACATCTACAGGCTCGCCCACCCGGTTATCAGCGGGTAACTGCTCGTTTGACTCCTGGGATGTGATACACAACTTTGAATCAACATGAAAGTATCTAAACAGATAATAACTAGCCTACTGTTTGGGAGCAAGTATTAAGTTCAAGTACCGAACTATTTAACAGTAATAAACTCGCTAACTACAAAAAAGTTTCCTTTTGGACATCACAAAGATTGCAATGTTACACAATATGTGGAAATAAAATACACTTACAACGTCAGCCAGGTCATCTGTTTGTGTCCACCATCCCGGCTCACTTTTGATCACTGATTGTTCCTCCATTGCGTTTAAGAAACTAGAACATAAACATTCAATTAAGAATAAATTATTCACCCACTTATTCAGTCATTCAAATGTCATATTGGTATTCCGAATATAGTTATTTATTGTTGTTTTATGGGCGGAGATCTTAACACAGATGAAAAATCTAAATTTGGAATTGAATTTAAAATTTTGAGGTGGACACCTAAATTTAAAAATACAAAAAACAAAACAAAAAAAGCGAGGTGAGCAGCGACACTTATTTCCTGTCAAAAACAGTTCGATCATAGCACCGAATGAAAGTAGAACAAGCGATAACATTCACTATAATACATGGATTAGCCAAAATACCTTATCAAACGATGAGAAATAAATCAGTGAATGATGTTTTAATAGATGTTCACACCTCCGCTATCTGTAACCCACCCAACCATCCCAAATAGGATCACGACTTATACGGGCAAACATTCCAGCTGTGCCCGCCATAATCCACATAAATTATCGTCAAGACAGTACTGCCAACCCCGGCCTATGTAAAACTAAGAAGCACCCATTTCATTGTCTAGTGTGCATTATTTTTGTGTCAACCGTACCCCGCTAGCTGCGCACGGCCAAGGCCGCTCCTACACCTCAACACTCTAACCTTCGTTTTGTCCAATTCAATTGTTTTGGGACAATGGCTACAGCCTAACGCGTTCAGATCAATGGTTTTTGACAATGGTCCCGATCAATGTATATTTTTATCAACAGTGATTTTGTATCCCACAATTTGGAAACAATGCGTGCGTACCGCTAGAGTGCGTCTTGTGGACAGTTAAACGAGATGCAAGCGCTGTCTGAACATGGCAGCCGTTTTGAAAAGAGCAATAAATAAAAACTCATATTTACGTACTTCAGCACATATATGAGGTGTAGTTGTGACCAAGGTTCCTAATTGGGTAATTCTGCACGCCGTGAGAACATGCCTTTTCGTAACTTTTAACGAGGTATATTATTGAAAAAAATAGGATTTTTGATTTACATACCTTTCTCGGAGTTGTTGGGAGTCGTTTCACAATCTCAACTACAACTGACACACCTCAATAATGTTCTTTTTTTTTACAAAAATAAAGAATTTTTATCGTGTTCGTTTCACTACGGACGCCATCTTGGACACTCAACAGACGGACATGTGACTACGTTACCAACATGTCGCACACAAAATTCACCATTCACCATTCCACACGTAAAGACGTAAAGTACTGCCTGGCCGAAAATTACTGCTAGTACCACATGCAAGGGGGTCTGGGGCGTAAGCCCCAGGTTAGGTTTGTTTTTGTATGTAAAACATTAATAAGATAGAATTTATGAAGTAATTTCACATGTCACACAATCCATGGTTAAAGTACGACTGACGAGTTGGATTTGTCGCAATAGTATATTACATTATCGACCATCTTTTGTTTCTTTGTATACCCCGTGCGAGATAGTACCAAATGCGTGGGGTTGGCATTCCTGACTTAGTGAGTAAGATGTCTCCTAGAGACTTCATTTCAACTATATAAGTAGTGTTGCTATTTGGGATGGCTGGGTGGGTCTATGAGAGCGGACGAGTCAACATCTATTAATTTATCATCTCCAGATACCATTACTACAGGTACTTTGGCTAATTTCATTACTCCCAGTTCGTATACAACAGTGAAATTGACCCACTCTCGAATGCGTCTATCATGTGTTCGGTTCCTTTAAGTTATTCCCAAATAGACACAAACCTGAACAATGTTGGGGTGAGGCGGGAATAATCAGATTTTCAGAAGCAGACTTGGGAACTCGTGTAGTATACGTTGCCCGGCGCCATTAAAATCCGAAAAATTTTCTATAGAAATGGCCAATGTTACTAATATACAGGAGTTGAATATTTTATCGCTAGAGAGTGTTACTGTATTTTTTCAGAGTGCCAACATTATTGTTTCCAGACCAATATTTTCATCCAGACCAATGGTTTTCGTCCAGGCCAATAAAGGTTAGGTAGCGCGGCCCACGGGCCGCGTTAGGCTAATATAAGCACCCCTGGTTTTTGGCGCGCACAGTGGGGACAGTCACGCATCAATAATCTTTATCCAGGCCAATGGTTTTGCCTAGTAGTACAATCAGTAAGTTGGCAGCATTACGTAATCAAACATGGCGACGTGCTTTTTGATAAGTTTATTACTTGAAAGTTCATGGTGACAATTTCCTTATTTTGGAAGTGTTTACGCGGTGTTCGTTAATGGCAAATGGCTTAAATAACGTGGCAGAGTAATTACAAACCATTTTCAGAGCGCTACTAAGTAAAATAACGCACTTTCGAAACGGGCAACGTATACTACAGGAGAGCCCAGACTAGTTTATGCTAATGTACATAAAACACAAATCCACACGACTGAATTAGGTTCCGTATTAGTTAACCAAAGTTACCACACAAGGTAAGTAGACTATAAGGTAGGACACTCCGGTGCCTCTCGCTCCCATTGGCTGATAAACTGTGACGCAGCTCGGATGAAGCAGGCGCATGCCAGCTGATATTTACAAAGCATTCTTACGGGAAACACAGTCATATTTCGCTTCTCTTTTCCGCTCGTGGTATTCAATCACAATAATGGCAATATGCGCATTATAAAGAGAAAGGTATAAACAATATATTGCAGTGGTTTATAATGCGAAATATACTTCATAAACACACACAAAAAATATTTTAGATTAACTACGCTACCGCAACTTAGTATCAGCTGAGCTTAAAAGAAGCCTCACAAGACACAATAAAAGACGTGCAAAGGATGGAAATACGAAATTTAGCAATAGCGATAGGCTACATAATCATGCTTTAGTGATCCTGCGGTGTAGCCAAGCGCGTTATATTGCTCACTACGACCGCGATGGGAAGCTGTAGTAAGTCGGGAGTTCAGAGGTTCAAATCCCGGCGCTGACAGCGGCTTTCCACACTCTATCCAGGCAAATGCCGAGATAGTAGCCTACCTTGTTTCAAGTTCCGGAGCACTTACCCCATTTCCGTCCCTAATAATTACGGTCACACACACATTACAACTGTCACCTTAAAATCACGGATTACAAATTGAAGACAAGTACACGGAGCTGATGATCAAGATGTCCCAGTCCCAACAACATACATTATTAATGTAACATTGGTATGAAAATGATCAGTTTATAAACACTTACCTTTTATGCGACTTGAGTTTTAGATGACGAAACGACCCAGAGTTTGTTCTTTATTGCTGCATATTTCTCCAATAATTTGATCTTGATATGCCTATTCAGGTGACGGATTCTGATAAAAGTCCTTGTCCTCACGTATAAACGAATTATCTTCTCATACACTTCCGGGAATTTTGATTTTATTAAGATGGTCAGGTAGGTCATTACATTTTTCTTTTTGATATAGTTCGTCCATGAAAAGAAACGAACAAAACTTCAAATTAAATCATTTTATGGAGCCACTCATGTGTTGGACGAGTAAGTCCCCTTTGAAATGATGGGTATCCAATCATCCCTGCTCTTGTCTGTTACACACAAATTTTCCCCCTTCACACTTAAACTCTCATCAATGAACCTACTCTTGAATGCCACATAACCGGCAAAGTACTTAAGTGCATCTAGCGAAACGTCATCTTCACTGGAGAAGTATTACCGATGCAACTGGTAGCAAGTTTTAATTTTCAGCTTCTGCCGAGCACGTTAGATGACTCAATACCAAGATAAGTAGACTATAACTCAGATGCTCACAAAATTACAAAGACATTTTTATCGGTCTAGCAATAAAGCGGGGACCGGCAAAATGCACACGTAGCCGGGTGACTAACAGCCGAGAGATTACATTAATGCAGCTGCTATATTGCTAGATAATATAAATAATGTTATTGGTTGAACGTCCC
Source organism: Meconema thalassinum (assembly GCA_946902985.2). Lineage (NCBI taxonomy): Eukaryota > Metazoa > Arthropoda > Insecta > Orthoptera > Tettigoniidae > Meconema > Meconema thalassinum. The sequence continues at coordinate 71,134,635 of OX336393.1, read as the reverse complement.
TTTCAACTGCTGCTTTTAGAGACGCCGGGATGCCAGAATTTTGCCTCTAAGGGGATCATTATCGTGCCAGTAAATCTGTTAACATGGCTTACCCTCAAATGCCAGCCGACTGCACCAGGATTCGATCCAGCAACCTTGGGCATAGCAGGCGAGAACGTTACCGCTGAGCCACGCAGCCAGCCTATATATTAATACACCGATAAGAAAGACCCTATAGTTTCGTAAGCGTGAGAGTACTTTTGTAACAGTACCACAACATCCTGCGAGGGTGTGCTTGATCCTAGAAAATGTTAAGAACTGAGAACTACGATATTTAACCTATTTAAAAGATGTGCATTTGCATGATCTATGCATATTATGGGAGTCCAGAATTCTCTCACGTTTCAAGTTATTTGCACGATACAATGCCAAAGAATTTAAGTGTCCAATGCAATTAGCTTATTGATTATTTAGCATTTTATTATATTCCTTATTTAAAACTACAGTACTTTTCAAGAAGTAGTAAATCAGTTGGGTGCAGCCCAAAATATTCATTTGAGGAGTTTGGACATCGTGGCCATTTAGCCCCGTGCACTTGTGTGTGTGTGTTAAATTTGTCTGGTAACCTGTGTTATTGTGGTGTCTTTATGTAGTTGTAAATCAGATGAGGATTGAGAAGAAGGCAGCCGTGGCCCAAGTTAGGAACCAACCCGGCAGTGGCAACCCATGGAAAACCACGTCCAGGCTGGCTGAGGTGGGAATCGAACCCACATCTTCTCAGATTTGCCTCACGAGGCTGAGTGTACCCGGACAGCCACGAATACTAACCGCTACACTACGTGATGGTCACACAGTAGTCTGACTTGGGACTCCGGTAACCGTTTAGCACTTGGTTCAATGTTGTTTACCTCACCGATTAATTTTCAACATTACCATTTAGGAGTTCTGTTTATTAGTTTCACGTAAATGTGAATCTTGGGATTATGAGCCACAGGACCTCCTTTTTACGTGGAATCCGAACCACTGGACACGGCATTTCACTTCGAAAATCTCACATGCATTGACCGGGTTATTTTATCAGTCTCCTGACAGGAGGGCAGCAAGTTTAATGGTACAGACTGTAGTGATACGCCCTTTATAGGGTATTAGTTGACTGCAGAAGGGCATGCGAGGACTACCACATGCATATTTCTCTTCAAAAGCGTCCCTTTTTGTTGCTAGAGACAGCTGAGAACTGTTTGTTATACATGGTCGCCACGACAGTACCCAACCGATGACGTCACGCAGCAGCCTATGCTATGGCAAGCCGAAGCGCGGAGCACGGAGTGGCTCCCCCGGGTTTCCACACGCTTCTTTGGGGAATCAAGACTTACTTAAACCACACACTACCCAGTTCAAATGAAAACTATCATCGCCGTCTATAATTCTAGAGTATTATAAAAGGCGATGCTATCACTCTTGCGTCCGCAATTTTGTCGCGACCGACCAGACACCTAGGCCTACATTCGATTGAGTTCGGGAATTAGCTGTCTTCCCCCTGATTATTATTATTCTTTCGGACCTGGCGTCTTGTAACACGAGGAGCATGTTTTGTTTGTAATTAGTGATTTTCATTTACAATACCGTACTGTACCATACTTTTTAGCAAGATTTCACAAACTGAGAATTCTTTTCCAGTTAAATGACAGATCCAAGTAACAGTATATTTAATATTGTGTAGATATGTGGAAAAAAATAAGTTAAAATGGTAACAAGTCGTACGGCGAGAGTATTCCCTCTTGCTCCGTGACTCTCAGTTTACCATACTTAATTGTCGACGATACGAAGGTATCATTTACTCCTTGACGTAGGTATACAAGTTCTACCGATGTTAGTTTTGTAAAGATAAATACATCCTTCTCTTACTGCCCGTCCATGAGGAGAATCCAATAGTTTTCATTTGAACTGGGCAATGTGTGGATAATGAAATACATTAATACAGGAAGTCCTGATTTCTGAATAAGCGCGAGGTAAGTTTTTTTTTTACAAGCAATCATTTTTATTCACATGTACATATACAGATGTTGTATCAAAAATACATGGTGAATCCCACATAAGATAAACTTGTGCGTGGGCTTCAGTTAACGTAAACGGAACCTAATTCAGTCGTGTGGATTTCTGTGATATGTACAAGAGCGTCCAACTAGTCGGCTTCTGACAATCCGATTATTCCCGCCTCACCCCAACATTGTTCACGTTTGTGTGTATTTGGAAATAACTTAAAGGAACCAAACACATGATAGACGCATTCGAGAGTTGGTCAATTTCACTGTTGTATAACACAAACTAGCCGCTGGGATGTTAATAATGCTCAATAATTCATCAATGGTACAAGAATTTACCAGACGTTATTCTCTCACCCGTAAGTCGAGCGTAAAGATCGAGTAGGATTTACTGTTGTCAGGAAAAACGTACGACTGCACATCTTGCAGGGTATATTCGGAATACCAGGATGACTGAATAAGACGTATTTAATGTATTTTAAGTGAATTTTTGTATTCTAGATTCCGAAACATAATGGAGGACCTATCAGTGATCAAAAGTGAGCCGGAAGGGTGGACACAAACAGATGACCTGGCTGACATTGTAAGTGTATTTTATTTCCACATATTGTGTAACATTGCAAACTTAGATTAGATTATATTTGTATGTATCCATTTGATCAATTACATGTATACAATACATTTTTGATGTCCAAAAGAAAACTTTGTTGTATTTAGCAAGTTTATTAGGTACGGTACTGTTAAGTTAAATGGAACTTGAACTTAATAGTTACTCCCAAGCAGTAGGCTAATTATTAGACATACATAATTTGTTTGCAATTGTGGACACTGTTCATGGTGGCAAATTACAATAACTAACTTACCGGTACGGTACACAAACCAATTCATTCATACAACCACAAAAATTTTAGAAAATAAGTATGAGTTGCTAAAAGAAGATACCAGTAATCATAATAATAATTATTCTAATAATAGAAATAAACATAAAATACTAATCATTTACACTTTCTTCCATTCTTCAACTTATGCACTGTACATCACTGTCTCCTGATCTGGTGCTTTCTCACCGACTCCTTGAATTTACCAACATCAGAAGGCAAAGGGCTGAAAATGCCCCCTGGCAAACAGTTCCAATCTACTTCGCCCCTCGCACTGAATGAATATTTGCTCCAGTTACTATTCCACTGACTTAATTTTAATTTACAAGAATGACTATATCTGCCCATATATGACCCTTTCTTTCCCAATCTCCCATGAATGTCTTCCCATGCAATTTCCCCTTTGTAAGCTAAGAACATACGCCCTAGTCTTGCTCTTGAATGTCTACGAGCCAGACTTTCCCAACCCAAATCCTGAATCATTCCATTCACACTACTTGCCAACCTGTGGTCTTTCATTACATACCTGGCGGCCTTCCTTTGAACCCCTTCCAATTCCTTCATTAGGTACATTTGGTAAGGATCCCTCACTCCCCGAGCGTATTCCAGTAGTGGACGGACAAGGGACAGTTATGCCCTTTCCCTGATCTTTCTGCAAGCTCCTTTAAACACTTGCATAACCATATGTAGCGACTCGTAAGCTTTCTGCACTATTTCTCCCATAAGCTTACCCCCAGTGCAAATTCCCCCCCCCCTCTCACAGTTACTCCTAAATACCTTCATTTGTCCCAAATATAACTCTATTTTCACCTACTGAATATTCAAAACCAATCTGATTTCTTTTATTGACAAATCTCACAGCCTGACATTTCTTTGAATTTATAATCGTATCACTTTTATCCGCCCAGCTTTGTATTGCCGCCAAGTCCCTCTGCAATATGCTGCAGTCATCCTGGTGATTTATCCTCCTGTAGACTACTATATCATCAGCAAATAATCTTATCTGGGATGCTATTTTAACTCCTATGTCGTTTAGGTAAATGAGAAATAGTAAAGGACCCAATTTACTCCCCTGAGGTACCCCCTCTCCACCCTAGACTGTTCTGACACTGACCCACCAACCCTTACCCTCTGACTTCTTCCCTTCAAAAACGATCTCACCCATTGCACTCTCCTGTCCAATCCTATAACCTCCATTCTCCTTAATAGAATACCATGATTGACCCAATCAAAAGCCTTTGATAGGTCAACTGCAATGCAGTCAACTTGACCTCTATTATCCAAGGCCTCACTGATATCCTGCTGAAAGCCTGCTAGCTGCGATTCACACGAAAATCCCTCTCTGAAACCATGCTCTTTATTTGCCAACCACCTACTATTCCCTAAGCATTCCCCTATGTAATCATTCATAATTGCCTCAAAAATTTTGCATATAATACATGTTAGGCTGACAGGTCTGTAGCTGACACTATCCCCTCTTTCCCCTCTTCCTTTATATACCGGAACTACCAACGCCTGTTTTTAGTCCTCCGGCACTACCCCATTATTTAGACAATAATCAAACATAATTCTTAAATAAGGCACAATGTTCCATCCCATAATCTTTAACAATTCCCCATTCATCCCACCTACCCCTGCTGCTTATCTTGACCCTAATTCCCGTATTCCATTATATATATCCTTATTTACATAACTTAATTTCTTACCCTCAATAACCTGCTCTACTCCCTGATCCTCATTTCCCTCCCCTGTAATTCCTACCACCTTACCATATACCTTATTAAATGTCTCAGCCTTCTCCCCATCTTCCACCAGCAGTGTTCCATCTTCTCCCTCGATATCAGATATGCGGCCTTGAACTACTCTTACTTTCCTGAAATAGCCATACATATTCCTCCACCGTTCCTTGAAAGTTATCCCCCCGCTAACTAGCCTACCCATAAAATGTGTCTTAGCTAATATCTTAGCTCTGTCCAGTTCCCTCCTTAACCCCTTTAATTCTATTCAGTGGCCTATCCCCTTCCCAATCTTATTGCTTTCTAATCTACATTTCTTATTTAATCTTCTTACCTCCTTATTGTAATAAAGTGGATCAGTAGTCGCCCCAACTTTTTTAAATGGCACATGTAATTTCTCACAATCCATAATTATTGTTTTCAAACCAGCCCACAGTCTATCTACATTTCGTCCCCTCTCTGTCCACTGATTTAAATTTTCAGCTAAGTAACTACCAATCTTTTCTTTATTAGCTTTGTAGTACTGTTTTACCAATCTTGTCTCCCTCTTGATCCGCCTCTCAAAGCTAACTTTACCTCTACTACAACAGCCTTGTGGTCACATATCCCTTCAATGATCCCTGATTTGACCCAAATATCCTCAGACTTTATCAAAAATACATCCAATCAGCTGTTCCTCCTAGTGCATCCCTCGGTAACTTGAACAAAGCCCCCCTCCCATATGATTTTGTTGGCCAGCAATGGATAATGTTCTTGAGAATAAGCCCTACCCTCCCCGTTCACTCCTGGCCTATTAAAATTACTCCCAACAATTATATTTCTTCCTGCCCTGTCGGCCTCCATAGCATAATTTACTAAAGTTGTTCCTAAATTTACATCCCTTTCCCCATCTTCCTGTTCTATATAAACCCAAAATGTCTACCATATCTTTAAAACCAACACTAACCCCCATAATCTTATTCTCCTCATCTGTAAAAACTAGGCGACTCCTAAATATATCCTTAACTAATATAAATACCCTCACCTCCCATGCTTCCCCTGTCCCTCTTTTATACCCTATAACCCATAGGAAATACCTCTCCTTCCACAACATTATCAACTAGCCATGACTCAACACCGATGATAACATCTGGATCATATATTTCCACCATGGTCCCAAATGTTATGCCCTTTCTGACTACACTAGGACAGTTTACCAGAAGGCATCTCAATCCTCCTTTATTTTCTTCACAAAATTGAGATTGTTCACCTCTTACATAACTTCTCTGTTTTTTGGCAAGCTCTTGGCTATTCTTTCAAAGAGTAGCCCTAATTTCACAGAGCCCCTTCATTTAAATGTAGGCATTTCCACCTCAAGTCACAGTTTTGAACCTATACCCCTGAATTTACAAATATCGTCCCCTCTTCTCCACACACTCCATCAATGTATCATGGATCTACATCCCTTCTAAGCAGTATGCCGCTCACAACAACGGACGTTTTAGGATATTTCCTCCTACATGTCCTGATCAGATTTTTCATGTCATTTCCAATTGTGTCTGGAGTACCACTGCTTCTAACATTGTTTGCCCTACATGAATGACCATCAAGGCTACATTACTTTCTCCGTCCATGGATTCCACCTGCTTTCTGATCTGCCCCGTATTCCGGGGAAACAAATTACGCCAGCTTTTTCTACTCGAAGCCGCCTGATTATCGAGTCTCCAACAGTGATCGATTGAGGTCCCTCTTCCGTTTCCCCGCAATGGTCGTTTGAAACAACCGCATCACCAGCTCCATGAACCATCTTCGGCCGTTCGTTCATGTTCTCTGCCTGCCAATTACGTCCGATTACCTGCTCAGTCAGATAGTTGACGCCCCTGTCTGCAGGAACCTGAACTACACGCTTCGGCGCTTGTAGCTTGGATCCTTCCTCAATACACCCATCCAATACTGCCCTCTGCCCGTCAAGTACTGAACTTGCATTTAAATTTGACGATTCACATTTTGCTATTATTTCACACATGTATCTAGTTTCCTGTTTCATACGCTCTAACTCTGCCACTACATTGTCGAACTCCAATTTAAACAGCCTAAGGACCTCGTCCCGACTTTCGATCTCCGTATTCAATGTTTTGCACTCACTACTCATATAAACACCAGGCATGACTGCCAGGCCCTGCACGTTATTCACTTCGACAACCCTAGCAGACGATCTTGTCGCCATTTGCCCGGTATTCTTTACTCGAGGGTCACAGTTCCCGCAGATGACACCATTCGGGTAGATTTTTCTACACTTCGTGCACAAAGAATTATGAATTTTCGATTCACTTTCCGCACATCGCTCTTGACCATTCACTCCGCTCGCCATCTTGCTCAGTTCTGTTTAGATAGAGGTCATATTCTGTTTATACTTTTATGTTGATTCATACTTGTGTATCACTTCCCAGGAGTCAAGCGAGCAGTTACCCGCTGATAACCTGCTGGTTCAGTCTGGAGATATGTTTGAAGATAACAGTATGGCTATCAAAGAGAAATATCAGATACAGGTGATATTAAGTTTTGCATTTCCTCTCCTAATAATATGTTCAATTTTATTGTTAAACTTAGGTTTGAAGTTTTTAATACTCGGTGACGGTTTTCATTTCAACAGTTAACAGTAACTATTGACAACTCAGGTGCACACTGGTTCCCCTGGGCCCTGTTGTAGATCACATGCTATGTTAACAATAGCTAGGTAATGTTATTGCATTGATAATACATGCACTCTGCAGGTATCCTTAGGCCCTATTGTAGGTATAGTATCGTATGGCCTCGGGTGCCGGGTGCTAGCTTTGATATTTGTTGCCCAGAGAGCAGCTTACATGTCGAATTTGGTGGTTTCTTGTGGCGCTATGAAAGTCAAGGAGGTTAGTTATGTAAGCTCCTTGACACTAGAGCACTTTCAGGTAGAGAAAGGAGGAACTTTGTGTTGGCGGAAAATCGCGAGATTAATTTTGCCATTATGAACACGGCCTATTGAATTCAAATGGGTTTCTTAACAAGCATGCCGTGGATTTTTGTCGCCTTTTAAAGAAAATCACTTACCACGACCAGGAGTGAGCCTTCAAGCTTGGGTTGGTAGTATGGCACGATAACCACTCAAGATCCTATTGTAGGTGAAGGCACTTTAAGGGCACAATTAATACTCGATAATGCGTTGTCGATATGTGAAACCTAAATCTGCTTCTGTTTGTTTTTCTTAGAGCTTAGACACAACTGGGGGATTGGGGAGGACTGACACTCAAATTCTAGATGATGATGATGATGATGATGATGATGATGTGGTTGTTGTTCTAAGGGGCCTGACATCTAGGTTATCACTGATATTCAAGCTCTAGCTGGTTAGTTCCTTATTTCGCCGTCAGTTACGATATATGTAATGATTTACTATCTACCTTATGTTTCACAGACATGTGCTAACCAATAACACCACAAACGGCTCACTCCTGAGGCAGATGTTTGTCAATTCATGATATAAGGAAGGAGCCTGAGGGTCGGTCTATTCTGTAGATATACAACCTTACCTTTACCCTCACCAAGAATGCCTCCAGTATATACATAGAATATATAGTGTAACTCCTCAGGGGTTCACAGCTAGTAGTAGACATATGTGATCACTGCTGGGCTGGACATTGGTTTTACTTTCTTTCGCCGGAATCTTCTCTTACATCTTTCCTTTCGACCTCCCAGGTTTATTTTAGTGTAACCTCAGTGGAAATAAGGTGCCTTAATAATCCCACCTTAAGTGACCCTTATCTAAACTTTCCTAATACCTTCGATTTTAGGGTGTCACACAGGGGGGTCTTCTCTCTTTAGCAAGTGGGAGTGCATAGCAATCCTATGGCCGATCCGGAGTCGATAGAGTACCACAGCTTCCTACCGGATAGATCGAAAGGAAGATTTCCACACCTTCGTTGTCTCCTTGATGCCTCTCAGTTTGTTGGGCAGAGGCGTGGCACGCCACACTTCCTCCCAATGCGGCAGGATCGAATGTCGCATACATCACTAGCAGGGACCTTATACGGTAGCGAGGGCAGTGCGACTGCCTCTCTCGCCGCCTGATCCGCTAGCTCGTATCCCGCAATACCAATGCGGTTGAGAAGCCACACAAAGGTCACCCCGGTTCCAGCGTTACACGCACTGACTAGCAGGTCGTGCATAATCTGGACCAGCGGGTGCTTCGGGAAACACACATCAATCGCTTGCAGCGCACTAAGAGAGTCCGTACCCACAAGAAAGTGCTGGTGATCGTCTGATAACGTGTACCGCAGAGCCTCTAAGATGGCATAGAGCTCCGCAGTGTACATGCCACCGGCCTCTGGAAGTGAAATGAGAAACCGACGATCCTCAAATACAAATGCACAGCCTACTTTCTCGTTGACCCTCGAACCGTTCGTGAATAGAAGCCCTGATCCTGGATACCGGCCCACCACGGACCGGAACAGCCTCCGATGGACAGAGGAGTCCGACTTAGGGCCGGTGTGCAGATCGGGGATGATATCAGGGCGAGAGAACATCCACGGAGGGGCCTTGCTAGGTACTCGGACGATACAGGAGACACAAGGAATACGGAACTGCCGATAGGGGTCATCCAAGCGATTACCTGCTGGCCGAGTAGCTCGAACGAGCGTACCATACAGCCAGCGATTCATATTATGAAACAAACATGGGTAACTTGGATGAAGTGGCATAGGTCAGCGGCACTTGTTGGTGCCAAAGTTGTAAAGGTGGTACACCAGCCTCAGCGAGCAAGCTGACGACTGGGCTTGTCCGAAGAGCTCCAGTTGCCAGCCTCACCCCACCGAGGTGGACGCTATCCAGTTTATCAAGTACTGACTTGCGGGCCGAAACATATGAGACACTGCCATAATCGAGACGAGACAAAATCAGTGCCCTATGAAAACGTATTAGCACCGTGCGGTCCGCCCTCCACGATGTGCCGCTAAGAAATCTCAACATGTTAACCTTATTAGCACAGGCAGTTTTCAAACACCGCACGTGTGGCTCTCATGTTAACTTCTGATCGAAAAGGAGCCCAAGGAATCGGTACATAGTATCAACAGGCAAAGCTGCTCTACCTAGATAAAGTGCAGGACCGGGATGGAGAGTGCACTTTCGGCAGAAATGGATAACCGAAATCTTAGCGGTTGAAAACCGAAATCTACGTTCTGACGTCCAGCGACCTACTCACCGAATAGCTTGCTGCAGCTGTCGTTCAGCGACGGCCATATTTTTTGCACTATAATGTAGATCTAGGATGAAACTGGAACAAGTTCAGCATCTAAAATACCTTGGATACATACTTCATCATAATTGGAATAATGCTATTGAAATTAGATCCCTTATTGAACAGGCAAGAGCTGCATTTGAGAAAATGAATTAACTACTCTGCATCAGAGACTTTAATATCGCTCTTCATCTCCGTTTACTTCGATGTTACATTTTCTCTATCCTGATGTATGGAGTTGAATCCTGGACCCCCACGGAGAACACCTGTAAAAACCTTCAAGCCTTTGAGTTGTAGTGCTACAGACTCATGCTCATAATATCATGGATCGATAAAGTATGTAACACCGAAGTGCTCGAACGCCTGCACAAAGACTTGGAGGTCTTACATACCATCAAAAAGTCCAAGCTTCAATACTTTGGTCATATGATTCGTAATGATAAATACACTCTTCCTCAGATCATTATTGAAGGAAAAATTTAAGGTAAGAGAGGCCGAGGAAGGAGGAGGATATCCTGGCTAAGGAACCTACGTGAATGGTATGTACTCAACACTCCTACATTGTACCTAGTTGCTAAAAATAAACAACACTGTTGTGGGCATACTTTGAATTACGATGTGTAAGGTTTCCTTGGGGAATGGCAGCCCAGTCTTGTTCAGAGTGATACGGAGAAGCTGTCCTAAACTTCAATGTAGTTTTATTGATTGGGATATCGTCTGACTTGTATTTTCATTTTGTTTAACTTCTGTTACTTCACTATTCCACATTCCCCAGGTAACATTGATTAATATCAGTAATTTGCCTGGCATGCTCAACTCACTATTTAGTAATATTCTAATTCTAATTTCCATCTTCTGCAAACTTTGATGTAACTATTTTCATTTAAGTGTAATTTTTAGGAAATCTGCTGCACCCATTACTTTCCCACATAGGAGGAGTTGTTCCATTTTCTTACTTATCTTTATGTCTTGTTTTTATGAACCCCCTTAACTATCAAATCATCTCTCACTTTTCTCTTATTGTGAATACTTCATGGTCTGTTATTTATAGCGAGGGTTGTTTATGTAAAGATCAACTGAATACTATAAAATTGAAGATACAAAATAGACCTCACATGTCTGGCATTTCTTTTTGTGATGATAGAAGAAATAACTGCAATTAAGTGCACAAATAGGCCTACCGATCTAGGCCGTCTATGTTGTATTGTGCTTGGAAGGAATGAAAGGAAATGGAAACCAAATAAATGTTATCTTGTTCTCAGATTCCCGTAGCGTAAATTGTGCAAATCATATGAAATATATATTTCCACCTATGCAAAGAAACATATTTGTGAAACAAGTCATTTCTCTGCAGGTTGATGCTCATCCTAGCAGGGATATTAACATTCAGTCATGTCCCACATCGCAGCTTGTTCCATCCAATAAAGCAGAAAGCCCTACACCGGAGATTGTTCCTTGCATCAAAGTAGAATCAGCATCTTCAGTTGTGAAAAGAGTGAGTGCCTTACCGAATTAATGCTCCATGCCTCTTTAAAAGGCATGATCTGTTCATCTCATCACCGAAAGGTATTTAGGCATTCCAGAATTGTATTTTCACAACTGATGTATTGATGACAAATGTTAGGTTGTGTATTGTACAGAAATCACCAACCTTTTGATCAAAGGTGCAGTGATAAAATATCTGTCCCATGCCGGACGTGAACCAGCGTCCGCTGGCTTCGTACTCTGTTGCTCTGACCAATGCACTTACACCTGGAAAATCCATGCCTTTTGTAAATCAATTGTAAACCCTCGATGTATTGGATGAGCCTACATATTGCCATGTGGTCTGCTGCAGCCTGTGGAGTTATTTTTAGCCTATAAATCTTACCGTTTCCCTCTTTAAGGATTAATAACAGAATTCAAAGATTATCTCTCCTAGGAGCTCACAACTTGTAGGTCGTGGCTTAAAACCAACGAGGCCCATCTGAGACTTTAATTTGTTCTTCTCATTTGTACTCGACCTTTTACTTCCTTCTTTTCACCATTTCATGGTCAATACTTGCCGAGTTCAAATCCCCATGGTATGAGGGGTGTTATTTTCATTTTGCCTGTATTAAATGCGAGTCACAGAAGCCTCCGTGGCTTAGGCGGCAGCACGCCGGCCTCTCACCGCTGGGTCCGTGGTTCAAATCCCGGTCACTCCATGTGAGATCTGTGCTGGACAAAACGGAGGCAGACAGGTTTTTCTCCGGGTACTCCGGTTTTCCCTGTCAAAATTTCATTCCAGCAACACTCTCCACTATCATTTCATCTCATCTGTCATTCATTTAATCATTTCCCCAGAGGAGTGCGTCAGGCCTCGGCAGCCGGCACAGTTCATATCCTCGCCGCTAGATGGGGGCTTCATTCATTACATTCCTGACCCGGTCGGAGACTGGAAGCAGGCTGTGGATTTTCATTTTCATTTTCAAATGCGAGTCACAATGTGGTAGGTTTACATTAAGCAAGGTTTAGTGGCCAATAAGCCAGATGTTCGGCACCTTAAAACAACAATTATATTCATCATCATTAAGCGAGTGTTTTCATAATGAAATGCTTGCTAATTTGTTACTTTCCTGAGTACCATTCATGAAATCATTGTAAACTGCACTCAAGTGTCGGTAAACCTGTCTCAGTAGCATCTACTAGATTTGAATTTTCTTGCTGTTTGACTATGTATCCATATCACGTTGACATGGTGACCTAGCAATGGCTGTCATAGATCAACAGGGTTGCCATCTGTGAGTGGGGAAAATGTCCAGATTTCCCCCAAAATTCCCCAGATTTGTTGACGTTCTGTTAGGCTGACTTTGCAAGAAAAATGAGCTTCCCTGGTGACTAAGTAACAACTGTCTTCGATAATCAGGGTTTCCAACTTGTGAGTTGTGAAATTCGCCTAGATTTCCTCCATAAATCCCACAGAATAAATTTTGTTTTCATTTGGCTCCCTCTATAAACAAAACAGACTGCCGCGGTATCTTCAGTGGCCATGATGGTTGTCATAGTTACCTGACACATGGTTTTAGTGACGTTGGTATGACAGAGAGATTTTCCTAAAAGCTCTGTCCATGGGAGACTACATTTGTCATGACTTAACAAACAAGTTGTTTCTTGTTTTCTTGATTTGCGACAGTGCATGACGTCACGATATGATAGTGTCCAAGCTGTTTCGTGTGAGACGATTTACTTGGGGATGAGGTTGCGGAAGAACATGGTCAAGCATTTGGTTCTTGACTACAGTCTGAAAGAAAGTAATTAGTCACCATTCAGATTGTCCTCACTGGGCTGACTACCATGTTAAAGGAGGAGGGTTGACCATGTTAGGGTTTAGTGGCAAACTATGTTGCTTTTAGATTGTCCTCACGAGAGTAAATACTGCGTTAGAGGAAGAAGTTTGACAATGTTAGGGTTTAGTGGTCAATCTTTGTGGTTCTCGGCAATAGGCTAGGAGAAAAAAAAATCACCTGGTTTGTAGATTGTTATAATAGGCAAAGATATTAACCAGTGGTATTGTTGCATACATTGATCTGTACTGACTTGTATCAGTTTATTCTTAAATATAGATTCTTGTCAATGCTCATTGAATACATATTTAATCATATCATACTAATATATAAAAATGAGATGGTGTGTGTGTGTCTGTCTGTCTGTTACTCAATAACGCAAGAACCACTGGTCCGATTTAAATGAAATTTTGCATGGATGTAGCTGATTTACCAGGTTTACATATAGGGTACTTTTGATTTCGAAATTTTGTACTGTTAAAAAATGGCGACCATTTTAGTGACGTCACTACACCCTTTGGTTTCAAAATTTCATACTTCCATATCAAATAAGAAGAGAACGGTAGGAAATAGCAAACTTTTGATGGCACATACGATCTTTGAAATTTAATTTCCTATCCGAAAGGTCCTTATCACTGTTCGTGTATCTCCAACGGTTAGCGAGTAAAACCCACATATGTGACGTCACTACACCCTTCGGTTTCAAAATTTCATGTTTCTATTTCAAATAAAAAGAGAACGCTTAGGAATAGCAAACTTTTGATGGTAAACACGGGCTTTAACATTTAATTTTCTATCCGAAAGGTCCTTATCACTTTTCGTATATCTCCAACGGTTAGCGAGTAGAACCTAAATTTATGCCATAAAACACGGTCAACACTGAGCGGTGCAGTATATCTCTCTCTCTATATAAATTAAAGTTTGTCTGTTTTTCTCTGAATTTCTACGGAAATTTGAGTTATTTACGCGTTTCAGACTGTTTTATGATGGATGCGTGCGAAAATATGTTTTTTGTCTGTCTGTTTGTTTGTTTGTTTTTCTGTGGACATCTTTGTTCCCTTATAACTCGAGAACGGCTGGGTGTACCAACGTAACATTTGGTACAGATATCCATCAGAGGCACGACACTTATCATTGATGTAACTCTTCTCCGTACCTCTCATAAAAGGGGGCCTACCCCCTTAAAATACATGCTGAAATAGGCGTAGAAGGACGTGACAAAGCTCATTTTCAGCCCCTCAATGTGAGAAACAAAACTCGGGTCCCCGAAAACCACATTTTAAGGCCCTAAGACCATCCTTTTTTGAGATATTCCCAGAAAACTAATTTCATTTAATAAACTAATGAACGAATACAAGCCAGTAACCATGGCAACAGATTCTCAGAGGTCCATCTATTGCTGTAAGACGCAATGCAATTCCATTAATTACATTAGTGTGAAAATTTGCAAACGGCTAGAAGGTTATCACGGAACCAAATTAAGCCGTAAAATTCATCAATACGAATAATGCGCTTAAGGGGACCAAGGGGTACTCTAGAATTTTTTCACTCGATTTACACCTGCTGGTGTGGTACGGCAGGTCTATTATATTCTTATCCCCATATTATTCATTCATTCATTTCGTATAGGCCATCTATGGATCGCGTCATTCCAACTGTTTCCTACTGGCTTTGATGTTTGCCCGGTACGCCCGCATTCGTTCTTGGTGGACTTCCTCCCGTTCCTGGGCCCAAATCTTTCCCGTTTTCAGCTTCAGTTTTTCTTGGAAACCTTCGCAAGCTAGAAGTTTCCTTTTGAGAGGGGCGCGCTCCTGAATGTCTGTTGGTGTAATGCCCACTTCTTTCAGATCTTTATTCAGTTCTATGAACCAGGCCCATTTTGTTTTCCTCTCCTGAAAGTAAGTTATGTTGCGGTTGGTCACTCTCGCTGGGATCATTCGTTTCACATGCCCAAAAAATGGTATCCTTCTCTTCCGGATGACGTTACTTATCTTCCCCACATGAGTATATAGTTCATGGTTATGCCGTCTTCTGTATTCCCCATTGTCTTTGATGGAACCCAATATCTTTCTCAAAATTTTCCTTTCTTTGGCCTCCAGTTTCTCGACCAAGCCTTTTTTGTTCATCGTGAGGCATTCAGAAGCATGCAAGACCTCTGGACGGATGACACTGCAGTAATGTTTTAATTTTGCGTTGAGGGATATTGACCTTTTCTTATAGATGTCCTTAGTTAAATGGTAGGCCATTTCCATTTTGCTCAAGCGTGATGTGAATGCTTCTTTCTCTGATAATATCCCTTCCCTGACCCGTCTTGAAAAGAAAAGTACATGGCCATTGGCTGCATTAATAATAAAAAAAATAGGTGTTATAATTTCTCCCTATATTTTATTATTATTAGTATTATAGTATGGCGTACAACGACGAGACAAATCCCCTCGGTGCCAGAAACAAAACTCGGGGGCCCTAAAGGGTCCTCGAAAACTACATTATAACTAAATCCAACAGTTCCTGAAATATTCCCAGAAAACTAATTTAATTTAATTTAACAAACTAATGAAGGAATGCAAATCGGTAACCATGAGAACATTATCTCAAGGGGTGGCATACAACTTTCCTTCTATTTCTGTAAGAAGCAATGTCACTCCATTTAGTACATTTCTGTGAAAGTTTGCAAATGGCTATGAGGTTATCACGGAACTAACTTAGACTGTATAATTCATGAATGCAATTAAGGGGGTCAAGGGGTAACCTAGAACTTTTTCATGCAATTTTCACGTTCGACATATAGTACAGAAGGTGTATTATATCTCCAAACAGCAACATTATTTTCAAAAATTCCTGAATTGAACCAGCATTTTTTGCGGCTTTTAGGAATTTGGGCAATTTGAGGCTAAAGAACCTGAATTTTCATGCACCACAAGTCTTTATAATGTATGAAAGGGGTCTTCCTGTGTATGGGCACCTAGCACAACGTAGAGGGTCAGTTTTTATGAGACCTGTATTGCGTTTAGTATACAAGGCTTTCAATTCTATTTCACGTCAGGAAGTACACGTTAGGTGAATTTAGACTGAGAGCACATTTTAACCTTTTTTTTTTGTCGACATACGGGTTCATCGTAAGGATGATTTTGTTTGATACTTTGAGGTAGATATACCCATATTTGGATATCTGGGTAATATGTTGTAGACAATAGAATTGTCTGTCTTTCTGTGTATCTTTATGTACGCCTATACCTCGTGTTCGGATGCTTGGTGCATCATAAAATTAGGTATGGTAACCATGAGAGTCAATCACTGTACTTTTCATACAGTAGAAGGGTGGATATAGAGAAAAACTTCTCAATACCTGCTAAAATAGGCGAAATATAAAAATTATCCTAGAAGGACGACCAAAGCATATGTTGCGCTTCTCAATGTGAGATACAAAATTCGGGAATCTATAAAGGGTCTCCGAAAACTACATTTTAAGGGCCTTAAATTAACAGTATGTGTGATATTCCCAGAAAAGTAACTTCGTTCTGATAAACTTGAAGGAATGACAAACCGCTAACCATTGCAACAGTAGCTCAATTGATAATGTCTGGTGTTAACAACGAACACCGTTCGAAGAACGGGTACTTCTGCTAGTACCATATAAAGTTTACAATTAGCATGTTTAAACATACAATGTTCAGCATATTAATTAATTAATTAATTAATTAAGTAAGACTTAAAACTAAAAATATTATAATAAAATATTCTAGTCTGTATAATATGTGTACATATAATATAACAACCAGTGATGGACGAAGCAAAGAGGATATAAAAATAGGTAAGGACAGTCAAGGAGAGCATTTCTACAGAAATTGAATCCGTTGACGGCAAATATAGATTTAGATATTAAGAAGTCATTTTTGAAAGCCTTTGTCTGGAGCGTGGCACTATATGGAAGTGAAACTTTGACTGTTGGAGGAGAATTGAAACATTTCAATTGTGGTGGTACTGGAGAATGATTAAGTTCAAATGTGTAGATAGGGTTATAAATGGAGAGGTATAACAAGGATTGGGAGAGGAGAGATGTTTCTGGCAACTACTAATGAAGAAAATAGATAGGTTGGTAGGACACATACTAAGACACCAAGGTATAGCAAAGTTAGTTATGGAAGGAAGGGTTGAGGATAAGAATTGTAGGGGTAAAGCAAGGTTAGAGGATGTTAAACAGATTGCCTTGGATGTTGGGTGTGGAAGCTATGTAGAGATGAAATTATTAGCCCAGGACAGGGAGGCATGGAAATCTGCAGCAAACCAGTCAGTAGACCGAAGACTCAAACAAGAACTTCAGTCAACAAAACTTGTATAAAACACTTACGACACATTGTAATAACTTATGTTACAAAATTCAATGAAATTATATATGTGATGACAAACTTTTACATGTGGTAATTAATACATGTTAGAGTAAATTAAATAATGAGTAGTCTAAAACACAGGTACCTATTACAATCCTTGTGATAATATTGTTGCTGGTACGGATTTTGCTGTCTACTAAAATTCACCCTAAAATAGCTTCCTTAACAAGAGCAATGGTTGGCATTCATGAGGGAGTTCCATCATCTCAATTATCTTCTACAACAGTTTTGAAAGCGAAGATGGGTCATGATCGTGAAACTAACGGTCACATAAAACTTCATGTTTCCTTTATACTTTTTAATGAGTCTTCCGATGTTGAAATAACGAGTGGGAGTAAAAGTTGTGATATGTCTTTTGATCTTCCTCTGGGTCATAAGCAATTGTTTTTGAGTAGCTGAAAGATTGTTTACCAGTTCAGCCTCAGTGTTACTTTCACTCACTAAATTCAATCCCATTTATTTTAGCAAAAGAAATAAGAATTAACTAATTAAAATGTTGTTGGTATATTTATATTGAGATACAGTATAGTATTGTGTGTTAAGGTAAATATTGTGTATGGTAATTCAGAGATATAGCCCTGGACTTCAACAAAGGTTAGTTGTATAGAGAACCATCTGGCGCACGCTTCTTCATACGTAGTATAATTGTGATATTGGCTTAAATTTATTCCAGGTATGTCACTACCTCAGAAGTAATCTAATAATAATTTTTCCATAATGAGCTTGATACAGTTCATTTACACTGCAAAAGTTGGCATGAAGTTAAATAATTGCGTCAGGAAATTACGACTTACCACCAAATGACGGCTCTGCATTACTTGTGTTATTTAGTTGTAAATACTTAAATATGGTTGGTGTTCTATCAGTGCCAGACGGTGCCATATGAATAACAATAATTTGAAATTATGTGGCAGGTGAGTGATATTTTTCACAAGTAGAAGGCTTTCTAGCGTCATAAGAAATGCATAATACAGCAAAGCCCTTCTAAGTTAGACATCTATGGTTCGTTGGAAATGTGTCCAATGTAGTGGGGTGTCCAATATACATGGTGTCTTTTCCTGAAGTAGAATACCACTGACAGGAGTATTCTTAATTTTACAGCAGGGAAAAAAATCTAGCACTTTATGATGAAGTTCGTGAGGGGTTCGACAAACTCCTTTTGCTAGGACACTATAGTTATTTCCCTGGATTGTATAATGGCAATTCTGTTGTTATTTATGTTAGTTACAGTAGATTTCGAAATGCCATGCTCTTCAGTCAGTTCCCTGCAGCTTTCGCCATTGGAGAGATGGTCATGAACGTGTTTTTCTCCTCAATGGTTAATTCAACAAACTTGCGTTTACTCAGATTGAAGTGTACACTACTTCTACTACCGAAGCACTTCTGTGCAATACAGTAACGTCATCTAAATACTGCACTTGTTACTCAACCCTGTTTAAGCAGGAAGCAAAGGGAAATCCCACTCTTTTGCTTTTATTGCCCTGTCCAAACTATCATTTAAGGGCTGTTCAATGTTTAGAGCGGAGGGGTGTCCAATGTACAAAGGATTTTTAATATGCAAATGTATAGGGAATTTATTGGTGCATTCAATGTGTCCAATCAAAAGTTGTGTCCAGGGTATAGGGGTGTCCAAAGTGAGGGGTTTCACTGTACTTGGAATAGTTGGAAGAAACAGGAGTTTCACAACCACCAGAGGAAAGATGAAACAGTATGGGATAAACAATTTATCAGGGTTGCCAAGAGATAATAAATGTGGAAAATGATCGAGTTTTCTAATATTGTGGCCATGTTTGTATTTGCTAGACAAGCGTCTTTGTTTTCTTTCTCTTCTTTCTTTTTCCTATTCCACATTCCCAAAATATCATTAAATATTATCCATAATATACTAGGCTTTCTTGATTCCCAGTTTTACTAATTTTGTACATTGTAATATGGTGATGTCTCCATCATCTACAAAATTTGAATATTACCCCTTCAATTTAGAGTAATTCTGATAATGTCTGCTTTCTCATATAAGCAGCGATTTCCCTATGTTAATACATTTCTTAACGCCTTAGTTGTACGCACTGCATTGACCATCAAATGTTCCCTCCCAAATTCATTATTCTACATGTTTATTCTACAGAGAGAAATTATTTATATAGAGGTCTACTGAATATTATAATGAGGATGCTACCTTATAAAACAAACGTCTAGTAATTATTTTATTATGAGAACCTAAAGAAAATAACTTCCATTCTGTATGTAAATAGGCCTACTGATTTAGATCTTTCATGATGCATTGTATTTGAAAGAAATTCAAGAAAATGGGAACGACAGAAAAGTGTACTTCTTTTTTAAAAATTGTGTAAATTTATAAGTCATCTGTAAATTGTAATTCCATCTCTGTAAAGGAATATATTTGTGAAACATATTATTCCTTTTCAGGAAAACACTAACCTTACTGGGGATATTAAAACTGAAGAAAGTCCCACACCTGAGTTTGTTCCATGTATCAAAATGGAAACATCATCTTTTGATTTCAAAGAGGTAAGTTCCTTATCGTTTTACTGCTTAATGTCCTATTACAAGACTTGACCTGTTCTCATTGAACTGGAGGAACAACTCCTTCCATGGTAACTCTTGCTGAAAACTGCTTCCTTGTTCATCGCCTAGTCATGTCTGGTATTGTACGGCACTCGTGCTGAAAACTGCTTCCTTGTTCATCGCCTAGTCATGTCTGGTATTGTACGGCACTCGTGATGGAAACTGCTTCCTTGTTCATCGCCTAGTCATGCCTGGTATTGTACGGCACTCGTGCTGAAAACTGCTTCCTTGTTCATCGCCTAGTCATGTCTGGTATTGTACGGCACTCGTGCTGGAAACTGCTTCCTTGTTCATCGCCTAGTCATGTCTGGTATTGTACGGCACTCGTGCTGGAAACTGCTTCCCTGTTCATCGCCTAGTCATGTCTGGTGTTGTACGGCACTCGTGCTGGAAACTGCTTCCTTGTTCATCGCCTAGTCATGTCTGGTATTGTACGGCACTCGTGCTGGAAACTGCTTCCTTGTTCATCGCCTAGTCATGTCTGGTATTGTACGGCACTCGTGATGGAAACTGCTTCCTTGTTCATCGCCTAGTCATGTCTGGTATTGTACGGCACTCGTGCTGAAAACTGCTTCCTTGTTCATCGCCTAGTCATGTCTGGTATTGTACGGCACTCGTGCTGGAAACTGCTTCCTTGTTCATCGCCTAGTCATGTCTGGTATTGTACGGCACTCGTGCTGGAAACTGCTTCCTTGTTCATGGCGTAGTCATGTCTGGTATTGTACGGCACTCTTACTGGAAACTGCTTCCTTGTTCATCGCCTAGTCATGCCTGGTATTGTACGGCACTCGTGCTGGAAACTGCTTCCTTGTTCATCGCCTAGTCATGTCTGGTATTGTACGGCACTCGTGCTGGAAACTGCTTCCTTGTTCATCGCCTAGTCATGTCTGGTATTGTACGGCACTCTTGCTGGAAACTGCTTCCTTGATCATCGCCTAGTCATGTCTGGTATTGTACGGCACTCGTGACATTTGATGTAGGTTGCAAGTCAGCTGATGTGTCATGATTCTTTTTATTTCTTTCATATATTTGATCGTACGTCGAATATGTTATAAAATCAAGATGCCTATTTCTTGTGTGGCATTCGTATGCTCTAATAGGTAGGAGAAAAACTCACAAAAACTCCATTTCCACAGGTAAACAATGTCTCTGTGCAACGTAATAATTCTGTTAATTTCCAATGTTACGGTAGTTTTACGGTCTACTTTATTCTTTCATCATTCTTCCTTTTCACATGTCCATACCATCTCACTCTGTTCTGCTGCAGCTTATTATTCAGCTTCTGTACATTCACTTCCTATCGAATGTCTTCATTTCTCCCTCGATTTCTTCTATTCTGCACCATACTCCTCTGGAATTTCATTTCGGCTGCCTGCATTCTACTTTCATCTCTCCTGCTGTGTTTTGTGAAAAATATTTTGTAAAATATTGTATAGATTATTTGTCGAAAGAATGTTGTCCCTTCATTTTCAAAAGATGTGCTGGTACAAATATTGCGGGCCTAGGCGCTTGATACTCAATGATACATACGAGCCCTGATAGAAAAGTGTCCGACCCTTGAATGGGGAAAAGAAACTGTCATACCTCGAGCGTTGGAAACCTACTCACCCTCAAAGAAGTGTCCTTGGGACTCCACTCAGTTCTCCCAGCGGTGCGGCCATTTTTGGAAGCATTCCGAGGAAACTTCTTTCGGAAGGAGTTAAGCTCGGCTGTCGTTGCTGCCAAATTGTCCTCTCTTGGCTGAAAGCACGTTCTTTTCAATGGCCTCTTGAGTTTGGGGAACACCCAGAAGTCGCAGGGGGGCCATATTAGGAGAGTAAGGAGCCTGTTGAACGACAGGAGTCTGGGTTTTCGCCAAAAATGTCTGAATCAAGTGCGAGGAATGTGCTGGAGCATTGTCGTGATGGAGGCGCCAATTTCCTGTTGACCACACTGCGTCACCTAGGCGATGGTGGGCATCCCTGTAGTACTCTGTGGTGATTGTTTGACCCTGTGGTGCGTGCTCGTGGTGTACCACACCGCGGGAGTCAAAGAGAGCAGTCAACATCACTGTGACGTTGCTGCTCACGTGGCGGGTCTCCTTTGGTCTTGGTGACGAGGAATGCTTCGACTATGATGACTGGGATTTGGTTTCCGTGCACCCAGGAGTCGTCATTAGTTATTATGGTGTTCATGAAGTCTGGGGCACTGTTTGTGGAGTCCAGCATGTCCTGGAGACTTCAACACGAAGTTGCTTTTGCATCGCCGTCAGCAGCTTTGGCACGAATTTCGCCGCCGCTCTCTTCATAGCCAAATCTTTGGTCACTATGGAATGCGCCAAAAAAGTGCTGATGCCCACCTCTTCCGCAATTTCTCGGATAGTCACACGATTGTCCCACACCACCACAGCGTTCACTTTGGTAATCACCTGGTCATTTCAACAAAATGATGGCCGACCGGAGCGTGGCTCACTTTCCACCGATGTGCGGCCGTCTTTAAACCGGTTTACCACTCCTTAATCTGTGTGATGTCCAAAGCATCGTCACCGAAAGGCGTTTGAATATTCCGATTGGTTTCTACCTGACTGTCGCCCTGTCTATGGCAAAATTTGATGTAGTAGCGCTGCTCCAGTCGTTGCGTCATTTTCATCACAGTGAAAAACCAACAAGAGCAGTACACTTTACTTCAATCAAATGGTGCTTGCCAGCAACAGTCGCTATCGACAGGCGGGAAAAAATTCACACATGCGTATGGAGGTTCAAGGTCGACTAATGCTAGCGTGCTTGATTCAAATACATCAGGTTTTCGCAACAAAAAAAGAGCTTGACAACTTTCCTAACAGAGTATATCCTATCCTCTCTTCTGGTCTTACAGCGAAACATTTAAGAATAAATGTTCATTTTCCCACTATGCTTAAGGATATTATTTCCATTATGACAGTGATCTCACCATTGTCTATCACTCTACGATTCACTTGGTTTCTAAGGGAGTGATGGTTTGATGGTGTATTATAAGTTACAGAACCAAAGAGGTCATAGCGATCATCCGTGTTACTAAGATGTGATGGACGGTATGAGATTAGTGTCTGGTGGTTGTTAGGCGAAAATATTTCTACTTCATTTGAGCTGAGCTATATAATTATATATTTTGTTGTGTAAAATGCATTGGGTGATAGCAAGGAAATAATTTATTCCATCTTATCCCTAGGATATGAAAGAAGAAATCGAGATTGAAGAAAGTGATGCAAGTGGAAATCATTCGAATGAGTAAGTGGACGTCATAATGAGAAAAAGTGTTCTGCTTTTATGAATGCTTAACTGAAAATGTTGGATATGAATAAGGTTTCTTAGGAGCTAAAGATATTTATCTTATTGTAATTGCCATTGAAATTAATCTTCTCACTGGCTGTCGCATTATAGAAGTGGATGTTAATATTGATATTCTACAGTATTTAGCATACCACAAATTATCCGTTTTTTAAAATCGTGACTACACCTGTCTTAGACACGAAGCTTTAACAACCGCAATACGAACAATAACATAATCGACACATTGATCCTTTTTCACTGTGTCTGCAAAGTCGCTCCACAGCGAGTATCGTACCTTGCGGGACATGTTGGGTTGGCAGTACATTCATGTTATGTGGTTACCAGGAATACAATTACATTAAATTAAGTCATCATCATCATCATCTTCCTAGCATTAATCCCGCTTTATTGTAGGGTCTGCTTTTCTGCACTTTTTCTTCCATACTGCTCGATCTTGAGCGTCTCTAGTTGTGGCATTCACTAGTTGAATGTCCTCCCGCATAGTATCCAGCCAGCGTTTTCTCGGTCGCCCTCGTGGTCGTCGGCCTTCTGGACGGATGTCAAGTGCAGTTCTCGCAACTGAAGAGTGATTGCTACGCATTACATGGCCATACCAACGCAGACGGCTCTCCCGCATTTTTTCATGGATTGGAGCCACACCAAATGTAGCTCGAACATTGTCATTCCTGATGCGGTCCAGTCTGGTAAGTCCCTGTGTCCAGCAAATCATCTTCATCTCCATGACATGTAGTTGTTGTTTATGTCTCTTCGTTACTGGCCAGCATTCAGTACCATACAATGCTACTGGTCGAACGATGGTTCTGTAAATTTTCGACTTCAGATATATTGGCACATTCCGGTCAAAAAGGACTCCAGTAAGTTGGCGCCATTTCAGCCATGCAGCGTTGACTCTGTTTCGGACATCTGGGAGTGTTTGGCCATCTGAACAGATTAGCGTACCCAAGTATTTGAATACAGATGATTTTCGGAGATCAGTGCCATCAATGTGAATAGTTCCTTCACTTGATACTCCACACTCCATATACTCTGTCTTCCCAATATTAAGTCGTAGGCCACGGGTGTCTAGTGCAGTTTTCCAACATTGAACATGTTGTTCCAATTCTTGGCGAGACTTGCAGGCTACAATGATATCGTCAGCATAGAGCAAG
The DNA here is from genome assembly GCA_946902985.2 of Meconema thalassinum. Taxonomy (NCBI): domain Eukaryota; kingdom Metazoa; phylum Arthropoda; class Insecta; order Orthoptera; family Tettigoniidae; genus Meconema; species Meconema thalassinum. Next base: position 71,110,017 of record OX336393.1, on the reverse strand, counting down.
GTCCAGGGATGTGGTTGCAGTAGTTCGGCTGCGATGGTGTCAAGACAGATGATGAACAGGAGCGGGTAAAGAAGATGAACCCATAGAACATATGCTTCAGGTACCCCATGCTGTCGTAGTGCATACCATATTAGATCACGAGGTACCCTGTCGAAGGCCTTTTCAAGATCCAAGAAGGCTATATGGAGTGGTTTCCGCTCTTCTAGGTGCCTTTCCATCAAAAGACGAGCGGCGTGAATAGCATCGATTGTCCCTGTACCTTTCATAAAACCACACTGGTTTGGGGCAATCTTGATTATGTCACGAAGGCGTGTATACACGATACGCTCAAATATCTTCATAGTGTGGCAAAGCAGGCGAATCGGTCGATAATTTTAGCAGCTGTGCACATCTCCTTTACCTTTCCAAATTGGTATTGTTACACTGCTGAGCCAAGTAAGAGGAGCTTCGTTTTCATTGATGATCTTGTTGAAGAGATCTGCTAGAAACTGAGCTGCTTGTGATCAAAGCATCTTCCACACCTCCGATGGGAGATCATCCGGTCCAGTTGCCTTTCCATTTTTCATTTTCTTCATAGTGGTCTCCACTTCGGCAACCGTGATGGCTGGTACTGGACCAAGTACAGGATCCGCAGCTGGTAGTGGCGGATGCGGAAATTCTCCGTTGCTAATATTTTCGAAGTGCTGTTTCCATCGGTTAAGGATCTCATTAGGTTTCCGTAGAGGTTGTTGATTTTCATTCTTAATGATCATAACATGTCCAACATCTTGAGTGGAACGATGGCGATTTTTCGCCTGTCTGTAGATATTATTTGCTTCTTCTGCTGTGTTGAGCACTTCGTACATGCTCTTGTAATGGTCTGCTTTAGCCTTTGCCACTTCCTGTTTTGCCACCGACTTCAATCTTCTATATTGCTGACGATCAAGATCCAGTCCCGATTGGAGCCAGGTCTTATACGCTAACTTCTTCATCCTGATGGCATCATGGACATGAGAATTCCACCACCATATCTCCTTATTGATAAAACTGCGTCCAGGTTTTGATTTACCCATGATGTCAGTAGCACAAGTCTTAATATGTGTGGAAGCCTTTGCCCAGATTTCATCAACGTGTTGACCTTGTTCTGGCATAGATAAAAAACCTATAGATGTTTTCAGCTGGATGTGATGTTGTTTTAATTTCCACCATTTAATTAGTTCCGATGTAGATTTAAGACTTTTCTTGCCGAGATCAAGGCGAATCCTAAAATTCAGGAGAAGCAGATGATGTTGGGGTACAATAATGTCTGATGGTATGACTTTTACATCAGTGACAAACTTCAGATCACTCCTTCGTACCAACCAATAATCAATCTGCGTATTTCTTCCACCACTACTGTACTTAATGAGGTGCGATGGTCGCTTTTTGTAAAAGGTGTTAGTCACAGCCTCAGCAAATTCCAGGATTCTGTTTCCATCCTCATTTCGCTCTCCAAAGCCTTGTCCACCATGTACTCTGTCGAAACCATTTCTATTCCCTCCAACGTGGCCATTTAAGTCACCACCAATGAACAGGAGTTCTTCTTCAACAAACTGTAGGTAAGTTTCGAGGTTGTTCCAAAATTCATCCTTCTCATCATCCATGTACATTAAATTAAGTAATGAAATTATATATACTGTACTCACCACTATCACACTATGCTCCGTAAAATTTTCACCAGCATGGAAAACCTCTTCCAATAAAAAAAAAATCCTCTCGGCACGCCGGAAGGCAGAGGTAGATTTCACCGGACAAACAAGGGGATAGGCTATAATAGGCAAAACATGCAGGTTTTCGTAGAAGGATCGGACTTCATTTATTGCGAGAAAGTATTTTACGTTTGGAGCTTAATTAACTTTTTTTCGTCTTTCTTTGCCTATTTTTAACATTTTATTGTCTTATTGGGACGGTAACCTTCTCGTCATTTGGGGTCCATTTATATACTTGTGGTCACACTGTCGTTATGCAAGGTTTGGAACTGATCTAACAGTCTGTTACTTCTTCACGCAAAATTTTATCTCCCGCAGAGATGTTGGTTGGTTCCTCAGTTTAGGGACTGCGACAACGCGGTCATGTAACCCCATGTACTTTGGGAGTGTGTAGAATCTGTCTGATAAACGGTGTTATTTGTGATGACTGTATTAGTTGGTAATTCATTTTTAGCGTATGGCTTGTAGTGCCGGGAGTGTCCGAGGACATGTTCGGCTCGCCAGTTTGTAGTTTGTTCTAGGCGGACACCCAATGGGTGAGCTACAGGTACCGTCGCGTGTGGAGTGTTGTCTGGGGGGAAAGTCTAAAAGTAAGGACGAGGAGTTGGAAGGTAGCGGCTGTGGCCTGTAGTTAGGGACCTACCCCGGCATTTGCTGGAAGGAAAATAGGAAACCACAGAAGACCATCTTCAAGGTTGCCGGCGGGGGGATTCGAACCTCCACGCCTCCCGGATGTGAGCGACTGCCAGCAGCCATGCCGTAACGACCACGGCTAACTCACACGGTTGTAGTTTAGGTATGGACTGCAGACGGTCAATTTCAAGTAGTAGTTCCTAATTTTGGTACCAAATACTACCGTCAACGACAACTGGCTGTGAACTTCGCTACTAGATGCCACCGCAACCAGCAACTTGCAACGAACGTTGGGACTTCTCCGCCTACTGAGGAATTTTTAGCGCTCTTAGAAATTCCGATGACTTCGGCTGGCTGTGAAGTTCAGCATGCTACCAGTTACATCACCGAAGCCGCTTCCCACTAAGTCAGATGGAAAACTGAATGCGATCTCGTGCAATGGTGTTGTCATGGCAACCTCTATTAGCTCATCCCTCATCAATTTAGAAGCGTTGTCATGGTAACCTCTGATAGCTCTTGGCATTTTCTTATATTTCCGAAATCATTTTTCTCATCCCTTGGCGTAAAGGTGGGTTATATCTAAAATTCTTTCAGCCAAAAGATTTAGGTATTTATTAGGGGAATATTGTCCATTTGGTACGGATTTGATATTGTGCCTATGGAGAGGAATGTGATTAATGTTTCCCTAAAAACCCACTTTTTCCACCACTTTGGTCAATGAATGGTGCTATCAAAAACATTTTAACCATGAATGATGGCACATACCCGACACATAGTATGAACTTTGAATGATTCGATATTTCACATATTAAGAGAGTTATAGCGATATTTCAATTTTGTCGAAAAAAGCTCCCATTTTCACCCCCCTTCGACCGATTTCGTCCATTAACGAACTCGACCGAGATTTTATAGGGATAGATTTTATATTAAAAATTCAAAGTGATTGGGTCAAAATTACAGCCGTTATCGTGTCCACAAGAAACGGATATATATAATTTATGTATATATACATAAATTATGTATAAACTTCTGAAATAACGGTAGTTTTGGCGTCTGGGGGATGTGAAACGCGAAGATATGTCGAAATTTTCCGGAAGTCGAAACATGGTACCCATTGCAATAGTTACCTTTCAAATGAAATCTACCTAACACAGTCATGCTCTTCAGTAGTAAGCATTCCCATTTGACTCAGCTTACACGAGAACTTGACAATAACACAACATACAGCGTCAACACTGTCTCGCACACTCACTCACTGTCGGCCATAATGAACCGGATTTCCCCACCCTTTGACTCCTGTTGTAGCTCATCACGGAACAAGCGCATGCGTATGCCAACCGCTGCGGTGAGACTTTGCATATACAGTGATATGATTGTGCTGCCAACCTAGCACGTTCCTCAAGGTGAGATCCGCGTAGCTCACCGCTGCGGAGAGACTTTACAGATGCTCTGTATTTCTCTAAGAGTTTATTGTTAATTACGGGAAAATTCTGTTTATTATTTACGGTGAAGTTGTTTATCCAAGCTTCAAGGTTTAAGATTGTTTCCGTTAGAAAAAATAATCTTTCCCGAGACCAAAATTAAATTAATTGAGGTGGAGAACTTTGGCATTGGCGGAGGTCCTGCACTCAGGTCGTAGAGTTAGGTTGCAGCAGCACGAAATGGTGGCTGGGGTGACGCAAATCGCAGAACAGAGGTCGAGGGCAATAACGTGGCTAGTGTCAGATGACTTCGAGCTGGTGGTGCACAAGTTTGCCTTGTGTGAGCTTGAGGAGTCTGGGAGACAGCCGTCCCCGTCTGTGGACAGGGCGGTTCCTTGGCATCCAGTCACATCGGGCAATACGAATAGAGCTCGGAGAACACAGCTCAAGGCTCCAGCTTCGGCTTTTCCGATGGTTTGCAAAATGGACCTCAAACCCTAGGTTCTGACAGTTTGCGTACACACATTTCCTGTTTCAAATCAAGTCGCGTCACTGAAAATAACAATACATCCATCCGTACTTTCAATGCACTGTAAGATTGCCACTTGAAAGTGTAGAAAAATAAAATGGTTGTCATGGTAACCAACTGGCATCCTTTAGCGTTCCCAGTACTGCCAACATGTAAAAGTGGAAGTCCCCTACATTTACATTTAATTTTCCCAAATTTTAATTTTATTGCCATGGGGTGAACTGGATTGCCATCCTAGGAGTATAATGTTTCCCTAGATTGAATTTTGACATGAAATTTGAATTTGGGTCCAAAGAATGTACAATACGATAAAATGGAGTCTTTGGAATCCCTGTCACCTGACAAAGTGACATCACTAGACGAATTTACATCAGGGCTGGCCAACCAAGGACAGTGAAATATCTAAAAATCCTGTATTTTTTTTTTCAAAATTGATGCCAGAATAAACTTAAATGAGTAATCATCGAGACTTAGCGACATCTCGATAAGAATTCCCATCAGGATTGCCAACCTTAATTGGCCCATTTTATTAATAGTGATCTTAACTCATCATCAATTTCCGTCTTCCAGTCTAAGCCAGGTCGAAGCAAATATGACATCCCTCCACTTTACTCTGTCTCTGTCCACCATCCTTCCTGAACCACTGAACTCCACTCCTGGTTTCATTCTCTCACACTGCCCTTCACAAAATCCATCTACCATACTCTAGGTCTTCCTCGTCCTATCTTTCCTGCCATTCGTCTCTCCATCACTTGTTTCGGCATTCTTTCAACATTCATGCTTTTCACATGTCCATACCATCTCAATCTGTTCTGCTCCTAGGGGCGTGGTGGCACAGCGGTCAAGCTGTAGAACTCTCTCCAAGGTAGACCGGGTTAGATTCTCGGTGAATACATGTGAGATTTTCGTAGTGAAATGCCATGCCCTGTGGTTTGGATTCCACATAAAGAGGAGGTCCCGTGGCTCATGATCTCGAGTTTAACAGTCACGTAAACCTACAAGCTTCCTTCCTGTTCTGCTCCTGCTTATAATTCAGCTTCTGTAAATTCACTTCCTTTCGAATGTCCCCATTTCTCACTCTATCTCTCCTAGTCTTCGGTACCATACTCCTCAGAGATTTCATTTCGGCTGCCTGTATTCTACTTTCATCTCTCCTTGTCGGCCAAGTTTCTGCTCCATATGTCATTTTTGGTAAGTAATAGGTCTTGTACATCACTTCCTTAGCATTCAATGGTTTGTCTTCATCCTAAATTAAACTCCAAACCTGATGATAGAAAACACTCCCACATTGTATTCCATTGTACTTTCAGATCTACATCTCCGATTTTAACAATCCCTTTTCCTCCTTTCTTTCCTCTCGTCATTACCACTGTCCGACTTTCCTCTACACTGATATTCAATACCCATTTCATAATATTTTCCTTCAGTATATCCAGCTGTTTTTGGACCACATTCTCATTCTCCCCCAAAATCAGAACATCATTTGCAAAGAGGATTATGCTCATTCTTGTACCTGTGTATACTTCCTCTGTTTCCTTTAATACGCGTATATCATCCATCACCAGTATGAATAGCAATGGTGAGAGTACACTCCCTTGTTTCAATACATGTTCAATTCCAGACCATCCTCTTTTACCTACGTGAGTCTTGACACAGCTGCAATTAATGTACATTCCTTTTATCATTCAAATTATTACTTCTCCAATACGTTTTTGTCTTGTTTTATGCCTTTTCTTAGTTAATGAATGTGATTATCATGTATTTTCCTTATTCCCAGTGTTCTTTGATAATTTGTCTTACAATAAAATTATGTAATATGGTTTTCATACTTCGTTCGGATTCGTTCCTCTATTTCTCTTTCATGGTCTTGGCAGCATGCGAGATTATAGTAATTCCTCCGTAGTTTCCACACACCTTGTCTCCATGTTTTGAATATGGGTATAGTAAACCCTCTGGAGCTTGTTTTGCTCTCCATCATAACTATCACATGTGAGTGTATTTACTTACTATGCATTGTACACCGCCCAATCAAAGGGCAAATTCGTGTTGACCGATGTAGAATTAGGGGTTGGAAACATCTCGTAGATATATGACTTTTAGCGTGTTATGTAATTATTTTGATTCTTAGATTAAACAAAATGAGCCACAGTGGTGGGGTTCCAACCTGTCAGTCGTGAAATTTATTATGATTTGAGTTTTTGTCGTAGAATAAACAAAATGGGTTACAATGCAGACTCCGTGGTGTATGGTGATCCTTAAAGTAAATAAAGTGGGTTACCCAGAGGCGTTGGATTTAACCAACAGAGCTCACAAGCTTGAAATCAGGCAAGTGGAATATTATTTGGAGAAATCGTATGATGTTACACTAAGACTGTGTCAAGCCGAGAAAAAGAAGAGAGAGCATGTGACACGTTGAAGCTTATGGATTTCCGTTATTGTTGCTAATCGAATTGTATGTATGTCTAACCCTTATTATTCCCGTTTTCGAACGGGGTCGGGGATGAGATGCGATGGAAGTCGTCGTGGCGATGGTTTTTACGGCTGGATGCCTTTCCTGACGCCAACCTCATGAGAGGAGTTAATGAGAGATGAAATGAATGATGGTGAATGAAGCTGGGCAAGGATGTGGAAGGAAGCGGCCGTGGCCTGTCAGAAGGTACCGCCCCAGCATGTGCCTGGTGTTGAAAATGGGAAACCACGGAAAACCATTTCAAGGACGGCCAACAGTGGGGCTCGAACCCACGCGTCTACCGAGTCAGCAGAGAGCTTGGCCCCATGACCTAATGCTGCTCTTTAGCCAGCGTAGCCACTACTGTCGGTTATTGATGCTAATCGAATAATATGTTCATATTAACTAGTGGTTCATGTTAAAAGATGTGTTTATGCTAACCAGTGGTTCATGATAAATTATATCGATTGGCGGAACCCTCTCGAATTCCCAAATAGAGGTTACGTTTGAACCAAATAGTGCTGTAGCGCATAAACTGGCAAATTGGCATAACCCTCAACAACATCCTTGAATGTGAAACTAAAAAGCATTAGGGTACACCATGGTGATGTAACCCTACTCATAGTGAAATTCGAGGAAGCCACTCTCGGTGTAAGCAATTATTCGTAATCCTCAATTCAAGAGAATATCCTACCAAAGCTGACCAAGTGCCATAAAAGGTGAAAAGATTATATTTAAATCAATTAAGAAGGTATATGTTTTCAAAATATTCACCAGTCATAATGCTGAAATACTCAGGTAATCCTGATGTTGATGAGAGAAAGCGGTGACTTCTGTATCTGTAAGGAACCTGCACAGCAAGAGGAGCTTGCTTCCTTCACTTAAATATGTTAACAATTCACACTGTCAATCAACAATTACCTGTTAAAGCTTGTGTCCAGCCACTCTATAGCCATTATAGAGGTTTGTGCTAAGTCTTCCAGCGATCCCAAGTATGCCCTGTTACAACACTCTAACATTGTGATGGAAGGTTTGTTTTGGCACACCACAGCCACTCTATAGCCATTATAGAGGTTTGTGTTAAGTCTTCCAGCGATCCCAAGTATGCCCTGTTACAACACCTTAACAATGTGATGGAGGGTTTGTTTTGGCACACCACAGCCACTCTATAGCCATTATAGAGGTTTGTGCTAAGTCTTCCAGCGATCCCAAGTATGCCCTGTTACAACACTCTAACATTGTGATGGAAGGTTTGTTTTCGCACACCACAGCCACTCTATAGCCATTATAGAGGTTTGTGCTAAGTCTTCCAGCGATCTCAAGTATGCCCTGTTACAACACTCTAACAATGTGATGGAAGGTTTGTTTTGGCACACCACAGCCACTCTATAGCCATTATAGAGGTTTGTGCTAAGTCTTCCAGCGATCCCAAGTATGCCCTGTTACAACACTCTAACAATGTGATGGAAGGTTTGTTTTGGCACACCACAGCCACTCTATAGCCATTATAGAGGTTTGTGCTAAGTCTTCCAGCGATCCCAAGTATGCCCTGTTACAACACTCTAACATTGTGATGGAAGGTTTGTTTTGGCACACCGCAGCCACTCTATAGCCATTATAGAGGTTTGTGCTAAGTATTCCAGCGATCCCAAATATGCCCTGTTACAACACTCTAACATTGTGATGGAAGGTTTGTTTTGGCACACCACAGCCACTCTATAGCCATTATAGAGGTTTGTGCTAAGTCTTCCTGTGATCCCAAGTATGCCCTGTTACAACACTCTAACATTGTGATGGAAGGTTTGTTTTGGCACACCACAGCCACTCGATAGCCATTATAGAGGTTTGTGCTAAGTCTTCCAGCGATCTCAAGTATGCCCTGTTACAACACTCTAACATTGTGATGGAAGGTTTGTTTTGGCACACCACAGCCACTCTATAGCCATTATAGAGGTTTGTGCTAAGTCTTCCAGTGATCCCAAGTATGCCCTGTTACAACACTCTAACAATGTGATGGAAGGTTTGTTTTGGCACACCACAGCCACTCTATAGCCATTATAGAGGTTTGTGCTAAGTCTTCCAGCGATCCCAAGTATCCCTTGTTACAACACTCTAACAATGTGATGGAAGGTTTGTTTTGGCACACCACAGCCACTCTATAGCCATTATAGAGGTTTGTGCTAAGTCTTCCAGTGATCCCAAGTATGCCCTGTTACAACACTCTAACAATGTGATGGAAGGTTTGTTTTGGCACACCACAGCCACTCCATAGCCATTATAGAGGTTTGTGCTAAGTCTTCCAGTGATCCCAAGTATGCCCTGTTACAACACTCTAACATTGTGATGGAAGGTTTGTTTTGGCACACCACAGCCACTCCATAGCCATTATAGAGGTTTGTGCTAAGTCTTCCAGCGATCCCAAGTATGCCCTGTTACAACACTCTAACATTGTGATGGAAGGTTTGTTTTGGCACACCACAGCCACTCTATAGCCATTATAGAGGTTTGTGCTAAGTCTTCCAGTGATCCCAAGTATCCCCTGTTACAACACTCTAACAATGTGATGGAAGGTTTGTTTTGGCACACCACAGCCACTCTATAGCCATTATAGAGGTTTGTGCTAAGTCTTCCTGTGATCCCAAGTATGCCCTGTTACAACACTCTAACAATGTGATGGAAGGTTTGTTTTGGCACACCACAGCCACTCTATAGCCATTATAGAGGTTTGTGCTAAGTCTTCCAGTGATCCCAAGTATGCCCTGTTACTACACTCTAACAATGTGATGGAAGGTTTGTTTTGGCACACCACAGCCACTCTATAGCCATTATAGAGGTTTGTGCTAAGTCTTCCAGTGATCCCAAGTATGCCCTGTTACAACACTCTAACAATGTGATGGAAGGTTTGTTTTGGCACACCACAGCCACTCTATAGCCATTATAGAGGTTTGTGCTAAGTCTTCCAGTGATCCCAAGTATGCCCTGTTACAACACTCTAACATTGTGATGGAAGGTTTGTTTTGACACACCACAGCCACTCTATAGCCATTATAGAGGTTTGTGCTAAGTCTTCCAGCGATCCCAAGTATGCCCTGTTACAACACTCTAACAATGTGATGGAAGGTTTGTTTTGGCACACCACAGCCACTCTATAGCCATTATAGAGGTTTGTGCTAAGTCTTCCAGCGATCCCAAATATGCCCTGTTACAACACTCTAACAATGTGATGGAAGGTTTGTTTTGGCACATCACAGCCACTCTATAGCCATTATAGAGGTTTGTGCTAAGTCTTCCAGTGATCCCAAGTATGCCCTGTTACAACACTCCAACAATGTGATGGAAGGTTTGTTTTGGCACACCACAGCCACTCTATAGCCATTATAGAGGTTTGTGCTAAGTCTTCCAGTGATCCCAAGTATGCCCTGTTACAACACTCTAACAATGTGATGGAAGGTTTGTTTTGGCACACCACAGCCACTCCATAGCCATTATAGAGGTTTGTGCTAAGTCTTCCAGCGATCCCAAGTATGCCCTGTTACAACACTCTAACAATGTGATGGAAGGTTTGTTTTGGCACACCACAGCCACTCTATAGCCATTATAGAGGTTTGTGCTAAGTCTTCCAGTGATCCCAAGTATGCCCTGTTACAACACTCTAACAATGTGATGGAAGGTTTGTTTTGGCACACCACAGCCACTCTATAGCCATTATAGAGGTTTGTGCTAAGTCTTCCAGCGATCCCAAGTATGCCCTGTTACAACACTCTAACATTGTGATGGAAGGTTTGTTTTGGCACACCACAGCCACTCTATAGCCATTGTAGAGGTTTGTGCTAAGTCTTCCAGCGATCCCAAGTATGCCCTGTTACTACACTCTAACAATGTGATGGAAGGTTTGTTTTGGCACACCACAGCCAGTCACGGGTAGGCGACGTTTTCATGCCCCACTTTTGCAGAAACGAGCCACACCGCTCATGGTTGTTTCGTACCCAGTTACGGGCAACCCACGTGGCAGATCTAAACCTGCTGGTGGGTGTTGGGTACATTCCTTCGGAGCTGCGTTGTTCCACCCCTGTTGCCATTCTCCTGCAACGTTAAACCAACTATTGGACTTTTAGTGCAGATGGAGAACGTGATTTTAATCAAACAAATGTCTTCATGGATTGGGAGAGCTACGTTCACGGATATTTTTGTGAACTAACGGATCAGAGGGTTATATCTGTTTAGCCATGGTGGTTTGATATGGCTCAGCAGAGGCAACCGGGAAAGAAGAGTAGAATTTACTGTACTACTGATGTTGCGCACACATTTTAGAATGTAAATAAAAACAATAAAGAAAGTAGGTAATGCGAATATCAGCATGTTTGCAGACGATGTTATCATTTGGACCACAGCACGTAACAGCCCAAATCAGCAAATGCTTCTTGAACACAGAATGAACCAGCCACTTATAAAACTCAAAAACTGGACTGAAAACAATAATATGGAAATCAATACTTCCAAAACAGTATACCAGTTTTTCTCCCTGAGACACCACAATCCAACTTTTAGTCTCAAATTTAGTAATCAAGACCTTCCAAAAAGTGAAAGTACAAAGTACCTAGGTATCATCATGGACAAGAAGCTGAACTGGACCAAAGACATAAAACATGTGGAGGATAAGGTACACAAAGGGATGAAATTACTGAAGAGACTAGCAGGAGCTACTTGGGGGAGCACTCAAGACACACTCAACAAAACCTACAATACTTACATCAAACCTATCATGAAATATGGCAGTGAAGTACTCTCTACAGCACCCCAGTCAAACATTGATCGCCTCGAGAGGTGTCAGAATAATGCCCTACGAATCATAACAGGTGCAATAAAAACCACACCTATAACTGCCTTGCAATTATATACCCACAACTTACCAATAGAAGAAGAGATGAAACATCAAACAGCCAATGCATATCTCAGTATACAAAGACTACCTCAAATGACATGGATCAAAAGACCAGTTTCTAGCCCCAATCTTAAAACAAAAAATGATCCCTTAAGTCTCGCCAAGGAATATATCAATAAGAGCAATCTGCAAATAAAACTTGAACCACTCTGTATGCCAGTCAACCCCATTGAATATATACAAGTGACTACTGATCTTACTTTGCTAGAAGAGGTCTACAAGAAAGACTCTTCACCACAAGATCTAAAACAACAAGAAGTGCAAGGAAGCGAAAGGAGAATGGTTGAAAGAGAAATGTGCAGGTATAGAAAATTGTCTGAAATTAGGAAAAGTAGACACAGCTTATCGAAGGATTAAGAATACTTTTGGGGAAAAGAAGACTAAGTGCTGTAATATTAAGGACACAAATGGAAAGCCTGTAACAGGTAGGATAGAAAAGGTTGAGAGATGGAAATCTTACATAGAGTGTTTGTATAAGGGAAAGGAGATAGTGAATCGTGTAATGGAAAGGGAGTAGGAAATTGATGAGGATGCAAAAGGAGATTTAATATTGAGATCAGAATTTGACAGAGCATTGGAAGACTTAAGCAGGAACAAAGCACCAGGCATAGATGATATACCGATTGAGTTGCTACGCTCCATAGGAGATAAAGGTCTGATCAGGTCCGGCTTCGGTGGCGTAGTCGGTAGCATGCTGAACTGCTCTGCTCAAGATAGCGGGCTCAAACCCGGCCAAAGTCGTTGGATTTTTAAGAGCGTTAAAAATCCTTCAGTATGCCTTCCTTCGGAGGGGAAGTAAAGCCGGCGGTCCCATGTCATAGATTTATGGCATGTAAAAGATCCTTTCACAGACTAAACTTGTGTAAAGCAAAATTGTTAGGTTAGATTTCGTCAGAACGCTCTATCAGAAAGTTCCAACGTTTACCACTAGGTATCATTGATATCTGGTGGCGAAAGTTGGAACTACTTGAAATTGAACGGAACTTGTAGCTCACCCTTTAGGGTATCCGCTGGAAGCAGCTACATACTCAGGCGAGCCGAACATGTCCTCGGACACTCCCGGCACTAAACGCCATACGATAAATAAATAAATAAATAAATAAATAAATAACTTGCTGTGTAGGATTTATGAGACAGGTGAGGTACCCCCTGATTTCAAGAAGAATGTTATCATCCCTATACCAAAGAAAGTGGGAGCTGACAGATGTGAAGATTACCGTACAATCAGCTTGGTTACTCATGCTTCAAAGATCATGTCTAGAATAATTTACAAGAGGATTGAAAGCCAGATAGAATTAGAGTTGGGTGAAGGCCAGTTTGGTTTCAGGAGAAATGTAGGAACAAGGGAAGCTGTACTAAGTCTTAGGCTGATTTGGGAAGGTAGAATAAGGAAAGATAAGAGAACGTTCATGGCATTTGTAGACTTAGAAAAGGCTTTTGATAACGTTGATTGGACTAAATTGTTTGACATTTTGAAATCTATTGGAATAAAGTACAGGGATAGGAGGGTGGTATACGATCTATACAGAATCTAGACGGCAGTCATTCGAGCTGAAGGACATGAGAGAGAAGCTGGTATTCAGAAAGGTGTAAGGCAAGGCTGCAACTTATCACCCATACTTTTCAATCTTTACATTGAACAAGCAATGAAGGAAATTGGAAAAAAAATTAAAGTGGGAGTGAAGATTCAAGGAGAAATAATTTCAACTCTGAGATTTGCTGATGACATCGTCATCTTGGCCGACACGCCTGAGGATTTGAATCAGTTTTTGAATGGTATGGACTCCGTCTTACAGAATGAATACATGATGAAAATTAATAAATGTAAAACAAAAATACTGGAATGCAGCCGAAATAAATCAGAAACTTCTATGGAGATCAAATTGGCAGGTGAAAAGTTGAAGGAAGTAGGAGACTTCTGTTACTTAGGAAGCAGAATAACCAGTGATGGACGAAGCAAAGAGGATATAAAAAGTAGGCTGGCTCTGGCAAGGAAAGCATTTCTACAAAAAAGCAATCTGTTGACATCGAATATAGATTTAGGTATTAGGAAGTCATTTTTGAAAGCCTTTGTCTGGAGCGTGGCGCTATATGGAAGTGAAACTTGGACTATTGGTGCAGCAGAAAAGAGGAGAATTGTAGCTTTTGAAACGTGGTGTTACAGGAGAATGATGAAGATCAGATGGGTAGATAGGGTTACAAACGAATAGGTATTAAGACGAGTGGGAGAGGAGAGATGTTTCTGGCGTCTGCTAATGAAGAGAAGAGATAGGTTAGTAGGACACATACTAAGACACCCAGGAATAGCAAGCTTAGTTATGGAAGGAAAGGTCGAGGGCAAGAACTGTAGGGGTAGACCAAGGTTAGAATATGTTAAACAGATTGCCTCGGATGTAGGGTGTGGTAGCTATGTAGAGATGAAGCGATTAGCTCAGGACAGGAAGGCTTGGACAGCTGCATCAAACCAGTCAAAAGACTGAAGACTCATCATCATCACAGCTCATTATACAATGCACTCCCCTGTATTCTTTCCGTTTTTAAAATAAATATAATAATCACAATAAGACTTTAAAATAAATACCAGGACCGCTATACGGTTACATCATTTATCACAGACTGTACTCTGAAAATTCCTACTCACATCTGATTGCTTCGATACGCATAATGGCACGCCGAGAACTGTCCTCACTCTGACAACGAAATATTTCACTTACCAAAACAATGCTGTCTTTAGTTAGTTATTGTTGTTTTAAGGGGCGGAACTACGAGGTCATCTGCCCCTAAATGCTGTCTTTAACTATACAAAATACACCTTCAGGCCTTCCTTAAACAATTCACAACACAACATTAGGCCTGCCTCGTTCCCACAAACGGGATACTGCCTTCAAATTACATTTCCTTCAACTTACATTTCACTTCACATCAGCCAACGTTGTCATACTCGTAGATTATCACTTCTCCAATGCGAGTGAATCCTTCACTTACCATTTTTTTTTCATTAATATAATTACCAGGCAAGGTAGCAGGGATTAGTATGCTCACCTTCAATGCCCAACCGGAGTTGAATCATTGCACGCCAAAAATAAAGGAAAGGAAGATTGTAGTTTTACGTGACCGTGAATCTTGTGATTATGAGCCACGGGCCCAAAAATAAAACAATGCGTTGCTTCTCAATATAACTGACAACTGATTAATATACACCTCAACATTATCTATAGGTTCCTCTTTCAATTCTCTGGTATTATATAATAAGCTTTTAATAACAATAGCATTCTACAAAGCTTCATAGCTTCCTTTCAATAACCATCACAACAATTGTGACATTCTTTAGTACTGCAGTTTCAAAAACATTTATCTTTCTTTCATAAATTATTTTCAACATTATCTGGAATAATTCCTGAATTACATCCTTCATTTCACGATAACTCTTTAATCGTGTTCGATTCTTTAGTCTCCAGATAATAGAACAATCTCAGATTGTTTGTGAGAAAATCATTATCTTAGTTTGTCATAACAGCTGACTTCCAACATATGATCTGGCATTGATCATATTCAAAAATCTTTAGTTCAAACTTCAATAAAAAAATTAATTATATCTGAGAATGATCCAATCAGATAATGTCAAAACCAAAAATCCAAAAATAGGATTTTTCAAAATCCAAAAATATGAAAATCAAAAACTAAAAAAAAATCATTACGATATTTAATCGAAATGCGAAAACCATATAAAATACGAAAATCCTTTATGACGCCAAAATACTCCATCCACAAATCATTACTCCAAAAGCAATGAAAATGAAGTCTCCTAAAAATTAACTCCTCAGTTACTACTACGAAAACACAGATAAAACTGACTTCATAAGTATCCATCAAAAACGCTGCAATAATTTCAAAAGCCGAAAATATATAAACTTGCAAAAATAGGAAAATATTGAAATGGTCACTTACAGGCAGGCTTCTAAGTCGCATTACTACAGAACTGAACTACATAAAGTGACATCTTGTCTTACTTTGAACGGGGTATAGTTGTTCAAACGATGAGAATTACGTATAATCATACGTGCTGCGGTTTGAACTTCAGGCTCATTCCTTGGTTCGACGTCAACACCTCCGGACACCTCACAGCTCCATGATGTTACACTTAGACTGCTCAATGAAGGTACACTACCACAGGTACATGGAGTTACACCATGCAGGTCCATGATAATTCGCCCCTTCGGAATGCCTCGTTCGCCCATGGTCTCCTTCCTGGTTCGAACCCCGGCTTCTGCTTCTCTCTTATTCTTCAACTCGTACCGCTCTTCTGTTCTTGGCATCTCGAATTTCTCGTCGTCGGATTCCATACTCAGATTTTAAATGTTCAGTTCAGGATGTTGTAAAGCATTGCGATCTTGATATCGCCGTGAAAATATCATGTCTACTTCCCGACATATTAGGTCAAGTCACTTCTGATACTCCCGAGACCATAACGCAGGCTTCATTTCCCACTGAATATTTAGCACATGACCGACATCTTCACTGCAGAATCACACAATGTCCCTCTCATCCATATTTTCGTCAAATCTTCCATTTTCAGAATGTGCAATATATAAATGAACTTTCAATTTCATACAATGTTTCACTCTGATATATTATCTTTCAAATACACACTTTCAATTCCGTTCACTTCACACTCACTTCGGTCTGGTCTTTCAACGATCACCTTTCTCAAAAGCACTTCACTGCTCACGGGTAAATTTCTTTGTCTGCGGTGACAATATTTCTCACACGAATTATTTCATAAATTCTCTCAAAACTTCACCAAAAATATTTTGTGTTTTCATCTCTACACTTGCACATGAATCTCAAATCATATATCATTTTTGAAGCACTTTCTTTATTCAATCTGCAGTCAGGCATTTCCCAAGCGTGCTACAGAGTCACAGAGTGACACGACCAGCCCCTTCAAAAGTTTCCCGAACAATCTACCTCTAATGGACGCCAAGGTCTCCTTCCTCCCTTCGATTCTTGCACAACCACTGCGTTTCGCGCGTAAATCTGGCGGGAATCTCTACATATCTAATTTCTGTCGATTTGAGGCAAATATCTTCGGAAATCTCTCCATAACAATTCCTTAAATAAATTTTTCTAATTATTCCAAGCCTCAAATTTAGTATATTTTCTCAAAATATCATAATTGCATAGGAGGGTATTTGAATCAAGAAATTCGTTCATTGGTCCCCGTCATCACGTGATCTTTGCCTAGCAACAAGCAACACCTTCGCTCACCTATTTTCGTTGAGTGGGGTGACTACCTCGTAGGAGTTCCAATAAAAACTGTTCCTTCCTTCCTCGATGTTTATTTTTAACCATCTAATTTCTGATTGATCCACACCTTCGCACTGCACTTCCCTGTCGTCAAACAGGTCTCGAGTCCAATTTCCAGCCTCAATATATTTACAAAACTTCATGCTTAATTTTTGTGGGCGAGACTGACGTAGGTCATACCATGAATTCGGGTACAGTACCTACGTTCTGAAATGCTTAATTTCTAAAATACTAGCTATGTACCCCTGAAACAACTCAAAACACTGGGTGCGATCTTTTAATATGAGGTGAACACAGTGAGTGCAGAGGGCTGATGGCCATGATATCTCAATGCAAATTGTGCAACATTAAAAGACTACTAGGGGCCCTTTTAGTTGTGATTTCTCTTAAGAGACGTTTTA
Organism: Meconema thalassinum; assembly: GCA_946902985.2. NCBI lineage: Eukaryota > Metazoa > Arthropoda > Insecta > Orthoptera > Tettigoniidae > Meconema > Meconema thalassinum. Next base: position 71,092,608 of record OX336393.1, on the reverse strand, counting down.
GACTGCGTTAGGAGCGCTATCTGTGTTTTCATAAGTTGTGAACCATTGGGACAACTCAGATCACTGGGAGTGATCATCGTACATTAGGTAGACACTCTACTCTCGGACCACTTCTTTTGTAGCTAGTGTACATTGCTGGTAACCTCAAACCACCTGTATTGTAACCTAACAGAGTTGCTTGCTAATATGTCTGAAGGCAAATTGGGAGGCTCAGTCAATTTCGCAATCTAGGGACACGAGATGGACACATTCTTTCTATGGGGCTGGTGACTAAGTTATTTTAATGTGAATTGTGCGAGTAAGATGTTTCAATCATGGTATTTTTAACTAGTTGTAAGCCTTCCTCAGAGCTCTGAGCCCAGATAAGAGTTACACTTGGTTAGACTCCGATGAGATAGGCAAGCGACCAGGTGCTGTGCGTGCTGCCGAAAACTGAGAATCGTATCGCAGATAATATACTTCTCATTCGGTACTATGTCGAGTAGCTACTCAGTTCTATCAGATCAGTAAACAAGTTGCATCGCGTACTATGTCGAGTAGCTACTCAGTTCTATCAGATCAGTAAACAAGTTGCATCGCGTACTATGTCGAGTAGCTACTCAGTTCTATCAGATCAGTAAACAAGTTGCATCGCGTACTATGTCGAGTAGCTACTCAGTTCTATCAGATCAGTAAACAAGTTGCATCGCGTACTTGAATGTGTGTCATTTCAATGGTGTATGAAGCAGGAGACAACTAAGGAGACCAAGGGTACATCATGACTAGAACTAAAAGTTGTGATAGAAACAGTCATCAACCTGAAGCATTTGCTCTATTTGGGCAGGAGGCGACCATGATCTTGCCTGTTCTCTTGGAGCTTATCAACAGGTTAACCTGATTTATTAAGAGGATGGAAACATCTTGGATGAGTGCAATAATGTTTTAGGCAGTGTAGAAGGGGTTAAAGTAAGTACTGCGCTGATCTACCTGATGGTGGATAATGGGATTGTGTTTCCTTTTTTCAGCAGCCCTTTTTCATGGGCGAGTGTTGATCTTTGTAGTAGAGTTTGTAGCTGAGGGATGAAATCGTGCAAGTATAGAATCACATGTTGTTGGGTAATTACTTAAAACAAGATCCAATGCATGTGTGTGCGTGATGACTAACATCCTGTGCGACATGAATATAAAAGACAAGCCAACAACATTGCTGGATTATGACTATTATGACCCAGACTTTATAAACAAGACGGAACGCATCGCCTGTATCACGAGCGCTCTCCTGACAGAATACTGGCGGCTACCAATTCGTTCCGCAAACATGCACGAAGACTGATGTCTACTGGGACACTAGGAATGGTACCTCCTTTTAGAGATGCCCTTGTGACCTCTGGTCCAAATGAAGATGCTGTTCGGACACTCGCAAGAATAATCCGTATTTTAGTACACAGTCATCTACAAAACACTTAATATTAATAAATTTCACCCATCTGCAGTTATACCAGCGGCTTCATGGATATGATTCCAATTCGAGAGTAATATTTTGCCAATAGGCATTACGTAATATAACCAGTAATGTAGCCTTTCTGTCAAGAGGGTTGTTTTTAGATAATTCACAATTTCAAAACAATGACACCGTGGACCGGCACAAAATGCACTATTGGAGGGCAGAGAATCCCCATTGATTAAAACAGGGTGTAATTCAAAGGCAGTTAGGAGTATTTTTGTCTGGTGTGGGAAGTAGAGGAGCAGTACCGATCTAAACGCACCCGCCGTTGCTCGGGCGTCGTCCGTGTTAAAATAATGTATATCTCGCGAACCAATAATCGGATTTGAACATGCAACATGTTGTTGGACTCGGGGCGATGTTCCAGTTCCTATGGACCACTTGGTACATTAAACAAAATTATTTTGTTTTGTTTTTGAAAATAGGGGATATGTCAAAACCAAGCATGATAGAATATCTTGCAATGGTTAAAACGAAATGTCTCTATGTCAGTTATCGTTAGAACAAAAGTTCATATTTTTATTTTGTTTTTTCCTAAAAACTTGAATTTTGAAATTCTTGTAGTTTGGAAACTAAGAGCTTTACAAATAGTTTATTTCACGTAAATGAAAGATCCCCGAAAACATTCAAGTCTCTAGGGTAAAAACTGTGTAGTAGGGGGTAGTGGTGCTTCTGGCTAACAGCCTACTTTCTCTCGAACTTTGCTGTTATCTCACGAACGCATGGTCGGATTTGGACATGTGACGTGTCAAATGGCTTGTCTCAAATCTGTTAATAGGTTAAAGTTCTGAGAATGAGGGAAGCATAATTTTTTGGGGGTAAAACCGTATTTTTAGACTTTTGTTATATAAGGACGTGTACGGGGTGTCAAATGACTCGAGGTGACGTCTTCTTTGAAATGTTGTTGTTACTTTTTTGAAAAACAAAATTTACAAAGGGCCTAACTCCATACATGTTGAAAAGAATATTCTTTACCTGTTTTAAATATTAATGGTAAATGCTTGTAGATAGACAGACGGTACCGCTGGGTGTGTTTCAACGAGCCTGTTGCCGGCCACGATGGCCGTGCTTAATAGAACAATCGATATTTCGACGGGACGGTTTATGACAGGGCGAGGGTTCGTTTTTCCGATGTTTTAACCCCGAAGGGGATCCTTAACGTGTAAGCCATTATGAGTTACATGACAAATGATAATTCTATGATTAGATGAAAGACAAAGAGAATTTGGTTATATTTGGGTTGAAGCGAGTATAAAGAAAACCAACTTGCTGAGGGGCAGACTGGCAGGAGGTGAATGTCATTTGAGCTTATTGGAATGCGCTGATCTGACTTGACAATATGTGCAATGCAAAACTACAGAGGGGAGAGCGAAATGCATGTGAACACGTGTGATACAGCAAGTAAGCTAACGAGTCACATCTTGTTTGGTTCATACGTGAGAAAAAGCAAGTTGATGTGTAATATGACCTTGTATTGACCTTGGACGTTAGCTGTACACGTGCATGATAACAAGATGCTCATGCGTATGAATCGCTGAGTCAGTAAAAATATAATGTACGTGTAGGAATGGCATAACCGCCAATAGCTTGGTGAGAGCTGTGGACAGCAGTGTTGGATGGGGTGGGGAGGAGAGGCAAGGGTAAGGGAGGGTTGGTGTAAGAGAGGACACAGGTGGGGAGAGAAAACATATGTGTTGCTCATAATACTTGTGGAGCTGAGGACTGTACGCACAGGCCTATAGGTGGTGTACAACATGAGTGAATAAATAAATAAAAGGCACTGTGGTTCACACAACGTGTAATTTATTAATCCAGGAATTAAAGGCTGATCTAAATCCCAACCATTTTACATATAGTTTATTTCCTTTTTGTTTCAACACTTTTTCCAGAAGGTAATGTTTTGGAAAGGCTGTTTTGTGGAATTCTTGGAGATAAAACCTGCCTTTTATAGGTTGATGGCCCTCGTGTTAATAGGTGACTGGACTGTCCAGGTTGACTTGACGAATTCGAAATAGTTCAGTCCCCCAATTTGGCGTGTAGCCCTTGTCGAAGACAGACTTAAATTTATTCGCACGTACATGGTCCCCGATGTTAAGGTTATGACGTTTAGGATCTGTTGTTTTTATGGGGTTAAGCCGTTTATCCAGTCGCGGAATATTTTTTGTTACAAATCGTGGCTTTGTCCCAATCAATCTGTGTTTGGTTTCATTGTAACGTGAGACCAGCTCAAGTAACAAGTCCAGCCAGCGATATGAGCCCTGAGCGGTAAACACTTTCCACATATGGGTTTTCAATGTTCGGTTAAATCGCTCGACCACACTGGCTTTGAGATTGCTATACGTGGTGTAATGGTGAATATCCAAAGATTTGAGAAAACTAGAGAAATCCTTGTTGAAAAATTATTTTACCCCGGTCGGTTTGCAACAACTGGGGTTGACATTTGGATTGTTGAATAATATGTTTAAAAGCTTTGGTGACTAGCGGGCCAGACTTGTGACTTACGGGTTGAACAAAGGCCATTTTGGAATACACATCAATGACCGTCAACATATAGCGCACACCATCGTTAACGCTAGCATGGGGAATCATTTCCACCAAATCGGCTTGCCAAAGTTCATCCACGCCTCGTGAAATCACCTTGAGTCGCTGATAGTGACGTCTAGCTGGGCGATGCAACTTGTGAGCGATGCCCACTTTGATGGGTGAGAACTTAAACAATAATTTTGGCATTTCGAAGTTCTTCTTCAATTTCTTGAATTTCCCAATAGTGGCCAGTATGCCAGCTTGACGTAAAGCATGCAACAGCTGTAGCCGCTGGATGAGTGTATTGGGATTATGCCAGTAGGTAACATCCACAAGGGGTTTTAATGGTTTAAATGTCACTCCCGATGCAGGCACTTTACGACGTACACTTTGACTGGTTGGAAACATTTTTGCAATGATGGATGTATATTTTTTTAGATATATTGGCATTCACTTGTTGAGAAGGATCATATTGTCTTTTGTGGGCATGGGTGTCCATTAAAATGGATTTATATTTGCCAAGGTCATGTTGTGTATAATCATGGGAAAAGGGTGTGCGAGAAAATAGCAGCTTTGACAGACCTGGCGTTAATTTATAGTTTGTGTTCTTAATGATAGCACTATTACGAGCAAATTTAATTGATGAATCGCCAATTTTAAAACCATCATCGTGGCAAAAGTAGGAACTATTTAAAAAATTCTAAGTTGCAGTCGCTACTTGAATTTTAAAAAAATACAGTCTGTCTGAAAGACTAGACGTTATATCATTTCAAATGACGCAAGCTACAAATGCTACACATGTTAGAAAGGCTCAGGAGGGCTTCTCGCTTCGCTCGAAGCCCCAGGACTCTTTCAACAGACTCCATTACCCATTAACATAGGCTTCCCGCGCGGGCACCTCTTTAAGGGTCACCCTGTATTTGAGTCGGACATCTTTTACAACTCTTTAAGAGTCACCCATTATTTGAATCTGATATATCGCAAACCTCTTTAAGGGTCACCCTGTTTTTGAATTGAATCTAACATACTGTACACCTCGTTTAGTGTCACCCTGTAATTTCCTCTGACCTCCTGCACACCTCTTTAGGAGGCACCCTGTATTCTTATCTGGCATCTTGTATATCTCTTTAGGAGGCACCCTGTATTCTTGTCTGACATCTTGTATATCTCTTTAGAAGTCACCCTGTATTCTTGTGTGGCATCTTGTACACCTCTTTAAGAGTCACCTTGTATTCTTATCTGGCATCTTGTATATCTCTTTATGAGTCACCCTGTATTCTTATCTGGCATCTTGTATATCTCTTTATGAGTCACCCTGTATTCTTATCTGGCATATTGTACTGTATTCTGCTCTGACATCCTGCACACCTCTTTAGGAGGCACCCTGTATTCTTGTCTGACATCTTGTGCACCTCTTTAGGAGTCACCCTGTATTCTTCTCTGCCATCTTGTACACCTCTTTAAGAGTCACCTTGTATTCTTATCTGGCATCTTGTATATCTCTTTAGGAGTCACCCTGTATTGTTATCTGGCATCTTGTACTGTATTTTGCTCGGACATCCTGCACACCTCTTTAGGAGGTACCCTGTATTCTTATATGGCATCTTGTATATCTCTTTAGAAGTCACCCTGTATTCTTGTGTTCGACTCGCTCAAAGCCCCAGGTCGCTCGACGCCAGGCCTCTTTCAACAGACTCCAATAATCATTACCGTCTACTTCTCGCTCCCCGCGTGAGCATGACGTCACGTTCCCGCGCAGCTGCATGACGTCACTTCCCGCGCGGCTGCATGACGTCACGTCCGCCCCATGTCCGTGTCCGTGTCCGTAACGCATAACGATGGACCGCAACCATAACGACGAAGTCGACAAGATCATTTGAAATGATTAAACAGATACAGTCATCACAATTAACACCGGTTATCAGACAGATTCTACACACACCCAAAGTACACGGGATACATGATCACGTTGTCGCAGCCCCTAAACTTAAGAAACAACCAACCATCATAGCGAACACCATACGTGATATCCTTCTTTCGAATAAACAGATCTGTGAAATAGGGTTCCAGTGTTAATCCATAATATTTTATTAAAATATTTATAATTGATCTTTATGTTGAGGTGTGGCCAACAGTTGTGACAATGTTGTTTGCTTGGAAGTGGAAGGTGTTTGAACCATGGCCAATGATTTTTCTTTTTCATTAACACTGCAAGGGGTTAGGATTTTTTGAGGCGTAAACAATTGATCATGCTCATCCTCAACATCGCTAACACTAGTCAATTCTTCCTGTTCCTCTTCCTCTTCCCCTCCACAGGGTCCTCGAGTAGCGTCTGCGTGGCTTGTGAAACAGCGGGTAGCATTTCAGATGGCTCTAAAGAGGGTTTAAACAGGGCTTTTAGCGGAGGTGCAAATGTTGTTGAATAAACAAAGCATTATCCGCACGTGATCGTTCCAATTGATGAAACTTATGGCGAATAGTATTTTTGTTCTAATAATATGCTTTTTCAATTGACTTTCTGCTAACGCCACGGTGTCTTGACAAATGACTTGAGAGAGAATGAGACAGTCCCTTAAATAGTAACAAAAATGATCACACCCTAAGCTATAACGTCCTTGGTTGAGGCCACTTTGTTTATCAATCACCAAACAGGCATGGCGTTGGGTGTTCCAGCACCTGGCACAAATTCAGTAAATGTTTGGTAGGTCATATCAGGATTGACATGTTCATTATAAATGTGACGACTATTCCGCTCATCCTGGCGAAATAAAACAAATACATTGGCATTGTTACGAATCAAGTGTTTGCACATTTTTGAATACGTTTGTCCAAGGTAGAAGCAATCAATATGTTTGTGACGACCCATGCTGAAATAGCTTTGAATGATGGCTTGCCGTTCAGTGGATGCTTCATCGAAAATCATGAATGAATCAGGCTTCACCTCATCCGGAGCAATAACATTTTCTTGCTGGGAAAATGTAAAATAACTCATATTCTCTCTTTGTAATTCAGACATGACTTGATCCAGGAACATGTAGAGGGGTTGGTAGAGAGATTTTGCAAAAGTATAAATATTTTGAAAACGCAGACCATTGGGTGCTGTAATGAGCGTGAGCAAAAGATTGGTCTTTCAATATCATGAAGGCCCCACGATGATGCAGCGAATGGAAGACGGAAACAGTGAACCGTGGCGTTGTTCATGTGATGTGGGATAGAGATGGGAAACCATGTCCCTCACGGGGAATGACTCTTGCTGCTTAATCAACTAAGGGTTATATACATATATACATGGAACCATGCCTTGTAATGGAAACAGTAGACTTCTACTACAGGTTGACGATGCATGTGTTTGGACGTTCGTTCATGGCCAAAGCTAGATTTGTCCCCATACACGATCTTAAACAAGAAACAGATCCTGCTAATAAACACTTTGTGGATAGATCTGTAGTGCCACACATTAAACAGGGAGTTTGTGACTTTAAGGGAAAGTGATTAACCCATGTAAAACATCCTCAAGTGTCTGCAGATGTCACTACAAAAAAGTATGTGGATAACAAAGTGCGCGAGTTATATGACAAAGTGCCTCAGCTTACTGTGGACGCTACAGGGGCCGATAACCTAGATGTTAGGCCCCTTAAAACAACAATTATCATCATCATCATTACTGTGGACGGCTATACGGCTAATCATAACCGTATTATTCACGTGGAAGACCCACGTGAAGATGATGATGTCTGCACCAAACGTTATGTGACTTATCAAATGAAAAGACTTTATACATTTGTCCCTTCGTTATTTTTAGTGTACCAGATAAATAAAAAACCTGTGAATGACAGGAACCATTTACCATTAGTGAATGACCACCTAAGTATGTGCTTTCTTCATGTTTAAGACTCTATCGATTACACTATGATGGAACTATCCACATTAAACAATCCATGCCCGATGAGAAACATTTATATGAAGAGATAAACCGTCATAAGATGTTGGTCCATAACCATCAAACTGTCAATGTAGGTGATGAATTATCATTTCATCTCATGCTCACATGGAATGAAGAGCAAGTAGGAAAAACCATAAACGATTTCCCGCTTCATGTGGAACTTGAATATACAGCCATGAAATAATGATGGCACGTTAGTTGTTACTTAAACTTTCTTGTGAAAAGTCGTTGGTCATCATCATGGTGAAACAAAGATATGTGGTGAAAAGGACACAAAAAAGGGCCCTGTCATTGTCAAAGCATGGGGTTAAGGCATTGGTTGACAAGCCCTTGCGAATGAAAAGAATAAAAAATAATGTGCTGGTGATAAAGCAAACCCTTCGAGCAGCACAGAGACGTGTTATTCCAAAACGTTAGCGAGAGGTTTCAAAACAAGGTCGAGTGATTCCTGTCCCCAAGCGAGCTGGATTTTTACCTGCTTTATAAGCTGGTCTGGCTGCCTTGGGTTCACTTTTGGGCGGTGCCATTGCGGTGGCTAAAACCATTAAAGCCGTACAGCAGGGCAAGCAACAATTGAAAGAATGTCAGCGACACCATGAGACAATGGAAGCGATTGCTATGGGGGCTAGAAACGCAAATTTAAAGCCAATCATTTATCAACAAGGGATTTTCCCATCTCCAAATAAAATAGTATCCGTAGCCTTAGAAAGACATGCCTTGACCAGTCAAGAATTGGAAAGCTATGCCAAACAACTAAAGCTTTCCCATTTTCGAGGTGTGTTTATGCGGAACCAATTATCACCACGACCCTGGAAACAGGAATGTGCAATTCTAAATCTAGATGTTGTCCGTGGGACAGGAACCCATTATGTAGCCTATGTGAGAGAGGGGTTCACGATATGGTACTTTGACAGTTTTGGGAATCTGCCCCTGCCCATGGAACTAGTGACCTATTTTGGAAACAGGATCAAGATATATTATAATGTAAAACGTGGTTAAGCGTTTCACAGCCAAGAGTGTGGGTGTTTGTGTTTAATGTTTTTATATAGGACACAGCATAAGCAATAGCGTCAACAGTATATCGGCAGAAGGTAAGACGTTTACACTGTATGATCGTGGACCTGAAGTCAACCTAGACATGTACCCGCCTATCGAATTGAGTGAAAGACCTTATGGTTTGGGACTTGTTTCTCTTGAAACGTTCAATAGAATAAACAACATACGTGAAAATGTAAACAACAAGTTTTACTATGATGATTCTGTGCTCACCCTGAATCCTGGTGGATATACGATAGATGATATTTATGATCACATATATGTGGTGCTGGCCAACAAATATGGTTTAGAGTCATTTCTTGATGGAATACACAAGTTTGAACTTACAGGAAATACCAACACTCATCGCTGCAGTATTTTCTCTACGTTTAAGATTGACTTTGAAACACAACCCGGTTCCATTGGTCCTTTACTAGGATTTAAACCACGAGTGTTGGAGCCCAACAAAAAACATGATTCAGACTATGAATTGAAATCGATTGAGGACCATCATGTGTCGGTGACGTGTAATATTATTAGCCATGTGTACACCAATCAAGAGCCATCGCATTCGCTTTATGATTTTATTGTGACATCTCCCAATGGGTATATAATTCGTGAATATCCTCCATTATTGCTCTTTCATTCTGTGGCTGTTGATCCTATTAGTAATATAACTTTAAGACTGATCAATAGAGACCAACAACTCATTCAACTAGATTCTGCCACAACAGTGACTTACAAGTTAGTTCTAAAGCCACAAAGCCACAACACCGTCTAGGAATGATGTTAGTTTTTTGCCACGTTAATACACGTTCACACCTAAGGACAAGCAGATTTCAGAGCATCTGTGTTACCACGTCAACCACCATGATGAATTCTATCCTAGAGGTGGTGAACCGAATCGAGGAGCAAGAAGGGGTGGTAAGAATTGAACACCATTCCTATCAAGCGCAATCACCTGGACTCAATAACAATGATGAAATTCAATTTGTTATCAACAACCAAGATATTTACACCCTACCGCATGAATGTGTCATTCAAATTGAAGGTCGGCTCACCAAAGCCGATGGCCCTACACCTACCACATTCAAGTTAGCCAACCATGCTTTTGCCTTTTTGTTTTCTGAGGTGCGCTATGTGAATAACGATATTGTGGTGGATAGCACTCGAATTGTAGGTATTCCCAGTGTCATGAAACCCCTCTTATAGTGAGGAAGTAGAAAAAAAAAACTTTGCATGGCAGATTGGTCCTCTGACTCAACCTATGACTGGATGGTGCGCGCGGATGGCACCTTTACTGGATTTTTACCTCTTAAACTAATTTTAGACTTTGCTGAAGATCTCCGGCGTATTGTGGTCAACGCAAGGCAAGTGATTTATCTGGTTAGAGACAGGAGCGATAATAATGCTCTCAAGGGAGCTGAAGATGGACCCATAGATTAAAAAAAACAACTACAACGAATGCTATGAAATGTACCCCATGTAACCCTTGCCTTTAGCAAAAAACTGGAAATGCTCAAAATTGTGGGAAGAGATATGCCTTTACCTATGGAATTTAGAAGCTGGGTGCTCTATGAGTACCCCCTATTGCCCACCACCAACACGCAGAGTTGGTCTGTAAAAACAGCACGCTATACAGAGAGACCTCTCTACATTATCGCGGGTTTTCAAACCAACCGCAAGTATCAACAAACCAAAGATGCTACGCAATTTGATCACCTGCAATTGAGAAATACACGTCTTTTCCTCAACTGAGCTGTTTTTCCCTATGAAGGACTGGATTTGGATTTTTCTAAATTAAGTTTGGCCCCCTGTATGACTTGTTTTTTAAATTTAGAGGTTCGTATTATCAAAAAGAGAATTGCCCCATGTTGTCACCCCAAGCGTTTAAAACAAGGGCGCCACTGATTGTCTTTGACTGTTCCTACTTTGAAGAGTCTGTCAAGCAATCCAATATTGACATTGACATTCGACTAGATTCTGAAACGCATGACAATGTTCCAGCCAATACCACTGCCTACTGTCTGATCATTCATCACAAACAAGTCAACTATTATTCACTGTCCAACCAAGTGACGAGTGTATAAATAGCAGGCCAACCCACGTCAAGCAGCTCAGTCATGCATTGCTTTAAAGCCTCAAGGGGTGTCACACCCATGCGTTTAAAATCTGAGGAACAACGTTTCAAGACCTTTGCGACGTGGTCTGTGCCTTTCATGAACCCTCAAGACTTGGTGGCCGCTGGTTTCTATTATTTAAAAACAAAAGATGAAGTGAAATGTGTGTTTTGTTCCATTACCATAGACCAATAGGAAGAGAGTGATGAATCTATGCAGGAACATCAGCGCTGGTCACCAGCCTGCCCCTACCTGTGTAGAATGGATGTGGGTAATATTCCTTGCAATTCAAGCTACCCCTCACTAGAGCCTCTGAGTGATGAAAAAAGTTATGATACATGTGGACCTTATGGCGTCAACAGTGCTTCGGTGAGCAGCTCACAGTCGAAAGCACCCAGTTTAGAGACATTGGGACATCATTGGTTTTATGGACGTTATAAACACAGAAGACTGTATTGTTGTATGAGTTGGTACTGTACGTATCCCAAAATGCATGTAAAACTTGTTATGCTAATAAATGATGTAATAAAAAAATAGAATGTTGTTGTTGTTATTTCTCATGTCCCCTGTCATCTCCTAACCTATACACCGAGTACATTATTTTTACTAGTATGGGATGTAAGTAAATGTCTTGGGTACACGTTAGTCATTGATGGTCAGTCCGTGGTCAGTTGGACTTGGTCCAGAAAAGTGTTAACATGTTGCGCACACTAATTGTGGATTGCCAAGGATTTAAAATTGGAGATAACCAATTTATATTTAAAGAAGTGGCCTTGATCGATTGTTCTACCATTTGGATATCACTAGCTACCCATTTGGTACTTAAACAACCCTATGCTTTTGATTTGTTGTGTGAAAAAGACCGTAAACAAACTGAAAGGATTGAAAATCATTTGCAACTAGACTGGAATCAAGGAATTATTTCGTATAAGCACATGGACATGGTCATGAATGCCTATTTGGCCACAGCCAATGTAGTGTATTTGTGAAAGGTAATGAAAAACGGCAATGGCTACAATCATTTTGATGCCTTACTGTCAATGTACTTATGTAATGGACTTGGGTTGCCCCTCGCTGCAAACACTCATGGACCGCTATCCCTATGGCAACATTACCCATAAAGCCCTGGCCCATGTTTGGCAATTGTTTCATTGACTAACCACCAATGCCTGCTGGGAGTTGTTAAATAACATTAAAACTCTTGGTTTACCGTGCATGACACCAGTGAGATTCCTACAAGCAATGTGTAAACATCAACATTATACCCTGGAGAGCGGGGATGCTACCGATAAAGCGATTGGGAGATTCTTGGTGTTTAAAAAGAAAATATACAGTTTTACCAAAGAGGAATTATTAGCGCTTCTCAAGTCGTTCGTTTTTAATATGGCAGCGAGTGCAGTGAAATAAATCTGGCAACATGTACCAAATCATGGACTCAAGACCCTGTGTTAAGTGAATTGCAACCATGTACGGATTACGATCACCATAAGCAAGTGGCCATGGCATAAATACCCTCTATGCGACAGTGCGCTACTTGCCAGCTGGTTAAACTTTATCACGGTCATAGAAGTCCATGTAAAGACTTTGTTTCCTCATTCCACGGTTGTGATGGCGAGAAAAATCAACAACAACAAACATCATCCACAGAGGAAGAGGAAGATCAAACCTTTTCGCCACCTGTACTGGCAATGGCGTCATTGACAAAGTTATTCAGTACATACCTTTTGAAATCCACCTATCTGGTTATCGTTTTTGTGGTCCTGGAACTTGTCTTGAAGAACGTTTGCAGCATGGTGATGTACCTATTAATCCTTTGGATCAAGCATGTAAAGAACGCGACCTTTCTTATCGCCATAGTCATCCTGATTTTAAGACGTGTGGATAAAGTGTTGGTGAAAAAAGCTAAACAACGTTTCACATTGTGTAATGCCTCAGTGGAATAGAGGTTGGTAGCCTTGGCTGTGATGGGTGCTATGAAAGGAAAGTTAATGATGTGTGAACATGAACATTGAAAAGGATCGAGGAATTGGTATTTCTTTGTAATCTATTTTTTGTAAATCCCTATTGCTATGAAAGAAAAACACAGTTTACCAGAGCATGATGTATTTTAATTCTAAGAATGACTATAACCATTTGTTTTTTACAGTTCACACATTTCCATATGCCAATTTCCAATTTCCACTTTTTTAATGTCAGTTTAAAGTTTTTGAATTTTGCTGATACGGAAACATGGGTTTTCCATGTTGTTGTTTACACAGTTGTTAATTCCCCATTTTAAACTTTTTAATAATGTTACTTTAACATTTTTAGCCTACTTTTCACATTTTGCAAAAACGAGGAAAAGGAGACTTTTGAGATCGATCCGGGAAAATGTGTGTCTGTCTGCCCGTCTCTGTGTGTGTGTGTGTCCCTATCAACTCCCAAACGGCTGCAGCAATCAAAATCAAATTTGGTGTGACTAAAGATCTATACCTGAATATCTCAATGCCGTATTTCAAAATGATGTCAGTGCTAGCAACTACTGAAAAATCGCAATTGAAATTTGAGCTTCATGTTGGATATCATGGAAGGTATGCATGGAAGCGATTTCAAAATTGGCACACGTATAGATAATGATATTTCAGTTTAATTTTCGGGAGGCCTTACATGGCAGTTTTGCCAAAATGGTTCTAAGCCTGCTGATAAGTCCAATTTTTAAATTCATATAACTTATACACTATCAATTGGAATTCAACCAAATTTCGTATGTACTATGTGTACATAAACAGATATGACTGAGTGTATTCTTAAGAGCCACCAGGGCTGCCAACTATTAATGAATGCTCTCAATTTCTCTTATCCAACTACCAATATATCAGAAAGTGTGCAAGCTGACAGCTTTAATCTATGCGCACGTATAGTACCTGACATCTATATTAATTTGCAGTAACTATTATACGTCAGTGCTACCAACATGATTCTAAAGCCTGCTGATAGGTCCAACTTTAAATTCATGTAACTTCTATACTATAATTTGGATTTCAACCGAATTTCGTATGTGCTATGTGTATCATAACAGATATGACTGCGTATTCTTAAAAGCAACCAGGGCTGCCAACTGTTAATAAAGGCTGTCCCTATTTTTGTTACCCTAATATCAATATATCTGAAAGTATGTGAGCCATTAGCTCTAAACTTTGCACACGTAGAGTACCTGGTATTCTAGATGAATTTGGATTAAATAACATACTTCAGTGCTGCCAACATGATTCTAAGCATGCTGATAGGTCCAATTTTGAAATGCATATAACTTCTAAACTAACTAATGGATTGTATTCAAAATTGGCACAACAATTGACCATATTATATCAGATTATTTCTGACCAACAAATGCATTACATTGTTGCCAACATGATTTTACGCGTGCTGATAGGTCCACTGTCTAAATGTCTGTAACGTCCATGCTATCCATTGGACTTGAACTAAATACTGTATTCTGTATCTTAAGAGATGGAACTAAGAATATATTCAGTCACCAGGGCTGCCATCTATAGTGCTCTATTAGGCTACATTATGCCATGTATACAGTATTTCGAACTAATTAGAAATGTCGATATAACCAACTTCATTTCGTCATTATTCTAAATAGATCCATATAGATTAATCATTGGCATGGATCTTAAATTTTAAGAAAGTAGGCTCTTTAGTTCGTCACGGATATTCTTGTTTGAATTTTGTTAATATCGAAACATGGATTTTCCATTTTATGTTTTTATAAATAGTCGTAATGCGAGTGCTTGACCACGGTGATAGTGCAGCCCGTCTCTGTGTTTACAGAAACGTAGAGGACTACTACTGTAGGTAAGACTGTTTTACAAAATAACGCCTATCTTCCGCTGAATGTCAAAGAAACAAAACTATTGAAAAAATACTATTTACCATTTATATATAAGTGTTGATTCCCCCACCCTACCGCACCGTGTTTGCTCTGGTTAAACAATCAATGCTACCCACACACAAGCTTTCTCTCTCTCTCTCTCTCTCTCTCTATATATATATATATATATATATATATATACAGTCATACATTCACACAACCATACCTATCCTTGAAAACAAACACAACCACTATATTTATTCCCAAAGAGCATCCTTGACATGCACAATAACCCCAAATAACTTTTTGTTATAAATTCATCACCTACCATTTCAAAAAAAATCTATTTCTTATTTAAGTTACAAGAAAAACTAATAGCACCTTTGTACAGCCTTCAAATAAAAACAAATAGTTATCATTACCCATTTTCAAATTCTCAACTGAGTCAAACTTAAAATAAAAAACTCTGGTTGCACAGGGCCTTAAAGAGCAAAAGGCCTAAGTGGTTCCCACTATTTACAAAATCCTCTATTTATAATTTGTAATTATTACAAAAAATATTTACAAAATACAAAATACTAAATCTACTAGTTACAAAAAGCCATGTCTCTAAACGATTAAACAGAGAATTCACACCACCTCCTCGTGGTCATAACCCCATGGTAGACTGATGAGCAGGTCATCCGTTCACACACGTTTGTTATCCATTGAGGTGAGGGTGCGTTGTATCTGTTCCACAAGATACAAATTATGGTTGCGGGATTGTATCCTGCACTGTTTATGCGACATAGCATTGCCAGTTTGTAAAACCGCTAGGTAGTCGTCTACACGTAGCGATTTTACCACTGCCCTACCTACGCCTTTTGCTCTTTTGGCTTCCCTGCAGTCTAGTGTGCGATAGGCGTACATCTTGGAAGCCAAACCAACGAATTCCGTCATGATGCAATCACCGCATTCATCTTTTAAAACACCCATTTCCTTCATGTTTTTATGGTTAGCTGAAACACGTTGTCAGTGCTGTAGGAAGAAGATTCGAACCAGTTATTATGTTCCCTCATCACGACATAGGGGATGCAGTGGCGAATATGATAATTAAACGAGGTCGTATCCATATACAAAAGAGATACGTCCCCAAAATGCTGTTTGGCAAACTCGAAGTGGAATCGATACATGATCGATTTGGAAAAGTCGAAAATGACTTGACCCAAGTAAATGGGCTTATCCATGGTCACACTGGTCCTACTCATTTCAGTGATGGCCAAATTGTCGTCGATAATTTTGATCGATTTAAAATTTGGCTTGGCAATGTACCGCCGGGCACCGTAACGTCCTTCCCAGTCATTCACCAATTTAATGTCACGGTATTTGTGGACATTTTCCTTGGACTTGCCATAGATACAGTTGTTCATCAATTTAAAAATAATAATTTCAAACTGCTGTGTCGCCATTTGTTGGTGCTCTGTGTTGAGTTGCATGTATGGCCTGAGCCATGCTTTTTGGGGAAAGGAAATACCCCTGAGGATTTTTTCAACACTAGGCCTTGGGCTAGGCATTGCACTAACATTTGGATATGTAGCACATATCGATTTTTGTTGTAATGTGTGCCCATGAGTTTTTCAATTTTCACTTTACTGTTTGGGGGAACCATTCGCTCTAGGCAGAATGGAAAATTGGCATGTTCATCATACAAGGATGAGGGATATTCAACATCCACTTCTAACACATATCCACGGCCTGTTTCTTGGCTGGCCTTGTTCACATCAAATTGTGACACTTGTTTCTCAGTCAGCCAAGCAAAATCCCCATGGGGTAAAGGCTGGCTTACGGCATAACCATACAAATTATTAACATCCTAGTACATCAGATACGATTCTGGTTTGTCTTGTGATTAATGGGGCATGTATGAATTATTCGCTTCGGCATGGCGCTGGTTAAGTGACACAAAGCCACCGCGAATGCCCTTTTCAAAGAATAAGACCATGTCTACATCTGTGAGTATATCCAATTCCACTTGGGTGTATTTCAAAGCTGCATGAAACGACAGGCCAGGACTTCTATAATAGTGCGCGGGGTCAAGGCCATAAATGTGTTGATATAACTCACGGAATTTTTCAAACACATCTGTCAGCAGCAATACATCGAGTTTTAGGTAATCCATAGCATATTCACCTATCGTCTTGGTATCAAACACTCGCCAAACATGCCATGCATGTGCATAGTCTTGATCGGAAACGGTACAGCGTGTAAGCTTTGAGTAAAATTTCTCTTGCAGTGGGAGAGTTTTCTGCTCTAACTCGTCTCAGCTGTCACAGAAATCATAGGTAAAAATACCTTTCCGAATGCGCAATTTATATTGCTCAGGATTTTCAAAATGCATTCTGATGTATCTTAATTCCTTCTCATCCAATTCATTGACCAGGCTGTCAAGGGAGGATGCCATAAACTTAAAGGAATCTCGAAATCGAATGCAAAATTCGCCCAACCGCCATGTCAAGGCTATAAAACGTTTATGGTTTTGAGGGATAATTGAAAACGTTCCGTCGCTGATATGACCCAATTCACGATTCAAAAACTGAATATCATAATTTGCCAGATTGTGAAAAAACACACTGATAAATCGAGTAGCTGGGTAATTCACATTACTTTTTTGTGGGTATCTCCTCGAAACTCTCCTGTAAAGTGCGAGTGATCATGAACAGTGTCTTTAACACTGACCAGCGGCTTTTCACAAATATGGCATGTATTGGCATGCTCAAACAGCTGCTGCTGTTCTGCAGATAATCTCATGGGTACTGGGTTGTCCATTAATCCCTGGACATGATACGCGAACTTGACAAGTTGGTCCAAAAACCATTTCGCACAATCTGGTCCCTCACGGGATTCGTTATAGGATTTTGTGGGGTTATAGGCACACACCACGTTAAATCCTATAGCAAAGGGTTCATGTGTTTGAATGGGTGTGGTTGAGCTGATGGTAGGATCTGGTTCACATCCCGCCATGGGTGTAGTGAGAGTTTCAAAAACAGCATACACCATAAAGGGTACAGTATCACGCTTATGAATGTTCTTTAATTTCAACACAGCATTGCCCCCTTGTGGCAATACTAGTCTAACCGCTTCCTGAGATTTACAATCTACCCTATGTCGTGCCAAAAGTGTAGGGGCATTAAAAGATTGCAGGCAACAATCACAAATGTGTTTCTTATGTTGATCTCTGGACGCTTGACTGCCTTCCAATTTACTTAAAATCTTAATCAAGCAATAGTGATTCACCTCTCCCTGAGACAAATATAAAAGATAAATGTGGTGTCGTTTTGGTTTTTTGTGGCATAAAGAGGACCCACAATGCCATTACTTTCAAGGCCATACACCATGAACGAAAAGTTCTGGTTCTCTTGTTCAAGCCTATGAATATCAGTTAAGTCCATAGGGAACGAAACATGAGTTAAATTTAAATTTTGTTTCAATGGCTCAAACATGGCCTTGTACATTCCTGGTCGACAACTCTCAGGTTGTGCTAGCATAGGAAACATTTATCGTCTTTATTTTTTATATTCACCACCGCTCTCCGGCAAGCAATCGCTGGTGGTGTTCGTATAAAGCTAGACCCAGCATTCAACGGGTTGAATTGACAAATGTTAATTTGCAGGTAATGGATTTTGTCTAACGCAAGACCACTGGGTCCCTGTTGCTGTTTATCAAATTTAGCAAGGCATTGACCACGTGGGATTCATACCACTGTTCCAAATTTTGTGCTATGAATAGCTCTTGCATTTTGCATTTTACTGCAAATATCAAATGTTTCGTTATGCTCTACATACTTCTTTGTATTTAAGAAATGGCACACCAGTTCTATATTCACCTTTAAAGCTGTATGCAACCCTTGAGCTGTACAAATTTCATCCTTAAAAATTTCAAATCAAGATTCTTAACAAGAAGTTCCGTGAAGAACTATACAGCCTACTTTTCATGCCAATGATTATTCTACAGTATATGAACCTATCTAGAATAATGACAAAATTAAGTTGGTAATATCGAAATATCTAATTAGTTCAAAATATACCTGGTATGATGTAGCCTAATAGATCACTACAGTTGGCAGCCCTGGTGACTGAATATATTCTTAGTTCAATCTCTTAAGGTACAGAATACAAAATTTGGTTGAAGTCCAATGGACGTTACATGCAGTTAGACACTGGATCTATCAGCACGCGTAAAAGCATGTTGCCAACAATACCATGCGTGTGCTGGTCAGAAATAATCTGAAATATTATGATATCTTGTTGTGCCAATTATGGATGGAATCCATTTGTTAGTATAGAAATTACATGTATTTTAAAATTGGACATATCAGCAGGCATAGAATCATGTTGGCAGCACTGCCTTGTATTAATTACTCCAAATTAATCTATAATGTCAGGTGCTATACGTGTGCAAAGTATAGAGCTGTTGGCTTGCATACTTTCTGGTATATTGATATTAGGGTAAAAACAATATAGACAGCATTTATTAACAGTTGGCAGCCCTGATTGCTCTCAACAATACTTATAGTCATATCTGTTATGGTACACATAGCACATACGAAATTTTGTTGAAATCCAACTGATAGTATAGAAGTTACATGTATTAAAAATTGGTACTATCAGCAGGCTTATAATCATGTTGGTAGAACTGACGTATATAAGTTACTCCAAATTAATCTAAAATGTCAGAATATACGTGTGCATAGTGTAAAGCTTTTGGCTTTCATACTTTCTGATATATTGGTATTTGGATAAAATAAATAAATAGAGAGAGCAATTATTAACAGTTGGTAGCCCTGTTGGTGGCTCTTAAGAATATGCTCATTCATATATGTTTATGTACAGATGTTACATACAAAATGTGGTTGAAATCCAATTGATAGTGTAGAAGTTATATGCATTTAAACATTGGACCAATCAGAAGGCTTAAAATTATTTTGGCAACACTGTCATTGTTGGCCTCCTGGAAATTAAACTGACATAGTATTATCTGCATGTGTGCCAATTTTGGAATAGCTCCCATGCATACCTTGCAAGATATCCAACATGGAGCTCAAATTTCTAGTGCGTTTTTTCAGCAGTTGGTAGCACTGACATCATTTTCAAATATGGACGTGAGCTATTCCGGTGCACATCTTTACTCATACTAAATTTGGTTTTGATTGCTGCAGCCGTTTAGGAGTTGATAGGGGGGGGGGACACACACACACAGCCAGACAGACAGACAGACAGAAGGACAGACAGACAGACAGACACACATTTTACCGATCTCATAAGTCTACTTTTTCCTCATTTTTGCAAAATGTGAAAAGTAGGCTAAAAATCTTAGGGAATCAAACTTTCCCTAACATTAACCACACGGCCAGAGCATACACTTGACTTAATACAACGGTTTAGGGGTTCCCAAGTTAACGTATCGGGAACGATAAAATACATCATTTTGAAAAAACATTCTCACCTGAGTTTTCAGCCGTATACACACACACACACGTTCCTGGTTTTCAATAGCAGTAAAGCTTTTGCCGAATATCTAAAAAGAAATAAAATATGCCACCAACTCCAATTAGTTTATGCATTTCATAAACAAACAAAAGAAACAAATCAATCAGGTTCTATTTAAGAAATAAATCTCCCCTTGACTTGTAATGCTTTGCTTTATTCCCTTTTCATGGGCTAGTGTGGTAATGGTTTCTGTCCCTCTTTCTGTCTTTCTCTCTCTGTCAATCTCTTTCTCACACACAACATACACGTTATCTGCAAATAAATAAAAATTCATTGATCACCTTATCAATTAATAAATAATTGCTTGTAAATGAAAATCCACAGCCTGCTTCCAGTCTCCGACCGGGTCAGGAATGGAATGAATGAAGCCTCCATCTAGCGGCGAGGATATGGACTGTGCCGGCTGCCGAGGCCTGACGCACTCCTCTGGGGCAATGATTAAATGAATGAGAGATGAAATGAAATGATAGTGGAGAGTGTTGCTGGAATGAAATTTTGACAGGGAAAACCGGAGTACCCGGAGAAAAACCTGTCTGCCTCCGTTTTGTCCAGCACAGATCTCACATGGAGTGACCGGAATTTGAACCACGGACCCAGCGGTGAGAGGCCGGCGTGCTGCCGCCTAAGCCACGGAGGCTCCGTTTGTAAATATATAAATCAATAAATATATAAACAAATACCTGCCCCACAACAAATTTAAGTATTTTCCAACACCAAAATTGTTAAACAAGACCAAGTGTTTCACACAACGCTGTAGCGTGTTCAAAGGTAGTCACATAAGTGCGAGTGATAATGTTAACGACGTGTCTTTTATATGTCACGTTGCATGTATAATCATTTTTGTTTCCCACGCTTTTATCATCGTGCTATCATACACGTGTACAGCTAACGTCCAAGGTCAACACCTGTGTCAGGTCATATTACACATCAACTTGCATTTTCTCGCGTATGAACCAAACAGGATGTGACTTGTTAGCTTTCATGTTGTTTCACACGTGTTCACATGCATTTCGCTCTCCCCTCTGTAGTTTTGCAATGCACCTGTTGTCAAGTCACATCAGCGCATTCCAATAAGCTCAAATGACATTCCCATCCTGCCAGTCTGCTCCTCAGCATGTTTGTTTTCTTTGTACTCGCTTCAACCGACATATTACCAAATTCTGTTTGTCCTTCATCTAATTATAGAATTATCATTTGTCATATAACTCATAATCGTTTACACGTTAAAGATCCCCTTTAGGGGTAAAATATCGAAAAAATGAACCCTAGCTCAGTCATAAACCGTCCCTTCGAAATATCGATTGTTCTATTAAGCACGGCCATCGTGGCCGGCGAAAGGCTCGTTGAAACACACGCCCAATGGTACCGTCTCTCTATCTACATGCACTTTCCATTAACATTCAAAACAGGTAAAAATACATATTTTTCAACATGTATGGCGTTAGGCCCTTTGTAAATTTGGTTTTTCAAACACATAACATTTTAAAGAGGACGCCACCCCTAGTCATTTTACACCTCGTACACGCCCCTAAATTTATTAGTTTGGTAGATATAGCAAAAAGTTTAAAATCACGGTTTTATCGCAAAAAATCCTGTTTTCCTCATTCTCAAAACTTTTAACCTATTAACAGCTTCGAGACAAGCCATTTGACATGTCACACGTCCAAATCCGACCATGCGTTCGTGAGATATCGGCAAAGTTCGCGAGAAAGTAGGCTGTGAGCCAGAAGCACCACTACCCCCTTACTGCACAGTTGTTGTCCTAGAGAATTGAAATTTATTTTGAGGTTAGAAGGGGTAGGGATCATTAGTTTACGTCATACAACTTTTTTGTAAAATTCTTATTTTCCAATCTATAAGATTTCAAAATTCAACTTTTTCATAAGAATATAAACTTTTGTTCTAACGGCAAAGGACATAGAGGCCTTTCGTTTGAACCATTGCACAATATTCTATCATGTTTGGTTTCCGAAATATCCCCTATTTTCAAAAAATTGTTTTTTTTAATATAACAAGTCGTCCATAGTAACTGGAACATTACCCCGAGTCCAACAACATGTCGCATGTTCAAATCCTATTATTAGTTCGCGAGATATGAATTATTTTTAACACGAACGCCGCCCGAGCAACGCCGGGTGCGTTTAGATCGGTACTGCTCCCCTACTGTGGGATCTTGTGTGACTATCTAGTTGTACCATAATTCTTCTACGGCCATCTAACGGGAGCACGCTACCTTCATTTTAGGCATAATGAATTCCCACATTCGCTGGAGACCGTGCCACTTCGCGAGTGATCACGTATTTGGTGGCAATTGGAAGGGGTCAGTGGTCGTTCAGAACCGCCTTCATGCTACTTATCCAAATAATGGATAGGTACGAGATGACCCATTCACTCACCTGCCAGATCACCTGATCTTACGCTACTTGATTTCTTCCTGTGACGTCCCTTAAAGCAGGCAGTGTATGTACAGAAGCCTCAATATCTGTACACATTCGGCAATTGATCATTGAGGCAGGCTTAGCTTTTACACATCACACGTTACAAAGTATGGCCATAGTACATCCAATCTAAACGGCATTAAGCGAAATTATTTATTTATTTATGTTGTGAACATAACAGGAAGCCCCAATTACATTGCTCACTACTAGAATTAGATAATATACAACGATATATATATATATATATATATATATAGAAATACAAAAGAAACATAAAGAGAAGATATAGATAGAGATACACGTTATAAGAAGAAGAAGAAGAAAAGAAGGGTTAGGTATGAGAAGGAAATGGGTTGAATACAGTACAATATATTACAAGACATCTTGCAGTTTATCACAGGACGCTAAAAACTGGTTTTCTGACATACTGAAAATATCTACGTCAAGATGATGAACTTTATTATAGTGGGATACAATTCTGTTAATCGGCGAGTTTTTATGGTTGTCTGTGTGAACTCTCGGAATAAAGAAAATGTTTCGGAATCTGCTAGGTTTCACAGCTGGGACATATAACGTAATTCTCTCTCGAATTTTAGCGACATCGATTTTATTGTTTACTATTTTATAGCGGAAAAGCAGGCCCTGACAATTTCGCATGTGGGATAGATTTCTGACATTGAAGGACTGTAATATAAATGTGTACGATTCGTAAGAGGGATAATAGCCATATATTTTGTAATATACATATTTTAAGAATTTCTTTTGGATGTTCTCTATAAGCTTATTATGTTTCATTGTGTATTGATTCCATATAACTGAAGCATATTCTAGTTGTGATCTGATGAAGGCATTAAGGAGCAATATTAAAATCCCATAAGAGAAATTAAATGAATTTCTTATTGCAAATCCCATACATTTATGTGCTTTAGAGACAATTTTCTCTATATGTCTTTGAAAATTCTGATCATTGGTAAATACAATTCCTAGATCCTGAACTTCATGAATTTTAAGTAAGCACTCCCCGTCAATGTCATAGTGGAAATGTATGTATTTTTTCGCCTAGTAAAATTAATTTGCTTGCATTTACTGATGTTAAATGGCAGTTTATTTTCCTTCGTCCATATGTTTAGTTCATTTAAATAATTTTGAAGTTTGTTACAATCGTAAGGGTCACGTATTGATTTATATAATTTTATATCGTCTGCGAATGATAAAATTTCTGAGTGTTGAACTTTAACAGAGGTGTCGTTTAATGATAATAAGTATAGTAATGGTCCTAAGTTAGATCCCTGAGGAACTCCTGAGATGGTGGGAAATGTTTTGGGTAGTTGCGTTTTATATTTCACAACTTGTGTTCTGTTCTTCAGGTATGAAATCAGCAGACGAAGCAGTGGTTCAGAAAAATTATACGTTGATAGTTTAGTTATGAGTAAGTCATGATCCACTTTGTCAAATGCCTTTTGAAAGTCGGTATATATTACATCTACTTGGCCTTTGTGATCTAGCTCCGTGAATACAAGTTGCATAAAATTAATAAGGTTAGTCACGGTTGACCTGTTTGGTATAAATCCATGCTGATTTGGGGAAATGATCACTTTAACATGTTCAAACCTGTAGCTGTATCGTCATCTCCGGCTAAGATATTTGAGAGTATACAAAATACTCTCAAATATCTTAGCCGGAGATGACGATACAGCTACAGGTCTGTAATTCTTAATCTGAACCGAGTTTCCAGATTTTAGAATTGGTGTTACTTTTGTATGTTTCCATTTATCTG
This sequence comes from Meconema thalassinum, assembly GCA_946902985.2. Taxonomy (NCBI): domain Eukaryota; kingdom Metazoa; phylum Arthropoda; class Insecta; order Orthoptera; family Tettigoniidae; genus Meconema; species Meconema thalassinum. The sequence continues at coordinate 71,067,908 of OX336393.1, read as the reverse complement.
GAAATGTGCTGGTCTTCAGTATGAGATGGTATATTATAGTCAGTGGTTTAGTAATATATAGCTTACAGCCTTTAAAGAGGTATGGTGGTAACCCATCAGGCCCCGCTGACTTTATTGGTTTTAGTTTCTTAATGGCGAATTCAACCACATCCTCGGTGACTTCAGATATAACCAAATAATTTTGAAAATAATGTTGCTTTAAGTTATTTCTGTTTGTGTTCATGTTATAGTTGGGAATAGTTTGCGAATATACAGATTTGAAACAGTCAACGAAACAATTGGCAATTTCCAGTGATCTACAATATTCGTTACCTTCATATTCCATCGCCAATCTTGATCCTTTACGCTCCTTTCTGTTTTTTATAAAGTTCCAGAAGCTATTGCTATTTTTTTCCAGCCTGCTACCTGGCAGCTTGAATGACGCAACAACAGCGATGCATGATTTAGCGACGTTAGCTATTGAGAGCCGTTGTGTGACGCTGGCACGTATTGTTTTTAATCGTAGTCCTCGCAGACACTTCCTGTCCAAACTTAAGGAAGTGTTATGTGGAGCAATGATCGTTTTTAATACTAACTACCAGAAGTACCCTTTCTTCGATCGGTGTTCGGTGTTATCACCAGAAATTATCAATTGAACTACTGTTGCAATGGTTAGCGGTTTGTCATTCCTTCATAAGTTTATCAGAACGAAGTTAGTTTTCTGGGATTATCACGCACACTGTTAATTTAAGGGCCTTAAAATGTGTTTTTCGGAGTCCCTTTATAGACTCCCGAATTTTGTGTCTCACATTGAGAAGCGTAACATAAGTTTTGATCGTCCTTCTAGGATAATTTTTATATTTCTTTTTTTTTATTTAATAATTATTAGATACAACCATGAATAGGTCATTTTACACTAATATTTTAACAATTTTAAATAATATTAATAAAAACAACAACAACAACAGGTAACAAATGGCAGTGATGGCAGCAAGGGATAAATCTCGGGAGAGACGCAGGGAATGATTGGGGGTAGTGGGTGATTAGGAGGGTGAGGGGGTAGGGATTGAGGATGAAAGGGATCTTCTAATGTTATGTTTGAATGTTCTATAGGGACAGAATATGTCAATATTTGTAAGGGAGTTGCTAAGGGTTGGCAGACGGTGGAAAATAGAGCGCTTCTGTACTTCAAGACGTGGGCGAGATATGTGGTGTAAATGGTTCTGACGTGTAGAACGGGAGGGAACTTGGAGTGGGAAGTAGCTTATTAGCATGTCACATTTTGAGTAACCATTCATAATTTTATGTAGGAAACACAGGTCAGTAAATTGTAGACGGCTTTTCAGGTCGAGTACATTGAGCTGATTTAAAATGTCGGATTTGGCAAAGTGCCTTAGTGAAGGATTGCGAGCTTTGACTATTGATATGAAGAAATTAAAGGCTATTCAATTTAGAAATATTGGTTATGGCCGAGGTAGACCAAATTGGAGAAGAGAAATCTAGGATAGGGAGAAAATATGTGGTTAAGTTTAATTTAAGTGCAGCGAGGTCTTTAATTTTTGTGAATCTGTATAGAATGCCGAGACTGCGCATTGCGCGAGATTTGATGTGGTCAGTGTGGGAAGAGAATGTCAGTTTATCATCGTGAATAATACGTAAATCTCTTACCTGAGAAGCCGTATCCAATTTATTTCCACAAATTTTATAGTCCGCCTGATTTCCAGATTTCAGTAGTGAAAAATACACACTGAAGCCCTTTTTGGGATTTGGAGATAACCTCCATTTGTTGAACCAATCAGTACATGCATTCACTGCTTCCTGGAGCTCAGCGCGGTCGTAAGAACTGGAATTTTTTCTGAATATCTTGAGATCATCAGCGTACAGAAAAATGGAACACGGAGAATTTTTCACACATGTGTTTATATCGTCCATATACAGCACGCAGAGAAGGGGTCCCAGGATACTGCCCTGAGTTACTCTTGATAAGACTGGGAGCCAGGACGATACAGACCCTGGAAGCACTACCCGTTGCTGCCTATTGGACAGGAAAATTTGTATTAGGGACAGGAAGGATCCATGTATGTTGTATCGTGAAGCAAGCTTGTGGAGGAGAAGGAAATGGTTCACGGAATCAAATGCTTTGGCCAGGTCAACGTAGATTACATCTAGCTGAGATTTTTGATCAATTGCAGAAATTATGTGATTGTTCAGAACAGTCAGATTTGTTAAACATGATTTTCCATGGACGAAGCCATGTTGTTCTTCTGAGAGGTGAGGTTTGGTGAAAGTGAAGAGACGGCAAGGTATTATTCTTTCGAAGACTGAAGAGAGTATAGAGACGATAGATATAGGTCTGTATGAGGAAATTTCGTGCTTGCTGCCTGATTTGAAGACAGGTGTGACGTCAGCTCTTTTCCATCAGTCAGGAAAAGTGCCGGATGTCATGCACCAGTTGAGTATTATGGACAAGGGGATGCTGAGAGATGCACAGGTGTTTTTCAGGAATATAGGGCTTATGTCTGATGGCCCGGTAGATCGGTTTGCGGGCAGACTTTTTAAGATATTTTGGATTTCATCGGTGGTCGTTGAAATTTTAGACAGTGAATCAGAACAGACGCTAGTAAGTTGAGGGGGACTGGGGATTGGTACGGGAACTGAAAAGGTTGAGTGAAAATATTCATTGAAATGTGTGGACCTCAATTCAAATGGGATTTCTTCATTATGGAGGTTTAGGTTAAGTGGAATTCTAGGAGTCTTTCTACGGGATGATATAAGTGTCCAGAACTTCTTCGGGTTATTCTTGAGATTTCCTGTTATGGAAGAAATGTAGCGGTTGTAATCTTCTGTCATATGAACTCTTGCAATGTTCCGTAGGTGAGTAAAAACATTGCGTGTATGAGGATTAGGAACTGATTTCCACTGTGACCATGCACGAGTTTTGTTTTGGAGAAGGAGTTTGGTGTTTTCACTTAGCCATTGAGGATATTTGTTGGATTTGGGAACGGAGAATGGCACGTGTTGTTTAATGGCCGAGTAGAGTAAATCCTCAAACAAGGCCACTGCGCTATTTACATCTCTCTCAGCTCTTAGCAGGCACCAAGGAAGAGATGATGAATCTTGATTGACAGCTTGCCAGTCGACCTTTCTCCAGAGAGGGAATGTTTTGTTCTTGGCGGGTGGGATGTTTTTATGTCTGCAGGCTGGGATGGGGAGGTAGGCTTCTATTGAACTGTGGTCAGTGTTCAGGATTTTTCTTCCAACTGCCATGGTGACATCAAGCAGTGTTGAAAATATGAGGTCCAGTGTTTCAGATTTCCTTGTAGGGTCCAGATTTCGCCTATTTTAGCATGTATTTTGAGAAGTTTTTCCCTATATCCAGTTATCCACCCTTCCACTGTATGAAAAGTACGATGAAGAGTTTTATAAATGATTGGTGTATTGACACTCTTGGTAACCATACCTAATTTTTCGATGCACCAAGCATCCGAACACGAGTTAAAGGTGTACATAAAGATACACAGAAAGACAGACAGACAATTCAATTGCCTACAACATATTACCCAGATATCCAAATATCTGCCACACAGTATCAAACAAAATCATCCTTACGATGAACCCGTATGTCGAAAAACAAAAAAAAACATTAGTTAAAATGTGCTCTCAAACTAAATTCACCTAACGTGTACTTCCTGACTTGAAATAGAATTGAAAGCTTTGTAGACGAAACGCAATACACGTCACATTAAAACTGACCCTCTACGTTGTGTTAGGTCCCCTTACACAGGAAGACCTCTTTCATAAATTATAAAGGCTTGTGGTGCATGATAATTCAGGCTCTTTATCCTCAAATGGCCCAAATTCCTAAATGCCGCAAAAAATGCTGATTCAATTCAGGATTTTTTGAAAATAATGTTGCTGTTTGGAGATATAATAGACCTTATGTACTATATGTCGCACGTGAAAATTCCATGAAAAAAAATCTAGGTTACCCCTTGACCCCCTTAATTACATTCATGAATTATACAGTCTACGTTGGTTCCGTGATAATCTTATAGCCATTTGCAAACTTTCACAGAAATGTAATTAATGTAGTGGCATTGCTTCTTACAGAAATAGATGGAAAGTTGGATGCCACCCCTTGAGAAAATGTTGTCATGGTTACCGATTTGCATTCCTTCATTAGTTTGTTAAATTAAATTAAATTAGTTTTCTGGGAATATTTCAGCAACTGATGGTTTTAGAGCCTTATAATGTAGTTTTCGAGGACCCTTTAGGGCCCCCGAGTTAGTTTCTGGCACCGAGGGGCATTGTCTCGTCGTTGTACGCCATAATATAATACTAATAACAATAATATAATATAGGGATGGGAATATAATAGACCTGCCGTACCACACCCGCAGGTGTGAATCGCGTGAAAAAATCTACAATACCCATTATACGCATTATATGTATTGATGAATATTACAGCTTAATTTGGTTCCGTGATAACCTTCTAGTCGTTTGCAAACTTTCACACTAATGTAAATAATGGAATTGCATTGCGTCTTACCTCTGAGAATATGTTGCCAGGGTTACGGGGTTGCATTCGTTGATTAGTTTATAATAATTTTATTAATGCAGCCAATGGCCATGTACTTTTCTTTTCAGGACCGGTCAGGGAAGGGATATTGGAAGGAAATCGGTCGTGGACCTATTGAAAGGAACCGTCCCGGCATTTGCCTGGTGGTGAAAATGGGAAACCACGAAAACCATTTTCAGGACGGCCGAGGTGGGATTCGAACCCACGCTCTCCCGATGCCAGCGAGGCACGAGGTAGCGCGTTAGCGCTCTCGGCCACCGCAGCCAGTTTTGATTAGTTTATTAAATGAAATTTGTTTTCTGGGAATATGTACAAAACGGTTGGTTTTAGGGCCTTAAAATGTGGTTTTCGGGGACCCGTATGGCCCCCGAGTTTTGTCTCTCACATTGAGGGCTGAAAATGAGCTTTGTCTCGTCCTTCTACGCCTATTTCAGCATGTATTTAAACGGGGTAGGCCCCCTTTTATGAGAGGTACGGAGAAGAGTTACATCATTGATTAGTGTCGTGCCTCTGATGGATATCTGTACCAAATTTGACGTTGCTACACCCAGCCGTTCTCGAGTTTTAAGGGAAAAAAGTTGTCCACAGACAGACAGACAGACAGACAAAAAATATATTTTCGCGCACATCCATCATAAAACAGTCTGAAACGCGTAAATAACTCAAATTTCCGTCGAAATTCAGAAAAACCAGACCAACTTTAATTTTTATATTAGTAGAGGTATACTGCACCGCTCGGTGTTGACCGTGTTTTAATGCACATATTTAGGTTTTACTCGCTAACCGTTGGAGATACACGAAAAGTGATATGGACCTTTTGGATAGAAAATTAAATGCTAAAGCTCGTGTATGCCATCAAAAGTTTGCTATTTCTCAGCGTTCTCTTTTCATTTCAAATGGAGATATTAAATTTTGAAACCAAAGGGTGTAGTGACGTCACAAATGTGGGTTTTACGCGCTAACCGTTGGAGATACACGAAAAGTGATCAGGACCTTTTGGATAGGAAATTAAATTTTAAAGCTCGTGTGTGCCATCAAAAGTTTGCTATTTCTTAGCGTTCTCCTTTTATTTGAAATGGAAATATGAAATTTTGAACCAAGGGTGTAGTGACGTCACTAAAATGGTCGCCATTTTCGAATAGTGCATAATATCGAAATCAATAGTATCCTATATATAAACCTGGTAAATCAGCTACATCCATGCAAAATTTCATTTAAATCGGACCAGTGGTTCTTGCGTTATTGAGTAACACACGACAGACAGACACACAACATCTCATTTTTATATATTTTTATATAACTATATATATAACAAGAAGTTCCGTGACGAACTAAAGAGCCTACTTTTCTTAAAATTAAGATTCATGCCAATGATTAATCTACTGTATATGAACCTATCTAGAATGATGACAAAATTAAGTTGGTAATAACGAAATGTCTAATTAGTTCGAAATATACCTGGTATAATGTGGCCTAATAGAGGTCCAGAATAAGAAAAATTGGTTGAAGCCCGATGGACGTCACATGTAGTTAGACATTGGATCTATTAGCACGCGTAAATGCATGTTGGCAACAATGTCATGCGTGTGATGGTCAGAAATAATCTGAAATAATATGATCTATTGTTATGCCAATTTTGAATGAAAACCATTAGTTAGTATAGAAGTTACATGCATTTTAAAATTGGACCTAACGGCAGGCTTAGAATCATGTTGGCAGCACTGAGGTATATTAGTTACTCCAAATTAATCTACAATGCCAGGTACTATACGTGTGCCAAGTTTAGAGCTATTGGCTTGCATACTTTCTGATATATTTATATTAGGGTAACAAAAATAGAGACAGCATTTATTAACAGTTGGCAGCCCTGGTTGCTCTAAACAATACGCAAAGTCATATCTGTTATGGTACACATAGCACATACGAAATTTGGTTGAAATCCAAATGATAGTATAGAAGTTACAAGTATTTAAATTTGGACCTCTCAGCAGGCTTAGAATCATGTTGGTAGCACTGACGTATATAAGTTACTCCAATGTAATATAGAATGTCACGTTCTATATGTGTGCATAGTTTCACGGCGTCGGCTTGCATACTTTCTGGTATATTGGTATTTGGATTAAAAATATAGAGAGAGCAATTATTATTAGTTGGCAGCCCTGGTGGCTCTTAAGAATTCGCTCAGTCATATCTGTTTATGTACACATACTACATACAAAATTTCGTTGAAATCCAACTGATAGTGTAGAAGTTATATGCATTTAAAAATTGGGCTTATCAGAAGGTTTAAAATTATTGTGGCAACACTGTCATGTATGGACTCCAGGAAATTAAACTGAAATATTACTATCTACATGTGTGTCAATTTTGGAATAGCTCCCACGCATACCTTCCAAGATATCCAACATGGAGCTCAAATTTCTAGTGCGTTTTTTCAGCAGTTGGTAGCACTGACATCATTTTCAAATATGGGCGTGAGATATTCCGGTATACATCTTTACTCATACTATACTTGGTTTCGATTGCTGCAGCCGTTTAGGAGTTGATAGGGGGGGGGGTACACACACACAGACAGGCAGACAGACAGAAGGACAGACAGACACACATTTTCCCGGATCGATCTCATAATTCTACTTTTTCCTCATTTTTGCAAAATGTGAAAAGTAGGCTAAAATAGTGCATTATGCAACGAGCCTATAATGGCTATAATTAAGACACGAGTATTTTTTATAAAACGAGCGTATGCGAGTTTTATAATTTCCATACGAGTGTCTTAATTACCATTATAGGCGAGTACTATTGCGGTGTTGCGGTGGGTAGTATATCTCTCTTGCCCAAGCTCTCTGGACAACCGACGCATGCGCTCTGTGTGCTTCAATACCATATGTTCAGATTGCGCACCAATATTTAGTAAAACTGTCACTGAAGTCGTGTCAAAACCACGCGCTGTGTAGAAATTGGTTTTGGGGATATTAAGGTACCGGTACAGTGCTATTTCTTGTCTCATATTCGCCAGTTTATTTACGCGAACATATGGACGGTGCGTATTCCATGTCGGTAATTTATTATAGTTCGATGTTGTGTTTATGTCCGACATGTTGGATTTTGAGTGCATGCGCGAAGGTATCGTTACCTAATTGGTCAATGAACGAGCTCTGATTGGCTGGGGAAACTGTATCATAATGGAAAACGGTATTATAATGACCATCATTATGATACAGTTTTCTAACAGATAATAGTGAGGGTCGAACATAAATGAATGTTACGTGATAGTATGTGGGTGTGTGTGTGTGTGTGTGTGTATGTCTCCTATGCGTTCATATGCCTTCCAACCGATTGCCATGAAATTTGGGTGGGATATTGAGTACACTCCAAGGAAAGTTTCTGGCTTAGTAAATCCATCTTAGAATAGGTAGCTCACGAGTAGCTTCAACAAATGAGGGACGACGCGCGAAGCGTTTCAACAAAGTCCGTAATGCGTTCATTTCACCCGATTGCGATTAAGATTGGGTGAGAAGTTGAGTACACTCCAGCGAAGGTTTTTGGCTTAGTAAATCCATTTTACAACAGGTAGCGCACGATTAGATTCAACAAATGAGCGACGACACGCGAAACGTTTCAACAAAGACCCGTATGCGTGCATATACCATTCGCCAGATATCGATGTAACTTGGGTGAGATGTTGTATACACTCCAGGGAAGGTTTCTGGTTGAGTAAATCCTTTTTACTATAGGTGGCGCACGATAAGATTCAACAAATGAGCGACGACGCGCGAAGCGTTTCAACAAAGTCCCGTATGCGTTCATATACCATTCGCTCGATATCGATGAAACTTGGGTGAGATGTTGTATACACACCAGGGAAGGTCTCTGGTTTAGTAAATCCATTTTACAATAGGTAGCGCACGATTACATTCAACAAATGAGTGACGACGCGCGAAGCGTTTCAACAAAGTCCCGTATGCGTTCATATACCATTCGCCAGATATCGATGTAACTTGGGTGAGATGTTGCATACACTCCACGGAAGGTTTCTGGCTGAGTAAATCCTTCTTACAATAGGTGGCGCACGATTAGATTCAACAAATGAGCGACGACGCGCGAAGCGTTTCAACAAAGTCCCGTATGCGTTAATATACCATTCGCTCGATATGGATGAAACTTGGGTGAGATGCTGTGTACACTCCGGGGAAGGTTTCTGGCTTAGTATTCATTTTACAATAGGAAGCACACGAGTAGATTCAACAAATGAGCAATGACGCTTGAAGCGTTTCAAATAAGTCCCGTATGCGTTCATATACCATTAGTCCGATAGCGATGAAACTTGGGTGAGATGTTGTGTACACTCCAGGGAAGGTTTCTGGCTTAGTAAATCCATTTTACAATTGGTAGGGCACGAGTAGATACAACAAATGAGCAACGAATTGCAAAGCGTTTCAACAAAGTCCCGTATGCGTTCATATACCATTCGTTCAATATCAATGAAACTTGGGTGAGATGATCTGTGGACTCCAGGGAAGGTTTCTGGCTTAGTAAATCCATTTTACAATTGGTAGCGCACGAGTGGATACAACAAATGAGCAACTAATTGCAAAGCGTTTAACAAAATCCCGTATGTATTCATATACCATTCGTCCGATATCGATGGAACTTGGGTGAGATGCTGAGTACACTCCAGGGAAGATTTCTGGCTTAGTAAATCCATTTTACAATTGGTAGCGCATGAGTAGATTCAACAAATGAGCGACGACGCGCGAAGCGTTTGACCAAAGTCCCGTATGCGTTCATATAACATTCGTCCGACAGCAACGAAATTTGATTGAGATGTTGTGTACACTCCACGGAAGGTTTATGGTTTAGTAAATTCATTTTACAACAGGTAGCGCACGAGTCGATTCAACAAATCAGCAACGACGCGCGAAGCGTTTCAATAAGTCCCGTATGAGTTCTTATACTATTCATCCGATTGCGATGAAACTTTGGTCAATAGTTGTGTACACCCCAGGAAAGGATTCTGGCTTAGTAAATCCATTTTTCAATTAGTAGCGCACGAGTAGATTCAACAAATGAGCGATGGCGAGTGATTCGTTTCAACAAAGTCCCGTATGAGTTTATATCCCATTCATCCGATTGCAATCAAACATTGACGAATCGTTGAGTACACTCCAGGGAAGGTTTCAGGCTTATTATATCTGTTTTACAATAAGTAGCGCACGAGAAGATTCAACAAATGAGTGATGGCATGCCAATCATTTAAACAAAACCCCGTATGCGTTCATATGCCATTCACACGATATCGATGAGTTATGAGTTATTGTGTACACGCCAGGGAAGGAATTCGACTTAGTAAATGCATTTTACAATAGGTAGCGCACGAGTAGATGCAACAAATGAGTGACGACACGCGAAGCGTTTCAACAAAATCCCATATGCGTTCATATACCATTCTTCGATTGCGATGAAACTTTGATGAGTTGTTGTGTACACTTAAGTGGAGGTTTCTAACTTGGTAAATCCATTTCACAGTAGGTAGCGCACGAGTAGATTCAACAAATGACTGACAGCGCACGAATCGTTTAAACAACATCCCGTTTGCGTTCATATGCCATTCATCCGATTGCGGTGAAACTTTGGTGAGTTTTTGAGCACGCTCCCACGAATTATTCTAAATGTGTAAATCCATTTTACGATAGTTTAGAGGCAGTTAACGGAAATTGAAACACATTTTGTGTATTCAAAAGCAATTCGAGAAACAAAATTACAACGCCGCCAACACTTTCTTTGATTGGCAATGCAACGCATGCCGGGTACAGTTTGTTAGTATGATATGATTATAGCTGACATAATTGAATTAACATTGCTGCTAATGGTTTCGACTATTTTCGTGAGTATGAACTGAACGATAAAATTGTACTAAGGTCGTGAAGGAGCAGATACTGATGTTTTTGGGATGACTATGATATAAGCGTTAGTTGGGTTACTTTTCTAAGCCTAACATAAGGTGTAGCGAACCACTATGTTTATATAATTGCAAGATATTCAGCCTCTTTGAAAAACGATTGGAAACGAAATCCGTTCCTAGTACTTGTTAAGGATTAATTTTGTTAAATTATCGGAGATGTAACTTGTGAAATAATTGGGTCAACTTTGAAATATGAAGACAATCTGGAGATAAAAAAATCAATAGTACGGTCATTTTTGCCGATTTTTTAAAATTTCTTAAATGTAAAGAAATATGTCTTCTGTCTTGTTTCGAAGTATCTTGGTCAATTCAAACAATTTTGCTTTGTTTGCAGAACTGAGCACAGCAAAATGTGTCTGCCGAGCTTTTCGCCTAGGATATGCTCCATCTGACATCTATTTCCATGTTTCCATTCGTTTAAATATGCATGTTCCTTGCAAGACCGTACAAAATGGGTTAGGTTAGAGATCTCCTCCCCTTCGGAAATATTCTATGATTACGAATTCAGTTGTATAGTTTATTGTTTTATGAATTCCGCAGGTACCTCCTTCCACCCAGACTAACATTTCATTTAGTGGTCCACGATTTCTTAAATGGAGAATCTTGTGCGGTAATGGTAGATGATATCTATCATTTGGCCGTCATTTGCTTGGATATAAGTCACTTAGGTTTACCCAGATTTTGTATCCCCTTGGAGATAATATATCGATTGCTACATCATATACTTTTCAACATTTGGAGGAGACGAATGGCAGACATGCTTTCAGACACGCAAATATTCGTGCAGAAGGACCTAAGAGGAAAAAAAAGATACCACACATGAATCTAAAGACGTTTAAAATATGGATCAGTAGGACAACTTCATCTTAACTATTTTCCCCAAAATTCCAATTGTATGTATTGAATGCCATTACTTTCCTGTAAATTTGTGCCAAGTGAAACAAAATGTACATGGTATGCCAATCATAGTTATGCACGTTGTATCTTAGTTATATCGACAAAAAATCAGGGACGTTTCGCCCGTTATGTACAAGACGATGCCGTAATCGGATTGGCGGAGAAATTTTTCCCTTCCAGAAAATGAAGTTACTTTGTTACTTCTGGGCGCGCGATTTAATTCGACGAACTCGCCGTATTTGTTGAGCCAGAGCGCAAGACGCGGGCCACTGCTGTGCTTCAGGCAAGGGTTGGGAGTTTGATAAACGGAGACAGAGATATGCTGGTGGGAATGAACAAAATTCCTCGTTCGCCTCGCGCAGAATTGTCCTTGTCCCTTTCAGGTAATATCCAAATTTGTTTACTATGCAGCCGCAATCGCACACACCGTACTAGGACACACAGTATAAAGACACACTTGTCAGTAATGAAATGTACCCGATAGTTTCTCTTCTCGTCTGTTCGTCTCAATAACTTTCTTTATTATTTGGCAAACGCAAAGATGCCGGTGTACGATCGTGCATTCATTTACTCACAACATTGTAAATGGAAAAAATACTGATCGAAAGAAACAATACACCCAGTGGTTTGATTACAGTAAATGTTCAATATGCCCCCCTCCAACTTCGATGTACAATATGCAGCGGTGTATAAGTGACATTGGGACTCTGTTCAGGATGCCTGGATTCTTTTTATAAGTTCATCTTGGCTATCTACGGGGTTAGCATACACTTAAGTCTTCACGTAACCCCACAAGATAAAGTCCATGGGAATTAAATCGGCCGACGATTTAACTGGCCCAACACGTTCTACCCATCTTCCTGGATAATGAGCTTTAAGTGTCGTGTGACACGGCGAGCAAAATGCGGTGGAGCACCTTCATGACATAGCCCCATTCGCTGCCGAATACACAGGGGAACATCTTCCAATAAGTCAAGCAGTGATTCTTCCAAGAAAATGTAGTATTTCTCACGATTCAGATGAGGAGGAAGGACATACGACCCAATTAAATAGTCACCAACAATGCCGGCCCAAATATTAACACTATGCCTATGCTGTAATGAGCAAATCTTTGTCCCATGAGGATTCTCATCCGCCCAAAAATGCCGATTTCTGGAGTTTGCCACGCCTTCTCTCGTAAATGTAGCTTCATCCGTGTAAAGAAGCGATGATAAGAAGTATGGGGTATTTCCATACCTGTTTAAGACCCACCTTGCAAATGTTGGGCGCTGTGGGTGATCCAGAGGTGTTAGTGCTTGCACCGATTGATAGCGATAAGGATACAATTGCTGGTCCTTCCAGACCCTCCACACCGTCATATCAGAAGCGCCAACATTCCTCGCAACAGGCCCCGTACTGGTTGAAGGATTATCATGTATTTCTTCTAATGCGCCTCTTCAACTCCTGGGGTCCGTACCGACGACGTCCTGCCGGCGTCGTGCATCCGAGGCATGAAGCTCCCTCCTTGATGTGGTCGCCTGACACGAAGGTTGAATGATGGGGTTAGCGGCGATTAGGGTGCCGGATACTATAAATCCGTGCGGCTTCTCTCCCGTTGCCATTTGCTGCGCCATAAGCTGGGTTCATATCAGCCTCTTCTTCGTTAGTGTACCGAAACAGAGCCACTCTCACCAATTTATGCTGCAAAAGTAGTGGCCAGTGTGTGTAGAACAAACTGTACACTGCCCACTGGGGCGGAGTAGCGAGTGTGTCAGTCGCACCAGCATATCTATATCTCCATCTATCATCCCTTCCCTTGCCTGAAGCACAGCAGTGGCCAGCGGCTTGCACTCTGTGGCGGAGTAGCGAGTGTGTCAGTCGCACCAGCATATCTCTATCTCCGTCTATCATCCCTTCCCTTGCCTGAAGCACAGCACTGGCCAGCGGCTTACACTCTGTGGCGGAGTAGCGAGTGTGTCAGTCGCACCTGCATATATATATCTCCTTCTATCATCCCTTCCCTTGCCTGAAGCACAGCAGTGGCCAGCGGCTTGCACTCTGTGGCGGAGTAGCGAGTGTGTCAGTCGCACCAGCATATCTCTATCTCCGTCTATCATCCCTTCCCTTGCCTGAAGCACAGCAGTGGCCAGCGGCTTGCACACTGGCTCAGCAAATACGGCGAACTCGTCAATTTGAATCGCGCGACCGGAAGTAACAAAGTAACCTCATTTTCTCGAAGGGAAAGATGTTCTCCGCCAATCCGATTGCAGCATAGTCTCTTACGTAACACGCTGAACGTCCCTGATTTATATTGGAGGTATAATTAAGATACATTCTGTATAAGGAAGCCTGTGTATGGAATTTTTGATCACTGGATTTTTCAGGTTGTACGTTGTTTTGTATCCCAAATTAATGACGACCAAATATATGGCAACTTAAGAACAATATATCAAAGGAAAAGATTTACATATAGAGAAATTGATGCTCATTATGTTTTGAACTGTTTATTTCTTCTACATTCCAAAATATTCAAAGACTAGGCAACTTCACAAAATAAACTGAAATTTTCAAAAATATGTCTATATTTTGAAAAACTGAAAAATATATCAAATTAGATTTAGGAGTGCCTTCACTTAGTTATTTGTGACATTGAATTATGCTAACACCTCTTATTTCAGACATTCACTTGCTTCGGATCCTGTTGTTGGGAAGATTTACTCATTACGGAACACCGGTGAACATTATACTAGCAGAGCATCTGAAAAAATAAATCACCAACAACCTATACCCAACAACGCCGTGAACATCCTTACTACTGATACACGCCCAACCTCATTAATTCAACGGCCTTCCTTGAAGAAAGACGTGCGTATAAATGGTAGGATCAAGAAACGTTTGCCAAATCATAATGGATCTAGGCCCTACTCATGTAGTACCTGCAGACGAACGTTTACTATAGGGTGTAATTTGAAGAGACACATGCTAACTCATAGCGACGTGAAGGTATATATATGTAGTACATGCAAAGCTAAGTTTGTTCGGAAAGATTATTTAAAGATGCATCTATTAACTCATAGTGGGGATAAGCCATATTCGTGTACCTTGTGTCAAACTAAGTTTGGTCGGAGTGGACATTTGAAGAATCATATGATAACCCACAGTGGTGAGAAACCATATCAATGTAGTATATGTCAAGTCAGATTTGCTTGGAGTGCTTCATTAAAGCAGCACATGTTTGCTCATACTGGTGACAAGCCATATTCATGTAGTATATGCAAAGCAAAATTAACTACAAGTAAATCTTTGCAGTATCACATCTTAATCCATAGCAGCCAAAGGCCATATTCATGTGATATTTGTGAAGCGAAATTTGTTTGCAAAGTATATTTGAGGAAGCATATTATTTCAATCCATAACAGCCAAACGACATACACTTGTGGGATATGTGAAGCCAAGTTTCCTAGTAAAGGAGGCTTGAAGACACACATAGTAATTCATAGTGACCAAAAGCCGTACTCGTGTAGTGTATGCGCAGCCAAATTTCGTTGGAAAGGAAATTTAGAAAGACATATGCTTTTTCACAACGGTCATAAGCCACATTCATGTAGTATATGCGAAGCAAAGTTTGCTATTAAAAGATCATTGACAGAACACATGTACACACATAGCGGCCAAATGCCATATTCATGTAGTATATGCGATGCCAAATTTACTATGAAGAGTAATCTGAATGCACACATGGACAGACATAGTGGTATGAAGCCATATTCATGTTTTACATGCCTAGCCAAATTTCGTACTAGAGGGAATTTGACGGATCATATGGTAACCCATAGTGAAGAAAGGCCATATTTATGCGATATTTGTGAAGCCAAATTTGCTTGTAAGGCATATTTGAGGAAACATATGCTTAGCCATAGCAGTCGAACGCCATACTCATGTGGTATATGTGAAGCCAAGTTTTGTAGAAAAGGGGCTTTGAAGTTGCACATAGTAGTCCATAGCGGCAAAAATCCATATTCATGTAATATATGTGAAGCAAAGTTTTCCAACAGAGTGACTTTCTGGGAACACGTGTATCAACATAGTGGCAAAAAGCCATATTCATGTAGTATATGCGAAGCCAAATTTACTACAAAAAGAGGCTTGAATGCACACATGGTTACACATAATGGAAAAAGATAACTGGCTAAATTAAAGCGTATAGTATCTGTAAAGCAGCACATGTTGACCCATAGCGGCCAGGGGACTTACACTTGTATTATATGCGAGAACAACTTTGCTAATAAAGGGGATTTAGAAGACACATTTGCTAACCCATGGTGCCATCATGTGAGATGAATATAGTATATGCCAGGCCAAGCTCGCTAGAGAAGGACATCTGTAGAGCCCCATGTTAGTTGAAGCTGCCTGGAATCTATAATTATGTAGTTTATGGAGAGAATTATTTGCTGAGAGAGAAGATTTGACGAGACACATGTTACCTAATGGAATATTCATGTATTTTAACGCTAAACCAAAAGTAGGAATTAGACACTCGTTAACCCGAAGCGGAAAGGCAGGAACTACTTAAAACATACACATACGAGTTGGAGAATTTGAAAACTCGCATGAATACTAATAGTGGTCAGTTGCGCGAGTAAAAACAAGTCAAGTTTATGACGCCACAAATCGTTATTCGTAGTAATCGTAAGGCATTCTATTGTTGGTTGGTTTCCTTAGTTTAGAGGCTGCAACAACGCGGTCATGTTGCCCCGTGTACTTTGGGTGTGTGTAGGATAACCGGTGTAAATTGTGATGACTGTGTTAGTGTGTGTTCTCTGTTTTTAATTCAAGTAAGGACTGCAGAGGATAATTTCAAGTAGTTCCTACTTTCGTTACCAAATGCTACCGTCGACAACACCCAGCAGTGAACTTCGCTACTACTAGATGCCAACGAAACCAGCTCCCATTGACGATCATTGGAACTTCAGAGCATTTATCAAACCGAACTTACAAATTTTGGCTTTACACAAGTGAAGTTAGTAGAAGGTTCTTTTTCATGACATGGGACCACCGGCTTAACTCCCCCCGGAGGAAGGCATACTGAAGGAATTTCTAACGCTCTTAAATCCGACGACTTCGGCTGGGGTTGAACACGTGACCTTAGTAACGAAAAAAAAGTGAAAGCTTACAAAATACATTTAAAGCATAGTGGTAACAAGGTACACTTACGTATTAGAAGCGAAGCTAAATACACCAGGTAAAAAAAAAATACACACATGTAAATTCTAGTCTCTTTTTGTTAAGATATAGATGAGTGAATATTGTTTGTAGTTAGTTATTGTTGTTTAAAGAGTCGGAACAACGAGGTCATCAGCCCCAATAAACGTTGGGAAGAGGTTACATTAAAATAACACCCGTGAAGCAGTGTTTGCCTAAAAGATCATTGTGTTCAAAAGCCATATTTATGTTTATTAGTAACTAGCGCTCCTTGTCAGAATTATTAGTGTCATTGATAAGTGAATATTGACCATCACTTTTACTTACCATGTGTGATAATCTGTAATGGATATTTAAAGGTCTAGTGGTTGTACTAACGTGGATATGGATTTAGGAACTTAGCTCCTTATTCGACGTTGTGCTGTTCGTTCGTTCGTTCTGTTTCAGCTTCTGTCACAATTAACTGCCCGATTTGAACTGAAAGAAAATTGTCATTCTGGGCTTAGTCCTTTATTAACTCCCCCTCCATTGGCTGACCTGGCATTCCGATATGTCTCTGTTCGTCACACTTGTAGGATATTTCTGTGGTAGCCAGGTCTTGATATTTCCTGACATAGATGATGTTATAGTATTTTGACATCTCATGTTAAAGACCAATCTCCTTTCTCACCATGCTTTAACTAAACAGTCATTTTCAAGCATAAACGGTCTGACAGGACCGTCTTGAACTCTTTGATACTGCCGTGATATCGGTCTTCGTTTCATTGAAGATACGGTGCATAAAACATCCTATTCAAAAAACATGTCGCCGCTCCCCTTATTGTTCCTGCTTAAACCGTTCTGATGCATCTCGTCTCAAACAAGGGATATATTCTGACAAGGTGAGCAGAAGTGAATTCTCCATTTTCCTGTGTTTGTTTAGGTCGAAAGGGTTATTTATGCTAGGCGTATCTCAATTGCTGCTTTATGTGAAGGGTTACACCTTTTGATTCATGCTGTAAGATTTATAAATCTCTTATTGAATTTGTGTCACGCTTCGTACATAATTTCACATATAGCGGGAGGTGACCCGGATTTCATCGCATTTCTGTGATTTTTGTATCCTGTATCAAATTGTTCTGCCATTTTGCGTTATGCAATTCGATACCTTTCGTTTTGGAATATGATGGAGTATAACCCTGATTTACATTCGGATAATGCTTATATTAATTACTGTTTTGCATATGCTCGAAGGTTCTGTTTGTTTTGAAGACTATTTTGATGCCTTGTTTCTTGAAGATTGATTTTGTATGTATTCACGTTCATGAAATTGAACTGCGGTAATTTATTTTTGTTGCGATGTGCTGTTGGATTGCAGCATTCCTCAGAAAATTCATAGATGTACTTGTATTGGTATCCTATTATCTGCACCGTGATTTGCTAGCATTGAGTAAAGAAACTGTAGAGAATGTATCATAATTGATGCGCAACAGACTTTATATACGTAACGTGCAAGATGGCGGCAGAAGCATCTATGACGTGCAAGATGGCTGCTGCGGCTTCGGATTTGTAGTAGTGATATTATGAACTAAGGAACAAGATGGTCAAGATGCAAAGAGACCTACACTAGTTGTTCACTCAGAGAGAAAGGATAATAATGGAAAAAGAAATATAAAAATATGTCGTCGTAGTTGAATTCAGACTTGGACTGTTGCGACAGTCAAAGAAAAATAATGTGTATGGAGAGATTGGAATTGAGTCGCCAGAAATAATATAAGAAGTGAATAGAATCAAGAAAATAATGTGCATTTTGAGGTAACAACTATAAAGGGAGTAACCCAAACCAGAGCCATTGTCCCAGGGAGTGATTGTTTGCTGCAATCTTGAAAATCTTCCCCTATTTAGTCAGAGTCACAGTTAGCTCTGTTATTATGAATCCCTTTTCCACCACGAGTGTAAGTTTTTAAATAAATTATATTAGAGTATTATGATCTTGCATTATTATCTAATGTATTCTGGTTGGTGATGGTATGAACCTACAACTCGAGGGACAGTAGTCTTCTGTGCTCTACCAAAAACATATATGTTTATTATTTAAGAAATCACATTATATTTGGCACGTAAACATCGGGCTTGAGAACCAGAAGTCTTTAGTGTAGGGGTGAGTGTAAGTGTATGTTTTGCGAGTGATTTTGGAAGGTTATTAATACAAGCCATTTCAGCAAGGCTGAGATAGTCAGAGCAACAAAAGACTGTAAAAGTGGCAAAGCACCTGGCATAGCTGACATCCCAGAGATTGGCCTTATCTCATTCCTCATTTCAGCCAAAATTTGGGACTCCGAAGTACTGATAGCAGAATGGAAAAAGGACTACTTACCTAACAAACAAACAAACAAAGGAGACTTAATGGAGTGTAATAACTGGAGAGGCATCACATTGTTGTCTAAGCCTATAAAGATTTTCACAATGATTATTTTGAGTAGGATTCGGAAAGCACTAGATGCTAAACTGAGGCAGGAACAGGCTGGGCGCAGAGAGAGTAGATCGTGCACTGATCAGATCAATACACTTAGGATAATCATTGAGCAGAGTTTGTAAAATCGGACACCATTGTATCTCCTGTTCATAGACAGTTGAGAATATGTGAATTGGTGTTCAGTTTGAAGCATTAAGTCACTTAGGTCTGTTGTGTCACTATCGGTAATTTTTGGAAAACAGTGATTCGGGTATCACCTTCAAGTGTATGGTGACAATAGCAAGCACAACTGCTGCGCTTCATGCGGAACGAGGGACAGACCTACATATTTCACAGACCTTGGCAGACCAAAGATTTAAGTATCTAGCAAACCTAACCTGTCGTAGAGAGCGTCTGTGAATTGATCAAATCACATTATTGCATTCAAACTTTGTACATTGTATGACATTCTCATATCGAATTTGAAGACAACATATCCGCATTGACATGCTTGTAAATAGTCAGCGCCTGCCAAGAATGTAAATATTTTCTTGAATAGACCTGCTTCGATATGTAGATAGGAACACCAATATGTTGGTCGGATGTACTCCTCACAACAAACTAGAAATCTGATGAAAAATGTAGTACGGTACTTAAGCCTAGGGGCTCTTAAGTGAACAATATGCCTGTCATGATCTCTACCAATAACAGTCGAGTCTGAAATACCTAATAAGAACACAGTGAAAAGAATTGGACAAAACATGACCAACACACATTGAGTGAGTTAGTGAATTGAAGCTTCAATAACCTTAAGTTACCATCACTACGGTACCAATGACCGATAATGATATACAAAAATTCCTCTGCAGTTCAGTTATACCACAATGTTGGAACTTCATTACGCTCAGTTATGGTATTCATAACCCCACCATTTCAAACAGAGAAATAATACTGTACAACTTGGACCTGATGGATACTGCAATTCCAGTATGGTATCGTACTAAGGTACCTATGGATGCAACATGTAAGAAGTTGTATATAGCCTACCCTAGATATACTAATCTACTGTTCTTCAGTGGAAATGTATGTGGTAGCCTACCCTTGAAGTAGGAAAAAAGTCCTCCGGCGGGCGCGCCTCATTGTGTTACGCTAGTGGGCGCGCGTTGCACTGAGTGCAACAGTTCGTTCTTTTAAATTTATGTAATTTTCTTTTTATCTCAAATATACGTTTAATATCTCACCAACAGTTACAGAAACACTTAACGAATGTTATAATATATTTGGAATACTTTTTGTACGTGAACCGCTCACGAGTATTGCATTTGATGGTTGTGATTGTATTACACACAGTTGACGCAAGTTACAACACATTTAGAATATAAATAATTCTTGTTTTGGGGATAATGCCGTGTGTATTTAAATTAGAACCATACGTTTCGTAGAAACCTTGCCTCCTTTTTCAATGGAATCAAACAATGTGGCCAAAGAAAGTATATCAATAGAGTAGTAAGTAAGGAGAAGGTAAAGGGGGCGGGGTGAAAATATAGAGACTCCTCGAAGAATGAGAATGTCCAAAATAAAAGGGGGGAAGTTTGGAGGGTTAGATGGATAAAAGGAAACATAAACAAAAGGGAAGTGTATCTGAACGATACCTAACGTCATACAGGCAACGGCTAAAAAACAGATGGAAACTCCTCCAGTTACGAACAAAGGAGATCAAATCCATGCTCTGTAGCCATAGAGGAAAAAAGTACAATTTGAAATAGGTGATGAACAGAGAGACTGAGAGGAACTATATTCCTAGATCCTTAATAACTGGTAGCCAAGTGTCACTTGGCTGATACCCAGTGTTTCTGTTAAAATTATTGGGATTTTTACGAATTTCAACTGCCTCCCTTATAATTCTAGACCAGTTGTGCTTAACAAGGGCAAGCGCATGAGCATCCTTGAAACATACATGGTGCCCTGAAGATAGGGCATGTTCAGCTATAGCTGATTTGTCAGATTGCTTTAGACGGATGTTCCTTTGATACGAGTTGCAATGGACCGTTTTGTTTGTCCAATGTAGACTTTTCCGCAAGTACAAGGGACTTCATACACCCCAGGTTGTAGTATTGGGGACAATTTATCTTTGTTTAATGCTAAACGTTGACCAAGTTTCGTCATAGTGCCGTAAACTGTTTTTATCTTGAGCTTGCGGAGAATCTTAGCAACGCGGTTAGTGGTGTTGTGAATATAAGGGAGGTAAGCAGTTCCCCTCACGTCGGAGCTCTGAGAAGGTTGTCTATCCCTCTTTCTGGGATGAAGGGACCTATATATAGTGGATTCATTATAGCCATTACCCTTAAACATGGTTTGTAATGCATGTAACTCTTCCTGAAGAGTTGCCTCACAAATACGTTCCGCTCTTTTGGCTACAGTTGTTATAACTGGAGGATTTTGCATCTGGTTTCTAGCCTTTGCCTGTATGACGTTAGGTATCGTTCAGATACACTTCCCTTTTGTTTATGTTTCCTTATATCCATCTAACCCTCCCACCTTCCCCCACCCTTTCCTTTGGACATCCTTATTCTTCGAGGAGTCTCTATATCTTCACCCCGCACCCTTTACCTTCTCCTTACTTACTACTCTGTCCGCCGTTCTACCATGGTCCATACAGTAATTCCTGGCAGTTGCTCTCTGGTGACGAACAGAGGAATTTACCTATATTTTTGTATTTTCTTGTAATCTCATTGATATACTTTATTTGGCCACATTGTTTGATTCCATTGAAAAAGCAGGCAAGGTTTCTCCGAAACAAATGGTTCTAATTTAAATACACACGCCATTAGTCCAAAAACATGAATTATTTATATAGTAATCCGGGCCGTGAAAACCTTAATATACATTTAAAATGGTTTTTGCCTGTGAAAAGCACACAAGTATCGCGCTTGATGGATGTGGTCGTACTCTTTATCACGACCACATGGAACACACTTTCCTCTCTTCTTTCCCACTTCTCCCAATTGGTTGACTGGTTGTTCGCTTCTATACATACTCAGGAAGGCAGATACGTCGGCTGGAAGGGATGGTAGGTTAGCTCGTACTCTCAGGTGATTCTCGAGCAGACTCATAGCTAACGTATGCAGAAAGTTTCTCCTCCTTGTAGCAGACTCATAGCTAACAGAAATCGAAAAAACAAAGCAAGTGGCCAACGCTTAGTTACCCTTCCAACTATATAGGAGCCGCACATTTGCTCCACATTGTCCACTCCATCTATCGTGTCGTTGTAATCTAGAATTATGATAGGTTTATCGGTATCATTGTCAATATCAGGAGCATCATGCATTGTGGAAAGACGAATGACTGCCTTGATCTTCTTTGGCACAAAATAAACTAATGCCATATCTTTCTGAAATCCGAACACTGATGATCTCTCTGGTCGTTTCTTAACAGGCAAGAATTCTTGAGGAATCACTTTCTTATTTTTCCTAGGAGTTCCAATTGTAGTCAGCTTTCTGACTGTAGCATCTCATCTACGACGGCAAACTCACTAACGGTATAATTCTTTTTGCAGTTTTCATTGAAAGCATCCATTTTTTTTCACGAATAGCTGCTAGTTTATCCATTGGTTCTCTGTCGTTTCTGGTGGCTTTGTCGTCAAATCTCAGTGAGCGTAAGAGGAACAAGAACCTTTTGTAGGTAAATGCTGCGCGCAATAATTGAATTCCACTTCCATCTTGGGCCCACAACTCCAGAACATTTGTATGATGACCTTGTTTGTTCCTATTAGGTTAAGTACACCAAACAAACCTAACACTTCAGCTCGTGTTGTATCCTGACATTCTCTTTATCCTGAGTATCCCACGTCCGTATTTATTTGTACAAAGAACAATCTTATCAATAATGTCAAAATCTATGAACTTCTGGAAAGCTAAGATTTCAGATATCGCGTCCTTTGCACATAATTTCGCACCTGGTAACACTTTTATAATGTTGTTACTGCTGGTTTTCAGACCATATGATATGGGCGTCATTTTTCACTTGCACTGGCCTTTATTGGCGAGAACTGACTGGGTCATATGTTACTTCGCTATCACTATCACTTAAAGACCCATACTGCTCATATTCACTATTATGTTCAACTGACTCGATAATCTCTTCTTCACTCGAATCGTCATCATCTTCTATACACTGGGCCAGTTGGTCATCTGTATCTGAATTTTCCAGAAGAAATTAGACCCTGCGATATGCTACGTCTTGGATCGGACCTGTTTGAAACAACGCATGTCTTGTAACTGTACACAATAAAATTGAGTAATTAATAAATAAGGACCACAACAATCACCTATAATAAACACTACAGTTAATGATAATAACTAGAGTTTTGAATGGAGAAACTACATTAAAATACATTAAAACAGCAAAAAGAAATACCTAGACCTACATGACCGGGCGCGCGTGAACAGAGTGCAACGTTAGAAGCACCTATTCAGAAGACTGCTCTGCTGGCACTGGTTGAAACAATAGAATATGATGAAACTGTGGCCATATGGAGTGCAATCTCTCAAGCTGTACATATTATGATTCGCGCGTCTTCCCGCTGAAAGTCAACAAAGGAACTACCAAACTAGTGTTGGTGTTGCACTTTATTACAGCACGCGCCTAAAAGCTGTGATAAGCCTAGGTAGGCCTACTATTATACAAAAACACTAGTGGAAGCATGTGGTCACTGGAAAGTTACAAGTCTAATGAGAAACTAGTCCACAATACTTCACAGCTCTAAAAAAACTTACCTCTTTTTAAAAATCTTTGGTGAAGCTCCATTCTGAAGTAGGCTGAAAATAATACCCCACCCTTGCGAAGCGGAGCCCTTCTTACCGATGAACCAGTGGGATTCTTCTTTCCTCAATCGAATTAAAAGAAAAACGTCTTCATTAGATCCTAGAATATAGATAACATGTTCTGTATAGTCAATAAAAAATATATAACCATGTGAATTCCAACCCTATTACACAAAGGCTTAGGCATTATAGATTATAAAACAATATATGTTTTAAGTTTATTAAGGCTTTTTAGCCTGAGCACACAAACCCATCCACAATGGGTATGAAGGTACAATCTCTAAGTTCTACTTTTTCGTTTCACTGTTTTGTTGTTATAATTATTTCCTTTTTTACACAATTGTGATAACTTATTGTATTTCTTTTGAACATTAAAAATATAAATGTAAGAACCACTTTACTTTCATTCTCCTACCTAGACCCACTGTTATATATTTGTTGACAGCTTTGGATTATTGCAGAAGAGATTTGTGTTTAATTTTAAGCCACAATAGCTATAGATTTGTGACAGTCAAAGCAATTGATTGGTGACAAAAGGAACAGGCATATTTGAAAATCCTAAAATTTGGTGGGTGAAAGGTGATGAACTCTAGGCAGTGATTGTACTGCAGATTTCTTGATTGTGATGAGCGATTTTGCATGGGGTGTTGCTAACCCCTTGATAGGGCAAACGACCAGGGATTTGTTTGCTCATTTGTAATAGAGTGTGATCAGTGGCGTAAGCAGGATTTCCTTCATGGGGAGTTTCATTTAATCTTCTTTTTCGTCTTCCTACCTTTTTTCTGCTGGTGCAGGTTCCGCTATTTTGATCTTGCCTCGCCATTTTGTACGATATTGGGCATCTTGTGGGCTTAAGTTGAGAGTTTCATTACGGTAAGATAGTAGGGTAATGACCTTGGTGTTCCGCCCCTTAAAACGACAGTCATCATCATCATCATCATGCATTATTAAAATGATATTTCAATTAATAGGCCTATTCATAAAAAACAATAATTAATTAATTAAACATTCTCTTTGTTTGAAAACTATTTTAGGACTCATTATATTTTCATCACAATAAAAAATGAAATGAAAAACAGTACCGGTAACTAAATATTAAAAACTGAAATGATGCAGTTGTAATGACACATGACTGCTTATAATATTGATATTATGAGAGAAATTGTTTTGCTCTACATGTTCTCACTGCCATAACTGCCTAACTGCATCATGGATAGGAATAAATTGCAGAAATTCATGAACCGAATTACGGTGCCTGCCGCCAATTTGTATAGCTGACTTTCTCGAGCAGTTGTTGACTGTGGCGGGTGCGATTGTTGATATATTTGCTCATTCTTATAATAATTGGGTGGGTGTCGTCATATTGACGAACGGTTGGTGATAATGCAATACTTACAAATATAATGTGTCGTAATACCTTTTTTACATTTATACTTATTTCATTTAATTTCATGGTAGGTTAGGTTTCTTTGTGGTATATAGAATTCACATTTACAGTTTTAAGGGTTTATTTTAATATCTATAATAAAATTAAGTTCTTATAAAACGTGTTAATGTAATGTAGCAAGTTTGCTATATTTAACAAATAATCACATCAAATTAATTAATACCGTATCTACGGTACGTATTTTGATTCATGACCTGTTTAAGAATCTATAAGAACTCGAAATATCAATAATCTTGCCAAATATTATGTGTAACGTAGTAAATATAACAATTATAAGTTGGAGTAGTCAAATTTACGAAGGGTTAGTAATAATGAGCGGTGAAAGAGGGTTAGTGTTCTAGGGTTAAAGCGACCTGAAGCGACTTAAAAAAAGTTACCGATCACACGCTTAAATAGCAAAACTGATCCATGGCTAGTTCCAACTGTGAAGGAGTCGTCTCGCTGCGAGTAGAGTGCAGGACATTTATTAAGTGACGAACGTGGCAACTTTTAAAAGATATACAAGAGTAAAGAAGCCTCACTAGTGTAAAATAAGGGATACCATAGACGGGACAATATAAAGATTCAAGTAAACTAATGTCCCCGGCGGGGTTTAACAGTAACCCACCGGGTGAGTTAGCCGTGTCGTTACGGCATGACTGCTGGCAGTCGCTCACATCCGGGAGGCGAGGAGATTCGAATCCCCCTGCCGGCAACCTTGAAGATGGTCTTCTGTGGTTTTCCATCTTCCTTCCAGGCAAATGCCGGGGTTGGTCCCTAACTATAAGGCACAGCCGCTACCTTCCAACTCCTCTTCCTTACAATCACACCAATCACACTTTCCTCCCCGGACAATACTCCACGCGTGACGGTACGTGTACTCACCCGTTGGGTGTCCGCCTCGAAGCAGCTACAAAACTGGCGAGCCGAACATGTCCTCGGACACTCCCAGCAGTAAAAGCCATACGCTAAAAAAAAAAACAAAAAAACGTAACCCACCCCCGGCGGTACCGGTACGCCACTGAGAGTGATAGATGGGTAGAAATAGGGCACTTGTGTACTTTAGCTGGAACGGTTTTTTTTCCTTTTTTCGAGAAAGGATTTTTGTAATCAATTGAGGGTGCTAATCGTGAATATACTATTTATTTGACCGAATTTCTCTGGCGACAGCCTTTCACCATTTCATCGAGAATGTTCGATTAAGGTAGGCCTACCCTGAAGCTGCAATTGAGGATTAGCATCGTGGAGTGTGATAAGCTGTGAATTGTGTGGTATTTTTGAAAACTTCTACTTTGAAAAGCTGTATATTGTGTATATTTTTAATAAAACTAATAGTAGCTCCCTATATTCACGATCAGCACCCTCGTTTACCCATAATTGATTAAAAAACAAGTGTGTATGTCAATTTTCATTTTCTTCAATTTTTGCACATTGAAGTAAGAAATATTAATTTGGGTGCAAAATTAATAATATATTCGTGTTCAGCACCCTCGATTTACCCTAAATTGATTCCAAAAAATCAGTTTTCAAAAAAAATCGTGCCTGCTAAACTACACAAGTGCCGGCATATGGAACTGTTTCATGGGTGTGGAATCTATTTTAAGAACTATGGGGTGGGGAATTATTATCCCACCAGGCATTCCCGACAACATGTTTTCTCATGTCGGCAATGGCCTAATAATTTCCCACCTAAAAATTATGATACTGTGCTTATCACTCAAAATTGATGTTTATGACGTGATATACTATATTCAAAACACCCATCTCACACTAAAATTTAAAAAAACATGGAGTCTGAATCATCACTTGGTATCTCATTCAACCAGGCACTATTCTTCCTATCCATATTCTTCATAGAGTAGTAATCACCCTATAGTGAAAACCAAAATAATTATCATCCTCATAATCAACACTTTTTCTTTGGAAACCATTTCTTCTCAAAAACAGGTTTATGAGACATGAACAATCGTTCATAATAAATATGGCCCAGGCATTACCGCTAACTCTCAAACAACATGGCCTGTTTGCCATCTCTTGATGAATGCAGTACATTTGCATTTGTCTGTTTGCACAGGCTAGAGTAAAAGGTGACTTTTCACCAATATATCAGTGTCACTCATGGCTGTGATTATATGGAAGCTACTGAGGTATGGTAGGTGCTTAGTAATGGCATTCAGGGCACAAACAATGCCTGTGGATGCTGTAAAAGGTTCTACTCATACGGTTAGCACTACTGTCCTGGCTCAGTGAGGAAAGCAATGGCAAACTAAGTTACCTCACTCCTCTTCTTGCCTAGTACGCCTCAATGGGTGATACCGAGCTCCGCTAATGAGTTCTCTCCATGGGGGTCAATTAGGAAAATTCTAACAGGGGAAGTTGCCTGAGGCGTGTTTCACTGCCCCCCCCCCCCCCCACTCCAAACTGGACGTGGTAGTAAATATTGTCGGAATGTGTCAACCTGCGCTGATCTTCACTATCTACTCTTGATATCTCAAACACGTATTTCATACCACTCATTAGAAATTTTAGGCGTTATTCCATTATACCATTTTCTACTGAATGAATAGTGAAGAGTTGATAAAAGTATTTACACAAATACTTGAATGTTCCGCCATTAAAAATAGTTTCTCTTTTACACTTGTATTTCAAATTTGATGCAGTAGAAAACATAATGTTATTCTCTGTCATTTACCACAAGCATATTTTCTTCTAAGTTCGATCGAATGTCCATAATGGCTATACCATCATGAACTTCTTGCTTATTTTGAGACAGAGGTGCAAAGTTTCCGCGTTCTTCGGCTGCAACATATTTTTTAATCCTCTCTATGTCATTTGATAGTAAATTATCAGACAAGTGCTTAGAGGTAGCACGTATGTGCTTTCTCATCATCTTCGATGGCCATTCACATATCTCGTCACGTACGGTACCTTTCTTTTGACACTGTTCGTAATAATTTCTCGATTAATCGTGGTACATGGTTCGTGATTGTGAGACCCACATAACAGAAAATTACCACCATTTGTAAATAAATGTGCAGAACATCCCTTGTTTGAACACTTCCACTTTTGGCCCCGTTTTGACAACTCACACTTATAAAATTTACAGTTTCCTATAATTCTCAATTCTCCACCTCTTTGACTGCACATGGATAACATGTTAGCTGCACTGATTATATCTATGGAAACCCCAGGGGGTCCAGGTGTATGTAGCTGTCAGTCAACTAATGGCTTAACCAACACTTCAGGAGAGGTTGCCTACCCCAACTCTCTTCCCAAACCCATTAACGCGAGCTGACATGACTGTTTGGGTTTAACCTAATTAGCGGAGTTCGACTATCCCGGCCTCAATATAGCGCTGCCTTGGGTATTTGTGCGTATCTACTCAGATAACCTAACGGCAGTACTTTTTGAGGATCCAACCTACCTAACAGACAGACCCAAACAACACAAGTGCCAAGAACTGCACAAGAAAAATGAAAGCGATTTTGGAATGTTTGAAAGGTACCGGTAGTAGCCAATGTTTGAAATATAATTGAATAATTTCAAGACACCATTTACATAAAAACACACAAAATGAATGAGAAAAATTTATATTCTATGGTAAACACCCTAAACAGCACAATTATTTCCCTTCTCTCTGAAATATATTTACTCAGTGATCAAAATGATTATAAACATTATATTTCAACTTTATACCAATCTGTCCTTATCTGCTATCTTCAATAAGAACTCCTTCTTCTGCAAAACAACGCTTTACATTCACTCAGCAAAACGGAACCAACGAGCACATGCACTATGCTTCTCACCTTTGGTTTCAGATGCCAATAGGCCTATATATCAAATTAATGGGTTTTCAATGTTTCTGTACGCCAATCTCAGAATTTAACAAAAGTCAAAATAAAAACTTATGATGCATCAGGTTATCTACTCCATAATGAAACACCAATAGCCATTTGAAGATTTGCATACCAACTGATGAGCTCGATTATAAAAAGGGCAAAATCACGGTTAGACTGGATTGAGAAGTCCAAGAAGCACTCTCTATTTTATATTCGTTCAGTGGTTCTATTCTACGCTACCGATATGAAAGACAAGTGGTGGTTAATAATTTAAGGAGGGGAAGATTGAGCTCCCATTTCCACACAGATTCTGCAATTCATTAACCCTCAAATGGTTCCGCCACGATCTTTCAGACCGAACCTTTTCTTTGTTTTGTGCGTACTCTAGTACCTTACCCTCAACCTCCAGCAATGCGATAATCTTATGAGTTTCGCTCAACGCGCTCTGTTGCTACAAGCAAACGTTTCGACAACAGGTCTAAAGCTCCGTATCTTTGTTTCTACAATCGAGTTAGGGTAGGTGGTGAGGGGGCTCCAGCCTCCCCCCGAAAAAAAAGCCAATAAAAGATAAGAATGTGTTGCTTTGGTAAGAGCATAAAATAACTAAATTTGGTTGTAACCTAATCTTAACTTATTGGCTAAGTTATAAACAATATTAAGATTGAAATGAGATTAACTCGTTGTGTAGTGGTTAGGATTCTAGGCTGCCACTCTGGAGGTCCGAATTTGATTCCCGGTTTTGCCAAGAAATTTTAATTCTATTCTGAGGGCTGGAACG
Organism: Meconema thalassinum; assembly: GCA_946902985.2. Classification (NCBI taxonomy): domain Eukaryota; kingdom Metazoa; phylum Arthropoda; class Insecta; order Orthoptera; family Tettigoniidae; genus Meconema; species Meconema thalassinum. The sequence continues at coordinate 71,038,010 of OX336393.1, read as the reverse complement.
GGGTACACTAAGCCTTGTGAGGCAAAACTGTGAATTCCACAGCATGGTACTTTTGAGAAATCAATTATCAACTTTTAAAAATGAAAGAAGAAAACTGTTTACCTTTCTGTTTAGTAAATTGACCAATATCTAGATATTTGGCATTCATACTCTATATACCTCACTCCTTTTTTTTTGCCTATTACGCCTCAATATAGCGCTGCCTTGGGTTTTTGTGGGTATCTACTCACATAACCTAACGGCGGTACTGTTTGAGGATCCAACCAGCCTTCGAGCTGACTACCTAACAGACAGGCATACTCTATAGATCATAATAAAAAGTAATCATGAAGTAGAAAATTGTATTTGTGTGTTGTGTTGTATTTTACAACTTGTTTTTGTATTGCCAGTAATAATTGTAGGCTATATAAACTTTGAATCATATCTAAAATAATTACACAAAGTTATATGATCTAAGATATTGGTTGATATTTCTGGGTATTTTGCGGTGACAATAGACACAATTTTCCAGGATAGTCAGCTCCCACCCGAAAAGAATTGTATATACGCCCCTGAATCGAGTGTGAAATTATAATAGTTGTTGGATGCCTAAATGCAAACAGATTGGACTAGCTATAACTCTCTGATATTCAAGATACATTGTTTCATGAGTAGTCATTTAAGCTTTAGACGGTTACATTACTTCATTATATTTTTTTATTTAAAACTATATCAACTATTTCTTTTACATAAAGGACTTTCATAACTAAGCCTTATTGTCGCGTTTGTTTTCACATTTTGCAGTGCGATTTGAAATAGAAAAGTCAGTAAGTATAGGCCTACCCTGCTTTTAATAATAACCAGTCTGTTCGGCCGTGCACGTTTCTTCTTATGCACGACCACACGAGGGTTATTAATTGATGTGGAAAGCTTCTTGCTCACATACCTACATACAGAACATTTCTGGCCTGAAAACAATGAATTGTATGACTGAAAAAGCAACAATTTTAAAAGTAATTAGGACCCAACATATAATGCACAAAGAAAATAAAACCAAACCATAAAAAATATCAACAACATATTTTATGAAGATAACCCCCGAAATTTAATAAACATGAACCCGAGCTTACGGACAACAAGTGTGGTGCCAAAAAAAAACATACTAAAATACATACCAATAAGACCTACAGTCAGGGCATTTTTTCAAACATTTCAAAACTGTTTAAGAAAACTATTGGTACATTTGTATCTAGTCCGGTAAATGTAACTTCCGACTTGAAAGTTTATCGATCAACTGGCGTCAACGCGCTGTTCACAACAGCTGGAGGAGATTTGGAGTAATCATCGATTTAAATCGATCTTTCGAATCAGTTTCTTTTGGTCAGCAACGAGGCACTTAGCAGCATAATCGAAACAATAGGCCATATTATTTTCTGCTCGACAAAAGCTTTGTGTAATTGCTGCCTTATTCCATGAAATGTACCTGCTTAGGCAAAATAAGTAACGTACCCTAATAATCGTGAAAAGGAAGTTCTGTTCTTATAAGCTCGTTGGTTGTTAGTTTGTGTGTGTGGTTAGTTATAAAGGAAGAAGAAAACAACGGACTATTTTACATCCACCCAGGCATCGAAAAAGTTGAAAGTTAATGAATTATTGAGTTAATAAATTAACCCAATTCAACCTTTCATATAACATGTCAGCCCATAAAGTAAGTTAATGACCGGACTCTGCAAATTGCCGAAAATTGCATGATCATGATGTTTTGTCAACTACAACTGAGAGTATCCCTTAAATTTTGTTTGGGAAAAAAGCACTGCATAGTAAATTTCAAGAGCAGCCCTACATACAAAATAGCAAAGTATGAACTACTTTTTTTAAAGAAGCATATAAAAATAGAGGAAAACACATGTTTTATAAATTCTATAGATTTTAGTAACATAATAGAAAATTATTTCTGAAAACAATCATACAAAGTATTCATTCAATGAACAAGATATATATTCGAAAATTCCAACGAATAAGGCCCAAACAGTAATCAAAATCAATTGAAAAAATATGGAAAATTAATCAAGGCCGAGAGAGACGAATTCATGTTGTTAGTCAGCGTTTTACTATAAAATACATATTACATGTTTAACAACACTAGGCTATACCAAAAAGTTAAGAGTTTTGCCATGGGATTCCCAGCGTCTGGAAAAATTGCGGATTTTTGTAAAGACCACATAGGGAGTAGTAAAATAGTCAATCCTATCAATGGAATTTCTTTTTGGGGTAGATGTGTGGATGATGTTTAGGCAATAATCGATGAAGGCGTGGTAATAGCCGATGGTGGGTGAGTGGTGAACGTGTCGGTCTACTAACCCCAAGCTTGCAGGTTCAATCCTGGCCGTGGTAAGTGATATTTGAAAGGCGGCAAAAATTGCGACACCATGTCATACGATGTTGGCATGCCAAAGAATCCATTTGAATTCAGTAGGCCGTGTTCATAATGGCTAAATTAATCTCGGAAGTCTCCACCAACACAAAGTTCCTCATTTTTCTCCTAGAAAGCGCTATAGTGTTCAAGGAGCTTATATATCTAACCTCCTTGACTTTCATAGTGCTTCAAGGAACAACGAAATTCGACATGCAAGCTACCCTTTGGGTGTCAAATAACAAAGATTGCACCCGGCACCCGAGGCCATACGATATTATTATTATTATTATTATTATTATTATTATTATTATTATTTACGTTTCGAAAAATTGAACTCATTGAATTGCTTAACGTTCACACTAGATTACGATAAAATGCATGTTTAAATTATTTGGACCTGAAGGTCACAAACGTTCAGAAACAATTAGAATATACGACGACTCCATATATATGCCAGGATAGTAGCAGATTTCAATCCCAGGCAATTATCCCAATCCTAGGCTTTAATATACAGCTACACAGTTCGCTACAATCATCACAATAAAAATGGTTATTAGACAAATTCCATAAACAAACAAGTACAAAGGACTGATAACCAAAATGCACCAAGATTCTGTGAAATAACACCTCCACACCAGTGGCATCAAAAGTGCCCTAGAGTTGTCAAAAAAAAGTCAATAAAATTACCAAATTAGCAAAATAAAAGTATTATTTTTCTTCGCCATAACACAGAATGGATTGTGGCTGCGTGCGTGTGTGTGTAATTTGTGAGATAACCTGTGCTAGTGTGTGCATTTGTAAATTGGGGGGGTGGGATTGGGAAGAAATCATCCCATCATTTGCCTGGAGTAGAAGAGGGAAAACAACTTCTAAACCACTTCCAGGATGGCTGATGTGGGAATCGAACGCTCCTCTTCTTAGTTTTACCTCACGAGGCTGAATGTACCTCATTCCAGCCCTCACACTAGAATTAACATTTCTTGGCAGAGTCAGGAATCGAACACGGACTTTCGAGGCAACAGTCAAGAAAACTACTGCTACACCACGAGGTGGTCAAAACACAGTTTGGATTTCTATGAGCTCTTTATAACCATCAGCACAGAGACCAATAAAAGCCCATCAACCGTAAAAATTCATTTAAAAAAAATATGTACTCTCACGACTCAACAGAACCGATTTCAAGATTCAAGTCAAGCAACTAAGCTTAAAAATTAGATAAAATCTGATGAAAATTGCAAACAATATCAAAAATATCCCGTAAAACACAACACTGCATTTGGGGTCACGAGAGAAAGAATTTTGAATGGCTGCTTTTCTGAGCCTTACCCTCATAGCAAAATTCCATCCACCACTAATAAAAAGCAAAGTCCACTCCGTACAGGCCATGGAGGCCCTGGTATTAGTGGAAGGTAGAGGCTTCCACTTTTTGTGACATCGGCATTACATGGGATGGAGTTGTCAGCTCCACGCCCGGTCGCCTTTGCTCCCAGAAATTACCCTGGTACACATTTCTGTTGTGAACTGAGTAAATCCCTGAGCTATTTGCGTTTCCGAAAGTGGTACTGTTATTTATAAAATCCACTACCTGGGTGGGGATCGAACCCACTTCCTTTCAGTTAGAAGCTCAGCGCCTCTACCGACTGCGGCTTGGAGCCCCCACCTCTCATGGTGCTTTCTAACAATATGAAGATGAAGCAAGGGCGACTCAAACAATACCGTACCGTTTAACTTTCAGTGCTGTGTCAGTCAGAACAAAATGACAAGAATTGTATTACAACAACGATGAACAGGCTGTTTCATAGATTATTATATTATTGTCATACAACAGTGCAGTACAAGTAAATAGCAATGCGAGTCCCTCATTCAAAATCCCCATTATTACCCACCCTTCCTTACCCAGCGTATCACACCCGCCTGTACAGGTACACCAGGACGCAGCTGCTCCACACCTCTGTGGTCTGCTTATTTCTTATAACATGCATCACTACAAGCTTTCCAGAGCAACGTCACAAGCTTTTTAAAACCATTCACATCAAGTTTTCTAGGCCTAGCTGCTCTGTTAAGAATATTAATTTTACAGTTCAAATACAAGATCGGTGAAAGGGTCTATATTACGAACGGATTGTTGACTTACCTGAGACAGCCGTTACTATCCTTCGAAGTAATTCACATGGATGGTTATGCACTTCTTAGAACGGCTGTACAAGTCGTGGCATAGTCTTTCTGAGGGATAGTTGGGTCGTCACATTTCTTTGGATGTCCGAAAATCTCTGGCCCTTCAGATCTTTTCGCCGACCCTGGACCCCGATACTCCATACATAGACGCTTGCCCTCGAGGTTGTACCTCAGGCATCAGGTCTTGTCACCCGTGACGATGGTTTTCAGGACCATTCCATTACACGGAACATTCACGCTTCTCATTTCCAACCGTCGAACTGGTGTGCACGTAAGGTTGCATAAATTCACCCTTCTCGCTGCCGTCCGTCTATCAGGTGTGCAAGGCAGGTTGCATAAATTCACGCTTCTCTCTTGCTTTCAATTTAGAGTTTTAACGACCCAAACTGAAGGCTATTCCTAAAGAAGATTAAGCCAGGAGTTTCCAGGATAATAATGAAGGATGAATTGGAGGTTGTCCAAAGTAAATTAAAGGATAGTATGAAGGAAAGTTTGGAGGGTGTCCAGACTAAAATGAAGTAAAATTTGGAGGGTGTTCAAGGTGAGATAAAAGAGAATTTGAAAGTGAATATGCATGATTTGCAACGTAAATTTCAGGAGGCGAAGCGAAACCTGGATCAACTTGAGAGGGACCGTAAGGAGGATCTTGACACAGTAGTGGTCAAGGTAGTTGGTGTAAAGAAAAGTTTTAAGGAGATATACAGGGAGTTCAGACTTCCTTAAAGGGTTTGCAAACTAGTGCCTCTGATGTAAATGAAAATGTATCGCGTTTACAGTCCAGTTCCAGAGAAATTCAGGATGATGTAAGTAATGTCCGCACTGAAGTGTCAAATGTCCGCACTGATGGGTCAAATGTCTAGACTAAGGTTGATAGTGTCCAAACTGAAGTATCAAATGTTCGATCCGATGTTGCCAAGGTTCAGGGAGATATTATTAATATGCAGGTCGATGTTAATAATGTAAAAGCTGATATCAATGGTGTACAGACCGATATCAATAAAACACAGACGGAAGTTAATACTATGTTTGTAGATGTCACTAAGGTCCAAGGAGACATAAATAAAATCAGGAGAGAGGGAGAAGAATCTAAAACACAATGTACAGAAAACATAGGTGCTTTAAGAACACAATTCGTAGATGATGCTTTAAAGACAACTGTTTCTTTAGCCGAATTAAAGACTAATGTAGACACTTTACGCAATCAGGTAATAGATCATAACAAAATCCTTAAGGAGGATATAGAAATAGACATTGCCCAATTGTTAAAGGCGAGTGTAGTTGTGTGGAATAACGCATGGAAAAAGTCCAGTAGCGAGCATATAAAACAAATACAGGACAATATTGAGCAGAAATTAGCTAGAACACAGCTTCAGATTAATTGTGATATAACTAGTGTAAGAACAGACCTAGGAAACCGTATTGGTAAGGCCGGAATAATAATAACGATAACAGTATGAATGGTTATTACCACAATAATAATAATAATTACCGGAACAACAACAACAACTACTATAATATGAATAATCGGAATAACCAAGGGTATAACAGATATAAAAACCAACAAGATGACGTCTTTACAAAGGAAAAATATGGGAATAGAGGTGAAAAGAATTTGAGTGAGGATCCCAATACTACACCATTGCACCAAGTAACGATAAATGAAATCAATGAAGTAACGGACGGGGATTTACTGTTCGAAAAAGAAATTATTATAGAGGAGAGATCATGTGAATTACCTATTATTTGTATTAATGTCGATGGTCAGACATGCAAGTCTCTGATGGACACTGGAGCCATCATGTCCATCATGTCAGATGAGTGTTACCAGAGATTGTTAAAGGGTGACAAAATGACTGCTTTACCCGTTTCTGCAGTGAAAGTGCGTAGTATTTTTCAAGATAAGGCTGTTAAATGCAAGATTCAAGTTTTGCTAAACTTTAAAATTAATGGGCGCACTTATGAGCATATTTTCATAGTGGTTAGCAAGATTAGCTTTGACATTGTGCTAGGCATTGACTTCATTACCAAAGTTGGAGCAGTAATTGATATGAAAAACTGGATTATAAAATTTAGTGAAGGGTTAATCAACATAGAAGAGTTAGATAAAAGGAAATGGATAACAATCTAGATATAGATTACAGGGAAGATTTTTTTCGTGTAGCCTACTGAGAGGCCGAGTGCAGGTCTTTCTAGTCGACGCCCGTGGGAAGAAATAATAACTAGTGTCATTGAAGAGGCAGAGAATGGAAGAGAATTGCCTACCCCCAGAACTGAAGGATTTGAAGAAATTAAATATGAATTTGAGGATTTGATAATGGAATTTCATGATTTTTGATGAGAAGCCTGGAATAATTAAAGACTATAAATACAAGATTAGATTAGCTGATGAAACCCCTTATCAGAAGAGAATTTATCCCATTCCAGAAAAGTACTATGAGGAAGTACGAGGGATAATCAAGAAGATGGAAGCCGATGGCATTATAAAGAAGCAGGCATCTTCTTACATCAACCCCATTACGGCGGTAAAGAAGAATAAGGTCAATTACGCTTATGTCTCGATGCTCGCCCAATTAACTTGAAAATTCTTCCCGAGGCAGACCGACCACCGAAAACCCGTGACCTTTTAAGGAAATTGAAGGGAAAGTCATGTTTCTCAGTCCTTGATTTTACAGCGTCATTTTACCCAATAGAGCTGGAAGACGAGAGTAAAGAATACACTGGATTTCTATTTGACCAGACTTCCTGGGTTCTTCAGCGTATACCATTTGGTATAGTAAATAGTGATCCAGCTCTAATTCGAGCACTTGATAAGAAGCTCACTGATGAGGTAAAGAAGAACGTGCTTTGCTATATCGATGATTTGATCATATCTGCACAGAATGTACAGGAACATTTGATGCACTTGCGTAAGCGTTTGAAAACTTAAGGGACGCAAATATAAAGGTAAACTTTGAAAATGAATTTAATTAATTTTCTCGTATATACTATTTACCAACATGGTTATTACCCGAACTTAGAGAGAGTGGAGGCTATTATGAGATTCCCCAAACCCACTAAGGTCAGGCAAGTGAGAGAGTTCGTGGGAGCTTGCCAGTTCATAAGTAGTCACTGTCCAAAATATTCGGAAGTTATGGCTACTCTATATGATTTATTAAAGAAGAACAATCGTTGGAAGTGGACCAGTACCGCTGACGACGCGTTTGAAAAGGCGAAAGAAATGTTGAAGAAAATGTGAAGTTAGAATATCCGGATTTTGACCGCATATTCTACATCGAATCCGGATATTCACGTGTAGGTATAAGTGCTGTCTTGTATCAAAAGCACGAAGACAGATATAAGCACTACATCGCTTTCACTGGTAGGAAGTTGAGAAGACATGAAGAGAACTATTTCACGACAGAATTAGAAGCGTGCGTTAGCTTTCGTGACAGCTCTTCGGGCATGGAAGAAGATTCTAATCGGTCATCAGATTATAATCGTAACTGATCACAAGGCGTTACAATTTATGCTTCAGGCCAATATGTCGAGTGATAGGTTAACACGATGGGCCCTTTTCACACAGCAATTCAATGCAACTATAGACCATCAGCCAGGTAAGGATAATTTGTTGGCTGACGCGTTGTCAAAAAACCCAATTAGAAATTTGCAGATAAAGCAAGTGCAATTGGAGCATGAAGATCTGGAAACCGTTAGGAGATTAGCCCAGATCGGTGTATCACAGAATAGACACGCTCCAATTAGGAAAATGTACAGGTCTTTAAAGGGTTTTATGGTCATAGCAGATATAGATTATGCTGCAACTCATAGACAATCGCATCACTACGTGCTGAGCGGTGATCTAGTATGCAAATACGCAGACGCCGAGCATACAAAATTCCTCATAGTCGTGCCCCCTAATTTTGTCTTGAAATTAGTGTGGTTGGCACACCATTCCATAGGACATGGTGGCCTAGATAAAACTCTTAGTACACTCAAAGATAGATTTATCTGGACCAATATGAGATCTGCCATAGCGAGAAATATAAGGTCGAGCGATGAATGTCAGAGAGGGAAATTTACATCTAAGTTGCTGAAAGGAAGACCAAGAGCCATGCTACCTTCCAAACCACGTGAGTTGATGGCGTGTGATATTTTTGGCCCCTGCCCGAAGGGCTACCAAGGGAACCAGTTCTTATTAGTGACAGTAGATGTCTTCTCTAAATTCGTCACTATGGACCCGATGCTAAAAGCTAATACGAGAAATGTGGTAAGTAGATTGGGGAATGCTGATTTTCCTATGGCAGGAAGACCAGAGTATCTCTTATCAGACCACGGAGCTCAGTTCTCCTCAGCTGAATTTGAAGCAGATATGGAAATATTAGGGATTAAACACATATTTTCAAGCGTGCGTTATCCTGAATCAAATTCGAGCGAAAGATATATGGCGGAATTTAGTAAATTCTGCAGAATTCTCAGCCCAAACGATCACTCGAGTTGGGTTAAGTATTGAACCCATGGGCCATAGGGTCCATGACGGTCGAATCCATGTCCTTAAGGAAGAAATGAAAGAAACGTATAGTTTCTTAAAGGAACGGAGAGAGATTTTAAGCCAGGAATATAGCTTAACATTGTGCAAGCGACTAGGGACAGATGTTCCTTAGATGAGATCACCCCACTCGACATTTCAGAGAGGGCTGGTCACGAGTATTAATAACTGAGTGGAACTTTCCACCGTGTTAGACAGAGAAGCCTGAATCGGAATTCGAGCTGACGTTGCTGGAATTTGACAACGCCGCATATGCGCCAGAAGAGGAATAATTAAAATTAACACGTTTACGAGCATAATAATGAGTAAACAAGCACAATACAGTGAATCATTTTGAATGAGAGATTTTTCAGTATAGAGAAACCATGTAATAATTGTGCAGAAAAAAACTGCCGACGTAAGACGACGTCATTGGGGAATTACCTAAGCCTCTGTGGAGGGGAGAGAGCAAAAGGAATGCAACACCCACACAATTGAGGACGAGAAATTAATTAATATCTCCGAATTGCACGATCGATTCTTAGGTGCAATAAGATCATTTGACATTGAGAAGACGAGCTTTCGGAAGGTATAATTTTTATATTTGTGGCACCATTATTTTAGAAGTTGACCACAGGAAAGGCTAGAGTCTTATTTTTTTGTAGTAAAACAGTATAAAGCTTCGGGCGTTTCCAAGCCAATCATGCAGTCCTACGAGCATTCCGTGAGGGGAAGTGCTGCTCCACGACGTAGAAGTAATCATTCCGACAGTCCGTGAGGGGGCGTAACTCTGCGTTACATCGATAACAGTTACCAGTACTCCTTGAGGGGAGAAGCGCTGTGCTACACTGCAGAAGTAAGATCCGATAGCCACAGGCGTCACAGTAGTAACGACTTGCTTGCCTCCATAAGGAGCAGTCAAGACGAAATTTTAAAGTATCGCCGTAGTGAAATATTAGGGAAATCCTAATTATAGGATTTAGGCCCGACTGTATACAAGTTAAAGTAAAAATTCGCAAGATATAGTCAGAGCAGGCTGCGAACGTCGGACTTAAAGGCGATAGGTCGTTAAATGTACGAACGAATAGATCGTAACGTATGGAAGTATCGTACCAGACAGATAAACTGTTATTTAAATTGAAGAAACCTAAAAGGGAAGAACAGAATAAGGTTCGAACGTAGGAGTGTTAAAACAGTTCAAATAAAGAGGATAGGAGACTATAAACATTAGCTCCAGAAAGCAGGCGAACAATCCTAACAGTACTAGAATTGAGAAGTGCTAGCTGCTATAAACTAAATCTATAGGTCTTAGAGGAGACCTCGATCCATATAGACTTTCGTTAGGATCGATAGACAGATCTACAGAGAAGCCGTTCAAGCTAGATAAATAGCCGGTTATCCAGGATAGGAATAGCAGAATTGAACTCCAGGGAACAGTAGATGTTTCGGGACTTTCGCATTCTTCAGAATAGGAAGCCGACATCGAATAAATTTCACCCTTGGAAACGGGAATTTAAGAAGATCACGTGTGATAGGCTTAGAAAGACGGCCTAGTGATCGAGTACTTGTGAAGTGTAAAATAATCAAGATTGTGTGTTAAATAGTATTTTTAGTGTTTATTATGTGTTCAAAAGGGACACATCAGTATATCAAAATGTCGTCAATATTAAGTGTTTTAGATATATGTCAAAAAGTGTTTTTACGTAAGATGAATACCTTTAATATGGTGTAAAAAGTTCAAAGTGGGCCCAAAAATGAAACACCGCACCAGATTTAAGATCAGGGGATGATCTGGAAAATATGTGAGTACTAAATTCATTTTTATTTTGGTGTCCGAAATTGATTGTGTACAAAACCACCGGAGTTTTTGAGTAAAAGGGATGTGTTTTAATGAATAAATACTGAATAATCAAGAACACGGTCTGAACAATAATAAAATAAATAGAGAAATTATAAATAATTATGTAAAGAATAAATCCCGTAGAGGAAATATGTGAATAAAGGGTTAATGTATTTAACAAATGTCATAAGAGCTAGCGAAATATCATTAATTATCATGAAAGACATTGAAATAAAGTAAAGTTGAGATATGAAAGAAATAGCTTTTGAGCTTGTATAAAGAATAAAGATAATAATAATAATTAAATATGGAAATGTTAAATAAAAATCAAATAAATTGATATGAATATAAGAACGTTAAGCCTTAACGTATGTGTAAGAAATGAGGTTCAATGGAATATTTTAAAACAGGGAGCGATTTATCGACCACAGAAAGATTAATATGTGAATTAAAATAATATGAATTGTTACTAAAGAGATTTTTATCAGTTCTTGGGAAGACATTTTCGGCTTAAAATAATGCATAGCGCATAATGAGCGCAAATATAATATTAAAGTGTCACGCTAGGAACGCGTAGTGGTTAAATACTTGGTACATTACTTATGGAGGGTAGTTGATTGCAGTGAATTGATAATTGTGTAAGTCCTCTATTAGTGACATAGTATCACGAGGCATTGTGTATGTATTTAAAAAGGGAGCTAATATATAGTATTATTGAGCGTATGTCATATGGGCCACGGCCGACTCTAAATCGCATTTTGTATAAGTCCTCTGTACGGGATTGGTTCCCGAGGCACCTGAAGAGATTCGAATGCAGGATCTTCTTATGATAAAAGCCCCTGAAATTCTCCGTCGTCGTATGTGTATTTAATCTTCCCAATCAATGAGGACCCTCTCATAATTAATAAATGCCAAGGATATAAAAATGGTCTTTGAACCAAAGAATAGTTGTTTGAATGTATACGATACAATAAAGCCCGGTCTCCCCAGAACTGTATAGAATGGGAAGGTTTGTTTTGAAAGCCTTGGAAATAAGCTACTAATGTTGGGACAGACAGGATGTCGCCGCCACCCTAACGTGTCATAAATCGCACCCCAAGGAGTAGAGTCTAGCTTTCTTAAAGCGAGATGGAACAGAGACCGTCTCGTAAGCTGTTGTAAAGAGAAATAAATACACCAGGAGTGTTTAAAGTTGTTAACGACCCGGGCGTTGAACCGAGGTCCTTAAAGATGGATATTTCGTTTGCCGGTTCAGATCGTAGTTTCTTATATGAGAATGGTCTATTAAGACATAAGAGATAAATAACAATCCCTATGGTAATAATGTATGGACGTGGGATTCCACGAGTTGATTGAAGGCAACTGAGTTCGGGAGTAACTATAGTTTTTTTGACTGTGTCAAGTACCTTCACGCTCTGGAGTACACAATTGATTTTCTGATTACCTTAATATATTTGTGAAATAAAGAGAGATGATAACAACTGAATGTGTGGACATGCCCAAATTTTTGAGTTAGATAATTAACCTAGATTTTTAAATATAATTATATTTGTTTTTGAGAAATAAGAAAATAATAAAAGATAGTGTTTGAGGTGTACAAGAATGACACCATAATAATGTAAATGCATGGAGCCAAAGAGCTCGGAGTTATGTAAACTTAATGTTAGTGCTTTATGGAAGTGAGATTAAGTAAGAATTGTTGGTTTATGTGGAAACCACAGGTTCTGAATACAATATTTGTTTATTTTATTTTGTGATCCCTTGTTCATTTGGAACAAGCAGTTGATATTTGGGTCAGTAATTAAATTGTTTAAATGTTTGTAGCGCCATTAATTTTATTAATTAAATGTGTTTAAATAGGAGTTGATTTTGTTGTTATTTTGCAAGTGTATCCTCTAATTAATCCAAAATATGTGAGTCACAGAGTGGGGGAACTTACCGCTGCCCCGAAATCCCGATTTGAGCTACGCTGGTATACTGTGATTGGCATATTTCCTGCTAAATGGGCACAGTATGTACCAATCATTGAGGATTGTTTGAACTCCACAGTTCAAGAGAGCACGGCAGAAGTTCCAATGGTCTTACATTTAGGACAGAATCCAGAAAGGCCATGGGATAACGTGTTTAATTTTATTCCTAGAGATCCTGATGTAGGACGATAGGAAAGGATCGACAGAGCTAAGGGGAAACTTCAGAAAGCTGATGAAAAACGCACGAAACGAGTCGTGGGGAAACGATACAGCAAACCTTTAGAAATTGGAGACATGGTTTTGTTACGTAGACCAGTCAAAGCGGAAGTGACCGTGAAAGTACACCCGAAGTTCGGAGTTATCTTTATAGGACCGTTCTGCATGGAAAATGCATATGGGAATAACTGTTATGAATTGTTTGATGAAGAAAATAACGTTATTCTAGGCAAATTCAATGCAAAGAATTTAAAAAAGAATATTTTAAGAAAGTAGGCTGAAAATAATTCATTATTCGAATTCAGTGACGTATCTAAGGTCCTGAGTCGGAATGATTAAAAAAAATTAGGAACTGTTTTTAACCAGAGATGAAGGGGGAATGTCCCCGGAAAATGAATTATTTGGGACTAAAATGAGATTATTTTCGTAGCCCACGATATAATTTAACATGGCAATATGAATCCTGGAACATGACACAAACGAGTCGTGTTAGAGTGTCGAGTAAGTAGGTAGATCCCATCACGTGATATGTTGCGCAATAGAATATTCTAGCAGGTTGAAAATAACAGTGGATCTATCACGGATTACGATTAAACATTGTTATAAAATATATCATTGGACATAAGCCCACAGCCAATAAGAAGAGGTCTTATTGAAGACGGGATTGCCTTCAACTAAATTATATGGAGAAAATTTACATTTAGGCCCCAAGAAATTTATGTTATTTATTCACTGGAAATGGGAAGAAAATTAAGAGAAAATTTTACAGATACTTTGAAAGTCGCCGAAAGGACGAAATGCGCCGTAGTAGGCATTATTCAGGTACGCACTGGGTTTCTGGTGGGGGCAGAAATGGCGGTCGGAATTTTGACTTGGAGAGGGGACGTCAAGCGGCACGGTTCTTATTCCTGTAGAGTTTGAAGAGTGCAGACGTATATTCCGGAAGAGTCGAGTTCCTGAAGGTAATAGCCGAGTGCGGAGTTCAACCACTCGTGGAGACAGCGACGTTGCGGGGTAGATAGTGGAGATCGCCCGTGCTTACGATTTGAGTGAAGTTGCGAAGAGTCTTAACATTGCAAAAACTAAGTTTCCTTTGAGAATATCTCAAAGTAAACTAATACAGAATATAGTTCCGAACGAAAAGTATTATAATAAAATATTTCAGCGTCACAGAAAGAAGACTTTAACAGATATTGACTTTTTAGAATAGCAGAAGAAAAGTGTCGGACTCAGAAGTTGAAAAGCATTTTAGTTTCAACGAGATTGCAGCGAACGCAGGTTCACTATAAGAAGTTCATGTGAGTAACAGTGTGATTGACCTTAACATTGGAGCAGTATATTATTATAACAGAACTATGACTGTTAATATTCACCAAGAAGAATTGTTATTCGATATATATACTATGTTTGAGATGATGAACTAAGGACTTTTATGCGCAAGGGATATGTTTGAAACAGAGTATTAGATACAACATGGAGCTTCGTTAATAGGATTACTTCTGAATGTCTACGAACCAAGTATACATGGAACGTTATGTACAACTCCATCTCGTGCATTAACGTAACTTCATGGACTTGAACTTAACATCTTCGAGCTACATAAATATTTCATAGAATATCATTATGAATATTTCTAACAACGATTGTGGTCCAGCACTTCCTTTACAAATTGTATTTGTAACTATGAAGATGAACCTACAACATTGCTCGATAATTACATGGACACTCTATCAAAGACGGATAATGAAGATTCATCAGAAGAAAAGTCAAGATGCCAGAGTGGACCCGGCAACATTGAATATCTATGAGAGAGAGGTTGCAGTTCGATCCCAGACGGAGATTGATGTGTGCCGGAAAGGAAATCCTTCCTTCTCCGAGGTCGTTGGTTCGAGGAAGTGGACTGGGGTCCAACTTAGTTTCTTGGGAAGAGCAAACATCTAAGTTTTTTTACAAATACTTAACCAGATCATCGAGAAGTCTTCTGTCAAGGTAGTAGTGTACATTATTTGGTAGTTGTAGCATTAAGTGACATTCAGAGCAAACTTTCTCTCCATATTTCGATATATATTTGTTCTTTATGTATGTAGCAACATTTTATCCTACAAGATCATGTGAGGTGATCGTCTTTCGTCATTTTCACATTGATATTCTACGATTCAGTTTCCAAACTGAGATGTTAATTTGTTTAAGGAATTACTATTCCTGTATTTCATTATTTAAGATCAGTAACTTTAACTTTCGACGTTTTTCTATTCATTTTGAATAGGGGATTCAGATAGTTTGTCTTGGATGCCAATTTAATTCTTGTTAGTAATTTAATTTGGGCATCTTATTGTAACGAAGAAACTTCAAGAACAGAAGAAACCACGAGTTATATATTGTTATATCACAATTACTATGAACTTTACGCCGATCTGACAAGAAATATGCGTCATGATTATGAAAGGAAGTCGTATACTCATAGACATTCTTTGTATAGAATGGAGACACATTCCGAAATTGACAATCCTTTCTTTACTGGAGAAAGCTAAGATCTTTCGTCAATTTAAAGTTTAATAGAGGTATATCTTCATGGAAGATGCTTTCATCCGACGTTAGGGTAGTGAAAGCTAGTGAATCGCAGTCGCGATTGATTTTTATTGGACACTTAAATAACATTTGTGGTTATTTATACACAATATGTAATGTCACGTCATATTGTGGACGTAACATTGTAAGACGTGTACTTTTGAAGCCAGATAAGTACGGTGGAACATAATTGTATTTCTATTAAATGTATATGTAACAGTTTAGTCGACATCCAAGTAACATTTTAGAGTAAACTCATGTAGGTCATTCACAATGCGTCTAAGGTCGTCTTTATGAACGGAGGTAACGTTTAAGAACAAATGTAGCTGTGCAGGATGCAAGCGGTTGATTGTTGCAACGCTGAGGTAAATGCCAATAAAGTAAATGCAAGTTTTATAGAAGAGGAGTTGTAACAATTATTTTGTGGAATAGAATTATTCAACACGCAGTAAAGGAGAGTGTATTTCCGTATACAGAGTTATACGAGGCTACGTAGAGGAATTTTTGTGTAAATGCGAGGCAGTTTCCACATCTAGAGAAGTTATTGCAGTGCAATATTATTTTGGTAAGAATATGGCATTATAATAATGGAATCGAGTTGTTAAGAACTCCGATGTGCGAATTTACGACTTAGAAGTGGAGGCAAGAGTGTAATGTGCGGAATTAGAGTGGGAAAAGTGTTGTAAAATTCTGTTTACTAATACTATTTATTAAATTTTTTGTAAAACACGGATTTGAGTAAATACGTGTGTTTGATCTTTGTTGATTGAATACATTAGACTGATAACGACTACAAAACTAAATATGACATGGTGGAGTAGTATTTTATAAAAGAGAAGGAGCTCTCTAAATGATTCTGACATTTATAATGTGCAGAAAGATAAACTTTGAACCTGAGCTAAGGCTCAGATATGTAACGAGTTTTTACCCTTATAAGAGTAAACATTAACAAGAACGAGAGTACATACTGTAAATAGTTTTTCATAATTATTTAATTTAGGGTATAATGTGTTAATAATAATTTGTTCGTATGTTTTTGTACTATATTGAGGGGTAAATATTTTAGGAACGAATGTTTTACTTTGTTAAGTAAGAATGAGACAACTTCATCATTCATGAATGATGTAAGAGAATGCTTGGATTGTGATGTGAAAATGTGAATGCATTTGAGAAAGGAATGACTGCTTTATAGAAGGTTTTATTAAGAGTGAATGATACAATTTGAGACGTGTAACTTTGAAGAGATGTTTCGCATTCGCTAGGCAGACCAGCAGTGTGAACTGTACGATGGCAAGGACGGGAGGCTGCCCCGTTATAAAATCAAGGTCAATGTATTATATAAATGAGAGAGTTGCCACGGCCACAATCTTTATGAATGAAAACAGGTTGACGGCTGATTGGAAACTGTGTCAATATATACACGTGTCGACAGTTCAGATGCACGCGTTTGACGCGCGTAAGAATGTTAATAGCTTGTAGAAGTATGCTAGACACGCAGCAATTTTTCGTTAAATGTTTTATTACTTCTAATTGGCGGAGGCCTTACAAAATGTAATTTCTGTATTACTGGATACATAATAACTTCAGTGGCGTATATGTGGAGAGGAGTGAGAGTGTGTAAATATGTTTAATTAATTTTTATAGGTAATGTTTATTTGTCTTAGTTTATAGTTACATTTGTTAATAAATTTATTTAGTTCGTTCTCTACGTCGTGTTTCGAGTGACTTTTTTAGACATAGAGGAAATGATATTGTAGAGCCCCATTTGAGGTCTGGAGCTGATTACCCTTAATAAACCTCGAGAGAAATAGTATAGGGTAAGTGTTCACTTGAGACCCAGTGTATTTATTGTTTGTCCATAATATCATTGTAGTTTTCTGCGTATATTCCCGAAGACCTCGTTGGAGCGGATTTGATGGTATTTTTTAGCCGGGTGCCTTCAGTGTTTTGCAATCCAGCCCAGCTATGGATTTCCGGCAGGCAACTTCTCGAATATACGGGTACAGTATCTCCTGTAAGGCCACGGGCCCCTCCTTCCCTCTTCCTTGCCTATCCCTCCTAATCTTCCTCTCCCTTCCCTCATGAGGCCCCTGTTCGTTTTGCAGGAGAGACCGCCAGGGCACGGTGCTGGTCACACCTCGCCAGTTGTATCCACTCCGTTCAGATGTTCCCAGCTATAGGACACTGCCCGTAGTGGCGGGAGAGGTGAGTTCCCTCGCTGAGTCCGTGGGAGCCACCAACCAGGAGGGTAAATTCAATTTAAAGAAAAGAGTCGTGTTATAAAAACGGGATGGTGGGTGGGTTGTAGACACCGGAGGAGGAAACATCTTTTACGTCATCTTTTCCACAATAATTATTCATCATTACTCGAGGTATTTAGTCTAATTTAAGTAGTGTGGCAGGCTCATCAATCCTGAAGCATTACCTATAGATACAGGCGTCCTTAAATCGTATGGTTGTCACAAGTATAGGACTATTTATGTTACATAACAATCCCAACAAGAATTATTTACATTATTACATTATTTCCATTATTTACATCAGCTTGCCACACGAAACCGCTTAAAAAATTCAGCACAAACGTTCACTTCTTTTCAAATAGCAGACAATTTTACAGTCGGCCAATACAAATTGTGCCCAATTACATTAGGCAGGTAAACAAGTATTTACATGGCCTAACCTGAAAGAAATAAGATATTTATTATAAAATAACATGCTCTTATGTACAAAACGTCAAGAGATCAACACCAGACCTGCTCACTTAGGCTTAGTTAATGTACAGGGTCACTATGTGAGTAAACACGGCAAGCTAAGCCGGTTGTGACTAACACAGATCGTGGCTGCGCGCACCCGGTTCAGCCGGCGGTCGGTGCGCACTTTCACACTTTTACCAAACATGTTCAATAATGTGTACTTACAGTGCTCATAGGCAATGCTGAAAAAGTCCTCCCTCTCTTGTAACACACACCTGACCATCTTCTGATGAAAGAATGTCTGTCAACTCTTTCATTATTTACGGAGCCTGTTTCCTTGAATCGTGTAGCGAGCCTCCTAATTGTACTGGCATTAGGCACAGGTCTTCCTGGAAACTTGATTCGAAATTTTCGTCACGTTTCAGAACAAGATTTTCTGCTTTTCATATACGAATTATGGATATAAACACGTGCGTGCAATGTGAATTGGTGTCTAGGCATGACCAAATATCACAATACTCGCTAAACATGCAACACTAACGTCTAAGCTTTGCAGATACACGTCCATATGAGTGACAAAACACGTGTGAACTAACGATATGAGTCAGCGGAGAGCGGCTTAGCTTGCCGTGTTTACTGGCGAGCACACTTACAATGACCCTAGTAGTGGAGTAGTGGTGCTTCTAACTCACTCCAGAACCCTCATTGACCCACTACTAAGCCTCAGCCATGTTAAATAATTAATATTTGGTGAACCCATGGTCGGATGTTGACAAATGAGGTGTCGTTGGACTCGAGCTGACGTCCTCTTTGCTATGGACCACTCGTTATATTTTTCAATTTTTTTTGAAAATTTTTGTTTTCGAAAGTTGGTGATAGTTTGAAAACCAAAAATGATAGAACGTTGTGCCATAGCTCAAATGAAAGGTCTTTATGACCTTTATTTTCTATAATAAAACTTTTTTACTTTTTATGTTTTTTTGAAAACACTCGAATTTTGAAAATCCTATATTTTGGAAACTAGGAACTCTACAAACAAAATTGTTTGACGTAAATCAATGGTCCCTACCCCCTCTACCCCCAAAATAAACTTCAAGTCTCTAGGATGAAAACCTGTAGTAGTGGGGTAGTGAGAGAGCTGCTTATAAAAGCAAGTGGTGAGCCCCTGCGACCTTGGAATGGAAGGAGTGATGCTAGGAGGACGTGCTTGGATTCGTTTTTTTCGTCTCGTCGTGCTCTTTACGGGAATGTAGGTGTCGAAAATGTGAAAATCTGGAAACACGGTTTTTTGGGGGGAAAAACGTGATTTTAGACTTTTTGCTATATCTCGCGAACCAATTATGCTAGAGGCGTGTACGACGGGTCAAAGGACTCGGGCTGACGTCCTCTTTGCTATGGACCACTCGTTATATTTCTTAAAAAATTTGGGAAACTCGATTTTGGGGTAAACACGTGTTTTTTGTGATTTTTGCCGATATCTCACGAACCAATAACGCTAGAGACGTGTACGAGGTGTCCTAGGACTCGGGCTAACGCCCCCTTTCAAATGTGGTAGATATTTGTTTTTTCCACAAAATAATTCACAAAGGGCCTAACGCCATACATGTTGAGAAAAAAATTCTTTACCGTTACCTGTTTATAATGTTTATAAAGCGTGGTGGTTGAGAGAGACGATACGGCTGGGTGTGTGTGTGTGTTTCAACGAACCTGTCGCTGACCAAGGTGGCTGTGTTCAATAGATCAATCGCTATTTCGACGGGTCGGTTTATGACAGAGCGAGGATGCGTTTTCTGATATTTTACCTTTAACGTGTAA
Source organism: Meconema thalassinum (assembly GCA_946902985.2). Lineage (NCBI taxonomy): Eukaryota > Metazoa > Arthropoda > Insecta > Orthoptera > Tettigoniidae > Meconema > Meconema thalassinum. The sequence continues at coordinate 71,017,834 of OX336393.1, read as the reverse complement.
ACGGTGATGAGAACTTGGTTTTATGTTGGTCGAAGCGAGCAGAGAAAACAAACTTGCCGAGGAGCAGGAGGTGAATGTCATTTGAGCTTATTGGAAGGCGTTGATCTGACTTGACAACAAGTGCAATGGAAAATGACAATGACGCTTGAAGGTGAAATAATCTGACCATCGTGGTGGCAGGGGAGTGTGAAAGGCATGCACACACATTTGTGAAACCACATGTATGCTAAACCAGTGACATTCTGTTTTGCTTCGTACGTGACAAAATGCAAGTTCATGTGAAATTTGATCTTCCACAGGTGTTCGCTTGGGTGTTATCTGTCCACGTGCGCGATAACTGTTAACAAGTTACATCCTGTTTTGCTTCGTACGTGACAAAATGCAAGTTGACGTGAAATTTGATCTGCCACAGGTGTTCACGTTGGACGTTAGCTGTCCACGTGCCTGATAACAGAATGTTCAAAGCGTGGGAATCGCTGAATCAGTAAAAAGTATGATGCAACTTGTCGGAATGATGTCACAACCAATAGATAGGCAAGAGCTGCAAACACCAGTGGTGGGAGGTGAAGGGAGGGAAAGGGGGAGGGGTAATGTATGAGAGAACACAGGTGGAAAGAGAAAGAAATATGTGGAGCTGAGGACTGTACACATAGAGCTATAGGTGGTGTACAACATGTGTGAATAAATAAATTAAAAATTGCACAGGTTCACACAACATAGACTGTATTATTGCCATGGCCAAGCACTCACATTAAGATCATTTACAAAATCATAAAATGAAAAATAAAAAATCTTGTTTTGGAAATATCGTTTTTCAACATACACAAAATAAATATATATAAAATGTGTAAACAACAAAATGGAAAATCCATGGTCAAGCACTCACATTAATATTATTTACAAAATCATAAAATGAAAAATAGAAAATCTTGTTTTGGAAATATCGATTTTTTTCAACATACACAAAATAAATATATAAAAAATTTGTAAACAACAAAATGGAAAATCCATGGTCAAGCACTCACATTAATATTATTTACAAAATCATAAAATGAAAAATAGAAAATCTTGTTTTGGAAATATCGATTTTTTTCAACATACACAAAATAAATATGTAAAAAATTTGCAAACAGCAAAATGGAAAATCCATGTTTCCATATAGACAAAATTTTAAAAACCTTAAACGGATATTTAAGAAAATATATGCAAATGGGAAATTGACAAATGTGTAAATATGAAAATGGAAAAATCCATGTTTCCATATCATGAAATTGAAAAACATCAAACTGTCATTTAAAAAATGCAAATGGAAAATTGACGAATTGCAATGTGTGAAATGTGAAATTGAACAAATGGCTATCATTATTTAAAAAAAGAAAAGAACATAGTGCTCTATGGTTGAGGTGTGAATCAAACCCTCTCTACTTATTTGGACCACCCGAGACTGAGTAGACTAGTTTTAGTTATCATACCACTTTTATAAGTTTGTGTTAAATCTAGGAATTGAACCCAAGAGCTTGTAGGGGAGATCCAAGGTTATAATATGTTAAACAGATAGCCTTTAATGTAGTGTGTGGTAGCTATATAGAAATGAGACGTTTCGCTCGGGGCAGGGAGGCATAGAGATCTGCATCAAACCAGTCAAAAGACTGACGACTCAAACAACAACATGTAGAGCTCACCAAAATAATGTTGTGTAACGGTAAATGTTAGTCAACGAACAGTAATGCATTACTAAAACCCATGACACGATACCTAAGAGCTTTTCTAAAATTATTTTAAAATGCCTTTAACCCTATATTAAACACCCAGTTCACAAGACTCATAACTGCAATGTTATGGTCAAACAAAACAAAATCTATATTTCAAAACAAACAAGTGGTTTAGTCAATGTATACTGGAAAAAGTTTTATAAACACTCAAGTCCACAAAAATAATTAAATTAGTAACAGTCAGGTTGACCGAGTGGTTATGGTGTTTGACTTAAGTTCAAATTTCCTGTACAAGAAAGCAAGGGTTCGAATCCCTTACCTGATATAACTATTGCCTCAACATGGCTTGATCACACTGTATTATTGTGTACTCGGTACACAAACCATAAATAGAGTGTATTGTTTAAGGTCACTCTCTTTGCGAACATAGTCAGAGAATGTTGATGGTTAACAATTGCATTAATAGTGGGACATAGGGATAGCAATTAAGAAAAACATACAATACCCATACACTATTTATATTTATTTAATGTAAGTACTTGTACAATAGTTATATACAAACTACAACTCTCTTTTGCCTATTACTATCTAGTCCTTTTCGATCCACTTGCATATCAAGGGCAGATGACTTTGTAGTTCAGCCCCTTCAAACAACAACAACACTACTTCTTGCATTGTCTGTGATGTTGATGACTCTTGATGCGTGGAAGATGGATACAACATAACTTTTACAACAGGGGTTAAAAGTTGCTCAACAAACAATGCACTATTTTGAGTAGCAACATCTTTCTCTTGTATTAACTTTTTAGCATTCTGATGATTTTTTGTCAATACCATTAGTGTTTTGTCTGGAGCACTACATTGATGATCACTCACACTTAAAACCACACTATTTCTACTTTTCATATTGCCTCGACATGTTGTTGACCTCTGTTTCGAGCATTGCCAGAATATTATTGTCGTCTATAGTTATAAGAGTAGCCTTTATAGAGTACACGTTGTTTACCTCGGTTAGTTGGAGTAAGTTCCATAGTAGTAACTAACCTGTTAGTATGATTTGCACACTACAAAGGTTATCTCGGTTCTGGTAATAGAATTATTTAGCGTTGGCGTTTATATTTAATATGTACAGTTTAAAGTGATAGAAAAGTGGTAGAAACGTGGTAGCAAAGTGGTAGACAATTGGTAACATAGTGGTAGAAAAGTGGTAGCAAAGTGGTAGAAAAGTGGTAGAAAAGTGGCAGAAAAGTAGTAGAAAAGTGGTAGCAAAGTGGTAGAAAAGTGGTAGAAAACTGGCAGAAAAGTAGTAGAAAAGTGGTAGCAAAGTGGTAGAAAAGTGGTAGCAAACTAGAAAAGTGGTAGCAAAGTGGTAGAAAATATTACATGTATTGTTAAGAAATAGTTTAAGCGGTTACATGGATTCATTACACTATAATTTTAGCATCACGAAGCTCATTTTCTATATCCAAAAGTTCTTCCTCATATTTAGTATGACCAGCCTGTTTACAGGTATGCAAGTACTGAAGCCGCTGGATTAGCTTACTGGGATTGTTCCAGTAAACAAATTTAACAAATGATTTTTTTGGGTGTAAACCATTATCATCATCATCATCATTATCATCATAATCATCATCATCATGGTTATCATCATCAATATAATTATCATCAATATAATCATCATCACTATTACTATCTAATCCTTTTTGTTCATCTTGCAATGCAAAAACCTTTGGCATAGTTTGTGTTGTCTTTGATAGTGTTAGAGGTTTCTTAGACGTTAACGACTGTCCTAACATGTCTTTTTCAGGAGATAATAAATGCTCTTTAACAAACAAAGCACTATCTTGAGCCACACTATTTTTTTCTTGGTCTTGCTTTTTTACCTTGGTTAGAGTATTTTGTCCATTTAAATGAGTATTATTTTGAGATTTACAATGATGATCGATTGAAATAAGTATGTTGGAGCCTTTTGTCTTAATCATTCCTCGACACTTTTTAGATCGTTGTTTCGAACAGCACCAAATAACAGTTCCATTTTTATTGGTTCGTTTCACAATATATGAATATCCTTTATAGTATGCGTAAGGCTTACCATACCTAGTTACTGATACTTCCATGTCAACTGTCAAGCATAGACTAAGCTCTAGTAAAGTCAACTTGGTAATAAGAATACTAGTTTAATGTGAGAGCAAATATGGATCCAAAGAGTTCAGGTAAAAGTGGAAGCAAATAAGCAAATATTAGAACCAAGAGTGGGGTTAAAAGTGGTCGCAAAGTGATAGACCCATTACACAATAATTTCAGCATGACGAAGCTCTTGTTCAATTTCTTTGATTTCCCAATCGTGACCGATATGCCCAGCTTGTCGTAAAGCATGCAATTGTCGAAGCCGTTGAATTAGCTTACTGGGTTTGTTCCAGTATACAAATTTAACAAATGGATTTTTAGGTGTAAACAAAGCACTACCATTATCATGATCATTATCATCATCATCATTATCATCATCATAATCACCATTATCATCATGACCATCATCACTGTTACTATATAGTCCTTTTTGATCCTCTTGCAATACCATTTTATTTATAGTCTGAGTTGATTTTGATAGTGTTGAAGGTTTCTTGGACGTTGACAATTGTCCTAACATAACGTTTTGAGGACATGATAAGTCCTTTTGAACAAACACTGCACTATCTTTAGCCGCAATATCGTTTTCTTGAACTTGCTTTTTAGCATTTTGATAATTGTTTGTAAACAGTAAGCGTGGTTCGTTTCGAGCACTACATTGATGAACACTCACACTTAAAACCTTTCCATTTTTACTTTTCAGATTGCCTCGACATTTTGTTGACCTCTCTTTTGAGCATCGCCAGAATATTATTCCATTCACATTCTGGCGATTATAGTTATAGGAGTAGCCTTGATAGAGTGCACGTAGCCTACCTTTGTTGGTTGTAATAAGTTCCATAGTGGTAACTGACCTGTCAGTACGATGTTCACACTACAAAGATTACAATTGTTTTGCTGATGGAGTGACCTACCATAAGCTTATATATTGGCTTATGTGTTGGCTTTTTATGTTGGCTTTTCGTGTTGGCTTTTGTGTTGGCTTTTTGTGTTGGCTTTTCGTGTTGGCTTTTTGTGTTGGCTTTTCGTGTTGGCTTTTTGTGTTGGCTTTTCATGTTGGCATTTTGTGTTAGCTTTTCATGTTGGCTTTTCGTGTTGGCTTTTGTGTTGGCTTTTCGTGTTGGCTTTTTGTGTTGGCTTTTCGTGTTGGCATTTCGTGTTGGCTTTTCGTGTTGGCTTTTTTGTATTGGCCTTTCATGTTGGCTTTTTGTATTGGCTTTTCGTGTTGGCTTTTTGTGTGGGCTTTTTGTGTTGGCTTTAGTATTGGCTTTTGTATTGGCTTATTTGACAAGTTATTTGTGTCAATGTATTTAGTGGATTTTTTTGTTGGTGTTGGAAAGTAGTTGAATGAGAGGGAATATTTAAAGACTTAACCTCAGCTCACTAACCTAACCTAACCTAACCTAACCTTTCAACTCTCAGATGTTAATTAAATTCTGTGCATAGTCGAGTTGGAACCCAAGACCTCAGGGGTAAAAAAACAGTTATTTTTGACGGCTTATTTTGGTAACTTATTTTAATGGCTAACCTAACTTTACCTAACCAAACCTAACCTCAGCTCACTTTGGATATTACTAGTAAGTGTTCATACCCTCTGCTAGGTAGCATGCTAGTAGTACAGGTAGTGCTCATATTTACCGCTAGGTAGCGGAAACATACTTTGCATGTTGCATGTGACACTTGTGAAGTTTAACCACATGCAAGACGTGCTTGTATAAGTTCTCTATTTAAACTCAATATACAATTAACCACTAAATGTTCAGAACTAACATGTATAGCCATGTTTAGGGTATATAGGAGACCCTTAGCAAGAAAGGCTGTCTAACCCACGAGTGTACAGCCTTGTCATACGCAGTAAGCACCTGTTGGCAGAAAACAACAACAACAACAATTTGAGAAAGCCAACAAAAAACTGTTTCCTTTAAATACCTTAATGGATATGTTGTTGGCTTTCTCAAATTGTTGTTGTTGTTGTTTTCTGCCAACAGGTGCTTACTGCGTATGACAAGGCTGTACACTCGTGGGTTAGACAGCCTTTCTTGCTAAGGGTCTCCTATATACCCTAAACATGGCTATACATGTTAGTTCTGAACATTTAGTGGTTAATTGTATATTGAGTTTAAATAGAGAACTTATACAAGCACGTCTTGCATGTGGTTAAACTTCACAAGTGTCACATGCAACATGCAAAGTATGTTTCCGCTACCTAGCGGTAAATATGAGCACTACCTGTACTACTAGCATGCTACCTAGCAGAGGGTATGAACACTTACTAGTAATATCCAAAGTGAGCTGAGGTTAGGTTAGGTTAGGTAAAGTTAGGTTAGCCATTAAAATAAGTTACCAAAATAAGCCGTCAAAAATAACTGTTTTTTTACCCCTGAGGTCTTGGGTTCCAACTCGACTATGCACAGAATTTAATTAACATCTGAGAGTTGAAAGGTTAGGTTAGGTTAGGTAAAGTTAGGTTAGGTTAGGTTAGTGAGCTGAGGTTAAGTCTTTAAATATTCCCACTCATTCAACTACTTTCCAACACCAACAAAAAAATCCACTAAATACATTGACACAAATAACTTGTCAAATAAGCCAATACAAAAGCCAATACTAAAGCCAACACAAAAAGCCCACACAAAAAGCCAACACGAAAAGCCAATACAAAAAGCCAACATGAAAGGCCAATACAAAAAAGCCAACATGAAAAGCCAACACGAAATGCCAACACGAAAAGCCAACACAAAAAGCCAACACGAAAAGCCAACACAAAAGCCAACACGAAAAGCCAACATGAAAAGCCAACACAAAATGCCAACATGAAAAGCCAACACAAAAAGCCAACACGAAAAGCCAACACAAAATGCCAACACGAAAAGCCAACACAAAAAGCCAACACAAAAGCCAACACGAAAAGCCAACATAAAAAGCCAACACATAAGCCAATATATAAGCTTATGGTAGGTCACTCCATCAGCAAAACAATTGTAATCTTTGTAGTGTGAACATCGTACTGACAGGTCAGTTACTACTATGGAACTTATTACAACCAACAAAGGTAGGCTACGTGCACTCTATCAAGGCTACTCCTATAACTATAATCGCCAGAATGTGAATGGAATAATATTCTGGCGATGCTCAAAAGAGAGGTCAACAAAATGTCGAGGCAATCTGAAAAGTAAAAATGGAAAGGTTTTAAGTGTGAGTGTTCATCAATGTAGTGCTCGAAACGAACCACGCTTACTGTTTACAAACAATTATCAAAATGCTAAAAAGCAAGTTCAAGAAAACGATATTGCGGCTAAAGATAGTGCAGTGTTTGTTCAAAAGGACTTATCATGTCCTCAAAACGTTATGTTAGGACAATTGTCAACGTCCAAGAAACCTTCAACACTATCAAAATCAACTCAGACTATAAATAAAATGGTATTGCAAGAGGATCAAAAAGGACTATATAGTAACAGTGATGATGGTCATGATGATAATGGTGATTATGATGATGATAATGATGATGATGATAATGATCATGATAATGGTAGTGCTTTGTTTACACCTAAAAATCCATTTGTTAAATTTGTATACTGGAACAAACCCAGTAAGCTAAATCAACGGCTTCGACAATTGCATGCTTTACGACAAGCTGGGCATATCGGTCACGATTGGGAAATCAAAGAAATTGAACAAGAGCTTCGTCATGCTGAAATTATTGTGTAATGGGTCTATCACTTTGCGACCACTTTTAACCCCACTCTTGGTTCTAATATTTGCTTATTTGCTTCCACTTTTACCTGAACTCTTTGGGCCCATATTTGCTCTCACATTAAACTAGTATTCTTATTACCAAGTTGACTTTACTAGAGCTTAGTCTATGCTTGACAGTTGACATGGAAGTATCAGTAACTAGGTATGGTAAGCCTTACGCATACTATAAAGGATATTCATATATTGTGAAACGAACCAATAAAAATGGAACTGTTATTTGGTGCTGTTCGAAACAACGATCTAAAAAGTGTCGAGGAATGATTAAGACAAAAGGCTCCAACATACTTATTTCAATCGATCATCATTGTAAATCTCAAAATAATACTCATTTAAATGGACAAAATACTCTAACCAAGGTAAAAAAGCAAGACCAAGAAAAAAATAGTGTGGCTCAAGATAGTGCTTTGTTTGTTAAAGAGCATTTATTATCTCCTGAAAAAGACATGTTAGGACAGTCGTTAACGTCTAAGAAACCTCTAACACTATCAAAGACAACACAAACTATGCCAAAGGTTTTTGCATTGCAAGATGAACAAAAAGGATTAGATAGTAATAGTGATGATGATTATATTGATGATAATTATATTGATGATGATAACCATGATGATGATGATTATGATGATAATGATGATGATGATGATAATGATTTACACCCAAAAAAACATTTGTTAAATTTGTTTACTGGAACAATCCCAGTAAGCTAATCCAGCGGCTTCAGTACTTGCATACCTGTAAACAGGCTGGTCATACTAAATATGAGGAAGAACTTTTGGATATAGAAAATGAGCTTCGTGATGCTAAAACTATAGTGTAATGAATCCATGTAACCGCTTAAACTATTTCTTAACAATACATGTAATATTTTCTACCACTTTGCTACCACTTTTCTAGTTTGCTACCACTTTTCTACCACTTTGCTACCACTTTTCTACTACTTTTCTGCCAGTTTTCTACCACTTTTCTACCACTTTGCTACCACTTTTCTACTACTTTTCTGCACTTTTCTACCACTTTTCTACCACTTTGCTACCACTTTTCTACCACTATGTTACCAATTGTCTACCACTTTGCTACCACGTTTCTACCACTTTTCTATCACTTTAAACTGTACATATTAAATATAAACGCCAACGCTAAATAATTCTATTACCAGAACCGAGATAACCTTTGTAGTGTGCAAATCATACTAACAGGTTAGTTACTACTATGGAACTTACTCCAACTAACCGAGGTAAACAACGTGTACTCTATAAAGGCTACTCGTATAACTATAGACGACAATAATATTCTGGCAATGCTCGAAACAGAGGTCAACAACATGTCGAGGCAATATGAAAAGTAGAAATAGTGTGGTTTTAAGTGTGAGTGATCATCAATGTAGTGCTCCAGACAAAACAATAATGGTATTGACAAAAAATCATCAGAATGCTAAAAAGTTAGTACAAGAGAAAGATGTTGCTACTCAAAATAGTGCATTGTTTGTTGAGCAACTTTTAACCCCTGTTGTAAAAGTTATGTTGTATCCATCTTCCACGCATCAAGAGTCATCAACATCACAGACAATGCAAGAAGTAGTGTTGTTGTTGTTGTTTGAAGGGGCTGAACTACAAAGTCACCTGCCCTTGATATGCAAGTGGATCGAAAAGGACTAGATAGTAATAGACAAAAGAGAGTTGTAGTTTGTATATAACTATTGTACAAGTACTTACATTAAATAAATAAAAATAGTGTATGGGTATTGTCTGTTTTTCTTAATTGCTATCCCTATGTCCCACTATTAATGCAATTGTTAGCCATCAACATTCTCTGACTATGTTCGCAAAGAGAGTGACCTTAAACAATACACTCTATTTATGGTTTGTGTACCGAGTACACAATAATACAGTGTGGTCAAGCCATGTTGAGGCAATAGTTATATCAGGTAAGGGATTCGAACCCTTGCTTTCTTGTACAGAAAATTTGAACTTAAGTCAAACACCATAACCACTCGGTCAACCTGACTGTTACTAATTTAATTATTTTTGTGGACTTGAGTGTTTATAAAACTTTTTCCAGTATACATTGACTAAACCACTTGTTTGTTTTGAAATATAGATTTTGTTTTGTTTGACCATAACATTGCAGTTATGAGTCTTGTGAACTGGGTGTTTAATATAGGGTTAAAGGCATTTTAAAATAATTTTAGAAAAGCTCTTAGGTATCGTGTCATGGGTTTTAGTAATGCATTACTGTTCGTTGACTAACATTTACCGTTACACAACATTATTTTGGTGAGCTCTACATGTTGTTGTTTGAGTCGTCAGTCTTTTGACTGGTTTGATGCAGATCTCTATGCCTCCCTGCCCCGAGCGAAACGTCTCATTTCTATATAGCTACCACACACTACATTAAAGGCTATCTGTTTAACATATTATAACCTTGGATCTCCCCTACAAGCTCTTGGGTTCAATTCTTGCATGGGTGAGGTCATTCCTAGAGGGTCGATCACAGTGTGTGGTGTACGGAGGAACTCGATCGCAGGCTGCTCAAGTTACTTCTGGAGTGATTCAGGGCTCTGTGATCGGACCTCTTCTCTTCACTATATATGTGCTCGATCTTCCTGGCTGTGTCACCTCATCAATGTCACTATATGCAGATGACACCGTGCTATACAGGGGCATTAAATGTGAAGAAGATTCCCTCTGTCTTAAATCAGATCTGGACAACTTATCGCTGTGGTGTTCTGTGAATAATTTAAATATAAATGTACAAAAATGTAAATACATAAGAATAACCAGGTCACAAAAACCCATTGAGAATGAATACAAAATTATGAACAGTGTCATCCCACAGAGCACAAACTTAAAGCTATTAGGGGTAACAATCTCCGACACCCTGAATTGGAACATGCAAAGTGAAGAGGCAAGATGTAAGGCCACCAAAGTTCTGGGTTTCTTGTACAGAAACATGAGAGGTTGTAAACCTAGAGCCTTCAGGATGGCTTACACATGCATGGTCCGTCCGATATTAACGTACGGCTTACCTGCTTGGCATCCCACTACAGCGGAAAACATGAACAAGCTCCAGCGTGTACAGCGCCGCGCAGAAAGGCTAATAGCTCGTTATTCCCCTTCCCCTTTGTCAAAATTTCCATCTATAGAGGCAACAGCCAAACAAATTGATCTAATTTTTCTTAAAAAATCCCTTACAGGTTCCATTAATATTGACCCTTTTTGCCGACTGTCATTGGCATATCGCTCAGTTCGGAGAGGACGAGGTGTAACCCTCGTTCCGCCCTTCGCACGTAGCAATGCTTACCTGACAGGTTTCTACGGCCGCTCAGCGCGGTTATGGAACGCGCTGCCAGGGGATGCCAAGATCTTGCCTCTTAGGAAATTCAAGCCGTACGTAAAAAAGTACATTCTATAAATAAACGTATGTATGAGTGATTGATTGTCTCGCTGAATGAATGAGTATCTGAATGGAATGAATGTATGTATCGCGTGATCGAGGTTATGAAAGTGCGTGCGTGAGAGAGTGAGTGAACAGGAAAATGTACTATGTCAATATTCTAAATATGTAAATACTGCAAATATCTTTGTAAAACTTGTAAATATTGTTAAAACAAATGTAGATGTAAGCTGTGCCTGTGAAGCATGAAATATGTATGTGGGGCTTGCCCTTTTTCACTAGGCCTTCCATACTTCGTGTACGATTTATGGTAAATAAATAATAATAATAATAATAATAATTCCTAGATTTAACACAAACTTTTAAAAGTGGTATGATAACTAAAACTAGTCTACTCAGTCTCGGGTGGTCCAAATAAGTAGAGAGGGTTTGATTCACACCTCAACCATAGAGCACTATGTTCTTTTCTTTTTTTAAATAATGATAGCCATTTGTTCAATTTCACATTTCACACATTGCAATTCGTCAATTTTCCATTTGCATTTTTTAAATGACAGTTTGATGTTTTTCAATTTCATGATATGGAAACATGGATTTTTCCATTTTCATATTTACACATTTGTCAATTTCCCATTTGCATATATTTTCTTAAATATCCGTTTAAGGTTTTTAAAATTTTGTCTATATAGAAACATGGATTTTCCATTTTGCTGTTTACAAATTTTTTACATATTTATTTTGTGTATGTTGAAAAAAATCGATATTTCCAAAACAAGATTTTCTATTTTTCATTTTATGATTTTGTAAATAATATTAATGTGAGTGCTTGACCATGGATTTTCCATTTTGTTGTTTACAAATTTTTTATATATTTATTTTGTGTATGTTGAAAAACGATATTTCCAAAACAAGATTTTCTATTTTTCATTTTATGATTTTGTAAATGATCTTAATGTGAGTGCTTGGCCATGGCAATAATACAGTCTATGTTGTGTGAACCTGTGCAATTTTTAATTTATTTATTCACACATGTTGTACACCACCTATAGCTCTATGTGTACAGTCCTCAGCTCCACATATTTCTTTCTCTTTCCACCTGTGTTCTCTCATACATTACCCCTGCCCCTTTCCCTCCCTTCACCTCCCACCACTGGTGTTTGCAGCTCTTGCCTATCTATTGGTTGTGACATCATTCCGAAGAGTTGCATCATACTTTTTACTGATTCAGCGATTCCCACGCTTTGAACATTCTGTTATCAGGCACGTGGACAGCTAACGTCCAACGTGAACACCTGTGGCAGATCAAATTTCACGTCAACTTGCATTTTGTCACGTACGAAGCAAAACAGGATGTAACTTGTTAACAGTTATCGCGCACGTGGACAGATAACACCCAAGCGAACACCTGTGGAAGATCAAATTTCACATGAACTTGCATTTTGTCACGTACGAAGCAAAACAGAATGTCACTGGTTTAGCATACATGTGGTTTCACAAATGTGTGTGCATGCCTTTCACACTCCCCTGCCACCACGATGGTCAGATTATTTCACCTTCAAGCGTCATTGTCATTTTCCATTGCACTTCTTGTCAAGTCAGATCAACGCCTTCCAATAAGCTCAAATGACATTCACCTCCTGCTCCTCGGCAAGTTTGTTTTCTCTGCTCGCTTCGACCAACATAAAACCAAGTTCTCATCACCGTTTACACGTTAAAGGTAAAATATCAGAAAACGCATCCTCGCTCTGTCATAAACCGACCCGTCGAAATAGCGATTGATCTATTGAACACAGCCACCTTGGTCAGCGACAGGTTCGTTGAAACACACACACACACCCAGCCGTATCGTCTCTCTCAACCACCACGCTTTATAAACATTATAAACAGGTAACGGTAAAGAATTTTTTCTCAACATGTATGGCGTTAGGCCCTTTGTGAATTATTTTGTGGAAAAAACAAATATCTACCACATTTGAAAGGGGACGTTAGCCCGAGTCCTAGGACACCTCGTACACGTCTCTAGCGTTATTGGTTCGTGAGATATCGGCAAAAATCACAAAAAACACGTGTTTACCCCAAAATCGAGTTTCCCAAATTTTTTAAGAAATATAACGAGTGGTCCATAGCAAAGAGGACGTCAGCCCGAGTCCTTTGACCCGTCGTACACGCCTCTAGCATAATTGGTTCGCGAGATATAGCAAAAAGTCTAAAATCACGTTTTTCCCCCCAAAAAACCGTGTTTCCAGATTTTCACATTTTCGACACCTACATTCCCGTAAAGAGCACGACGAGACGAAAAAAACGAATCCAAGCACGTCCTCCTAGCATCACTCCTTCCATTCCAAGGTCGCAGGGGCTCACCACTTGCTTTTATAAGCAGCTCTCTCACTACCCCACTACTACAGGTTTTCATCCTAGAGACTTGAAGTTTATTTTGGGGGTAGAGGGGGGTAGGGACCATTGATTTACGTCAAACAATTTTGTTTGTAGAGTTCCTAGTTTCCAAAATATAGGATTTTCAAAATTCGAGTGTTTTCAAAAAAACATAAAAAGTAAAAAAGTTTTATTATAGAAAATAAAGGTCATAAAGACCATTCATTTGAGCTATGGCACAACGTTCTATCATTTTTGGTTTTCAAACTATCACCAACTTTCGAAAACAAAAATTTTCAAAAAAATCAAAAATATAACGAGTGGTCCATAGGAAAGAGGACGTCAGCTCGAGTCCAACGACACCTCATTTGTCAACATCCGACCATGGGTTCACCAAATATTAATTATTTAACATGGCTGAGGCTTAGTAGTGGGTCAATGAGGGTTCTGGAGTGAGTTAGAAGCACCACTACTCCACTACCTGACCCTGTACGATTTTTATGAATTACAATTATGCACAAACAAGTTATATATACAATATTCAGATTACATAAGTTCTTAAAAACTTGTGTAACGAATCAGACTTATTTACAGATAGTATTGCTCACTTCAATGGTTGATACGTTATTATTAATGTTAACCTGTGATCTATTGATTTATTATTATCATGACTAAGTTCAGCAATGACGTTCTCTACACTATTGAGTCGTCCAGTTGCAAAACTCGTTTAATCCACTCGTGAATAAGAATCATTTTCATGAGAAACGTTTATCTGGACTTCGCGTCGCGTATCTTTTGTGTTTGTTGTTTTCTACTTTTTGCTTTGTGTTTCTTGTTTTCTGTTTTCTGCTTTTGCTTGTGTTTATGAATTTATCTTTTTGCTTCGTCTTTTTTGTTTTATGTTTGTTTTCTGGAAAATCAAAATAGAACAAAATAAAATAAACAAAACTAAATCAAAATCAAACAAAACAAAATAAAGACAAAATAAAACAAAACAAAAACAAAATATTAAATAAAACAATTTAGAACAAAATGAAACGAAATAAAATAAAACAAAATTAAATTAGATTAAACAAAACAAAATAAAGCAAAATAAAATAACATAACGTAAAACAAAATGAAATAACCGAATTAAATAATAGTACATTATGCAACGAGCCTATAATGGCAATAATTAAGACACGAGTAAGTTTATAAAACGAGCGTAAGCGAGTTCTATAATTACCATTATAGGCGAGTTGCATACGACTGTTTATGTTCGACGATAATTATAACTTTATTATGTTTTAACATAAATATTCATAAATATCTGTTGAGATTCAGTCACTCAAATTTTGTGATCGGTGTGCAGCGCTGGGTAGGATATCTCTGTTTTCTAAGCTCTCTGACCGACCGATGCATGAGCTCTGTGTGCTTCAATGCCATATGTGCAGATTGTGCACCAGTATTCAGTAAAACTGTCACCGAAGACGTTTGAAAACAATGTGCTGTGTAGAAATTGGGTTTGGGGATATTAAGGTACAGTGCTATTTCTTGTCTCGTATTTGCCAGTTTTTTTACACGAACATATGGACGGTGCACTTTCGGTAATTTATATAGACATGTCGGATTTTGAGCGCATGCACGAACGTATCCTTGTCTAATTGATCACACAACTGTCTCTTGAGCTCTGATTGGTGGGAGAAACTGTTTCATAATGAAATATAGTGTTATAATGAGCCTCATTATGATACAGTTTTCTGACACATAATGTTTACATTTCGACATCATCCTTATTCACAAGTTGATATCATTTTAAATGATCTTGTCGACTTCGTCGTTACGCTGGGGTCGGGCGTTACGTTACGGTGACGGGACGAAATGTGCACTGAGGTGTGTGACGTCATAGTACCGCTTGGTGCATGTGTTCCCCGACAATCTCTACTTGGTTAGTACAAGACAAAAATCCCTAATTCTTGGATGTTACGGGTAATCTCGAGAACCACTGGATGGATTTTGATGCGGTTTTCACCATTCTGTAAAGGATATCTCGAGGAAAGATTCTGTAGAAAATAATTTATGTATGACCAAAGGAAGCCAAGCAGTAACGATTTCAGTGAAAACGTCGAAAACAAACTTGGCATTCGTGCGCTTCTTAAGCTTACGCTGAGCAAACCGTTAAAATTATCAATATACTATGAGCGTAAGAATTGGGTAGCATGAAAAGTTCTACAAAAAAGTCCGCGAGATCATATCTCTATCTTCAATACTACGCCCACTATAAGTGTTTTTAGACTGAATGGAAGGGGCTCTGGTGAGCGTGACGGCATCCCGGGCGCACTTAACCTTGCTTTGCCCTTGGTTTGCACATGGCGTTTGCGAGTAATTTGAAGCAAGATAAGTATTATGCAGATAATTTTGTAACATGTCAAGAGTCTTTGGCTTCGAGCGAAGCGAGAAGCCTCCTGCCTTTCTAGCGTTTTTCAGCATTTGTAGCATTTAAAATGATACAA
Organism: Meconema thalassinum; assembly: GCA_946902985.2. Taxonomy (NCBI): domain Eukaryota; kingdom Metazoa; phylum Arthropoda; class Insecta; order Orthoptera; family Tettigoniidae; genus Meconema; species Meconema thalassinum. The sequence goes on along the minus strand of OX336393.1, from coordinate 71,001,987 downwards.
AGTCGAGTCTATCACTGACTGTCACTTTTTTCAACTGGACGACTCATATGTCCTAAAGCAACCGTTCCTATTTAAACTGGTGGCCTATTATAACGTAATTGATGTTGACCGACTGGAAAGCTTTCTTTAATAGAACTTGGCTTCCATCACTACAATAGCAGGAGCCTTACAAAAGGGTCAGGAAATAGTCCTCAATAAGTTGACTCATTCCTTCGATTGAAAGGGCAAGGATTTGGACTATGTCATCTGCAGGTTCGTCAAAAACGATATAAGGATCAGCTGGCACATCATCTTTACCCATATCTCTGCAGATGTTGAATAGTACTACAGTAGCCACAATGATGGCTAAACCAGTTTGTTGACCCACTGTGAGACCCAATAACAGTGTGGGAAATTTTTTCTTCCAGCAACAAAAATAAACTTTCCACACAATTCCTGGTGCGAATTATATAACAGCTCTGCTGGAGTTTCTGGTTGTCGAGAGGTGTCAATAGAAATGGTAGAAGTGAGTACCCAGAATCACCCAAGAGAATGCCGTTCCCATAGCGATTCATTCCAAACCTCGCTCTCCTCTCGCAGTTGTTGAAAATGGTGGAGTCATGAACCGATCAATACCATCTCACAACAATGTCCACTATTTTAAGTTCGGGCCCAGCAATTACGTGTACATTGTACGAAAAGTACCCCTTCCTGTTCCTATATATTTCAGGACTCTCCTTCAGGTGTCTGAATTTTGATATGGGTGCAGTCTATTAGGCCTATTATTCGAGGGAAATTAAATTCAGCTTTGAAGCTGCGTTGCACACTTATAATTTCTTCCCTAGTGGTAGGAAACTTTACATACTGGGAGGTCTTAGTTCTGCTAATGCCACAGACACTCTCTTTACTATGCGGCATGCTGTTGCCTTAAGTACTTTAAAGAAATCCCCAGCAGTAAGTAAATGGAGACCACTTGCATAGAACCTCGAAGTAAGGAGTAGCTAATTCACGGGAGATACAGCATGGTTTCTGAAGCAGAAGAACAGTTTTAAGGTTTTGAGTAGAAATAAACAGTATATGACTAGAGAGGTCATAGTACTTTCAGTGCCCTGATGTTGCATAGTAATTACTAGTCACAAAACAAACACACACACCCCTCTTTATCTTACTATGACCACACACAATTCTTTATATTTTTTATTAAATATGTTTAAAGTCACTTTAACTCAGTGGTCTTAACGAGACTATGATAAATACTGTAGTGTAAAAATCAGGTGATTACATAAATTACATTGATATACATGTCATGATATAGCACAATATACGTAGATATATTTTAGAGTGAAGATCGGTGTCCTTGAGAAACTTGATTACTTGAAGGTATTCAGAAAGGTGTAAGGCAAGGCTGCAATATATCACCCTTGCGTTTTAATCTTTTTATTAAACAAGCAATTAAGGGAATTGGAGACAAATTTAAAGTGGGAGTGAAGATTCAAGGAGAAATAATTTCAACTCAGAGACTTGCCGATGACATCGTCATCGTGGCTGACACGCCAGAGAACTTGAATGAGTTTTTCCATGGTATGGACTCCGTATTAAGGAAAGAATTCATGATGAAAATTAATAAATGTAAAACAAAAATATTGGAGTGCAGCCAAAAGAAATCAGAAACCCCTATATACGTCAAATTGGCAGGTGAAAAACTAAGGAAGTAGGAGACTTCTGTTACTTGGAGAACTCGGTGTCACTTCCTTGGAGATGCTATGATGTTGGCGCCATTAGTGATACAGTTGGCATTATGAAATTATAGACTAAGCTTCATAGTGAGAGGACAATTACATGAATTGCAGGTATGGGGCTGTTTCTTTTCCGGAATATAATTGTGGGTGATCTTAGTGTGTCCTATCCTCAGCCGGGAGATTAATACTTGGTGGCGTCTGAGAAGGGTATGGAATGGATAGTTTTGTGGATGCAGTTTTTATTTTCTGGAGGTTACTGGTAGAAGTTTCAAGCCAGTCCTTTTTTCCATCGCTCATGTAACTTGATTTTAACTTAAACAATAATATCAGTATATGGAGTGTAAATTTTCAGGTCTCTAAATGGAATATGCGTAGCTTCTTTTGCTGCTTGGTCCGCTGATTCATTACCTGGGATACCTCTGATAAAGAAACTTTTTCAGTCAACACGAGTTGTGCCCCATTTCATTGGGCGGGAAACAAATATTTACGTACCCTACAAACTAACATGTTTATGTACAATACTTAGTACCTACCTAATTGGATGACATGTTTCGAACGTCACGCGGTCATCCTCAGGTCCTTTTCATTTAGGTTTAACTAGTATGTGATGTTTATGAATCACACTTAAACGCAAATAAATATATACAATATTTATAATGCATAAGTTTGTAAAAACGTGTGTAACGGGTCAACTATTTCCAGACCAGTATAATACACTTCTATTGTTGCTGCATAATTATTATTATTAATGTTGATTATGTATGTTTCCTCTTGTCCATTGAATTGTTTTATGGATAATCTCAGTATTGACATTGTCTATTTTGTTATTATTATTATTATTCAAAATCAACTGTTCCTATCTAAACTATTCGCCTAATTGTATTGCAATGTCTCGCGTGGCGCATACTAATAGAGTGATGTCAACTTATATATCTTTTAGAGCTGGTCCTTGTGGTTTGGGTCCGCTGTTGGGGACACATATTTCTCCGCACAACCATTTCTCTTATTGTGTTTTGAGCCATCTGTGCAAATTTCACTGCATGTTGAATATCTTCTGCGAATTTCATAAAATAATTGTTTCTGTACCAGTTTCACATTTGGTATCGTTGTTTAGTTCTCAGTTGGTTGTTGCCAAGGATCAATTTATTGGCCTATTTGTCTACGTTGCCATGGCAGCACTTCCCGGTCACTGCATACGTCATTGTTAATTAATTGCTGCCTAAACTATTTATGCCTACATGCTTGGTAAGGCAGACATAAACTCTAAGCATTCAAAGTCCATTTGAATAAATAATTTCAAGCTTATAATATTAGCTGTATTGACTCACCTGTTGCTGCTGTGTAGTAGCTTGGCTTGATTTGTTCTATAACAGTCTGGACAGTCAGCTACGTTAAACGAAATTTGGTAGGAAATTAAAAATCATCCATACTCTGGAAGAAGGGGCCATACAAGTTTAGTACTCAGACGTCTATACATTACGTCTAAACGTTCCTCGTCAACGTCCAATTAAAATGAATCTTATATTATTATTAATATTAATAACACTGTTAATAAACTCACTATAAATCACGTCTACAATCGACCAATTATGGTTCAATCGGAAAACAGGTTATAAGCTAAACAGCCTACGTTCAACTGTTTGGCAAGTACGTCGGCAACAAAAGATCTCTTCAGCATATTCTATATATATTATGAAAAAACATTATAGTATTTCCTTGACTGTATTACACATACCACACCGAACCAGCTGAAATATGCACAAGGTTACACACGAATTGCGCCATATTATCTGTAAATGAGCCTTCACCTTACGCCATCGTAAACCTCCGAACATAACCGCTCGGCCTGAGTGCCCACTAAGCCGCCGCTTTCGGACTGGTGCAAAGAGTCACGTCATTTGGGGATAGTTTAAGCCACCCTTAGTTCGTTGAGCAGAACTGTTGAAATGATGAGCATTAGTTATGAAATAAGCCTCATTGACACTTCGGTAAATTCTTTACCGCATACGAAAATTGTGAGGGGATTGTGACCAGTATGGTCAATATTAATGAACTGCATATTCAATTACACTCACACTGACAGGAACGGGACTCTTACCTACTTTCGGTTAACACCACTTTTTAGCCTGCCCTTAAGAGTGTGATCTGCCTTCTTTCTATATTAGGAAAGATTCTGAAGAAGTTAATAATTGATCGAGTCATGTTTCACATGTATAGTAATGGACACTTATGCAATCATCAATTTGGATTTACACCAGAGAAATCTACTGAAGATGCTATCCTCGCTTTGGTCCAGTGGATCCAGGGCATTTTCTCTCTGAAAAGAGTTGCTGTTCTTATTTCCTTGGACATAGCTGGCGCTTTTGATAACGACTGGTGGCCAAATATTTTGCATCGGCTGAAAAGAAAGCTATGTCCCAAGAATCTTTATGAATTAATCCAAGCCTATTTCTTTAAACATTAAGTACAACTTCGACTTGGAACGGCAGTCTCGTCTAAAGTCATCAATAAGGGATGCCCTCAGGGATCGACATGTAGCCCTGGTTTCTGGAATATCTTACATGACAGCCTGCTAGAACTAAATCTTCCGCCTGGTTGCAAGGTTATTGCCTATGCTGACGATGCTCTTCTATTAGTTGAAGCTGATGATGTGCGTGATTTGAACGTACGAGCAAACACTTCATTATTTACCTTACTTAACTGGGGCAATGATAATAAACTGAATTTGAATCCGCAAAAACTAAAGGTAAGTTCGTTACAAGAAGAAGAAAACTGAGAAGACCAAATATTATGATGAGTGGAAAAAAAATCCGGAAGATCACCTGCTGTACTTGGGAGTTACACTAGACAAACATTTGACCTTTAGGCCACATTTCAATAGATTAAAATTTAAAGCTAGCAGATTTTTGCAAGGATTAAACGCCGCTTGTAGACCTTCGTGGGGATTACATTCTGAAGTTCTTAAAATAATTTATAATACGGCCTTTATACCTTTGATTCTGTATGGGATGGTTTCCTTCCGTCCCATATTGGAAAAGAAATGGGCCCAGGAAAAATTACTGCAAATCCAACGGGAATTCGCACTCAGAATTTCCCGTGCCTACCGTACAACTTCCACTGATGCTGCACTGGTTATTGCAGGAATTGAGCCACTGTTCCTTACTGCTGTCGGGAAAGCTGAACTGACGCTACTAAAGAAAAACGGAACATCAAATACGCCTGTTCCGAACATTGTCATGGAAAAAAAGTGTCACCTTCTCGAGTGAGGTCATCCAAGTGTCTTTAAGAATTAAGTCTTGAATCACTGCCCAAACCCACTCGATTGCTGTATTTACACGGATGGTTCCCTCTTTTCGAATGCCGACGAATCTGATAAAGTTAGATGTGCATTTGTAGTTTATGAGAATAATACTGAGGTATTGTCATCACAGTATAAACTATCTTCAAATTGTGCCGTTTATCTGGGATAATTTTGGGCCATAATTTCTGCAGTCCAATGGTGCAAAAAGAACAACAAGAATGCTCGGATTTTCAGTGATTCCCAAGCTGCCCTAAGGTCAACAAATGACAAGTACAATATGAACCCAGTTGCTGTTACTATCAGAGCGATAGCTCATCAAAACCCTCACATTTGTTTCACCTGGATTCAAGGACATGTCGGAACTCCTGGAAACGAAAGATCGGATCAACTCGCAAAAGCAGCAGCATCAAATATGCAAGCATCATATGAAAAGTCCCCAATGTGTTATGCAAAGAGACAAATTAGATGTCAGTGGAACAACTACTGGACCCGTTCTACAAAAGGATCTGTCACAAGAAATATATTTTTTCCAGAATTTCACCATAGGCTCCAGTGTAAGATGTTTGTGCCGAATTTTGAACTTACTCAATTCTTAACTGGTCACGGGCGTTTTAAATCCTATTTCGAACGTTTCAAAATTAATATTGTAGTTGTTATTCCTGTTTTTGTGATTCTCCTCAAACAATAGAACACCTGTTGTTTGAATGCTCCGTGTTTGGTAAAGCCAGATACAACTTGAACTCTCACTTACATTTCTGAAACTTGAAATTTTCAAAACCACTTTTATCATATATTCACGAAAAAATGTGGTTATAACCAATTTTTAGCTTTTATTTATCTTATTTTTCAAAAATTAATCTCATAATTTATGATGTAATTTAATTTTTCATTTTGTAAAAACTATAACCATAATGTACTATGTGTAATAGGGTTCCATTTACTGTAATAGATATTAACAATAATAATGAGTGTATTTTGATTTAAATGTTTCTATTTGAACACTGAATATACACGTCTCCCTTCAGACCAAATTTTTAAGAAATTCTGCTCCACACACATAACATGAATGAAATTTACATTGCATCCGAATATATCCCAATATACCGCTTAACATTTCCAATATGGCTTAACATATGTTTGTTTAAATTTTCACTTGTAGTAAACGTTTCCCCACAAGCACTACATGAATTTGATTCCTGGTTACTATGACTAGACAAATGGCATTTTAAGCTACTTGAATGCCTGAATTGCTTTTTACACAAATTACACGTGAAAGGCTTCAACCCACTATGAATATACGAATGCGATTTCAGATTACCCTTTTTTAGTAAATGTTTCTTCGCATGAACTACATGATCCTGGTTCCACTATGAATTAACATATGGGTCTTTTAGTTAAAAACTTTCTAAATCCTTTTTGACAAAGGTTGCATAAATGCGGCCTAATGCCAGTATGAATCAACATGTGTTCTTTCAAGGTTCTTCCCAATGTAAATGTTGCTCCACACGTAGCACAAGAGTATGGCCTTTTTTCACTATGAATTAAAATGTGTCTCTTCAGATAGATTTTTCTCATAAACTTTGCTTCGCACAAATCACATAGTATGGCTTTTGGTCACTGTGAATGACCATGCGATTTTGCATTTTATGGTTGTCTGAATTCCTTTTTACATAAGTTACACGTGTAAGGTCTGAGGCCACTATGGATGAGCATGTGTCTATTCAAACCTTTTTTCGTTTTAAAAATTGCATGGCATACGTTACATGAATGTGCCTTCAGGCTACCTTCTTCCTTTAGGCCACTATGGATTGGTAAGACACTTTCCAGCTTACCAAGTTCAGTGAATGATGCTCCGGAAGTACTAGTAAGTGCGTTCTCCACTCTGTGGATGAAAACTTGCATCTCAAAAAACTACGCGATATTATTCAATACATAAATATCATTTACACTTCAGCCTGAAATAGTTAGGTTTGATATATTGCAGTACACTTAGGATTAAACGGAACGATCTAGAAAACGGAAATAAAATTTTATAGTTTGAGACGTCTAACTATTGAACCCAACAGAGATAAATTTTTGGTATTACCGATACTAGGAATTGAGCTTGCTTTTGAGTTCTGGAGTCGGAATATCTTGCAATTACTTCTTACTTCCATTGGGATCGTTCAACTTTCCTTTCTCTACCCTATTCCAGAAAATTGTTGTTATATAAAGAGCTTTATTTATATGTCAAGACCGTCACGCGATAGCCGTGGAATGGGACGACCGCGTGGTAGGCGATGCTCCTGACAGACGAATGGGCATAGAGATAAAAAGGGAAATTACAGCAACGGCAAGGCCGGCCGACACACATGTAACAGCCGAGTGGTAAAATTCCCAAGTGACAGTCATCACCCATAAAAAAAAGTCCTGTATATTCATTTCTAGTGGCCAGAGGTATTGAAGGATGACGTTTGAAAAGCAGGGATATACGACAGAAGATAAAATTATGAATTCTGGGAAACAAAGCATCAGGTAAGTAACAATGTTTGTTCAACATTTCTAGTTGCAATGATAAAGAAAATTATAGGCACACACAATCATAGCCCCCTCACTACGATTCAGATCAAAGTTCTACTATTATTACTACTAGCCCGTCTCATAAATAACAGCTAATGTTAGTAAACTTATATTACGAGCAAACTGAGATGGACCGGCCTGCTCCTAGAGTCAAATGAACAGTTAACCACAACTAAATTAACAATGAACATGTGACTTGACACCCTCAGATGGAGCGTCCTACTCCTCAGTTCAAATGAAAAGAGAACCACAACTAAATAATCATTGCAAATGTCTATATTAAGATTTTCACGGCCCAGATTATATAAATATTTCATGTTTTTGGGCTAATGCCGTGTGTGTTTAGACTAGAACCATACGTTTCAGAGAAACCTTGCCTCCTTTTTCAATGGAAATCAAGCAATGTGACCAAAGAAAGTATAACAATGAGATTGCAAGAATTACAAAATTTAAAAAATATATAGCTAAATTCCTCGGTTCGAAACCACAGAGCAGCTGCCAGAAATTGCTGTATGGACCATGGTAGAACGGCGGACAGATTAGTAAGTAAGGAGAAGGTAAAGGGGGCGGGGTGAAAATATAGAGAGTCCAAAAGAATGAGGGTGTCCAAAAGAAGAGGGGTGAGGAGGGGGGGGGGAGTTAGATGGATATAAGGAAACATAAACCCTCCCACCTCCCTTTCCCGCCCCCTCCTCTTCTTTTGGACATCCTCATTCTTCGATGAGTCTCTATATATTCACTCCGCCCCCTTTACCTTCTCCTTACTTACTATTCTGTCCGCCGTTCTACCATGGTCCATACAGTAATTTCTGGCAGCTGCTCTCTGGTGACGAACCGAGGAATTTATCTTTTTTTGTTGTTGTAATTTTTGTAATTTCATTGATATAATTTCTTTGGCCACATTGTTTGATTACCATTGAAAAAGGAGGCAAGGTTTCTCCGAAACGATGGTTCTAATCTAAATACACACGGCATTAGCCCAAAAACATAAATTATTTATATTGCAAATGTCACTAGACACACTCACATGGTCCGCGCTTCAACATTGATGGGGAGTAAACGTAATTTAATTTACAAATATAATTGTTTGTAATTTATAAAACATGTTCACTTGAGCTATGATATATAAAATAATATTATATGTTCACTATTCCTATTTATTGACAATCCCTTTACAATTTTGATCCTGTTTACTTATTTCAAGGCAAGGTTAAGGGGGAATACTCAGCATAAGGAGCCAAAACCGTAACGATTTCAATATTATAACTGTGCTTGTCGTAGTTGTTTTACAACAATAATAAACATTCCCAAGGAAACACACATATCTTGTTATGAGAAACAAGGCTTAAAATTTTCACAATTCAAATCGTAACTAATTCTATCCATTTTTTAAAATGTGGTCCTTGCTTAGTGCTGATCTTCATCGATTCCCTCATATCTCCCAGGGGCAGATGACCTCGTACTTCCGCCCCATAATACAACAATAATCAATCAATAATATCATATCCCCCGTGTTTATTGGAATTTTTGGACATTTCTCTTTCTTTAAGTAGATGTTTAACCTTCAGCTAAAAATGAATTTCCCTCATTTCCATATTATTAATTATTTAAGCATTACATTCTCATTTCTATTTTGAGCAAACTCAAAAAATAGTTTTAACGTTTTATAGAAAGACTGATTAAATCCACGGATAATTGAGGGAAATTCGTTTTGTAGCTGAAGGTTTAGCATCCATTTAAAAATATTAAAGTCCAAACACTCCTATAAACATGGGAAATATAAGGGAAACAGATGAATATCAGCACAAAGTGGGACACAAATTTTGAGAAATGAATAAATATAGTTACGATTTGAATTTTGCAACATTAGAACTTTAGTTAGTTATTATTTTTTTAAGGGGCGGAACTACGAGGTCATCTGCTCCCATTAGAACTTTACTTCTAATAGCAAGATATGTGTGTTTCCTTGGAAATGTATACAATTGTTGTGCAAGATCTATGAAAGGCAGAGTTATAATTTTAAAATCGTTAACGGTATTGTTAAGCGGTATGTTCGACCTTAACGGAAGTCCCAGGGTTTCTAACTGATGAAACTTGTGTCGAGATCGTTTGATATTCAATGCAATGGAATGGTTTATTACAATTGTTTTACTTTGATCCTGTTTGTCACGCATTGTGGTATCACCATCTTATTTTATTATCGTTCTATTTTGGGTACTTCAGCTCGATGTTAACTGAACTCGGGACAGATTTGATAAACTCAATCCATGTCGTAGTTATAATTCCTATACAGAGGTCATGGTGAGAGCTACCAGCTGGTGTTCGTTGTGGTCGTTGAGCGATTTTGGGTAGCTGGTTGCGATTGTCATTAAGCTATATTTCAGTGCCATGGGATGTTTGTTCTGGATTGCTTGCCTAATACTTCATTGGTATTAGCTATTGTTCCACAGATTTACGTATTGATTGGTTTTGTCTGTGTAGGGCCTCTGTTTATGTTAGCTAGGAAAAAATGCGAGTTATCGTGTTCACACCGATACGTCATTAATAACTGTTTTAAAGAACTGACGTAGTCCCTTGACTACACCTTTTTCAAATTTAATTTTTTCTGTCTTGATTCCTTGCCTCGCGTTTTAGATTGGAGCGAGTAGCCTATTTGTTGTTTTTCTGTTTATAAGTGGGGTAAATGGTTGATGGTCGTGTTTTGGCTTGACCTCACAGATGTGTTTCGAGCACGTTCTATTCGGATCATTGACCGAAGACGTTCACATCCTGATGGTTCGTTTATAACGTTATCTAAGCACTGGTTAGGGTCCAGGGACGACCCTCAGTTGAGTCGGGAATCTGATGAATTTTATGGTGTGAACCGAACCCTAACGCATGATTGTTTTCTCAGTAAACATCAGTGATAATTCTAGAAATCACAAGCTATAAACTCTAAACTTACAACCCCCTCTGCAGTATTACATAGGTTATGTTGACACGTGGCAAATTACTAAAATATTTCCAGAGTTTAAATTAGTTGTAGTCGTACACACTGTATCAGCTTTGGGTGAGGAGGAAGCTATTTACGCTCGCCGTTTTGTGTTACAAAAGAGTTATAAGAGACTGATGACTCAGTAACACACCGGGGAAAGTTTATAGTTATGGATGTTCATTACAAAACAAATATCTCAGTCATGCTCTTACCACGGCACACTGTGTCTTTCCTCCGTGCAAATGAGAGGGTTTTCTGAAGGTGAGAACTCTGAGTCAGAATGGATAATTTAATAATAATTGTTACGTGCAAAGCCCGTCCCAACGTTTTTAATATGTATCTCCCATATATATGTATTCCCGTCCTTTTAAGCGCCCGCCTTGATGGTTTGGTTTCGCTTATGAACTCGAGGTGGCAGCATCTATCGGCATCTCTAGCCGGGGTTGTATCTTCGACCGCTAGAGTGTGTGAGTGATGTCTTCTGATCTCGTCTAATCGAGTCATAATTGATGGATGTTGTTTTATACGTCATTAAACAAAAGACTATATATGCATCATGCCGCCAAAAATAATTACATAATATGCACATTGTTACTTGATGTGTCAATCTGTGATTGGACAATTACAATTAACATTAATGCAATGCGGCCTATGACTTTTGTATCTCCGCCATCTTGGCGTCTTCACAGTCAGTCGTCAAGAAAGCAACAAGCTAGTTGGTCGTGAAAGGTGTCGCCGTGCCCGGGGGCTTGGCCCCCTGGCCTCCACGAAATATGGATGTATTTTAAAAAAGGAAATGCCTGTGCTCTTAAGGCTATAATTTCGACATTTCGCCGTGAAGATGAAGTGTGACATAATTATCTCAACTTGCTGCAAACAAAAGTGCTTGTTACCAAAACGGCGCATGTGCTGGGTTAGCCATTTTGAGGCAAATCTAGTGCCTTATAATATTATTTAATTTGTGTGTTAATTATTTTGTTATTATTGTGTCTCCTCAGAGAAGGATTTAAGGTACGTTGTATAAAATATTTATATTTATATATATTGTTATGGGAGCTCCGATATTGGCCTTATAATAATGTTTTAATACTGTATTCTATTTCGCCTGGTAGGCCTAATTTTTCTGTTTTATTAATGTTACCTGATATGTAAATTTTGTTGTTTTCTTTCGTACCTTCTGGAGACACGTGTCAAGTTTATCTTACATTGTAAATTATTATTTATTTCGTTTATTTTCTTTTGGTAATCTTAAGGATTAGCCTTTATTTATTTGCTTTACGATCCGTAGCATTCTAAATTACCTCGTTTTAATTGTGTTAAGATGTAATTGTTCCCCCCTTTTCTTTCTCTCTGGTGACATTCTATTTTAAAAAGTAATTGTTTGCCGTGATTCGGCTGGACATTGCGGGCATCTGTTTCGTGGCCATATTTGTTTTTTTTTGCCCAAGTGCATTCTGGTCTAGTGTGTGTAATTCTCTAGGCGTCGAGCAGGACACTCAAACGTGTTGTGGTGGTAGATTATTATGTTTTTTGTTAATCTTGTTGATTTAACTTTGTGTTTTTGTGAGTGTTCCTGAGTATTTCTCCGTCATGAAAATTGTGGATTTGTTAATTGATCCTATTTTTTTATTAATTTAATTTTAAACTTTTCGTTTCCTCGTGGTCTTGATGACCGCATGTCGAGTCAGTTTTGCGTGCCTCAGTGGTTTATCAAGCCCGTTCTCATTTGGTGATTCCTGTCTGCTGACTTTTTTTTGGGGGCTTTATTATTTTTTATTTTTTTGAAATTAAATGTTTTCGTTTTCTTTCTGCAAACTAGCATGTAAAGCCTTATCTAGTATTCTTAGGTAATTGACTTGTTTTGGCCTTAAGCCAATGTCCATCACCAGAGAGGTTGTTGTTTTTTTTTGTGGCAGTAATAGTCTTTTAAATATTTTTTTTTGGCTGGAGGATTTCTTTAATTTATATTTTCTTGCCCCTTTTTGGTAATTAAATGTTCTTTTAAAATATTAAGCAACTGTTGTGGCATCATTTCGTCGGTGGCAGTTCTGTGGGTTATCGGACTGGGTCTGTAGACGAGCCTGTGCGTATCCCTCTTCTCCACCTTCTTCCTCCTATAGGTGTTCTTCTGTTGGGTCATGCCATCTGGCGGTGATTTTGCAGTTAGCGAGGCGGACCTCTGAATTAAGGTAAGCTGGCCCAATCATCCTCCCAGTCCCGGCGTCGCAGTGGTAGCAGACCGAGCTCGTGTCTCGTTTCTGCAACTATCCCCACCCCCATACCCGCAGGCTCATTTATGGACCCTTCTGATGCTGATAGGCCGGTTGCTGATGGGATGTGTCATGTCAGTGCACTTAATGTTATTTAATGCTAATCCTTGTCGTTTGTTCGGTTTCATGTTTGCCTCTAAATATCCATGTGGTGATATGTGAAGTGACCTGTTCCAAGCGAGATTTCTGTGCTGAATTTTATCCTGTTTATGATGCAGCATTCCCAGTGAAAAAGAAGCTTGGTAAGTGACTGGCATGTGTTCTTGACATGGGAAATGTGGGTTTCTTGATATTCTGATAGCCTACATGCTGCGAGTGAAGGCTTCGAGGAGCCCTGTCTGAAGCTGTACGCCCTGTGATTTGTAGCAATTTGTTGTAATTTAGCTTCCTGTTCTCGAGCCAAGCAAGCGATGACGTCTGCAGTTCTGGGCAGGACTGTGCAAGATTTTGTATAGTATTGTGGCAGTGTTCGAGTGTCAACCTAATCTATGGTGTTGTTAATTGGTAGTTTATGGTATTGTTGTGAAATTGTAAACTGTCCCCGTTATTCCTAAAATGTGTTTCTTTCTGTATTGTCTGCCTGCATTCTGTGTTTTTCAAAATGGCCGACAATAATAGTGCTTTTGATTTGATTGACTTAAGAGATAACCTTGTGAATTTGGAGCGTTCTCCTGGGGTTGAACGTGAATCAGCTCTGTTTACTAGGTCTGAGGTTTTGGGATCGATTACTGATAGTGGTTTGCCTGCCCCTCTATTGCCTGGTTCTGGCTCGCCCAGACCACTTAACCCTGCATACGGTCATTCTTCTCATGTTAGGTCACCTAATGATTTCCTGGGTCCGGCCGACCCATTGCATCCCAGATTTTTCTCTGGCAATGTAAATGTTTTGTCTCCTGTAGAGGGTGTGCGAGCGAGCTACCCTGGTAATAATGTCTCTTTTCCGAATGCTACGTACTCGCCTACCGTTAATTATGGGTCGATTCCTCACCCTATTTCTAGTTTCTTAACTAAGTTGAAGAATTTCAACCTAGATGCCGTTACCCAGGTGGTCCTATTTTTAAAGCAAGTGGTCGAATTGGGTAACCATGCCTCGATTTTTGGAATGTCGGAAAATCAGATTTTCGAACTGTTGTATCCTGTTGCATCCGGTATGCTGCGCGACAAGCTGATTGAAGCTATCCACCTCCGCATGTCCTTAACCATGTTCATTAGGGAAGTGCTGTGGGTTTTTGTCCCTGCGAGTGCCCTTAGTACTCTTGAGCAAAAGTTCTTATATCGTGTCCAAAGGTTGGACGAGTCACTTAGCGACTATGTCAGTGACATTAAGGTATATGCCCAGGTATTTGCACCCCCGTTAACTGAACGACAATTGGTGTCGTCTATTGTAAATGGGTTTTCGCCTCAATGTAGGTCATACATGACTATGTGTACCAGGCCTTCGTCATTTGTCGAGCTGAAACAAGTCGTTATAGAGGCTATGGCTGTGAAACATGCAGATTCCCTTTGTGTAGCTAATGTTCCCCCTCCTTCCTTGATGTCTCGTCCCCCTCCTAAGGCTATGTTTCATCCTAGACCCAATGTTAAGTGCCACACGTGTGGTGGCGTGGGACATGTTAAGAAGGTGTGTCCGAATAACCAAGTTGTGTATCGCCAATGACGGGATATTTTGGAGACCAATTCGGGTGTTACTTCTATGGATATTTCTGTGCATGAGAATTTGGGAAAACCGTGTGAAGTTTCTGGTCGCCCTACTAATGAAAATCTTGATAACTCTTTGAAAACTAAATCTTCACGTGCTAATTCTGCTTATGTCTCTGACCTACGTAACCTGTCGGTGAGCAATGTCGTGGCAAGTCAGCCTAATTCTAAACATAATGTGAAACCTGTGGTGCGGGTGACCTCGTCTTCTAATTGTAATCGTTTTAAAGTGAATAATGATTTTGGAATTTCTCCTGTGGCTAAGGGAATATCCCCGTTTATTGAAATTTGTGTTAATGACGAGCCGGTTTCTGCATTGCTTGATTCTGGTAGTGTTGCATCCTTTATAAGCGAGGTCTGGTTTTTATCTATGAAGAGTGTTTGCAATCTACCTGAGTAAGAGCCTAACAATGAATCTTTTATTTCGGCAAATTGTTCAAACTTAAATATTTTGGGTAGTATGACAGTCAAAATCCATATTCTAAATTTTTCTTGGAAGTTTAAATTTTTTGTTGCCAGAAATCTTTCTTGTTCTGTGGTCATTGGAGCTAATTTCATGTCCCACGTTGGTATGCTTCTTGATTTTGGTGCTCGCAACTTATGGTTTAAGTTTAATCCACAAATTAAATTATCGCTTAACCCGGTTTTATCTTCTCCTGCTGTCAATTCAGTTAGTGAACCTGTGACTATTGAGGATCTCGATCTGGAAAATTTAACGAGTCCTCAAAAGGATGCAATTAAGAGGTTATGTCAGGAGTATAGTGATGTATTTACTGACAAGTTGGGTGTAACCCATTTGATGGAATACAAGATTGAGCTAACCGATTCTGTGCCGGTGCGTTCCAGCCCGTATCGCCTTGCCCCGCCCAAGATGGCTGAACTTCGGAAGATTATCGACAAGATGTTGGAAGAAGGTGTAATCCAACCTTCTATCTCTGCCTACTCATCCCCTGTATTCCTTGTGCCAAAACCTAACGGTGGTTTTCGGCCGGTGGTCGACTATAGGGCTCTTAATCAAAAAGTTGTTTTACAATCCATCCCTTTGCCGGATCTTCATACATGCTTTAGTTGGTTTCGCAACGCGAAGGTGTTCACGATCCTCGATTTGAATTCTTCTTACTTCCAAATTCCCCTCTCTCCGGAATCCAGGCATGTTACTCCTTTTTCCACTGACTGAAACCTGTTGGAGTATGCCCGTGTCCCGTTTGGCCAATCCACCGGAGCCGCTGGGTTGAGCAGACTTCTGGACAAGGTGTTTTCAGAAATTAAATTCAAATTTGTGTACCACTATCTTGATGATGTGGTAATCTATTCTGAGTCCTTCGAGGAACACGTTGATCATCTGAAGGTTGTACTTGATCGGTTGCGTGGTGTTGGCCTTACCGTCAAATTGTCCAAGGTTTCCTTTGCCAAGCCCAAAATTTCCTTCTTGGGACATATTGTTTCCGAATCTGGTATCTCCGTGGACCAGTCTCGTACTCAGGCCATCAGAGATTTAAAAACCGCCCAAGAACGCCAAAGGTGTTGCTCGTTATATTGGAATGGTGAACTTCTTTCGTAAGTTCATCAGTAACTTTGCCGACCGTACTGCTCCTCTAAATCACTTACGCAAAAAGGCTGTGAAGTTTGAGTGGGGTCCCTCTCAGCAGGCAGCCTTCGAAGATCTAAAGCTTGCGCTCTCTAACGCCCCTGTATTAGCCATTCCGGATTTTGGGAAGCAGTTCATTGTGCAGACTGATGCGTCTGGTCGTGGTGTTGGTTGTGTCCTACTGCAAGAGTCTGATCTGGGTAGGCAACCCATTGCATACGCTTCTCGTATCTTAACGGACGCAGAGAGGAAGTATTCCATATACGAATTGAGGGTTTAGCAGTGTTGTTCGCCCTGGAAAAATTCCGAATGTATCTTGAGCACACTAAGTTTCTCCTCGAGACAGATAACCAGGCCTTGAGCTGGGTGTTAGGGAAACCCCGTAAAACTGGTAGGATTGCCAGATGGGCAACAAGGATCCTGTCATTCCAGTACACGGTCCACCATATTCGTGGGTCTGAAAATGCGGTAGCTGATTCATTAAGCCGCATGTATGAGGAAACATCCGATGAGGATATTCAAGGATGTGAACCCGTAAACCTTGTATCACCTGTAAATTATGTCAATGTCGTTCTCAGCAATTCCCCTGTGCTTTTTGAAGATGTGAGGAGATTCCAGAAAGAAAATCCCTCCTTATCTAGCCTAATTGACCGAATCAATTCTGGGGAAGTGATCAAGCCCTACTCTCTAGAGGATGGTGTATTGTGCTGTTCGTCTCGTCATGACCGTCTACCTAAAATTGTGCTCCCGTCGGTCCTCATTCCGGAAATCTTTCGTTACTATCACGAATCTCCTATTGGTGGCCACCTAGGAGTATTCAAGAGCCGAGCTAGGATCAGACACAGGGGCCGATAGCCTAGATGTTAGGCCCCTTAAAACAACAATTATCATCATCATCATCAGGATCAGACAGTTCTTCATTTGTTAAAGTATGGATGGCGACATCAGGAGGCTCATTAGAAATTGTGCTTCATGTAATATTAGCAAACCTCCGGTTTCTACTAAGGTTGGCCTGTTGTCATCTGAACCGGCATCTAGACCCATGGAGAGGCTTTTTATCGACAATTTTGGCCCGTTCCCTCGTTCTGGTCGGGGAAACCAATTTGCGCTTGTTTGCACTGACGGTTTCACCCGGTTTAGTTGGATATTCCCCACCAGACAGGCTACGACCAGTTCCGTCATAAAGTGTCTTAATTCCATCTTCTCATCTTTTGGGCCATGTCAGTTCTTCGTGTCAGATAATGCCAAGTGCTTTGTATCACATCAGTTCCGTCAATTCTTATTTGATTATGCTATTTCGCATGTAACAACCACTCCCTATTTTCCTAACCCGTCTCTCGCTGAGCGAGTCAATCGTAATCTCCGTTCTGCTCTGATTGCTTTCCACCACGACGACCATTCCAAGTGGGATTCTAATTTGCATTGGCTCAATTTTGCTTTCAACACCGCCGTGCATGAGAGCACGCAAGCCACCCCTTTTTCGTTAATGTTTTCGTTTATGGCTAATTCTCCGTTGTCTAATCTGTGGAACCTGCACGATCTCCTTCCAGACAGTTTCACGCCCGAGGATATGAGGGCGAAATTCGACAAGGCTAGAGAGTGTATTAAGGTATCACATGACCAACTTGCCAAGCGACACAATGCCTGTCGCAAGCCAACTGATTTGGAAATTGGGGATGTTGTGTACGTCCGCAATTTCGAGCCCAAGGGCGTCAGTAATCTAGTTTCTAGCAAGTTGACCCCTCGCTTCAAAGCCCCTGTTATGTAGAGGCATTCTTGACTCCCGTTACTCTTCTTATTCGAAACCCTAAGGCCAACAAAATATCCAGAGTGCATCTGTCGCACATAAAACGAGGTGGAGAGATTTGTAATGAAGAAATGCTACCATAAATTTGTAAACTGATATTTTGTATAATGTAGAGTATCCCTAACCTTCATTGAAGCCTTCAGGCATATGTTCCTTCTGGAATTTTGAAATGGATTTGCAAACTCTACTGGAATACAGCTTGTAACTGTTGGGTAATTCCATTTAATGGTAATATGTTAACATTGGGTAATAGCCTACCTTTGTGAAATTGGAATTAATTTTGATGTTCTCGTAGAAGATGCTAGCATGTAAGTTGGACTCGGTGGGAGACCTAACTCATGGTGATCTTGTATACCTGTTCCCTTGGGAATTTGAGTAGTCATTCCTCTACCATAGTTCCTTCTAAATGCATAGTCGTTCAACGCGTGTATTATGAAAAGGTACTTCTAGTCTGTAAAAAGGTAACCTTGTCAATGAACTATTTTAAGCACGGATCTAGGTCATGGTCAGGATTTTCTTCATATAAATTCAACCTTGTTTCTCATTTGTAAAATGTATTAAGAATTAGTAATTTCTGTAAATTTTTATTTTGAAATAAGATAAACTTCTGTTTTGTAAATGGCTGCCCACTCGTCGCATGATATCTTGCACATTGCTTCCACCTACTTCGTCTAAAGCTAACAACATTGGACTTATTGAAAATGTACCTAACGCGTCTCGGACTCTGAAAGCACTGCAGGTGCTGGTGTAATGCGCTTCTGAGGACTTATGGACACAGTAAAGCTGTTAACTAAGTGGTTTGCGAGGTGATCAATTATCCCTTCACTGATAATCTGACCCTGCACTCTTCCTAACCAAAACGATGCGGTTTGATCCATCAATTGGAGTTAACTGGTGAACATTATCTTCTGGAAACATGCTTGGTGAATCGACTAGTTATGGAGTACTGCCTATGCCTAGGCATATTCGTGAACGTTGTTCACGCTTAAGGGAGGAAGACTGTTACGTGCAAAGCCCGTCCCAACGTTTTTAATATGTATCTCCCCTATATATGTATTCCCGTCCTTTAAAGCGCCCGCCTTGATGGTTTGGTTTCGCTTATGAACTCGAGGTGGCAGCATCGATCGGCATCTCTAGCCGGGGTTGTATCTTCGACCGCTAGAGTGTGTGAGTGGTGTCTTCTGATCTCGTATAATCGAGTCATATTTGAAGGATGTTGTTTTAAACGTCATTAAACAAAAGACTATATATGCATCATGCTTCCAAAAATAATTACATAATATGCACATTGTTACTTGATGTGTCAATCTGTGATTGGACAATTACAATTAACATTAATGCAATGCGGCCTATGACTTTTGTATCTCCGCCATCTTGGCGTCTTCACAGTCAGTCGTCAAGAAAGCAACAAGCTAGTTGGTCGTGAAAGGCGTCGCCGTGCCCGGGGGCTTGGCCCCCTGGCCTCCTCGAAATATGGATGTATTTTAAAAAAGGAAATGCCTGTGCCCTTAAGGCTATAATTTCGACATTTCGCCGTGAAGATGAAGTCTGACATAATTATCTCAAGTTGCTGCAAACAAAAGTGCTTGTTACCAAAACGGCGCATGTGCTGGGTCAGCCATTTTGAGGCAAATCTAGTGCCTTATAATATTATTTAATTTGTGTGTTAATTATTTTGTTATTGTTGTGTCTCCTCAGAGAAGGATTTAAGGTACGTTGTATAAAATATTTATATTTATATATATTGATATGGGAGCTCCGATATTGGCTTTATATTAATGTTTTAATACTGTATTCTATTTCGCCTGGTAGGCCTGATTTTTCTGTTTTATTAATGTTACCTGATATGTAAATTTTGTTGTTTTCTTTCGTACCTTCTGGAGACACGTGTCAAGTTTATCTTACATTGTAAATTATTATTTATTTCGTTTATTTTCTTTTGGTAATCTTAGGGATTAGCCTTTATTTATTTGCTTTACGATCCGTAGCATTCTAAATTACCTCGTTTTAATTGTGTTAAGATGTAATTGTTCCCCCCTTTTCTTTCTCTCTGGTGACGTTCTATTTTAAAAAGTAATTGTTTGTCGTGATTCGGCTGGACATTGCAGCCATCTGTTTCGTGGCCATATTTGTTTTTTGTTTTGCCCAAGTGCATTCTGGTCTAGTGTGTGTAATTCTCTAGGCGTCGAGCGGGACACTCAAACGTGTTGTGGTAGTAGATAATTATGTTTTTTTGTTAATCTTGTTGATTTAACTTTGTGTTTTTGTGAGTGTTCCTGAGTATTTCTCCGTCATGAAAATTGTGGATTTGTTAATTGATCCTATTTTATTCTATTAATTTAATTTTAAACTTTTCGTTTCCTCGTGGTCTTGATGCCCGCATGTCGAGTCAGTTTTGCGTGCCTCAGTGGTTTATCAAGCCCGTTCTCATTTGGTGATTCCTGTCTGCTGACTTTTTTTTGGGCTTTATTATTTTTTTTGAAATTAAATGTTTTCGTTTTCTCTCTGCAAACTAGCATGTAAAGCCTTATCTAGTTTTCTTAGGTAATTGACTTGTTTTGGCCTTAAGCCAATGTCCATCACCAGAGAGGTTGTTGTTTTTTTGTGGCAGTAATAGTCTTTTAAATATTTTTTTTCTGGCTGGAGGATTTCTTTAATTTATATTGTCTTGCCCCTTTTTGGTAATTAAATGTTATTTTAAAATATTAAGCAACTGTTGTGGCATCATTTCGTCGGTGGCAGTTCTGTGGGTTATCGGACTGGGTCTGTAGACGAGCCTGTGCGTTTCCCTCTTCTCCACCTTCTTCCTCCTATAGGTGTTCTTCTGTTGGGTCATGTCATCTTGCGGTGATTTTGCAGTTAGCGAGGCGGACCTCTGAACACCCCAGCCCGGTGTCGCAATAATAATAATATGGCAAGATCAATAGGGTACCCAATTTAAATACTTAGGGGAAGTGCTAGAACCGACGGGAAAAGAGAAAATCGCGCAGATCAGTATGTTAATGAAGAGAGCCTTGTACAATGCACAGGGTGTCTACAAAATAAAATGTCTGTCCACATTCACCAAATATATTACAACGCGGTTATTAAACCTGAGGTGCTTTATGCCAGAGAGAAATTGACGTAACACACTTAGGGCGACTTGGAAACGATCCTCACACAGGAAAGAAAGATAATAAGGAAAATTATTGGACCAAAGCGCACAGATGAAGGATACAGGCTTCACTCCGGAGTCACCACTGAGAAATTGTCCAACCTCGCAGCAGACATCAGAAAGAGGCGACTAAAATTTTACGGCCACGTCAGCAGACTCCCATAAACGAGACTCACCAACAAAATTCTTAGATACATATAGCGGTTCAAGACAACTACACCCTGGATGACGCAAGTCAAAATTGATCTGGAAAAAGCACAGGTCAACCCAGAAGACGTCATAGACAAAAGCGTCTTTCGACACAAGGTATACAAATGGGAAGTGACCAAAGTGGACCGATAAAAGGAAGAGGGTCTCTAATGCACAATTGAAGGAGTACTGGAAAAACAGGAAGAACAAGTAGTCATGATTGCTTCGCGTGGTCTGGCAAAAGGCCTGTAACGTGTAAAATAAATTAAAACGTTATTGGTTTAAGTCCCTCTTAACTACTGCGGCAATTAGAGACGCCGGGGTGTCGGAACTTGGCCCAGAAGGGGATATTTTACTTGCCAGTAAATCCACCGCATTTTCGCATCCTCAAATGACAGCTGACTGCGTCAGGATTCGATTCTGCAACCTAATGGATAATTTGGGGGCTTCTAAATTTAATTCGTGTCAGAGGTACCAAAATATACAAACAAGAAATTGAATATTTAAAAGAAAAATCACATAATGAAGCACTTGCATATAACGTATAACACAAGAGCAAGAGAAATGGAACAGGAGAAATCAGCTATTACATGATAATATATACAATATTTACACGAGTTGTGACCAATATTTGGCTACATTGACAGCATTGTTACCAGCCAATGCCAAATCCAACCCTGTGCATGAGTCTGGGCATAGACGACAGTTCAATTAACGCCTAGAAGTATGTTCTTCTCCGCACTCACACAGTGTGTCCCCATCATGCGAGATTCCCCATTTCATAAGATTGTCCTTAGATCTTGCTATACCGGTTCGCAGTTCAAGGAATTCCAGGTACACCATCCATCTTCGAGACATGGTGGTAATTTTTCTTCAATTACAACAAGTTCCAGATGATCGGGATACTTTTGATTCCATAGCTTAATATTGGGTTAGAATCACGTGGAGTAGAAAACTGTAGAAAACTCTTACTGGACTCCAGTCGAGCTGAAGGTGGCTGATGACCATGAAGGGGATGGGCTAAGATGTTGCAAAACTTATGTCTCTAAATCATACTAATATATAAAAATGAGATGGTATGTGTCTGTCTGTTACTCAATCACGCAAGAACCACTGGTCCGATTGAAATGAAATGTTGCATGGATGTAGAAGATACCAGGTTTACATATAGGCTATTTTTGATTTCGATATTTTGCACTATTTTAAAATGGCGACCATTTTAGTGACGTCATTACACCCATTGGTTTCAAAATTTCATAGTTTCATTTCAAATAAAAAGAGAACGCTAAAAAATAGTAAACTTTTGATGGCACATACGAGATTTAAAATTTAATTTTCTATCCGAAAGGTCCTTATCACTTTTCGTGTATCTCCAACGGTTAGCGAGTAAAACCTATAAAACACGGTCAACGCCGAGCGGTGCAGTATATCTCGCTATATATAAAAATGAAAGTTTGTCAGTTTCTTCTGAATTTCTACGGAAATTTGAGTTATTTACGCGTTTTAGACTGTTTTATGATGGATGCGTGCGAAAATAATTTTTTGCCTGTCTGTTTGTTTGTGGACACATTTGTTCCATTATAACTCGAGAACGGCGGGGTGTATCAACGTAAAATTTGGTACACGTATCTATCAGAGGCACGACACTAATCATTGATGTAACTCTTCTCCGTACCTCTCATAAAAGAGGGCCTACCCCCTTAAAATACATGCTGAAATAGGCGTAGAAGGACGAGACAGAGCTCATTTTCAGACCCTCAATGTGAGAGACAAAACTCGGAAACCACACTTTAAGGCCCTAAAACCGACCGTTTTTGAGATATTCCCAGAAAACTAGTTTCATTTAATAATGAAAGAATGCAAGGCGGTAACCATGGCAACAGAATCTCAGAGGTCCATCTATTGCTGTAAGATGCAATGCAATTCCATTAATTATAATAGTGTGGAAGTTTGCAAACGGCTAGAAGGTTATCACGGAACCAAATTAAGCTGTAAAATTCATCAATACGTATAATACGCTTAAGGGGGTCAAGGGGTACTCTAGAATTTTTTCACGCGATTTACACCTGCGGGTGTTGTACGGCAGGTCTATTATTATTATTATTATTATTATTATTATTATATTATGGCGTACAACGACGAGACAGAGCCCCTCGGTGCCAGAAACAAAACTCGGGGGGCCCTAAAGGGTCCTCGAAAACTACATTATGAGGCTCTAAAACCAACAGTTTCTGAGATATTCCCAGAAAACTAATTTAATTTAACTTAACAAACTAATGAAGGAATGCAAGTCGCTAACCATGACAACAGTATCTCAAAGGGTACATCCAACTTTCCATCTATTTCTGTAAGCAGCAATGACAATCCATTTATTACATATCTGTGAACGTTTGCAAATGGCTATAAGGTTATCACGGACCATACTTAGACTGTATAATTCATCATTGCAATTAAGGGGGTCAAGGGGTAACCAAGAATTTTTTCACGCAATTTTCACGTGCGACATATAGTACAGAAGGTATATTATATCTCCAAACAGCAACATTATTTTCAAAAAATCCTGAATTGAATCAGCATTTCTTGCGGCTTTTAGGAATTTGGGCCCTTTGAGGCTAAATAACCTGAATTTTCATGCACCACAAGACTTTATAATTTATGAAAGGGGTCTTCCTGTGTATGGGAAATTAACACAACGTACAGGGTCAGTTTTTATGTGACGTGTATTGCGTTTCGTCTACAAGGCTTTCAATTCTATTTCACGTCAGGAAATAACATTAGGTGAATTTAGTTTGAGAGCACCTTATAACTAATCTTTTTTTTTAATTTTTTTTTGTTGTCGATATACGGGTTCATCGTAGGGATGATTTTGTTTGATACTGTGTGGTAGATATACCCATATTTGGATATCTGGGTGATATGTTGTAGACAATAGAATTGTCTGTCTGTCTTTCTGTGTATCTTTATGTACGCCTATAACTCGTGTTCGGATGCTTGGTGCATCGTAAAATGAGGTATGGTATCCATGATAGTCAATACACCAATCATTTATAAAACCCTTCACCGTACTTTTTATACTGTAGAAAGGTGGATATAGGGAAAAAATTATCAAAATACATGCTAAAATAGGCGAAATATAAAAATTATCGTAGAAAGATCACCAAAGCATATGTTGCGCTTAACAATGTGAGATACAACATTCGGGAGTCTATAAAGGGTCTCCGAAAACCACATTTTAAGGCCCTTGAATTAACAGTGTGTGTGATATTCGTAGAAAACTAACTTCGTTCTGATAAACGTATGAAGGAATGACAAACCGCTAACCATTGCAACAGTAGCTCAATTGATAATGTCTGGTGATAACACCGAACACCGTTCGAAGAACGGGTACTTCTGTTAGTAGGAAGATAATATGAAGATGTACAGTACCTCAATGGTAAGAATATTAGTACCGAAACAAAAACATTAAGTTTAGTGACATATACTATAAGAGAGGTATCATGCAATTCTACAAAAATCGTTTTCAGATCCAACATTTCCAGTTGTGTGCTCATTAAGGAGAGAGAACGCATTATCTAACTATGTTGTACACTTACTCATTTATATGATGTCCACTGGAATCACTTTCTTCATCCTCGGTTTCTTTTTTCACATCCTAGGGATAAGATGGAACACTTTATTTCATTGCTATTACCTTATAATATTTACAGAAATAACAAACCGAGCAATTGTATAGCAGAGCACAATTTTTAGTGCAGACATACTAGCTGTACACTACTTTTATATTCTTCATCACATCTCACTGATAAAGATTAAACAGATGAGCAATTATGTGTCTTTCCTAGTTTTGACGTTTATAATTACACCATCAATCCGTCACTCCTTTGGAGAGCTGGTCAGTTTTATTTCAAGATAAAATGCTGAGATTGGTGCCTGAAGGATTGAGGAAGATTGAACATTTTGTTCCAAAATTTTTAGCTGTGAGACTTAAAAGAGATAAAAATACAGAGGAAAATAAAAATTCAGACAGAAATGAAGTTAAAAATAAAATCCAGACAGATATCTAAGTAAAAATAGAGAGTTAGTTATTGTTGTTTTAAGGGGTGGAACTACGAGGTCATCTACCCCAAAAATAGAGAAGAAAATAAAAATTGGAGAGATAATTAAAATACAGACCAAATCAAAAATCTAGTCTATTTAAAATATACTGTAGATAGGAAATAAAGATCCAGACAGAAATCGAATTAATAATACAAACGAAAATAAGGATCCAGATAGAAATCTAGTAAAAATAGAGCAAACAAGTAGTTCCGTGAAGAACTATACAGCCTATTTTCATATATCCTGCTCATGTTAATTGCCTCTATCAACATACAAAATTTCAGTTTAATTGCTGTAACAGATTCGTAGATATTGAGAACCGTCTAAATATTTCAGATGGTCGCCAGGTTGGATTTTTATTTTTGTAATATTACATTAAGATTATTGTGTACGTGTGGTATTCAAACTTCAATCGCATGATTAGACAACAAGAAGTAAAAACGAGATTTTAAAATTACGCACAGCAGCCATCTTGTGATAATGCAAACCATTGAAATAAATTAGATGCCAGTGGATCAACATTTGTATAAGCATTTAACGTGCAACGTTTCACGGCACTCGGATAGTTAATTCGCGAGAAATGTCCATTTAAATATTTATACTTCGCGTCGCCGCCATGTTGGATTTGTGCTCACCAGGTTCCTGAAAGTCCTATAGGTGAACATATGTTCATAGTCTCTATGAACATAAAAAAAATCAAGTTTAGTTGCTGTAAAAGATTCATAGATATTGAGAACCGTCTAAATATTTCGGGAGCTCACCATTTAGGAGTGTTATGTGTTTAGGCCATAGAGTTATGTACCATTCAAGAACAATTATTGCCTAGGTTCATTATTCAAACTTTCACTTCGATCGCATGATTACGACACAAGAAATTAAAACTTAATTTTAAAATTTCGCACAGCCGCCATCTTGAGGCTATGTAAGCAATTGAATTAAATTAGATGGCAGTGCATTACAATCTGCAAAATCAATTACTGTACCACATTTCACTGCGCTCAGAGAGTTAAATCACGAGAAAAGTCCATTAAAATATTTTAAATTCGCTTGGTCGCCATGTTCGTTTCGTACTTTACAGGTTTATGAAATATACATAGGTATACCTGTATCAGTACCCTCTATCACCGTACAAAATTGCAGGGTGATATCTGTAATAGTTTCGGAGATATAGAATGTCAGTGAAATATTTCGCACAGACGCCATTTTGAGGTTATGTAAACAATTGAACTAAATTAGACTCCAGTGCATTACAATGTGTATAAACATTTGCTGTACTAAGTTTCATTACATTTAGATAGTTAAATCGCGAGAAAAGTCTATTTAAATGTCTCAACTTTGCTTGGCCGCCATGTTGGTTTTGTAGTCACCAGGTTTTTGAAAGTCTCATAGGTGAACTTCTAGTAGTGCCCTTTATCACCGTACACAATTTCAGGGCGATATCGGTAATAGTTTCGGAGACATTGAATGCTAGTGAAGTATTTCGCACAGCCGCCATGTTGGATTGGAGAGACGTAACAAAATTTGAAGGGCACGGTCGAGGTCGCCGGGAATAGTGCTATGAACTTACCGAGTTTCAATGAAATCGCTCCAGCCGTTTCGATTTTATTAGGGGGGGACACACACACGAATCACACACACACACACACACACACACACGCACACACACACGGACAAAAGGTGATCTCATAAGCCTATTTTTTTTCAAAATTGAAAATAGGCTAAAAATAAAGGATCTATCAGTGAGTATCAAGCGACTAGGCCCTCGATATTTTTAATAGCACATACTGTATTTTGAGAGTGAAGTTTTAAACATTCAGATATACCACTGTACAATACTGTA
The DNA here is from genome assembly GCA_946902985.2 of Meconema thalassinum. Taxonomy (NCBI): domain Eukaryota; kingdom Metazoa; phylum Arthropoda; class Insecta; order Orthoptera; family Tettigoniidae; genus Meconema; species Meconema thalassinum. The sequence continues at coordinate 70,974,791 of OX336393.1, read as the reverse complement.
GAAGATGCTTTTCACAAAACAATGCAAATAAGCCCATTACATTTTAACCCGTTGATTGTTACGCCCGTCTATAGACGGTGCACAAGAACTTGTATTCATTCATTGTCCCCATTCGCTCTCAAATGCCGAGTCAATCTCCCGCATATTCAGCCATCTGTTGGGCATTATTTGTACTACCTGAGTCTGGACGTTTTCTAACAGAGAATTTTGTAGAAGTCTATACTCTAGAGCTGGAATTCATCAGTGATATGAACAAGCATGGTGGAACAATAAAATAAATCTTCGGGTTGCATTGTGATTTCGGATCCTAGAATAAAATTTTTTGTCCTAGGAAGGAGCAACAAGTATTATTTAACTACTTATTTTAGGAAATAATATTAGTTTCGGTCCTTCACCAGGTATTGAGATAATGAAAGCGTGGTCACAAAAAATTATTTTTGATTTGTCTGAAAATAAAAAAAATACAAAGGTAGGATTTTGATTTAATAATAATAAATGTTATTGCAGCCGAATGGCCACGAGAGGTTATGCAATATTAGGTTACATATAAGGTGCGTTCAAAAAGTAACGAGCCGGAGTCATAATTAAAGAAACCAGTACCTGTATGTTAGAAGTATTGGCCCTCGCTGTTGAGGCACTTGTCCCACTGTGACACGAGGCGGTGCATGGCTGTCTCATAAAATTCCCTGGGCTGCGATGTGAGCCAGTTCTGCACGTACAGCTGGACGTCGGCGTTCGAGGTGAATCGTTGGCACCGCAGAGCCCTTTTCAGGGAACCAAACACGGCATAATCACAGGGAGGGAGGTCTGGACTGTACGGAGGGTAGCCGAGAACGTCCTATTTGAATATCTGCAGGAGTGCCGCGACTGTGTTGGCCGTATGAGGTCGTGCATTGTCGTGGATCGCCCACGGCGGCTATGGCGTCCACGGTCACTCGGTGGTCCTGGGTAATGAGTGCATTAACCAGCTGGACGTTGTCATCGGTAATGCAGGGGGTGCCCCAGACCGGGCATCATCGGCTAACGACACCCGTCCTTCCCTGAATCGCTTGTGCCCCCTTGAGCCTTGCAAGGGACATGCAGTGTTCGACGTACACTTGTGACATTCGGCGATGAATGTCCGTTCCCCCTACTCCTTCAGCTGTCAGAAACCGAACAACACTTCTTTGCTCTTCGGTTGACGCCTCCATGTCACTGCTTGCAATGCGACTGGCAGCATTGGACGATTGATGCATGCTGCTGCTCGCTTTGTATTGTCACGTGACGTTCACGCGTGCCCTCAAGCGACGGCCTGTGACCCTCCACGCTCTGGTCAGAACCACACCTTGTTACACACGCCACGATTAGCCGACGTAGTCACCGGTTTGCGCATTCCAGCCTCCGGCTCGTTACTTTTTGAATGCACTTTATATTTACATTAGATCACAATAAAATTGTACTGTTCATTTGCTTGCAATAATAAGGTCATTAAGAGACCCTGTCTAGCTTTTACATTTCTTGAAGTGATAAAGTTCACACCTTTCGCCACATATTTTACACACGCATTGGTCATCTGCTTGGTGATATTTAGTATTTACACACATTTTATGGTGGAAACGAATGAATCACGAGCCCTTTGCGTTGGTCCATTGTCTATTTCACACGGCATCTGCTCCAAAACATCCATTACCTATCCCTTTCTAGTTCTGTTTTCTTCTCTCTGTTACTTCTGTACTAGCAATTCCTTGAGCCATATATCCCCGACGAAAAACGTTTCTTTTGCTAGAATGTATGCCATTCTCTTTGGCGCATATTTGCTGGCTCCTATGGCCCGTTTGATAAAGCGTGCTTTCACGTTCTCTAGCTCTTCTAAATCACTGGTTTTCAATCTATCCCATATGAGTTCAATCCCACATGTAGCGATGCTGGCGAAGAGTCTCATCGACGTTGCTAGTTTCAGGGATGTGATGTTTTCGATGCTGCACATTGCTCTTATTGCAGCTGATGATCTCTCATGCATGTGAATGCTGAATGTTGATTTTGCATTTTGGTTAAAAAAGACCCGAAACCTATACACTAGACATTTTAAGCTTATTACTTCCCTGATACGTTAAAAGTTACGGTTTCTATCTTTCTTTTACATGCGAATGAAATAACTCAATACTTAAAAGGTTAATAAGAAAGTTGAATAACTGTTTCTGGAGAGAGTGTAATGTACACTATGTGAGGCGCCTAAAATCAAAACCCGCGAAGTCAATCCAACATGAAAAATGAGATGAAGTTGCCTCTATATGAACTTTCACGCGGCCAATTCAATAGTGCCATGATTTTCCTTCAAAATATATTATTTCCCAAGCAAAATGGTGCACAAACCTAAGGGTCAAATTCAAAATTAGCTAGATCAATTGAACTTCCTCCATTGTTAGTTTCAAAACCCACCAAGTCACTTTCAGCCAATCAGCACATAGAATTTCATTACGCAGGATTCCTTCATACTGCCATCATCTTTGGTGTGTTTTGTTATGTGTGGTGAAGTGTTTGTTAATAATTAATACATGCATAATAATATTTCAGGTCAGGTTTTCATTTCATACATAATTTGGAGGGTTCACGTTCAAATGCTATCCTTCTTCCCTTGTTTTTATTCTTAGAACTGCTTTTCTTACTTTCAATAGCGACCATGTACATTTCACTTTCAAAGACAGTTAACTCCAAATTAATCTTAAGAATTGTGTTACTTCCCATAAACGGACACTCCTCTAATTTGTTAGAATGCATCACTTGATGACAAAAGTAGACTTATGAGATCGATCCGGGCAAATGTGTGTCTGTCTGTCCGTCCTTCTGTCTGTGTGACCCCCCCCCCCCCCCCCCCCCCCGCCGATCAACTCCTAAACGGCTGCAGCAATCGAAACAAAATTCGGTAGGAGTAAAGATCTACACCTGAATATCTCAATGCCGTATTTGAAAATGATGTCAGTACTACCAACTGCTGAAAATTCGCAATTGAAATTTGAGCTCCATGTTGGATATTGTGGAAGGTATGAATGGGAGCTATTTCAAAATTGGCACACATATAGATGATTATATTTTAGTTTAAATTCCAGGAGGCCATTCTTGGCAGTGTTACTAAAATGAGTATAAGCCTGCTGATAGGTCCAATGTTTAAATGCATATAACTTCTACACTATCAATTGGAATTCAACCAAATTTCGTATGTGCTATGTGTACATAAACAGATATGACTGAGCGTATTCTTAAGAGGCACCAGGGCTGCCAACTGTTAATAAATGCTCTCAATTGCTTTTATCCAAATACCAATGTATCAGAAAGTAAGCAAGCCGACAGCTTTAAACTATGCACACGTATAGTACCTGACATTCTATATTAATTTAGAGTAACTTACATACGTCAGTGCTACCAACATGATTCTAAGCCTGCAGAGAGATCCAACCTTAAATACATGTAATTTCTATACTATCATTTGGATTTCAACCAAATTTCGTATGTGCTATGAGTACCATAACAGATATGATTATGCGTATTCTTAAGAGCAACCAGGGCTGCCAACTGTTAATAAATGCTGTCTCTATTTTTGATACCCTAACATCAATATATCAGAAAGTATGCAACACAATAGCTCTAAACTTTGCACACGTGTAGTACCTGGCATTCTAGATTAATTTGGATTTACTAATGTACGTCAGTGCAGCCAACATGATTCTATGCCTGCTGATAGGTCCAATTTTAAAATGCATGTAACTTCTATACTAACTAATGGATTTCATTCAAAATTGGCACAACAATAGATCATATTATTTCAGATTATTTCTGACCAATACATGCATGACATTGTTGCCAACATAATTTTACGCACGCTGTTAGAACCAATGTTTAGCTGCATGTAACGTCCATGCTAACCATTGTACTTCAATCAAATTTTATATTTTGTACTTCAAGAGATGGAACTAAGAGTATATTATTCAGTCACCAGGGCTGCCAACTGTAGTGCTTTATTAGGCTACATTATGCCTGGTATACAGTATTTCGAACTAATTAGAAATTTCTATATTACCAATTTCATTTCGTCATTATTCTAGATAGATCAATATAGATTAATCATTTGCATGAATCTTAAATTTAAAAGAAAAAGTAGGCTCTTAAGTTCGTCAAGGAACTTCTTGTTTTCATATGTAAACAGTTTTCCTCACTTTCCCACAAAGTTTGTTTTGTGGACTTGGTAGGTTTTGATCTAGGCACCTCATATAAAATCAATGTTGCTACTGAACCCATAATTCCAAAGACCCAGTTATAATATTTGACTACAGTAAATAGAGTCCAAAACAATACCCTTGCCGTATTTTATTGTAACACGGAGGCGAGCCGCAGACACTTTTATCTTTCACTTAGCTCGGCGAAGAGTGAATAGAAACAGGTTTGCCCGCACAGTTCTTTATACAGCGTATCGCAGGGGAGAGTAGAAAGCACGAAGCACATAAAGAAATGGACAGTGTCGCGAGGTGAGCGCGTTGCAAGGTTATCAGGAATGGTAGCTTTGAGGCCAGTTTGCAGTGTTGCCATGTTAAAAATTAGCTTTCAGTCGATCATTACAAAAATCATTCCAATTACTAGAATATGTGAAAATAACCTGCCATAAATTAGTTAGTTATTTCCTTTCGCTCCGAGCGGAGATTAGTGCATCCAAGAATGATTTCCATCGAGCTCTGCTTGCTGCCAAGTTCTTCACTTCCCTCCAAGTCATTCCAGCCTTCCTGGCATCCTCTTCAATGGTACGTTGCAAGGCCTTCCTCGTCTCCGAGCACCTTGAGGATTCCAGTCCAGAGCTCCCCTTTCTACTACATCATTCTGTTTCCGCAGAGTATTCCCAATCCAGCCCCATTTCCTCCGTTTAATTTGGACTTATATGAGGTGTTGGTTAGCCCTTTGCCACAGCTCTTCGTTTGGGATTATATCTGCCCATCGTATACCCAGAATTCGACGCAGACGACGATTGATATATACTTGAAGTTGGTGGCTGATAGGATTGGTAACTTTCCATGTTTCACATGCATACAATAGGACAGCTTTCACATTGGTATTAAAAAGTCTGATTTTCGTCTTCCCAGATATGTTACGGTTTCTCCAGACTGGAGAGAGGTGTACAAAAGCCCCATTTGCCTTTCGTATTCTGCACTTGACGTCCTCCTCAGCCCCTCCACTTCTCGTTATCACAAATGCAGCTCTTTTGTCTTCTTTGAGTTTATAAATTACATATGTATATGTTGCGGACTATTGAAAAAGTCTTCTTCATTCGGGTTATTTTTCACATATTCCAGTAATTATGTCGACCAACTGAAAGCTATAATAGTAAGGTTATCAGGGACTCACAGCATTGGCACGGCCAATCATAAGAATCACTCTAGCTGCCAATTAAAACCGGCCAGTTAATTATAAATAAAAGTGCAGTAATTGCAAGTTTGGACTTGAATTGAAGAGGAACAAGTAGCTCCGTGAAGACCTAAAGCCTATTTTCATATACAGTATACCACTTATGTTAATTATCACTATCAACATACAAAATTTCAGTTTGATTGCTGTAATAGATTCGTAGATATTGAGAACCGACTAAACATTGCGGATGGTCGCCATGTTCGATTTTATATATGTAGGTCTTAGAGTTATGTACTGTTACATGAAGACTATTGTGTACGTGTAGTATTTCAACTTCAATCGCATGATTAGGACAAAAGAAGTAAAAACGAGATTTTAAAATTTCGCACAGCTGCCATCTTGTGGTTATGGAAACAGTTGAAATAAATTAGATGCCAGTGGATTAACATTTTGTATAGGCCTAAGGGTTTACTGTACCAAGTTTCACTGCACTCGGTTGGTTAAATTGCGAGAAACGTCCATGTCAATATGTATATTTCGCGTTGCCGCGATGTGTGTTTTGTAGTTACCAGGTTTTCAAAAGTCACATAGGTGAAAAGATGGTATATTGGCTTTCACGGCCGGTGAATTAAAACTCAGCAATTCTTCTAGGTTTGTGCCGTGTCTTGTGTGGGGGTTTGCCTAGGACACCAAGCTGGCTCATCGGCGGGCTCTTGGTGTCCCCGCCCGGACCCCTACAGGAGTAACGAACTACGCGCTACCTCCCTTTATATAGAGTGCAACTGCACTCCTTGACTGCAAGAACTAAAAGCTCAAACAGCCTGAACCTCCCTATGAAGGCTTCCAAAAAGACACGGCACAAACCTAGAAGAATTGCTGAGTTTCAATTCACCGGCCGAGAAAGGCAATATACAAGACACGGCACAAACCTAGAAGAATTGCTGAGTTTTAATTCACCGGCCGTTTAGATATTATTATTACCCTCAAACTAAATTCGAACACTGATCGTGACCTCTGCAGGTGTAGGTTTGGTAGTGTGTTGTATATGTATATGTCTTGGAAAATTGGATCTGATGATGCTCGCTTGACGAGCGAAGCATGTCATCCCTAAGTTTTCTTCTTCTTCTTTTTGTCCAATAGTCCGTGCCATATACAATATACAGGGTGTTACTAAATATGTGGGAAAGCTCCGGGGATTCGATAGATGACCTGACAAGCAAAACATGTCCGGTAAACTTACGGTGTATGTGCGTTTGTTGCCGTGTTACAAGCATTGCTTGTGGTGTGCATATCAAAGATGGCGGCACGCATGTGATTCATGCACGATGGAGCACCGCCTCATTTTGCTCTTGCTGCTAGAGCAATTTTAAATCAGCGATTCCCAAACAAATGGATAGGACGTCAGGGACCGACACCGTGGCCCGCTCGTTCTCCCAATCTCAACCCATTAGACTCCTACTTAAGGGGTCATTTAAAGGCCATTGTGTATGCCACGCCTATTCATAACGTGGACCTGTTGCGTCAGCGAATAGAGTAAGGATGTCAGCAGATACGAGGGCAGATCAAAAAATAAATTGCACTTCCCAGTTATGGCCATTTATTACACCACCTATACAACAGCAACACGCCTATAACGACATACAATGTAACGCCACTTTTACACATTGTTTCCAAGAGACTCCAAACATTTCAGCGAACGCACAACCAACTTGTCGATGCCGGATGCATATGAAGTTCCTCCAGCGTTTTGCAACCTCACGGAGAAAGCGGCCTTCACCCCCTCATCGGTCTGGGAATGTCGCCCACCGTTCTGGCTAATGATCGCATTCACACTGTTGACATTTGCACGGGTCCTGGACGTTGTGGGCCTGCCCTCGCGATATTTGTCCGTGATATCAGTGCGTCCGGCTTCGAATTGCTGACAGCACTTTACGATCCCTTGCCGGGAAATGGCCCGCTCCCCATACACAGCACTAATTTCACGATGAATGTCCGTGCATTTCTTCCTTTTGGCCCATAGGAATCGGATTGTCGCACGCATTTCATATTTGGAGTGAACGTCCAGTCGACGCGCCATTGCTTTTGGCCGCTATTCACACCATACACCACAGCGATATGCCTAACAGATGTATGGACAGTGTCTGTCCCTTTCTCCGCTGTGCCCACGTTTGCGACACAAGGCGCGCTGCTGCAGCGCGTTAGTGCAACTTCGTACCTTCGTACGATAGACGCCGGGATTATGGGAGCGTGTGAGACAGTCTATGATACGGAGCATTACAGCTCGTGGTAGCCATTATGAGCACCTTCCGTAGAGAACTATAAGTAGTTACGTACACTTTATCAACACAAATGACCAACCTGCATAGTGAAGCGGTCTGTGTTATGTACACCACAAACAAAGCTTGTAACATGGAAACGAAAGCTAATACACCATATGATTACAGGACATGTTTTGCTTGTTGTCAGGTCTTCTATCAAAAAACCCCGATCTTTCCCACGTATTTAGTGACACCCTGTATATATAAATCTTAATCACATGTACCGTAATTTATTTAATTGTCATTTGTATTAGTCAGTCAGTCAGTCAACACGGATATGCACAATGAATGGGCAGGGTAAGAGATATTTATAATCTCTACATTAATTTATGTTAGGCTATTTTCACATATTCCAGTACAAGTCAGACGTTTGTTTTAGACGATTGCCCTTGACCTTGAAGCTTGCGGGTGAGTAGTGGTTTTTGAGGGGTTCAAGGCTCTCCTCCTCCTCCCCTCCTCCAAGATGGCGGCGGCGCGATATCTCCCGAACGCTTGGTCGGATGTTGACGAATGAGGTGTTGTTGAACTCAGGCTAACACCCCCTTTCCAGTGGACAATATATTTCCACCCCAAAAGTAAAACCTACCCCTACTAGGGGGTGAAATTGGAATTTTTTTAGAGAATCTCTCTTTCCAATTGCAACATGTGAGAGTTTGAATGCCGATATGGATTTAAACGTTGTTCCACATAAAGTGCATGTGTTCGGTGGATAGCCACTATGAATTAACATGCTTGTTTTTGTTTTTTACGCATGCCCACTCATGGCTTTTGTAAGAGGGTGGGAGAGCGGATCCCTATGGATGGGTTATTGTTGACGGGTCATTGTGGGCAGGTCATTGATGACAGGTCCTTGTGGACAGGTCCTTGTGGACAAGTCCTTGTTGACAGGTCCTTGTGGTCGAGTCCTTGTGGACGAGTCCTTGTCCCTTTGGACTGATCCCTTTGGACGGGTCCCTTTGGCCTGGTTCCTGCGGACTAGCCCATGAATTTATTTAAATTATGTCAAAGGGCCTAACTACATTTGTGTGTGTTGAATTGACGTTGTTCACTAATCCCCCACTACTATAATGTAATAACGATATGAAAGGAAAGTGATGAAATACATGTGAACACGTGTGAGATGTCATTATTAGCATTCTCCTTGTGAAACAAGTCACATCCTGTTTTGATTCATACGTGAGAAAATGCGAGTTCATTTGTAATATGATCTAACACACAGGTGTTCACATGTGCACGTGCACGATAAGAGCTAACAAGTCACAACCTGTTTTGGCAGTGGTGTGAATAAGGCTAGAGACATGTACGAGTAGTCAAATTACTCCGGCAGACAACCCCTTTCCTATGGATAACTTATTTCCACTCAAAAATAAAATCTACCCCCTACTAGGGGCTGAAATAATAATTTTTAGGTAAAAGTCGCTTTCCATGTGCAACATGTGGGAGTTTGTATGCCAATATGAAATTAAACTCGTTCCACATAAAGTGCATGCATACAACTGAATGCCGCTATGATTTATCATTTTTGTTTTTTGTTTTACGAATGCGCAATTGGGGTTTTTGTAAGAGGGCGGGCTTTTTGAATAATGATTTATAGATACGTTTTTTTTTACAAATTAACCAAAGATCCAAAAACTAATAGGTCATCGGCTTTTTAATATCTTATGAACTAAGAAAGCTAGGAACTTGTATGAGGGGTCGTTGGACTTGTGGTGACGCCCTGTTTTTGAATGTATTATTCATTTTTTGTCAAAAGGGCCTAACTGCACTTTCGTTAATATCTCGCTAACTAATAATCACAGAGGGTCGAGTGAGGTGTCATAGGACTTAAAATGGCCAACCCCTCCCCATGACCAATGAATTTACCAAAAAAAACAGCAAGGTCATTAACCTAAGATTGTATCAACTAATAATCAGAGAGGGACAAGTGAGGTGTTACAAGACTCAGGATGGCCAACCCTTTTCCATGACCAATGAATTGACCCAAAATACCCAAAACAGCAAGGTCATTGACCTAAGATTTTATAAACTTATCAGTAGAGAGGGTCAAGTGAGGTGTCATAGGACAACGAATGGTTAACCCTTTCCCATGACCAATGAATTTACCTCAAAAATTCAAAACAGCAAGGTCATTGACCTGAGATTTTATAAACTAATAATCGGATATCAACATGTGAGGTGTCATAGGACTTAGAATGGTCAACCCTTTCCCATGGCTAATGAATTTACCCAAAAATACCCAATACATCAAGGTCATCGACCTGAGATTTTATAAACTTATAATCGGATATGGACATGTGAAATGTTTACAGTGAGTGATGAAACATAGCTAGGTAGTGAAAGAATTATTGTAGGCTACATGTATGGTGACTGACAAATCTTTCACCATTGGAACTTGTTTTCAGATCAAACTGCAGTACAGAGAGAGTATAGGTTGTAGGTATGGGATAATAAATGACAAATGGTGTATACAAAATCTGATTAATCGATTCAAGAAATAAGAGTAGTCAATCTTTAATTGATTGGTTAAATAGGATAGCTAAAATCCAAAATGGTGACTACATTGAACTAAACTGAACCAAGCTGAATCAAATCCAACCAAACCGAACCAAACTTAATCAAAAACAAGCCAATGGTTTAAGTGTAAAACCTGTGGTTGAATGTGGGCATTGGTAATGTCAGAAAGGAAAGGGATAACGCTCTACCTATAGAGGGTAAGGTAAAGCTAGTGCATGATGCTAATGCACACACACACAAGTACATGAACCACACACAACCATCCTATGCAGTTATTATGGGTTGACTGTTAAAACTTGCTCAGTGGTTACTGGGACAAGATGGTCGCTACACACAACAAGCTTTAAATACCTGAGGCTAATAATCTATACACACACTCACACACACTTGTTCTAAACTAAACTGTCTTGCTGGTAGAGCTCACACAGTAGGTAAATGACAGAAATGCTTGGCTAACAGAAATACAATCATTTTCGGTTGTCTAATGTTACCAGCTAAACATTACGTGCTATAGTGGTGAGCACATGTGCCTCTTTCACTAGAGATCTTAACTCGATTTCTAGCTCTAAGACCTAGAACGAATCAAACTAAGAAAAAAGGGTATGGTGACGCAGTGGTTAAACTGTTAGCCTTTTACTAAGGTAGACTAGGGTTTGATTTTTGGTTAATATGCATGTCATAAACAATCAAATAAAAGCAGAGATAATGTTTAAAACTGATTACACTTGTCTCTTTTCAAATTATTACTTAGATTACAAATACAAACGTGGACTGGGTTTGACATACAGTTAATGCTTCCTATCACATACCAGACTGCAAGAAAGCCAAACAAGCAAAAGCAGTGGTAAAATCGCTATGTGTAGAGAAATACTTAACGGTTTTATGAACTGGCAAAGGTATGTCGCATAAACAGTGCAGGATACAATCCAGCAACCATAATTTTTATCTCGTGGACAAGAGAAAACATATATATAGAGAGAGATATATAGAAAGCTTGTGTGTGTGTGTGGGTAGCATTGGTTGTTTGACCAGAGAAAATACGGTGAGGTAGGGTGGGGAGAGGGAGAATTAGCACTTATATATGAATGGAAAATAGATTTTTTTCAATCGTTTTGTTTTTCAAATGTAGTGGTAGATAGTCGTTTTTTGTAAAACATTCTTACTTGCAGTAGTAATAAGCCTCTATGGTTCCGCTAACATATAGATAGACTGTATTATTGCCATGGTCAAGCACTCACATTAAGATCATTTACAAAATCATAAAATGAAAAATAACAATCTTGTTTTGGAAATATCGTTTTTCAACATACACACAAAATAAATATATAAAAAATTTGTAAACAGCAAATTGGAAAATCCATGTTTCCATATAGACAAAATTTAAAAACCTTAAACGGACATTTAAGAAAATATATGCAAATGGGAAATTGACAAATGTGTAAATATGAAAATGGAAAAATCCATGTTTCCATGTCATGAAATTGAAAAACATCAAACTGTCATTTTAAAAAATGCAAATGTAAAATTGACAAATTGCAATGTGTGAAATGTGAAATTGAACAAATGGCTATCATTATATAAAAAAAAGAACATGGTGCTCTATGGTTGAGGTGTGAATCAAACCCTCTCTACTTATTTGGACCACTCGAGACTGAGTCGACTAGTTTTAGTTGTCATACCACTTTTAAAAGTTTTTGTTAAATCTAGGAATTGAACCCAAGAGCTTGTAGGGGGGATCCAAGGTTGTAATATGTTAAACAGATAGCCTTGAATGTAGGGTGTGGTAGTTATATAGAGATGAGACGTTTCGCTCGGGGCAGGGAGGCATGGAGATCTGCATCAAACCAGTCAAAAGACTGACGACTCAAACAACAACATGTAGAGCTCACCAAAATAATGTTGTGTAACGGTAATTGTTAGTCAACGAACAGTAATGCATTACTAAAACCCATGACACGATACCTAAGAGCTTTTCTAAAATTATTTTAAAATGCCTTTAACCCTAAATTAAACACCCAGTTCACAAGACTCATAACTGCAATGTTATGGTCAAGCAAAACAAAATCTATATTTCAAAACAAACAAGTGGTTTAGTCAATGTATACTGGAAAAAGTTTTATAAACACTCAAGTCCACAAAAATAATTAAATTAGTAACTGTCAGGTTGACCGAGTGGTTATGGTGTTTGACTTAAGTTCAAATTTTCTGTACAAGAAAGCAAGGGTTCGAATACGTTACCTGATATAACTATTGCCTCAACATGACTTGACCACACTGTATTATTGTGTACTCGGTACACAAACCATAGATAGAGTGTATTGTTTAAGGTCACTCTCTTTGCGAACATAGTCAGAGACTGTTGATGGTTAACAATTGCATTAATAGTGGGACATAGGGATAGCAATTAAGAAAAACAGACAATTCCCATACACTTTTTTTATTTATTTAATGTAAGTACTTGTACAATAGTTATATACAAACTACAACTCTCTTTTGTCTATTACTATCTAGTCCTTTTCGATCCACTTGCATAACAAGGCAGATGACTTTGTAGATCAGCCCCTTAAATCAACAACAACACTACCTCTTGCATAGTCTGTGATGTTGATGACTCTTGAGGCGTGGAAGATGGATACAACATAACTTTTACAACAGGGTTAAACGTTGCTCAACAATCAATGCACTATTTTGAGTAGCAACATCTTTCTCTTGTACTAACTTATTAGCATTCTGATGATTTTTTGCAAACACCATCAGTGTTTTGTCTGGAGCACTGCATTGATGATCACTCACACTTAAAACCACACCATTTCTACTTTTCATATTGCCTCGACATCTTGTTGACCTCTGTTTTGAGCATCGCCAGAATATTATTCCTTTTACATTTTGTCGTCTATAGTTATAAGAGTAGCCTTTATAGAGTACACGTTGTTTACCTCGGTTAGTTGTAGTAAGTTCCATAGTAGTAACTAACCTGTTAGTATGATTTGCACACTACAAAGGTTATCTCTGTTCTGGTAATAGAATTATTTAGCGTTGGCTTTTATATTTAATATGTACAGTTAAAAGTGATAGAAAAGTGGTAGAAACGTGGTAGCAAAGTGGTAGACAAGTGGTAGACAATTGGTAACATAGTGGTAGAAAAGTGGTAGCAAAGTGGTAGAAAAGTGGTAGAAAAGTAGTAGAAAAGTGGTAGCAAAGTGGTAGAAAAGTTGTAGCAAAGTGGTAGCAAAGGGGTAGAAAAGTGGTAGCAAACTAGAAAAGTGGTAGAAAAGTAGTAGAAAAGTGGTAGCAAAGTGGTAGAAAAGTGGTAGCAAACTAGAAAAGTGGTAGCAAAGTGGTAGAAAATATTACATGTATTGTTAAGAAATAGTTTAAGCGGTTACATGGATTCATTACACTATAATTTTAGCATCACGAAGCTCATTTTCTATATCCAAAAGTTCTTCCTCATATTTAGTATGACCAGCCTGTTTACAGGTATGCAAGTACTGAAGCCGCTGGATTAGCTTATTGGGATTGTTCCAGTAAACAAATTTAACAAATGATTTTTTTGGGTGTAAACCATTATCATCCTCATCATCATCATCATCATAATCATCATCATCATCATGGTTATCATCATCAATATAATTATCATCAATATAATCATCATCACTATTACTATCTAATCCTTTTTGTTCATCTTGCAATGCAACAACCTTTGGCATAGTTTGTGTTGTCTTTGATAGTGTTAGAGGTTTCTTAGACGTTAACGACTGTCCTAACATGTCTTTTTCAGGAGATAATAAATGCTCTTTAACAAACAAAGCACTATCTTGAGCCACACTATTTTTTTCTTGGTCTTGCTTTTTTTACCTTGGTTAGAGTATTTTGTCCATTTAAATGAGTATTATTTTGAGATTTACAATGATGATCGATTGAAATAAGTATGTTGGAGCCTTTTGTTTTAATCATTCCTCGACACTTTTTAGAACGTTGTTTCGAACAGCACCAAATAACAGTTCCATTTTTATTAGTTCGTTTTACAATATATGCATATCCTTTATAGTAAGCACATGGCTTACCATAGCTAGTCGTTGATACTTCCATGTCGACTGTTGAGCATAAACTAATCTCTAGTAAAGTTAACTCGATAATAAAAATGATAGTTTGTAGTATGTGCAGTTTAAAGTAAGAGCAAAAGTGAGAGTCAAATGGTAGAAAAGTGTTAACAAAGTGGTGGAAGAGTGGTAGCAGTTTATAGTAGTCATGATCTTTTTTACCAGAATGTGATTTGAGTAAATGTAATTTCTAAACCTTAGCAGTGAGTAGTCAGTTAGTCTTGGTTCAGACAAGCGTAAACAGTTATGAATCAGAGATCAAGATTTTCATTATGAAACAGTTGTATGTAACCAATTAGGTATCGGTACTTGATAGCTTCACACATGAACAAAAATTCCAACATATCTGACATCAGATTTTGATTATGAAACAGTTGTGTGTAACCAATTAGGTATCGGTACTTGATAGCTTCACACATGAACAAAAATTCCAACATATCTGACATGAAATACATGATTTGAAAGTTGACAAAGAATATCCAATCAACCATTGTAGTTGCAATGTCAAACACAAAGACAAAATCAGCATGAACTTTTAAGTTACAGGAAAATTCTATGAAATAGACTATGCATGAAATTTGGAAATACACATTAGAAGTTTGCAACACCATCCTTCTAGCCTATATAAATTATCGACATGGAAAGTGTGCACTGCCCCTAACATTAAACCAATTTATCAATAACGCAAGTCAACAATCAAAACATTTTGTCTTGAGTCTATCATTTAATGCATATATTCTGTCTACATTGAACAGTAACAAAAAACGCCAATCATAATTAATTAAGTTTGCTTTAATTCGTTATGTAATGATAAATACATATTTAAAGTTTTGGCTGACTGTTCAGAGTGAATCGCCTTTGAACACATAAGAGAGGGAATATTTTAAGACTTAACCTCTGCTCACCTAACATAACCTAAATTTACCTAACCTAACCTTGTCATATAGGTAAGAAACGGGTCAAGCTATGCTTTCCACTACCGAGTTTCAGCTACTTTTCAAGGTTACTCTCCCGAACATTGCCGGAGACTGCTGATAAACACCTATGTTCCCACGGTGGCGGCACGCAACGACTTACATGATGCGCTTCCCCCTTTTCATTGATCCCTGTTGATTTGTCCCTTTGGACTGGTCCCTGTTGACTAGCCCCTTTGGAAGGGCCCTTTTTGAATGGAGTCATTTTTGACGGGTCCCTGTGGACAGGTCCTTTTGGCTGATCCCTTTGGACCGGACCCTTTGACATAATTTGGATAATTGCATGGGCCAGTCCATAGGTACCGGTCCAAAGGGACCGGTCCAAAGGGATCAGCCAAAAGGACCTGTCCACAGGGACCCGTCAAAAATGACTCCATTCAAAAAGGGCCCTTCCAAAGGGACTAGTCAACAGGGACCAGTCCAAAGGGACAAATCAACAGGGATCAATGAAAAGGGGGAAGCGCATCATGTAAGTCGTTGCGCGCCGCCACCGTGGGAACATAGGTGTTTATCAGCAGTCTCCGGCAATGTTCGGGAGAGTAACCTTGAAAAGTAGCTGAAACTCGGTAGTGGAAAGCATAGCTTGACCCGTTTCTTACCTATATGACAAGGTTAGGTTAGGTAAATTTAGGTTATGTTAGGTGAGCAGAGGTTAAGTCTTAAAATATTCCCTCTCTTATGTGTTCAAAGGCGATTCACTCTGAACAGTCAGCCAAAACTTTAAATATGTATTTATCATTACATAACGAATTAAAGCAAACTTAATTAATTATGATTGGCGTTTTTTGTTACTGTTCAATGTAGACAGAATATATGCATTAAATGATAGACTCAAGACAAAATGTTTTGATTGTTGACTTGCGTTATTGATAAATTGGTTTAATGTTAGGGGCAGTGCACACTTTCCATGTCGATAATTTATATAGGCTAGAAGGATGGTGTTGCAAACTTCTAATGTGTATTTCCAAATTTCATGCATAGTCTATTTCATAGAATTTTCCTGTAACTTAAAAGTTCATGCTGATTTTGTCTTTGTGTTTGACATTGCAACTACAATGGTTGATTGGATATTCTTTGTCAACTTTCAAATCATGTATTTCATGTCAGATATGTTGGAATTTTTGTTCATGTGTGAAGCTATCAAGTACCGATACCTAATTGGTTACACACAACTGTTTCATAATGAAAATCTGATGTCAGATATGTTGGAATTTTTGTTCATGTGTGAAGCTATCAAGTACCGATACCTAATTGGTTACACACAACTGTTTCATAATGAAAATCTTGATCTCTGATTCATAACTGTTTACGCTTGTCTGAACCAAGACTAACTGACTACTCACTGCTAAGGTTTAGAAATTACATTTACTCAAATCACATTCTGGTAAAAAAGATCATGACTACTATAAACTGCTACCACTCTTCCACCACTTTGTTAACACTTTTCTACCATTTGACTCTCACTTTTGCTCTTACTTTAAACTGCACATACTACAAACTATCATTTTTATTATCGAGTTAACTTTACTAGAGATTAGTTTATGCTCAACAGTCGACATGGAAGTATCAACGACTAGCTATGGTAAGCCATGTGCTTACTATAAAGGATATGCATATATTGTAAAACGAACTAATAAAAATGGAACTGTTATTTGGTGCTGTTCGAAACAACGACCTAAAAAGTGTCGAGGAATGATTAAAACAAAAGGCTCCAACATACTTATTTCAATCGATCATCATTGTAAATCTCAAAATAATACTCATTTAAATGGACAAAATACTCTAACCAAGGTAAAAAAGCAAGACCAAGAAAAAAATAGTGTGGCTCAAGATAGTGCTTTGTTTGTTAAAGAGCATTTATTATCTCCTGAAAAAGACATGTTAGGACAGTCGTTAACGTCTAAGAAACCTCTAACACTATCAAAGACAACACAAACTATGCCAAAGGTTGTTGCATTGCAAGATGAACAAAAAGGATTAGATAGTAATAGTGATGATGATTATATTGATGATAATTATATTGATGATGATAACCATGATGATGATGATGATTATGATGATGATGATGATGAGGATGATAATGGTTTACACCCAAAAAAATCATTTGTTAAATTTGTTTACTGGAACAATCCCAATAAGCTAATCCAGCGGCTTCAGTACTTGCATACCTGTAAACAGGCTGGTCATACTAAATATGAGGAAGAACTTTTGGATATAGAAAATGAGCTTCGTGATGCTAAAATTATAGTGTAATGAATCCATGTAACCGCTTAAACTATTTCTTAACAATACATGTAATATTTTCTACCACTTTGCTACCACTTTTCTAGTTTGCTACCACTTTTCTACCACTTTGCTACCACTTTTCTACTACTTTTCTACCACTTTTCTACCACTTTTCTAGTTTGCTACCACTTTTCTACCACTTTGCTACCACTTTGCTACCACTTTGCTACCACTTTTCTACCACTTTTCTACCACTTTGCTACCACTTTTCTACCACTGTGTTACCAATTGTCTACCACTTGTCTACCACTTTGCTACCACGTTTCTACCACTTTTCTATCACTTTTAACTGTACATATTAAATATAAAAGCCAACGCTAAATAATTCTATTACCAGAACAGAGATAACCTTTGTAGTGTGCAAATCATACTAACAGGTTAGTTACTACTATGGAACTTACTACAACTAACCGAGGTAAACAACGTGTACTCTATAAAGGCTACTTTTATAACTATAGACGACAAAATGTAAAAGGGATAATATTCTGGCGATGCTCAAAACAGAGGTCAACAAGATGTCGAGGCAATATGAAAAGTAGAAATGGTGTGGTTTTAAGTGTGAGTGATCATCAATGTAGTGCTCCAGACAAAACACTGATGGTGTTTGCAAAAAATCATCAGAATGCTAATAAGTTAGTACAAGAGAAAGATGTTGCTACTCAAAATAGTGCATTGATTGTTGAGCAACGTTTAACCCTGTTGTAAAAGTTATGTTGTATCCATCTTCCACGCCTCAAGAGTCATCAACATCACAGACTATGCAAGAGGTAGTGTTGTTGTTGTTTTAAGGGGCTGAACTACAAAGTCATCTGCCTTGTTATGCAAGTGGATCGAAAAGGACTAGATAGTAATAGACAAAAGAGAGTTGTAGTTTGTATATAACTATTGTACAAGTACTTACATTAAATAAATAAAAAAAGTGTATGGGAATTGTCTGTTTTTCTTAATTGCTATCCCTATGTCCCACTATTAATGCAATTGTTAACCATCAACAGTCTCTGACTATGTTCGCAAAGAGAGTGACCTTAAACAATACACTCTATCTATGGTTTGTGTACCGAGTACACAATAATACAGTGTGGTCAAGTCATGTTGAGGCAATAGTTATATCAGGTAAGGTATTCGAACCCTCGCTTTCTTGTACAGAAAATTTGAACTTAAGTTAAACACCATAACCACTCGGTCAACCTGACAGTTACTAATTTAATTATTTTTGTGGACTTGAGTGTTTATAAAACTTTTTCCAGTATACATTGACTAAACCACTTGTTTGTTTTGAAATATAGATTTTGTTTTGTTTGACCATAACATTGCAGTTATGAGTCTTGTGAACTGGGTGTTTAATATAGGGTTAAAGGCATTTTAAAATAATTTTAGAAAAGCTCTTAGGTATCGTGTCATGGGTTTTAGTAATGCATTACTGTTCGTTGACTAACATTTACCGTTACACAACATTATTTTGGTGAGCTCTACATGTTGTTGTTTGAGTCGTCAGTCTTTTGACTGGTTTGATGCAGATCTCCATGCCTCCCTGCCCCGAGCGAAACGTCTCATCTCTATATAACTACCACACCCTACATTCAAGGCTATCTGTTTAACATATTACAACCTTGGATCCCCCCTACAAGCTCTTGGGTTCAATTCCTAGATTTAACAAAAACTTTTAAAAGTGGTATGACAACTAAAACTAGTCTACTCAGTCTCGAGTGGTCCAAATAAGTAGAGAGGGTTTGATTCACACCTCAACCATAGAGCACCATGTTCTTTTTTTTTTATATAATGATAGCCATTTGTTCAATTTCACATTTCACACATTGCAATTTGTCAATTTTCCATTTGCATTTTTTAAAATGACAGTTTGATGTTTTTCAATTTCATGATATGGAAACATGGATTTTTCCATTTTCATATTTACACATTTGTCAATTTCCCATTTGCATATATTTTCTTAAATGTCCGTTTAAGGTTTTTAAATTTTGTCTATATGGAAACATGGATTTTCCAATTTGCTGTTTACAAATTTTTTATATATTTATTTTGTGTGTATGTTGAAAAACGATATTTCCAAAACAAGATTGTTATTTTTCATTTTATGATTTTGTAAATGATCTTAATGTGAGTGCTTGACCATGGCAATAATACAGTCTATCTATATGTTAGCGGAACCATAGAGGCTTATTACTACTGCAAGTAAGAATGTTTTACAAAAAACGACTATCTACCACTACATTTGAAAAACAAACGGATTGAAAAAAATCTATTTTCCATTCTTATATAAGTGCTAATTCTCCCTCTCCCCACCCTACCTCACCGTATTTTCTCTGGTCAAACAACCAATGCTACCCACACACACACACAAGCTTTCTATATATCTCTCTCTATATATATGTTTTCTCTTGTCCACGAGATAAAAATTATGGTTGCTGGATTGTATCCTGCACTGTTTATGCGACATACCTTTGCCAGTTCATAAAACCGTTAGGTATTTCTCTACACATAGCGATTTTACCACTGCTTTTGCTTGTTTGGCTTTCTTGCAGTCTGGTATGTGATAGGAAGCATTAACTGTACGTCAAACCCAGTCCACGTTTGTATTTGTAATCTAAGTAATAATTTGAAAAGAGACAAGTGTAATCAGTTTTAAACATTATCTCTGCTTTTATTTGATTGTTTATGACATGCATATTAACCAAAAATCAAACCCTAGTCTACCTTAGTGAAAGGCTAACAGTTTAACCACTGCGTCACCATACCCTTTTTTCTTAGTTTGATTCGTTCTAGGTCTTAGAGCTAGAAATCGAGTTAAGATCTCTAGTGAAAGAGGCACATGTGCTCACCACTATAGCACGTAATGTTTAGCTGGTAACATTAGACAACCGAAAATGATTGTATTTCTGTTAGCCAAGCATTTCTGTCATTTACCTACTGTGTGAGCTCTACCAGCAAGACAGTTTAGTTTAGAACAAGTGTGTGTGAGTGTGTGTATAGATTATTAGCCTCAGGTATTTAAAGCTTGTTGTGTGTAGCGACCATCTTGTCCCGGTAACCACTGAGCAAGTTTTAACAGTCAACCCATAATAACTGCATAGGATGGTTGTGTGTGGTTCATGTACTTGTGTGTGTGTGCATTAGCATCATGCACTAGCTTTACCTTACCCTCTATAGGTAGAGCGTTATACCTTTCCTTTCTGACATTACCAATGCCCACATTCAACCACAAGTTTTACACTTAAACCAATGGCTTGTTTTTGATTAAGTTTGGTTCGGTTTGGTTGGATTTGATTCAGCTTGGTTCAGTTTAGTTCAATGTAGTCACCATTTTGGATTTTAGCTATCCTATTTAACCAATCAATTAAAGATTGACTACTCTTATTTCTTGAATCGATTAATCAGATTTTGTATACACCATTTGTCATTTATTATCCCATACCTACAACCTATACTCTCTCTGTACTGCAGTTTGATCTGAAAACAAGTTCCAATGGTGAAAGATTTGTCAGTCACCATACATGTAGCCTACAATAATTCTTTCACTACCTAGCTATGTTTCATCACTCACTGTAAACATTTCACATGTCCATATCCGATTATAAGTTTATAAAATCTCAGGTCGATGACCTTGATGTATTGGGTAATTTTGGGTAAATTCATTAGCCATGGGAAAGGGTTGACCATTCTAAGTCCTATGACACCTCACATGTTGATATCCGATTATTAGTTTATAAAATCTCAGGTCAATGACCTTGCTGTTTTGAATTTTTGAGGTAAATTCATTGGTCATGGGAAAGGGTTAACCATTCGTAGTCCTATGACACCTCACTTGACCCTCTCTACTGATAAGTTTATAAAATCTTAGGTCAATGACCTTGCTGTTTTGGGTATTTTGGGTAAATTCGTTGGTCATGGAAAAGGGTTGGCCATCCTGAGTCTTGTGACACCTCACTTGTCCCTCTCTGATTATTAGTTGATACAATCTTAGGTTAATGACCTTGCTGTTTTTTTTTTTGGTAAATTCATTGGTCATGGGGAGGGGTTGGCCATTTTAAGTCCTATGACACCTCACTCGACCCTCTGTGATTATTAGTTAGCGAGATATTAACGAAAGTGCAGTTAGGCCCTTTTGACAAAAAATGAATAATACATTCAAAAACAGGGCGTCACCACAAGTCCAACGACCCCTCATACAAGTTCCTAGCTTTCTTAGTTCATAAGATATTAAAAAGCCGATGACCTATTAGTTTTTGGATCTTTGGTTAATTTGTAAAAAAAACGTATCTATAAATCATTATTCAAAAAGCCCGCCCTCTTACAAAAAACCCTATTGCGCATTCGTAAAACAAAAAACAAAAATGATAAATCATAGCGGCATTCAGTTGTATGCATGCACTTTATGTGGAACGAGTTTAATTTCATATTGGCATACAAATTCCCACATGTTGCACATGGAAAGCGACTTTTACCTAAAAATTATTATTTCAGCCCCTAGTAGGGGGTAGATTTTATTTTTGAGTGGAAATAAGTTATCCATAGGAAAGGGGTTGTCTGCCGGAGTAATTTGACTACTCGTACATGTCTCTAGCCTTATTCCCACCACTGCCAAAACAGGTTGTGACTTGTTAGCTCTTTTCGTGCACGTGCACATGTGAACACCTGTGTGTTAGATCATATTACAAATGAACTCGCATTTTCTCGCGTATGAATCAAAACAGGATGTGACTTGTTTCACAAGGAGAATGCTAATAATGACATCTCACACGTGTTCACATGTATTTCATCACTTTCCTTTCATATCGTTATTACATTATAGTAGTGGGGGATTAGTGAACAACGTCAATTCAACACACACAAATGTAGTTAGGCCCTTTGACATAATTTAAATAAATTCATGGGCTAGTCCGTAGGAACCAGGCCAAAGGGACCCGTCCAAAGGGATCAGTCCAAAGGGACAAGGACTTGTCCACAAGGACTCGACCACAAGGACCTGTCAACAAGGACCTGTCCACAAGGACCTGTCAACAAGGACTTGTCCACAAGGACTTGTCCACAAGGACTCGTCCACAATGACCCGGCAACAATGACCCCGCCAACAATGACCCGTCACCAATAACCCATCCACAGGGATCCTCTCCCCCACCCTCTTACAAAAGCCATGAGTGGGCATGCTAATTCATAGTGGCTTTCTACCAAACATATGCACTTTATGTGGAACAACGTTTAAATCCATATCGGCATTCCAACTCTCACATGTTGCAATTGGTAACAGAGATTCTCTAAAAAAATCAATTTCACCCTCTAGTAGGGGTAGGTTTTATTTTTGGGGTTGAAATATGTTGTCCATTGGAAAGGGGGTGTTAGCCCGAGTTCAATGACACCTCATTTGTCAAAATCCGACAACGGGTTCGGGAGTTATCGGGCTGCCGCCATCTTGTGTGGAGGGTGTGGAGGTGGAGGGATCTGAACCCGTACAAATACACTACTCGGGTGAGCCTGTACACAATCACTCTCTAGCCCTCACGCTTCATATTTGTCGCCACCGGTCTGATTTCATGGAATACCAGACTTGCGCACGTGATGACACCACCGTACTGACAGTACAGTCCTCGTCGAAGTATTGTGTGACGCGGAAGTACACGTTACATAGTAACAAACAGAATGCGATTATATTTGCCAATGACTGTACTTCAGCAGTAGTGTGAGATAGCTTTGTCAATCATCTGGCAGCAGGTGACAGCAACACAGGTACTGTAGTAACTCGCCTCCAGGCTTCCATTAAGATTTTTCACTCGTCTAAAACAAACGTCCGGCCTGTAACTGGGATGATTTTGTGTCAGGCAACTGACAGCTACAATACCAATTGTTACGGTGTGTAATTCTATTGCAAACAGGAAAATGTATTGCAAGCGATGTTATTAATGAGTGTATTTATAGAATGATCTGCAAGTGCAGGCAATTGAAAGAAGCTACATTGAGATTTCATTTAATAAAGTAATTCAAAGAGGTTTATACAGTTACTATTGAAACGAAAATATGCAGAATGAGTATTAAATTTGAAGTCTATGTTATTGGAGATTAAATAAGATGTGCTGAGAACTAGGGATTTTATGTGAGCTAGAATTTGTGTTAACTGGAATCCACATCATCGAATTTACCATTGCAATGCATTATGAAAGTAAAAGGAATCTGACAGGGCAATACCAAGTTCTTTTGAATGGATTTAGCAAAGAATAATGAAGGAAAATAAAGACCATAAGTTAAAGTCAGTTGTTGAATCAAAGTAAAATAGTGTCAGGATTACGAAGAGTTTGTTTACATGGATGTGACAATTTCCAAATTTTCATTAATGCTGTGAATTTTACCAGATATTTGTTAAAATGTTTTGATATAGAATATGACAAATTCAGAGAGAAGTAGCTTGTTTATGAGGAATAGACTCAAGAGAGTTGACTGTTATTTAGTTCTAGGAGATTTTATCATCAGTGGAAAGTTATGACACACTCCAATATTTTATTTCAATATCGGCATCGTGCATGTTTAATTAACGAGTAGAATAGTTTGAAATTTTTACCAATCATGCACATTAAAACGTAGGAAAAGGAGATTAAGTTGTAAACTTAACTTAAAACAATTCGTTTGTAAATTCATCCAAATAATCAGGAAGTTATTTCTTCCAGGGAAGTGACAGTTAATTAGTTGTCGCGTTTCAAACAATGAACTTTATTTCGGTGACAAGAAGAACACTCAGTTTTTATTTTGCATTTTCGATAAATCTCCTTTCTTAGATTTCAAATCGGATAGGAAATTCTAAGTCCAATTTTTAATCATCGTGACACAATGCTATGAACATTTGCGAGCACATTCATTCTAATTGGAGCATCTAGGGATTATCGAAGATTAAATTAGTACATTTTAATAAGGTAATAAATACAGATGTTTTCTGATCTTTCTATAGAACGCATTTGTTGATTGTAGAATATTACCTGGAAAAGCAGATTTACCCTGAGGAATTATTAAGATAACCCCACTTATCCAACCCATCCAAACAGTCCAACACGACCTGAGATTCCAAGATCTCGCTCCTACCGTACTAATCATTTATTTCCACAGAATAAATACTTTTTGTAATATAAGAGTAGTATTTTGTTGTCGCCGGTGCAGGATGGGCCAATATGGGTCACCATGCATCGTATCAAATTCGACGAAAGGTACTACGTAATGCTACTAACTACAAGCAGTTTTTTTGCCTACTGGCGTACGGGAAGATACACATAGTTTGCAATGGAAGGACAGGCCGAGGAAGAGACTGGTGTACTAATAAGGAAGTCTATTTCAAATAATTTTACGAATGTGACAACGACACTAATTTTTAATTTTTCAGTACGTCACATAATATTCTTTTAAGAACGGATTTTCTGGGATCATAGTTCAGCAATATAGAAACCCAAGCTTGAATCCAACCTCCGTAGATCCTGCCTTAGAACAGACTAAAAGCTGAGCACGTTTTAAGTATGTCACAGCTTAAATACGCCAGACAATCTCGTCAGTCTATCTGCGGACTCGGAAGATGGGTGGGAATGTCCTCACCGTCTACCCTTCTTGAAATGGTTTTCCATCCCCAAGCAAATGCTGGAAAGGCAACTTTTATAACTCCCCATTTTCTCCTCTAAGAAAGTGATGGTATGGTGACCCCCTAAGCATCCATGGTCGCTTCCTTTCAACCCCTTACCATATTTCATTCATTTCAATCGTCATTAACACCACCTATGGGTACGACAAAAGGATTATGATGAAGATAATTCTTGTATTAAGGTGCCTAACATCTCGGTTATCGGCCCCTAATGGTTCGGGTGAGAGTGAAAGATGAGATGAGAATGAAAACTATAACTAATACTAACTACAGACTTGTATACCAGAAGAAGAAATGGAAAACAAATAAAGGATAAGGCAAATAAAGGCCAGGAAGAAAAGAAATGACCTCAACCCTCAAAGAATGAGGATTGAGGGACTTGGAAGGAAGGAGAGTCATGAAATGCAGATAGGAAAGGGAAATAGGAGAGGGCTCGCTCCAAAGTCAGTGGAAAAAGTGATCTGGCAGTCAAAACAACTATCATGCAGAAACACCTCCCAAATATTAGATAAATTGGAATAAAAAGGTGGTCATAAACACTAGATTTTTTTGTTTTCAAGAAATAATCTATTGCAATGTTACATTTTTCTGTCGTTTTATCATGATCATAATAACAGATTTTAACGCTCATTTTACACTAATTTAATATGAATGGTTTATAAAAATGTAATTGTTGCTATATACACTCGGATACTATCAATCGTCTATTTCCCACATTTGTTAACCTAATTACATGAATCTTTTACAAAAACAATGAAATATTATTGGTATATTTATAAACTAGAGATTTTCTCAAACTGGAAGAAATGCCCTACATAAAGGAATAAAAATTTAAAAAATATGAAATTTGATAAAAATTGCACCTTAAAAGAACTATACGGTATATGGTATGATAGAAGATTTTCCATTAGGTACTAAAAGTAGAAGTAAAGTTATTTCACTTGAATTTATGTAATTACAATTATTATATCCATATGCTTCTAAAGAAATATCTTACATTTGTTTCATATCATCAAGTATTTTGTTACCTTTATGTTTATGGTCGTATGCATGTACTTGTAATGCTCAGGTTTGGGAAGGACACGGTCACAGTCATATAAGTTAGAACCATCCTAGCAATTGCGTCAAGTCAATGTGAAAAATCGCAGAAGACCACTAGGAGCGTGCTGCGGTTGTCAAAACCAGCTCACCTCTGTAGCCTTCATGAGTGGATCTCAGACCAGAATACAGTAGACATTTGGCCAAACGTAGATCAAATCGCATACCATAGAGATCCTGTAAGCCCTCACATGAAGACCCAAAGTCTACAGTGGCAAACAAACACAACATAACTACTGTATACCTCAAGATGCATACCCCATTAGTTCGGTGGTCAGAGCAACAGCATACAAAGCCGAAGGTCGCTACGTCAGTGCATTATTTCTCCACCATTCATATCAATGACTTATGCATCCTTCACATTACACAACCTAACAGCCAAACGCTTCCACTTGTCAATAAGGTTGTCAAAATACCATTCTGGAATCCCTAATATCATTTGGTGACAAGGAGATGAAGAACAGGCCAGGTATTGTAAGAAAACATAAAGAAGAAACCGATAAGGAGCTTACTTCCTTGAAATCCAAAGATGCTGTTTCCATTTTGATGCAAGGAACAAACTCTGGTGTGGGACATTCTTCAGTATCATCCTGTGGAGAAATGATTTATGAATTAATGTATATTTGCATAGCTGGAGTTACATCTTAAACATGACTTGCAAACTCTTGCTGCAGGCATCAAAAAATAAAGGAAACATTTGGATCCAATATCCTTTAATTTACCCCAACCACTATGCAACATAAGATACCTAAATCAGTAGTTTATTTATGTACAGAATAGAAGTTATTTTTTCAAAGTTCACAAAATGAATTGTGTTTCATTTGGTACCTTCAACATTTTATTATTCAGTTGATAGGTTATAAAATGAAAAACTAATTGGAAAACAAGAGAATTTGTCAACATAACCCAACATCTAAGGACACTTCATTTTTCGAATAATATACCCTAAAAACAACATAACAGAATCAACCTAATTAAAACAAGGAACGTACACAAGACGAGATATTTAGCAACATGAACCAGGAACAACATAAATTAAATAATAACAAATATCAACAATCCAAAATTGAGTTATAGACTTAACGAACAAATTTAATAGACTTTGAACTAAGAATACTTCTCAACCAGTGGCGTAGGAAGGACTTCCAACTGGCAGGGTTTCATAATTATAGTTGGGTAGAATAAGGAAGGATATGGGAACGTTTATGGCATTTGTAGACTTGGAAAAGGCTTTTGATAACGTTGATTGGAGTAAGTTGTATGACATTTTGAAGACGATTGATACAAAGTGCAGGGAAATGAGGGTGCTCTACAATCTATAGAGAAATCAGACAGCAGTTATTCGAGCCGAAGGACATGAGAGAGAAGCTGGTATTCAGAAAGGTGTAAGGCAAGGTTGCAACTTATCACCAATACTTTTCAATCTATACAGTATATTGAACAAGCAATGAAAGAAATTGGAGAAAAATTCGAAGTAGGAGTCAAGATTCAAGGAGAAATAATTTCAACCCTGAGATTTGCTGATGACATCATCATCTTAACCGACACACCAGAGGAGTTAAATTGTATGGATTCTGTCTTGAGGAAAAAATTCATGACGAAAATTAATAAATGTAAAACAAAAATATTGGAATGCAGTCGAAAGAAATCAGAAACCCCGATGGATGTCGAATTGGCAGGTGAAAAGCTAAAGGGAGTAGGTGACTTCTGTTACTTGGGAAGCAAAATAACCAGTGATAGACGAAGCAAAGAGGATTTAAAAAGTAGGTAAGCACAGGCAAGGAAAGCATTTCTACAGAAAAGGAATCTGTTGACATAGAATATAGATTTAGGTCTTAGGAAGTCATTTTTGAAAGCCTTTGTCTGGAGTGTGGCGCTCTATGGAAGTGAAACTTGGACTATTGGTGCAGCAGAAAAGAAGAGAATTGAAGCGTTTGAAATGTGGTGTTACAGGAGAATGATGAAGATCAGATGGGTAGATAGGGTTACACATGAAGAGGTATGAAGACGAGTGGGAGAGAAGAGATGCTTCTGGCAACTGCTAATGAAGAGAAGAGATAGGCTGGTAGGACACATACTAAGACACCCAGGAATAGCAAACTTAGTTATGGAAGGAAGGGTTGAGGACAAGAACTATAGGGGAGACCAAGTTTAGAATATGTTAAACAGATTGCCTCGAATGGAGGATGTGGTACCTATGTAGAGATGAAACGATTAGCTCAGGACAGGGAATCATGGAGAACTGCATCAAACCAGTCGAAAGACTGAAGACTCAAACAACAACAACAACAACAACAACATTGTGTACACTGTTAAAGGGACAGATAATCATGCTCTTCCGCCCCTTGAAATGACAGTCGTCATCATCATCGTACATTATTATTAAAATTATATTTCAACTAATATTCTTAAAACAATAATTAAATAAACATTATCTTTGCATGAAAACTATTTTAGGCCTCATGATTTTTTCAGCGCATTAAAGAAAACCTAAAAAAAAACATGGAAAACAGTAACTAAATATTAAAACTGAATTGATGCGGTGTCCATACGTGACTGCTTATAATATTGATACGATGCGCCCCATGTTCTTACTGCCATTAGGTTACTGTTGACTCTCACAATCTGCATCATTGATAGGAATAAATTGCAGAAACTCCTCATGCACCGAATTATCTATAACTAGAAAAGGGGTGCCAACATAACGATTAGGTCATTGGAATTGTGACTTCCATATAATTTTTGGTGAGGTATTATAATCTGTGTTCTTTTTTTAATGAAGTTAAATTACGATGGGTCCATTAAGTTAGTGATATTTCAAATGTTGTTCATGGCCGTTACTAAAATTATGGTATAATTAACGAAACGGAAGGAAGATTTGTTCGTACACACAGCAGAGGATCAGTCACACATTTTGAAACATTTATTTCTCGAGCTTACAGTGATGTGGTTGTGTGACTAGCAACAGCCTTATGACGTCAATTATACCGTTATGAATGTTGTATTTATGATTGGATACTGTAGGAATAAATACTTTTTTCTGTTATTTCCATTCAACGAGGCAATTTGAAATTTTAGATTTGAACTGGGCGTCGTGTAAGGCAAGTATGAAATATTAGAGATCTGGTTTCTGAAAGCCTATTATGCTGATTTCTAAGGACGCGTTAATACTGTATGTATACTAATTCAGTCTTGCGGACAGGTTTGTTACGTACTTAAGTGTCAGCTAGAATGACATTGATGGTCAGATTTTGCCCGCGTGTCCTAGTGTAATGTGTGTACTAGGGAATAGTGAAACCTTCATTTCACTGCCCTACAAGCTGTCATTGTGCTACTGCCTAATGAATCCCAATCTAATCTGTCAATTCTTAATGATTGATACCGTATTCAAAAGTGCTCCACATTATGCCCTAACCCTGATCGAATAGTTTTATCGTTATTAACAAAATAACTTGTTATAGTGTTATATTCAGATTACCAGTACAGTACCTACAGTGTCACATTTGGGAGACTCAAACTCGTACTGCCCTGATCGGCCTATGGCGTAAGTACGTATTATCAGTTGGGATTGTAACAATATAATAACCAAATGAGATAGGTATGTTTGAGCCCCCCAAATGTGCACTGTAATCTGAAGGTAAGAGTGGACTTTACCTGAACCGAAGTACGGGATTCTTAAACTACCGTACTGAAATTGGCCAAAATACCTGTAGTAATGGTATCTGGAGATGATATAGTAATATATGTTTACTCCTCCGCTGTTTGTAACCCGCCCATCCATCTCAAATAGGATCACGACTTATATACCGTAGATGAAATTCCAGCTGACTCCGCCATTTTTAGCATCATGTACAATATTGCCAACCCCACGCATTCGGTACTATATCGCATCCGGCAGACCATTGATTCGCGCCTTGATCAATAATTGTTAGGTAGCGTGGCCCTGGGGACCGCGTTAGCTGATATAAACACCCCTGGTTTTTGGCACGCATCAATAATCTTTATCCAGGACAATGGTTTTGCCAATTTTGTCTTTCTTCACATAATTACAAAGTTACGTGTGTCGTGTGGTGTATTTTGTATCGGACATATTGGCAACGCAATATGACGTCAATGTGTCGGCCACAATCATCTGCCGTCGCTAAACAAGCTACAATTAAAACCCTTCACTTAAGCAATATTAGTGATATTTGACAGTATTTTCAATTCCTAATGACTCCCAGAAAGGTATGTGAATGATATATGTTCAATAATCTACCACATTCTGGTTTGGTTTGGTTCCGGTTCTGGTAAACTCCACAATTAATATCAGGGCTTATACAAGATTATGTACTAAGATCGTTATCGTGTCCTTTACGATAGCTTCTGATAGGGATTACAAGGAAATGGGAGTGGGGCATGATTCCAGGAATTTTGGAAAATTTAATGCCAGTTTATTCAGTATGGCAGTAAATGGATGTACCACCAGGGATACGAGGATTAAATGGTTTATAATTTAATCCTGAAGCAAAATCGAAAAAGCCAGTAGGCAGCATCCCGATACCTTCACTCTTATGGGACTCACTTGCGCAGCCGCATAACGAACGTGACAGGTTCCTCATGACATACCGGTACCGGTATAGTGTTTCCTACTGTCATTATTGAGACTTATTGAGAATAACAATGTATAGGGAACTTTAATCGTTAATTGCACGACCCTTGAAACTTTCACCTGACTAAAACTGCAGAGCATAAAACTTCATATCACTTGGTAAACATCAATGACCCATAGATGTCTTGTATTTAGCTGTCATACTACTTATTGTCTGAAGTTAAAAATATGGCTATTGTTTTGTGTTGAGCTTTTGAATAACTTACTCATATTGTGTCAATATTAGCCAAAATAATTTCTTTAGTTTTCCAAAAGGGCCTACAACATACAATAATGTGCATTTTTGAAATATATATACATATGCTAGAGTCGATCTTATCAGGAAGTATATTCTACCTCTACGCCAAAGATACCTTTTGCAGGTTTAAAGCGTTTTTCTTCTTTTCATAACCAGTTTAAGGCACGTTTGATCCACCTTTTAATCATGCTTGCCTTCTTCATCTGCTCTTAACTGGTTTAAAGATATTCAAAATGTGCATTGAAACTCAGATTACAAATTCTAGGCATACGAAGGAGATTGCTTTCTTTGAGAAGGATTAAGAGTATTCGGAGGTGCTCCATGTACTCGTAGGCCTATCTCTTGGAACAATTTCTCATGTATGAATTGCATTCGAAATATGTTTAAAAAACTACTGGTACCGGTATCTTATTCCTTCGAACTGCTTTTTGAAACTTAGTCAAATATCTGTGTAATTTTGCTTTTGTAATATATGCACAAGCCAATTATGTATATTGTGTCTGCAAAGCTAAGTAATTTTTCAATCCCCATTTGCTCCCCTGGAAATAGATTAAATCATAAATTCTCCAAGCATGTGTCTTTTCAGTTTTATCAAAGGGCACTTGAGTGCTGTGTTTAAGTCAGGTCTTGTGATTCTCACTCAAGCTGTTTGGGATAAACCCATTATTTGATCTATTTTCACCCCATAGGAATATAATTTCTCATCACTCGCTTATCAACAGGATGGAGCCTCCACATTTGTGTACAGAGCTCCAAGGGGAAGACCATTAGAGTTATGATTAAAAATGTGAACTTCCCTGGAGATTTTATGTCTATCTGCTGAGCTTCAATTCGTGATAGAATTAACCGTTTACCTGTTATTTATAGTTCTAGTAGATAAGGCATGAAGTTTGGTCAAAAACTACATATTATAATTGGCTGCTATTTATAAAAGAATGACTATTTCAGATTCTGAATAGGTGTCTCTTCTGTTAGCCAACTACAAAAACTCTATGCGCACAAAATTGCAGTTGGTTAATTTAAGTGGTTTTTGCATGAATGAAATACTGACCAATTTCGAGTTTAATGTTTGTATGATGAGACTGGTGTAGAAATATGGACTTTCATTGATGGTTTAAACCACACCCGGGTGACTGGAGTGGGACTTCGATGATGATGATGATGATGATTGATGGTTCATTGCACTTCCTATGTTTTAGTTTCCTGAATATTATGGAGGAACAGCCATTTATCAAAAGTGAGCCAGAATGGCTGTTACAAACAGATCAGTTTGCTAACATTGTGAGTTGAATTTTCACATATTGTGTAACCTTGCAATCTCAGTGATGTAGTGACTTAGCCCTAGGAATATTAACAGGACAGGGGGAGGGTGCATTGTTCTTCCTCTATTGCTTTCAATATTTGAGATAACGTCTTGTAAATACTATTTATTGTTACTAAGAATGACTCTTAATGATGTATTTGGATTTCAATTTTTACTCTCTTAAGGTGGTAGAGAGTCATTCAAACACAAGTGGGCATGAAATAACCCCCTCCGTCGATAACATAAGTAAAACTGGTTCATTTCGTATTGACTGGTTCTTCATCATTTGACTAGGTAAAGAATTAGAATGATATTGCTTTCATTGTTGAAATATTTTTGCAGTTGATTTTGAAAGGGGGATGTAACTTCTGATAACGATGTTTTAATAAATGCTTGTGTTGTTGAGCACCACATATATTCCAAATCATGTATTAAATTGGAGGGCACTAAGTTAGTTATTGTTGTTTTATGGGACGGAACGACGAGGTGATCTGCCCCTAGGTGGGCACTAAGAACCCTCCGTTGGCTAACTTTGTAATAACTACATTGTTTGGTATTTCTAGGGTTATTAATTACTTAAACACAAAATATTACTAAACAAATTGCTGGCGTTTTGCCCCAGTCAGTTGGTATGGTACACCTCACCAAGACGCGTAGCTAGTGCACACTATGAAGGTCATTGCAAGACGTTTCGATACATGTGTAACTACGTCACGAACAATGCCAGCGCACTACGGGAGTCCAAGGTCCCTTTCCTATAGCAATAAACATCTTACCTTGGCATGACTATAGAATCTAATGTTCTTTCGAGAACATTTGATTCTATCTTTATTATCTACTACCAAATAGTGCACTAACCCGGATCTGGTAATTTTTACATTTTAGTATTACATTCAATATAGAGCTCGCACATTATGTCTATATATTTCAAATAGAATGAAGGATTTATTAAATTAAAATATCCATTTCCTTCTATACCTGTGAACACAAAAATAGACATACAAAATGCATTATACTTCACAGGAAACAAATGAGCAGTTACCCAGTGATAACTTGTTGGATGAGGCTGGTGACATCCTTAAAGAAGAAAGCATAGCTGTCAAAGAGGATCAACAAATACAGGTGATAACACAATCTTCATTTTCTGTCTTGTATTATTATTATTATTACAATAATTATTCCTGGAATGTTTCCCTTCTTGGTCTCGGTGAGATATTTACTGGATTACTGGCTCATAATGATTGTTGGAAAGTTTTCCATTTTTAGCACAACAGATGCGTTTTAAAACGAAAACCAACATGGATATTTCAGCTGTTTTTGTCAGAAATGAGGAGTTTTTCCTTTCTTGGTCTCACCGGTTGAATTATTATTACTATTTTTATTGTTATAAATATTTTTATTTTATTTTCTCCATTCCAAGCGCACATTGAAAATTCTAAATATGTACGATGGCATGATGAATTGATATTCCCCGTGTTCTTCCAAAAAATCTCTTCATCAATTTGCTGTGTTTGTATCTTCCCTATGAGTTATCTTCTTGGATTCCTCTAAATTGTGTGATTATTAACTAATTAATATTGTAGCTTTCAGTCGGTGGACACAAAGATCATTCCAATTACTGGAATATGTGAAAAAACCTGAAATAAATTACATGTGATTAAGATGTATGTATATTGTTAAGGACTCTTGAGTTCTCTGCGATAAAAAGATGCCTCTGCATTTAAAGGCAAAGGTCTGTAAGTCTGTGGTACGCCCAGCAGCAATCTAAGGGACTGAATGTCGCCCAATGACCAAAAGTTTCCTCGATCGCCGCATGCCCGCCAGCATATCTCTGTCTTCTTCTATCACACTCCCTTCCCTTGCCTGAAGCACAGCAGTGGCTTGCTGCCTGGCTCAGCAAATACGGCGATTTCATAGATTTGAATCGCGCCCGAAAATAACAAAGTAACCTCATTTCCTCCGCCAATCCGATTGCGGCATCGTCTTTTACATAACACGCAGAGCGTCCCTGATTTTTTGTCGGTATAATTAAGATACACCCTGTATAGGCTACTATGAGTGTAAGAATTGTTCAGCATGAAAAGCTCTACAAAATGGTCCCCGACAGCATATCTCTTATCTTAAATAAATCACCCACTCTAAATGTTCTTACGTTTTCATTTCTTCTAAGAATCTCCATTCAGTTGAAATTTAAATTACTGTAGACTACTAGTTTCGGAGTGAGCTAAAGAGTGAGCCTATCACCCCAGCTTCGGCCAGCATTAAGCTGTTGAGTCGTGTCGAGTTAAGACTTCGGAGTTTCGCTGTTCACCTCGGCTTTTCTGAATTGCGTCTGGGACCTGCCGTCCGTGCGCCTTTTTAACTTACGCTGGGTTAACTGTTAAATATACCGGGTTGCTAGTTATAGATAATTCGGTGCATGAGGAGTTTCTGCAATTTATTCCTATCAATGATGCAGATTGTGAGAGTCAACAGTAACCTAATGGCAGTAAGAACATGGGGCGCATCGTATCAATATTATAAGCAGTCACGTATGGACACCGCATCAATTCAGTTTTAATATTTAGTTACTGTTTTCCATGTTTTTTTTAAGGTTTTCTTTAATGCGCTGAAAAAATCATGAGGCCTAAAATAGTTTTCATGCAAAGATAATGTTTATTTAATTATTGTTTTAAGAATATTAGTTGAAATATAATTTTAATAATAATGTACGATGATGATGACGACTGTCATTTCAAGGGGCGGAAGAGCATGATTATCTGTCCCTTTAACAGTGTACACAATGTTGTTGTTGTTGTTGTTGTTTGAGTCTTCAGTCTTTCGACTGGTTTGATGCAGTTCTCCATGATTCCCTGTCCTGAGCTAATCGTTTCATCTCTACATAGGTACCACATCCTCCATTCGAGGCAATCTGTTTAACATATTCTAAACTTGGTCTCCCCTATAGTTCTTGTCCTCAACCCTTCCTTCCATAACTAAGTTTGCTATTCCTGGGTGTCTTAGTATGTGTCCTACCAGCCTATCTCTTCTCTTCATTAGCAGTTGCCAGAAGCATCTCTTCTCTCCCACTCGTCTTCATACCTCTTCATGTGTAACCCTATCTACCCATCTGATCTTCATCATTCTCCTGTAACACCACATTTCAAACGCTTCAATTCTCTTCTTTTCTGCTGCACCAATAGTCCAAGTTTCACTTCCATAGAGCGCCACACTCCAGACAAAGGCTTTCAAAAATGACTTCCTAAGACCTAAATCTATATTCTATGTCAACAGATTCCTTTTCTGTAGAAATGCTTTCCTTGCCTGTGCTTACCTACTTTTTAAATCCTCTTTGCTTCGTCTATCACTGGTTATTTTGCTTCCCAAGTAACAGAAGTCACCTACTCCCTTTAGCTTTTCACCTGCCAATTCGACATCCATCGGGGTTTCTGATTTCTTTCGACTGCATTCCAATATTTTTGTTTTACATTTATTAATTTTCGTCATGAATTTTTTCCTCAAGACAGAATCCATACAATTTAACTCCTCTGGTGTGTCGGTTAAGATGATGATGTCATCAGCAAATCTCAGGGTTGAAATTATTTCTCCTTGAATCTTGACTCCTACTTCGAATTTTTCTCCAATTTCTTTCATTGCTTGTTCAATATACTGTATAGATTGAAAAGTATTGGTGATAAGTTGCAACCTTGCCTTACACCTTTCTGAATACCAGCTTCTCTCTCATGTCCTTCGGCTCGAATAACTGCTGTCTGATTTCTCTATAGATTGTAGAGCACCCTCATTTCCCTGCACTTTGTATCAATCGTCTTCAAAATGTCATACAACTTACTCCAATCAACGTTATCAAAAGCCTTTTCCAAGTCTACAAATGCCATAAACGTTCCCATATCCTTCCTTATTCTACCCAACTATAATTATGAAACCCTGCCAGTTGGAAGTCCTTCCTACGCCACTGGTTGAGAAGTATTCTTAGTTCAAAGTCTATTAAATTTGTTCGTTAAGTCTATAACTCAATTTTGGATTGTTGATATTTGTTATTATTTAATTTATGTTGTTCCTGGTTCATGTTGCTAAATATCTCGTCTTGTGTACGTTCCTTGTTTTAATTAGGTTGATTCTGTTATGTTGTTTTTAGGGTATATTATTCGAAAAATGAAGTGTCCTTAGATGTTGGGTTATGTTGACAAATTCTCTTGTTTTCCAATTAGTTTTTCATTTTATAACCTATCAACTGAATAATAAAATGTTGAAGGTACCAAATGAAACACAATTCATTTTGTGAACTTTGAAAAAATAACTTCTATTCTGTACATAAATAAACTACTGATTTAGGTATCTTATGTTGCATAGTGGTTGGGGTAAATTAAAGGATATTGGATCCAAATGTTTCCTTTATTTTTTGATGCCTGCAGCAAGAGTTTGCAAGTCATGTTTAAGATGTAACTCCAGCTATGCAAATATACATTAATTCATAAATCATTTCTCCACAGGATGATACTGAAGAATGTCCCACACCAGAGTTTGTTCCTTGCATCAAAATGGAAACAGCATCTTTGGATTTCAAGGAAGTAAGCTCCTTATCGGTTTCTTCTTTATGTTTTCTTACAATACCTGGCCTGTTCTTCATCTCCTTGTCACCAAATGATATTAGGGATTCCAGAATGGTATTTTGACAACCTTATTGACAAGTGGAAGCGTTTGGCTGTTAGGTTGTGTAATGTGAAGGATGCATAAGTCATTGATATGAATGGTGGAGAAATAATGCACTGACGTAGCGACCTTCGGCTTTGTATGCTGTTGCTCTGACCACCGAACTAATGGGGTATGCATCTTGAGGTATACAGTAGTTATGTTGTGTTTGTTTGCCACTGTAGACTTTGGGTCTTCATGTGAGGGCTTACAGGATCTCTATGGTATGCGATTTGATCTACGTTTGGCCAAATGTCTACTGTATTCTGGTCTGAGATCCACTCATGAAGGCTACAGAGGTGAGCTGGTTTTGACAACCGCAGCACGCTCCTAGTGGTCTTCTGCGATTTTTCACTTTGACTTGACGCAATTGCTAGGATGGTTCTAACTTATATGACTGTGACCGTGTCCTTCCCAAACCTGAGCATTACAAGTACATGCATACGACCATAAACATAAAGGTAACAAAATACTTGATGATATGAAACAAATGTAAGATATTTCTTTAGAAGCATTGGATATAATAATTGTAATTACATAAATTCAAGTGAAATAACTTTACTTCTACTTTTAGTACCTAATGGAAAATCTTCTATCATACCATATACCGTATAGTTCTTTTAAGGTGCAATTTTTATCAAATTTCATATTTTTTAAATTTTTATTCCTTTATGTAGGGCATTTCTTCCAGTTTGAGAAAATCTCTAGTTTATAAATATACCAATAATATTTCATTGTTTTTGTAAAAGATTCATGTAATTAGGTTAACAAATGTGGGAAATAGACGATTGATAGTATCCGAGTGTATATAGCAACAATTACATTTTTATAAACCATTCATATTAAATTAGTGTAAAATGAGCGTTAAAATCTGTTATTATGATCATGATAAAACGACAGAAAAATGTAACATTGCAATAGATTATTTCTTGAAAACAAAAAAATCTAGTGTTTATGACCACCTTTTTATTCCAATTTATCTAATATTTGGGAGGTGTTTCTGCATGATAGTTGTTTTGACTGCCAGATCACTTTTTCCACTGACTTTGGAGCGAGCCCTCTCCTATTTCCCTTTCCTATCTGCATTTCATGACTCTCCTTCCTTCCAAGTCCCTCAATCCTCATTCTTTGAGGGTTGAGGTCATTTCTTTTCTTCCTGGCCTTTATTTGCCTTATCCTTTATTTGTTTTCCATTTCTTCTTCTGGTATACAAGTCTGTAGTTAGTATTAGTTATAGTTTTCATTCTCATCTCATCTTTCACTCTCACCCGAACCATTAGGGGCCGATAACCGAGATGTTAGGCACCTTAATACAAGAATTATCTTCATCATAATCCTTTTGTCGTACCCATAGGTGGTGTTAATGACGATTGAAATGAATGAAATATGGTAAGGGGTTGAAAGGAAGCGACCATGGATGCTTAGGGGGTCACCATACCATCACTTTCTTAGAGGAGAAAATGGGGAGTTATAAAAGTTGCCTTTCCAGCATTTGCTTGGGGATGGAAAACCATTTCAAGAAGGGTAGACGGTGAGGACATTCCCACCCATCTTCCGAGTCCGCAGATAGACTGACGAGATTGTCTGGCGTATTTAAGCTGTGACATACTTAAAACGTGCTCAGCTTTTAGTCTGTTCTAAGGCAGGATCTACGGAGGTTGGATTCAAGCTTGGGTTTCTATATTGCTGAACTATGATCCCAGAAAATCCGTTCTTAAAAGAATATTATGTGACGTACTGAAAAATTAAAAATTAGTGTCGTTGTCACATTCGTAAAATTATTTGAAATAGACTTCCTTATTAGTACACCAGTCTCTTCCTCGGCCTGTCCTTCCATTGCAAACTATGTGTATCTTCCCGTACGCCAGTAGGCAAAAAAACTGCTTGTAGTTAGTAGCATTACGTAGTACCTTTCGTCGAATTTGATACGATGCATGGTGACCCATATTGGCCCATCCTGCACCGGCGACAACAAAATACTACTCTTATATTACAAAAAGTATTTATTCTGTGGAAATAAATGATTAGTACGGTAGGAGCGAGATCTTGGAATCTCAGGTCGTGTTGGACTGTTTGGATGGGTTGGATAAGTGGGGTTATCTTAATAATTCCTCAGGGTAAATCTGCTTTTCCAGGTAATATTCTACAATCAACAAATGCGTTCTATAGAAAGATCAGAAAACATCTGTATTTATTACCTTATTAAAATGTACTAATTTAATCTTCGATAATCCCTAGATGCTCCAATTAGAATGAATGTGCTCGCAAATGTTCATAGCATTGTGTCACGATGATTAAAAATTGGACTTAGAATTTCCTATCCGATTTGAAATCTAAGAAAGGAGATTTATCGAAAATGCAAAATAAAAACTGAGTGTTCTTCTTGTCACCGAAATAAAGTTCATTGTTTGAAACGCGACAACTAATTAACTGTCACTTCCCTGGAAGAAATAACTTCCTGATTATTTGGATGAATTTACAAACGAATTGTTTTAAGTTAAGTTTACAACTTAATCTCCTTTTCCTACGTTTTAATGTGCATGATTGGTAAAAATTTCAAACTATTCTACTCGTTAATTAAACATGCACGATGCCGATATTGAAATAAAATATTGGAGTGTGTCATAACTTTCCACTGATGATAAAATCTCCTAGAACTAAATAACAGTCAACTCTCTTGAGTCTATTCCTCATAAACAAGCTACTTCTCTCTGAATTTGTCATATTCTATATCAAAACATTTTAACAAATATCTGGTAAAATTCACAGCATTAATGAAAATTTGGAAATTGTCACATCCATGTA
The DNA here is from genome assembly GCA_946902985.2 of Meconema thalassinum. Lineage (NCBI taxonomy): Eukaryota > Metazoa > Arthropoda > Insecta > Orthoptera > Tettigoniidae > Meconema > Meconema thalassinum. Next base: position 70,934,818 of record OX336393.1, on the reverse strand, counting down.
AACAAACTCTTCGTAATCCTGACACTATTTTACTTTGATTCAACAACTGACTTTAACTTATGGTCTTTATTTTCCTTCATTATTCTTTGCTAAATCCATTCAAAAGAACTTGGTATTGCCCTGTCAGATTCCTTTTACTTTCATAATGCATTGCAATGGTAAATTCGATGATGTGGATTCCAGTTAACACAAATTCTAGCTCACATAAAATCCCTAGTTCTCAGCACATCTTATTTAATCTCCAATAACATAGACTTCAAATTTAATACTCATTCTGCATATTTTCGTTTCAATAGTAACTGTATAAACCTCTTTGAATTACTTTATTAAATGAAATCTCAATGTAGCTTCTTTCAATTGCCTGCACTTGCAGATCATTCTATAAATACACTCATTAATAACATCGCTTGCAATACATTTTCCTGTTTGCAATAGAATTACACACCGTAACAATTGGTATTGTAGCTGTCAGTTGCCTGACACAAAATCATCCCAGTTACAGGCCGGACGTTTGTTTTAGACGAGTGAAAAATCTTAATGGAAGCCTGGAGGCGAGTTACTACAGTACCTGTGTTGCTGTCACCTGCTGCCAGATGATTGACAAAGCTATCTCACACTACTGCTGAAGTACAGTCATTGGCAAATATAATCGCATTCTGTTTGTTACTATGTAACGTGTACTTCCGCGTCACACAATACTTCGACGAGGACTGTACTGTCAGTACGGTGGTGTCATCACGTGCGCAAGTCTGGTATTCCATGAAATCAGACCGGTGGCGACAAATATGAAGCGTGAGGGCTAGAGAGTGATTGTGTACAGGCTCACCCGAGTAGTGTATTTGTACGGGTTCAGATCCCTCCACCTCCACACCCTCCACACAAGATGGCGGCAGCCCGATAAATCCCGAACCCGTTGTCGGATTTTGACAAATGAGGTGTCATTGAACTCGGGCTAACACCCCCTTTCCAATGGACAACATATTTCAACCCCAAAAATAAAACCTACCCCTACTAGAGGGTGAAATTGATTTTTTTAGAGAATCTCTGTTACCAATTGCAACATGTGAGAGTTGGAATGCCGATATGGATTTAAACGTTGTTCCACATAAAGTGCATATGTTTGGTAGAAAGCCACTATGAATTAGCATGCCCACTCATGGCTTTTGTAAGAGGGTGGGGGAGAGGATCCCCGTGGATGGGTTATTGTTGACGGGTCATTGTTGGCGGGGTCATTGTTGCCGGGTCATTGTGGACGAGTCCTTGTGGACAAGTCCTTGTGGACAGGTCCTTGTGGACAAGTCCTTGTTGACAGGTCCTTGTGGACAGGTCCTTGTTGACAGGTCCTTGTGGTCGAGTCCTTGTGGACAAGTCCTTGTCCCTTTGGACTGATCCCTTTGGACGGGTCCCTTTGGCCTGGTTCCTACGGACTAGCCCATGAATTTATTTAAATTATGTCAAAGGGCCTAACTACATTTGTGTGTGTTGAATTGACGTTGTTCACTAATCCCCCACTACTATAATGTAATAACGATATGAAAGGAAAGTGATGAAATACATGTGAACACGTGTGAGATGTCATTATTAGCATTCTCCTTGTAAAACAAGTCACATCCTGTTTTGATTCATACGCGAGAAAATGCGAGTTCATTTGTAATATGATCTAACACACAGGTGTTCACATGTGCACGTGCACGAAAAGAGCTAACAAGTCACAACCTGTTTTGGCAGTGGTGGGAATAAGGCTAGAGACATGTACGAGTAGTCAAATTACTCCGGCAGACAACCCCTTTCCTATGGATAACTTATTTCCACTCAAAAATAAAATCTACCCCCTACTAGGGGCTGAAATAATAATTTTTAGGTAAAAGTCGCTTTCCATGTGCAACATGTGGGAATTTGTATGCCAATATGAAATTAAACTCGTTCCACATAAAGTGCATGCATACAACTGAATGCCGCTATGATTTATCATTTTTGTTTTTTGTTTTACGAATGCGCAATAGGGTTTTTTGTAAGAGGGCGGGCTTTTTGAATAATGATTTATAGATACGTTTTTTTTACAAATTAACCAAAGATCCAAAAACTAATAGGTCATCGGCTTTTTAATATCTTATGAACTAAGAAAGCTAGGAACTTGTATGAGGGGTCGTTGGACTTGTGGTGACGCCCTGTTTTTGAATGTATTATTCATTTTTTGTCAAAAGGGCCTAACTGCACTTTCGTTAATATCTCGCTAACTAATAATCACAGAGGGTCGAGTGAGGTGTCATAGGACTTAAAATGGCCAACCCCTCCCCATGACCAATGAATTTACCAAAAAAAAACAGCAAGGTCATTAACCTAAGATTGTATCAACTAATAATCAGAGAGGGACAAGTGAGGTGTCACAAGACTCAGGATGGCCAACCCTTTCCATGACCAACGAATTTACCCAAAATACCCAAAACAGCAAGGTCATTGACCTAAGATTTTATAAACTTATCAGTAGAGAGGGTCAAGTGAGGTGTCATAGGACTACGAATGGTTAACCCTTTCCCATGACCAATGAATTTACCTCAAAAATTCAAAACAGCAAGGTCATTGACCTGAGATTTTATAAACTAATAATCGGATATCAACATGTGAGGTGTCATAGGACTTAGAATGGTCAACCCTTTCCCATGGCTAATGAATTTACCCAAAATTACCCAATACATCAAGGTCATCGACCTGAGATTTTATAAACTTATAATCGGATATGGACATGTGAAATGTTTACAGTGAGTGATGAAACATAGCTAGGTAGTGAAAGAATTATTGTAGGCTACATGTATGGTGACTGACAAATCTTTCACCATTGGAACTTGTTTTCAGATCAAACTGCAGTACAGAGAGAGTATAGGTTGTAGGTATGGGATAATAAATGACAAATGGTGTATACAAAATCTGATTAATCGATTCAAGAAATAAGAGTAGTCAATCTTTAATTGATTGGTTAAATAGGATAGCTAAAATCCAAAATGGTGACTACATTGAACTAAACTGAACCAAGCTGAATCAAATCCAACCAAACCGAACCAAACTTAATCAAAAACAAGCCATTGGTTTAAGTGTAAAACTTGTGGTTGAATGTGGGCATTGGTAATGTCAGAAAGGAAAGGTATAACGCTCTACCTATAGAGGGTAAGGTAAAGCTAGTGCATGATGCTAATGCACACACACACAAGTACATGAACCACACACAACCATCCTATGCAGTTATTATGGGTTGACTGTTAAAACTTGCTCAGTGGTTACCGGGACAAGATGGTCGCTACACACAACAAGCTTTAAATACCTGAGGCTAATAATCTATACACACACTCACACACACTTGTTCTAAACTAAACTGTCTTGCTGGTAGAGCTCACACAGTAGGTAAATGACAGAAATGCTTGGCTAACAGAAATACAATCATTTTCGGTTGTCTAATGTTACCAGCTAAACATTACGTGCTATAGTGGTGAGCACATGTGCCTCTTTCACTAGAGATCTTAACTCGATTTCTAGCTCTAAGACCTAGAACGAATCAAACTAAGAAAAAAGGGTATGGTGACGCAGTGGTTAAACTGTTAGCCTTTCACTAAGGTAGACTAGGGTTTGATTTTTGGTTAATATGCATGTCATAAACAATCAAATAAAAGCAGAGATAATGTTTAAAACTGATTACACTTGTCTCTTTTCAAATTATTACTTAGATTACAAATACAAACGTGGACTGGGTTTGACGTACAGTTAATGCTTCCTATCACATACCAGACTGCATGAAAGCCAAACAAGCAAAAGCAGTGGTAAAATCGCTATGTGTAGAGAAATACCTAACGGTTTTATGAACTGGCAAAGGTATGTCGCATAAACAGTGCAGGATACAATCCAGCAACCATAATTTTTATCTCGTGGACAAGAGAAAACATATATATAGAGAGAGATATATAGAAAGCTTGTGTGTGTGTGTGGGTAGCATTGGTTGTTTGACCAGAGAAAATACGGTGAGGTAGGGTGGGGAGAGGGAGAATTAGCACTTATATAAGAATGGAAAATAGATTTTTTTCAATCCGTTTGTTTTTCAAATGTAGTGGTAGATAGTCGTTTTTTGTAAAACATTCTTACTTGCAGTAGTAATAAGCCTCTATGGTTCCGCTAACATATAGATAGACTGTATTATTGCCATGGTCAAGCACTCACATTAAGATCATTTACAAAATCATAAAATGAAAAATAACAATCTTGTTTTGGAAATATCGTTTTTCAACATACACACAAAATAAATATATAAAAAATTTGTAAACAGCAAATTGGAAAATCCATGTTTCCATATAGACAAAATTTAAAAACCTTAAACGGACATTTAAGAAAATATATGCAAATGGGAAATTGACAAATGTGTAAATATGAAAATGGAAAAATCCATGTTTCCATATCATGAAATTGAAAAACATCAAACTGTCATTTTAAAAAATGCAAATGGAAAATTGACAAATTGCAATGTGTGAAATGTGAAATTGAACAAATGGCTATCATTATATAAAAAAAAAGAACATGGTGCTCTATGGTTGAGGTGTGAATCAAACCCTCTCTACTTATTTGGACCACTCGAGACTGAGTAGACTAGTTTTAGTTGTCATACCACTTTTAAAAGTTTTTGTTAAATCTAGGAATTGAACCCAAGAGCTTGTAGGGGGGATCCAAGGTTGTAATATGTTAAACAGATAGCCTTGAATGTAGGGTGTGGTAGTTATATAGAGATGAGACGTTTCGCTCGGGGCAGGGAGGCATGGAGATCTGCATCAAACCAGTCAAAAGACTGACGACTCAAACAACAACATGTAGAGCTCACCAAAATAATGTTGTGTAACGGTAAATGTTAGTCAACGAACAGTAATGCATTACTAAAACCCATGACACGATACCTAAGAGCTTTTCTAAAATTATTTTAAAATGCCTTTAACCCTATATTAAACACCCAGTTCACAAGACTCATAACTGCAATGTTATGGTCAAACAAAACAAAATCTATATTTCAAAACAAACAAGTGGTTTAGTCAATGTATACTGGAAAAAGTTTTATAAACACTCAAGTCCACAAAAATAATTAAATTAGTAACTGTCAGGTTGACCGAGTGGTTATGGTGTTTAACTTAAGTTCAAATTTTCTGTACAAGAAAGCGAGGGTTCGAATACCTTACCTGATATAACTATTGCCTCAACATGACTTGACCACACTGTATTATTGTGTACTCGGTACACAAACCATAGATAGAGTGTATTGTTTAAGGTCACTCTCTTTGCGAACATAGTCAGAGACTGTTGATGGTTAACAATTGCATTAATAGTGGGACATAGGGATAGCAATTAAGAAAAACAGACAATTCCCATACACTTTTTTTATTTATTTAATGTAAGTACTTGTACAATAGTTATATACAAACTACAACTCTCTTTTGTCTATTACTATCTAGTCCTTTTCGATCCACTTGCATAACAAGGCAGATGACTTTGTAGTTCAGCCCCTTAAAACAACAACAACACTACCTCTTGCATAGTCTGTGATGTTGATGACTCTTGAGGCGTGGAAGATGGATACAACATAACTTTTACAACAGGGTTAAACGTTGCTCAACAATCAATGCACTATTTTGAGTAGCAACATCTTTCTCTTGTACTAACTTATTAGCATTCTGATGATTTTTTGCAAACACCAACAGTGTTTTGTCTGGAGCACTACATTGATGATCACTCACACTTAAAACCACACCATTTCTACTTTTCATATTGCCTCGACATCTTGTTGACCTCTGTTTTGAGCATCGCCAGAATATTATCCCTTTTACATTTTGTCGTCTATAGTTATAAGAGTAGCCTTTATAGAGTACACGTTGTTTACCTCGGTTAGTTGTAGTAAGTTCCATAGTAGTAACTAACCTGTTAGTATGATTTGCACACTACAAAGGTTATCTCTGTTCTGGTAATAGAATTATTTAGCGTTGGCTTTTATATTTAATATGTACAGTTAAAAGTGATAGAAAAGTGGTAGAAACGTGGTAGCAAAGTGGTAGACAAGTGGTAGACAATTGGTAACATAGTGGTAGAAAAGTGGTAGCAAAGTGGTAGAAAAGTGGTAGCAAAGTGGTAGAAAAGTGGTAGCAAACTAGAAAAGTGGTAGAAAAGTGGTAGAAAAGTAGTAGAAAAGTGGTAGCAAAGTGGTAGAAAAGTAGTAGAAAAGTGGTAGCAAAGTGGTAGAAAAGTGGTAGCAAACTAGAAAAGTGGTAGCAAAGTGGTAGAAAATATTACATGTATTGTTAAGAAATAGTTTAAGCGGTTACATGGATTCATTACACTATAATTTTAGCATCACGAAGCTCATTTTCTATATCCAAAAGTTCTTCCTCATATTTAGTATGACCAGCCTGTTTACAGGTATGCAAGTACTGAAGCCGCTGGATTAGCTTATTGGGATTGTTTCAGTAAACAAATTTAACAAATGATTTTTTTGGGTGTAAACCATTATCATCCTCATCATCATCATCATCATAATCATCATCATCATCATGGTTATCATCATCAATATAATTATCATCAATATAATCATCATCACTATTACTATCTAATCCTTTTTGTTCATCTTGCAATGCAACAACCTTTGGCATAGTTTGTGTTGTCTTTGATAGTGTTAGAGGTTTCTTAGACGTTAACGACTGTCCTAACATGTCTTTTTCAGGAGATAATAAATGCTCTTTAACAAACAAAGCACTATCTTGAGCCACACTATTTTTTTCTTGGTCTTGCTTTTTTACCTTGGTTAGAGTATTTTGTCCATTTAAATGAGTATTATTTTGAGATTTACAATGATGATCGATTGAAATAAGTATGTTGGAGCCTTTTGTTTTAATCATTCCTCGACACTTTTTAGGTCGTTGTTTCGAACAGCACCAAATAACAGTTTCATTTTTATTAGTTCGTTTTACAATATATGCATATCCTTTATAGTAAGCACATGGCTTACCATAGCTAGTCGTTGATACTTCCATGTCGACTGTTGAGCATAAACTAATCTCTAGTAAAGTTAACTCGATAATAAAAATGATAGTTTGTAGTATGTGCAGTTTAAAGTAAGAGCAAAAGTGAGAGTCAAATGGTAGAAAAGTGTTAACAAAGTGGTGGAAGAGTGGTAGCAGTTTATAGTAGTCATGATCTTTTTTACCAGAATGTGATTTGAGTAAATGTAATTTCTAAACCTTAGCAGTGAGTAGTCAGTTAGTCTTGGTTCAGACAAGCGTAAACAGTTATGAATCAGAGATCAAGATTTTCATTATGAAACAGTTGTGTGTAACCAATTAGGTATCGGTACTTGATAGCTTCACACATGAACAAAAATTCCAACATATCTGACATCAGATTTTCATTATGAAACAGTTGTGTGTAACCAATTAGGTATCGGTACTTGATAGCTTCACACATGAACAAAAATTCCAACATATCTGACATGAAATACATGATTTGAAAGTTGACAAAGAATATCCAATCAACCATTGTAGTTGCAATGTCAAACACAAAGACAAAATCAGCATGAACTTTTAAGTTACAGGAAAATTCTATGAAATAGACTATGCATGAAATTTGGAAATACACATTAGAAGTTTGCAACACCATCCTTCTAGCCTATATAAATTATCGACATGGAAAGTGTGCACTGCCCCTAACATTAAACCAATTTATCAATAACGCAAGTCAACAATCAAAACATTTTGTCTTGAGTCTATCATTTAATGCATATTGTTTTAGATCCCTTATTTGGGGGTGGATCTAAAAGGGAGAGTTGCTGTACTAATTTATGAGGTGGTGCCTAAAGAAGGGTAGCTCCCCTTGACAGGGCAAGCTGACCAGTGTAGTGTGTTGTGGTGTGCTAGGAACTAGGGGGCGTTCCTATAAATAATGTGGTAGTGTTTGAGGGGATGGGACCCACTGCAAAGGGTCGCTGTACTAGTCGCTCAGCTGACTGCTTGTTATGTAATCGACTCTGCTCGTATCAGCCGGGTGGCACGCGCTGCTTGCTTGAGCACGCGAGCCGCTGAGAGGAATACAATGACGTCTGCGTTGGCGTTATTACTACGGTGTGTCACGTCTGACTGTGACGGGGGTAAGGAAGGGCGTTGGGATGTAAAGAGGCGTATAACAGTAATGCTAGTGTAGAGTGTGGACCAAGTGTTTTATTGGTCTGTGATATTCTTTGTGTGAGTCCCTTGTAGGGAATGAAATTATGTTTATAATGTGATACAATTTGTGGGTGCAGGTTACATAAATAGGAACTCTGAACACGATTGACTGACTCACCTCGGTTGACACCAGCGTAGCTTCGGCCGTCTTGATGGAGCACTGACAATGGAGAGAGAGTTTGACCTCATTAGGACGTCGTTTTATACCTTCTGACGCCCTCCTGTCAGCAATGTATTGGCCCAGTTAGTACTATGTCGCTGAGTGTAATGATTACGTAAGGCTTGAGCTGCTTTATGGAGTAGCAAGCTGTCCTTACAGTATTAATGGATGTTGCCCCGGCTTTCCAAGAGTTGCCTTTTTAGGGGATTTAGCCAGATGTTGGGGGGATGGTCTCCAAGGGGTGCATACCCCTGGGATGCTGTACAAGAGTCTTCCTTCATTTGGTCGCGTCCTCGCGAACGGGAACGGAACTGGAAGTTGGGATGTTGACGTAGTGGTCCTGGAAAACCCTCTCGTATCTCCTGGTGGCGTCGTATCGAAGTGTGGGTGTGAGGTGAGCCCGTGTTCAGAGGGGAGGGTTATGGGATTTACATATATATATATACATTGACATTGTGAAAAAAAAAACAAAGAAAAATTGACATTTGCGGAAGATTTGATTAACATTGGGAAAAAATTGACATTTTGAGAAAAATTGAACATTACAATAAATTCGGTATGTAAAAAAAAATTGCCCTTGCATTTGCTGGCATATTGCTAGTTAAAAAAAAACATGGTTTCTGATGGTGACGTGTCACATATTTGTGCAGGGAGGAAAAACCCAGGGCCGAACGGATGATTGCTTCGCCCGCCCCATCTTAGGGAAAAAATGCTCCCTGCAATAAGAAAGGTAGAAGAAAATAGAAAAATGGGTGTTCCAGGGTATAATTTAAGGGAAATATTCAAAAGTATTTATTTGTGTGGGAAAAACGGAACACCCTGACAAATGGGGAAGTTAGAAGAAGGAAAAATGAAAGAAAACAAATCATACACATGATGGACATTGGCATTTTGGTGAACAAACAAAAATATATATAGTGTATAGTTGTATAAAGCTTATCCTGAAAAACTTATAAATTACAATGACCTTATGTCTAGTGGAATAATGGTATACAGTTTATCCTGAAAAATTATAATTTACAATGACCTTATGTCTACTTAATCGCGCTAATCCCTTATAATTATAGTTTTCATGAGGTACCTCGCGTGCACGCTACCCGTCTGTACGTACTCTTGCCGTCTCACGGCTGATTCTGTACGGCCACTCCTTGGTACGGTATGGTGGTCGTACCGCTTGTATGTGTGCTTAATACCTAACCTGTGAAGCATCCTCTGTGGGTGAATGCTTTCACACTTGACAATGAGAGTCACTGCCACAAACCGGTTGCGCCCTCATTGTCGTACTCTGCGTCACATTTTGACGCTTTATGTGTTTTAATTGAGTTGATCTGCCAGTAAGCCTGGTACCCCACAGGCACCAGTCCTGCTGTGCAGATTCACTTTAGAGTGTGTATCTGAAAAAGAAAAATGTGGTGAGTGTTTGCGAGTGTGTCGGGATTAGTGCAAGTTGAAAAAAATAAACAAAAAGTGTACACATCATGGCATGCTGTAGATAATATGCCACTGCTATGTGGCAGTGAAATTCCTGTCACCAGTTTTCTGTATCTGGTGACGATGCCTGTGAAAAAAAAATGGCGAGGTTTAGAAAAAAAAACATATTAGTACCGGTTGAAGCTGGTCTTTTACTGAAAAAAAAAAAACATGATTAATGTTACTTAGCTGCAAGGCCGGGCTTACCCTATACGGTGCCGTAATGCCGTAAATAATATATAGTTGGTCTTACCCCGGTAGCGGAATTGTGGTTACCGGGTGCCGATATATTCCACTTTGATTATTCCTATCTTAATCTAGTATTGTCGGGCTTACCTCGGTAACGGATTTATAGTCACCGAGTGCCGATATATTCTACGGTGATCTACATATATTTAAAAAAATGCCTCAAAAGTAGGTTTATGTTACCTTATGTCTTACCTTACTTATTTAACTTATTTATAAAATTACTTAACTGTAAAACTATTCTGTATTTACATGCCGAGTGGACCTTATTCTAAAGCCGAAATGTGCTGTGCTATTATTAGCAACAGCTGTCAGTAAATTTGCTTACATCTAAGTGACCTTAACATGGCACTATGACTTAAGTACTAAAATTTAGATGGAGGCTGGCCGCTTGATTTCTCTCGCGGGGGCGCCCTTGTAGTACATTGTCGGGACCGGAACCCAACAATGCCTCGTAGTCCCCTCCGTTTTAATACTATTGTCGACATCTATTCTAGGTCTTAATACTAGTACTAACCTATTCGCAGGCGCCTTACGGTGCCACTAAGCTAACCGTTTCGCCCGCTGTAACTTTCGTGTTCATAACCGTGTGCTGTTCCTATTTGACGTAGGTGAGCCGCCCACTTGGCTCCTGTGAGGGGCGCGCAATGCCCCTCTCTGAATGCCCTCTGGTTGCCCGTTGCGTCGCCATTTATGTGGGCATTGGACAGTGTGGTCCAATGGCATAATATTGTCTTCGCCTTAATCGGCCGTCGCAATCTGCTTTCGCAGTGATATTTGCCTCTATGGGCCGCCGTAGTATGCATTTTCGCATTGATATATAAAGTTGCCTCTATGGGCCGCCGTAGTATGCATTTTCGCATTGATATATAAAGTTGCCTCTATGGGCCGCCGTAGTATGCATTTTCGCATTGATATATAAAGTTGCCTCTATGGGCCGCCGTAGTGTGTTTTGCTCCAACGCACAGGAGTTTTGCTTCCCGCTATGGAAGCCGTGCCTACTTAAATTTAAACTGAACTAGAAGTCTAGTCATAATGGGGTCGTCTCTAGGGATAGCTCCCGAGGCCGGCGCGGAGTGAGCTATTTCTCCCGCCATTCTCAGAAAGTCTCCCTGCAGGTCTTGGCTTCGACGACCGTGGCACAAAGTGGGTTTAGCATCCCTTCCTCCCAGGGGCGGTTTATGCGCACCTAGGATTCCAGAGCTTGCCCGACCAGGCCGCGAATGCTTTGACCTTACGTAGTTCGTCTGTTTGGTCTAGTCGTCAGTTAAGTGAGGTCGCTGCGCTGTCGCGCCAACTGGGGAAGGGTCCACATCGCCTTCCCCATCTCTCAAAGTGTGGTTCTCCTGACCTTTGGCTTACACCGTTGTCAACCATCATACCGTATCAGATTCCTTTGTAAGAGAGAGAAAAAAAAAATGTGCCGTAACCTGTGTGAAAGGTTCAACCTCTGTGTAAAATGTAAAATATTTCCAGTGTAGCGGGGTTGCAGATCTTCTAAGTACATAGGCTACTTCTGGCCTACCATCGCTATGTCAGCTTCCCAGCAATAATGCCTTCTTTACCTTAATGGAGGTGTTAGTAGGGTCTGTAATGTCAGGTACCCTGTTATTAGGATTTGGGGGTAGTTATTTGTTGAGTGGGCTTAAAGCATGGTAGGAAGGGTTTTGCGCACCTTTGGGTTCCACGTTAGTGGTGGCCTAGAACCGGTGGTGGCACTGGGATGCTTCTATAGTGAGTGGAGTGGGGAGGTAATTCCCGGGATTGCAAAAATACGAAATTTCATGCAGGTTTGATATTAAAATCCCTGGTAATTGGATGGGATACTCATGCATGAGTCTGGATATGAAGTTTCTGCCTTCATGTACGGATAGGTGTAGGATGGGGCATAATACCATATGTTCCTTTCATGCGGGAGAGCTTAAGTACGAAAGCATGGTTAATATGTATCTATGGCCTCCTCCCTCATTTGGAGAGGCGCATTATGCTTCTTTTAATGTTTGCTGAGCCACCTCTAATACTCAGGCGGTGCAACGGGGCTCAAGGCGTAGCTTGCCTGCTCTTTAAACGCATGAAGTCCATCAACCCCAGTGTGTATTTTGTAATGTAGTGTAGCTGTTTATGGTCGTGTAGATGTGTTTGCGTTGTTTATGTCAGGCTTGAGAAGGTTATGGGAAGGGAGTAAGGTGGTACGCTGGTAGCCTGTTCTCCTGTCGTCCTCCCTTGGTCCATGTTGGCTTTCTATCCGCGCCTTGGGATAGTAGGGCTGCATGACCTAATCTGGTCGGCCATTTGCAGTGTAGATGTGGCCAGTGGTCGTAACGCGACTGGTCATGTGCTAGTCATCTGTAATGATTTATTTGGGGAATAGAATCGCGAAAAGAAGTTATTAAGGGGAGGTCCTGTTTCCTCAAAGTCCCTATGTTCGCTCCTAATTGGTGAGTGCGAGTGCGTGTGTGTGTGTGACTACGTTCCGCTACACCACGCGGACGGTTGGTCTGTTATAAGGCTAAGTCCTAATATGTATCGCCTTTGTGGGCAGAAGGCGCCCGTGGCTTGCCAACGTGCCCTTGCGACCGTGCCCTATAGGCCCAAGATAAGTTTCGCTGTGTCACGTCTTGTCCATTGCCAAATGATTTTGCAGTGTGGAGAAAAAAAATGTATGGCGTTATAATTGTTATGTGTGTGTAATTTCACGGTCACGGGCTATACGCAATAGTGTCTCGTCACCGCAGTATTGCAGTGTGAATAGTCTGCAGTCAGCAATTGGTATGTGCAATAACAGGCTGGGAAGTTACTGTTTGTCATCCGCTGGTATGTGCCTTTTTGCACGAATGCAAGTGTGGTCATTGTTTTGGATTCCTAGCCTAATGTAGCAATTCGCCCTAGTTAGGTAATGACGTCGTGTGGCCATTGTTCTCTAAGACCTGTGTCTTGCGAAATTTTCCTACCTGTGTTCGTGAAATGTATTCCTCTATGCCTGGTGTAATTCGAAATTTTATGTCTGGCTTTTGGTGGGAGGAAATGTAGTATTCCCTGTTCATGCACTTGTATGGGCCAATTTCAGTATGATTGGACGCCTGAATAGCTGTTCTCCTTTGCGTCTAAATTTTCACTGGAACTCAGACCCGTGACCTTATGTCATTCTCTGTGTTTTATGTTTGCGTTGTGTGACAGGGCTTGGGGCTTTCCCAGTGTGGTCGTTGCTTGTGTTCCGTGTACCAAAAATACCATTGGATAGTTAGTTTTTGGTACGCGTGTGGTGTGTGGTCATGGGTTCGAATCCGGTTGTCTGTAAAGACTTGGTGTAATCATTTCCGTGCCGCTTATAATATGGCACGTTTCCGTGGCTGTGTAATGCGCATATGAAAGCATGCATACGTGTGTAGAGTTTGTACGTTTTTGAATTCCCCTCGTAGTGTAATTTTGGAAGATATAGGGTCTCTAAATCGAGCGTGAATGATGTGTTGATTTCTGTCCAGTAGGCTTTGGCTCGCTTGTCTGCGTCGAGCAGCCTTGCTCATTGAGGAGTATGTTACAGCTGATACGACGGTGTTGAATTACGATGTTGTGTGCTTTCATTTGTTTCATGCTCTGCCCACGTCCTAGTTTTCTGCACGTGTGTGTGTGTGAACCTGATTGCTGCCTATAATGATTGCTAGCAGTGCCTCTCTCGCTGTAGAAAAAAAACTTTGTGGTTTAATATGACCGTTGATTTGTAGCTCATGCGCCAGGGGATTTCCGTTTTACTTGGAATCCAAACCACAGGCCAAGGCATTTCATTTCGGAAATCCCATATTCGTTGTACGCGAGTGTGTCTGGTCCGCTAGTCGCGTATTTGGTGACCAGATGCCAGAGGCGATTGTATTGTTTTTCGTTTATGACCCGCTGTTAGTGGGACTGTCCCAATTAGTCTTAGCGTTCTCATTATCCTTATTCTACGACTGGATATTTACTCAACCTTATATTCCTGGTATTCAGAAGGTTGCGGGTCTGGAGACCGCCTTTTACCCAGAGTAATTGTTTCCGGCGCCATGAAGGTTGTGTCTCCGGGACAGTTCTGGTGAGTGTTAGGATGGTATCCCGGTTCGGTCAGTGGGCTATTTCTTGGCTTTCTTCCCACGTGTTCCAACGGGACCGTTTCCTTTTCTTTTAGCAGTGTGCCCGCCTTTACGTGTAGGTGTGTGAGCTTTACGTGTGTGATATGCCTTCATCCGCCGGGCGTGAATAGTGTCCTTTATGAGTTTCCTCCCATGGCGCACGTTCACTATATAATTTAGGTCAGATACCTTCCTGCAGACTTTGAAGGGACCTGCCCATCGTGGTAGGAGGAATTCGGACACGTTTTTCTTACGGGCATGATTGGAGACCATGACCAATTGCCCGGGTGTGTATTCCACGGTCTTTCTATTCTGATCGTACCGCTCTTTTTGTTTTTTCTGGGCCTCGGCTATGTTTTTTCTAGCGTCCATGCGGGCTATCTGCAAATGCTCTAGCCGAGCCGCATTGTCTGTGTGGGCGTCCTGTGGGATACATATATTGTCTATGGGACTTCTGGGTGTGTATCCGTGCAGTAGGAAGTGTGGAGAGTGTTTCGTAGCCGTAGATACAGAGGTATTATAACTAAAAGTAATGCTTTGCAGATATTCATCCCAGTCTGTTCCTGCGTCCTCTGTAAATTTAGCCAGCGCTATTCCAAGTATTTTGTTCATACTTTCCGTGAGTCCGTTGGTTTGCGGGGAAAAACTCGTGGTAGTGTATGCCTTAATCCTGAGTATCTCCAGAAACTGTTGGAGCACTCTCGAGGTGAAAATAGTACCTCTGTCGGATAATAAGGTTTGGAATAGGCCATATCGTGTAATTATGTCAAATAAAAATTCGGCTATGCTGTTCGTGTCTGCTTTGGGAACAGCCTTTGTAATCATGTATCGTGTGAGATACTCGGTGGCCACCAGGATATATTTATTGCCTTTCTGACTTGTTGTAATGGGGCCTTTCACGTCTATTCCGACTCTGTGAAATAACTCTCCCACGGGAATTGGGTTGAGTAGTCCATGCGGCTTGCCAGGTCTTGTTTTGAATCGTTGGCAGGTGTGACATGTCTTGACAAAGGTATCTATGTCGGCCTTCATGTTTACCCAATAGTACTTGTCACGGATTCTAAGGTAAGTTTTATGCGTACCTAAGTGTGCCCCTGCTATTGGGCTATTATGGTGTCCGATCATGATATTCTCTCTCAATGATTCCGGAACCGCTATAGGTGCGCTATCGTGCATGGCTGTGGGCTTAAATTTCAGTACCCCGTCTTTGTCTAGGAAAAATCGCCTAGACATCCGTGCTGTCTTGGAGTCCACTTTCTCCAAGTTTTCTAGTGCCAATAGAATCTGTTTCAAGTGCGGATCACTTTCTTGCTCCTGTTTGATGTCAACCACCGTCAGGGCAAAGGTGGGCATATCGTCCCAGTCGTGGTCCTTACTGTCATCCGGGGGATCGGCTACTGGCAGCCTAGACAACCCATCTGCGTCTAGGTGTGTAGCGCCTTTCTTGTGTTTGACCACGAAATCATATTCATACAGGCGGAATATAAACCTGTTGAGGCGCGAATTTGGGTTTTTAAATTTGTCCCAAAAAAGCAAGCTCGCGTGGTCAGTCACTACCGTGAACTTGATACCATAGAGGTATACTCTAAAATAGTTCACTCCCCACGAAAATGCCAGCATTTCCCGCTCTGTAGCAGAGTATCTAGTCTCAACGGCCGTTAGCTTCCTGCTAGCGTAGGCGACGGGCCGTTTGCGCCCTTCGGCGTCTTCCTGCAATAGGGCTGCTCCCAACCCATACAGGCTGGCATCCACGTGTAAAAATGTGGGCCTATCACTATGGAAGTGTTGCAGCAATGGAGGTGAGGTCAATAGTTGCTTCAGTGTGTTGAAGGCATCTATGTGTTCCTGCGTGATGCTGAAGGGCGTTTTTTCCCGTGTGAGTTCAGTTAGGGGATGGGCGATGTGTGCAAACCTATAGATATACTTGCGATAGTACGAAGCCAAGCCAATAAAACTGCGCAATTGTTTCAAATTTGTGGGCATTGGGATGCCCGTTATTGCGTCAGTCTTGGCTGGGTCGGGAATAATGCCCTCCCGGTTGACAATATGGCCCAATATGTTAATTTGCTGTCTGGCAAATTGACATTTCGCAGGTTTAAGCCTTAGTTTAGCTTCTCTGATCCTTGCGAAAGCCTCCTCCAAATGTACGATGTGTTCGTCAAAAGTGTTGGAGAAGACCGTTATGTCATCCACGTACACCAATACGGAACGCCATTTAAGCCCTGAAAATGTCTTATCCACTAGCTTTTGGAAGGTTTGGCTGGCGTTACGGAGACCCATCGGTAAACGGGTGTAGGTAAATAGTCCGTTCTCTGTAACGAACGCCAGCTTGTGCCTATCTGGTTCATAGACGGGGATTGAATAGAATCCGCTATAGCAATCCATCGAACTGAACCAGCTAGCTCCACCAAGGGCGTCCAAATAGGTGTCTGCCCTTGGTAGTGGATAACTATCATTTTCGACCAACTTATTGAGCCTCCTGTAGTCAGTACAAAATCGGTGCGATCCGTCCCTCTTTTTGGTCAGCAGAACTGGAGAGGAATAGTTAGAAAGAACTGGAACAATGACCCCTGCCTCGAGCATCTCTGAGATTTGGGCATCGATGGCATGTCTCTCCTTCTGGCTCACTCTGAAGGGAGGCTGGTGTACTGGTCGGTCACTAGTGAGTGTGACGTGGTGTTCAATGAGGTCTGTCACAGCGAGATCCTTCATTGAGTGGGCAAAAATATCTCTGTTGGTCTCCAGGAGCTCCGTGAGCCTTTTATTTTGCTCCGGAGTCAGGTCCTGCGTGTGGTTCTGGTTGGCCGCCTTATCAGTGTGTGTGTTTGTGTATTGGCTGATAGTGTGCAGTGTAGGGGCCTGATGCTCGTGGTTTTCTCGCTCCGCTCGAATCCCATCTCTGTTCCTGGTGTATACCATGGGATGTGTGGTGAGCCTCTGGTCGTGCTTTAAAAGCATCTGACCACTAGCGAAATTTATGCTAGCCTCATATCTAGCGAGAAAATCCATGCCTATTATGGCTGACGCAGAAAGGTGTTCGATAACGAACATGGGGTGCGTTGTGGCAAAATGGTCTATCCTAATATGTATGTTTGCCACTCCCCTGTTTTCTAACGTCTGAGCATTGGCCGCTACCAGCCGGATGTCCCCCGTGACACCTTGTATTTGCGCCTCGGCAATGTGTCGGCTATTAACACAACTTACGGCAGCCCCAGTATCGATTAGGGCCTGCACTCTGTGGCCATTTATGGTGGCGTGTATCGTGAGGGCCGATACCTGAAATCCACTGCCCTGCACCGATGTGTTGTGTAAGATGTACGTTGTTGTTGTTGTTGTTGCCGGAGTGACATTTGTGCTGGGAGGGCATGGATCTGTCCGTTTATCGTACCTAGCACGCTTCGCCTCTCGGCTTACTTCCTGTCCTGAGTACTTTGCCCAGGTCAGCAAAGTGCGTTTGCCAAGTACATTGCCAGCTCCTTTAACCGGTCTTGCTGTGAGACTAGGAGTCTGCTGGCGAACGTTTAGTGTATTAATTGTTCCCAGCCTTTGTGTAGTTGTGTTGTTGTTGGTTTCTTCCTCTCGGGAAGGTGTGTCTGCAAATGTGACCCTGAGCTTGCCTTTGTTAACCCGACTTTTGTTCCAGGCGGTCGCGAGTTCGACTCCTGTTGCTGGCTTCCCCATGCCGAGCGAGCTCGCGTCACGCGCCTGTGTATGGTCAATTCCCCCCCTGTGGTGTGGTGAAGGGGGTGGGGTTTTCTGTTTGGAGGGTGTGGGCGTGTTCTCGGGCTGTTGGCTTCTGATTGTGAGGGGTGTGTAATGTCCCGCCTTAGGGTTTCCTGTGAAAAGTATGTGTAGGTCCCTATTGAATCCCGCAGTTGAGAATAGCGGAGGCGAGTGCACATCCGTATATACATGGATATTGGCTTTGAGCACTTTGCCGAGAGCGGTTACCTCTACGGCACTGCCATAGGTGCCGTCCTTGCCCATGTATTTTCGGTAATCCGCCCCGGTCTGGAATGGGTTTTCCCGCTCGTCCGACACAAAGTCCCGGTACTCTTTCCAGTTGGCCAGGATATGTTTGACCGTCTTCTGTCTGTAGTCCCCATGATAATCCTCGGTATTCCGGATTAGAAAGCTCATGGCCCTAAACAGACAGTTGCCGTCTCCTTGCACGGGGTGTGTTTGGAAACGGTCCGGGGGCGGATTGTCAGCCTTAGTTTTAGCTGGCTGCTTCTTCCCCTTATTCTTACGAGTTTTCTTGGGGGAAGGGCCTTTCTTGTGTTGTGTTGGGGGAGGAACCTCAGCTGCTTCATCAGCTAGCCGAACCTCCCCGTCTAGGCGTTTTTTGAAAATGTGGGTGTACGCCTGCCTGTAATGTATGTGCGCCCCCCCTCGGGGTGGCTGCGCCAACTCCCTGCTTGCGGTGTGTGTTTAGGCGTAGGGAGTATTGCCCCCCTGTCTGTCCTGTGGGGTGTTTCATCCCTGAACTCCCTCGGGTATTCGTCTGGGAGGGGGTAGTGTTCTGGGCCCTTCGTGTGTTTGTCCATGTTGTCCCTTCCTCTAGTGGGTTTTCTTCCTTGTCGGTTATTGCCCTGTTGTCCGTTATTCTGTCTCCGCCAGGGTGGGGTGTATGTCTGCTGCTGCTGGGGCGGGTGTTCCCGTCGGTTCCCCTTTTCCCTATATTGGTCAGCTGCATACCCCTGTCTGGTCGAGGGTGGGTTTTCTCGCTGTTCCCAATTTCCCTTGTACTGCGGGGCCGCATATCCTTGGCTTCGTGGGGGCGGGTTCTCCCGATATTCCCCATTTCCCCTGTACTGCGGGGCAGCATAGCCTTGGCTGCGTGGGGGCGGGTTTTCCCGATATTCCCCATTTCCCCTGTACTGTGGGGCAGCGTAGGACTGTCTATGTGGTGACGGGCTGTTTCGTCGGGGGATATCGTGGTCGTACTCCTCAGGGTAGTACTCCCGTGTGTACGGAGATGGTGACCGCCTTGAGGGGTATGTCGGCTCTGTGTCCGTGTATGCTATCGGTGAGTACCGAGGAGGGTAGTGTGGCCTATCCTGTGGGGGAGGTGTTGTTGGCCGCTGTGGAGGGTAGTAACTTTCTTCCCTCCCGTAGCGTCTCCTCTCTGTGTACCCCCTGTCCCTCTCAGTATGATAGTGTTCTCGTGTGTCTGCTTGCTCATCCCTTGGCGGTCTCCCGCCCGCTTGGATGGCAGCTATGGTCAGTTTCTCCATCCTGTCCACTAATTCGTCTATTTTGTCATTAGTGTCGTCTTTCCGGGTTTTGAAGTGCAGATCCACGGCTTTTTCCGTAGCCTTTTCCGTGATCTTTCTCCCCTCCTCTATGGTCTTTATGTTATTCAACATATGTTGGACCGTGAGGTTGTTCATGATGCATAGCTTTTCTACTATGGCTGGTCTGAGGCCCTGCATCAACAGCTTGACTTTCTGTTTATTTGTCATTGCTGCATTGTACTTTTCGCACATTATCAATTTAACATTGATGTATGCCTGGGCGCTCTCTTTGGGTCCCTGTGACCTCTGTCTAATCTGGTCATAGAGATCGTCATCGTCTGGTATAAGCTGGAACTCATCCTTCAACATTACCGCGGTTTCCTCCCATGTGGCAGCCTCTAGTGCGTCCTCATGGAGCTCATACCACGTCATGGCCACCTTTGTGAGGTAGGCAGGAAGGAGCCGTTTTCTAACTTCCTCGCTCCAACCATTGATCCGGGCCGTTCTATTGAAGGCCTTGAGGTATTCCTCGGGATCCTGGCCTTCCCCCGTGAACTTTGTGGGGTGGATCATGGGGTACTCAGTGTGTCTATTCATGTCGTTCTCGGCTGTGTCCCGTTGACTGTGTGTCGAGGTGTTTGGGCTGTTTGGAGGGGAATTAGCCTCGCTTCCCGTGTAGGACACCTGTGTTACGTTACCAGGTGGCTCGTCACCTGATATGCTTGTGCTGATGGCCGGTGTGTTGTCGTACTGTGTGGATTCGACTATGTGTACGGTTCTGTCTAAATCCTGTTTTACTGTCTCCAAAATAGTGTGGATGTCCAGAACTGCTTCTGTCGTGTGACTATTGGCTTTAATAGTGTCTGTTTCTAATAGCTCTGAAATGCGCTCGAGCAGGTTACTGGCTTTCTGCTCTGTGATCTGCAGTTGCTGTAACAATAGGGGATGGAGTGTTGGCAGGCAATCTACCTCACTATCGCTGGATACCGGCGACTCGTGTGTGTATTCACTGGCCTGGGACCGTGTAAAATGTATAACTTGTGCTGCAGCGGCAGGGTGTTGAGCACGGATCTGTGCTGTTTGGAATTCCAGGTCCCTGAGAAGTTGTACTGCAGTCTGGTCAGTTATTAAGTCACCGTTCTTAATCTTTAGCTTCGGCAGGAGTGGAGTTGTACTAGCCGACAAATGGTGTGCAAAGTCTCTTAATGTAGTTCTAAATGTGGACATTTAATAATTAAAAAAAAATGTGTGACGCAATATGAGGTTAAAAATAAAAAAAAATTCTCTATTTGCTTGGCTTTTTGCGGTACGGAAGGGGTCGCTTTTCCTACGAGGGCTCGTTGATTGAGTCCCGTTCTACTGTGCGTAGGATGGCGCCTCCACCAGTGTTTTAGATCCCTTATTTGGGGGTGGATCTAAAAGGGAGAGTTGCTGTACTAATTTATGAGGTGGTGCCTAAAGAAGGGTAGCTCCCCTTGACAGGGCAAGCTGACCAGTGTAGTGTGTTGTGGTGTGCTAGGAACTAGGGGGCGTTCCTATAAATAATGTGGTAGTGTTTGAGGGGATGGGACCCACTGCAAAGGGTCGCTGTACTAGTCGCTCAGCTGACTGCTTGTTATGTAATCGACTCTGCTCGTATCAGCCGGGTGGCACGCGCTGCTTGCTTGAGCACGCGAGCCGCTGAGAGGAATACAATGACGTCTGCGTTGGCGTTATTACTACGGTGTGTCACGTCTGACTGTGACGGGGGTAAGGAAGGGCGTTGGGATGTAAAGAGGCGTATAACAGTAATGCTAGTGTAGAGTGTGGACCAAGTGTTTTATTGGTCTGTGATATTCTTTGTGTGAGTCCCTTGTAGGGAATGAAATTATGTTTATAATGTGATACAATTTGTGGGTGCAGGTTACATAAATAGGAACTCTGAACACGATTGACTGACTCACCTCGGTTGACACCAGCGTAGCTTCGGCCGTCTTGATGGAGCACTGACAATGGAGAGAGAGTTTGACCTCATTAGGACGTCGTTTTATACCTTCTGACGCCCTCCTGTCAGCAATGTATTGGCCCAGTTAGTACTATGTCGCTGAGTGTAATGATTACGTAAGGCTTGAGCTGCTTTATGGAGTAGCAAGCTGTCCTTACAGTATTAATGGATGTTGCCCCGGCTTTCCAAGAGTTGCCTTTTTAGGGGATTTAGCCAGATGTTGGGGGGATGGTCTCCAAGGGGTGCATACCCCTGGGATGCTGTACAATATATTCTGTCTACATTGAACAGTAACAAAAAACGCCAATCATAATTAATTAAGTTTGCTTTAATTCGTTATGTAATGATAAATACATATTTAAAGTTTTGGCTGACTGTTCAGAGTGAATCGCCTTTGAACACATAAGAGAGGGAATATTTTAAGACTTAACCTCTGCTCACCTAACATAACCTAAATTTACCTAACCTAACCTTGTCATATAGGTAAGAAACGGGTCAAGCTATGCTTTCCACTACCGAGTTTCAGCTACTTTTCAAGGTTACTCTCCCGAACATTGCCGGAGACTGCTGATAAACACCTATGTTCCCACGGTGGCGGCGCGCAACGACTTACATGATGCGCTTCCCCCTTTTCATTGATCCCTGTTGATTTGTCCCTTTGGACTGGTCCCTGTTGACTAGTCCCTTTGGAAGGGCCCTTTTTGAATGGAGTCATTTTTGACGGGTCCCTGTGGACAGGTCCTTTTGGCTGATCCCTTTGGACCGGTCCCTTTGGACCGGTACCTATGGACTGGCCCATGCAATTATCCAAATTATGTCAAAGGGTCCGGTCCAAAGGGATCAGCCAAAAGGACCTGTCCACAGGGACCCGTCAAAAATGACTCCATTCAAAAAGGGCCCTTCCAAAGGGGCTAGTCAACAGGGACCAGTCCAAAGGGACAAATCAACAGGAATCAATGAAAAGGGGGAAGCGCATCATGTAAGTCGTTGCGTGCCGCCACCGTGGGAACATAGGTGTTTATCAGCAGTCTCCGGCAATGTTCGGGAGAGTAACCTTGAAAAGTAGCTGAAACTCGGTAGTGGAAAGCATAGCTTGACCCGTTTCTTACCTATATGACAAGGTTAGGTTAGGTAAATTTAGGTTATGTTAGGTGAGCAGAGGTTAAGTCTTAAAATATTCCCTCTCTTATGTGTTCAAAGGCGATTCACTCTGAACAGTCAGCCAAAACTTTAAATATGTATTTATCATTACATAACGAATTAAAGCAAACTTAATTAATTATGATTGGCGTTTTTTGTTACTGTTCAATGTAGACAGAATATATGCATTAAATGATAGACTCAAGACAAAATGTTTTGATTGTTGACTTGCGTTATTGATAAATTGGTTTAATGTTAGGGGCAGTGCACACTTTCCATGTCGATAATTTATATAGGCTAGAAGGATGGTGTTGCAAACTTCTAATGTGTATTTCCAAATTTCATGCATAGTCTATTTCATAGAATTTTCCTGTAACTTAAAAGTTCATGCTGATTTTGTCTTTGTGTTTGACATTGCAACTACAATGGTTGATTGGATATTCTTTGTCAACTTTCAAATCATGTATTTCATGTCAGATATGTTGGAATTTTTGTTCATGTGTGAAGCTATCAAGTACCGATACCTAATTGGTTACACACAACTGTTTCATAATCAAAATCTGATGTCAGATATGTTGGAATTTTTGTTCATGTGTGAAGCTATCAAGTACCGATACCTAATTGGTTACATACAACTGTTTCATAATGAAAATCTTGATCTCTGATTCATAACTGTTAACGCTTGTCTGAACCAAGACTAACTGACTACTCACTGCTAAGGTTTAGAAATTACATTTACTCAAATCACATTCTGGTAAAAAAGATCATGACTACTATAAACTGCTACCACTCTTCCACCACTTTGTTAACACTTTTCTACCATTTGACTCTCACTTTTGCTCTTACTTTAAACTGCACATACTACAAACTATCATTTTTATTATCGAGTTAACTTTACTAGAGATTAGTTTATGCTCAACAGTCGACATGGAAGTATCAACGACTAGCTATGGTAAGCCATGTGCTTACTATAAAGGATATGCATATATTGTAAAACGAACTAATAAAAATGGAACTGTTATTTGGTGCTGTTCGAAACAACGTTCTAAAAAGTGTCGAGGAATGATTAAAACAAAAGGCTCCAACATACTTATTTCAATCGATCATCATTGTAAATCTCAAAATAATACTCATTTAAATGGACAAAATACTCTAACCAAGGTAAAAAAGCAAGACCAAGAAAAAAATAGTGTGGCTCAAGATAGTGCTTTGTTTGTTAAAGAGCATTTATTATCTCCTGAAAAAGACATGTTAGGACAGTCGTTAACGTCTAAGAAACCTCTAACACTATCAAAGACAACACAAACTATGCCAAAGGTTGTTGCATTGCAAGATGAACAAAAAGGATTAGATAGTAATAGTGATGATGATTATATTGATGATAATTATATTGATGATGATAACCATGATGATGATGATGATTATGATGATGATGATGATGAGGATGATAATGGTTTACACCCAAAAAAATCATTTGTTAAATTTGTTTACTGGAACAATCCCAATAAGCTAATCCAGCGGCTTCAGTACTTGCATACCTGTAAACAGGCTGGTCATACTAAATATGAGGAAGAACTTTTGGATATAGAAAATGAGCTTCGTGATGCTAAAATTATAGTGTAATGAATCCATGTAACCGCTTAAACTATTTCTTAACAATACATGTAATATTTTCTACCACTTTGCTACCACTTTTCTAGTTTGCTACCACTTTTCTACCCCTTTGCTACCACTTTGCTACAACTTTTCTACCACTTTGCTACCACTTTTCTACTACTTTTCTACCACTTTTCTACCACTTTGCTACCACTTTTCTACCACTATGTTACCAATTGTCTACCACTTGTCTACCACTTTGCTACCACGTTTCTACCACTTTTCTATCACTTTTAACTGTACATATTAAATATAAAAGCCAACGCTAAATAATTCTATTACCAGAACCGAGATAACCTTTGTAGTGTGCAAATCATACTAACAGGTTAGTTACTACTATGGAACTTACTACAACTAACCGAGGTAAACAACGTGTACTCTATAAAGGCTACTCTTATAACTATAGACGACAAAATGTAAAAGGAATAATATTCTGGCGATGCTCAAAACAGAGGTCAACAAGATGTCGAGGCAATATGAAAAGTAGAAATGGTGTGGTTTTAAGTGTGAGTGATCATCAATGTAGTGCTCCAGACAAAACACTGATGGTGTTTGCAAAAAATCATCAGAATGCTAATAAGTTAGTACAAGAGAAAGATGTTGCTACTCAAAATAGTGCATTGATTGTTGAGCAACGTTTAACCCTGTTGTAAAAGTTATGTTGTATCCATCTTCCACGCCTCAAGAGTCATCAACATCACAGACTATGCAAGAGGTAGTGTTGTTGTTGTTTTAAGGGGCTGATCTACAAAGTCATCTGCCTTGTTATGCAAGTGGATCGAAAAGGACTAGATAGTAATAGACAAAAGAGAGTTGTAGTTTGTATATAACTATTGTACAAGTACTTACATTAAATAAATAAAAAAAGTGTATGGGAATTGTCTGTTTTTCTTAATTGCTATCCCTATGTCCCACTATTAATGCAATTGTTAACCATCAACAGTCTCTGACTATGTTCGCAAAGAGAGTGACCTTAAACAATACACTCTATCTATGGTTTGTGTACCGAGTACACAATAATACAGTGTGGTCAAGTCATGTTGAGGCAATAGTTATATCAGGTAACGTATTCGAACCCTTGCTTTCTTGTACAGAAAATTTGAACTTAAGTCAAACACCATAACCACTCGGTCAACCTGACAGTTACTAATTTAATTATTTTTGTGGACTTGAGTGTTTATAAAACTTTTTCCAGTATACATTGACTAAACCACTTGTTTGTTTTGAAATATAGATTTTGTTTTGCTTGACCATAACATTGCAGTTATGAGTCTTGTGAACTGGGTGTTTAATTTAGGGTTAAAGGCATTTTAAAATAATTTTAGAAAAGCTCTTAGGTATCGTGTCATGGGTTTTAGTAATGCATTACTGTTCGTTGACTAACAATTACCGTTACACAACATTATTTTGGTGAGCTCTACATGTTGTTGTTTGAGTCGTCAGTCTTTTGACTGGTTTGATGCAGATCTCCATGCCTCCCTGCCCCGAGCGAAACGTCTCATCTCTATATAACTACCACACCCTACATTCAAGGCTATCTGTTTAACATATTACAACCTTGGATCCCCCCTACAAGCTCTTGGGTTCAATTCCTAGATTTAACAAAAACTTTTAAAAGTGGTATGACAACTAAAACTAGTCTACTCAGTCTCGAGTGGTCCAAATAAGTAGAGAGGGTTTGATTCACACCTCAACCATAGAGCACCATGTTCTTTTTTTTATATAATGATAGCCATTTGTTCAATTTCACATTTCACACATTGCAATTTGTCAATTTTCCATTTGCATTTTTTAAAATGACAGTTTGATGTTTTTCAATTTCATGACATGGAAACATGGATTTTTCCATTTTCATATTTACACATTTGTCAATTTCCCATTTGCATATATTTTCTTAAATGTCCGTTTAAGGTTTTTAAATTTTGTCTATATGGAAACATGGATTTTCCAATTTGCTGTTTACAAATTTTTTATATATTTATTTTGTGTGTATGTTGAAAAACGATATTTCCAAAACAAGATTGTTATTTTTCATTTTATGATTTTGTAAATGATCTTAATGTGAGTGCTTGACCATGGCAATAATACAGTCTATCTATATGTTAGCGGAACCATAGAGGCTTATTACTACTGCAAGTAAGAATGTTTTACAAAAAACGACTATCTACCACTACATTTGAAAAACAAAACGATTGAAAAAAATCTATTTTCCATTCATATATAAGTGCTAATTCTCCCTCTCCCCACCCTACCTCACCGTATTTTCTCTGGTCAAACAACCAATGCTACCCACACACACACACACACAAGCTTTCTATATATCTCTCTCTATATATATGTTTTCTCTTGTCCACGAGATAAAAATTATGGTTGCTGGATTGTATCCTGCACTGTTTATGCGACATACCTTTGCCAGTTCATAAAACCGTTAAGTATTTCTCTACACATAGCGATTTTACCACTGCTTTTGCTTGTTTGGCTTTCTTGCAGTCTGGTATGTGATAGGAAGCATTAACTGTATGTCAAACCCAGTCCACGTTTGTATTTGTAATCTAAGTAATAATTTGAAAAGAGACAAGTGTAATCAGTTTTAAACATTATCTCTGCTTTTATTTGATTGTTTATGACATGCATATTAACCAAAAATCAAACCCTAGTCTACCTTAGTGAAAGGCTAACAGTTTAACCACTGCGTCACCATACCCTTTTTTCTTAGTTTGATTCGTTCTAGGTCTTAGAGCTAGAAATCGAGTTAAGATCTCTAGTGAAAGAGGCACATGTGCTCACCACTATAGCACGTAATGTTTAGCTGGTAACATTAGACAACCGAAAATGATTGTATTTCTGTTAGCCAAGCATTTCTGTCATTTACCTACTGTGTGAGCTCTACCAGCAAGACAGTTTAGTTTAGAACAAGTGTGTGTGAGTGTGTGTATAGATTATTAGCCTCAGGTATTTAAAGCTTGTTGTGTGTAGCGACCATCTTGTCCCAGTAACCACTGAGCAAGTTTTAACAGTCAACCCATAATAACTGCATAGGATGGTTGTGTGTGGTTCATGTACTTGTGTGTGTGTGCATTAGCATCATGCACTAGCTTTACCTTACCCTCTATAGGTAGAGCGTTATCCCTTTCCTTTCTGACATTACCAATGCCCACATTCAACCACAGGTTTTACACTTAAACCATTGGCTTGTTTTTGATTAAGTTTGGTTCGGTTTGGTTGGATTTGATTCAGCTTGGTTCAGTTTAATTCAATGTAGTCACCATTTTGGATTTTAGCTATCCTATTTAACCAATCAATTAAAGATTGACTACTCTTATTTCTTGAATCGATTAATCAGATTTTGTATACACCATTTGTCATTTATTATCCCATACCTACAACCTATACTCTCTCTGTACTGCAGTTTGATCTGAAAACAAGTTCCAATGGTGAAAGATTTGTCAGTCACCATACATGTAGCCTACAATAATTCTTTCACTACCTAGCTATGTTTCATCACTCACTGTAAACATTTCACATGTCCATATCCGATTATAAGTTTATAAAATCTCAGGTCGATGACCTTGATGTATTGGGTATTTTTGGGTAAATTCATTAGCCATGGGAAAGGGTTGACCATTCTAAGTCCTATGACACCTCACATGTTGATATCCGATTATTAGTTTATAAAATCTCAGGTCAATGACCTTGCTGTTTTGAATTTTTGAGGTAAATTCATTGGTCATGGGAAAGGGTTAACCATTCGTTGTCCTATGACACCTCACTTGACCCTCTCTACTGATAAGTTTATAAAATCTTAGGTCAATGACCTTGCTGTTTTGGGTATTTTGGGTCAATTCGTTGGTCATGGAAAAGGGTTGGCCATCCTGAGTCTTGTAACACCTCACTTGTCCCTCTCTGATTATTAGTTGATACAATCTTAGGTTAATGACCTTGCTGTTTTTTTTGGTAAATTCATTGGTCATGGGGAGGGGTTGGCCATTTTAAGTCCTATGACACCTCACTCGACCCTCTGTGATTATTAGTTAGCGAGATATTAACGAAAGTGCAGTTAGGCCCTTTTGACAAAAAATGAATAATACATTCAAAAACAGGGCGTCACCACAAGTCCAACGACCCCTCATACAAGTTCCTAGCTTTCTTAGTTCATAAGATATTAAAAAGCCGATGACCTATTAGTTTTTGGATCTTTGGTTAATTTGTAAAAAAAAACGTATCTATAAATCATTATTCAAAAAGCCCGCCCTCTTACAAAAACCCCAATTGCGCATTCGTAAAACAAAAAACAAAAATGATAAATCATAGCGGCATTCAGTTGTATGCATGCACTTTATGTGGAACGAGTTTAATTTCATATTGGCATACAAACTCCCACATGTTGCACATGGAAAGCGACTTTTACCTAAAAATTATTATTTCAGCCCCTAGTAGGGGGTAGATTTTATTTTTGAGTGGAAATAAGTTATCCATAGGAAAGGGGTTGTCTGCCGGAGTAATTTGACTACTCGTACATGTCTCTAGCCTTATTCACACCACTGCCAAAACAGGTTGTGACTTGTTAGCTCTTATCGTGCACGTGCACATGTGAACACCTGTGTGTTAGATCATATTACAAATGAACTCGCATTTTCTCACGTATGAATCAAAACAGGATGTGACTTGTTTCACAAGGAGAATGCTAATAATGACATCTCACACGTGTTCACATGTATTTCATCACTTTCCTTTCATATCGTTATTACATTATAGTAGTGGGGGATTAGTGAACAACGTCAATTCAACACACACAAATGTAGTTAGGCCCTTTGACATAATTTAAATAAATTCATGGGCTAGTCCGCAGGAACCAGGCCAAAGGGACCCGTCCAAAGGGATCAGTCCAAAGGGACAAGGACTCGTCCACAAGGACTCGACCACAAGGACCTGTCAACAAGGACTTGTCCACAAGGACCTGTCCACAAGGACCTGTCATCAATGACCTGCCCACAATGACCCGTCAACAATAACCCATCCATAGGGATCCGCTCTCCCACCCTCTTACAAAAGCCATGAGTGGGCATGCGTAAAAAACAAAAACAAGCATGTTAATTCATAGTGGCTATCCACCGAACACATGCACTTTATGTGGAACAACGTTTAAATCCATATCGGCATTCAAACTCTCACATGTTGCAATTGGAAAGAGAGATTCTCTAAAAAAATTCCAATTTCACCCCCTAGTAGGGGTAGGTTTTACTTTTGGGGTGGAAATATATTGTCCACTGGAAAGGGGGTGTTAGCCTGAGTTCAACAACACCTCATTCGTCAACATCCGACCAAGCGTTCGGGAGATATCGCGCCGCCGCCATCTTGGAGGAGGGGAGGAGGAGGAGAGCCTTGAACCCCTCAAAAACCACCACTCACCCGCAAGCTTCAAGGTCAAGGGCAATCGTCTAAAACAAACGTCTGACTTGTACTGGAATATGTGAAAATAGCCTAACATAAATTAATGTAGAGATTATAAATATCTCTTACCCTGCCCATTCATTGTGCATATCCGTGTTGACTGACTGACTGACTAATACAAATGACAATTAAATAAATTACGGTACATGTGATTAAGATTTATATATACAGGGTGTCACTAAATACGTGGGAAAGCTCGGGGTTTTTTGATAGAAGACCTGACAACAAGCAAAACATGTCCTGTAATCATATGGTGTATTAGCTTTCGTTTCCATGTTACAAGCTTTGTTTGTGGTGTACATAACACAGACCGCTTCACTATGCAGGTTGGTCATTTGTGTTGATAAAGTGTACGTAACTACTTATAGTTCTCTACGGAAGGTGCTCATAATGGCTACCACGAGCTGTAATGCTCCGTATCATAGACTGTCTCACACGCTCCCATAATCCCGGCGTCTATCGTACGAAGGTACGAAGTTGCACTAACGCGCTGCAGCAGCGCGCCTTGTGTCGCAAACGTGGGCACAGCGGAGAAAGGGACAGACACTGTCCATACATCTGTTAGGCATATCGCTGTGGTGTATGGTGTGAATAGCGGCCAAAAGCAATGGCGCGTCGACTGGACGTTCACTCCAAATATGAAATGCGTGCGACAATCCGATTCCTATGGGCCAAAAGGAAGAAATGCACGGACATTCATCGTGAAATTAGTGCTGTGTATGGGGAGCGGGCCATTTCCCGGCAAGGGATCGTAAAGTGCTGTCAGCAATTCGAAGCCGGACGCACTGATATCACGGACAAATATCGCGAGGGCAGGCCCACAACGTCCAGGACCCGTGCAAATGTCAACAGTGTGAATGCGATCATTAGCCAGAACGGTGGGCGACATTCCCAGACCGATGAGGGGGTGAAGGCCGCTGTCTCCGTGAGGTTGCAAAACGCTGGAGGAACTTCATATGCATCCGGCATCGACAAGTTGGTTGTGCGTTCGCTGAAATGTTTGGAGTCTCTTGGAAACAATGTGTAAAAGTGGCGTTACATTGTATGTCGTTATAGGCGTGTTGCTGTTGTATAGGTGGTGTAATAAATGGCCATAACTGGGAAGTGCAATTTATTTTTTGATCTGCCCTCGTATCTGCTGACATCCTTACTCTATTCGCTGACGCAACAGGTCCACGTTATGAATAGGCGTGGCATACACAATGGCCTTTAAATGACCCCTTAAGTAGGAGTCTAATGGGTTGAGATTGGGAGAACGAGCGGGCCACGGTGTCGGTCCCTGACGCCCTATCCATTTGTTTGGGAATCGCTGATTTAAAATTGCTCTAGCAGCAAGAGCAAAATGAGGCGGTGCTCCATCGTGCATGAATCACATGCGTGCCGCCATCTTTGATATGCACACCACAAGCAATGCTTGTAACACGGCAACAAACGCACATACACCGTAAGTTTACCGGACATGTTTTGCTTGTCAGGTCATCTATCGAATCCCCGGAGCTTTCCCACATATTTAGTAACACCCTGTATATTGTATATGGCACGGACTATTGGACAAAAAGAAGAAGAAAACTTAGGGATGACATGCTTCGCTCGTCAAGCGAGCATCATCAGATCCAATTTTCCAAGACATATACATATACAACACACTACCAAACCTACACCTGCAGAGGTCACGATCAGTGTTCGAATTTAGTTTGAGGGTAATAATAATATCTAAACGGCCGGTGAATTAAAACTCAGCAATTCTTCTAGGTTTGTGCCGTGTCTTGTATATTGCCTTTCTCGGCCGGTGAATTGAAACTCAGCAATTCTTCTAGGTTTGTGCCGTGTCTTTTTGGAAGCCTTCATAGGGAGGTTCAGGCTGTTTGAGCTTTTAGTTCTTGCAGTCAAGGAGTGCAGTTGCACTCTATATAAAGGGAGGTAGCGCGTAGTTCGTTACTCCTGTAGGGGTCCGGGCGGGGACACCAAGAGCCCGCCGATGAGCCAGCTTGGTGTCCTAGGCAAACCCCCACACAAGACACGGCACAAACCTAGAAGAATTGCTGAGTTTTAATTCACCGGCCGTGAAAGCCAATATACCATCTTTTCACCTATGTGACTTTTGAAAACCTGGTAACTACAAAACACACATCGCGGCAACGCGAAATATACATATTGACATGGACGTTTCTCGCAATTTAACCAACCGAGTGCAGTGAAACTTGGTACAGTAAACCCTTAGGCCTATACAAAATGTTAATCCACTGGCATCTAATTTATTTCAACTGTTTCCATAACCACAAGATGGCAGCTGTGCGAAATTTTAAAATCTCGTTTTTACTTCTTTTGTCCTAATCATGCGATTGAAGTTGAAATACTACACGTACACAATAGTCTTCATGTAACAGTACATAACTCTAAGACCTACATATATAAAATCGAACATGGCGACCATCCGCAATGTTTAGTCGGTTCTCAATATCTACGAATCTATTACAGCAATCAAACTGAAATTTTGTATGTTGATAGTGATAATTAACATAAGTGGTATACTGTATATGAAAATAGGCTTTAGGTCTTCACGGAGCTACTTGTTCCTCTTCAATTCAAGTCCAAACTTGCAATTACTGCACTTTTATTTATAATTAACTGGCCGGTTTTAATTGGCAGCTAGAGTGATTCTTATGATTGGCCGTGCCAATGCTGTGAGTCCCTGATAACCTTACTATTATAGCTTTCAGTTGGTCGACATAATTACTGGAATATGTGAAAAATAACCCGAATGAAGAAGACTTTTTCAATAGTCCGCAACATATACATATGTAATTTATAAACTCAAAGAAGACAAAAGAGCTGCATTTGTGATAACGAGAAGTGGAGGGGCTGAGGAGGACGTCAAGTGCAGAATACGAAAGGCAAATGGGGCTTTTGTACACCTCTCTCCAGTCTGGAGAAACCGTAACATATCTGGGAAGACGAAAATCAGACTTTTTAATACCAATGTGAAAGCTGTCCTATTGTATGCATGTGAAACATGGAAAGTTACCAATCCTATCAGCCACCAACTTCAAGTATATATCAATCGTCGTCTGCGTCGAATTCTGGGTATACGATGGGCAGATATAATCCCAAACGAAGAGCTGTGGCAAAGGGCTAACCAACACCTCATATAAGTCCAAATTAAACGGAGGAAATGGGGCTGGATTGGGAATACTCTGCGGAAACAGAATGATGTAGTAGAAAGGGGAGCTCTGGACTGGAATCCTCAAGGTGCTCGGAGACGAGGAAGGCCTTGCAACGTACCATTGAAGAGGATGCCAGGAAGGCTGGAATGACTTGGAGGGAAGTGAAGAACTTGGCAGCAAGCAGAGCTCGATGGAAATCATTCTTGGATGCACTAATCTCCGCTCGGAGCGAAAGGAAATAACTAACTAATTTATGGCAGGTTATTTTCACATATTCTAGTAATTGGAATGATTTTTGTAATGATCGACTGAAAGCTAATTTTTAACATGGCAACACTGCAAACTGGCCTCAAAGCTACCATTCCTGATAACCTTGCAACGCGCTCACCTCGCGACACTGTCCATTTCTTTATGTGCTTCGTGCTTTCTACTCTCCCCTGCGATACGCTGTATAAAGAACTGTGCGGGCAAACCTGTTTCTATTCACTCTTCGCCGAGCTAAGTGAAAGATAAAAGTGTCTGCGGCTCGCCTCCGTGTTACAATAAAATACGGCAAGGGTATTGTTTTGGACTCTATTTACTGTAGTCAAATATTATAACTGGGTCTTTGGAATTATGGGTTCAGTAGCAACATTGATTTTATATGAGGTGCCTAGATCAAAACCTACCAAGTCCACAAAACAAACTTTGTGGGAAAGTGAGGAAAACTGTTTACATATGAAAACAAGAAGTTCCTTGACGAACTTAAGAGCCTACTTTTTCTTTTAAATTTAAGATTCATGCAAATGATTAATCTATATTGATCTATCTAGAATAATGACGAAATGAAATTGGTAATATAGAAATTTCTAATTAGTTCGAAATACTGTATACCAGGCATAATGTAGCCTAATAAAGCACTACAGTTGGCAGCCCTGGTGACTGAATAATATACTCTTAGTTCCATCTCTTGAAGTACAAAATATAAAATTTGATTGAAGTACAATGGTTAGCATGGACGTTACATGCAGCTAAACATTGGTTCTAACAGCGTGCGTAAAATTATGTTGGCAACAATGTCATGCATGTATTGGTCAGAAATAATCTGAAATAATATGATCTATTGTTGTGCCAATTTTGAATGAAATCCATTAGTTAGTATAGAAGTTACATGCATTTTAAAATTGGACCTATCAGCAGGCATAGAATCATGTTGGCTGCACTGACGTACATTAGTAAATCCAAATTAATCTAGAATGCCAGGTACTACACGTGTGCAAAGTTTAGAGCTATTGTGTTGCATACTTTCTGATATATTGATGTTAGGGTATCAAAAATAGAGACAGCATTTATTAACAGTTGGCAGCCCTGGTTGCTCTTAAGAATACGCATAATCATATCTGTTATGGTACTCATAGCACATACGAAATTTGGTTGAAATCCAAATGATAGTATAGAAATTACATGTATTTAAGGTTGGATCTCTCTGCAGGCTTAGAATCATGTTGGTAGCACTGACGTATGTAAGTTACTCTAAATTAATATAGAATGTCAGGTACTATACGTGTGCATAGTTTAAAGCTGTCGGCTTGCTTACTTTCTGATACATTGGTATTTGGATAAAAGCAATTGAGAGCATTTATTAACAGTTGGCAGCCCTGGTGCCTCTTAAGAATACGCTCAGTCATATCTGTTTATGTACACATAGCACATACGAAATTTGGTTGAATTCCAATTGATAGTGTAGAAGTTATATGCATTTAAACATTGGACCTATCAGCAGGCTTATACTCATTTTAGTAACACTGCCAAGAATGGCCTCCTGGAATTTAAACTAAAATATAATCATCTATATGTGTGCCAATTTTGAAATAGCTCCCATTCATACCTTCCACAATATCCAACATGGAGCTCAAATTTCAATTGCGAATTTTCAGCAGTTGGTAGTACTGACATCATTTTCAAATACGGCATTGAGATATTCAGGTGTAGATCTTTACTCCTACCGAATTTTGTTTCGATTGCTGCAGCCGTTTAGGAGTTGATCGGCGGGGGGGGGGGGGGTCACACAGACAGAAGGACGGACAGACAGACACACATTTGCCCGGATCGATCTCATAAGTCTACTTTTGTCATCAAGTGATGCATTCTAACAAATTAGAGGAGTGTCCGTTTATGGGAAGTAACACAATTCTTAAGATTAATTTGGAGTTAACTGTCTTTGAAAGTGAAATGTACATGGTCGCTATTGAAAGTAAGAAAAGCAGTTCTAAGAATAAAAACAAGGGAAGAAGGATAGCATTTGAACGTGAACCCTCCAAATTATGTATGAAATGAAAACCTGACCTGAAATATTATTATGCATGTATTAATTATTAACAAACACTTCACCACACATAACAAAACACACCAAAGATGATGGCAGTATGAAGGAATCCTGCGTAATGAAATTCTATGTGCTGATTGGCTGAAAGTGACTTGGTGGGTTTTGAAACTAACAATGGAGGAAGTTCAATTGATCTAGCTAATTTTGAATTTGACCCTTAGGTTTGTGCACCATTTTGCTTGGGAAATAATATATTTTGAAGGAAAATCATGGCACTATTGAATTGGCCGCGTGAAAGTTCATATAGAGGCAACTTCATCTCATTTTTCATGTTGGATGGACTTCGCGGGTTTTGATTTTAGGCGCCTCACATAATGTACATTACACTCTCTCCAGAAACAGTTATTCAACTTTCTTATTAACCTTTTAAGTATTGAGTTATTTCATTCGCATGTAAAAGAAAGATAGAAACCGTAACTTTTAACGTATCAGGGAAGTAATAAGCTTAAAATGTCTAGTGTATAGGTTTCGGGTCTTTTTTAACCAAAATGCAAAATCAACATTCAGCATTCACATGCATGAGAGATCATCAGCTGCAATAAGAGCAATGTGCAGCATCGAAAACATCACATCCCTGAAACTAGCAACGTCGATGAGACTCTTCGCCAGCATCGCTACATGTGGGATTGAACTCATATGGGATAGATTGAAAACCAGTGATTTAGAAGAGCTAGAGAACGTGAAAGCACGCTTTATCAAACGGGCCATAGGAGCCAGCAAATATGCGCCAAAGAGAATGGCATACATTCTAGCAAAAGAAACGTTTTTCGTCGGGGATATATGGCTCAAGGAATTGCTAGTACAGAAGTAACAGAGAGAAGAAAACAGAACTAGAAAGGGATAGGTAATGGATGTTTTGGAGCAGATGCCGTGTGAAATAGACAATGGACCAACGCAAAGGGCTCGTGATTCATTCGTTTCCACCATAAAATGTGTGTAAATACTAAATATCACCAAGCAGATGACCAATGCGTGTGTAAAATATGTGGCGAAAGGTGTGAACTTTATCACTTCAAGAAATGTAAAAGCTAGACAGGGTCTCTTAATGACCTTATTATTGCAAGCAAATGAACAGTACAATTTTATTGTGATCTAATGTAAATATAAAGTGCATTCAAAAAGTAACGAGCCGGAGGCTGGAATGCGCAAACCGGTGACTACGTCGGCTAATCGTGGCGTGTGTAACAAGGTGTGGTTCTGACCAGAGCGTGGAGGGTCACAGGCCGTCGCTTGAGGGCACGCGTGAACGTCACGTGACAATACAAAGCGAGCAGCAGCATGCATCAATCGTCCAATGCTGCCAGTCGCATTGCAAGCAGTGACATGGAGGCGTCAACCGAAGAGCAAAGAAGTGTTGTTCGGTTTCTGACAGCTGAAGGAGTAGGGGGAACGGACATTCATCGCCGAATGTCACAAGTGTACGTCGAACACTGCATGTCCCTTGCAAGGCTCAAGGGGGCACAAGCGATTCAGGGAAGGACGGGTGTCGTTAGCCGATGATGCCCGGTCTGGGGCACCCCCTGCATTACCGATGACAACGTCCAGCTGGTTAATGCACTCATTACCCAGGACCACCGAGTGACCGTGGACGCCATAGCCGCCGTGGGCGATCCACGACAATGCACGACCTCATACGGCCAACACAGTCGCGGCACTCCTGCAGATATTCAAATAGGACGTTCTCGGCTACCCTCCGTACAGTCCAGACCTCCCTCCCTGTGATTATGCCGTGTTTGGTTCCCTGAAAAGGGCTCTGCGGTGCCAACGATTCACCTCGAACGCCGACGTCCAGCTGTACGTGCAGAACTGGCTCACATCGCAGCCCAGGGAATTTTATGAGACAGCCATGCACCGCCTCGTGTCACAGTGGGACAAGTGCCTCAACAGCGAGGGCCAATACTTCTAACATACAGGTACTGGTTTCTTTAATTATGACTCCGGCTCGTTACTTTTTGAACGCACCTTATATGTAACCTAATATTGCATAACCTCTCGTGGCCATTCGGCTGCAATAACATTTATTATTATTAAATCAAAATCCTACCTTTGTATTTTTTTTATTTTCAGACAAATCAAAAATAATTTTTTGTGACCACGCTTTCATTATCTCAATACCTGGTGAAGGACCGAAACTAATATTATTTCCTAAAATAAGTAGTTAAATAATACTTGTTGCTCCTTCCTAGGACAAAAAATTATATTCTAGGATCCGAAATCACAATGCAACCCGAAGATTTATTTTATTGTTCCACCATGCTTGTTCATATCACTGATGAATTCCAGCTCTAGAGTATAGACTTCTACAAAATGCTCTGTTAGAAAACGTCCAGACTCAGGTAGTACAAATAATGCCCAACAGATGGCTGAATATGCGGGAGATTGACTCGGCATTTGAGAGCGAATGGGGACAATGAATGAATACAAGTTCTTGTGCACCGTCTATAGACGGGCGTAACAATCAACGGGTTAAAATGTAATGGGCTTATTTGCATTGTTTTGTGAAAAGCATCTTCTACAGTATTGTACAGTGGTATATCTGAATGTTTAAAACTTCACTCTCAAAATACAGTATGTGCTATTAAAAATATCGAGGGCCTAGTCGCTTGATACTCACTGATAGATCCTTTATTTTTAGCCTATTTTCAATTTTGAAAAAAATAGGCTTATGAGATCACCTTTTGTCCGTGTGTGTGTGCGTGTGTGTGTGTGTGTGTGTGTGTGTGTGTGTGATTCGTGTGTGTGTCCCCCCCTAATAAAATCGAAACGGCTGGAGCGATTTCATTGAAACTCGGTAAGTTCATAGCACTATTCCCGGCGACCTCGACCGTGCCCTTCAAATTTTGTTACGTCTCTCCAATCCAACATGGCGGCTGTGCGAAATACTTCACTAGCATTCAATGTCTCCGAAACTATTACCGATATCGCCCTGAAATTGTGTACGGTGATAAAGGGCACTACTAGAAGTTCACCTATGAGACTTTCAAAAACCTGGTGACTACAAAACCAACATGGCGGCCAAGCGAAGTTGAGACATTTAAATAGACTTTTCTCGCGATTTAACTATCTAAATGTAATGAAACTTAGTACAGCAAATGTTTATACACATTGTAATGCACTGGAGTCTAATTTAGTTCAATTGTTTACATAACCTCAAAATGGCGTCTGTGCGAAATATTTCACTGACATTCTATATCTCCGAAACTATTACAGATATCACCCTGCAATTTTGTACGGTGATAGAGGGTACTGATACAGGTATACCTATGTATATTTCATAAACCTGTAAAGTACGAAACGAACATGGCGACCAAGCGAATTTAAAATATTTTAATAGACTTTTCTCGTGATTTAACTCTCTGAGCGCAGTGAAATGTGGTACAGTAATTGATTTTGCAGATTGTAATGCACTGCCATCTAATTTAATTCAATTGCTTACATAGCCTCAAGATGGCGGCTGTGCGAAATTTTAAAATTAAGTTTTAATTTCTTGTGTCGTAATCATGCGATCGAAGTGAAAGTTTGAATAATGAACCTAGGCAATAATTGTTCTTGAATGGTACATAACTCTATGGCCTAAACACATAACACTCCTAAATGGTGAGCTCCCGAAATATTTAGACGGTTCTCAATATCTATGAATCTTTTACAGCATCTAAACTGATTTTTTTTATGTTCATAGAGACTATGAACATATGTTCACCTATAGGACTTTCAGGAACCTGGTGAGCACAAATCCAACATGGCGGCGACGCGAAGTATAAATATTTAAATGGACATTTCTCGCGAATTAACTATCCGAGTGCCGTGAAACGTTGCACGTTAAATGCTTATACAAATGTTGATCCACTGGCATCTAATTTATTTCAATGGTTTGCATTATCACAAGATGGCTGCTGTGCGTAATTTTAAAATCTCGTTTTTACTTCTTGTTGTCTAATCATGCGATTGAAGTTTGAATACCACACGTACACAATAATCTTAATGTAATATTACAAAAATAAAAATCCAACCTGGCGACCATCTGAAATATTTAGACGGTTCTCAATATCTACGAATCTGTTACAGCAATTAAACTGAAATTTTGTATGTTGATAGAGGCAATTAACATGAGCAGGATATATGAAAATAGGCTGTATAGTTCTTCACGGAACTACTTGTTTGCTCTATTTTTACTAGATTTCTATCTGGATCCTTATTTTCGTTTGTATTATTAATTCGATTTCTGTCTGGATCTTTATTTCCTATCTACAGTATATTTTAAATAGACTAGATTTTTGATTTGGTCTGTATTTTAATTATCTCTCCAATTTTTATTTTCTTCTCTATTTTTGGGGTAGATGACCTCGTAGTTCCACCCCTTAAAACAACAATAACTAACTCTCTATTTTTACTTAGATATCTGTCTGGATTTTATTTTTAACTTCATTTCTGTCTGAATTTTTATTTTCCTCTGTATTTTTATCTCTTTTAAGTCTCACAGCTAAAAATTTTGGAACAAAATGTTCAATCTTCCTCAATCCTTCAGGCACTAGTCACTTGGTCATCGGCATCCCCGGGAGCAATGCTTTTACCGTTCAAGTGCTGCTGTAAGAGTTCTTGGTTATTTCCGTACCTCTTGGAAGTTTGTTGTAGAAATCCTATTCTTAAAACAATAATTAAATAAACATTATCTTTGCATGAAAACTATTTTAGGCCTCATGATTTTTTCAGCGCATTAAAGAAAACCTTAAAAAAAACATGGAAAACAGTAACTAAATATTAAAACTGAATTGATGCGGTGTCCATACGTGACTGCTTATAATATTGATACGATGCGCCCCATGTTCTTACTGCCATTAGGTTACTGTTGACTCTCACAATCTGCATCATTGATAGGAATAAATTGCAGAAACTCCTCATGCACCGAATTATCTATAACTAGCAACCCGGTATATTTAACAGTTAACCCAGCGTAAGTTAAAAAGGCGCACGGACGGCAGGTCCCAGACGCAATTCAGAAAAGCCGAGGTGAACAGCGAAACTCCGAAGTCTTAACTCGACACGACTCAACAGCTTAATGCTGGCCGAAGCTGGGGTGATAGGCTCACTCTTTAGCTCACTCCGAAACTAGTAGTCTACAGTAATTTAAATTTCAACTGAATGGAGATTCTTAGAAGAAATGAAAACGTAAGAACATTTAGAGTGGGTGATTTATTTAAGATAAGAGATATGCTGTCGGGGACCATTTTGTAGAGCTTTTCATGCTGAACAATTCTTACACTCATAGTAGCCTATACAGGGTGTATCTTAATTATACCGACAAAAAATCAGGGACGCTCTGCGTGTTATGTAAAAGACGATGCCGCAATCGGATTGGCGGAGGAAATGAGGTTACTTTGTTATTTTCGGGCGCGATTCAAATCTATGAAATCGCCGTATTTGCTGAGCCAGGCAGCAAGCCACTGCTGTGCTTCAGGCAAGGGAAGGGAGTGTGATAGAAGAAGACAGAGATATGCTGGCGGGCATGCGGCGATCGAGGAAACTTTTGGTCATTGGGCGACATTCAGTCCCTTAGATTGCTGCTGGGCGTACCACAGACTTACAGACCTTTGCCTTTAAATGCAGAGGCATCTTTTTATCGCAGAGAACTCAAGAGTCCTTAACAATATACATACATCTTAATCACATGTAATTTATTTCAGGTTTTTTCACATATTCCAGTAATTGGAATGATCTTTGTGTCCACCGACTGAAAGCTACAATATTAATTTCTACAACAAACTTCCAAGAGGTACGGAAATAACCAAGAACTCTTACAGCAGCACTTGAACGGTAAAAGCATTGCTCCCGGGGATGCCGATGACCAAGAAACAGAAAGATTTTTTTTTTTCACAAACTTAACAGTGAATACTTCCTGAGGATATTTGGACGCTTGGCCCTAATTTGACGTGTTACAGACTGCGGGCTTCCTGTGGCTTGGAGTCAACGAATGCTAGAGGAGAACGTCGAAACTGGCCTAGTAGTGAGTTATGAAGCGAGAAGCACGATTTAAAGGTGATTTAAAGAACCGTACTTGTGTCTAGATCGTGACTTCGTTCCGAAAGATTCGGTTTCATTCGACTGCGCTGAACCTCCTGAATTTAGTGTCACCTAGTGTGTGAATACTTTTAGCGTGCTGATTTTGTGTGTGAATATAATGTGTTAAGTGGATAGCCTAATTGTTTTTGTCGATATGAAAGAATCAAAAAAGTTTGTTTGTTCAGAGTGTGGGAAGGGATATGCCTACAATAAAAATTTAAGACAACACGTTAAGAAAGCACATGTCCAACCTGTGGATGCTATTGCACCTCCGCTAATAAGTCTGAAATCGTACGGCTATCAATGTGAAATCTGCGACAAGAATTTCAGTTATAAAAAAAGCCTGAGACGCCATCGACGAGAACAACATGGAGAGGGATCAGTTGGTAAGACAACATGGGAGTGCTATTTGTGTAATCATCAAGCAACCTCGAAAAACAGCTTATTTGAGCATTTAAAATCTGTGCATCAGTTATCTGTAAACTCCGAAGAACTGCAATTCTCATCCTTTAATGACTTTAAAAACTGGAAGCAGGAAACAGAACACACAACTCAATCGAAATTTGTTAAACATCATGGATCTCATAACATTGCTGGCAATATCATAAGACATAATTATGCTTGTCATCGTTCAGGTCATTTTGTCTCTAAAAGTAAAGGCGTCAGACATTTAAAATTGCAAGGAAGCAATAAGATCGGTGGACTATGTCCTGCAATGATAAGAGTCAGTCAAGCCGAAGATGGAACATGTAAAGTTAATTATGTCTCGACTCATGTTGGTCATCAGCATGTCTCAAGTAGGCCTAGGTTAGGATTGAGCAAGAAAGGAAAAAGAAGTGTAACCACAACCTCTGTTGTGAATGCAAAGGAGAAAGTAACAGCCCAAGAAAAGAAGGCAAGTCCTAAGAAATCTGTGCCGTTAACATTAACACAACAAAAGGACATAATTGCTTCAGAAATGTTGGATTTAATTAAGGAAATTTCCTCATCTGATGAACTTGAGGTTTTTAGAACACATTTAGCATCCTTTCAGGTGGCTTTAGCAGCAGTTCGCATTCAAAACGGACTCGATCCCACCCCGAAGAACAAATAAATATCCCATTAGAGCAGATTTGCTACCGAGAGAAGAAGGACCAGCAATTCGTGCTACTGAGGCTAACGAAACGTCAAACTTGATGTAACATTTATGTGATGAGTGGTGTTTAGGTAGCTTCAATTGTCACATCCCCAAGGAAATATCCATGTAATATCGTTGATTATACCAAGCCTTTCGATACACTAAACAGACCTACTGTATACTAATCTCAAAGCTTGAATCAATAACACGAAAAGATAAACTCACAGCACTGATCCATAACATGTTGACAGTCAATTTCATTCAGATCAAGATGGCATCACCACATCGAAAACAATAACTCAAACCAACGGCTTACTACAGGGGGACCCATTAAGCACCCTGCTCTTCAATGTCGCCACATACGATGTAGTGCAGATGATTAGACAAGAGACGGAAGATGTCAAAATGTACATATATGCGGACGGCATGGTCGTTCGATCGAACTCC
This sequence comes from Meconema thalassinum, assembly GCA_946902985.2. Taxonomy (NCBI): domain Eukaryota; kingdom Metazoa; phylum Arthropoda; class Insecta; order Orthoptera; family Tettigoniidae; genus Meconema; species Meconema thalassinum. Next base: position 70,891,993 of record OX336393.1, on the reverse strand, counting down.
ACTGATTACCTACAAAGAGCGACAAACAAACTGGGCACAGAAAAACGAAATGGAAATGAACATAGGAAAAAACTTACAGATGACATTCCCCAACGGAGGTCGAGAAGCTGCGGAGGACAGGATATATCTAGGACTGAAACCTCTAAAGAGAGTCAACAGCTTCAAATACCTGGGAGTGACTCTGCAAACCTCTGCCATATCATTCAGAATACACGTGAGATCCCGAGCAGCATCTGCCACAAAAGCAATTTTCGACATCAAAGAAATATCCAGATGCTCATTCCTCACAAAAATAGTGCCAATCGCAATGTACGGAATAGATATCTTATGGGAAAAGGTGAGTCTAAAAGATCTAATGATTTTGGAAGCAGTCAAATCACGATTCTTGAAAGCCACCCTCGGTGTTTCGAAACACACAAAGTCGAGCCTAGTATACGAGCTCCCCAAAGAACCCTTATTTATGGAAGACCTATGTATGAGGCTCCCATTCACCGTCAGCTTGAATAAACTGCTCATTGAAAGACAAAAGAAAAGAAGAGAGATTTGGCGGGACTCAACAGAAGCCATGATAAATACATCCTGGGCTGACACGAATCAGGAGCTCCGACACCTGGTGACATTATTGGCTGTGCATGGATACCACCAAGAAGTATGCAAGACAAAATGTTTTCACGACCTTGGGAATGACTGTGTTTGTGAATTGTGCGATCAACCATGTGACCGTTACCACGTGACCTCCTGTAAAAAATTACTGAAATCCCTGGTCGACTTTTGTGCACAACAAACAATATAATAAAAATGCGGGGTACAAAGATACCGACCAAAACGTGTACGCTATAACTTATGTGCATTTCATTATAATAAAATAGTCACTAAAACAATTCTTAATACTGAAGGCTACAAACATGACTTTCAGGACTTTTCCATAAAATATTGTATTCTTATTAGGTGGGTTTCAGAAAGTAACATAATATGTTGTTGTTGTTTGAGTCTTCAGCCTTTTGACTGGTTTGATGCAGCTCTCCATGCCTCCCTGTCCTGAGCTAAACGTTTCATCTCTACATAGCTACCACACCCTACATCCAAGGCAATCTGTTTAACATATTCTAACCTTGGTCTACCCCTACAGTTCTTGTCCTCGACCCTTCCTTCCATAACTAAGCTTGCTATTCCTGGATGTCTTAGTATGTGTCCTACCAACCTATCTCGTCTCTTCATTAGCAGTCGCCAGAAACATCTCTCCTCTCCCACTCGTCTTAATACCTCTTCGTTTGTAACCCTAACTACCCATCTGATCTTCATCATTCTCCTGTAACACCACATTTCAAATGCTTCAATTCTCCTCTTTTCTGCTGCACCAATAGTCCAGGTTTCACTTCCATAGAGCGCCACACTCCAGACAAAGGCTTTCAAAAATGACTTCCTAATACCTAAATCTATATTCGATGTCAGCAGATTCCTTTTTTGTAGAAATGCTTTCTTTGCCTGAGCCAACCTACTTTTTATATCCTCTTTGCTTCGTCCATCACTGGTTATTCTGCTTCCTAAGTAACAGAAGTCTCCTACTTCCTTCAGCTTTTCACCTGCCAATTTGATCTCCATAGAGGTTTCTGATTTATTTCGGCTGCATTCCAGTATTTTTGTTTTACATTTATTAATTTTCATCATGAATTCTTTCCGTAAGACTGAGTCCATACCATTCAAAAACTCATTCAAATCCTCAGGCTTGTCGGCCAAGATGACGATGTCATCAGCAAATCTCAGAGTTGAAATTATTTCTCCTTGAATCTTCACTCCCACTTTACATTTTTCTCTAATTTCCTTCATTGCTTGTTCAATGTAAAGATTGAAAAGTATGGGTGATAAGTTGCAGCCTTGCCTTACACCTTTCTGAATACCAGCTTCTCTCTCATGTCCTTCAACTCGAATGACTGCTGTCTGGTTTCTGTATAGATTGTATATCACCCTCCTATCCCTGTACTTCATTCCAATGGATTTCAAAATGTCAAACAATTTAGTCCAATCAACGTTATCAAAAGCCTTTTCTAAGTCTACAAAAGCCATGAACGTTCTCTTATCTTTCCTTATTCTACCTTCCAAAATCAGCCTAAGACTTAGTACAGCTTCCCTTGTTCCTACATTTCTCCTGAAACCAAATTGGTCTTCGCCCAACTCCGTTTCTATCTGGCTTTCAATCCTCTTGTAAATTATTCTAGACAGGATCTTTGAAGCATGAGTAATCAAGCTGATTGTACGGTAATCTTCACATCTGTCAGCTCCCACTTTCTTTGGTATAGGGATGATTACATTCTTCTTGAAATCAGGGGGTACCTCACCTGTCTCATAAATCCTACACACCAAGTGAAATAACCTGATCAGACCTGCATCTCCTATGCAGCGTAGCAACTCAATCGGTATATCATCTATGCCTGGTGCTTTGTTCCTGCTTAAGTCTTCCAAAGCTCTATCAAATTCTGATCTCAATATTAAATCTCCTTTCGCATCCTCATCAATTTCCTCCTCCCTTTCCATTACATGATTCTCAATCTCCTTTCCCTTATACAAACTCTCTATGTAAGCTTTCCATCTCTCAACCTTTTCTTCCCTATCTGTTAGAGGCTTTCCATTTTTGTCCTTAATATTACAGCACTTAGTCTTCTTTTCCCCAAAAGTATTCTTAATCCTTCGATAAGCTGTGTCTACTTTTCCTAATTTCAGACAATTTTCTATACCTGCACATTTCTCTTTCAACCATTCTTCTTTTGCTTCCTTGCACTTCTTGTTAACCTCATTTCTCAGACGTCTGTATTCTGCTTTCCCCTTTTCATCTCTTAGATTCTTGTGTTTCCGCCTTTCATCCATCAATTCTAGTATATCCTGAGTGATCCACGGTTTTCTACCTATTCTTTCTTTCCTACCAATGTTATCTTCTGCGGATTTTGTTATTTCATTCTTCAAAAGTGCCCATTCGTCTGCAATTGAAGTTTGTTTAGGGTTTTTCATTAGTCCTTCCTTTATACTCTTCTTGAATCTTTCGTTTACATCCTTCTCTTTCAGTCTGTCTATTGCCCACCTTTTTGGCTTTTGACTTTTCCTCAGTTTCTTCAACTTTAATCTGCATTTCATTACAACCAGATTGTGATCAGAGTTAATGTCAGGACCAGGATATGTTTTACAATCCAAAATCTGGTTTCGAAACCTCTGCTTGACCATAATGAAGTCGATTTGGTAACGCCCTGTATCTCCTGGTCTCATCCATGTGTATATTCTTCTATTGTGGTTATTGAATAAGGTGTTAGCTATGACCAATTCATGCTCGGTGCAGAATTCTACCAGCCTGCTTCCTCGATCTTTCCTTTCACCTAATCCGAAATCTCCTACTATCTTCCCTTCTCTCCCTTTTCCTACCACAGCATTCCAATCTCCCATTACTATAACATTTTCATCACCCTTGATATACCTCAGAATTTCGTCTATTTCTTCGTAGACCTTTTCAACATCCTCATCATCAGCTTGACTGGTAGGCATATAGACTTGTACCACTGTAGTGCAGGTAGGTTTTGTATTGATTTTTGCTACAATAATCCGTTCACTATATTGCTCATAATATTCCACCCGCTGTCCAAGTTTCCTACTCAATATGAGGCCAAGCCCTGCTTGGCCATTGTTTGATTTAGTGCTAATGACCCTATAGTCTCCTGACCAAAAGTCCTGTTCTTCCTGCCAGCGCATTTCACTAATCCCAACCAAATCCACCCTCAACCCATCCATTTCCCTTTCTAAGTTTTCTAACCTTCCACTTCCTAGCAGACTTCTAACATTCCACGCTCCGATCCGTAGAATGTCAGATTTCCTCTTTGTCACTTCTGTGATGTTAACCCCCTCTCGAGTAGTCCCCACCCGGAGATCCGAACGGGGGACTAGTTTACCTCCGGATTGAAATTTTACAAGGGAGGAGGCCATCATCACATGTAATTATGCATAGAGAGGTGCATATCCTCGGGAATAGCATACGGCTGTAGTTTCCCGTTGCTTTCAGCCGTGCAGCAGGACGCAGTGTAGCCATTATTTGGCTTATATTATCAATATCTTAACCGTCAATAAGACTAGTAAAGAATTGATTTATTCTGAAAGGCTGCTACTCCCTTTCAGAATAAGTAAAGAGCAATTCTACTAAAAAAATTCTAACCTTCTACCGTACTAACAATTAAATACCAAAATTCTACTAACGAAAAAAATACTAAAGTTCCACCAACAACAAATACTACCACTAAAACAGTCTGTCACCAGGCACACTCACATGCACCCTCACACATCACAGTCTACTGAAACAATGAACTATAACTAATAAACAATGCAACTGCTACCAGACACACTCACACACCACAGTCTAATAGAACATCTCATAATTTCTTCCAATTCGAAGTGCAAATTGGCACACTGGATTTGAGGAGTGGCGTTCAAATAATTTACCCCAGCATTTTGCAATTTCATCAGTAAACACTCCAAACAACGTAGGTATTCAGTTTATTAACACCGACTACTTACAATAATTTAAACTTCGTTGCTCTAAACGTATCACTGGGAGAAACATATTTAATATAACTATTACACAGCTAATTTGTAATCGCGCACGGCTAACGAGAAAGACAGGCCATGGCGCGTAAACCAAACCCTTCTGTGACGTAGGCAATGTACCGGTACTGCTTGATGATGCTTGTACGTATAAGTCGAGAGCAATTCATAAGCAGCAGAAATGCAATATTTTATATCAATCTTCATAAAATGGACGCAGTTTAGATGTTCCGTGTGTTTTCAAACACGATAAATTATACTGTATAGGTTTGCAAAACTACGCCTATTGAAGTTACTCCTTACAAAAATCCACGCGAACTAGGATTCAAGGGTTCGTTGTGTCTTTAATAGCTGCAACGAACAGGCTACATTAAGTCGAGTTGTAGATTCTGTGACCTTCGTTGTGAGTTAAATTATGTGCACATTAGTATAATTAGATCAAAGAATCTTGCAGCACAGTATAGATATCATTAACTTATTGTTGTTTCAAGGGGCGGAACATAAATTAATTCGTTTATAGAAGAGATCTGCGGAATACACTACCCACCGACTAACGACTTGTATCAATACCTTCTATGAAGACAAGTGATAAATGAATACCAACGTTTATACAGGTTCAATGATGTAGACAAGATGACTAGGTACCACACCGGCAGTAAAACGAAGACCAGGCAGTGGTGCAACAGAACTACATTGCTGACGTCACGAAGACTCACCAGAGCCAGTCATTCTCGTTGGCCGTGATAATCGCGCCTTATCTTGGGGATGTGTACCCTCTATCGGCAAAAAAATAACCTTCGCAATTATACTGTAGACATGGGTTCACTAACTGGCCGGTAGAGAGCATAGCTCGCAACTAGAAGGCTGTGGTTACCAATAACATAGTTCAAGTAATTACTCTTAGATGTCACTCCGGTGGTGAGAGCTTGTCGGAAATTAACGAAGCGCAGAGACCAATATCAATCGACGTAGTTTAATGCTCATTCCGGGGTTCCTGTGTGTCCCCCGAATGCTGATTATCGGGCTCGCTGCTCACTGGTATTAAAATATTCCTTGTTATGTTCCTAATTGTACTCTTCTTTTTAATTAACTAAAACTGAACATAAGGTGACGAAGTGTTTCATTAACCCTAGCGTCCAAGTAATAAAAAGTCTGCCCGATAACTGCTGGCTCCACGCATGGCAAAGTTTGACAATAGAGGGGCTGCTGTTTAACCTCTAATAGTCTCTCCACTTGGCAGCGTTTGAATTCTTGGTGAGCTTACAGATGAATTTATGTTAAATATATTACGATACTGTATTGCATTCATGCGTGCCATTTTACAAACATGGGTTTTCGAAATAGCCTACAGTTCCCGGAACGAGTTTGTACCTAAACCAATTGTAAATATTGAGGCAACTTACAAACATGATTTTCAGGACTTTTCTGTGTTATTAATTTTTGTTGTTTGAGTCTTCAGTCTTTTTATAATAAATTAATAATGCAGCCAATGGCCAGTTAAATACATTATCACAACAGAATTGAATCAACTTGATTGATTGTATTTACCCTTTATACTGTATTATTGGCGGTTAAGCATTGACGTAGTCACATCAGCTGTTCATCACGTAAGCTGTTTGACTGAAGCCTCAGGATGGCCTCTGTCTGTGACATCCAGTGTCTCAACGTCCGTAGACTATACCATTGGTAGTTGACGGACGGGTTTCACATAGCGATGAGGCCTGTCGCTGGAATGAGTAATATTGATATAATTTTCGGTGAAGATTTTAAAATTTATAGTTTAGTGACAGGTCCATGTAGGGAGACATCAAATGTTCTGTAGGGGCATAACAAAAATTAAATGAACGGGTGAAGGAAATGCTTAGTTCCCTGTGCTGGTTTCAGTGACACCCGGTTTAAAATGTTTAATTGTCTAAGATAGATAGGCGAGGGTATGCAACTAGACCTACCCTTATGAAGGCTATACACAAGTTACCCCGCATCTCATTTTGATTTTATGTCACTTCCACTCGATTATAGAAGTCAATGTTTCTAGTTTGTGCTGGGCGTGTCGTAACGCAAGGACGACGTTCTATGTCTTGGCTTATTGATGCAGCTGATGGGAGCGCAGTCCACCAGCATCAGAGACCTCATTGGTCAAATAACTACTTGTAGAGATTCTGCTGGTCTCTTCGCTTAATGCAACGAAGTGGTGCAGCGCAGCGCTTGGTGAAGCAAACCAGCACGGAGACGGATTGGCTTGGATTATTATTTTGATATAATAATTTATTGACTTCGCGTTCGTTTGGTTAAAAGCGGTAGCGTGAAGTTTAATATCGGATGAAAATATATTTTGACTTTGGGGCTGTAGTTTTATATGTGTACATGTGATTTTATAATTGCCAGGATATTCAGCCGAGTTATGTGTGCAATTTTGATGAGGTTATGGTATTACTTGGGCGGATATTTACACTACATTTGTAACAATCTTACGTTGCATATAATATGTAACACGCAAAAGTTACCTTCATTTGCACAACTAGTTTCCTTGTGCTATTGCATATTGAAATACATACTTGCCAATACAATTGGGTATTTATAAATGGGGGCTTCTTAAATTCCATTCCCTGACCCGGTCGGTCGACTGGAAGCAAGCTGTGGATTTTCATTTCCTTTATAAATGTGCTACCGTACCTCGAGCGGCCTACTGCATGCTCTAAATATTTTAACGTAGCCTAAAATGCCGCAATAGAAAACCTCAAAAACGTAGAAAATGTCTGGTCTGACGTCGCACCTTTAGTTCAAGAAGGGCCAAAATATAACACATTTTCACAATCAAACTCGTATTATAATTATTAATAACTCATGACAAGACAGTGATTTTATAATTTAAACAAGTAAACATCGAAGTACGTACACAGAAAAATTGCATCTATTATAAGATCCACCTACTTGAAAACAAACTCGACTCTGCGGCTTTTCTTTATAAAACTATCAATAACTTCATCATAGAAAGAGGACTGTAGGCCTAATCTAATTTTTGCAAGCAATCCTTTTTCAATCGACAACATAGCTAATGATGATAGCCTCTCCTGAATTTGAGTCGATCTGCAATATGTAATAATGCGTCTCAGTGTCGAAAAGAAAGTTCTGCAGGGAATGTAGCAGCAGGAATTGTTGCTACCAGTTTGATGAGCTTGAAAATCACTGCCATACCCATGTACAATTTGTTAGTATGCATGAACTGCACTACAGTATGTCTGAAACACTTTTCTCTTTCAAGTCAGGAGATGAGTACGGTACGTCACACTTAATTCAGTTTTTAAGCGAACAATGTCGAAAAATTACCCATAGGTCTTTTTTAGGGCAGTAACATAACTGTCTGGAAACTTATTTCTGTGTTTTCACAATCCAGCAGCAAGAATAACAATGCATTTGAAACGCTCTCCTATTTGGACAAGTGCATTGTCGATAATTTCATTGAATAGACGTTAGTATTTTGATTTTTCTGGTTCACCACTTGTTGCACGATTTTTAGAGCACGGCTGTCCTCCTTAAACATCGATTTTGGTATCAACATGTCCATAAATACTATCAAAATTTTCATCTCACATAGACTGAGTATTTAAAAAGAGCTCAACCTTCTTGCCACAGTAATGTATATCCAAACTGTTTGTTTGTAGAAAATTGAACACTGTATCGGAGAATGAAAAGATCTTGGAGAAAATTGCCAGCAGAAATCTAGTGTAGAACTTAAGCGAGAAGAACAAAATTCCTTGTGCTTTCAATGTAGTAGCTTTCTGTAGCTCTCAGACCAGAGCTTTCAACTACACATTACAAACGTGACAGCTCACAGTCGGCCTTGAACAGAAGGAACCTGCACGCGCATACATTTCTCGTTGTGTCGACAGCTCCGCTGAAGCTCCTAAGACACAAGCAAGCCTCGCTGTACTCGCCAAGATATAAGCAACATGTGATCCGTTTAACGCAGATCTATTACAGATACGGTACATATTGTAATTTTTAAAATCTCGCCTGGTTTAGAAAATTATTGCACTTGCGCAGCAAGCGTAGCATGCTCGGAGAAATCGCCCCTGAATTCTTATGTGCTGTAGGTAGAGGATGGAGGTTGAGGGAATAGCATTACTCAAAAAGCATGAGCAATACATGTTAGCAAGGGGTAGAACGCATACCGTAGGCTATATTAACGTCCAGAACGTTTGCCTATACCAAAAGTAAAAAAGGAAGGAAGCTTTTAGTTTTACTTGATCGTTAATCATATGATCATGAGCCTCGCGACCTCCTTTTTACGTGGAATCCGAACCACGGGACATGGCATTTCACTTCGAAAATCTCGCATGCATTGACCAGGAATCGAACCCGGTCCACCTTGGTGAGAGGCCAACAGCTTGACCGCTGCGCTGGCCCCCCTCCCCCCTCATTGCCTATATCAAACAGAACAACTGAGAACATGTCGTCCATTAGCGTGGGTCCTAATGAGCACCGTTGCTGCATAGAGACCGGCGAGAGAAACGAAGAGAAGACTCCGCTCTATGCTCACCGTATACACATGGCCTTCCCTTTGAACACAAGCCGCTTCAAATTTATATGCATGTATGAGAATGAATATCCATGCTTGCAACGGAGTTGGCACATTTTTACTATTGCAATATGAGGCAGATATTGTTATAAGATGTCACAAAAGTTATACATGCACAAGTCCTACTCCAGGTGTAGCGACTAGCATTCTTGGTATCAACATGTCCATAAATACTATCAAAATTATCATCTCACATAGACTGCGTATTTAAAAAGAGCTCAACCTTCTTGCCACAGTACTGTCGCCCAAGAGGTGCGGGTTTGTTTTCCGGCCCAGCCAAGCAATTTAATTCTGGTCTGAGGGCTGGAAAGAGGTACAGTCAGCATTGTGAAGCAAACCTGAAAAGAAATGGGTTGAATTCTCACCTCAGCCATCCTGGAAGAGTATCCCATGGTTTTTCATGTCTACTCCAGACAAATATTGGAATGGTTCCTAACTTAAAGGCCACGGCTGCCTCCTTCCCATTCCTCACCTGAATTACTATTGCACACACTCTAAAATAGACACCACAGATTATCAAGCAAATTCTATACACACATCCAAGTAACGGGGCTAAATGACCAAGTGGCCAAGCCCCTCAAATGAAACATCATTATTAAACGTGACATAATCTACACTCCATGTCATTCTTAGTAACGAGGAAATACAAATACAGAGATTGAATAAGTTTTTGTTTATCGGGGATCAACTTGTGGTGTAGTGGCTAGCATAGCCTAATTACACTGCAACGGCTCACCAATGGAATTTGATCCAGCGATCCCGCGCTTACGAAGCAGGGCTCTTATCGCTGCACTATGTGCTTTTTGGCTTCTTGCTAGCGTACAACGCACATGGACGCCACACTGCAATTGCGAATAATTAATTTCTCGGAAACAGCTGAGAAGCGCACCTTACTACTTGCACCTGGTATATGCCTGGCCATGGCCTACACGTGTACTGAAGATGGTTAGAATCGGTGACCCATGCATCGTATCCTCCCCTTGTTAGCTGTCGCCCATGAGATCCAGATTCGATTCGCGGCTCAGTCAAGAAATGTAGTTTTGGTCTAGGTTAGAACAAGGTACAATATTGCCTTTTGAGGTAAAATTGAGAAGAGGTTAGTTACCTCACTTCAATTACGAGAACACACACACTTGGGGAAACCACAATAACGCAGGCCGTCTGAAAAATTTGTGTTATCACATTTGAATTCGAAAGCTTCTGTATAAAGCCATACGCTCTGAAATGTGTATTATTTGTCGTCTTGCTGTGTAAAACTGTCTGCTGCCACTCGACTTCCTAAGGGACATAGTTATGAATTCAATATTTCAGCTCGCAGCACTTCTTAAAGCTTCACTAGTGTACACTGCATTGATACACCAATACTGCCACTCAAGTTTGTATTTCCCCGGCGAACCTAAATATTTCAACATAATCTTTCTCACTCAATTTATCCCTCCAGTTCATGTGAGGATGTTAACTCCCGAGCGGCTGATCGTAGCGTCACAAGGTTTGAAGGTTAGCCTTAAAAGTTTTAGCTCTGTAACATAGGATTATCAAAATAATTGAATAAGTAATTATTTTCGGGCACGGATAGAAATAAAGATTTCGTACGACACAGCGAGCTTATCTAGGCAATGTTCTGTTCTCTGTCATGAGCGAGCGAATGTAGCTCCTACCTCATTTTCATAGTTTTTTTATACTGTATAGTAAATGTATTCATCATGGAGTTAAAATGCCATAACCTTTTCGATTAATGCAGTTGAACATCTCATGATAAACAAATGGAATCACATGTCACTTACTACAGTGCTGTAAGTTTTGTCTAATTTTTTTTGTGTATGTATATATGACTTACAATTATGATAGAGGATGCCCCCAATAAAGATGAATTATGCCCCTAATGTTGCCCAAATTCCTTCTGTTCCCTCTAGTCTGGAATTGAATAACCTGCAGATGAAGTTTCATTTCTTGGTTGGGAGATAGAGATAAAATATGTGTGGAATGTTAACTCCAGCAATTCTTCTAGATTTATGCAGTGTCTGGTGCGGAGTTTCTTTCAGATATATAAAACTCTTTCAGCAGACCCTTGGTATAAATGACCAGTTGTACGCATGTGAAAATTTTAGAGACAGTCTACATTATATCATGTAAATACCCTTAACAGTCTTCTGCCACACCTGCCCAGCTCCTCTTTGGTCACAATTCTTGGCACTCGCACATTGCATTGTTGTCAGCACAAACCATACCCTGACAGCGTGAGTAGAACACTGAGATCAGACTCAAAGTGCGCTGGGCAAAAAGACAATCAATGCGCACATCATTTGCACTGATCTCAAATTTATCAAAGCTCACTGTGCATGGATATACCATTGCGAACAGCCTAAGAGGACCATGCATTATGACCTGTATATTATAGTACTTCTTTGCTGGTGGAACTAGAGCACCCTCAGCATTATCTGATCCCTATAAATATACCAAAAGATGGAATATTGGATTACATAGCCAACAGGGACGCAGTATAAATCTTGAAGAATTGCTGGAGTTTAAGAGATGTGTGGTGTACTTCAGTAAGACCTTGACATGGATTTACAAGATTTAATCTAATTGAAAACTCTGAGTGGCCTTTATGGGAATGGGACTGGGCAACTTAGAAACAGTGATAGAGAAGAAGGTTGGCTTTGTCAGAGACCTATGAGTTGGAACTGCTGAGTGGAGCAGAAATTTCTGGTAAAATGTACCTTAAACATTCAAAATCAATCCATTTTTATCAGAATTCTTCACAATGTTATGTATGTGAATCGCTCAGTTTATACATCCCTTGTAGGAAAATCACAATGGACACGAATAATGAAAAACAAGAAGGTTTTGTCGAGAAAACAAACAAATTAAAAATACAATTTAGAACTATACAAGTATGAATCCAGTACAGTGCTACCCTCCATACTAATTGCAATTTCTCCATTTGTTGACACTGCCTCAACAGCTTCTTAAATGTCTGAACATTTGGGGTATAGGGCTGAAAATGTCTCCTGCCTCTCACCACAATACTTGGCCCACTTCCTTTTCCACTGGCTTACAGAATGATATAATGGCCCCGCCCCACCGCACCTCACAAAAAGTTTTATATGCCCATTGCCAGCACAAAATCTATCCTGGTAGCACCTTCTGATTAAGAGGAGAGGTTACACATCAGTATATATGCAGTGGACCATAAATATAACAAAGGTGGCGTAGTGGCACAGAGGTCAAGCTGCTGGCCTCTCACCACGGCGGACCGGGTTCGATTCCTGGTCCATGCATGTGAGATTTTCAAAGTGAAATGCCATATCCTGTGGTTCGGATTCCACGTAAAAAGGAGGTCCCATGTCTCATGATCTCGAGATTAACTATCAAGTAAAACTACAATCTTCTTTACTTATAAATATAACAGTCTCAGACCATCATGTGGTGTAGTGACTAGTATACTTGGCTGTTACCTCTGAGGTCCCAGATTCAGTTTCCGGCTCTGCCAAGAAAATTAATTCTAGTCTAAGAGTTGGAATGAGATTCACTCCGCCTTGTGAGTCAAAGCTGAGAAGAGGTGGATTCGGTTTCCACCTCAGACATCCTAGAAGTGATTTTCAGTGTTTTCCGACTTCTACTCCAGGAAAATGCAGGGGTAGTTCTAAATTTAAGGCCATGCATGCTTCCGTCCCAATCAATTGCAAATATACACTACTAAAGACACCACATTCTGTAGGTTATTAGACAAATTCTACATACACCTAAGTGCAGGGGTCTGATAACACAATGTCCAATCGCTAAATGAAAAGTCAGTCTCGGAAGCCAGCAAACTTCTACACCAGGAAAATGCCGGGATGGTTCCTAACATAAATGGTCATGCTCACTCCACTTCCTTCCCAATAACAAATTTAACCACTGCAAATAATGATACCACACTAACATCAGACACAGTGGGAATGGTCAAGAAGTCTCACTCTCTCCTAAGCTCCGAGGTCAGTTAACACACCAAGTGATGAATTATATATTTATTTATTAACAGCATTTATATATTTACTTAATTTCTTTGACCGAGCTTCAGATTTAAGTAGTCATTGTTGAAGCAAGATGACATTTTTCTATATGGGCCTACACTGCGTGTTATTTCTATGTGTCTTCTGATTTCAATGTCGGAATCTAAACTGTCAGTGATGATACTCCCTATTTAGAGTAGTAAACCCACTCAACTGGAAGACTTCTTCAATATTATTATCTCCAATATTGGAAGATGTTAGGTCCGTATTGGCCAATATAATCAATCTAACTTAATAATTAACAAGGAAATTCGTCGAACAATACTATATTATGACAAAATATCACTTCCTAAAACTAGGGTACATGTTTCGAGCTATTCAAATATTTAGCCCTTCTTCAGCCCTCTCATGTCACCAACACATCACCGACACTCATCAATCAACATAATAAAAAAAACGCATTAAAAACAACTACTGTATATCTACAGACACACTCGAATGCCCTTAAAATTTTATGAAAAACTGTCACTTCTTTTAGTGCATCTTTGCCCATGTTTTTACCAATTTGTACTATCTTGTATTCATAATTTTGCTGAGCTGGCTTGAACTTTTCATGTGAAGACGGATGTCCTTGGTTCATTAATGTATGGACTCGCCCCAACTCTAAAGAAACGAAGCTGTCACTATTCATCTGACAAGAGAAATCAAATAGTCTAAATAATTAAATGTGAAGAAGCTTACGTCAAAGCCAGGCGGGAACCTCATAAGCTGGGGTAGCGGGCCCAAATCCATGCGCCTCATGTCATGTAAACTGTAGAATTGTTACAGGCAAATTGTATTGAAGTGTAAATAAAGTGAAGTAAACTAAACAACTATGTGTGTTGTTCCGAATGATGCCTGTTGGCTTACCTGCACGTTACAGATGGAAAGGAATCGCCTAATGAAGCGAGCATAGCCTCGGTCCAAGTGACACGGCAGGAGGAGGATAGGCTGTGGTGAGAGGCCAACAGCTTGACCGCTGTGCCACCTCGCCCCCTTTGTTATATTTATGGTCCCCTTCTGCCTATCCTCCTCCTGCCGTGTCACTTGGACCGAGGCTATGCTCGCTTCATTAGGCGATTCCTTTCCATATGGAACGTGCAGGTAAGCCAACAGGCATCATTCGGAACAACACATATAGTTGTTTAGTTTACTTCACTTTACTTACACTTCAATTCAACTTGCCTGTAATAATTTGACAGTTTACATGACGTGAGGCGCGTTGATTTGGGCCCGCTCCCCCAGCTTATGAGGTTCCCGCCTGGCTTTGACGTAAGCTTCTTCTTCTTCTTAGCGCTTTCCCGCAGGTGCAGGGTCCGCTGTCCGGATCTTAGCTCGCCACTTGTTATGATCGCGAGCATCATAAGGTGTTAGGCTGAGCACCTTCGTATCGGCATTTATCGCATCATGCCAGCGCTGTTTTGGTCCCCCACGTGGTCGTTGCCCATTGATTTCCAAGCACTGGGTAGAATTGGCTACTGTGCCTGGTGCAGCATGTAGGACGTGACAGTACCATTAGAGACGTTTTTGCCGAGCCTTCTCAGTGATGGGAGAAATGCCCATTTGCTGGCGAATGATGTCGTTTCTTACATGGTCCAGGAGTGTGATGCCCATTGACCAACGGAGCATACACTTTTCCATGCTGTGTACTTGGCGCTCTGTCAGTTGGTCGACATTCAGCGCCATACAAAGCAACAGGATGTACTATCATGCGATATATTTTGGATTTCAGATGTAGTGGCATCCTTCTGTCGCAGACTACACCTGTAACTTCCCTCCATCTCATCAAAGCTGTGTTTATTCTGCTTCGCACTTCATCACCTATCTCACCATCAGATTGTAAGCGAGATCCTAGATACTTGAAGTTTACGGTCTTGGCTAATGTCTCTCCGTCAACTTGATAGAAGCCGTTGCTTGTGATGGTTTCAAGGTATTCGGTCTTTTTCTTATTCAGTCTAAGACCGTATCGCGAAAGATGGCTGTTCCAAACTTCAACTTGATGCTGCAGTCCTCCTCTGGTGGTATCAGCAAGTGCAACATCATCTGCGTATAAGAGAGTCCAAGGAACACAACACTCCTTTGCAGGTCTCGTGTGATAGTGTCCAAGACCAGGATAAAGAGCAATGGGGACAATGAGGATCCCTGGTGTACACCAACTTTCACTGGGAAGCTCTCCGAGGTGCCGACGGCACAACGTACACAACTGGTGGTGTTTGTAAGCTTATTCACATTTAATTATTTAGATTATTTGATTTCTCTCGTCAGATGAATAGTGACAGCTTTATTTAGTTTCTTTAGGACAGGTCTGGGTTGGAGCCAGTCTATAAATTATAGAACCAAGGACATCCGTCTTCACATGAACCTTTTTTTAGGGATGAAAAGTTCAAGCCAGCTCAGCAAAATTTTGAATACAAGATAGTACAAATTGGTCAAAATATGGGCGAAGATGTAGTCAAAAGAAGAGACAGTTTTTTTTAATAAAATTTTAAGGACATTTGAGTGTGTCTGTAGATATACAGTAGTTGTGTTTTAATGTGTTTTCTATTATGTTGATTGATGAGTGTCGGTGATGTGTTGGTGACGTGAGAGGACTGAAGAAGGGCTAAATATTTGAATAGCTCGAAACATGTACCCTAGTTTTAGGAAGTGATATTTTGTCATAATATAGTATTGTTCAATGGATTTCCTTGTTGATTTTTAGATTGGATCTGATGCTCAGAGTAGTCTGGTCGTGATTTTGACGACTGAAACCCTTTTTTTTCTTATTTACATTAATATGGAGTCTACATTCTTCAGATGTTGGTTGGTAATTGTTGAAGACCATCAAGACTACTGTATCACAGAAGATCGTTGCACCACAGTAGTACAAGTCTATATGCCTACCAGTGAAGAAGTTGAAAAGTTTTATAGAAAAATAGATGGAATTCTGAGCTATGTCAAGGGCGATGAAAATGTAATAATAATGGGAGATTGGAATGCTGTAGTAAAAAAAAAGGAAGAGTAGGGAAGATAGTAGAAGAATTTGGATTGAGTGAAAGGAATGATTGAGGGAGCAGGCTGATAGAATTCTGCACTGAGCTCAAGTTGGTCATAACTAACACATTACTCAACCACAACAGAAGAATATACTCTGGATGAGACCAGGAGATACAGGACATTTCCTAATTGACTTTATTATGTTGAAGCAGATCTTCTGAAACCAGATTTTGGATTGGAAAACATATCCCAGAGCCGACATAAACTCTGACCACAATCTGGTTGTTATGAAATGCTGATTGAAGCTGAAAAAACTTAAGAAAAGTAAATACCCATAAATGTGGCCAGTAGACAAAATAAAAGAGAAGGATGTGAACAAAAGTCTCAAGAGGATTATAAGGGAAGGACTAATAAAGAACCCTGAACTAACTTCCAATGCAGAGGAATGGGTACTTTCGAAGAATGAAATAATTAAGTCCACAAAAGAAAGCATTGATAGAAAGGAATGAATAGGTGGAATTGCTTGGATCACTCAGAATATACAAGAATGCATCAAAGTTGTAACAACAAGAGATGAAAGGGGAAGAGCAGAATATACGTAGATGTCTTAAAAATGGGGTAAACAAGAGGTGCAAGGAAGCGAAAGCAGTGTGGTTGAAAGAGAAATGTGCAAGTATAGACAATTGTTTGAAAGTAGGAAAAGTAGATGCAGCTTTTCGAAGGATTATGGGTACTTTGGGGAAAGGAAGACTAAGTGCTGTAATATTAAGGACTTGGATGGAAAACAGATAATAATATTTATTTATTTATTTACATAGGTCCCAATGAGCCTGAACTCGTGTTAGGGACAATCAAGTAACATAGTTACAGCATGGCATATATATAATTTTTGTAACATTATATTGTTTAGTTTAATAGTAACTTATATTAGATTGCTAGTGACTAACTTTACAGAGATGATTCGGTATGATACATTGCGTTGCTTAAGGCTCTTGGATATGGGCTATTCATCCCTTAATAGGAAGTCTTTTGTTTTCCTCTTAAATGTTTTTATAGAGAAACTTTCCCTTATGTCTAATGGTAGCGAGTTGTATTCCTTAATATAGAGGATATAATTCCTTTAGTTCCAAATTTAATGGATTGGGAATGGTGAATATTCGATTTACTCCTCTTGTTGCATAATGATGAATGTCATTTGCATGGGTAAAATGGATGTGTGTGTGTATCAATTTGTTTTCTAATTTGTATACAAATACTGTTGCTGACATAGCTATTGGTTTTTGCAGTGGCATAATTTTAGTTCTTGAGTATAATTCATTTGAGGGTGTGAGCCAAGTAAATCCAAAGATAGATTTTATAGCACGTTTCTGGAGTATCTCAAGTTCTTCTATTAGCTCCTTCTTGCAATACCCCCATATGAAATTCATGTACATTAGATGTGAATGTATCAGAGCAAAGTATATATTTTTCAATTGTTGGCTAGTAAGACAGCTATATCTTAATCTGAAAATAATACCAATTATAGGGCTGATTTTATGTTTTACATTTTCTACATGATTTTCCCAGGTTAGTGTACTATCTAGTGCAGCGGTTCCCAAACTTTCTCTTTCCGTGACCCATTTTAGCCTATACGTTTTAGCCGCGACCCCCGTTTTAGCGCAGGTGTCTGTGAGGGGGGGAGGGACAAAGTGGAGGTATAAAATTACTTTGGAATTTAACTTAAGTGACCGGTAGGTTATTCGTTTAAATGTTTATTTATTTACTTTGTTCAGATTTTAACATTTTAATCTTATTCTGATGTTACTGACCTGTTTGATGTTCACTTAGAAACTTAAATGTAAAATAATATGACACAAAAAATAATATTTGGCGGTTCAATAGTATAATGATATTTAAATAAATGGTAGTCTAGTAATTCTTTTTAGACTACCAGGGTATTATTTTAAAAAAGAAAAGTAGTAGTGCCTATAACCTGCTATTAACTTTTATAAATGCTTTTAAATAGTCACAAAGGAACCTAGTAGCTCGACTGTCTTGACTTGACTGTAGTTGTGACGTTAGTGACGTGTGGAGGGAGAAGGGCTCGTATGCGCATGCGTCAGCCGCGCTTCAAGCTGCCTGGCTTGTACTGTACGTCTCTTGTGTTTTGTTCGCTCGCGTATTGTTTGATTTTGTTCTAACTATGGATAAATTTGTTAAGCGTGCAGGGCCTTCGACTTCTCATGATGATCATGAACAGAAGAGGGTAAAGGTGAGAAAGTATAGTGACAGTTATATTAAGTATGGATTTACGGTGCTCGGAAATCGGCCACAGTGTGTTATTTGCAGCGAGTTGTTATCGGCCGAGAGTATGAAACCTTCCAAGATGATTCGCCATTTAGAAAGTAAACATCCCAGTTTTAAAAGATAAGCCGGCAGATTTTTTTGAACGTAAGTTAACTGCTTTAGATTACCAGAAAAATGCAGTAGTTCAGTTAAGTGGAAATAATATGAGCAAAAGTGCTTTGCTAGCATCGTATCAAGTGGCTTTACGAATAGCAAAGAAAGGTAAACCACACACGATTGCTGAAGAGCTCATTCTACCTGCTGCTCAGGATATGGTTTCAACTATGATCAGCCCAGATGCTGCTAAGAAGCTTTCCACCATTCCTCTGTCGAACAACTCGGTGGGGAGGCGCATTACCGAGATGGCTCAAGACATAAAGGATCAGTTGAAAACAAAGTTGCAGAAAAGTGAGTACTTTTCCATTCAAGTTGACGAGTCTACGGACGTGTCGAGTTTGGCGCAGTTTATGTGCTTTGTTCGTTTTGAGGGTGACGGTAGTGTGGAAGAAGACATATTATTTTGCAAACCTTTGCCTGACCACGCAACAGGTGAGGAAATGTTTAAAATGTTCATGTCTGCAACCGATTCGCTTCAAATTGAATTTCAAAAGTGTATTTCAATCTGCAGTGATGGTGCCAAAGCAATGACTGGGAAGGACAGCGGTTTCGTGAGACGGATGTAAAATGTCATGCCTAATGCCACTTGGGTTCATTGTTTTTCTGCATCGCCAGGCATTAGCTACCAAGGTCATGCCAACTGAGCTAAAAACAGTGTTGAACGAAACTGTTAAGTTGGTTAATTTTGTAAAAAGCCGGCCATTACAGTGTCGACTGTTATCACAGTTATGAGAAGAAATGGAGGCACAGTACAAATGCTTCTTGCTTCACACAGAGGCAAAGTGGCTGTCACGAGGGAAGGTGTTTTCTCGAGTGTTCGCTTTGCGCTCTGAGCTTAAGACATTTTTTCAAGTTGCAAACAAAGACCTTGCCGGTTTTTTGAGTGACAATGAATGGCTGTAAAAACTTGCTTATTTAGCGGACATATTTCATCATCTGAGCGATCTCAACGTTTCCTTGCAGGGAAGAGACAAAACCATACGTTTTGCACAAGACAAAGTCAATTCGTTTTTAAAGAAATTAGCCACTTGGTCAACCAGGGTTGAGAAGAATACATTTGAAAACTTTGAACTGACAAATGAGCTTATCACATCCCATGATCGAAGCGATGAATATTATCCCGACATTGACAACCTGTCCAAACTGGTTACTACTCACTTGCAAGGTCTACAAGAGCAGATCCTTAGCTACATTCCCGAGGATCAACACACCGGTTGGAACTGGGTGCTTAACCCCTTCAACGAGCAGGCTGTGAACGAGGCAGACTTAAACCCACTGATTCATGACAAACTCATCGAGCTATCCTGTGACATGACTTTGCAACTGTCCTTCAGCACCCAAAATGTTGACAAGTTCTGGCTACAAAGAAGAGCTGAGTATCCAAGCTTAACATCAGTGGCTCTGAGAATCATCATGCCCTTTGCAACATCCTACCTCTGCGAACTCGGATTTTCTACATTGGTCAACATTAACCCTAGAACTGCGGACCGTCTTCCAGGAAGACGGTGTGTTGTTTAATCAAGTGCGACCGTCTCTCTGAAAGACGGTCTTGGAATTCAAATATAGTACTACTGTTAGCCTTCAGATGGCACTAATTTCAAGTTATGCTGGTTCCCGATGCTTTTATCTTTCGTAGTGTAAGTCATTGGAAAACAAATGACAGTATGCAAGCTATTATTTGGCTGTAGAAGTGGAAGTACTTCCATGTTGATATTGAAGTTGCATTGAGCAAAATGGCCGCCAACTATGTAGACGATTCAGAAATGTAGCACTTGATTTTTGACGATTCGTGTGATGGTATGGACGATGACAGTGATTATTGTGTGGATTCGTATGAAAATGAAGATGGTGAAAGTAGTGGCAGTGATACCGGCGAACAGGATGTCACGCAAGTTATGGAAATCCCCATCAATGCAAGCGATGTTTATCATGTTCCGACAGACCCTGTACACATGACTAATGTTGGCCGTGAAGTGGTAAGTGTGAACTAGACTGATATTAAACCCGAAGAAAGTGACTTTCCAGGTAAAAATGTACCGTTTATCGTTCATCAACCTGGGCCTGTGAACTTGCCTCCCCGTAATCGCGCGCCGATGATGTACTTCAAAATCGAGAAATGTCATAATTTTGTAAAAATAATTTTCTTTTTAGTAAATAACAGGAATTAATTGAAACTGGTCCTTGAATTAGTAACAAAAAACTATGAACTTTTCATTTATGATGTCTCTTATGAACATTTAACTCGGCAATATGGTTTCCTAGAGCAGAAAAGTCAATAATTTTTTATTTTTTTATTTTTTATAAAATACTTTTTATGATTAATTCAAAGTGACGTGTCTGAATGATTCACCTATATCAATATAATATAGAACAGTCTTTCAGCTTTATATTGGTGTATGATAAGTCATATTCATGAACACAGTATGCTTACAGATACCAAATTCCTTTAGTGTGTACTTTATGGGAATTTACTGCAGCATTTGACAGATAAACCTGCAGCAGTTCTAGGGTTAAAACCAAGGCAAGAAATCGACTGGACGTAGAAGACGACCTTATTGTATGTGTATCTAAAACTAAGCCGAATTTTAAGAAACTTGTTGACAAAAAACAGGCCCATGTTTCTCACTAAAGAAGTCTTTTTTACTTAGAAATGTATTAACAATTACATATCAAAATTATTAAATATTTCTGTTTTGTTTTGACAAAATCTGTAAAATATATTGATATTTTGTAAATGTACAAAGTTATTTAATTTAAAACTCCCGATGGCCATCTAAGTTTAAGTACATAGTTCACCATTATTTGTATACATCTCGCGACCCCTTTCCGAACGGCCCGCGACCCCCCTGGGGGTCGCGACCCCCCAGTTTGGGAACCGCTGATCAAGTGTGATACCTAAGTATGTTGCCGATTTAACCCTTTCTATTTCTTTGTTGACTATGTTTGTGGTCTCAATCTTGTATGATGGTTTATGGAAGAATAAATATTTTGTTTTAGTGATATTGATAACCATTTTGTGTGCTCTCAACCAATCCACCAGCTTATTGAGATCATAATTAATATTTATGATAATTTCCTGTTCAGATGTTCCCAGATAGAGTGTAAAAATATCATCTGCAAATAGTTTAAGCTTGCCTTTCAATTCTAATAATAATATATCATTAATATAGGCCAAGAAAAGAATTGGTACTAAGACAGAACCTTGAATATTATGTTGAGAGATGGAAAGCTTACATAGAGCATTTGTATAGGCGTAAGAAGATTGAGAAACATGTTATGGAAACGGAAGATGAAATTGATAAGGAGGAGAAAGGAGATTTAATGTTGAGATCAGTATTTGATAGAGCACTAGAAGACTTAAGGAGGAAGAAAGCACCATTTTCATTCGAGACTGATTAACTAACCCAGTTGCTGATCAGGTTATTTCACTTAATACGGTATGTAGGATTTATGAGGCAGGTGAGGTGCCCTCTGCTTTTAAGAAGAATAGTATCATCCCTATATGGTTTTTAATATAAATAATTGTTTTGGGGCAAAAGAAAAAACCTTCTCCCCCCACTATATGGCACCCTGCTCTCAATGATCCCCTATTAGCAGTTAGCACTGCAGCCTCCTCTACTTCTACTCCTTTCAATTTGAAATCGTTCAACACTGAAACTAACCGTCGCTTCCTGCTTCTCTTACCCTCTACAACCAAATTCATTAACATCTTAGTTAATCTTTCCTCCCCCAATCTCTTCACATGACCCCACCATCTGAGACGGCTCATACAACAGCATCATCAAGCGATTCATTTCTAATTAGCCCTTTATCTCTTCATTACGAGCACCCTCCTGCCATTGCTCCCATCTATTTGTCCCAGCAATCTCTCGTGCTACCCTCATATTACCTCTGGCTTATGTATTTACCCAGCTCTCACTTCCATCCAGCAAGGTCGGTCTAAATACTGAGCGATGTAGGGAGAGTTTTGTGGCTACATCAACTTCTTTCTTGCAGAACACTGTAGATCACAACTGAGAACTCACTGCATTGGCTTTTTTACACCTTGACTCTGTTTCCTTCCCCGTACGACCATCCTGAGAGAATACACAGCCCAATGTTCCACCTGCTCCAATTTCATTCCTCCTATCTGTCATTCTATTTTCTTGCATTTTTCCGTATTGACATAACACTCGTCTTTGAAATGTTGATCTTTATACCATACTCCCTACATTTCTGTTCAAGATCTAACATGCTGGCTTGCAAGCTTTTGATGGTATCCATCATTACAACCAGATCATCACCATTGGGCAGACTGCTTACCTGGTCTCCACCTAATTGAATCCCACCCAGTCAGTTTATGCCCTCCAGTAAATGGTCCATATATAAAATAAACAGTAGTGGTGAGAGGTTACAGCCTTGCCTCACTCCTGTAATAACCTGGAACCAAGAATTCATCCTACCATCAACTCTTACTACAGCCTGATTATCAACATAAATAATTTTGATTGCCTGTAACAGTCATCCCACGATACAACTATCCCTCAGTATGCTCAGCATCTTTTCCTTGGGTACTCTTATCATATGCCTTCTCTAGATCTACAAAACACAAACGTCTGTTCCTCTCATAGCATTTCTCAATACCATGGTACATGCTAAAAATTTCATCCTGACATCCTCGTTTCATCCATCTTAATCTCGGCCAATGATCGAACTCTTCTTTCTACAACGCCTGAATAAACTTTGCCCGGAACGCTTATCAAAGAAATGCCTCTATAATTATAGCAATCTTTTCTGACCTTGGTTATAAATTGGGGCGATTACTGCTTTTGTTCATTCAGCGTATTTATCAAAATATTTCTAAAACTCCTTGTAAACGTGGGGTGGTCAAATTTATAAACTGCCTACCTATCAGCGTATTTTATTTTTGTTTCATGCTTGAAATAACACAGTAATGTAGGACAAATGCTATAACTTGAAGAGGAAAAAGGATTTTTTTAATTGTATTGCTAATTAAAATACAATCAGAATGTAAATACAAAAAATAAAAGATTTTTCAACGGCTAACAAAAGACCTGAACACTGACCGCCATGAATCTTTGAGCGAGATGTCATTTCCGAGTAGGTGGCTAGTAGACAGCAATGCTTCTGTCCATTTTGTCCCATCGTAGATTGGAGGTAGTCCTCAACCTTCCTCATCACCAAGAAACCTCTCTCTGCAGAACAGTTTGAAGCAGCTACGACGAGCAGATTCACCACAGTGACAAAGTACAAACTCCACAAATTTAAACAAGTAATCTACAAAGTTTAGACAGAAACTTATGAAATGCTGGAGCTCCATCAATTTAGGTAAACACGACACAAGTGTAGTACCAAACGTCTGACAACACTGCTTTTTGAACTCTATTGGCGCAATGAAGTTTAGCATAAGCAAAGGCGAGTGGATGATCACAACCAGGAAGAAGGAGAGAGTCACAACGGGAATAACAATTGGTGGGGAAGAATTGAGGAAAGTAGAGAGTTTCAAGTATCTGGGAAGCATGATACAAGAAAATGGAAGAAACAACAGAGAAATAAATGAGTGGCGGAGGCAAGCAGAATTATTCAGGAAAAGTGTTAGGAGCCTAGTATGGAGTAAAGATGTGCCTCAAAACAGCAAAAGGGTCATATATAGGACGTACTACGTTCCATTCATGGCGTATGCCTCAGAGACCTGGGTTATGAGAGGAAGGGAGCGAAGCAGAATACAGGCTAGTGAGATGAAATTCTTGAGAAACAGTATTGGAGTGACAAAGGTGGACAGGTTAAGAAATGAGAAGATCAGAGAATTAGTCAAGGAGGGAGCATTACAGGATAGGATAGAGGAATCAAGGCTTAAATGGTATGGGCATGTTAAGCGAATGGATGGGAGGAGGATACCCAGGAAGATACACGAGATGAAAATAGAGGGAAAAAGACCAAGAGATAAGTGGCTGAAGGGTATGGAGGACTGCGTGCGAAAGAAAGGAGAAGACTGGACCAAGGTGGTGGGAAGACAGAAGACGATGGGGAGGCTTATGTTCCAAACAGACCCGGCCAGTGGCTGGAAGATGATGATGATCGGCTCAACACAGGGTGTGCTTAAAGCACGAGGGGAGAGTCGTTGAATTAGTGTATTACAATCGTCAGCAATTTCTACAGCCAATACCCACAACAATAACATTGGACCATAATAAAACGATCAATAGTCCAATATAAATAGTCAAATGAGAAGGCGGGCCGAGACGGCGACGTCTTGTTTTCACGCAAGAATAACTGAAATGGACATGTAAATATAAACTAGTATTTTATTCATTAGTGTGGTATTTTAAGAACAATTTTTAATGCAAGTACAAAAAAAAATTAGAGTTTTATTTGTAAAAATGTGTAAGTTTATTTTAACGCGTGTAAGAATTTGTAAGGGTTTTTTAGCGTGTGTGCAACTATCCCATATGTTTCCATCACATTTCATATCAACCATTTTTCATTAATTTTTAATGTTCAGTGACTGGCCATTATCATACTAGCTGATGAAGGGTCAAATTTTCTATGAAAATAATAAGCCTCGAAACATGTACTAGTGTGTAAATAAACACAAGAAGTATTGACTAGACGGAACATACTATATTTCAATTTTTTAAACTATCATTCGTCAATGCAAATCATGAACAATGTTAACCCCAAACATTTAAGAATCTGTTCAGGCAGTGTCAACAAATGGAGATATTGTAATTTTATTATATTAGAGGGTAGCACTGTACTGGATTAATATTTGTATCATTATAAATTGTTTGTAATTCTCTCATTCCCTCTCGCTATCGGCCAGCCCCTCGCCCCGCTCTCACACGCATATTTATGTGTGTTGCACTGTAGCCTAGTAGGTTAGCTGTCAGGTTGTAAAGTCGTTCATCGCCAAGCAACCACAGTTCGAGTCACGCCGTGAATATTATTTTCGTGAAGTAGCTCACCAGGATGATGTCATGCTACGAAAACAACCGCGTTTGGCCGAGCTAACGATGATAATGTGTCATTACATTCTGCAATGGCTCACTATACACACGCATCCAGAGAGCACGTTCTGGCTCTCGTCGAACACGTCAATTAAAGGGCGCGTGTGGCAGCAATCCGATGTGGTGTTCCACCGAGATCTGCCCAAATATGGATACAGCAGTGGCGGGTGTCAGGGAGGATTGGTCGTCTACTGGGCACTGGTTTACAGCGGGTTTCAACTGTAGAAGAAGACCGCCATTTAGTTACAACTTTGCAGGAAAACCCATTCTTAAACTCAGTAGAGCTCATGCAGACGACTAATTTTCCTGGATGTCCATACACGGCCCGTAAACGATTAGCCTACGAGAAGCAGAAATTGCTTGCAGAAAACCTGCAATCAAAGAATGTATTTCCGACCAACATATAGTCGAACGGTGTGCCTTTGCTGAGCTGGAATTAAATCGTAATTGGGATCAGGTCATCTTCTCTGATGAGACATGTTTCAGTTCGGCAGAGGTCAGACAGGTTTGTGTTTACAGGCCACGTGGAACCCGGTACAAGAAACAGTATGTGGCTGGGAGCATAGGTAGTGGCCGCATATCTGTGTCACCCTGCGGGTGGATGTCGTCTGATGGGACCGGAGTGCTTCATCGGATAGGTGGACATCTCATATCGGACCAATATTTGCACATCTTGCAGAATATTATGATTCCAAGTGTGAGAGAGCGTTATCCGTTATCCACATGCAGTACTTCAGTTCGTTCAAGACAACTCTCCAATCCACATGAGCAGGAGTGTTGAGGGCTGATTTTCTGAGCAGAACTCCATTGAACTGCTCAACTGGGACCCTCAAACTCCAGACTTGAACCCCATTGAGTATGTGTGGGCAAAGTGGAAATGCCATATCAGGGAAAACTGGCCTCACTCTCCCCCTCGTTCGCAGGATGCATTGTGGGAGATTATGTTGGAAGCATGGGAGGAGATTGCCCATGATGAACAGTACTTCAGAAATCTAGTTCAGTCAATGCGACGCCGGCTACAGCAAGTTGTCGAAACCGGTGGATACTGGACGAGATATTGAAGAAGTGTCTACAACAGTCCTTTTCGGGACTAACAATAAGCAAATTCATTAAGCCAGATTTCCCTTTGTATAGAGACACACATGTATTTCTTCCATGAAACATTTGACATGTTTAAAAAATAAACACCGCGAGTACGATTCCAACCCCGGTTCTTTGTCGTTTCGCGCAACGCCTCTTCCCCTGAGCTAACTGGCAGTCTGCAAAATGCTCATAATATTGTAATGATATCTCCATCATCTCATGAACGTCTATAACAGCTATCATATACCCAGTGGTAATTAACTAACGGTTTATTGCAATATTTCGTTGTAAAACTTAAAAGGCGTCCAGTATCATGCGGTTCCACAATGGTATAGCAGAAGCCATCAAAACAAAAAGAATTGCCGAGACCAAAATTGAACAGTGGTGGTTCGTCTTACTAACTTCACACACTTCCTCTACCCTATCACAGCCACTCTGTTAAACGCTTCTCATCCTTCGTCACTTGCGACGTGTCCCTCACTTCACGCATTTGGGCTGTTTCTCATTAATTGCACATCATTCTTCTCTGTTATTCTGATATCTGCACAGTGGCACTGTGTACTGATAGTTGCATTTTGTCCCGAACATGTCGTTGAACAAAGATGGAAGTGCATCAATTTTGTTGCAACTGTGCAGCCACTTCCAAGCACGATGATACCCCAACAGGACTTTGATAATTTCCATGCGACAATTTATGATTGTCCATCTGTACATTTCATCAGAAATTTCTGCTCTACCCAGCAGTTCCAATTTATAGATCTCTGACAAAGCCAACCTTCATCTCTATCACTGTTTCTAAGTTGCCCAGTCCCATTCCCATAAAGGCCACTCAGAGTTTTCAATTAGATCAAATCTTGTAAATCCATGTCAATGTCTTACTGAAGTACACCACACATCTCTTAAACTCCAGCAATTCTTCAAGATTTATACTGTGTCCCTGTTGGCTATGAAAGCCAATATTCCATCTTTTGGTACCTTTATAGGGAGAAGATAATGCTGAGGGAGCTCTAGTTCCACCAGAAAAGTACTACAGTTGAACTTGACTTATATGCATATCAAGGGAAGAGAAAATACTACTTGTAACTCAGAATTACTTAAAAATCAGGCTTACACAACACATGACATATTTACTGAAAAACCAATGGAATAGACCTACATGTGTAAATCCTAGCAAACAATACATACATTAAGACAGAAAATTCAGTACTGTATTATTATGAACTTGGTCCAGCCTTAAAGAAATCAGATAGTTTGGCTTGTTTCACTTTTCTTGCATTGTGTATAAACCTCCTTTTGCAAACGTAGTAATAAATTCAAGGCATTTTCACTACAACTTTTCGCACTGATGTAACGCCTACACACATCGATTGCACTTAAGACTAACTTCACTTAGTTCAGGTGTTTCAAGATTCAAGTCGTCATCTCCATCACTGTCACTATCGCTTGTAGCTGGTCCGTCGCCACCAAGTTGTTGGCATACATCAGCAATAATCTCTTCATCCCATTGTAGCCTACATGCAGCCAGATTATCATCGAAGTGCACAAAAGTATCGAAATCTGCACCCTCCGGTAGCGTTATGTAATTGAAAATAAAAATCCACAGCCTGCGTCCAGTCGACCGACCGGGTCAGGGAATGGAATGAAGTCCCCATCTAGCGGCAAGGATACGAACTGTGCCGGCTGCCGAAGCCTGTCGCACTCCCCTGGGGGCAATGATTAAGTGAAATGATAGTGGAGAGTGTTGCTGGAATTACATATCTGACAGGGAAAACCGGAGTACCCGGAGAAAAACCTGTGTGCCTCCGCTTTGTCCAGCACAAATCTCACATGGTGTGACCGGGATTTGAACCACGGACCCAGTGGTGAGAGGCCGGCGTGCTGCCGCCTAAGCCATGGAGGCTTCAGCGTTAGCTAATTGCCAGACATAATTCCGTCCCCATAATCATCATTAGAGGCAGCCTCCTCCAGTAAGACACCAGCTTTGCAGATACAGTTGCTGATTGTGGAGGATGACACCTGCTTCCAGGCAGCCGAAATGAAGTCCATGGCTTGTAGTAAATTAATGGAGAGAGTTTCATATCCTACATCACTCAGTGTTATTAAATGTTGAACCAGCATTCTTTTATAATGCACTTTGAAATTTGCAATCATGCCCAAATCAAGCGGTTGTAGAACACTGGTAGAGTTCCACTCGGACATTCTCCAGAACGATTTGAGGTGGATGTGCTGCACATCTACCCATAAGAAGAAGGATCTTCTTCTATTTCTTTTTAATTTTAATGACCAGTTTTTTCAACCACTGTTCCATTAGAAGCATATTCATCCAAGAATTTATGTTGGATTCATGTTCTATAGGTTTTGTTTTTGCACCCTAAAACACCTCGGATTCTTCGATTTTCCTATCACAAGTGGAGGGAGTTTGTCCGATCCATCTGCATTGGTGGGAAGAAGTACTGTTACTCGAATTTTACTTTTCTTCTCTCCATGGCAGGAGTCACCTTTTTCAGCTAATGTTTTACTAGGAAGGAGACTGTAGAATAAGCCGGTCTCATCACAATTGTAGATGTTTGTAGGCTGTTAATCGCTTATGATACCCTGCAGAACCTCTTCTTTCCAGTGTTGCACCGTGACGTCGTCCACAGCTTTTGCGTCACCGCAAATTGTTCTCCATGTGATTTTATGACAATCTTTAAATCCTTGCAACCATCCTGACGAAGCCTTGAAATCAGCAGTGATACTCATCAATTTAGCTAAATCTATCACCTTTGCCTTCAGCATGTCGCCACTAATTGGTAGGGCTGCAGCCCACTTTTGCTGGATCCATGTGAAAAGTGCTTTCTCCAAATCTACATACCTCCTTTTGACGGCTGCGCTTTGCTGATTTCGAACGCAGTTTTAAAAACTCAACCAAAATAGCGTGGTATAAGCAATCCCTAAGTCTGAAGCAATTTCAGTTTTTGTTTTGTGTTCTCCTTGGCTAATCGAAAGCAACTGAATGATAAAACTACTGTTCAACAGAAAACACCAGATACCGGCAACATGCACATTTTACTTGTCCTTTGTTCCCATGAGAGAAATTCTCATATTCAATCAAAACACAGAGTTTTGCAGAGTGACATTGTTGACCCTTACTTACTGGCGGCGTAACAAAGGCCAACCGAGCGTGTTCCCTTCGCTTCTCCTCTAGCTGCATCGTTTTTGACCTTCACAATACTGCTAAATATTAAGTTATAAGCGAAGTTGGAGGTTTCAGCGCGGAAACAAAAGAAAATAAATTTGTTTGAATATGAGATTTTTTTTAGTGTGAACAATCTAGAGCATGTCCCACATGAGACAGAAACTCTGTGTTCTGTTTCAGCACCGAAACCCGACCTCTCTACCTCCATCTACACCGACAAAGAGAAAATTACATAAATACAGTACCGTACTGTAGTTTCTTTTATAACAACACGTGCTCATTAAATTACAAATACGCAAAACTCAGATGTATTTCACTGACACTTAATACGTATAACAGCGATTTACGTATAAATAGGGTTAAATTAACACGCTTTTAGATTACATTTTTCCGGGACCTGAAAGAAAGTTCGTACAAATACGAAATACGCAGAACAGAGTTACGTATAAAGCAGGTTCAACTGCATAATATACAGGTCATAATGCATGGTCCCCTATCCAGATGGGTTCCAGGCACTTGTTTAAATGAGCCGTTCCTCTTAGGCTGTTCGCAATGGTATATTCATGCACAGTGAGCTATGATACATTTAAGATCAGTGCGCATGAAGTGCGCAGTGTCCCTTTGCCCAGGGCACTTTGAGTCCGATCTCAGTGTTCTACTCACGCTGTCAGTGTATGGTTTGTGCTGACAACAATGCAATGTGCGAGTGCCAAGAATAGTGACCAAAGAGGGGCTGGGCAGGTGTGACAAGACTGTTAAGGGTATTTACATGATATCGCACCCCCGCTGGAAGACTGCCACAAGTAAAAAAAAACATGGATTTTGAAGTATGTGGTACTTATAAATGCCTATGATCAAGTCCGTGTCCTGTAAAACTGCCACAACCCTGATCCTATAAATAGCAATTCTACGGCACTGAATAGAAAACTGCCATAACTGAAAATTTTTATTATTTTTATTAAAGCACATAATTATAATCCATGAAAGAACATTCTTGTTATTGTATAACTTAGTACTAGACGATGTTAGAAGTTGGTAACACGTTACTTTCACTTTAATTATGTAAATATTTATATTTTTCCCATTAGCTCAACATCTTTAAATGCTTCTCCTGAAAATGTGTCCTTTTTGACTTGTGGCAGTCTTCCAGCGGGGGTGCGATATAATGTAGACTGTCTCTAAAATTCTCACGTGCATACGACTGGTCATTTATACCAAGGGTCTACTGAAAGAGTTTTATACATCTGAAAGAAACTCCACACCAGACACTGCATAAACCTAGAAGAATTGCTGGAGTTTAATTTCTTGACCGTCAAAGCCAACATTCCACACATATTTTATCTCTATCTTCCAACCAAGAAATGAAACTTCATCTACGGGTTATTCAATTCCAGACTACAGGGAACAGAATGAATTTGGGCAACTTTAGGGGCATAATTCATCTTGGTTGGGGCATCCTTTTTCATCATTGTAAGTCATATATACATACACACAAAAAATTAGACAAAACTTGCAGCACTGTAGGCCTAGTGACATGTGATTCCATTTGGTTATCATGAGATGTTCAACTGCATTAATCGAAAAGGTTATGGCATTTTAACTCATACATGATGAATACATTTACTATACAGTATATAAAAAACTATGAAAATGAGGTAGGAGCTACATTCGCTCGCTCATGACAGCCAATAGAACAGAACATTACCTAGATAACTGAACTTGCTAAGCTCGCTGTGTCGTACGAAATCTTTATTTCTATCCATGCACGAAAATAATAACTTATTCAATTATGTTGATGATCCTATGTTACAGAGCTAAAACTTTTGAAGCTGACTGTCGTAACCTTGTGACGCTTCGATCAGCTGCTCAGGAGTCAACATCTGCACATGAACTGGAGTGAGTGAGAAAGATTAGATTGAAATATTTAGGTTCGCCGGGGAAATACAAAATTGAGTGGCAGTATTGGTGTATCAATGCAATGTACAGTAGTGAAGCTTTAAGAAGTGCTGCGAGATGAAATATTGAATTCATAACTATGTCCCTTAGGAAGTCGAGTGGCAGCAGACAGTTTTACACAGTAGGATGACAAATAATATACATTTCAGAGTGTATGGCTTTTTAAAAAGGAAGCTTTTAGTTTAACGTGACCGTTAATCTTGAGATCATGAGCCACGGGACCTCCTTTTTACGTGGAATCCGAACCACAGGACATGGCATTTCACTTCGAAAATCTCACATGCATTGACCGGGAATCGAACCCGGACCGCCTTGGTGAGAGGCATACAGCTAGACCGCTGAGCCACCGCACCCCCGTATGGCTTTTTAAAGAAGCTTTCGAATTCAAAAGTGTGTTTTTGTAATTGAAGTGAGGAAACTCACCTCTTCTCAGTTTTATTTCAAAAGGTATATTGTACAGCGTTCTAACTCAGACCAAAACTAAATTTCTTGACTGAGCCGTGAATCTAATCTGGATCTCATGGGCGATAGCTAAAAAGGGGAGGATACGATGCATAGGTCACCGATTCGAACCATCATCAGTACACGTGTAGGCCATGGCCAGGCATATACCAGGTGCAAGTAGTAAGGTGCACAAAGAAGAGAAAGAAGCAAGACACGCGCGATCCTAGCGTCACGATGGCAACTGAATGAATGGCCTTTTAAAACCACTCTTGCCACCTTGAGAGCAAACTACATTACTGCTTAGTCACATATTCCTTAATTCTAACAAAGGATATGGACGTATATGTAAAGTATTGAAGCCATATTTTCCAGTTTTGCCTATACAAACTGATATTTGTAACTCTTCAGTAGGTCAACACGAATTTGTCCAATGACTGGGCGGGGGGGTGCAATGTATATAATACAGTAGCGTAGCCAAGATCGACCAATGGGGGGTTATAGTTACACAAGCCAAATTCTAAGAGCATTTCGTCCCGCAGCATAGCCATGCTCGCCAGTCTCTATGCAACAACAGTGCTCAGTAGAACCCACGCTACTGGATGACATGTTCACAGTTGTTCTGTTTGATATAGGCAATGAGGGGCGTGGCGGCGCATCAGTCAAGCTGTTGGCCTCTCACCAAGTTGGACTGGGTTCGATTCCCGGTCGATGCATGTGAGATTTTCGAAGTGAAATGCCATGTCCCGTGGTTCGGTTTCCACGTAAAAGGAGGTCCTCAGGCTCTTGATCGCATGATTAATGGTCACGTAAAACTAAAAGCTTCCTTCCTTTTTTACTTTTGGTATAGGCAAACGTTCTGGACGTTAATATAGCCTACGGTATGCGTTCTACCCCTTGCTAACATGTATTGCTCATGCTTTTTGAGTAATGCTATTCCCTCAACCTCCATCCTCTACCTACAGCACATAAGAATTCAGGGGCGATTTCTCCGAGCATGCTACGCTTGCTGCGCAAGTGCAATATTTTTCTAAACCAGGCGAGATTTTAAAATTTACAATATGTACCGTATCTGTAATAGATCTGCGTTAAACAAATTGCATGTTGCATATATTTTGGCGAGTACAGCGAGGCTTGCTCGTGTTTTAGGAGCTTCAGCGGAGCTGTCGACACAGCGAGAAATGTATGCGCGGGCAGGTTCCTTCTGTCCAAGGCCGACTGTGAGCTGTCACGTTTGTAATGTGTAGTTGAAAGCTCTGGTCTGAGAGCTACAGAAAGCTACTACATTGAAAGCACAAGGATTTTTTTTCTTCTTACTAAGTTCAACACTAGATTTCTGCTGGCAATTTTCTCCAAGATCTTATCATTCTCCTTTACTGTGTTCAATATTTTACAAACAAACAGTTTGGATATACAGTACTGTGGCAAGAAGGTTGAGCTCTTTCTAAATACTCAGTCTATGTGAGATGAAGATTAATGATGAACCAGAAAAATCAAAATACTAAGTCTATTCAATGAAATTATTGGCAATGTACTTGTCCAAATAGGAGAGCATTTCAAATACATATATAAATTTGTGTTCTTCTAGCTGCTGGATTGTGATTTGTTTGAGAAGCACAGAAATAAGTTTCCAGGCAGTTATGTTACTGCTATAGAAAAGACATATGGGTAATTTTTCGACATTGTTCGCTTAAAAACTGTATTAAGTGTGATGTAGCCTACCGTACTCATCTCCTGACTTGAAAGAGAAAAGTGTTTCAGACTTACTGTAGTGCAGCTTATGCATACTAACAAATTGTACATGGGTATGGCAGCGATTTTCAAGTTCAGCAAAATGGTAGCAACAATTTCTGCTGCTACATCCCCTGCAGAACATTCTTTTTCAACACCGAGACGCATTAATACATATTGCAGATCGATTCAAATTCAGGAGAGGCTATCATCATTAGCTATGTTTCCGATTGAAAAAGGATTGCTTGCAAAAATTAGATTACAGTCCTCTTTCTATGATGAAGTTATTGATGGTTTTGTAAAGAAAAGCCGCAGAGTCGAGTTTGTTTTCAAGTAGGATCTTATAAATAGATCCAATTTTTCTGTGTACGTACTTCGATGTTTACTTGCTTGAATTATAAAATCACTGTCTTGTCACGAGTTATTAATAATTATAAATTATAATATGAGTCCGATTGTGAAAATTTGTTATATTTTGGCCCTTCTTGAATTAAAGGTGCGACGTTAAGACTAGTGATTTTCTACGTTTTTGAGGTTTTCTATTGCGGTATTTTAGGCTACATTAAAATATTTAGAGCATGCAGTAGCCTAGGCCACTGGAGGTAGCACATTTCTAAATGAAATGAAAATCCACAGCCTGCATCCAGGCGACCGACCGGGTCTGGGAATGGAATTTATGAAGCCTCCATTAAAACACCGTACCCAATTGTATTGTCAAGTATGAATTTCAATATTCAATAGCACAAGGAAACTAGTTGTGCAAATGAAGGTAGCTTCTGCGTGTTACATATTATATGCAACGGAAGATTGTTAAAAATGTCGTGTAAATATCCGCCCATGTAATACCATAACCTCATCAAAATTTCACACATAACTCTGCTGAATATCCTGTCAAAAACTTATCATTTTTCCGTTCAATATAAAATCACATGTACACATATAAAACTACAGCCACAAAGTCAAAATATATTTTCATCTGATTTTAAACTTCACGCTACCGCTTTTAACCAAGCGAACGCGAAGTCTCCAAGCCAATTCGTCTCCGTGCTGGTTTGCTTCACTAAGCGCTGCGCTGCTTCGCTTCGTTGACTTAAGCGAAGAGTCAGCAGAATCTCTACAAGTAGTCATTGCAATGACCGACAGAGGTCTCTGATGCTTGCGGACTGCGCTCCCATCAGCTGCAAGTCTTATTGATGTGTGTGTGCAACCAGAGGTGAATTCTGAATACTCGTGCACATGGAGCAAAGAAAGGAAGGAGATGCCTTCGCTGCGCTGCCTAGCGCAAGCTGCTGAAGCCAAACGGCTCGCCCACTTTGGTTGCAAGAAAATGGCTGTCCCTATGCTTAAAGCCGTAAACCACTCAAACTAGTAATGGATTTTAGGGACATAAAACTGCAATGACAAGTCAAGATTTTTTCTTGGATAGGCAGAATACACTCGGTACATCACGGTACTTGGCACAAATAAGCTGCGTTATCGTTTTAAAAGCCAATTTAAATATAAATATGAGAGCACCTTTGCGATGCTAGTTTTGTAAGGAAGACGCGGCAAAACGTAATAATACACTGAAACGCTGATTAAATTGAATACAGGTGTCTGAAGATGCGAGTTATACCAAAGAAGGAACATCTTGGGAATTAATGATGCCGAACTAATTACGGTATTTACACCAAATTGAGTTGTTATGTTCTTATTGGTGTTGAGGCATTCATCAGTTTTTAGGCCTAATTTCGAGCACAGCCACTTTCACTCATTGGTCGTACACATTTTGATATTCAAGAATACGAACCTCAAAATTAATAAATAGAACAATTAAAAAGGACGCATATTTGCACAAAAATACGGTATAGCCTACACGTTTCAGTACCGTACGTTTTTTTTTTTTTGTGGGGGATAGAAACTTGGCGATTAGCCTCGAATTGATTAATTACGTAGGCGTACCGTAATTATTGACCGACAGCCGTTTGATAATTTGGGATTTGCAGAGGAATGATTTTTATTTCTTTGGTATATAGGGTAGGCCTACACATGCTGAGATAAGAATTGAAGAGGTTCTTTTAAATAACTTATCACTACTGTTATTACGTTTCCAAAGTTGCATAACCGGAGCGCGATAAAAACCAGGGCCAAAATAAAGTTTAGCCATACACAATGCCTCATTCAAGTCACAGAACACCGAATACGAGTTAAGGTTACGCCCACTTTGGTTGCAGCGCTTGGCTTCACACATACGAGCTCAGGGCATCTCCTCTTATTCTTTCCTCCATGCTCGTGCAGTACCTTCAGTTCACTTTCGTGTAGCCTATTGAACGTGCTGATAGGTGTACTTTAGCGTCTGGCAGTTATATTTACTACGTCTCCCAAACATAATATGCTCAGGTTTGTGTGAACTCGGAAGCAGAGAAACCGCTCCACAAACTGGCGCAAAATATTCCTCATTTTTTCGCAAAGGCAGACATTTTTTAGGCGCGTTTTGGCGTTTCGTTTGGTGTACTTTGGTTAATACAAAAGCTAACCAGACCGTTTTGGTGAACTTTGGTTTTAACTCTGGTTTCAAACGGGCTCTTGGAATCAGTAACCAAGCTACTACTGCGGTTACTGCAGCAGAAAGCGTCAATTCAAATATATAATCTGAAGCTTTGCTTTCCAGTACGACATATCAAATCATATTTGAATTCCAACAACTCAAAAACTCGACAGAAATAAAATCATATCAAATTCCTAGTGTTTTTTTTTTGCAATTATATAGATATTTGACTACCGGTATTCCGAAATCGAGCTGTTGTTGTGAAGCTACTTGGTCGGAGCGTCAGAATGTGGTTTGTTTTAGCAAGTGCTGAAGTTGTAATAATCTCCACTAAACATGTCTTCTTGTGTTGAAACTGAAAAGTTCAGTTTGAACATAAATGAAGACAGCTCTCTACGGATGGATGGGGATATAATTTAATTTACTGAGGTGGAAAGAAAGTAAATTCAATGCATTTACTTTTATTTCTCATTAAATGTGATTGATCAGCAACTTTCCAATATAGACCTACTGTCGACCAAAGTATTATGTGCACTCGAGTTTGAAGGTTGTTTGTGAAGTAACCAATAGCCCTACATAAAATCCAATACCATCAACATTTTCGCCGTTCTATTCTACGTTAGTTCATGTAGGTTTGGATTTTTTAATTTATATTTTAATATTTTTTATCGCAGTTGGAACACAAAAAGTGCACGTTTTTAAGCGTGTTTCAACCATGCGTCACATTTAAGAATTATTATCTCACAAGCCCGTCATCAGATCGAATCCAAATTTTAACACAATATACATTGGAATGTTGTATAACTGGTTATTAATTTCACAATTGTGTGTGTCCAAGAATCAAAGTTCTTATCATTGTTGTAAGGTAACTTTTTCTCGGCTCGGGATGGTTGGAAAATGTAGTTCTTGGTTGTGTTGTAATCGGTATACATCAAAAAGTTATGCTGTATGACTGTGAAATACGTAAATTAATTCACTTATTTTATATCGGTTTGTATTTCTTCGGGGAAATAGCACATGTTTCTCCTGCTAGCCGCTACGGCAAAAGCTGTACAGCGTTGCTGAGATGGAGCCCATCACTTCCGAGCGAGACGCGCCATGATGCGTGTGGGCACCATTACGGCAACGCTGTACAGCTTTTGCCGTAGCGGCTAGCAGGTGAAACATGTGCTATTTCCCCGAAGAAATACAAACCGATATAAAATAAGTGAATTAATTCACGTATTTCACAGTCATACAGCATAACTTTTCGATGTATAAGGATTACAACGCAACCAAGAACTACATTTTCCAACCACCCCGAGCCGAGAAAAAGTTACCTTACAAAAATGATAACAACTTTGTTTCTTGGATACACAAAATTTTAAAATTAATAAACCTGTTATACAACATTCCAATGTATATTGTGTTAAAATGTGGATTCGATCTGATGACGGGTTTTTGAGATAATAATTCGTAAATGTGACGCATGGTTGAAACACACTTAAAAACGTGCACTTTTTGTGCTCCAACTGCGATAAAAAAATATTAAAATATAAATTTAAAATGCCAAACCTACATGACCTAACGTAAAATAGAACGACGAAAATGATGATGTTATTGGATTTCATGTTCGTCTATTGGTTACTTCACAAACAACCTTCAAACTCGAGTGCACATAATACTTTGGTCGGCAGTAAGCCTAATCCAAGCAATGTACGGTAGTGTTTTATAGATGAAGGGTTATTTTTACTATATATGAGGACAATGATTACCGGTATTATAGCCTAAGGAATATCGAAAATCATTCTCTAGTAGCCTAAGTTATAATACAGTAATAATTATTAAGTGGTGAATTGTTTCCAGTTTGACTAAAGGTCTACCCACAATGCGCAGTGCTCTGTTATGGCGTCTTTCACAATGTGAAGTTGTATGTTGATAGTTGACAGTCGGCTGTCGCCAATTTCATCTTTGACAGCCAACTGCATATTTAAGAGCCAATCGGAAAAGATCACAAGCTGACCTCACTTTTCCCGCTTGTGTAGTTGACTATATAGTTGTATTCGCGGTACCGTATATTCTTCGCATAATTATATAAAAAGATGATGACTGAATGTGCTGGCCTTGGGATGGAAGATATATTCATTGATCTTGTGAGAGAACGCCGTTGGCTGTATGACATGAGTGAGCTCAAGTATTTAAAAGAAAACAGTTCATTGATTATAATGCTTTCCTTTGTAGCAAATGTAATGCAGTGGAAGGTAACGCTGAATGTGAGCTCATCGTACGATTTTTTTTTTAAGTACCGGTACTGAAATTAGCCAAAATACATTTTCTAATGACGAAAAATAAATTAGTTAATGATGTATTAATAGATTGAACGTGTTGGGAGCCCTCAGGCGTTCAATCAAAAATGACCAGCCACACAAAAACAATTCTGTTCAAAAATCACTAGGCCTAATTCAGAGTTGGATTTGTTATTAATTATTTACAAGAGGGGATACTGGATGTATGAATATTTTTCCTCAATTTTAACAATGCTTTACCAGTTAGCAGCAATAAAAATAAACCGCACAGCTCCAAGTCGTCCATCCTTACAAATTTTAGGTCAGGTTATCGACAATTGACAAACTTTCTCAAGGAATAAATGAAAGTCAAGTTATTATTCACTCCTAGCATTTTAACGACTGCGCATTGTGGGTGGCTAGGTTGTGAACTACCGACTTCCGACGAGCTATGGCCTGTCTACTACCAACGAACGACTGCCGAGGCGCATTGTGGGTAGAACTTAAGGCAAACAGGCATTTCATATAGCGGTTTTAAGCTGCATGCTATGTAGCCAGTTATGCCTCCCACAAGTTATGTGCTTTGAAGTAACCTATTTAACCTTTTTTTATTTTTGTTAAATTTATTGCAGCTGAATGCCCATGTTACATATTCATAGCACTTGTTGATTTGTGTTGGGAGAACTATTGTGCACATAACCAAATGCAATTATAGTGGGTCTATATGGTATACAACAGAGTTTCTCAAAGTGTGGTCCGCGGACTCCCGGGGGTCCGCAAGCATATTTTCAGGGGTCCGCAAAAAATATTTGAATCTCATTTTGTTAATTACTCATACCAAGAACTCCTGTCTCTGCAAATAAAAGTTTTAGTTTGTATTACAAAATATGTGCGTGGCAAGCTTAGCCAATCCTATGATCAGGTCAATATTGTTTTCGACGGGTGGCTACCCTGCGGCTAGCCACTAACACACCTAGTCTGTCATCTGTTCTGTCAGCGGAGCAAACGTATCGGCATCTGTAATTCAGTTGACTTTTGTCGCTATTTTGATGCTTGTCGTGATGGTTTGTTTTGCTTTGTTGTGATGTTTAACTGTTAATGGTGGATACATTTTACGTAAGGAAGTGTTAATTTTGGGCCTGTATCATGGATCGTTGGTTAAAGACAGGGACTGTAAAACGTTCAGTTGATAAATTAGAAAGAGACAATGATCGTGAAAGTGAGGTTAGCTGCTCAACTTCAGTAGCTAGTTCTAGCTGCAACACTGATTTACGTAAGACTGTTAAGCGCCGCAAATATTCTGAAGAGTATTTAAAATTAGGTTTTGTGCAATGTAATGACGAACAAAAACCACAGTGCGTGTTATGCTACGAGATTTTTTCCAATGAAGCTGTGAAACCTGCGAAATTAAGGAGGCACTTAGAAACATCCAGACTTTGCTGATAAGTCATTTGAGTTTTTTTTTTATAAAAAGTCAAGAAATGGAAAATATGGAAACATCAATGGAGAAAATGGCGTCAGGTAGCGCTGCTGATAAAGCTACTGTGGCGTCATACGAAATAGCATTACTCATAGCTGGAAAGCCATATACGATTGCAGAAGAACTAATCTTACCAGCGGCAAAAAAAATGTGTAATATAATGATAGGAGAGGCAGCTGCTAAGGAATTAAGTACAGTTCCACTTTCAAACGATTCTATAAAACGTTGAATTGATGACATGTCTCAAAATATTGAAGAGCAGTTACTTTGAAGGTTAAAATCTACAAAAATGTACGCTTTGCAGCTTGACGAAAGTACAGACCTATCAAACAAATCTCACTTGTTAGCCTTTGTTAGGGATGAAAATGAAAATTGGCTTTTAGAAGAGCTTTTGTTTTTCAAAGAGATTCTTCATAACAATGCCCATGATGTTTTTGAAGCTTTAAATGATTTTATTTTATCAAATGACTTGGACTGGCAACGTTGTGTTGGTGTGAGTACCGATGGAGCAGGGGCCATGGCCGGCAAAGAGACAGGCCTAATTGCTCGTGTCAAATCTGTCGCTCCCAAAGTTAAGTGGACTCACTGCTCTATTCATAGGGAGGCGTTGGCTGTAAAACAAATGCCAGAAGATCTAGAAACATCATTAAAAGAAGTTGTGAAAGTTGTAAATTATATTAAAGCCCGACCTTTGAACTCTCGTATTTTTACTCAGCTTTGTGAAGAAATTGGAAGTGAGCATGTACAGCTCTTGCTTCCCACTGAAGTTCGCTGGCTCTCCCGAGGTAATGTCCTCACACGTTTTTTTTTTGAATTGCGTGATGAAATTAGAATATTTCTTTTGGAAGAAAAATATGAAAACTTTCTTCTCAAAGACAAGTTGTGTGAGTTTGCGTGGTTGATCAAGGTTGCATATTTGGTAGATATCTTCCAGCATTTGAATGTCCTAAATACGAAACTTTAAGGGTCTGACACTGACATATTCCGTGTAGAAGAGCAAGTAGAAGCTATGATAGAAAAACTGCATCTTTGGTATGACCGTATGCTTAAGAATTCATACAACAATTTTACAACGTTGCAGGAATTCTTAATAACAACTGAAGAAGAGATGCCTACAAATACAAAAGAACTGTTTGCTGAGCATTTAACAGGCCTAGCTCAGAGTCTGAGAAGTTACTTTCCTGAACCTAATCCTAATAATGATTGGATGAAGTATCCATTCAAGAAGAGAAGTATTGGTAACCTCATCGACCTATCTGATACTGAGCAAAACCAATTGGTGGAACTCTCATGCAGCAGAGCCTGGGAGATTGTTTATCAAGAAAATAACTTGGCAAGGTTTTGGCTACTTGTACAACCTGAGGTACCAGAACTTGCCAAAAAAAAGCCCTCGAACATATTGCGCCCTTTTGTACGACATATTTGTGTGAATGCGCCTTTTCTGAACTGTGCAACCTGAAGCCAGCAAAAAGAAGCAGACTGAAGAACATTGAAACCGATTTAAGGCTAAAGCTTTCTAAACTAAATCCCAACATTTTAGAGATAGTCAAAAGCAAAAAACAGTACCATTGTTTTCACTAAAGTAACGGTAAAAATACTGATAACTTTTTATTCTAAGATTGCGTTTAAACTATTTAAAGTCTACTCCTACTGTAATTAAGAAAATTTATATATACTTATGTAAGTCATGATTTTTCAGTATTTATTCCAATTTAAATAAACTATATATATATATATATATACTAAAATAAAACAAACAGATTAATTGTTTTTACAACCCACCATTTTTTGGTATACATTGTTTATCTTTTAAAATTACAACCATTAAAAAATTTACAACAAAAATTAAATGCAGTTTTGAGGGGTCCGCAATGTCTACATAAATAATTCAAGGGGTCCTCGAGTACAGGAAGTTTGAGAACCTCTGGTATACAACATTCTGCTTTGTGCAGAATTTTTTTTAAAATGCAGTAAAAATAATAAATTGTAAGCATGTGTATTAAATGAGGTAAAGTACTAGCTGATAAAAACTACTTTAATTTTACAGCTGGGAATGTTGTGGCTATACCACACGATATAGAGATGGAAGATCTCGTCATGAGGGCCTATGGACTCTCAAGTAGGTGGTCTCTCAGCAGCCGACTGATCAAGGATCCTGCAGTCTGCCCACTCAGGAGACCTCGCGTAAGTACTATTGGTCACCATTGCTGTAAAGTATCGAGTTATCATTTTCATCCTACTGTCATAGATTCTATTATATGTGCCGTTGCTTCTGGAAAATCTCCCATCCAATCAGCGAGCCTGTCATCTGCCCGCTCCGGAGACATCGCGTAAGTAGCCTACTAAACCTTACCTTTGCTGTCAAGTTTGTGTAATCACTTTCACGCTACAGTTGTCATCTGATTCTATTATATGTGCAGTGCATCTGGAAAATGTCCCATCCAATCAGCAAGCCTGCCATCTGCCTGCACCGGAGACCTCACGTAAGTACTAAAGCTTACCATTGCTCTTAAGTTTGAGTTATCAATTTCACGCCACAATTGTCATCTCGGAGGAATTTCGGCGACGGGTCCATTCGGCAGATGTTACACGTTTCATGGTCCAACGTCGGCCTTCGAGGGTGATGTCAGTGGAACAACGGCAAACGATTAGTCGCCGAACGAAAAAGTTCTGGGAAGAAAAGTAATGGAAAAATAATGTACCATTGTCTTAGATTCTAAGCGGTCTATAATGTGTGTGTGCAGTGCATCTGAAAAATCTCCCATCCAATCAGCAAGCCTGCCATCTGCCCGCACCGGAGACCTCGCATAAGTACTAAAGCTTACCATTGCTGTAAAGTTTGAGTTATCACTTTCACGCTACAATTGACATCTGATTCTATATGTACAG
This sequence comes from Meconema thalassinum, assembly GCA_946902985.2. Lineage (NCBI taxonomy): Eukaryota > Metazoa > Arthropoda > Insecta > Orthoptera > Tettigoniidae > Meconema > Meconema thalassinum. Next base: position 70,848,831 of record OX336393.1, on the reverse strand, counting down.
TGTGTCTGGAAAACTTGTATAACCCTATCTATACCTTAGTTGGGGTATTGTTGGTTATTATTTTTTCTGAATGAATTTCATTACCCTTGTAAAAATTTAATTTGAAAATAATTAGAAGTGAATTTCCGACTAGTTACTTTTGGGGTTTTACGGGGATGAACAGTGACGTCATGTATCCATAGGACCGTATCTGCTCCATCATGTTGGACCGATAATCCTATGCGCCTTCACTCCACTCTCTTAGTAACATGTTTTGTAACAGAACAGGTGTGATCGCATACTCCTTTTTCAAGTTTAGCATTGATTTTGTACTTGTTTAAGGGGTAGAACAGCAAGGTCATCTGCCCTTATTTTGTTACTTATTTTATGGCCTGCAACATCATGGACATATAACCCTGCGTATTTTGTGTGTGGATGATAACCTGTGTTATTGTACTGTACTAGCATGTGTATTATTGTAAATTAGGGATGGGATTGGGAAGGAGGCAGCAGTGGCCTTAAGATAGGAACCAATCCAGCATTTGCCTAGAGTAGAAGTGGAAAACACTGGAAAACCACTTCCAGGATGTCTGAGGTAGGAATCAAAACTCTCCTCTTCTCAGTTTTGCCTCACGAGGCTGAACGTACCCTGTTACCTTACCCATCGGCGCTACAGCTCTTGTAGAGCCCGGGCCTTCTCAATCACACCAGTCCAAGGCGAGCCGTCTCCACCCACGAACTCTTAGATCGCGTAGATCATCCTATACTTCGTCCAGCCATCTTTTAAGTGGTCGACCCTGCCATCTCCTTCCTTCCGGATGTCGATGAAATATCTGGCTAGCCACCATTTCTCCTCCATTATTTCTAAGTGTCCTGCCCATCGTAGTCTTTCTCTTCTTACTTCCTCTGATAGTGGAGGTTTCTCGTACAGGCTATATATCTCTTTATTATATTGTGCTCGCCAGTTTCCATTTTCCTGGACGGGTCCATTTATTCTTCTAAGAATTTTTCATTCCCACGTATCCAATGCTTCTTCTCCTCTTTTGGTGAGTACGCACGTTTCATTACCATGGGTAACAACTGGTCTAATTATTGTACGATATATTCTCTTTTTGATCTTTCGAGAGATCATGTGTGTCTTAAGTACTTTCAGGAGGCTAAAATAACATTGATTTTCTTGTGCTAATCTCCCCTTTATTTCTGCCAGTGTGTTATTATCCTCCGTGAGTCTAGATCCCAAGTATTTGAAATTGGTGACTTTTTCAAATTCTTTCCCGTTGATCACTAGGTTGTCTCCGTTTCTCATTTCTTGGGATAATAACAAATTACTTTGTTTTCCCACATTGACATTTAGGCCAGCTATCCCCGATCCTTCTTTCTGTTCTTTGTATGCTGTGGATATGGCTGTTGCTGTCCTTCCTAAGATTACTATATCATCAGCATAGGCTAAATATTGCACTGCCTGGTTATACGGCGTTCCTGTTTGGATAGGGTTTCTACCATGTATATATCGTGCCGGTGCCCCTTCTCTCACATAAATATTCCGGACTACTCGTTCTAAGGTAAGATTGAAAAGTAGACACGATAGTGAATCTCCTTGTCGAAGTCCCTTACTTACTCTGAAATTCTTTGATAGCTCATTTTGTGCTTTAATTTTACAGCTTGAGTGATCCAGTGTCATCGTAACCAATTGTACAAGTTTCCTGGGTATTCCCATCTCATCCATAGTTTCGTATAGATACCTTCTATCTACCGAATCATATGTCATCTGGAAATCAATATATAATTGGTGGACAGGTATATCGTACTCATAGAACTTCTCCAGCATACATCGTAGCATGAAGATATGATCTGTTGTGGATCGATTTCGTCTAAAACCACTTTGGTAATCCCCCAATACCCTTTCTGCATATGGCTCTATATGCCTTGCTAAGACTCTTGTAAATATTTTATATCCTATGTTAAGTAGTAATATGCCCCTGTAGTTAGGGCAACACAGCCTAGACCCCTTCTTGTGTATTGGGCATAACAGAGCTACTTTCCATTCTTCGGGCATCTGTTCTTCTTGCCATATTCTTAGTATCAGTTAATGCAGTTGGGTATGTAGATAATTACCACCATACTTGACCAGCTCTGAAGTTATATTATCCTCTCCGAGTGACTTACCGTTCTTCATTTCCTTAATTGATTTTGTACTTGTTACTTATTATTACTTTAAGGGGCACCGGGTGAGTTAGCCGTGGTGGTTACGGCATGACTGATGGCAGTCGCTCACATCCGGGAGGCGAGGAGGTTCGAATCCCCCCGCCGGCAACCTTGAAGATGGTCTTCTGTGGTTTCCCATCTTCCTTCCAGGCAAATGCCGGGGTTGGTCCCTAACTATAGGCCACAGCCGCTACCTTCCTACTCCTCGTCCTTCGATTCCAACTTCCCTCCCGAACGGTACTTGTAGCTCACCCATTGGGTGTCCGTCTCGAAGCAGCTACAAAACTGGCGAGCCGAACATGTCCTCGGACACTCCCGGCACTAAAAGCCATACGCTTAAAAAAAAACTTTAAGGGGCAGAACAGCAAGGTCATCTGCCCTTATTTTGTTACTTATTTTATGGCCTGCAACATCATGGTCATATAACCCTGTGTATTTTGTGTGTGGATGATAACCTGAGTTATTGTACTGTACTAGCATGTGTATTTGTAAATTAGGGATGGGATTCGGAAGAAAGCAGTAGTGGCCTTACGTTAGGAACCAATCCAGCATTTGCCTAGAGTAGAAGAGGAAAACACTGGAAAACCACTTCCAGGATGTCTTGAGGTAGGAATCGAAACTCTCCTCTTCTCAGTTTTGCCTCACGAGGCTGAATGTACCCTGTTTCAGCCTTCCCACCAGAATTAAAATTTCTCGGCAGAGCTGGGAATTGAACCCGAACCTCTGCGGCGACAGCCAAGAACGCTAGCCACTACACCACAAAGTGGTCGATTTTGTAGTGATGCACAGCAACCATCATCTTGATAACATTCCAGGTCAGGGCTACATGGAGGCAATGGAAGCCTATTGGACTCAATTGTTGATTTTGTACAATGAGGGTTCTTCCTAAACATGGTGTCCACAGGCAGGAATAGTCAGGAATTTTGTTTTTGGTCAGGAAAAGTCGGGAAAATGTGCTCAAAATGGTGAAAAGTATAGAAAGTCAAGAATTTTTTATTAACCTTACAGTATTTTGTGTTTTACAGCCATATTTTGATGTTACTAGTTCAACTAATCTCTGATGATAAAAATCAATATCTCACTAGACATTATGGTAAGTTTCCATTTTTACAGTACATCACAGTAAAAACCTCTTTTACCTTTCTTTTTTGACTGTTTTTTGGCGTATGCGTAGGGATGTGGCAGCCCCATCGCCCAGCACATTGCACTACGTGTCTGCAATCGACCTCTAAAATATTGTGACTTGACATTCATAAACAAGAGAATTAAAATTTAAATGCCAATCACTTGACATTTCCTATTTCCATAATGGCAATTTTGATAGATAATCGTAATAATTTTTGAAACCTTTTTTCCGATGTTACGATGACTTCACGAGTCAGGAATTTTGTTGAAAAATGGTCAGGAAAATTGACATTGAAAATTCTGTTGACACCATATAGAACCAAGACTCGCAGACACTGAGGCTAGCCATGTGTTGAACAAGGCATTGGCGTTTAGCAGCAGCGTAGCGCCCAAGTCATTTACACTTTCTAACATATTTAATAATCATAATTACTTACGTGAATTTCAGAGTAGTTGCTGCAAATGCTGTCCGTCAATTTCTAAACTTATGTAGCACTGACGTAGGAAGTTTTGGTATACTCGCTGTAATCCATTCTCACTGATATTTCATATCAGTGCAGTATTTCCTTCTCGAGAGCCTCCAGACAGTGGAGCTGTCCAACTTTCTGGAGTGCTGGGGCACATTTAACTAATGCCCAAAGAGGTGTGGACACCACCACTGTCATCACAGCCAGTATTTGACTACACTTATTTCATTTATTATTATTATTTATTATTATTATTATTTCGGCATTATTATCACTAAAATATGTAATTCACGAACTCAATCAAATGTAGGTGGCAGGTTGATCGCGTTAAATGGTGGATGCAAGGGTGATAGACTTCATGATGTAGGCTACCGTATTGAATGTTGTTGGCAATTCTAGGCGGGCTCTCGTTGAAGGACAGGCAATTTTAGATGCCAAACACATAATTACGCGCGGGAAAGATTTTATGAGACTTTAAAGCTTTATGGTTACAAACTAGTAATTTGAAAGGGTCACCTCATCAGATTCAAAATGAAATTTGGTCACCAGTTGCCGAGAAAAATATGATTTGTTCAGGAATATGTAATATGCATATAGTCAGTACATTGCTTTACATACTTCAGTAAGTAGATACTTTTAAATTTGTAAGATATAGCCTTATACTGTTGAAGTCGATAAATCAAAGACTGTACAAATTGGCTATGAAATGAAAATCCACAGCCTGCTTCCAGTCTCCGACCGGGTCAGGAATGGAATGAATGAAGCCCCTATCTAGCGGCGAGGATATGAACTGTGCCGGCTGCCGAGGCCTGACGCACTCCTCTGGGGCAATGTTTAAATGAATGACAGATGAAATGAAATGATAGTGGAGAGTGTTGCTGGAATGAAATTTTGACAGGGAAAACCGGAGTACCCGGAGAAAAACCTGTCTGCCTCCGTTTTGTCCAGCACAGATCTCACATGGAGTGACCGGGATTTGAACCACGAACCCAGCGGTGAGAGGCCGGCGTGCTGCCGCCTAAGCCACGGAGGCTTCACAAAAAAGATTTTTAATTTTTAATAAGCATATGATTGAAAACTGAGCTTCACTGATTTGAAGGAGCAATGGGGCAAGTTAACGAAAGACAACCACATGTAGGCCTACAATAAAGCGACCCCTAAAAGTAATGTTTGGCACATGGGAAGAACAACTGTCAAATCGACCTTGCTAAGTCGCCTAGTTTGTAGTACATGGGAGAATGTAAGCTAGGGTACCGTACTGGATATTGTAAGAAATTCATTAGTAATTATGGTATTAATAATTAATTCTCCTTTGTAAAATGCCAGCCTCATACAATCATATCCTTCGAAATCGGCTTTGCGACGCGAAGTAATCGACTGACTTCCGTTTAAATAGCTTTCTTTTTCTTAAAGGAATGTATTGATATCGCAATTGTTGAATTCGAAAAGCACAGCGGAACTGAGCAATTATATGTCATCTTGTAGCCTCAATTATTATGAAAATAACTGAAAAAACGAGAGAAGAGCACACCCATCAACTCAAATCACATGTTATAGCATCTGTTTGTTTATATTTCCATCACCCTTACGCTAGTTCCAGATAACGGCAGCACCGTCGCTTGAGTTCGCGAATACTTCAAAAATACTACCAAATAATTACAATTAGATTTATAATTTACAGTACATAATTAGCGTTAAGTTTGGCACTGCATGTTTGCTGCATGTTCAGAAAAATCTGGTGCGTAACTGAAACAAGCTGCTCTTAATGCCTCATCTAGATGTGAGTCTGTCAGGCTGGATTGGTATTTATTGATGATGTTCATAGATGAAAATGTGACCTCGCAAAGATATGTTGAACCAAAACAAGAATACATTTTCAAAGCAACACTGTGGACCTTGGGATACTTATTCCTGTCCACCAGAGACCAGAAATTGGTTGAAGTTGAATAACATGATTTCAGAGGTATATCTTATTGAAGGTTTAAAATTTCCATTTCTACTTCTTCCAAATTTTAGAGAGTGGACTGTTCCTATCGTTCACAAATTTCAGGAATACGTTAAATATGTCTTCTCCCCTAGTACATCCATGAAGGGGCAGAACTTTTACAAACTCCTCCTTAATCGTAAAGTCATGAAATACCATTCTAATAATACACACAACTGTACAATATAAGAAATATTTGTGTTTTCAACAAACTGAAGTAAAAAATATTTACTCGACTGCAGGTCCTGATATAATTGATATTCTAAGAGAGATTCTGCGGCACTGACCATTGCTTCTTTAACTACTTCTCCGTCACGGAAAGGTTTCTTTCTTTTTGACTTTATAAGAGGCCATTGTCACATTTCTATTTAGCTGAACTGGCCTTGTAAATGCACTTTGCTTATATTTTTAATTAGATATTAAGTCTCTAATTTTGTGTTTTTGTAATTCGGAACTAACAGTAAAATCACTATTGTCGAAAAATGTCGTTCTACATTACTCTTCTTCAGAAGAGACACACTACAATTACGCAATAAGCACACGAGTTTTCCTCTAAATTCGACCAAACAATACTGATTTTCCCAATCACCATTGAAACTGTAAGTTCTTTGCCTTTTAGCTATACTGTATCACAACACCAGAACCTTCACTCACAAGCTCTCGAGTTATACTGAATGTTTGGTTGGTTGGATCTCCTTCCGTCGCTATCGGTACAAATAACACTTTTCAAATGATCGAACTTACTGTTAGCGGCATAGCTTTGTTGGGATTTAAGTAACTTTGTCTAAAATTCCTAACCAGTTGAGACCTGACGAAAGCGCGAATTCCGGAGCAGGGAGTGTCTTTTGTACGGCAGAAATGTTTATGACACAGCAGGGGCCACAGTTCCGAGAAGGGATGTAAACACCGTTATGGCAAGCAGGGAGTGTCTTTTGTATGGCAGGGGCCACAGTTCCGAGAAGGGATGTAAACACCGTTATGGCAAGCAGGGAGTGCCTTTTGTATGGCAGGGGCCACAGTTCCGAGAAGGGATGTTAACACCGTTATGGCAAGCAGGGAGTGTTTATGACTCAGCAGGGGCCGCAGTTCCAAGAAAGGATGTAAACACCGTTATGGCAAGCAGGGAGTGCCTTTTGTATGACAGGGGCCACAGTTCCGAGAAGGGATGTTAACACCGTTATGGCAAGCAAGGAGTGTTTATGACTCAGCAGGGGCCGCAGTTCCAAGAAGGGATGTAAACACCGTTATGGCAAGCAGGGAGTGCCTTTTGTATGGCTGGGGCCACAGTTCCGAGAAGGGATGTTAACACCGTTATGGCAAGCAGGGAGTGTTTATGACTCAGCAGGGGCCGCAGTTCCAAGAAGGGATGTAAACACCGTTATGGCAAGCAGGGAGTGCCTTTTGTATGGCAGGGGCCACAGTTCCGAGAAGGGATGTTAACACCGTTATGGCAAGCAGGGAGTGCCTTTTGTATGGCAGTTGCCACTGTTCCGAGAAGGGATGTTAACACCGTTATGGCAAGCAAGGAGTGTTTATGACTCAGCAGGGGCCGCAGTTCCAAGAAGGGATGTAAACACCGTTATGGCAAGCAGGGAGTGCCTTTTGTATGGCAGGGGCCACAGTTCCGAGAAGGGATGTTAACACCGTTATGGCAAGCAGGGAGTGTTTATGACTCAGCAGGGGCCGCAGTTCCAAGAAGGGATGTAAACACCGTTATGGCAAGCAGGGAGTGCCTTTCGTATGGCAGGGGCCGCAGTTCCGAGAAGGGATGTTAACACCGTTATGGCAAGCAGGGAGTGTTTATGACTCAGCAGGGGCCGCAGTTCCAAGAAGGGATGTAAACACCGTTATGGCAAGCAGGGAGTGCCTTTTGTATGGCAGGGGCCACAGTTCCGAGAAGGGATGTTAACACCGTTATGGCAAGCAAGGAGTGTTTATGACTCAGCAGGGGCCGCAGTTCCAAGAAAGGATGTAAACACCGTTATGGCAAGCAGGGAGTGCCTTTTGTATGGCTGGGGCCACAGTTCCGAGAAGGGATGTTAACACCGTTATGGCAAGCAGGGAGTGTTTATGACTCAGCAGGGGCCGCAGTTCCAAGAAGGGATGTAAACACCGTTATGGCAAGCAGGGAGTGCCTTTTGTATGGCAGGGGCCACAGTTCCGAGAAGGGATGTTAACACCGTTATGGCAAGCAGGGAGTGCCTTTTGTATGGCAGTTGCCACTGTTCCGAGAAGGGATGTTAACACCGTTATGGCAAGCAAGGAGTGTTTATGACTCAGCAGGGGCCGCAAATCCAAGAAGGGATGTAAACACCGTTATGGCAAGCAGGGAGTGCCTTTTGTATGGCAGGGGCCACAGTTCCGAGAAGGGATGTTAACACCGTTATGGCAAGCAGGGAGTGTTTATGACTCAGCAGGGGCCGCAGTTCCAAGAAGGGATGTAAACACCGTTATGGCAAGCAGGGAGTGCCTTTCGTATGGCAGGGGCCGCAGTTCCGAGAAGGGATGTTAACACCGTTATGGCAAGCAGGGAGTGTTTATGACTCAGCAGGGGCCGCAGTTCCAAGAAGGGATGTAAACACCGTTATGGCAAGCAGGGAGTGCCTTTTGTATGGCAGGGGCCGCAGTTCCAAGAAGGGATGTAAACACCGTTATGGCAAGCAGGGAGTGTCTTTTATATAGCAGAAATGTTTATGACACAGCAGAGGCCGCAGTTCCAAGAAGGGATGTAAACACCGTTATGGCAAATAGGTACCTTTCTAATGGAAGGAATCAGGGAAAGACTAGCGTAGATAAATATGCTTCATGGGTGTGACTGGGAAGATGTTCCGAAGAAAATAGTTTTTACTTGAAATTTAAATTAATATTAAAAACTCGTTGGAATAAAGATACCCTTATGAAGGGTGCTGCGTTGGACGGCGCTGCTCCAGAGTATGCGGATTGTTTCGGCATGCCTTTTGTTTGAGGTTCCCGCACAAGAAAAACAAATTTATTGCAAACTTCTTCTTCAAGGGAAGACAAGTTTCCATTAGCAAAATTCGATGTTTTGTTTCTTACGTAACCATGTTCACGTGATACGAGGTAGACTACAGTACTTCACAGCAAGTCTTAATTATCACAACTTAAGTACCTTGTCAGCTGCATATGTAATAAAATGCTTTGACAGCATCCAGAGCTTCAGGGCGCACTGTTGTAGACAGCACATGCTATAAATGTGACGGAGAGTCATTGTGACCTGTCTGCGGTGCGGCATTTGGAAAGTCCCGTTTTATAGGGAGGGCCCCCACTGTAGACTTAGGTCTAAGAATGTATTTGCTATGTAGGCTTATACAAAAGCATGCTCCGATTTTTAATAGGCTCTTACATTATCATCGAGGTGATGTTTTCGTTTGGAAATGATTACAAGTGTCTATTTTCTCTTTAATTGCAGAAAAGCTATGGATGAACCGCCAGCCAACTCCAGCAGACTTTGAGGCCACAAGTGCGTTCATCAACCTCGTGGGCAGCAAAACCTTCCAGGCTCTGTTGGAAGATAAATGCACTCCAAAGGCTAGAGTCTGGGATAGAGTATGCCAGAAGATGCATAACCTGGGGTACAAGATTAAAGAGACTGTGAAGTTTGGCGGCTTCAAATGTGCCCAGAAGTGGAGGAATTTGGAGAAGGTGTACCAGTCATATATTTATGGGATGACGAAGACTGATATGGGGAAGAAGCCAGTGCCGAGGCACTTTGACCGGCTCCAAGCAGTGTTCGGTGACAAACACAAGTTTCATCCTCCAGCCCTCCTGGACTCTTTCCCAGAACCCCTGAAGTCCTCTTCTCACCCCTCCACTTCTCAACCCTCCCCATCACCCCCTACTCGTGAGCCAGTTCCCTGTTTCAGGAGTGTGCTGGCTTCCCACATTCCTCCATTAAGCCTAAGAAATGGCAGACAACCGAAGACATAATGTTATATTTAAAGGAAGATAGGGAAATCCAAACCAGGTGGTTTGATAGGTTGTGCGCCCTTATGGGAAACAGCAATAATATAATGACATGATGTCAAAATTGATGGCACGGAAGAGGAGAAGCAGCGATTTGGATTAATAACCTAACCTTCTTCTAACATCTCCTAACATTGCTATGGTCATTTTTAAGTATAGTACTGCGCCCGAAGAAACCCATCAGTACTTATATCCACAGCTCTCTAAAGGATTTCAGACATGTAAGTTACCCAGCTCACAAACTTACCATGCCTACTAAGTAAAATTGGGAATTTCAGGAACATACAGGATAAATATTATTCGCAAAGAAAATAGTACTACTAGACAAGGTACAAATTTCTACTATCATTTACATTTAGAGCAAATCGAGAAACTCCAATCTCGAGGGGTGATAAGGTCTAATCTATAGTGAGCGCCTGTATCTATACCTCGTAGTACTATTTTCGGCGATGACGAAAATGAAAACGGTATCAGCTTAGATAAAAGTTGACTGAGTCGCTAAAAAGCGCCAGCCGTTTATTAATCTAAAAACAAGTATAAAAACTGGCTTCCTCCCTGAATATTGTGTCTCCCTGACACTCTAACAAAAGTAACTCCAAAAATAAATTAGCACGTGGCACTGATATAGTTAAGAAATGTGAAACGGCGTGATACTAAGTATTACCCTACTTTATACAGATCCGCTTCAACTCTGAACCGTAGTTCCATATCTATACAAACATTATTCATGAACTATGTGCATATATACATCCATTTATGGATCTCACAAATTTTATACTTTATAGTGTCGAAAAGATTAAAATTTCTATCCTTTAATAAGTCTTTCATCTACTCAACATTCTTAACAATCAAATACCAAACATACTCCGCAACTATCGTGTTGAAAGTAATAAATACTCGTCTTAATCAAATTGAACATAAGTGACAAACATTTAAGCTAAGCACTGTTCCTTTTTACCTTTTATCTATTTATCATGAAATACTGAAATAATTTCTGAAATTCTTTACTGTGTTAACAATTTTCTGATAAACGTGAATACTAGAAGTGCACGGCATTAACCTTCGTTCTCACACTCCTCTTCCATAATTATACAACAATTACTTTCTCTCTTAAACACCCTGTACAGAATCTTCCCTTAATACACTCACATAACTTCACAATCATTGCGATCAATACTAGAAAAACTTAGAGACTCCTCAGCCTCCCTTCGTAAAATTACGTAACTCCTTTACGTTTATATCTCCTTAATTTGCACGGTATTTCAACTATAAACTTCCACTTCAATACATATACTTCCTAACTTTAACATTCTTCTCTATATCCTGATATAACTTCGCCTCGTGCTTATAATTCCATTTCTGCAATGAATCTCTGTACCTTTCACTTTCTGATCACCCTGTGATTTAACTTTGTTAACTTTCTTTTTCATGTGTTTAAATTCAGCTTTACATTTTATTACAACTTTTCAAGAAATATCAGTAAATATTCATATTCTTAACAAAAGATATAAGTTTGACTTCCTTCCATGAATATATTTGTTTAACAAATTCCTCTATGCCTTTTTAATGCTCTAAATCTCATTAGACATATGTGTATAAGCTATTCGTAATACTTTCGTTCATAATTAGTTGAAAATAAATCTTTGACACTCGAATCAACATCATGAGTTGTCAAAATATTCTTTACTCTTCGTGACATAACTTCTTAAATTTGCTCCAATAAACTTCCTTTTATTTCATTTACAATTTTACTCCTTCTTTAGTTCGTTCAACGTTCTATTCCTTTTAAATAGTTCACTCTACATTCCTTTAAATAATTTGTTCTATATTCCTTTAAACAATTCGTTCTATATTCCTCTAAACAATTCATTCTACATTCCATCGCTGCGATAAAACAGATTTAATTAAATTAAATCTAACGCACATATGAAAAATACTACACGATTTAACCCTGATATAACGTTAGTGTTAATAGCATCATCATGCCAAAATTTCGTCCAAGTGACTGAAATTTTCAAGAACAAGACAAGTAACTCCGAAGAAAAATACGAAAAATTACTATTACAAGGTCTACACAAATTTAATTACTTTGACAAAATTATACGTTTGAAATAATGCTGATTGAAAAACGCTGTTAAAAATACTGCAGTTGAAAAATAATGCTGTTGGTCAATTGGATAATCACAGAGCATAACTACAATTCTACATGATAAAAACAATTTCTTCTCTACCTTGAGTTGGCTTCTGGTCTGGAGAATACCTGCGTCTCACCTGCCAAACCAAACGTGTCGTGGATTCCATAGAATCGCCCACAGCTATGAAGACCGGTTTGTGACAGAACCAGCTGGCCTCGTCTCCCAATAGAACAAGGTCGATTCAGTCCTCGGTGAATGACCTCGCCGTGAAACAGCTCGCTCCGCCAACACTCCATCCCCCGTGCACTGCAAGTAGTCCGGCTTCGACTCTCCATCTCTTCAGAATAGACATCTGGTTTCTTCAGAATTGACATCGGGTTTCTTCAGAATTGACATCTCGTTTCTTCAGAATTGACATCTCGTCTCGGTGGAATATTGTCGTTTATGCAAGCGTTTTGTGAATATTATTCAAGATGTGTTATAGCTCTTGTAGAAAAGTATAAGTTTTGTTCAGTGATGTTGCGCTTTTCGTAGATATTCTGTTGCGCCTTTCATGTTAGTGAATTCTGGAATTCAACTGTACATTTTTGTAGTCTCCACTTCCCTATGCTTTAGCTTAGCACATGGTAATTCTCATTTCACTGATAATGTAATTAAGACTTCCCCGTTGCTGACTTCTAACTTGCATTTTTAATGTAATGTTCAAATATGCGTTCACACGTAGTAATACTGAGTATCTTCTTGTCGAAATGTTTCAAGCTATGTGGAACAACTTTGCATAAGCACTGTAATATATGGTTATACTGTTCCGTTCTGCTTCATAGATGTAGCTTGCTCCTAAGTTACAGTAAGTTCTGGAATTGCACTCTTCTTTGCTTTCAACTTTAATGAATCGTAGCACTGTTATAAGAATACTCGTTTCTGCTCGAGGTCTCGACTCGATCAAATCTCAAATTGGAAAGAACTCTCTTGTCCGGCTCTCCACACTCCTCAAGTTCCAGTCTCTCTGCCTCCCCTCTCATGGTGTGACGTAACTTCTACCACCTCTCCTCGCTTCAGTCCGCAGTTCGACCTTCGTCTCTTACCCTCATTCATGACGTAACTCTCGCTTCAAGTGGCGTGATGTCTCTCGTAATATGGACCTCCCACATTCATATAATGGAATATATGTCCATCTTTAAATCATTCCTTCTTCCTTGCCTTTTATAATTGCATAAGATGTATAGTATTTCACTCATTTCCATACAGTTTTTTCCCATATTTCTCGAATTTTTAATAAATAAAAATTCTCATCCACTCTTTTATTTTTTCTGGGTCTCGGTTCATATCCAGATCGGTTCTTCGGTAATGACCTTAAATAAATTCTGGCGCATTTCCCCGTTGCTAATTTAAAGTAAAGTATAGCCTGTACTTTCTTTAATAACAGTAAGTTTCTCTGTTCTTGAGACTGAATTTATTTATTTTACTGTATCTTTGGGTAAAATCTTTTCAATTTGGAATGGTTGAATTTTCCAATGGATCTGTTATCTTCAACTCTTACAATTTTATAGCAATTGTTACCGTATACTGTATCTACTTTGAACGGTCCTCTGAAAAGGCTACTGAATTTGATATACACCTTCTTCAGTACGTCAGCTTTTACTGGAATCCTGACTAATACAAGGTCCCCTTCTCGTAGCGGTCCACTGAATCTCTTCCCTTCTAAACGTTTTAATCTCAGCCGCTTTGTTCAACTGGACCCTCGCTTCTTCGATTCTCTGGTCCATCGGTGGTTCGTTATCTTCCGGAATATTGAAGATTCCGTTCCATGGTCGTACGGGTTTCTCTTCAAAATGCAACATGACTGGAATATCGTTGGTGCACTCATGTCTCGTGTTATTGATGCAAAATTCCACAAGTGGTACAATCTTCACCCAATTCGCATGATTATCTGCACTATACAAGCGAATGTACTTTGAAAATTCAAGCATTGTTCTTTCAATAGGATTCGTCTCTGGGCTTCGAACTGATGAAAATAGGTGAACAATATCCAACCTATCCATCGCTCCCTGAAATTCTGCAGAGGTGAATTGCGTTCCATGGTCTGTTAAAAGTCTCTCTGGTTTTCCCAACTTTGGAATAATGTTCCTCTCCAGGTGATATAAAACATTCCTCGTTGTTGCTTTCTGTATGGGATTTAGCATTACAATTTTGGAGAATACATCCATTGAAACTAACACATACTGGTTTCCTCTGTCTCCTTTAGGTGCAGGTCCAAAAATATCCTGACTAAACAATTCCAGTGGTTTCGTAGGAATAATTGCTTTAGGTCTCTCCTTCAATAGTTCAGAATTATATTTATTTTTCTGACACAGTTCACAAGATCTGATTACTATGGTTATGGATTCTCTCATATTAATCCAATAGAACTTTTCTAACATGGTATAGTATGTTTTGTCAACTCCTCCGTGGCCTATACTTTTGTGTACTAACCAAATTAGTGGCACAATAAGTTCTGGTGGAATAGCAACTCGTACTTTCGTGTGTCTGGCATCGATGTATTTACATACAGTTTCTCCCACGAGAATATAGTGTCTAGCTTTCCTTCTTGTTTCGAAGTATGAGGCGTGCCTCCTTGTCATTCTCCCTGACAAAAATCTATAAATGTTCCTGAATGGTGCATGCTTCTTTTGAAAAAAAGGAATTCTTCTCAGTTTATCCAGCGTTTCTTGATCTTCTGCATCTGTCTGGATAACATTAACTCTCACATCTTTCTCAGGAATCGGATGTCTGGAAAGAATATCTGCTAGTAGGTTGTCTTTACCAGGAACATGAACTATCGTGGCATCAAATTGTTGCAAAAACATGGTCCATCTGGTCATCCTATCGCTTGACAAGTCTGACTTCAACATGAATTCTAGTGCTTTGTGATCCGTTCTGATTATAATCTTGTGTCCCAGCAATAATTTCTTCCAATTCTGTAGAGCATTTATGACGGCTAAAGCTTCAAGCTCCGTCGTGAAGTAATTCAGCTCGTGCGTGCCTAACTTCCTACTGCTGAATGAAATATAGTGAGGATTGCCATCTTGATCCTTCTGATATAAGACTGCGCTAATACCAATTCGTGAAGCGTCTGTTTCTATGATGAATGATCTTTCAAAATCTGGGTACTCTAACTTGATGTTATCTCTGAGCATTTCCTTTGCTTGAATAAAGGCATTCTCAGCAGCTGCATCCCATTTCCATCTATTGTTCTTCTTTAGAAGCTCATGTAGTGGTGCCATGATCTCTGAATAACGTGGACAATGACTACTGAAAAACTGACAAAGACCCGCAAAAGCTCTGATGTCTTTGATTTTCTTGGGTTTTGGGAATTTCAATATCGCTTCGATCTTGTCTTCATTCGGGTGGTAACCAAATCTGTCTATAGTATGCCCAAGAAAGTTGATCTTTTCTTGAAACAAGATGTTCAGTAAAGAACATATAGCCTACTTTCTCCTAAATGTATGAGTATAGTTATAACTCGTTGTTATTATCAAAGAGTATAATAGAACTATTCTTTGTTGAAGGCCATAGAAACGATTTACCTCTACCAAACGCCACAATCTAGATAAAAACTGCTACCATCATTGAAGAAAGAAAGAAAGAAAGATAAGAAGTATCTCAAGAATGTTATGGATCTGGAGACATAATCGACCTGACTGGCTGCGTGGCTCGGCGGTAACGTTCTCGCTTGCTGGGCCCTAGGTTGCAGGTTCGTATCCTGGCGCAGTCAGCTGGCATTTGAGGGTGCACAAATGCGAGGGAGCCGTGTCAGTACATTTACTGGCACGTTAAAGATCCCCTTCGGGCCAAAATTCCGGCACCCCGGTGTCTCTAAAAGCAGCAGTAGTTAAAAGGGATGTAAAACCAATAACATTATTATTATTATTATTATTATTATTATTATTATTATTATTATTGTTTTAATGTGCTAAACGGTTCCAGGCTAGTGTTCAGAAGTAAAGGGGGAGTTTTAGTCGGTAGTCTGCTACTCAGCAGCAGGAGCCCGACACTCTGTGCGTAAATGCATTTCTTCCCCCCCAAAAAAATATATTATTATTATTATTATTATTATTATTATTATTACATATACGACCTGCCGTGGGCAACATCCAACTTTGAGTTGAGGCATGTCTTTACACGTCTGGTTGTGCAGGGCTTTCACAACCCTAATTGAAAAAAAAGGAAGGAAGATTGTAGTTTTACGTGGCCGTGAATCTTGTGATTATGTGCCACGGGACCTCCTTTTTACGTGGAATCCGAACCACAGGACATGGCATTTCACTTCAAAAATCTCACATGCATTGACCGGGAATCAAAAACCCTAATTGAATTAACAAATCTTTCCATGACCCTACAGAGACGTGTGTATACAAACTATGTGGATATTTTCGATTGCTATTTGCCTGAAATAAAAGTAGTAATTAATACCTGAACTAACACCAATGGCTTGAACTCAGTTACTATGTGAAATCGTTTTGTTCTTTACTTCAAATAACATTTTCAAGTAACGCAAAATAGGCTGTTACAAACCCTTTAAAATAAAAAGTAAAAATGTATCGTAGTATCATCTTGTCATTCTTCAAATTCGATGCGCATAGAATGCCAATGGTATATTAATCAATGGAGCCCCACGTAGACTAGTCGTGACTTCTAGTGGTGAAATATCGAACAATATAATCCTAACAGAGCGAGTGCATTCTAGCGGCCAGAAGAAGAAACTTTTCAATAAAATCTGGAAGTTAATAAGTATGTCGGCGTGCAGTTACCTTTTTGGCAGCTAGATGTCTCGAGTAAATCTGCTGGCGAATTATGTTTTAATTAAATATATATTTTACACCATAATATGCACAATATAACGCTTAATTTTAAAACATCTGAGTCATTACAAAACAACAAACATATAACATTTCAAGCAAAAAATCTAGCTCTAATCGGGTTTGAACCATAGGCATTTGAGCGATAGGCTAACGCTCTACCACTGAGCTAATTGTGTCAACGAATATCGTTCTATATAAAATGACTTACATAGAACTTGTTAGCAAATAATGATTTATACTAAACGATTTCATCACTGGAGTATATTATTTATATATAAAGCATTTCATACAAAGTTTATTTATTTTGTATCAGTACGCTATATTGCATTCAATACTCAAATTAGTGAAATATAAGTCAGGCACAAGATATCCGCTGCCATCTTGTCTTATTACTGAATCAGCTCAGCTTTTTAAAATCACGTCTGCACTATAGTATTACAAAATAAACTTTTAATTTCGAACGTGCCTCTTCCTTTAGAACAGTTAAAACGATTCTCGGCTCGATAATCGGAACTGGTGGGTCCCATGATATGGATTATAAAGTTTGCATAATTCGCACGGCCGCCATCCTGAAATGGTATGGCGGACGACCTTGTAGTTTGGTCACAAGACGCATCCTATACGAAGGTATGTTGTTACCAAATTTGGTAGAGATCGGATGATTTGGTTAGTCGTTATTTGATTTTACGTTTTGAACGTTTGAGTGGCCGCCATTCAGTTTTAGTAAAGATGGCGGCGATATAAAACATGACACTGAGGTGTCCTTTGCTAGTGCTACCTTTGTACCAAATTTCGTTCAATTCGCATTCACCGTGTTCGAATTGATAGGGGGGACAGACAATCAGAGTACACACACTCACACACACACACACACAGACTCACACACACACACACATACACACACACACAGACTCACACACACACATACACACACACAGACAGACACACTTTTTTCGCCCTGTGTTGATCTCATAAGTCTACTTTCATTTTTTGCAAAAATCGAAAGTAGGCTAAACAAGATGTTCAGTAAAGAACATATAGCCTACTTTCTCCTAAATGCATGGGTATTGTCATAACTCTTTGTCGTTTTCAAGGAGTATGATTGAATTTTGGTTGTAGTAGCTTGTTGAAATACAACGTGCTATAGGGATATTAAACATGAATATGAGGTGCCCTTTGCTAGTGCTACCTCTGTACCAAATTTTGTTAAATTCGGTTTCACCGTGTTTGAATTGATAGGGGGAATCGATTTTCACACATACTTGGCCACCATCTGCAAAATATTGGGATGATGTTCTTGCAGTTTGGTCAGAATATGTTTCCCACATAAAGATATGGTGTTGCAAAATTTGGTAGGGACTAGATTATTAGGTTGGTCGTAATTACATTTTAGCTTTTAACATTTGGGTGGCCGCGATTACGTTTCCGTCAAGATAGCGGTGATATAAAACATGACACTGAGGTGCCCTTTGCTAGTGCTACCTCTGTACCAAATTTCGTTCATTCGGTTCCGCCGTGTTCGAATTAATAGGGGGAATCGATTCTGACACAAAGATGGCCGCCATCCGCAAACTATTAGGCGAATGACCTATTAGATTGGTCAAAGGATGCTCCCTCCATAAAGGTATGTAGTTGCAAAATTTGGTAGAGATCGGATGATTAGGTTAATCGTAATTTGATTTAAGCTTTGAACATTCGTGTGGCCGCCATTACGTTTCAGTCAAGATGGCGGCGATATAAAACATGACACTGAGGTGCCCTTTGCTAGTGCTACCTCTGTACCAAATTTCGTTCCATTCGGTTCCACCGTGTTCCAATTAATAGGGGGAATCTATTTTGACATAAAGATGGCCGCCATCCGCAAACTATTAGGCTGATAACCTATTAGATTGGTCAAAGGATGCTCCCTCCATAAAGGTATGTTGTTGCAAAGTTTGGTAGAGATCGGATGGTTATGATAGTCGTAATTTAACTTAAGCTTTGAACATTTGTGTGGCCGCCATTACGTTTCTGTCAATATGGCGGCGATATAAAACATGACACTGAGATGCCCTTTGCTAGTGCTACCTCTGTACCAAATTTCGTTCCATTCGGTTTCAGCGTGTTTGAATTAATAGGGGGAATTGATTTTCACACAAAGATGATCGCCATCCGCAAACTATTAGGCTAATGACCTATTCATTTGGTCAAAGTATGCTTCCTCTATAAGGGTATGTTGTTGCAAAATTTGGTAGAGATCGGATGATTAGGTAAGTCGTAATTTGATTTAAGCTTTGAACATTTGTGTGGCCGCCATTACGTTTCCGTCAAGATGGCGGCGATATAAAACATGACACTGAGGTGACTTTTGTTAGTACTACCTCTGTACCAAATTTCGTTCCATTCGGTTGCACCGTGTTCGAATTAATAGGGGGAATCGATTTTCACACAAAGATGGCCGCCATCCGCAAACTGTTACGCTGATGACCCATTAGTTTGGTCAAAGGATGCTCCCCCCATAAAGGTATGTTGTTGCAAAATTTGGTAGAGATCGGATGATTAGGTAAGTCGTAATTTGATTTAAGCTTTGAACATTTGTGTGGCCGCCATTACGTTTCCGTCAAGATGGCGGCGATATAAAACATGACACTGAGGTGTCCTTTGCTAGTGGTACCTTTGTACAAAATTTCGTTCAATTCGCATTCACCGTGTTCGAATTGATAGGGGGGGACAGACATTCAGAGTACACACACTCACACACACACACACACACACACAGACAGACACACTTTTTCGCCCTGTGTTGATCTCATAAGTCTACTTTAATTTTTTGCAAAAATCGAAAGTAGGCTAAAAATGGCATTTATTCAATTTCACCTTGATGTTTGCACTTCTGAGGTTATCAAATAGCTTCGTCAAATGCATGAAATGTTGCTCTGGTGTCTCTGAAGATATGATGATATCATCCACGTAGCAAATGGCAAATTGTTTCACTTCTTCACTCAACTTGTCATCCAAGGCTCTGATAAGTGCTGGACTTGAATTTACCAATCCATATGGTACTCTTTGGTATACATAACAGGTTTGATTGAACATGAACCCTGTATAACATTTGCTGTCTTCTGTAAGCTCTATTTGATGAAATGCTGCAGTTAAATCAATCACTGAGAAACAGGTTTTATTCTTGAATCTCCTCAGTAGTTCTCTAATTTTTGGTGGCCTGTCGAATTCTTTCAGCAGAAGAGTATTTATGCCCCTGGCATCTAAACATAGTCTAAGACTACTATCTGCTTTCTTCACAACAGTGAGTGGATTTAAATAAGGAGTGGCTTGCTTTCTTATAATCCCGTCTTTTCCCATGCCTTTTATGAGCTCTGTAACTTCAGCTTGATACTTCTCCGGAATTGGATACAATTTCTTCTGAAAAGGTGTGTCATCAGCGAGCTTAATCTGATATTTATATCCTCTTATAATGCCTGGCTTGTTATCAAAAATGTCTGCATAAATCGTGACCAATTCTTCTAATTTCTCCCTCTGATCTTCAAAATTCTCAATTTTTCTGCCATAGTGAGGTATTCCTTCTGCTTCAACTTCCATAACAATCTTCACAAGATTTTTTTCTGTAGTTTCGTCAATCAGACTACACTCATTCTCATCCTTTTCAGTATCCTCGGGTTGATGTAGGCCTTCATTAAATCTTATGACTCCATTTCGTAAATCGATCACAGCTCCAGTCTTTGTTATAAAATCAATGCCTAAAATAGCATCGAAATTTATCTGGCTCAAGACTATGAATATCTGCTCATATTTGTATTCATTTATGGAGAATTCCATTAGTGCTTGGACTTTACATTTCATGGTCTTGTCGTTAAATACGCCCCTGACTTTGATAGTTGAAACGGGCATTGCTATAAGTGAATTTCCATCCTTCAATCTGTGAAAACAGTTCTCTGATAAAATTGATGCTGTTGCTCCCGTATCTAGTAGTGTTCTCAGGCATTCTCCTTCTGATATGATTTCTATAATCGGTAACCTCGCTACTCTATCTGTTTTCGTCTCCTCTCTTTCATACAGGAGATCTTCATTCGTGGCTTCATACAACTCATTGATCTGGATTTCATGTCTGGTTACGGTGCTGTTTTCTTCCTCCTTCACTTTTTGGAATTTGACGTTTTTTTTGTACCCCTCCTGGGTCTTCATTCCTTCGATATCTACTTGTTCCAGGTTGAGATTCTTGATTCTGGTTATGCTGTCCCTGATTTTGATCTCTCGCGTTCCTTTCTCTGAGATTCCTTAGGTATTCTTGACTTTCTCTTTCCCTATCATCATAATACCTTCTTACATGGTTATTATTTCTCCAACCTTGATTTTGTTGACTTTGCTGTTGTTGCTGTCTCGAATAATTATTCGTGTTCCTCCAGTTCTGATATCCCCGATATCCATAATTATTCGTAGGGTTATTTCGATTATAATATCCCTCTCTGCGATAATCATTGTTCCTGGTGTGATAGCTATTTCTCCATCTTTGATTTTCATATGGTCTTCCTTCTCTAGGTCTCGGATAATCTGGTCGAAATCGATTTTGTCCATACATCCTTGATCTCGTTGGACCTACTCCATTTTTGTTCTCCTCTGTTTGCTGCATTAGATCGATGTGGATGGTATGAATCTCTCTCGGTTCCTGATTTCTACCTCTCTGGTTTTGGTTTCCAGTTGAGTTGTTGGACACATTAGACGTGTGATCCAGTCTCCTCAAAATTTCTGCCATTCCTTCTAAAGTTTTTACATTTGCTGAAATCAGGTGCCTCCTAACTTCCGTTGGTAACTGGCATGAAATAGCATGAACCAAGTCTTCTTCCGCCAAAGGAGGTTGCAAATACTGCAAGCGTGCTAATTGTTTCGTGAAGAAACTTGCGTATTTCGTTGGACTAGAATATGCATACTTCTTAGAGTAAATTTCGGCTCGTATGTCTTGTTGAAGTTCCTTGCTCCAAAATCGTTTCTGCAGAGCTATAGCGAATTCTTCAAATGTCTGATACGTGTACCTGAAAGCTCTGTGCCATACTAACGCTTCTGAATCCAAGTATTTTTCAACGACCCTCATATGTCTTTCACGAGGTATTCTATTGTCTTCTAAATACGACCTCATGTCTCTCAGAAACTCTACAGCAGTAATATTTCCTACTCCGCTGAATTTGTTCGGTTTCTCATCATTATTCTTGATCACGATAACATTGGCATTTGACCTATTCTGGTAAGGTTCAAAATCTCCTCCAAATTCCCCTATTTCTGTTTGAAATGGCTCTCGACTGAAGTTAAAATTGGACTTCGGAATCTGCTGTTGACTAACCTCGCTTTCCTTATCCTCTTCTATCTTGTCTGTCCTAGCCTCTAATCTCCTTATTTCTTCTTTCAATTTTTCATCTCTTGCTTGAAAAAATCTCGTCAAGTCCTTTCTGATGTCCTCCCTGACTTCAGCTCTTAACGTAGATGAAAATGTAGCATCCCCTATCGTAAGTGACCTTAATTTCTGTTCTATTTCGCTGGTTTCCTTATCCTGCTTTGATCGAATTTTCGCTAGTTCTATGCTTATCTCATCGACCGTACATTTAATTTTGTCAAATTCATTTGAGTTAGTTAAATCTGTTTTATTAACAATATCTGTCAGCGTGGCTACGTTATTAATTTGTAATGTATCTATCCGCTTGGATAGATCTTCCCGTACCTTACTAACATTTATATTGGAACATAACTCTATAGCTTTAATGTCATTTGCTAATTTATGATGAATTTCTGACACAATTCTAGTTGTGACTGTTACGACCTCCTCCTTCATGTCCGTAACTGCCTTTACAATGGAAGCATTTATATCCACATTTATACCCTCTTCAATCAGTTTACTTTGACCTTCCAACTTGACCTGTAATTCACCAGCAGTGTCATTTAGTTTGTCAAGTTGCTCCTTGAGTTTGTTCTGGGCACCTGAAATGTGTACATGATGAGTATTGTTCTCTTCCTTAATGGAGCTAATACTAGCCTCTAATTTCTGTTCTAGCTCTATCATGTGATTACTGTTAGCTAATTGGACTTCTAACACTTTTCCTGCCATGTCGGATCTTAAATTTCCTACTTCTGTCTTCGTAAGATGTATGTCATGTTTGACTTGATCAAATGAAGCTTTTAATTCTTCCTGTGCATTACCGCCCTTTCTAAAATTCTCTGAGCCTTTTCCTGATTTTTCCTAGCTTCTTCCTGAGCTTTGTCCTGATTCTTCCTAACCTCCTCATGTATTTTCCTAGCTTCTTTCTGTGCTTTTTCCTGATTTTTCCTAACCTCCTCCTGTGCTGCTCTTATTTCGGCTTGGATTTTTCTATCTTCTAATCTAGCCTGCTCCTGACTTAACCTGTCCTCCTCACGAGCTTTTTCCTGAGCTAATCTCATCTCTGCTCTTATCCTATTTGCCTCTTCTTCTATTTTCCTGTCTTCCTCTCGTGCTCTTTCTAATGTTAGCCTAATCTCCTCCTGTGCTTTCTCTTGAGCTAACCTGATTTCCTCCCTTTCCCTTTCTCTGGCTAGTCTATCTTCCTTTCTGGCCTTCTCTAAAGCTAACTTAGCTTCTTCCTGTGCTAATGTTATACTAGCCTTAGTAAGTGTTTGAGCAACTGATAACTCTGCCTTGACTTCTGATTTTACAGTAGCTGCTGATTTCTGAATCTCGGCTTTCATCTGTTTAATGTTGTTGTGTGTCAATTGGTGGAGGGCTTCAAGGTCTTTGGTCAACGTACCTTGACCTTCCTTCATGGTTTCAAGCATCGTTCGAATGAACGTCATATCATTCGCTGACATAATTCTTCTTTCTTGAGAATAAGGGAAGTATCAACTACAAAAATTACCAGTGAATATCCAGATTGACCAACGCATGCATTTTATACCAGTGATGGAATATATAGAACATCTTAATCCCACTTACATCTATTTTAATCGCGAGTTATCTCGTATATCTTATCGTCCCATTTTACTGAACTGACATCGTTACATTCTATCATCTCACTCAACCTGTGTTTAACAACATGAATTTACTTTTAAATTTAATACTACATGACAAATGTCGTTACCTGGTTTTTAAAAATATGCCTCACAACTGTAGTGTACTCCACTAATCTGCTGATGTTGTGTTCATCTCAAAAATCATTAAATTTGGGATCGACATTTTTCTTTTAAAAACTTATATGGCCTCACTCTCGAGTACTTCCAAACTTCTTCTCTCGAGTGCTCTTTCGAATGCTCTTTCGAATTCCCCACGGATGGGCACGCCATTTAAATATTAATATCTATATGCGGCCGAAGAAACCCTTCAGTACTTATATCCACAGCTCTCTAAAGGATTTCAGACATGTAAGTTACCCAGCTCACAAACTTACCATGCCTACTCAGTAAAATTGGGAATTTCAGGAACATACAGGATAAATATTATTCGTAAAGAAAATAGTACTACTAGACAAGGTACAAATTTCTACTATCATTTACATTTAGAGCAAATCGAGAAACTCCAATCTCGAGGGGTGATAAGGTCTAATCTACAGTGAGCGCCTGTATCTATACCTCGTAGTACTATTTTCGACGATGACGAAAATGAAAACGGTATCAGCTTAGATAAAAGTTGACTGAGTCGCTAAAAAGCGCCAGCCGTTTATTAATCTAAAAACAAGTATAAAAACTGGCTTCCTCCCTGAATATTGTGTCTCCCTGACACTCTAACAAAAGTAACTCCAAAAATAAATTAGCACGTGGCACTGATATAGTTAGGAAATGTGAAACGGCGTGATACTAAGTATTACCCTACTTTATACAGATCCGCTTCAACTCTGAACCGTAGTTCCATATCTATACAAAATTATTCATGAACTATGTGCATATATACATCCATTTATGGATCTCACAAATTTTATACTTTATAGTGTCGAAAAGATTAAATTTTCTATCCTTTAATAAGTCTTTCATCTACTCAACTTTCTTAACAATCAAATACCAAACATACACCGCAACTATCGTGTTGAAAGTAATAAATACTCGTCTTAATCAAATTGAACATAAGTGACAAACATTTAAGCTAAGCACTGTTCCTTTTTACCTTTTATCTATTTATCATGAAATACTGAAATAATTTCTGAAATTCTTTACTGTGTTAACAATTTTCTGATAAACGTGAATACTAGAAGTGCACGGCATTAACCTTCGTTCTCACACTCCTCTTCCATAATTATACAACAATTACTTTCTCTCTTAAACACCCTGTACAGAATCTTCCTTTAATACACTCATATAACTTCACAATCATTGCGATCAATACTAGAAAAACTTAGAGACTCCTCAGCCTCCCTTCGTAAAATTACGTAACTCCTTTACGTTTATATCTCCTTAATTTGCACGGTATTTCAACTATAAACTTCCACTTCAATACATATACTTCCTAACTTTAACATTCTTCTCTATATCCTGATATAACTTCGCCTCGTGCTTATAATTGCATTTCTGCAATGAATCTCTGTACCTTTCACTTTCTGATCACCCTGTGATTTAACTTTGTTAACTTTCTTTTTCACGTGTTTAAATTCAGCTTTACATTTTATTACAACTTTTCAAGAAATATCAGTAAATATTCATATTCTTAACAAAAGATATAAGTTTGACTTCCTTCCATGAATATATTTGTTTAACAAATTCCTCTATGCCTTTTTAATGCTCTAAATCTCATTAGACATATGTGTATAAGCTATTCGTAATACTTTCGTTCATAATTAGTTGAAAATAAATCTTTGACACTCGAATCAACATCATGAGTTGTCGAAATATTCTTTACTCTTCGTGACATAACTTCTTAAATTTGCTCCAATAAACTTCCTTTTATTTCATTTACAATTTTACTCCTTCTTTAGTTCGTTCAACGTTCTATTCCTTTTAAATAGTTCACTCTACATTCCTTTAAATAATTTGTTCTATATTCCTTTAAACAATTCGTTCTATATTCCTCTAAACAATTCATTCTACATTCCATCGCTGCGATAAAACAGATTTAATTAAATTAAATCTAACGCACATATGAAAAATACTACACGATTTAACCCTGATATAACGTTAGTGTTAATAGCATCATCATGCCAAAATTTCGTCCAAGTGACTGAAATTTTCAAGAACAAGACAAATAACTCCGAAGAAAAATACGAAAAATTACTATTACAAGGTCTACACAAATTTAATTACTTTGACAAAATTATACGTTTGAAATAATGCTGTTAAAAATACTGCAGTTGAAAAATAATGCTGTTGGTCAATTGGATAATCACAGAACATAACTACAATTCTACATGATAAAAACAATTTCTTCACTACCTTGAGTTGGCTTCTGGTCTGGAGAGAACTCTCTTGTCCGGCTCTCCACACTCCTCAAGTTCCAGTCTCTCTGCCTCCCCTCTCATGGTGTGACGTAACTTCTACCACCTCTCCTCGCTTCAGTCCGCAGTTCGACCTTCGTCTCTTCCCCTCTTTCATGACGTAACTCTCGCTTCAAGTGGCGTGATGTCTCTCGTAATATGGACCTCCCACATTCATATAATGGAATATATGTCCATCTTTAAATCATTCCTTCTTCCTTGCCTTTTATAATTGCATAAGATGTATAGTATTTCACTCATTTCCATACAGTTTTTCCCATATTTCTCGAATTTTTAATAAATAAAAATTCTCATCCACTCTTTTATTTTTTCTGGGTCTCGGTTCATATCCAGATCGGTTCTTCGGTAATGACCTTAAATAAATTCTGGCGCAGTACCTGGCCACGTTCTTCCTTGTTTTCACCCTCTTTGGGGTACATTCCATCAATCATTTCTCTGTGTGTTGTTCTTTCCTTAGTGCCCAGTATCTCTTCATTCTTTCTTATCTTCTTTTCCTTTCTTCTACCGTGATGATTGTTTTGGATTTTAGTGTACATTTGGTTTGGAACCTTATATTTTAGTCTAGTAATTATTTTAGCTTTTCGATTTAGTGAATTTTCTGTAATTGTAAATTTTACGGGGTTATATTTATATTGAAAATGATACTCATTTCGGTTCCGTATTGACAGTTTTTCAACTTTTCAAGGCATTAACACAATTGGTCCATTAGAAGTAATGAGTGTTCAACCACAATGTTCACCCATCAGCCACACTACTTTAAAGAAGTGTTTTTAAGTGTTTCTTCAACTCGGCATAAGATTCACTAAACAGTGATTATAACAGAACATGTAATCATAGACGTGATCAATCTTCAAGGTCATTTTATGTTGTGTTTCAACTTTGAACATGTGTGTCAAATGACGTTATTCGAAACACAGGACAGAAACGTGGGCAATTGATTTGTACCTGAGAATTTGTGACACATTGCATGTTGTTTTTATTAGCTTTTAACCAGTGTTTTGATTGTTTTAATATGTTAAGTGTACTTTGTGATATTATTTGAGAGTTTCTATGTTACTTATGATTGATGCATACAAAATATAGTATCTTGGGCTGATGAAGGGCCCAAACAGCCCCCAAAACATGTACCCATAAGAGTGTGGCAAAATTAAATGTATTGAATAGGCGGAAATTTAAAAAGTCTTCATTTTATTTATTTATCAGCACCTTACCCGTCCAATTGGCTGTTAATCCTGTATCGGTCGACAGCAGGTGGTGTAATAGCCGCGCAGTGACAGATGCATCTGAGGAGATACAGGGAATTACGTCATCCAAGGTTAACTGATGCAGTGTCAACAGCCGAGTGGACGCGCGACGGTGCTGTAATATAAATGTAACCATGTACTAGCTTTTTCCATTTCCTTTAAACCATGTGGGTTCAGTTTTGCGGTTATAGAAGAAATCAAAGACTTGTTCAGTTAATTTATTAAGAGTTCATTCTGAGAAGATGACCGTACAAATGTATCCTCCTATCGCATAGTATCTGACAGTTCATTATGAGAAGATGACCGTACAAATGTATCCTCCTATCGCATAGTATCTGAGAGTTCATTCTGAGAAGATGACCGTACAAATGTATCCTCTTATGGCATAGTATATGAGAGTTCATTCTGAGAAGATGGCCAAACAAATGCATCCTCCTATCGGATAGTATCTGAGAGTTCATTCTGAGAATATGACCGTACAAATGTGACCTCCTATCGCATATTATCTGAGAGTTCATTCTGAGAAGATGGCCGTACAAATGTATCCTCCTATCGCATAGTATCAGAGAGTTCAATCTGAGAAGATGACCGTACAAATGTATCCTCCTATCGCATAGTATCTGAGAGTTCATTCTGAGAAGATGGCCGTACAAATGTATCTTCCTATCGCATAGTATCTGAGAGTTCATTCTGAGAAGATGACCGTACAAATGTATCCTCCTATCACATAGTATCTCAGAGTTCATTCTGAGAAGATGGCCAAACAAATGTATCCTCCTATCGCATAGTATCTGAGAGTTCATTCTGAGAAGATGGCCGTACAAATGTATCCTCCTATCGCATAGTATCTGAGAGTTCATTCTGAGAAGATGACCGTACAAATGTATCCTCCTATCGCATAGTATCTGAGAGTTCATTCTGAGAAGATGGCCGTACAAATGTATCCTCCTATCGCATAGTATCTGAGAGTTCATTCTGAGAAGATGACCTTCCAAATGTGTACTCCTATCGCATAGTATCTGAAAGTTCACTCTGAGAAGATGGCCAAACAAATGTATCCTCCTATCGCATAGTATCTGAGAGTTCATTCTGAGAAGATGGCCAAACAAATGTATCCTCCTATCGCATAGTATCTGAGGGTTCATTCTGAGAAGATGGCCGTACAAATATATCCTCCTATCGCATAGCATCTGAGAAGATGGCCAAACATATGTATCCTCCTATCGCATAGTATCTGAGAGTTCATTATGAGAAGATGACCGTACAAATGTATCCTCCTATCGCATAGTATCTGAGAGTTCATTCTAAGAAGATGGCCGTAAAAATGTATCCTCCTATCGCATAGTATCTGAGAGTTCATTCTGAGAAGATGGCCGTACAAATGTATCCTCTTATCGCATAGTATCTGAGAGTTCATTCTGAGAAGATGGCCGCACAAATGTATCCTCCTATCGCATAGTATCTGAGAGTTCATTCTGAGAAGATGGCCGTACAAATGTATCCTCCTACCGCATAGTATCTGAGAGTTCATTCTGAGAAGATGGCCGTACAAATGTATCCTCCTATCGCATAGTATCTGAGAGTTCATTCTGAGAAGATGACCGTACAAATGTATCCTCCTACCGCATAGCATCTGGGAGCTCATTCTGAGAAGATGGCCGTACAAATGTATCCTCCTATGGCATAGTATCTGAGAGTTCATCCTGAGAAGATGACCGTACAAATGTATCCTCCTATTGCATAGTATCTCAGAGTTCATTCTAAGAAGATGACCGTACAAATGTATCCTCCTATCGCATAGTATCTGAGAGTTCATTCTGGGAAGATGACCGTACAAATGTATCCTCCTATCGCATAGCATATGAGAGTTCATTCTGAGAAGATGGCCGTACAAATGTATCCTCAAATCGCATAGTATCTGAGAGTTCATTCTGAGAAGATGGCCAAACAAACGTATTCTCCTATCGCATAGTATCTGCGAGTTCATAATGAGAAGATGGCCGGACAAATGTATCCTCCTATCGCATAATATCTGAGAGTTCATTCTGAGAAGATGACCGTACAAATGTATCCTCCTATCGCATAGTATCTGAAAGTTCATTCTGAGAAGATGGCCAAACAAATGTATCCTCTTATCGCTTAGCATCTGAGAGTTCATTCTGAGAAGATAGCCGTACAAATGTATCCTCCTATCGCATAGTATCTGAGAGTTCATTCTGAGAAGATGACCGTACAAATGTATCCTCCTATCGCATAGTATCTGAGAGTTCATAATGAGAAGATGGCCGTACAAACGTATCCTCCTATCGCATAGTATCTGAGAGTTCATTCTGAGAAGATGACCGTACAAATGTATCCTCCTATCGCATAGTATCTGAGAGTTCATTCTGAGAAATGACCGTACAAATGTGTCCTCCTATCGCATAGTATCTGAGAGTTCATTCTGAGAAGATGACCGTACAAATGTATCCTCCTATCGCATAGTATCTGAGAGTTCATTCTGAGAAGATGGCCGTACAAATGTATCCTCCTATCGCATAGTATCTGAGGGTTTATTCTGAGAAGATGGCCGTACAAATATATCCTCCTGTCGCATAGCATCTGAGAGTTCATTCTGAGAAGATGGCCGTACAAATGTATCCTCCTATCGCATAGTATCTGAGAGTTCATTCTGAGAAGATGACCTTCCAAATGTGTACTCCTATCGCATAGTATCTGAAAGTTCACTCTGAGAAGATGGCCAAACAAATGTATCCTCCTATCGCATAGTATCTGAGAGTTCATTCTGAGAAGATGGCCACACAAATGTATCCTCCTATCGCATAGTATCTGAGGCTTCATTCTGAGAAGATGGCCGTACAAATATATCCTCCTATCGCATAGCATCTGAGAAGATGGCCAAACATATGTATCCTCCTATCGCATAGTATCTGAGAGTTCATTATGAGAAGATGACCGTACAAATGTATCCTCCTATCGCATAGTATCTGAGAGTTCATTCTAAGAAGATGGCCGTAAAAATGTATCCTCCTATCGCATAGTATCTGAGAGTTCATTCTGAGAAGATGGCCGTACAAATGTATCCTCCTATCGCATAGTATCTGAGAGTTCATTCTGAGAAGATGGCCGTACAAATGTATCCTCCTACCGCATAGTATCTGAGAGTTCATTCTGAGAAGATGGCCGTACAAATGTATCCTCCTATCGCATAGTATCTGAGAGTTCATTCTGAGAAGATGACCATACAAATGTATCCTCCTACCGCATAGCATCTGGGAGCTCATTCTGAGAAGATGGCCGTACAAATGTATCCTCCTATGGCATAGTATCTGAGAGTTCATTCTGAGAAGATGACCGTACAAATGTATCCTCCTATTGCATAGTATCTCAGAGTTCATTCTAAGAAGATGACCGTACAAATGTATCCTCCTATCGCATAGTATCTGAGAGTTCATTCTGGGAAGATGACCGTACAAATGTATCCTCCTATCGCATAGCATATGAGAGTTCATTCTGAGAAGATGGCCGTACAAATGTATCCTCAAATCGCATAGTATCTGAGAGTTCATTCTGAGAAGATGGCCAAACAAACGTATTCTCCTATCGCATAGTATCTAAGAGTTCATAATGAGAAGATGGCCGGACAAATGTATCCTCCTATCGCATAATATCTGAGAGTTCATTCTGAGAAGATGACCGTACAAATGTATCCTCCTATCGCATAGTATCTGAAAGTTCATTCTGAGAAGATGGCCAAACAAATGTATCCTCCTATCGCATTGCATCTGAGAGTTCATTCTGAGAAGATGGCCGTACAAATGTATCCTCCTATCGCATAGTATCTGAGAGTTCATTCTGAGAAGATGACCGTACAAATGTATCCTCCTATCGCATAGTATCTGAGAGTTCATAATGAGAAGATGGCCGTACAAACGTATCCTCCTATCGCATAGTATCTGAGAGTTCATTCTGAGAAGATGGCCGTACAAATGTGACCTCCTATAGCATATTATCTGAGAGTTCATTCTGAGAAGATGGCCGTACAAATGTATCCTCCTATCGCATAGTATCAGAGAGATCAATCTGAGAAGATGACCGTACAAATGTATCCTCCTATCGCATAGTATCTGAGAGTTCATTCTGAGAAGATGGCCGTACAAATGTATCCTCCTATCGCATAGTATCTGAGAGTTCATTCTGAGAAGATGACCGTACAAATGTATCCTCCTATCACATAGTATCTCAGAGTTCATTCTGAGAAGATGGCCAAACAAATGTATCCTCCTATCGTATAGTATCTGAGAGTTCATTCTGAGAAGATGGCCGTACAAATGTATCCTCCTATCGCATAGTATCTGAGAGTTCATTCTGAGAAGATGGCCAAACAAATGTATCCTCCTATCGCATTGCATCTGAGAGTTCATTCTGAGAAGATGGCCGTACAAATGTATCCTCCTATCGCATAGTATCTGAGAGTTCATTCTGAGAAGATGACCGTACAAATGTATCCTCCTATCGCATAGTATCTGAGAGTTCATAATGAGAAGATGGCCGTACAAACGTATCCTCCTATCGCATAGTATCTGAGAGTTCATTCTGAGAAGATGGCCGTACAAATGTGACCTCCTATAGCATATTATCTGAGAGTTCATTCTGAGAAGATGGCCGTACAAATGTATCCTCCTATCGCATAGTATCAGAGAGATCAATCTGAGAAGATGACCGTACAAATGTATCCTCCTATCGCATAGTATCTGAGAGTTCATTCTGAGAAGATGGCCGTACAAATGTATCCTCCTATCGCATAGTATCTGAGGGTTTATTCTGAGAAGATGGCCGTACAAATATATCCTCCTGTCGCAAAGCATCTGAGAGTTCATTCTGAGAAGATGACCTTCCAAATGTGTACTCCTATCGCATAGTATCCGAAAGTTCACTCTGAGAAGATGGCCAAACAAATGTATCCTCCTATCGCATAGTATCTGAGAGTTCATTCTGAGAAGATGGCC
The DNA here is from genome assembly GCA_946902985.2 of Meconema thalassinum. Lineage (NCBI taxonomy): Eukaryota > Metazoa > Arthropoda > Insecta > Orthoptera > Tettigoniidae > Meconema > Meconema thalassinum. The sequence continues at coordinate 70,816,427 of OX336393.1, read as the reverse complement.
GTACAAATGTATCCTCCTATCGCATAGTATCTGAGAGTTCATTCTGAGAAGATGACCGTACAAATGTATCCTCCTATCGCATAGTATCTGAGAGTTCATTCTGAGAAGATGGCCGTACAAATGTATCCTCCTATCGCATAGTATCTGAGAGTTCATTCTGAGAAGATGACCTTCCAAATGTGTACTCCTATCGCATAGTATCTGAAAGTTCACTCTGAGAAGATGGCCAAACAAATGTATCCTCCTATCGCATAGTATCTGAGAGTTCATTCTGAGAAGATGGCCACAGAAATGTATCCTCCTATCGCATAGTATCTGAGGGTTCATTCTGAGAAGATGGCCGTACAAATATATCCTCCTATCGCATAGCATCTGAGAAGATGGCCAAACATATGTATCCTCCTATCGCATAGTATCTGAGAGTTCATTATGAGAAGATGACCGTACAAATGTATCCTCCTATCGCATAGTATCTGAGAGTTCATTCTAAGAAGATGGCCGTAAAAATGTATCCTCCTATCGCATAGTATCTGAGAGTTCATTCTGAGAAGATGGCCGTACAAATGTATCCTCCTATCGCATAGTATCTGAGAGTTCATTCTGAGAAGATGGCCGTACAAATGTATCCTCCTACCGCATAGTATCTGAGAGTTCATTCTGAGAAGATGGCCGTACAAATGTATCCTCCTATCGCATAGTATCTGAGAGTTCATTCTGAGAAGATGACCATACAAATGTATCCTCCTACCGCATAGCATCTGGGAGCTCATTCTGAGAAGATGGCCGTACAAATGTATCCTCCTATGGCATAGTATCTGAGAGTTCATTCTGAGAAGATGACCGTACAAATGTATCCTCCTATTGCATAGTATCTCAGAGTTCATTCTAAGAAGATGACCGTACAAATGTATCCTCCTATCGCATAGTATCTGAGAGTTCATTCTGGGAAGATGACCGTACAAATGTATCCTCCTATCGCATAGCATATGAGAGTTCATTCTGAGAAGATGGCCGTACAAATGTATCCTCAAATCGCATAGTATCTGAGAGTTCATTCTGAGAAGATGGCCAAACAAACGTATTCTCCTATCGCATAGTATCTAAGAGTTCATAATGAGAAGATGGCCGGACAAATGTATCCTCCTATCGCATAATATCTGAGAGTTCATTCTGAGAAGATGACCGTACAAATGTATCCTCCTATCGCATAGTATCTGAAAGTTCATTCTGAGAAGATGGCCAAACAAATGTATCCTCCTATCGCATTGCATCTGAGAGTTCATTCTGAGAAGATGGCCGTACAAATGTATCCTCCTATCGCATAGTATCTGAGAGTTCATTCTGAGAAGATGACCGTACAAATGTATCCTCCTATCGCATAGTATCTGAGAGTTCATAATGAGAAGATGGCCGTACAAACGTATCCTCCTATCGCATAGTATCTGAGAGTTCATTCTGAGAAGATGGCCGTACAAATGTGACCTCCTATAGCATATTATCTGAGAGTTCATTCTGAGAAGATGGCCGTACAAATGTATCCTCCTATCGCATAGTATCAGAGAGATCAATCTGAGAAGATGACCGTACAAATGTATCCTCCTATCGCATAGTATCTGAGAGTTCATTCTGAGAAGATGGCCGTACAAATGTATCCTCCTATCGCATAGTATCTGAGAGTTCATTCTGAGAAGATGACCGTACAAATGTATCCTCCTATCACATAGTATCTCAGAGTTCATTCTGAGAAGATGGCCAAACAAATGTATCCTCCTATCGTATAGTATCTGAGAGTTCATTCTGAGAAGATGGCCGTACAAATGTATCCTCCTATCGCATAGTATCTGAGAGTTCATTCTGAGAAGATGACCGTACAAATGTATCCTCCTATCGCATAGTATCTGAGAGTTCATTCTGAGAAGATGGCCGTACAAATGTATCCTCCTATCGCATAGTATCTGAGAGTTCATTCTGAGAAGATGACCTTCCAAATGTGCACTCCTATCGCATAGTATCTGAAAGTTCACTCTGAGAAGATGGCCAAACAAATGTATCCTCCTATCGCATAGTATCTGAGAGTTCATTCTGAGAAGATGGCCAAACAAATGTATCCTCCTATCGCATAGTATCTGAGGGTTCATTCTGAGAAGATGGCCGTACAAATATATCCTCCTATCGCATAGGATCTGAGAAGATGGCCAAACATATGTATCCTCCTATCGCATAGTATCTGAGAATTCATTATAAGAAGATGACCGTACAAATGTATCCTCCTATCGCATAGTATCTGAGAGTTCATTCTAAGAAGATGGCCGTAAAAATGTATCCTCCTATCGCATAGTATCTGAGAGTTCATTCTGAGAAGATGGCCGTACAAATGTATCCTCTTATCGCATAGTATCTGAGAGTTCATTCTGAGAAGATGGCCGTACAAATGTATCCTCCTATCGCATAGTATCTGAGAGTTCATTCTGAGAAGATGGCCGTACAAATGTATCCTCCTACCGCATAGTATCTGAGAGTTCATTCTGAGAAGATGGCCGTACAAATGTATCCTCCTATCGCATAGTATCTGAGAGTTCATTCTGAGAAGATGACCGTACAAATGTATCCTCCTACCGCATAGCATCTGGGAGCTCATTCTGAGAAGATGGCCGTACAAATGTATCCTCCTATGGCATAGTATCTGAGAGTTCATTCTGAGAAGATGACCGTACAAATGTATCCTCCTATTGCATAGTATCTCAGAGTTCATTCTAAGAAGATGACCGTACAAATGTATCCTCCTATCGCATAGTATCTGAGAGTTCATTGGGAAGATGACCGTACAAATGTATCCTCCTATCGCATAGCATATGAGAGTTCATTCTGAGAAGATGGCCGTACAAATGTATCCTCAAATCGCATAGTATCTGAGAGTTCATTCTGAGAAGATGGCCAAACAAACGTATTCTCCTATCGCATAGTATCTGAGAGTTCATAATGAGAAGATGGCCGGACAAATGTATCCTCCTATCGCATAATATCTGAGAGTTCATTCTGAGAAGAAGACCGTACAAATGTATCCTCCTATCGCATAGTATCTGAGAGTTCATTCTGAGAAGATGGCCAAACAAATGTATCCTCCTATCGCATAGCATCTGAGAGTTCATTCTGAGAAGATGACCGTACAAATGTATCCTCCTATCGCATAGTATCTGAGAGTTCATTCTGAGAAATGACCGTACAAATGTGTCCTCCTATCGCATAGTATCTGAGAGTTCATTCTGAGAAGATGACCGTACAAATGTATCCTCCTATCGCATAGTATCTGAGAGTTCATTCTGAGAAGATGGCCGTACAAATGTATCCTCCTACCGCATAGTATCTGAGAGTTCATTCTGAGAAGATGGCCGTACAAATGTATCCTCCTATCGCATAGTATCTGAGAGTTCATTCTGAGAAGATGGCCGTACAAATATATCCTCCTGTCGCAAAGCATCTGAGAGTTCATTCCGAGAAGATGGCCAAACATATGTATCCTCCCATCGCATAGTATCTGAGAGTTCATTATGAGAAGATGACCGTACAAATGTATCCTCTTATCGCATAGTATCTGAGAGTTCATTCTGAGAAATGACCGTACAAATGTGTCCTCCTATCGCATAGTATCTTAGAGTTCATTCTGAGAAGATGACCGTACAAATGTATCCTCCTATCGCATAGTATCTGAGAGTTCATTCTGAGAAGATGGCCGTACAAATGTGACCTCCTATCGCATATTATCTGAGAGTTCATTCTGAGAAGATGGCCGTACAAATGTATCCTCCTATCGCATAGTATGAGAGAGTTCAATCTGAGAAGATGACCGTACAAATGTATCCTCCTATCGCATAGTATCTGAGAGTTCATTCTGAGAAGATGGCCGTACAAATGTATCCTCCTATCGCATAGTATCTGAGAGTTCATTCTGAGAAGATGACCGTACAAATGTATCCTCCTATCACATAGTATCTCAGAGTTCATTCCGAGAAGATGGCCAAACAAATGTATCCTCCTATCACATAGTATCTGAGAGTTCATTCTGAGAAGATGACCGTACAAATGTATCCTCCTATCGCATAGTATCTGAGAGTTCATTCTGGGAAGATGACCGTACAAATGTATCCTCCTATCGCATAGCATCCGAGAGTTCATTCTGAGAAGATGGCCGTACAAATGTATCCTCCTATCGCATAGTATCTGAGAGTTCATTCTGAGAAGATGGCCAAACAAATGTATCCTCCTATCGCATTGTATCTGAGAGTTCATAATGAGAAGATGGCCGTACAAATGTATCCTCCTATCGCATAGTATCTGAGAGTTCATTCTGAGAAGATGACCGTACAAATGTATCCTCCTATCGCATAGTATCTGAGAGTTCATTCTGAGAAGATGACCGTACAAATGTATCCTCCTATCGCATAGTATCTGAGAGTTCATTCTGAGAAGATGGCCGTACAAATGTATCCTCCTATCGCATAGTATCTGAGGGTTAATTCTGAGAAGATGGCCGTACAAATATATCCTCCTATCGCATAGTATCTGAGAGTTCATTCTGAGAAGATGGCCAAACAAATGTATCCTCCTATCGCATAGTATCTGAGAGTTCATTCTGAGAAGATGGCCGTACAAATGTATCCTCCTATCGCATAGTATCTGAGAGTTCATTCTGAGAAGATGACCGTACAAATGTATCCTCCTATCGCATAGTATCTGAGAGTTCATTCTGAGAAGATGACCGTACAAATGTAACCACCTATCGCATAGTATCTGAAAGTTCATTCTGGGAAGATGACCGAACAAATGTATCCTCCTATCGCATAGCATCTCAGAGTTCATTCTGAGAAGATGGCTGTACAAATGTATCCTCCTATCGCATAGTATATGAGAGTTCAGAGAAGGTGACCGTACAAATATATCCTCCTATCGCATAGCATCTGAGAGTTCATTCTGAGAAGATGACCGTACAAATGTATCCTCCTGTCGCATAGTATCTGAGAGTTCATTCTGAGAAGATGGTCGTACAAATGTATCCTCCCATCGCATAGTATCTGAGAGTTCATTCTGAGAAGATGGCCGTACAAATGTATCCTCCTATCGCATAGTATCTGAGAGTTCATTCTGAGATGATGACCGTACAAAGGTATCCTCCTATCGCATAGTATCTAAGAGTTCGTTCTGAGAATATGACCGTACAAATGTATCCTCCTATCGCATAGCTTCTGAGAGTTCATTCTGAGAAGATGGCCGTACAAATGTATCCTCCTATCGCATAGTATCTGAGAGTTCAATCTGAGAAGATGGCCAAACAAATGTGTCCTCCTATCGCATAGTATCTGAGAGTTCATTCTGAGAAGATGCCCGTACAAATGTATCCTCCTATCGCATTGCATCTGCGAGTTCATTCTGAGAAGATGACCGTACAAAAGTATCCTCCTATCGCATAGTATCTGAGAGTTCATTCTGAGAAGATGGCCGTACAAATGTATCCTCCTATCGCATAGTATCTGAGAGTTCATTCTGAGAAGATGGACGTACAAATGTATCCTCCTATCGCATAGTATCTGAGAGTTCATTCTGAGAAGATGACCGTACAAATGTATCCTACTATCGCATAGTATCTGAGAGTTCATTCTTAGAAGATGGCCAAACAAATGTATCCTCCTATCGCATAGTATCTGAGAGTTCATTCTGAGAAGATGGCCGTACAAATGTATCCTCCTATCGCATAGTATCTGAGAGTTCATTCTGAGAAGATGACCGTACAAATGTATCCTCCTATCGCATAGCATCTGAGAGTTCATTCTGAGAAGATGACCGTACAAATGTATCCTCCTATCGCATAATATCTGAGAGTTCATTCTGAGAATATGACCGTACAAATGTATCCTCCTATCGCATAGTATCTGAGAGTTCATTCTGAGAAGATGGCCGTACAAATGTATCCTCCTATCGCATAGTATCTGGGGGTTAATTCTGAGAAGATGGCCGTACAAATATATCCTCCTATCGCATAGTATCTGAGAGTTCATTCTGCGAAGATGGCCAAACAAATGTATCCTCCTATCGCATAGTATCTGAGAGTTCATTCTGAGAAGATGGCCGTACAAATGTATCCTCCTATCGCATAGTATCTGAGAGTTCATTCTGAGAAGATGACCGTACAAATGTATCCTCCTATCGCATAGTATCTGAGAGTTCATTCTGAGAAGATGACCGTACAAATGTATCCACCTATCGCATAGTATCTGAGAGTTCATTCTGGGAAGATGACCGTACAAATGTATCCTCCTATCGCATAGCATCCGAGAGTTCATTCTGAGAAGATGGCCGTACAAATGTATCCTCCTATCGCATAGTATCTGAGAGTTCATTCTGAGAAGATGGCCAAACAAATGTATCCTCCTATCGCATTGTATCTGAGAGTTCATAATGAGAAGATGGCCGTACAAATGTATCCTCCTATCGCATAGTATCTGAGAGTTCATTCTGAGAAGATGACCGTACAAATGTATCCTCCTATCGCATAGTATCTGAGAGTTCATTCTGAGAAGATGACCGTACAAATGTATCCTCCTATCGCATAGTATCTGAGAGTTCATTCTGAGAAGATGGCCGTACAAATGTATCCTCCTATCGCATAGTATCTGAGGGTTAATTCTGAGAAGATGGCCGTACAAATATATCCTCCTATCGCATAGTATCTGAGAGTTCATTCTGAGAAGATGGCCAAACAAATGTATCCTCCTATCGCATAGTATCTGAGAGTTCATTCTGAGAAGATGGCCGTACAAATGTATCCTCCTATCGCATAGTATCTGAGAGTTCATTCTGAGAAGATGACCGTACAAATGTATCCTCCTATCGCATAGTATCTGAGAGTTCATTCTGAGAAGATGACCGTACAAATGTAACCACCTATCGCATAGTATCTGAAAGTTCATTCTGGGAAGATGACCGAACAAATGTATCCTCCTATCGCATAGCATCTCAGAGTTCATTCTGAGAAGATGGCTGTACAAATGTATCCTCCTATCGCATAGTATATGAGAGTTCAGAGAAGGTGACCGTACAAATATATCCTCCTATCGCATAGCATCTGAGAGTTCATTCTGAGAAGATGACCGTACAAATGTATCCTCCTGTCGCATAGTATCTGAGAGTTCATTCTGAGAAGATGGTCGTACAAATGTATCCTCCCATCGCATAGTATCTGAGAGTTCATTCTGAGAAGATGGCCGTACAAATGTATCCTCCTATCGCATAGTATCTGAGAGTTCATTCTGAGATGATGACCGTACAAAGGTATCCTCCTATCGCATAGTATCTAAGAGTTCGTTCTGAGAATATGACCGTACAAATGTATCCTCCTATCGCATAGCTTCTGAGAGTTCATTCTGAGAAGATGGCCGTACAAATGTATCCTCCTATCGCATAGTATCTGAGAGTTCAATCTGAGAAGATGGCCAAACAAATGTGTCCTCCTATCGCATAGTATCTGAGAGTTCATTCTGAGAAGATGCCCGTACAAATGTATCCTCCTATCGCATTGCATCTGCGAGTTCATTCTGAGAAGATGACCGTACAAAAGTATCCTCCTATCGCATAGTATCTGAGAGTTCATTCTGAGAAGATGGCCGTACAAATGTATCCTCCTATCGCATAGTATCTGAGAGTTCATTCTGAGAAGATGGACGTACAAATGTATCCTCCTATCGCATAGTATCTGAGAGTTCATTCTGAGAAGATGACCGTACAAATGTATCCTACTATCGCATAGTATCTGAGAGTTCATTCTTAGAAGATGGCCAAACAAATGTATCCTCCTATCGCATAGTATCTGAGAGTTCATTCTGAGAAGATGGCCGTACAAATGTATCCTCCTATCGCATAGTATCTGAGAGTTCATTCTGAGAAGATGACCGTACAAATGTATCCTCCTATCGCATAGCATCTGAGAGTTCATTCTGAGAAGATGACCGTACAAATGTATCCTCCTATCGCATAATATCTGAGAGTTCATTCTGAGAATATGACCGTACAAATGTATCCTCCTATCGCATAGTATCTGAGAGTTCATTCTGAGAAGATGGCCGTACAAATGTATCCTCCTATCGCATAGTATCTGGGGGTTAATTCTGAGAAGATGGCCGTACAAATATATCCTCCTATCGCATAGTATCTGAGAGTTCATTCTGCGAAGATGGCCAAACAAATGTATCCTCCTATCGCATAGTATCTGAGAGTTCATTCTGAGAAGATGGCCGTACAAATGTATCCTCCTATCGCATAGTATCTGAGAGTTCATTCTGAGAAGATGACCGTACAAATGTATCCTCCTATCGCATAGTATCTGAGAGTTCATTCTGAGAAGATGACCGTACAAATGTATCCACCTATCGCATAGTATCTGAGAGTTCATTCTGGGAAGATGACCGTAGAAATGTATCCTCCTATCGCATAGCATCTGAGAATTCATTCTGAGAAGATGGCTGTACAAATGTATCCTCCTATCGCATAGTATATGAGAGTTCATTCTGAGAAGATGACCGTACAAATGTATCCCCCTATCGCATAGCATCTGAGAGTTCATTCTGAGAAGATGGCCGTACAAATGTATCCTCCTATCGCATAGTATCTGAGAGGTCATTCTGAGATGATGGCCGTACAAATGTATCCTCCTATCGCATAGTATCTGAGAGTTCATTCTGAGAAGATGGCCGTACAAATGTATCCTCCTATCGCATAGTATCTGAGAGTTCATTCTGAGAAGATGACCGTACAAAGGTATCCTCCTATCGCATAGTATCTGAGAGTTCGTTCTGAGAATATGACCGTACAAATGTATCCTCCTATCGCATAGCTTCTGAGAGTTCATTCTGAGAAGATGGCCGTACAAATGTATCCTCCTATCGCATAGTATCTGAGAGTTCATTCTGATAAGATGGCCGTACAAATGTATCCTCCTATCGCATAGTATCTGAGAGTTCATTCTGAGAAGATGACCGTACAAATGTATCCTCCTATCGCATAGTATCTGAGAGTTCATTCTGAGAAGATGACCGTACAAAAGTATCCTCCTATCGCATAGTATCTGAGAGTTCATTCTGAGAAGATGGCCGTACAAATGTATCCTCCTATCGCATAGTATCTGAGAGTTCATTCTGAGAAGATGACCGTACAAATGTATCCTCCTATCGCATAGCATCTGAGAGTTCATTCTGAGAAGATGACCGTACAAATGTATCCTCCTATCGCATAGTATATGAGAGTTCATTCTGAGAAGATGGCCAAACAAATGTATCCTCCTATCGCATAGTATCTGAGAGTTCATTCTGAGAAGATGGCCGTACAAATGTATCCTCCTATCGCATAGTATCTGAGAGTTCATTCTGAGAAGATGACCGTACAAATGTATCCTTCTATCGCATAGTATCTGAGAGTTCATTCTGAGAAGATGACCGTACAAATGTATCCTCCTATCGCATAGTATCTGAGAGTTCATTCTGAGAAGATGGCCGTACAAATGTATCCTCCTATCGCATAGTAGCTGAGAGTTCATTCTGAGAAGATGGCCGTACAAATGTATCCTCCTATCGCATGGTATCTGAGAGTTCATTCTGAGAAGATGACCGTACAAATGTATCCTCCTATCGCATAGTATCTGAGAGTTCATTCTGAGAAGATGACCGTACAAATGTATCCTCCTATCGCATAGTATCTGAGGGTTCATTCTGAGAAGATGGCCGTACAAATGTATCCTCCTATCGCATGGTATCTGAGAGTTCATTCTGAGAAGATGACCGTACAAATGTATCCTTCTATCGCATAGTATCTGAGAGTTCATTCTGAGAAGATGACCGTACAAATGTATCCTCCTATCGCATAGTATCTGAGAGTTCATTCTGAGAAGATGGCCGTACAAATGTATCCTCCTATCGCATAGTAGCTGAGAGTTCATTCTGAGAAGATGGCCGTACAAATGTATCCTCCTATCGCATGGTATCTGAGAGTTCATTCTGAGAAGATGACCGTACAAATGTATCCTCCTATCGCATAGTATCTGAGAGTTCATTCTGAGAAGATGACCGTACAAATGTATCCTCCTATCGCATAGTATCTGAGAGTTCATTCTGAGAAGATGACCGTACAAATGTATCCTCCTATCGCATAGTATCTGAGAGTTCATTCTGAGAAGATGGCCGTACAAATGTATCCTCCTATCGCATAGTATCTGAGGGTTCATTCTGAGAAGATGGCCGTACAAATGTATCCTCCTATCGCATGGTATCTGAGAGTTCATTCTGAGAAGATGACCGTATAAATGTATCCTCCTATCGCATAGTATCTGAGAGTTCATTCTGAAAAGATGACCGTACAAATGTATCCTCCTATCGCATAGTATCTGAGAGTTCATTCTGAGAAGATGACCGTACAAATGTGTCCTCCTATCGCATAGTATCTGAGAGTTCATTCTGAGAAGATGGCCGTACCAATGTATCCTCCTATCGCATAGTATCTGATAGTTCATTCTGAGAAGATGACCGTACAAATGTATCCTCCTATCGCATAGTATCTGAGAGTTCATTCTGAGAAGATGGCGGTACAAATGTATCCTCCTATCGCTTAGTATCTGAGAGTTTGTCATAGTCTCTCATTCTTCATCTGTATTATCTTATTATCCTGAAATTTTAGTCCTATGATTTTTCTTAAAATTTTCCTTTCTTTAAATTTGAGTTTCTCCATCTGGTCTTTGATATTCATGTTTAGGTTTTCTGCTGCGTACAGGAATGAAACCATAGTCTCTAGCCTCTCTATAGACCTCCTGAAATGATGTTCAATACAATCAAATTTCTCAAATCCTGCTTGCTGCAACATATTGTAATAAAAATGAGATAAATCGTAATTTCATGTAGATTCTGTTAAGATGCCTCATAATGATATGATAAATATTGTTTTAATCGATAATTTGCAAGCAAAAATAATTGCCACGACTGGGGTTCGAACCCGAAACCTCATGATTCTCAGACCGCGGCTATTACAGCCACAGGTTGAATGTGTACTGGACGGTAACTTATTTTCATGTACCAGTAATATTATGCAAGTAACATTTTATGCTTAATTAATATTTTCCTATTTTTCGATAATATTCCTGCGTGGAATTGAGTTTTAAATTCGTTATGACCTACTTGGCAGTAAAGGGAATGCGTACAGTAGTCCATGAAAGTCTAGCCCAGTCCCGTATGAAAGCATTGATATATATTATGTTGATAACTACCGAAATGTTGGTTAATATCTCAATAGCTATTGTGCAGAAACATAAGGCCAGTGTTGCCGACTAGTTACAATGTTTCATATTAAACCATATCATTATTTAAATACTAATGCGAAAACTGAGACCATGTGGTTTGTGTTTCAATCAGTTGACACCAGAGTTCGCATGAGAGTGTACCATTAAGAATTCAATTTTGACCAATTACATAACCCGTACTTTAACCGTTCTTTGATACTTCCGACGAGTAGTAGCTCGCTGAGTAACTATGCATTGAAAAACATATTTCGAATGCCGAAGGGGTAAAAGTGTTGAGCAAAGTTACTCGTGGAGTGGATGCCCATCACTTTTACCCCGAGATTGAAGAACAGACAGGGGAGTGCAGTAAAAAATAGCAGGAAAAAAACGAATGTGCCTGAATTCTAGTTTGATAATATAAGAAAAACGGCTTGGGTGGCACGAGACAGAGTATCTCCGGGTCGTTACGGGATGGGAAAGAGGGCGCCATCAAACTAGAGTTCGCAAGGACACATTCCTGGAGAGGCCAGAGTTAAAAGAAGGAAAGTAGAAATGACACAGATAAAAGAAATTTAAGAAGGTAAAGGAAAATGATCCTTATTTATTCATGGATTCAGCTTGCATTAAAATTCCACAACCTACCTATGATCTCGACGGCTAGAGAATCCCTAAGATATGGTGTAATGTATTTCTGAATCTTGCCAAATCGGATCAATAAAAAAAATTACATCACAGGACTGAAACGAAAGCCAACTAAAAGTCTCTTCTGCCGCTGCAGGGATTTTTCGGCGCACACGACACGAAAAATTACTAACGCTCATCCCTGAGCGACCTAACTTCAATTATACGAAAGAAAAGAAATACACCATCAAATAATCAAGCTAATGCGCCCTGTGATGTGAAACTGCTTGCTAATGAATAGATATCGGCATTGTACTACCGTAATTGCACACAAAACAGTCTATCCAATTGTCCAAACTTATTTAAAATTTTAACTGACAATAATATCATATGAACTCCTCTAACTCAGTTCCTAAAATCAAAAATTGTCCACATCAGTCCACTGATTATCAGGATCAGTTCAAAAATAAATCAAATCGAAATCCTTAATTCAATATTTCATGCTCAATTCAAAATCTTTTAGTGAATCCTAAACTAATAATCTTATTCAAAATTCGATAATCTTTGTCAATTCAATAATCATCCCTAATGCCCGCAATTATTATAATAATCCTTACATGGTCTCGTGGTCTCGAATCCACAACTAGATTCAAGAATAATCCAGAATCAAACTCCATCAAATTATCATTGAAGTATCAGTGCAACCATACTCGATGATTTCGTTAAATTGCTCAGGCAATTGCTGATCAAAATAATTAGTAAAGAGGACAGAGAAAGAAAGATTAAATTTTGCCTCTCAAAAGCAATGAGCCTTTGTCAAAATGAGCCATAAATTCTCTTAGAGAGACCAAATAATTGGATCAAAACATTTAAACATCATGATAGGATTATAATAATTCATGATAAAACATGTCATATCATTTGCCAAAAAATCGTTGCACTAAGGCAATAGCCCTCTAAATAACTCAAGTAAAATGTCACTAAAGATCATGGCCCATCAAACTATCATTCAAAACCAAAAATCAGATCATCATCTGAGCATTTCTGTACATAACTTCAATAATTCCTATCACAAATATAATATCCAAGTGGCAAATCTAATATTTAATATTGGCTATCTTCACACTCAAAGTGTGGCAACCAGAATGCATAAATCGAACAGTCGGATCTCAACAAATATGCATCCAAAATACTAATAATTCAATCGAAATGTGAACGGCTCAAGGCACAACTCACAAAGTCCTCAAATGAGACCCCTAAAGATCGTCCAAGAAAAGATCTGGAGTTCAAAAAAAACATCGCACAGACGGCAAAGTCATCCTAAGGCTTCAACATCAAATCCCCAAAGAAAATGTGGACCAAAAAAAACTTGTGCATCTGATGCACACTATCTTAAAATCCTTGGATAAAACCATAAATCGAAAAAGAATGCATCATGAAAGAAACGCAGAAGAAAAAAACATTGAAATAATTGCCATCGCAATTATGCAAGAGAAAATAATAATAATAATAACTGTCGTAAAAAAACAATCATTATCATCATTAATCCCAACAAAATTCATTAGACTCCGATGTGTACAATCAGATATTGCTCTTGCCATACCGTGGAATTATGCAAAGTCTAAATATGATCATGTGCTCTGGAGTGCAACTCATTATGCGAAGATTCAATTCATGTGGGCTGGCGACACATTTTTACCTCCTCGAATTTTCGTTAGGCAGAGACAAACCTCCTCTGCAAATTTAATAGAGTGTAAAGGTCCCTGATAAGTGTTCCCTGGTGTCGTGTTGGAGGCAGGTGTCTGCTTGCGAAGATCGTCGCGACGCCTCCTGGATCAAAGTTCCATCCCTCCATCACGCCTTCTGCGTGTTTTAATGTGCCATGGTGTAATTAGAAATATTCGACACTGTATGTCTCTCCTTCCTCACGAAGACATTTACTTCATTAATATGTTGCCCCATTATTTTAGTGTAACACGCCGCCACTGTTCCAATTCGATCTAGAATGTTCAGAAGTGAGATTGTGTTCAGTGTAATTGGCAAAGACTGTTCCAGAAGTCCGGCGTGAAGCAATGTTCAATGAACTATGTGAACTATCACAGAGTTCCAATGATGCCTAAAGCCATGTTCACTTGCCATCACGGCTTTGATTAAATGTGCAATGTTCTGTCGCAAAGATGTCCCAACTGATTTCCATTGAATAGTGTCTAAGCTTGTAGCACAGGATGAGTAATATCCAGCCCTCAGACTGTGTATCACTGCTGCTTTATGCTGGTAATGTTTATATGATTTTTCAACTTACGTGGCTCCAACTTCCTTTGTATGTCAGTGCAAGTCCCAATACTTACGAATATGAACCATCACTTTCACACTGCCGTTTGCTTGCGATTTGCAAGTGACAAACTTGCATCTAATAGCTCGCCCTTACGACCGTAAGAATAAAACACACACAGCGATACCAGTCCGCACTAACAGATCAAACATCAGAATGAGCCAGCTCGTCTCGCGATCACCTGCCAAGCGGTCTCGCTATCCTCCCCGCCGTAAGGGGTGGGGGTAGCTCGCATATACCTCTCCTTACTCCCGGCCGTGACATCATCACACAAGTGCACTGACCTCCACCGGTCATTCGGGCAAGATCAAACCTCCGTGACGTAATATTTGCGGCCCCCGGCCGTTCACGCAGCACCGTAGCTTAGTGGTCATACTCCAAATCGGGTACAATATATATATAAGATTTCAGTAGTTGAGAAAGTTTTATCGTGTTTTCAGGTCTCCTTCACTGTTACCAAGATGTTTACTCCTCCACTGTCCATAACCCACACACCGTCCCAATTTTAGATCATACACGTGATTTATCGTCAACTGCAGTATTGGCAACCTCACGCTTATAGTACTACTGTAAAATTTGTTAAATCCAAACAAATGGCTTTTGCCTTGACGCATGTAATAAGTATGCTAATTGAGCCATATAGACAGGTTTATTATGTACTTAAGCGTCGGCTAGAATGACATCTGATTGTCAGGTATTCCCCGTGTGTCCTAATGTAATGTGTTGAGATTAGTTTGTACTAGAGAATAGCGAAACCTTCATTTCACAGCTCTACATAGTGGTATCGTTCTACTGCCTAACAATTCCCCATTTTATGTGTCAATTCTCAATGTTTGATATTAAAAATTACTTGACATTTTGCTCTAACCTTGGTCGAATAAGCTTTATCGGTATTAACAAATATAAGTTGTCATAGTTTTATATTCAGATTACCAGTACATTCAGTGTCACTTTGGGGGGACAGTCAAATTATCTCATTTCTGTTAATAAATTGTTATATTCCCACCTGATCGCACGGACTTTTGTCATAAGCCGATCAAGGATTGTGCAAGATGATGTAGGCCTACTAGGATGGTTGTCGAGCCCTTACCGATAGCTTCTGATAGGGATTACATTGCAGTCCCTACTACTCAAGGAAATGGAAATGAGAGTGGGACGTAAATCCAGGACTCGGGGAATACTCCCCAATGAAAGAGTTGGAAAATGTAATACCGGTACCTAGTTTATTCCGCATGGGAGTAAAGGAATCTACTACCATGGATACAAGGATTAAATGGAGAAGAATCGAAAATACCAGTAGGCAGCTTTAAATGATAATGACCGTACATATGCCACATCAAGATTTTGAAACATCCATTGTATAATTGAGACAGGATGATAACAAAATTAAGAAGAAACCTCGAGTGTACCGTTGGAAAGGTCTTTTGTTTTATGTAAAATGTAGCTACAATACGCTTATACGACATTGTGGTGTTTGAAGCCATATTTTCAGTGTTGCCTTAGTAAACAAGAGTTTAGTGCTTTTCAGTCGGTCAACACGAATGTACCCAAAAGAGATGGGTTATGCCCTAATCCTGAAATAAATTACATGAGATTAATAAAACACTAGGATGACCAGTTTCGATCGTCAAGCGATCATCATCAGATCCAATACACTTAGGCTATAAAATCTATGTTTGAAATACAGGTGAAAATATTTACAATATGTACAATTATTTAGTTGCAGTATTGGTACTGCAACTGTCAGTGTATGCTAAATGCAGTATATATGTTAGGTGAAATGCTAAATGGTGATGGCTATCCGGAGATTGTACTTTAGAGAGATTATATGGTTGTAAACTATGGTTAAACTATAAAATTTTAGGCTAACTACTTATCTGATTGTCTTCCGTACTACAGCTATTCGCAGTTTCCGTGCTCACTTGAACTCGCTGTGCGGTCGACTGCGGTGGTTATCTTAACGACTGGTTTTTCTCTGCCTTCCCCCCCTGTCCCTACGTGCTGTGGGGAGTGATCGCGATGTGTTTATGTGAGGTGTTGCCAACCTAGATAAGATGTATGTTATTGAATGAGGTGGATCTACAACTATTAAAGACCGTGGATTAGTCCTCGCCACGCGTGGAGCATAACCCATTCGAACTAAGCGTTGACGGTCTTATGAGGACGTCCCGGCACCTTTAATACTGCCTCTAATATGGGCCTTGGTTTATTGCAGAGGAAAAGTACATCGTACACCTGATCCAGATAACATTTACCTATTAAAAACCCCCTAATTTCCCCCCTTTTTTATCTAGCTTGGCTGTGTCGCTAAATTGTGTTTTGTTTCCGACAGGGTGTGTTTTTTAGTAGCGTGAAGAGGGGTGAGCTCTCCATGAACGTGTGTTCATTTAGATTGTTGGGATTGTTTCATTTGGCTAGGTGTATCTCGATTGCTTCCTTTATGTCAAGAGCTCTGCCTTTCGATTCGTGATGGATTATTTTAAGGTCCGACTCTATGTTGGTAAAGCTATGCCCTGCGTCACACGTATGTTCGCACACGGCTGAATGTGTTCCGTATCTTATCGCATTTCTATGTTCATTATAACGTGTGTCTACTCGCTCGATGGTGTATCATGGCGTCTGTTATGAAGAAAATATGAAGAGATGAGCTGAATACCATAGGTAAGTAGATAGATTATTTTTGTTGCGGATCAGAAGCATTGGTGTTTATAGCGAGATTAAAGATGGATTTTCTAAGTCATAGATCCCTCATATAGCAGCTGCCGTTCTCTCTCTGATGTGTATTCTGTGAAAGGTTCCAGTAGTTTGAAGGGTGATGCCTAGATATCGGAAGTTACCAACTCTTTTCAAGGACCGTCCTAAAAATATGATTGTGTCATTTGTCGCAACTCTTCCTCCTTTCCGAAATGTCATGTAAACAGTTTTGTTTTTGTTTAGTTGTAGTTCATTTGTGACAGCCCAGGTCTGTAACTTGTCCATTGCTACTTCTTCTTTTTCTGCTGCTTCTTGAGCGTAGTATCATGTCATGTCATCAGCATAGGTGTATACCATGACTGAAGATTGGTAATGTCCCCCAGATGACAACAAGGTGTGAAACTCATTTATTATTGAAATGAAAGCTAAAAACATACGAGTGACGTCTCGTTCAGAATAAATGCAAGGTTAACAAACATCATTTCACAGTATTGACTGGGCGGATTGCATAATACATATATTTGATCAGAATATATTACGTTCTGGGCAGGTGTGCATTGTAATTACACCATAAACAGTGTACCGTATCCATGTGGTAGCTCATTTGTCGAATTTTGAAATAAGGAGAATATTTTTTTTATAAATGTATAGTTTAGATGGCTTAAGTGAATTGCCTCTTAATATTAACTCCCCAAGGGCTCATAACTAGTAGGAAGGGACTTGAGGCTGACATAGCTTCTACTTTCTCCTGCTGGGCTCCTCTTTTCATCCTTTCTTATGACCTGCCATGTCAGTTGTAAAATTCTGATCCCAAAGGTATTAGCCAGCCTTCAGTTTCTTCATCTTAAATGACAGTTTAGTTTGCTACTTTATATCCTTTTTATATCACCCACCTTACATTAGAAGCAACATAAAGGGCATTGCGTGTGTGTGTAGCCCGCCTTGAATGGTACACTGTGGGTAACACTGACTAGAGAATACCGCGAATATAAATGTCCTGATTTTGCTGAAACATTGTACAGCATTGTTTAGATCGATGGAAAACCATCTGTTATGTTTAGAAACAGATGTTTTTCTTCAGCCGTATTCATGGTTTAGTCACGTCCTAGTTGACGAACCATGGGCAAAGTCAGATTGACTTAGTAAGTGGTCTTGACAGGTGAATATTTTAGTTTCTATTGAACACGAGTAGGCACCTTGGACATATTCTAAGTCGTGGCCCTCCTGTGCTCAGGCGGCTAGGACTACCCAACTCACTTATTTGAATCCTGAGGGGAAACTCATGGGACCCTGTGTATGTAAATCTACGAACTTGCTTCACTGGTACTTTCTCAATCTGCTTGAGCAACCCTCGGATGTATGGGAGTGACGGAATGGCACTGCCATCTGACAGACCAGGGGCTCCTTGGCAACAAACAGGCAAACGAACTGGTATTCGATGGGGTGATATTAATATCCAGAGGTTAATGGGAAGAAAGTAGAACTAGCTGAGTCGGCAAGTAAGATGGGATTGGATATTCTAGGGATTAGTGAAGTTGAGATAAAGGGAGATAGAGAGGAAGAAGTAGGAGATTACAAGGTACAGTGTAAACTGAGGCTGGGCAAAGCAGAAAGTTGGGCTGTATGTTATTGATGATGGCAATAATCTACCTTAAATTAGTAGAAAGCAAAATGGTTCCACCTTAGTTAGTCAGTTATTGAGGTTTTAAGGGGCATGTGCCCCTTCCACCTTGATCAATAACTTACTATATTTCGAGAATGTGTCCAGCACCAGTGGCGTACCGACAGGAGGGGTTTCAGGATTGAAACCCCTCCCCACAGTATTCCTTTACTTGAATCTATATATTGTCCCATCTATCACCTGTTTTACGGCATCGCTCGTTAAGCGTCTTAACTACCGCATATACTCTAGGTGTGGTCACGTTCCTCACTTAATAAATGCCCTGCACTCTACTCGCAGTGTTGGAGCTACCCATGGATCAGTTTTTCTGTTAAAGTGTGCGATCGGTAACTCTATTCACGTCGCTTCGGGTCGCTTTTATTGTGTGTGCCCGTTTCCTTAAATATAATTCATTAAAAGAGGCGTTTCTGCAATTTATTCCAATTAATGATACAGATAAAATAATCAAGATAGGAATATTTTGAGAGCCAATAGCAATTGCATTAGAAACACGGAGAGTAAAACATTATTTTTCTCTCACATAATATCAATATTTTAAGCAACCACGTCACTATGGTCATGATGATACCACTGCATCGTTTCAGTCTCAATATTTAGTTACTGTTGTCCATATTTTTTAGAATTTCTTTTCATTTTTTTATTGTGTCGAAAAAATGAGACCTAAAATATTTTTCATGCAAAGAGAGCGGTTATATAAATGTTGTTTTTTATGAATATTAATCAACGTATCATTTTAATTATGATGATGACTGTTGTTTTCAGGGGCGGAACAGCAAGGTCATCTGTCCCTGTATAATCGGTAATGCACACAATTACACTATTATATTAATGACCCCCCCCCCAGAAGGAAATCCTGCGTACGCCACTGTCCAGCACATGTTCCAGCCAGCTGTATGGCCATCTGCAGCCAACAATGAAAATAAAATAATAATGCTGAAATTATGAGAAAAGCGAGCACATTACATTTATAGGGAAACGCGTAAAGCTTAAGTTAAGATTGTTAAAATATATTCTTGTTCATAATAACAAAGTAATGAACCGGAGAATCTGATACATATCTTAAATAACGACTTAAAATCTGCATTCAGCAGACAGAAATGAACAAGTGAGGTTGTACAAAGTCCCCAAATGAATACATAACGGTAGTTCAACCCTCCCAGCTGACGCCTGGCGATGTTTGGAGGTACCGGTGCACTGGAATTGAAACACCGCCCTAACACGCTGATGATGCCTTCAGTGTTATACTCAATTGAATCACACGTTAACGAGAACTCTACTGAAGTCCAGAATAACACACCTTAGAGTGGAGCTTACCCCATGCAATTGACGATGATGACAAACGGACCATGTTTATTGTTTGCGAGCTAAGTACTCACGGCTAGGAGGCCGACACGGCACCAATCAGGAGATTGCCACAGAGAAAGGAAGTCCTAGGAAAGGAAAATAGGTCTAGGGGCCAGAAGGCCACTGGAGAGCAGCATTGAGCAGGGATTTAGGACCAAGTCTCACTGCCGAGTAGAGGGGAAGGAATTGGAACTTGGCCTCCAAGCTGGTGACACAGGAATCTATAAACTTGCCGTACAGGTTAAAACAGGGCTGTTTACACTTACTCGTGAAGCAGGCAGGATAGCTGGAAGCTTATTACGGAACTGAGACTGGAGGAACGCATACACTTACTATTAGATACATAATACTGGAACGGTAAACCATGCTACGAAATTTGGACTGGAGTTAGATTCAGACTCACGCTGAGCAGATTTCAGTGAAGAGGGACGACACAATCCACCATGAGGCTCCGCAATATTAGATTTGCGTAAATACTGTATATAGTTCACACCTGACGGCAAAATAAATCTTTATAGCGGGTATAATGATGTGTTATTCATCGGATCACCGGTTCGGACACCTGCACCCACTTAAGGACGCTGGGAAGTGTTTTGCTGGCAAAAATTCGAAATGTCTTTTTAGGTGTGATATAATTTCCTGGAGTGTGCTCTACAAGCTGATATAATTATTTTTTACATTACCACAATTTCAAGTCCCCAAATCGGTCATTTAATTATGGCGTCTGTACAGCCACGCCCTCCTTTCAAGCTTGGAAAGATCATGCAGTTGCAGTTGGAACAATTCTCTTTATTTACGAATCTGTGGTAAATGTCAACGGAGAGGTTTGTATATCTGGCCACTCAGCAGTAGTTATGAAGTCATGCAAACAAATGAACAGCTTATTTCCCGCCTTTCACTTGTATGTATACATGAGGTGTGTTTTGGTTAGAAAGTTGGTGAAAGCAACGTGTTGTTATTAGTTTTTCCCTGATATTGGGTATGTAGTTTAGGAGTATGGGCAGAATTAAAAAATTTGGAAAGGGAAAGTATTATTACCGTGTTGCCACTAAAGGAAACACAGCGAATTGTATTTACACATTGGAATACTCGATGAATGTACCTGTTAGTGCCTCCAAGAAGAAAATTACAAACTTGGAGCATCACAGTGATGATACTTTCTACGTAAATAATGTGAAGACTTCTCATGGATATATTGTTGTTGATTTATTTCTGCTGTCAGACTTGATAAAGCAGTTCACCAAGTGTAAGTAGCCCACAGTGACAAAGTTAATAGTGTATAAATTAGAGACAGGAAAGCAGCAGAAGGGGATCAGCCACTCCATTATCAGTAGAGTGTAATATATCTAAAGCTAATGAATCAAGCAGCTGAACTTTCTTGTGGTATTATGAACTTCCCACCCCCACCAAGTAAATTGGCAGGTGAAGAAACCTGTTCAGCAGATCACCAAGGAAGCTAGGTTGAAAATGAGGGCAGACTAAAACGGGAAATATGAGGGAGGCCAGGAAAGATGATGAGTATGGTCCTGGGGAGTTTAAACAGCATTGGTATATGCTAAATTGACAAGCTTTTAGTTTTTTAAGTTTTCCCAAAACTTGATATTTCTTTATTTAGGTACACTTTTCTGAAGCCCTATTATTGATTCAGGTCTGATTTTTTCTAGTTATTAACAGGATTGAGTACAACACAGCCGGTGAAAGATATGGTGATTATATTCATAACAGTGTCCAGAAAAAATTGAAAATTATTAAAAATGTTGTTAAAAATTTTGACATATGTCAACGATTTAATTTTTAAAATGCAAGGAAGAATATTGTAACTTTATATTTCAACCGACTATATCAAACAGGGTTTTAGAAATCGTGTATAAAAATTTTAAAAGAATCTGACCACTAGTTGTTGAGCAAAGTGTACCTAATTGGTAGAGAAATGCTTCTACATGTTTTCATAAGCAAATTAAAAAAATCTCTCTTATAAAAGGATTTAAATACATGGCATCTTATTTACATAATCATGTTTGGTATGGTTTCTCAGTTATGATTATGAAATTTCATTGAGATATCTTGAAATGGAGAGGAATAAATGGAATTTAAATGCCAACATATTTTAATGACATTTCTATTGGCAAACACTTCCCAGTACCCTTAACTACTCCCTATCGTTCGGCAGGAGTAACCGGAAGCGATCCTTCGCAAATATTTCCAGTTAAAGACAAAGTTACAACATACCATGTGTCATCACATGAAACTATCATTGAATAAATAACTGCAAATATTACAAGAAAGGGCCTTTCAGTCCATTAAAAGATTTGCATGTTATATGTGAAAAGTGACATTTTCAGAAAATGTTGCTCTAACGAAAGGGTTTCAGGTCCAAAGGTACTGTATATGGCTTGACTGAAGATTTTGGGCAATATAAGGTCAGTAAATTTTTATGCAGTAGACTACATGAAATCTCACCCTTTAATTTAATGGGCATATCATTTCTTTTTATTTCCATTTTCTCAACAATTACGTTACGAGGTAAATTTAGCTTTGTTTAAATTGGACGACAGTGGTTGTTGACCATTAAAGTTTATGAATATTCTAAGTAGGCAGTATAATGAATGCCGGGTCAAATCTATCACTTAATGTAGCTACCGGCAAATATGGGCTATACAGGGAGTTTCAAAAATAGGGGCCATAATTTCAGGTATGTATTTGTTACATGTAGACAATCAAAATAGTTCATTACAACATGTGTCCGGAAATGCTTCCTTTGCAAGTTATGGCCTTCACAACACTGAACTTCACCGGAACGATTTTCTTCCGCAGGGTCATTGTCATTACAGAAGATGTTCAAAATGTCCACCTCCTGCTTGAATACAGACCTCACAATGATGTCTCATTGACCTCTCGTGGAACAAACGACGAGCCAACGCAGCATCGCCGTCCACCTTACCGCACATGAAGTGCATCTCTGCCAGATGCTGATTTGTGTACATGACGCACAGACGAACGCCAAACATAACACTGAATTTAACCTTCGCCTCAAAATGAACCGTCAGAGTGTCCTCTTAATTTATCCTATTACGGCAACGACCTGCGGAAAGAAGAACGTTCCGGTGAAGTTCAGTGATGTGAAGGCCATAACTCTGAAATGAAGCATTTCCGGACACATATTGTAATGAACTATTTTGATTGTCTACATATAACAAGTACATACCTGAAATGATGCCCCCTATTTTTGAAACACCCTGTCTAGTTTCTTTAAACTTAGCCTTCTTCAGTTATTCCTGCCAATATGGGTAAATATTAATAATTGTTGTAGGGGACTTCCATCGGGGTTATTGGCCTCAAATGTGGACAAATATATATACATTTTCAAACAAACCCGAATTCTGAATAAACCGTGAAATATTTCACAGGAATACGATGTTTGTCTACTCTGGAATAACATGTATTTTCTTAAAAAACTGTGAGAGTTAATTCTTTATCGAATATGACTTTTATACACAAGCCATAAATATGCCTCCAACCAGATTAATTATTCAATAGTTCAAAATGCCAACTGTGGTTTAACACGTACTTCATCAAATCTCCTTTTCTAGTGCATTTGCTTGGCTCGTACTACTGTACATGAATATTCCGTGTGAACACTGGGGACGTAAAGTATGCGTGTCTTCGATCCTCTCTCTGTAATTAATTTCCTTCGATATACTACATGAATACGGCTCCTGATTACTCTGAATCACCATATATCTAATATCCTTTTGCAGTAAATTGTGTTCATTTAATATAGGGTTTCTGAACTACGCATAATCACGAGCCTCTTCAAACTGCCTAAACTCCTTAATAGCGGATGTCACACAAAGTGCATTAATTAGGACAGACTTTCGTTGTGTAACCTTCCAAGTTACAAAGGAACTGAACCCGGGTTCCGGGGAGTTACGGATTTTACTAATCTTGTGTATATTTTTATTTTAGGTCTTTTTATGTTTTATAATTATTTATTAGAGTGTATATTATGACGTGCTTAATTTATAAGTAATTTGTTTAGCGTATAAGTATTATAATTTGAGCAGGAACCAAATCAAGAGAAGTTGAAATATTTAACATTGGAGTAATCTGAAAGTTTTGTAACAGAAAAGTGCACACAGGCGATGAAATACGAGTTGGTGTTCAGACACGGGGTAAAACCCGAGCGCCAGTAAGCGTGAGTCAGAGGTGAGACTTGGCATCCATGTACGAGCGGTGACGATGGGCTGTGTTCCATTGTTCCATATATGGTCATGTTGAAAATCAAGCGTTGGGATTGGGTGGATCCGTGGATCAACCCAGGTAACCTGTGATTGTAGAGGGGGGGGCGATGACGGTACTTAGCATTTTGTGGAAGGCATTGGGAGACACTCTTATTCAGAACGCGGGGCGGTGTAGACTCTTATTTTGGACCGCGTGTGGAGCGGGTCCCTATTTAGAACTCCGGGCGGGAGTGGACTTGTCTTTTTGGTCTTCTGTGTGGAGGATAAGACATTACTGTAGTACACTAATTGTGTTTTTGGATGCAATGACGGAGTTGCTGGCTATAAGTTCTTAATTGAATGATGAACCTAGTCTTAAGTATATCGCAAAGGTTACTTATTTCAAACAGCATGAAGTATTGTAGTCTAATATCTGTACATCTATATTGCATTTATAGCGGCAATTTATTCGTCCAAGGATGCGAGTCAAATATGCTCCGCATTAGTAAATTCACGAACGGATTCCAAACATTGGTCTAATACTAGATCCACGACGCAAAGTAAATCGTTGGATGCTGGTTACAAAAGTAACAAACGTAATAATCGTAAAGGTAGGAATGGCGTGTGAATCAAATCAATTGTGCTGCTAGTATAGGCCTAATTCTTTTGGGAGCAAATAACCCCAGAATTAGTAGAGCTAGGTCACCACTGCTGGAGCCAACATCTGTAAGTACCGATCAACTTTATTCCTGAGCGTCATCTATATCATGTCATATGTGTATCTGTGGGAATACGATAGGGAGTGTTATTATTCTGTACGAGGAGGATTCTGCGAAATGTGTGTCTTATGTCTGGTATGACAATATATTATCAATTTTACCAGAAGCTGAAGGGTTTTATTTATTAGGTCACTTAGGTATAGTTAGGTGTGAATGTCTATTGCTGTTGTTATAATCGTACAGGTGTTTAACCCCCTTACACCCCGGTTATTACAATTGACGCCCAACTGTGGAGCTCGAAGTACGATATAGCGACAACAATAACATTCACGTGTACGCATACGCTAATAAGCTTAGTAATGTTGATGCAGGTTAAATGTTATTGGAGAATGGAGTTGAGAAGTAGAATCAGTAGTAAAGTTAACGCTAAAATGTGGGAAAGAACTTGAGTATGGATATGGATAGGAGCGGGGTAGGTGAAGGCTTGATAGAGGAACCGTCGGAGAACTCTAACAATTCCGAGAAAGATCAGATCACCATGCAGGGGGGTAGTAAGAGTAAAGATAATTGGGGGATGTGACCACTTGAATGCCTCAAATGCTACTAAGTAGATTCACAAGTATGGAATAATCTGTATGTCAGGAAATAAGAGGTCTGAACGAGGATAGAAAACAGCAAAATGAGTCTTTATTTAAGGAAATAAGAGAGTGGAAGGAGTCTTTGAGTAGGGAGTTTGGAGAAGCTAGGCAGGAAGGAGAGTCTATGGTAGGAGAGAAGCAGCAGTTAGAAGTGACGTTAGGTGAGAGGAGTGTAGATGAGAAAAGCAGGAATTGGAGGGGACGTTAGGTGAGAGTTGCTTGGATGGGGAGAAGCAGCAGTTGAAAGTGACGTTTGGTGAGAGTAGTTTAGATGAGAATAGTCAGCAGTTGGAGGGGACGATAAGAGAAGGTAGAAGTGATGAGATGCAGCAGGTGAAAATGACGTTAGGTGAAAGTGGCCTAGAGGAGGAGAAGCAG
This sequence comes from Meconema thalassinum, assembly GCA_946902985.2. Lineage (NCBI taxonomy): Eukaryota > Metazoa > Arthropoda > Insecta > Orthoptera > Tettigoniidae > Meconema > Meconema thalassinum. Next base: position 70,790,492 of record OX336393.1, on the reverse strand, counting down.
CAGGTGAAAGTAAAGTTAGATGAAAGTAGCATAGAGGAAAATAGGCAGGAGTTGGAGGGGACGTTAGGAGAAGGTAGAGGAGATGAGGAGAGGCAGCAGATGAAAATTACGTTAGGTGAGAGTAGCTTAGATAAGATGAGGCAGCAGGTGAGGGTGACGTTAGGAGAAGGTAGAGGAGATGAGGATAGGCAGCAGTTGAAGATGACGTTAGGTGAGAGTAGCTTAGATAAGATGAGGCAGCAGGCGAGGGTGACGTTAGGAGAAGGTAGAGGAGATGAGCAGAGGCAGCAGGTAAAAGCGACGTTAGGTGAACATCAGCAGGGAGTTCCTAGTAGACAGAATGAACAGAAGGTGGAATTCAGGAATTATAGGAGTAGAAAGAAACAGAGTAAACAGATGGTATTGCCTAGGAAGTTAGATTTGATTTATGAAGTAGTAGGCCTACTTGGTGATGACAAACTGAACAAGCATAGGGGTAACATTGATTTTGAAAACGGAGTTTTATGTCGGGAGAGGGACATTAAGTGTCAGGGAATTAAGATGAGGTATGAATTAGTTGAGGAGATGGATGGTGCGTGCATTGGTAAGGGTTTGAAGGAGATGTCAGCAGAGGTGTCTGACGAGGAGGTACAGCTGGAGGTTGGAGGTCGTATTTTGGTTGAGGAACATCGAGGTGATCCACTTTGGGAAGCCGTGGACAGAAGTAAGTTGTGTGGTGAGAGTAAGGAAGAGTTATTGGAAGTGTTATTGAGTAACAAGGAAGTGTTGAGTGAGAAACCTAGATTAACGCAAGTATACAACCGTCAATTCGAGCTGATTGATAGTTCACCTATTTCAGGACCCAGATATGTCATTTTTTTCAGTTATGAGGCCACCGTGGAGGATGAAAGTTGCCATATGATAGATTTAGGGGTCATGGAGCCAATTAAGGGTACTGGTGAGTATATTAAGGGAAGGAGAGGTAAGTATTTGAGGTCACCGGTAAGTATAGTTAAGTATGATGGCTCAGGGAGGTATGATTTTGAGGGAGTTTTATTGTTGGTGATGATGATCACAGGGCGGGAGAAAGACGAGAGCGCGGCTCAGATCTTTAGTTTGAATTATGTAGACGTGACGAGGTCTTACTCAGAATGCCGTGCACTTTTTCCGTTGTTGGCCAGGAAATGTAAGAGTTCTTTTCAATTGTTCAGGGGACCTTTTATAGCTAATAAGCGTATTGGCGAGTGTGCGTATAGCTTAACAGTCCACCAAGGTACCATTGTAGGGTCATACAATGTCTATAACCTTAAGAAGTATATTAGCATGTAATGGTAGGGCAGATCCTCTGAGGCAGATTTAGCCGACATTGTGGTGTAATACACAGGTACACTGCAAGTAATGACGAAGAGGCCACCATTAGCCAAATGAAACAAAGCAGAGCAAATTAAGTAAATGCATTGTAGCATGAATTTCAGCGTGTGCAACAGGGTTCTGTGCCATATCGGTCATGTTTGACATGGCAAAGTGAAGGACGCGTGAGGAAATTCCGTGTGAGTTAGTTTTTAGTACACTTGAGAGATCGGTGTGAGTTAGTTTTAGGACAATACAAAGACTTTTGGAAGAATAATTGTGTAGATTCAGACGTCAAGAAAATGATTGTATTAAGGGTTATTTTTTTTATATTTGAAGGGTCATTTGTGTATGTTGTTCATTGTATATTTTTAGGGTCATTTGTGTATTTTTGTGTTTTGTGACGGAGTCCTCATTCATATCTTCAAGGGAACTGCATAGAGGGGAATTTGTAACTTTCCAAGTTACAAAGGAACTGAACCCGGTTTCTGGGGAGTTTCGGATTTTATTAATCGTGTGTATATTTTTATTTTAGGTCTTTTTATGTTTTATAATTATTTATTAGAGTGTATATTATGACGTGCTTAATTTATAAGTAATTTGTTTAGAGTATAAGTATTATAATTTGAGCAGGATCCAAATCAAGGGAAGTTGAAATATTTAACATTGGAGTAATCTGAAAGTTTTGTAACAGAAAAGTGCACACAGGCGATGAAATACGAGTTGGTGTTCAGACACGGGGTAAAACCCGAGCGCCAGTAAGCGTGAGTCAGAGGTGAGACTTGGTATCCATGTACGAGCGGTGACGATGGGCTGTGTTCCATATATGGTCATGTTGAGAATCAAGCGTTGGGATTGGGTGGATCCATGGATCAACCCAGGTAACCTGTGATTGTAGAGGGGGGGGGGGTGATGACGGTACTTGGCATTTTGTGGAAGGCATTGGGAGACACTCTTATTCAGAACACGGGGCGGTGTAGACTCTTATTTTGGACCGCGTGTGGAGCGGGTCTCTATTTAGAACTCCGGGCGGGAGTGGACTTGTCTTTTTGGTCTTGTGTGTGGAGGATAAGACATTACAGTATTACACTAATTGTGTTTTTGGATACAATAATGGAGTTGCTGGCTATAAGTTCTTAATTGAATGATGAGCCTAGTCTTAAGTATATCGCAAAGGTTACTTATTTCAAACAGCATGAAGTATTGTAGTCTAATATCTGTACATCTATATTGCAATTTTAGCGGCAATTTATTCGTCCAAGGATGCGAGTCAAATATGCTCCGCATTAGTAAATTCACGAACGGATTCCAAACATTGGTCTGATACTAGATCCACGACGCAAAGTAAATCGTTGGATGCTGGTTACAAAAGTAACAAACGTAATAATCATCAAGGTAGGAATGGCGTGTGAATCAAATCAATTGGGCTGCGAGTATAGGCCTAATTCTTTTGGGAGCAAGTAACCTCAGAATTAGTAGAGCTATGTCACCACTGCTGGAGCCAACATCTGTAAGTACCGATCAACTTTATTCCTGAGGATCATCTATATCATGTCATATGTGTAACTGAGGAAATACGATAGGGAGTGTTATTATTCTGTACGAGGAGGATCCTGCGAAATGTGTGTCTTATGTCTGGTATGACAATATATTATCAATTTTACTAGAAGCTAAAGGGTTTTATTTATTAGGTCACTAAGGTATAGTCAGGTGTGAATGTCTATTGCTGTTGTTATAATCGTACAGGTGTTTAACCCTCACGCACCCCGTACATATTTAGTATTGATAGGAGGATACATCACAATTGGTCGCCCAAGTGGGGCCGGTACATTACAGTTGAAGACATCTTACGTTCACTGCAATTTAACACATACATCCCTCTCAAGGATTCTCACACAGCACACACATGCAGTTCGAAGCAGGCTGATGGAATACGACTTCAGAGCACTAGAAATAAACACTACTTTCTTCAACTGCACTTTTACAGTTAATGTAGCTTTGGATGTACTACAAGAATATGAATATTACTTCTGCCCACTATGTTTGTTTATATGGCATTTCAAAGTTCGTTTAAAAGAAAATGTGGCTTCGCGAATACTACATGAATGTCTTCCGATCAATATGAATTAACATTTGTTCCTTTAATGTACCCTTTAGAGCAAAGTTTTCTTGACATATGCTGCATGAGTAAGGTTTTATACCACTATGATAAAATATGTGTCTCGTCAAAGAACCTTTTTCAGTGAATTTCGCTTTACACAAACTACACGAGTATGATTCTTCGCCACTATGTTTTAACATATGTCTCTTCAAATTTTGCTTTCTAGCACACGTCGCTTCACATAGAGTACATAAGAATGTACTTTTCCCACTATGGGTTAGCGCGTGTCACCTCAGCACCTTTCGCGACAAACCTTACTTCACTTAAATCACAAGAGTATGACTTCGGCCACAATGATGCATCAAGAGTCGCTTTAAAGTATTTCTTTTCAGATATTTGGCGTCGCATATCTAACAACAATAGGGTCCGTCGCCAGTATGAATTACCATGTGGGACATCAAATGCACATTATCAAAGAACTTTTTCCTTTACAAACACCACACGAGAATGGCATGCATCTAGTAAGAGTAAATATCTGTTTCTTTAACCCATTATGATTTAGCATGTGTTCCTTTGCGGTAGGACGATGATTAAATGAGGTTGCGTAGATATCATTACTAAGGGTGTTTTTTGCCCTATGGATTATAGGTTGATTCTGAATATATTTCCTTCCATATCCAGCATTAATATTACCTAATGTGCAAGTCTCCCTTACAGCGGGAACCGATACATCTGGACGTATCCGCCTGCAATAATTAACAGTAATATATTGCAGTGTGCTTCTGTTGGTTGATAAAGGGAGATGGAATAATATGTAGGGATCTAGAGATCTAACAAGTGACATGACAATCGGGTGTGAGCTCATAGTAGTGCCAAGAACTGAGATCACTTTGCCATACGTGAACATAAAGAGTGCATATCTCGCAATTACATACATATATATAACTGCCTTGTCGTTGATTTTAGGTTTCTAGATCTGCTGGATTGGCATGTTAATCCACCTGCACACACACACACACACACACAAAAAGAGTTTTTATAAGAGGTAGGGTGTGATATATCGAAGTATGACTCTTCTTTATCAAAGGCCAACCTAGTCCTTCATTGGTTAAGGGATAAGGAATATAGGTGATTCTTTATATCTCCAGTGCGAGGTTTAAAATATCTTTCTCTTACTCATTCTAGTGGAATTATATCAAACATCTACTTTTGCAGTGTCGTTTGATCAACTGGCCTGTACAAGGATATAACAGTTGATAGAAACCGGACAACGGAAGGCCAGGTAACTAGCCATCTGCGCAGTCGGCCATGTGACACAGATAAATCCCTATTTAATTACCTGCATTGGTGAGTGTATCGGATATGCAGGCAAAGTGATTTTGAAAACACAAGGGATATCATACTTCACTGTTGAATGCATTGCTGGTGAATGGTTAGTACTATTTATGGCTAAATCAATTGTGTTGAGATGATTGACTAGCGTTAACTACCAAGGAAACATCCATACTAAAATAGAGGTGGCTTGATATAAAGCACAGAAGATTGTAACCCCAAAAATATTAACCACACCACCAAATACACATTTATATAAGTCTAGTCTCACCACTACTTGCCTCTAATGTCCAACCCTTTCATTGGTAACATTACATCTGCGCGTTCTCTTTTCTTCACTCTTCGATAAGTCTCATATTACGTCGACCTGCACTTACACTTCAACATGTTCACGGTAAGCACACACATATTCTAAATTAATTACCAGAATGCTTCATTGAAAGTTTCAAAATTACTGGTCACAGTATCTCAGGTGTTTGTCAAACCTGGCACTATATCATAAGTGAAACGTTTAGTTAACGGCATGATCGGTTGATGAACGCAAGTTTACTACGAGAGTAAGAGAGGTAGCAGATCTCTTTGTGGAAACGTCGGTAAACACAAAATAATCTCCATTACTGGAAAATGATAACTGTGACAATAGTTTGAGACTATTGTGATTCTTCCTTGGGAAAAACTTATAAAAAAGGGGTCTACTTGACTAAGTTTGATTTTCAATGAGCCAACGCTCTCTGTTGGGGATTTGAGATGTCTTGGTTCTCGAAAAGAGACTTCAACGCGTTCTAGCGGTGACTTTTTATTCTACTGAGTAATAACCTTGTCCGCAAGATGGGGACGCTGTTGGATACTCAAAACGATTGGTTCAAAAAAAAATCTCTTGTTGGTTTCCCTTGACAACACTTATTTACTTTGTTGGCAAAAATTATTATTCATCGTGATCTGGACTAGACAAGATGTAGCTACATTTAGTGAAGAGGTTTGCGTTAGGCCTAGCCTTTGGGCTAGACGCCTAGACTGGTGAAGTTCCGAATTAAATCTGTGGAACAAACAGAAACATCTCCGGTGGATATTTGGAAATCCTTTATTAAAAAAATATATATTTATATATATTTATATTATGTGACAAACAGTGACGACGGAATTAGGTATATTTCTTGTAAGATAGATTGAAAAGATTATGCCATTGATAAGGTGATTTGATGGACGTAGTGGTTGTTCAGTATGTGAGGCAGTTCCAATGTGTTTGCTTGATAAAAGTGAAAAAATGCATGAATGACTGTGTGTCTTTTAGTTTGGTTGGTGTGGCAGTGATGGGCATATTCTCTCAGATCTTTTGCGATTTGTGTTGTTGTTCTATAGAGATATGTTCCTTCATTTGCGGTGTGTTTATTTGAGTGATTGTGGTGATTGGATATGTTTTCGGTTAGCAAGTTTTCTTCCTAAGTTGGTAGAACAGTTCGTCTTGACCTTTCGCTTGCGGCTAGAAACATATGTTTTGATTCTAGTGAAAGTTCGAGTGCTGTTGTTGGTTGGTTGAATGTATGGTTTTCCTTCCTTTCACGTGAGTAACCTATTTGATCTGTCATTTATTGTTTGACCTATGTTTATTAATGTGTAGGTTTTTTTCTTTTATTAAGCCAATGTCCTGACATTTCTGTCTGCGTTCTTGGCGAACATTTTGGTCATTGGCAAGACAGTTCTAACCTTTCTTCTTAGTTGCTTTAAATTATTTCCTCCTGTCTTGCCAAATCAGTAAACTCATTTGAGTCTGTTTTAAAACATATACGACGATGTATATATTATATTTATTTCTTTGGATTTGGTAGCGTTGACAACTAGGGCTTATTGTTTCACTTGAGGCGGATTATTGACATTGAGTTTGCGGGGTGAACAGTTGAAAGAGGGACTCCATATTGGAAATTGGGATCGGATGGTCACATTTTAATTACGCTGCGAATTGAAGGAAGAATATTTAATTTTTCTTGGGTGAATTTAATTTATTAACTTCGACTTATCTTAAAGTTGGTCAACTGGTTGACCTCAGACGATAGTTTCGGTACGCCTTAATACGTTCAATGAAATATCTAAAAGGAATTGATATGACATAGTCAACTGAAAAAATACTTACATAATTGAGTTTCCTCGCTTCTATATGTTACCTTTGATGTTTAGTATGGTAAGTCCTAAGCTGTTTAATGTACTTTCATTCTGTTTAAAAATACAATTGTGATTTATTGGGTCAAATTGACTTAATAGGCTTGTCATTTAAATAGTTCTAGGTCTAATGATTTTTGGTTCTCTAGTCATGAGACACCTTGGTACGATATGGGTCTGTCTTGACACTGGTACGTTTCCACAAGAATTAATGGTATTCATCAAACGAGCTGATTTATTTTAAATTAGCCTAGTTAGTTATTTTAAACATCGACGAGGTGTCAACAACAAAAACCTGAACATTTCAGATTTTTTCACATATTTAATTAGAATTTTGTGTTGGCCGACTGAAGGTTAAAATATAAATTGTCAATAAGGCAACACTGAAAAATAACTTCGGAGCTACCTTTAACTGTAAGAGGGACGTAAGAACGAATCCTACACCTACACATGTTCAGGAATGTCCATTCTACAGAATGCAGAATATTATGAAGAATTTTAAGTGGATCATCGTTGGGCGATCGCGATAAACAGAGAGGGAGTAAGTTATTTGTGGACATATGGATCACGATGGAAAATGACTTAGAGATATGGGATACAGAGAAAGTCCAAAATTCTTAAATAAAATGTTCATAAATATTATTTACCGGAAAGTATTTGGAACTTTTATTTTAATCAAATTGTTGTAGGGATATCAATGTTGTTTTAGTAATGTTAAATGCTGAAGAAGATATCATTAACTATCGAAACATGTACTTTGAAATAATAATAAACAGCATATACTGTATACAGTATTGACAAGGCAGATTAAATATGATAAATAATAAACAGTACACCTGTTAAACATCACAGAAAGGGATGAGAGGGACGATCCTAAGTTGGGCCAAGAAAATGGTGAATTTAATGATGCATAGGATAGACAATCTTATCATTGTTTTCACAGGAAACACTCCAATAATGTTATGTCCAAACAGAAAAATTATGTATCAACCCTGCAACATTAAGTGGGATATAATTCATACCTCATAAAGCACTTAAATACTACCACAGTTCAGATTATTTGCAATTAACCTTTGATGTGGTTGCTAAATGTAGCAGCATCAGGCGAGAAGAAAGCTGATTGCATTCATAATTTTGGGTTATTCAACAACTGCCTATGGGACTGAGAGCAAACGCTCTGGAGAGGGGAACACAATATACGAGGTTCAAAGTAGTGGATCTCTTCAAAACTCGTATCACATATATATTATTATCTCTGCTACAAATAGAGGGTTTACCAGCGATCACATAACAAATAGGTTAGGACATGGTCAACTCATTAAAATTCATACTGGATACCTCAAACAAAGTATCACACTTCCAATACTTCGAGTGATAATGTATAGTTTGTGTGCTGATAAATAGGAAGTCAATATGAATATCCACTGGAGACAGGCACGTTCAATGACAGACATGGTAAGAGGATATTTGATTTTGCATACAAAACTTACTTACATCGACAATTTTTAGTTTGCTTTTCCACATTATGTTGTGCACTTACTCATTTAGATGATTTCTACTTGCATCACTTTCTTCATCCTGGATTTCTTCTTTTATACCCTACCAACAAGAATAAATGATTAACATCTTTGCTATCGTATTACACTTCTACACAAGAAGTAATTGACCTTACAGCACTGCCCAACTGAAAGAAGGAATGCATCAGCTGCACAACTGAGACTGCTTATTCACCATCATATTATATCATACTGCATTAAACAGACAAGAAGTTAACAGAACTCACAAGTCTTCCCTTATTTCGAAATTTATCACAGTCATCATTCCTTCCTTTATAGTCCAAATTAATCAAAGTGTGATGGAATATGTGGAGAACAATACTTCATTGGCAGTAATAGGCTTAAGGAACAATTGTTTGAACATTAATAGCAGAAAGAGAATAAGTAGATTTTGCCTTCCATTACAGTCACACTCCGGCTCATATTGCTAGCAAGCCGCTCAGTGGCTTTTTTGAGAATAAACGAATATTCACTCATACATGCCAGATAAAAGTTTTCTACATAACGTTTTTCACAAAACATTAAATAGAAAAAAAAAGGGTCTTCAAGGGAGTGTAATAAAGGCAACGTAAGTAAAATGTTGCCATTACATATTGATGTAAACTGAAAGCACTAGGCCTACTTTATTCACATTATCTATCAAAAGCAGTTATTGAAGTGATTGGAGTAGCGACAAACAGGACTAATTTCCTAAAAATCACCACCTTCCCGTTTGTCCGGGCTCACAACAATGGCGAAATGGTGATATGCAATCATGTCCGGCCACCCGGAACTGTCCTACATGATATGCCGCATTAAAAACTTTCCTTTGAAGTTCATCAACAACGAAATAAATCGTTTGGTGGCGGGAGTCCCTCTTTCTCCCTGCGGCATCGCCAGTAGAGAGTTACCACCTCAAAACAGCCTGGGGCAGATCTAACTGCAGTTACATTTACTGTCATGACTCAGTTCATTGCAGCGGAGACCTATCGAGTCTATTTCAAAAGCTTTCATGAATGTAGTAACTTACGGCAAGGAATGGATTTTCAAACATGAATAGTTTTAACCCACTTTCAGAGATTTAGATATCCAAGCATGGAACATGAACATTAAATCCCAGATTTATACTTCCTGTCTCAAAACACACTAAGTTGAGCTCATTTTAAATACAACCAAAAGGTATAGCTCCAGGTCTAGTGTTCAGGCTACTTCCTATCTCTGAACACAAGCGGATTTGAACCCCACCATCGGTCTTTGAAATGATTTTTTATGACTTCTCTTTTTTGTTCCATGAACATTCTAGGAAGGTACTACTTAATGGGCCATGGACTCCTCCTTCCAACTCCTTACAATATGTCATTTTGATGAAACTCACATAGAAGTAACATTTTACTTGTTAAATACCGGATTTAATCCTAAACAATAAATGAACGTACTGGGCAACATCACACGAGATGGACTACTGACGGCAAAGAACAGAAACATCAAAGACATTAACAAATATTAACAATATTAGCGCATGCTGCAAGTGCCAATTGCACACATTAATCTCGTTCACATAAAATCCTTTCTAGATCTGGCTGTTGCCACAGAGGAACTCTTTCACCTCCTCCCCGACCCTGTAGGAACAGAAATGATAAAGGGTATACAACTTAAACAACTTCAAGAAATACTGTAAGAAAGACTTTCCCGAGTTACTTACAAATAAATGTGAAGCTGATACAAATCAACAGCGGGTACGAAAGCCATCGAAGGACATCTTTGCGCCCTTATCTAGTCTCTTCCATATGTCTGACGCACAACTCATGGCTTGAAGTGGATATACACTCCCGCTGATGTTATATTTATATGTCCTCTGCACTTGGCAGTAGATATCTCAACTTAAAATACAACGTCCGTATAAATACAGACATCAAGGCGTATGTGACTAGCCATGAGGAGGAGAATTGAAAGCCACAGCATTGTGGCGCAAGGGGTATTGCATGCCCATCATCAATATGGATTTATGAATTTACAATTATTTTCTCCATGTGGGTCTAGAAAATCCTCTTATTTTAATATAACAGCTGGTATTTTCTAACTTTTGTGATTATAGCGAAGTGCATATTCTTACAATGTTGAGGATACGGATTGAGGTGGCCACTGCCATAAGTTATAACCAGTCTTGCAATTGCCTGGAGTTAAAGTGACAAGCCAAGGAAGACCACACGATATGATTGCAGAGGTAGTCAATATCATCTCCCCCTAATTCCAAAATGATGGGATCTCGTACAAGTCCTTTAACCAGAATATAGTAATATGATCGATCCTGCATCATTTGGTAAATCTGGACCATTAAAATCCTCTAACACCTTTATACAAAAATCCCATGTCCACGGCAGGCAACTGATACTGTTCTAAGGATATGCTGACTTCACATAATGTACCTTTCAACTATTAAGATCTATCCTCCATTAGCATATTAGACAAAGCAACAACTATGGGTTTGAGCCTAGCATTGTTTTTTCTTTAATACACAGCTTGTACTGGGATATTCTTATGCTGGAGCGGGGCAAGCGGCCAGCTACCTGGCGCGCACGCCTTCCGCCAGTCAACTGAACTCGATTCGCAGATTGCGCGCAGGCGGAAATCGTAAAATAGTACATTAACGTAATTAATGGTAAATTCACCAGAAAATCATGATTAAAGAACTTACCTTTTCACAGAAGATGCTGAAAATGTTCTCCTTCAGCTGACAGATAAGCGTTGTACCGTGTAAAAAACTTAGCGTTTACACATTGTAATTTCCTTCTGTTGTGAGGGCTATCTGTCACCGTATATTGTTCTCCAGCTCCACTTGAGTGCGGGTAATTGATCTGTACAGTTTGTATTTTACATTACCCCACAATTATACATCAAATGGGCTTAGGTCCGTGCTTCCATTAATTACAGTAAACACGCAGGGGGTACAAGCGTAGCTACATAATGTAACGACGTAACTTCCAAAGTTACTCTCTGTCAGCTGAAGGAGAATATTGTCAGCATTTTCTGTGAAGAGGTAAGTTCCAACCTTTAACTGGTTACGTGAGGTCCATATTCCCTATAAATAAATTTAAAAAAACATATGTTCTTCTTTAATTAAATCTTGCAGGAAAATGTTGTATATGATACCTTCTTATCAGTGGGCTGACACTTTACAGCCTCGTTGATGAAAGCTTAGTGACAAATGACTTTGATGAATCTGGTTAGCTCGCCTCTACGCAATCTGCGACCAGAGTTCGGCTGACCGGCGGAAGGTGTGCGCGCATGGTGGCTGGCCGTGGCCCGCTCCAGCAAAAGAATCTCACTGTACTTCATGTGTAAAGTATGACCATGGAGCTGACAGATTCGATTTGTCAATAGTATGGTTAGAATACACAATTCTGGAATTGGTGAGAAGAAGGTCATGTCTTGTATGAGATGCAACAGGTGGTAAACTCAAGAGGGTACTTACCTCTTTCAAATATCCACCACTCACTGAAGATGGTGTTTCTGTGTTGAGGCATGGGTCAATCTCTGGTATAGAAAACTCTTCAATCTTAATATCCTCAGCGAGATCAGTGGCAGCCTGCAGAGAAAAGCCTTTTCTCACAAATACGTTCCTTTGTATAGTTGGAATAATACCTTACACATGCTATATGCGACCTAGCTAGGAGATCACAAGATACGTCTGGCTGCCGGAATGCTAACGCTTAGTTCAGTACTTGATATTTAAATCCAGCTGACACCAGAGATTTGATCTACCCAACTCCTTCATTAGTGGACTATATTTCAAATTTCTATATTATATTGTTCAATATAAGTAAATGTAATGTGACTAAAAACCATTTACACACTAATAACAATAATAAACAAAAACAATCATAATAATATCTTACGCGTAAATTGTAAACTTGCACTGCAGAAATCAAAGAAAGTGACCATTTATCATGTTTCCATTACCTAGAATTCCTTCCAAACACAACGCGAAATACAGCACTAAACCTAGATCAGAAATTCTGAACTGGAAGTTCAGTTTTAGGAGGTCATATCCCAGACTTAGGTGTATTATTTGGTAAATTCATCAGTGTGAGGCACTTAAAATTGTTTTTCGAAATATTTGGAAAAATACAAATTGGATTTTAGCAAGTTGCAATAAAAGTTGTTAACCTCGAAGAGGGACATCCAACAACATAAAGCTCGACCCTCCTGCACCAACCCCGGGGGAATCCCTATTTTCTATTGCAGATTTGGATTCTCAGTGAAAAAATATGTAACTTTTGTATGAAACATTTTTTCGTTTCATTATAGATGGCACTGTAATCGGCAAAAATAACAAGTAGTTCCGTGAAGAACTATACAGCCTATTTTCATATATCTTACTAATGTTAACTGCCTCTATCAACATTCAAAATATCAGTTTGAAGATTGTGATTGATTCGTAGATATTGACAACCGTCTAAATATTTCAGATGGTTACCAGGTTCGATTTTGATTTATGTACTATTACATGAAGATTATTGTGTACGTGTGGTATTCAAACTTCAATCGCATGATTAGAACACAAGAAGTAAAAACGAGATTTTAAAATTACGCACAGCTGCCATCTTGTGGTTATGAAAACAATTGAAATAAATTAAATGCCAGTGGATTAACATTTGTATAAGCAATTAACGTGCAAAGTTTCACTGCACTCGGATGGTTAAATCGCCAGAAATGTCCATTTAAATATTTATAATTCGCGTCGCCGCCATGTTGGATTTGTGCTCACCAGGTTACTGAAAGCCCTATAGGTGAACTTATGTTCATTGCTTCTATAAACATAAAAGCTTTCAGCTTGATTGCTGTAAAAGATTCGTAGATATTGAGAACCGTCTAAATATTTCCGATGCTCGCCATGTTGGATTGTTATATGTATAGGCCATAGAGTTATGTACCATTCAAGGAAATATATTGCGTAGGTTCATCACTCAAACTTTCACTTCGATCGCATGATTACGACTCAAGTAATAAAAACTTAATTTTAAAATTTCGCACAGCCGCCATCTTGAGGTTATGTAAACAATTGAACTAAATTAGATTCCAGTGCATTAAAATATGTATAATTATTTACTGTACCACATTTCACTGCGCTCAGAGAGTTAAATAACAAGAAAAGTCTATTTAAATGTTTCAAATTCGCTTGGCCGCCATGTTCGTTTTTTACTTTACAGGTTTATGAAAGTTACATAGATAAACTTTTACCAGTGCCCTTTATTAACGTACAACATTTCAGGGTAATAACTGTAACAGTTTCGGAGATATGGAATGCCAGTGAAATATTTCGCACTGCCGACATTTTGAGGTTATGTAAACAATTGAACTAAATTAGACGCCAGTGCATTACAATGTGTATAAACATTAGCCGTACTAAGTTTCATTACGTTTGGATGGTTAACATCACGAGAAAAGTCTATTTAAACGTCTCAACTTCGCTTGGCCGCCATGTTGGTTTTGTAGTTACCAGGTTTTTGAAAGTCTCATAGGCAAACTTCTAGTAGTGCCCTTTATCACCGTACGCAATTTCAGAGTGATATCGGTAATAGTTTCGGAGATACTGAAGGCTGGTGAGAAATTTCGCACAGCCGCCATGTTGGATTGGTGAGACACAATAAAATTTGAAGGGCACGGTCGAGGTCGCCCAGAATGGTGCTTTGATCTTACCGAGTTTCATTGAAATCGCTCCAGCCGTTTTGAAGTTATTAGGGGGGACACACACACCATCACACACATACAGACACAAGGACAAAAGGTGATCTCATAAACCTTTTTTTTTTTTTTTTCAAAAATGAAAATAGGCTCAAAATTAGTTGAAAATTGTTGAAAAATGGTAATATCTCAAAAATATGCACATCAGATTAGGAAAATCAAAGTAAATGTTTTGATATTTTAGAAAATGCTATCAGGTGACACCGTCAACCCTCCCACAATGCATTCCTAGACTAATTTTAGCGTTACCCAGGAACAAGGACTTGGACGTAATATTACTTTGTTCTGTTTGGGGTGCTGGATTTTGGGGATTCCCCTTGCCTCACACTATCACGGGGTGATCGATTACTGTGAGTCCCATCGCTTCTCATTATCTTGGGGTGCTTGATTGATGTGAGTCCCCCTTGCCTCTCACTATCTTGGGGTGCTTGGTTACAAGGAGATTGTCGATTACAACGCCATCTACCATGAAACGAGAAAAATGTATCGTACAAAATTTACATATTTTTTCACGGAGAATCCAATTCTGCAATAAAAAATAGGGGTTCCCCCTCCCCTTCCGCCCCCGGGGGTGGTGCAGGGGGTTCGAGCGTTTTGTTAATGGATGTCCCTCTGTGAGGTGAACAACTTTTATTGCAACTTATTCTAATCTGATTTGTATTTTTCCAAATATTTCGAAAAACAGTTTTAAGTGCCTCACTCTGTATATATACATTCCTGATATTAGGAGAAAGCCTTAAATATGGCTCAATGAAAATGGAAATGAGAGAAATAGGTTCACGGTCAATAAGGGTGTACAAAATCAGCGCTTTGAGAAAAGGGAAACACGATCACTGCCTTGACACAGCGCAACTGCTGGAGAATGCACCGAAATTAATATATTGAGAGCAAAGTTTGTAGGTGAGGAAAATATTATGTGAAGTAAGTTTCACCCCTTTAAAAAATCTACTAAATGGGGAATGGAGAGCTTGAAAGTCAAGAAGCGAGATAAAAGTAGGGCCTCCTTATTAGTTCAGATTAGTTCAAGACACATTTTTAAGCACTGAAGGGATGCATTATCCGTCCATAAGTGAAACTTTCTGCCATCTAGGTCAGCTCTAAATTTTCTGATAGCACAAAAAAACAAGCAATGTCCCCATTCCTGCTTTATAATTCATTTCGACAAGAGATGTTTTCCTGCTAGCATACTCTGCTAAATCTCTAACACTCCTTCATCTGGAACAGAATCACTCCAATCCCCGTCCATAAGAAGGCAGATATCTCACACAGGGTTTGGATATGGTAGTCTTGGTGCCAGGCAGTTTTCAAGCTTGATGCTATCAAAGGATTCTTGCTCGTGTGCAATCTGCTACGGTTCTGGTGAGGGTGAACTGAAAGCGGGAATACTAAACACGAAATTATCCAATGTACTAAGATGATTCCATAAAATTAACGTTTTTCTTTCACACAGCATTAAAGATATTGTCATCTTACAATTCCTTCCTGTCTCTCGGAATCCCTGTTTCAGGCTAGAATAATCTTGCTATCATCTAAGGAAACTTCTTAATGAAGGTCGCCGGCATGTTAATATGATTCATATAATCATTAATTAGAGTTTCATAGCTCAACGTTTATGATACGGCCTACGTTTGCAAAGTATGTAAACCAGCTTTTGTGCACCGGTCTTAAAGAGAAACGATGTCATGTTGCGACAGATTTAGGGAGAGAACAAACATTATTAGGCTGAACATTAACTTGTTGACCAATTGAAGAGAAATTATTTCTCTGGATTACGAAGGCAACACATAAGAATGGCCTCTAATTTTCTACAAAAAGATTGAAGGAAATAAGAAAAAATCAATGAATGCTTTAATCCATGAAGAATGAGGAACTTACAGCAGGAAGAAGATAAGCATTGAAATGCATATAGCAAAGGCAAAGAGGAGAGAGCCTGCCTAAGAGCCACTAGCCACAAGCCCATGAAGGTGAGAACCCTTAGAAGAAACATCCTCAACGTAAATCTTCTGATTTTGCTACACTTAAAAATTTACAAGAACCACTTATAAACATGGTGAACTTGTACTTGTTAGAAACATACATCATACAAAGATCAGCTGATGTGAAAAGGCTTGCGGACCCTTTATATCATCTCCAACATGGTGGGAGAGAAGGGTGGGCACGGTAAAGCGCTGCTTAAGGAAGACCCTAGGACGCAGACTGGTCGACCATGAAACTTTGAACACCATCCTTACCAGTGTAGAAGCCGCAATAAATTCACGCCCCTTGTTACAGGATGAGGGTTCAGTTACCATGACACCTGCCCATTTCCTGCACCTAGAACGACGCGGAACTACCTACAGGTCCAGAACCACCCTCACCTATGAGTCTAAAAAGGGAATTTCGGCTCCAACAACAAACTACACGGGATTTGTTGGCGAGATGGACAAAGGAGTACCTGTTGCAGCTATGGAATTATCACCATGTCCGGCAAGTTACTGGAAAAGGAGTTGAACTACGGGTAGGAGACTTGGTACTCCTACAAGATGATGAACATAAACGTATCATGTGGGCCAGGGCAGTCATCGAACAGCTATGACCGGGTCGTGATGGCAAAATCAGGACAGTGATCCTTCGAAGACCCAACGGGCACCAAATCACACGCCCCATACTGCTGGTCATCCCCCTGGAGGATCCCCCACTATGGTGGGGAGAATGTGGAGAACTATAGTATTCCCTGACGGCACTATATGTATGTTCCGTGGTGGCCGTGATTGTAAGTGCAATGTCTTGTACCTTCGTGTTCCTTGCAATAAAGGGTAAGATGGCGTACCGTGAAGTGATTGTGTAGTTTATTAGTCTACAGACATAATCTACTCATATTCCCCAAATATAACCACTATAACCCCACATCTGAAACGTACAGGGTAAAGTGTCTGTGGCAGTGCACTTGGTACAAGAGGATTTGAAAACTCGGCAATCCTCCTCTCTTCCAGCTTTCAGGTGCACATTTGAGTCTGCCACATTTGCCCTCCGTAGAAATCACTGAAGTGTACTTGAGAACTAATCACCACAGATGTTTTCCTTCGCTTCTAATCAATATTCATGCAACGCTTCAGCAAGATGAAGAGATTCATATTTCTTATGTTCTCTTGATAGTGTTACAAAGGGTGCACCATTGAAGATGGGCTACAAACCGCCTTTTTAGTTACCACAGGTGGAAGGTAGGGGGTATCATGAAAAGAAGAAAGGGGTCTGATTCCTGTTAAAAAAAAAAAGGAAATGGAAACAGTCAATTAACTTAGAAAATGGATGATTTACCGAAAACCATTCAGGATCGGATTTTAGCGAGAGTTGACTAAAGGGGGATAGAAAGAAAAGAAAATATGGTCAAGAGAAGCCCGCCACTTTCTACTGGTGTCGATGTGGCGAGTAATTATTTTCATTCTATAAATTTACAAATTATTCTAGAGAGCATGGCACTCCTTCAACGAATCCTTTACATCAAGAGTTGATAAAATTGAGCTACCACGGGCAAAGACAGTTAGTGGTGTAATTGCTCAGCACAAATACCTAAAATGTAAGGTTTTCTGTTGGAGGTCTTGTTCTCAAGAAGAAGCAGTGGTAATGATAATGATTACTCATTTGAAATGTGATTGCTGGTGGCCAAGTTAGGATCTCAGCATTGCTTTTAAGTCCGTGCTGAGCGGTCCTTCCTCGTCCCATTAGCTTATAAGCAACAGAATACACAACCAGCAGCACAGGTTTGTTTATATGATTAAGCTTTAATGTGGCACTTGGTTTTGACTTCGCCTTCAATATGCCCCAGGGAGCCAGCAGAATCAATACAATAACATTACCTACTGTTTGGTTTTCTTATTCAGTGAGGGCCTTCTCTATGGAACGGAATCTCGCCGGGGCCGTGGGACGGTCGGAGTGTGTTGAATCAGCGCCAGATGACTTGCATTTTTCGATTACACAAGAGCAGATCGAGAAGCACCGGATGCTCTCATGCCATTCATTACATATGGAGCTGGCAAGATACCTTAGTTGAGATAATTAGGACTTGTGGTGAAGTACTGTACCCTATCGCATACCCCGTGAACATGGTTAGGTATAAAACAAAACATAGAATTTCCCTAGTGGCAACTTATCTTCTCAAGAAGAAGTCTTCCAGTAAATGCTTTTATGTTCGACCCTGACTATTATTTTCAGAAATCTGTATCATAATGATGGTCATTATAACACTGTGTATGGCGTGAATATTGATTCCAATTCGGCGCACTGTCAAGTGTACTGGGCGCTACTTTGTTTTGACAATACAGTAGTACCGTAAACGCAGGGTAGGCAATACTGTATTTGACGATAATTCACGCGCGTAATGGCGGACACATCTGGTTCTTTACTTTATAAGTCGTGATCTAAATCAGGGTTATGGAGTGCGGAGGAGTAAACATTTATTACTACACCATTCCCTGATTTCCTCTTCGTCATTAGAGACGGTATAATGGAGAATTACCGTACGGTACTTAAAAAAATCATCCCACAAGTGATGTCTCATTCAGCGTTGGTGATTGCAATGTTATACGATATGCGAATTAAAATAAAACTTACAATGTTAGGAAATTCATCAGTATGAGAGAACCATTCTTGCTCACTCTTGATGGATGGTTGTTCGTCCATTATGTGCAGCAACCTAGAACACGCAAAGTGCGCCTAAGAGTTAATGAAATACCGTAGTTAGCCTACACCAGTACACCAAGTCAATCTGATATTTTATAAATTAATAGACAATATCATAGGCTATCTCCAAATATATGTCAATATTGGTGATCCTAATATAACCCTAGAAGATGCACAGTGATAAGGAGAGGTTGTGTTTGTCAACAGTAAAACATTTTTCACCAAGACGCTCAACTTGCAAAGATATAACTTACAAACCCCGTAAAATTTTAATATATATCAGATTAAACAAATAAAATTAGTAATTAGTGATACCTGCTGGTGGAGCTGTGAAATGTTCCTATTTACACACAAATCTGATCTTAGAACAGGAGTAAATATAATAATCAGACGCTTAAACACAATACAAACCTACACGTTCAATTAGGCGTTCAGAAGCTCCAAAATGCAACTTCCGCCCTGCATTACAAGACGCCCATCTCAAACTAAAACATTAAATGCCAATGAGACATTTTTCCTTCCATTCCCCTTTTACACCAAGGCGTAATAAGGAGACGCCCTTATAACGGCCAGGGAGTGAACTCAGCTTGATGTATTTCTGTCGGGAGCGTTCATCCGTTTGGGCATTGGGTAACGACTTGCAGACCTCAAGTGCCTGCCTTTACAGCACTCACAGCCTCTAATACAGACAGCATGATAACCATTTGATACTGCATGAGAATCGAACAGGGTTTTGACGCTTGCAGTTGGATAATATATGTTCTACATACCTTGTTTCATAGTCTGGAAGACAGTATCAATTGAAATTACTAACCAGGACCACTAATGCACACGGAGGGCCGCGCTACCGCACAATTATGGGTCTATAATAAATCAACCCTTCCATCGCATAGACTATTTAACTATCTTGACATACGTCACATCAGTTGAAACCCCGGGACTTCCGTTAGCTTTGCCTTGAAATAAGTAAGCGGGATCAAAATATCAAAGAGATGGTAAACGAACTGTAATAGTAAACATATAATATTATTTAATATATTGCAGCTCAAGTGAACATGTTGTAAAATTACAAACAATTATATTGTTAAATTAATTTACGGTTGCTCCCTATCAATGGTTGAGCACGATCCATGTGATTGTGTTTGGTGACAATTTCATTGTTTATTTAGTTGTTGTTCACTGCTCATTTGACCTGAAGTGTAGGACGCTCCAAGTGAGGGTGTCTACTGACATGTTCATTGTCTGTTTAGTAGGGGCCTTGTGAATTGTTTATTTATTTGGGGTTCATTTTTCAATTGGCCTGTGGGGTGGGCGGTCCATGGAACTCTGTTCGTAATAAATGCTGTTGTTTATGAAAATGAATTAAGAGTTCGTGCGCTAATAGTAGAACTTTGATCTGAATCACAGTGAGGGGCTATGACCGTGTTGTCTATAATTTTCTTTATCATTGCAACTAGAAATATTGAGCGAACATTGTTACCGACATGATGCTTTGTTTCCCAGAATTCAAAATTTCATCTTCTGTCGTACAATCCTGCTTTTCAAACAACATCCTTGAATGCCTCTGGCCACTGGAAGTGAATATACAGGGCTTTGTTTATGTGAAGAATGTCACGCGGAATTTTTCCCAATCGGATCTTACATGTGCATAGATTGGCTGTGCCGCTGCTGTAATTCCCTTTGTTATCTCAATGCCCATTCGTCCTGTCAAATGCATCGCCTACCACACGGTCATCCCAAGTCACGGCTATTGCGTGACGGTCTTGACATTTAAATAAAGCCCTGTAAATGACAACAGTTTTCTGGAATAAGGTCGTGAGAGGAAAGTTGAACTATCGCAGTGGAAGTAAGAAGAAATAGCAAGATTTTCATACTCCTGAACTCCACATCATAGGTAGAGTGAAAGCAAGTTCAATTCCAAGTATCGGTTATAACGAAAATTACCCCAGTTGAGGATTCAATAGTTTGATATCTCAAACAAGAAAGTTTATTTCCATTGTCTTGATTGTCCAATATAATTAGTTAGATACCGTTGTTCTAAGGAGCGGTCATCTGCCCCTCTTCGGTCAATATAATCCTATGCGTACTTTAATATGTTAAAACTAATTATTTCAGGCTGATGTGTCCGGACGCTTCGGATCCTACTGTAAATAATATTTACTTAGTAGATAGTACCGCATGTGAACGAAAGTTTCTTGAGTGGCCTTTTTTCATCCACAGAGTGGAGAACGCCCTTACTAGTAATACATCGCTGAACTTGCTAACTTGAGGAGCGACATACCAATCCATAGTGGCCTCAAAGAAGATCGTAGCCAGGGGACACATTTATGTAACATATGCGATGCAATTCTTAAAACGAAAACCTGTTTGAAAACACACATGTTCATCCATAGTGGCATTAGACCTTAAACTCGTAACTCATGTGAAAATGGAGACAAACCTATTTAATGAGACACCACATAACTCACAGTGATCAGAGGCCATACTCGTGTACTACATGTCGAGCAATAGGTACATTGGGAGGAACCTTGAAAGATCACATTATGAATCATAGTGGCAATAAACCTCACACATGCACTATGTGTTAGCAACTGTTCTGAAATTTCTATGATTTCAAGAAGCATATGGTGGTTCGTAGTCGAACAGGCCTTACTCACTTAGTTCATGCGAATCATCATTTACTACCAAGAGTAATTTGAAAACGCATACGTATATTCATACCTCGTTGATGCGTTACTTGTGTAATTTGTGTAAGAAGGAATTCAGCATTTCAAGAGTTAAACATGTCATTAGATACGCATGGTTAACAAGATTTAAACTCGTGTGGATGTGAAGAAATGTTTACTACAAAGTGAGAATTGAACAAAGATTTGCTAAGTCATATTGGGGATGTTAAACCCTAGCTTCATTCACCTTTCTTGATATATTCATTCGTATTGGAATGATGCTACATTCATGTATTGCGTGTGGAGCAGAATTTCTTCCAAAGATTGGTCGGAGGAGAGACGTGTATATTCAGTGTTCCAATCAAATCATTCATATCAGTATACACTCTTAAGGGTAGGCCAAAAACTGTGTTGATCTAAAGTAAACAAAAGTCATATTCCTATCAAACAGCGTGAATGGCCCATACTGGCCACAAGCCTTACACATGTTTTTCATGATGTTAAGGACTTTTCAAAGAGTCAATCAAGGGTATATTTCATAATGCACATTATTTAACATTTAATTGTTATAAATGGTTTCCCTGCTTGTCAATTTCCAAGTGCCATTGTGTAAGAAACGTTTGCAATTCCTTATAAGACGTCCTCGGTTCATCTGACGCACGTCTTGGCTGATGGCGTCAGATATCTCTGCAAGAGATGAAAAACTATTCCCATGCTGAGTTTTTCTCAAATTTGAAATAAAACAAAGTTTGGTTGACTCATGTCAGGATTGTAGGGTTAATGAGATAACACATCCAACCATATTTAAACCGCTTTCCATTTATGACATTGTGCATATGCGTGCGTGCGTTGGAATTAATAGTGAGTGGTCCAGCATTGAGCAATTCACGTCAGTTTTGTGCATGTTCCTGTTCACTTTTTGAGGAGAGGGACGTCTTGCGATAAGCCCTTGTGGGCGTAAGCCCTTTACAAGGGAATGAGGATTGGGTCTAGTACCACTGAGCCCTTGATGGTGTAGGCCCATTCCAAGGTACATAGGAGAGGGATGTCTTGCCATAAGCCCTTGATGGTGTAGAATTCTTACTGGTAAAAAAGAAGTAGAGACCACTTGCCATAGGGTGTACACTCCTTACAAGGGAAAAAGGAGCCAGCCGCTCGAAAGGCACTAGCCATAAGCCCGTGAGGATAGTGTAGCCATAATCCCTTAAGGTTGTAGGCTCCTTACAGGGGTTAAGGAGAGTTCACGACCATTAAGCCTGTGAGGGTGTTACCAAAATGCACTGGCTATAAGCCTATAAGGGGTTAGGCCAAAAGAAAACAACATGAAACTTCTCATAACTCTAAGATTTTGCATACATGTATGTTAGAACACAAGAAAAACAAGAAGTTTCGTGATGAACAAAAGAGCCTACTTTTCTCGAAATGTAAGATGCATTCCAATGATTAATCTATATCAACCTAATTAGAATAATGACGAAATTAAGTTGGTAATATCGAAATTTCTAAATAGTTCGAAATATAACTGGCATAATTTAGCCTAATAGAGCACTACAGTTGGCTGCCCTGGTGACTGAATATATTCTTAGTTCCATCTCTTAAGGTACAGAATACAAAATTTTGTTTGAAGTCCAATTGATAGCATGGATGTTGCATGTAGTGAGACATTGGACCTATCAGCGCACGTAAAATCATGTTGGCAGCAATGTCATGCATATGTTGGTCAGAAATAATCTGAACTATTACGATCTATTGTTGGGCCAATTTTGGATGAAATCAATTTATTTGTATAGAAGTTACATGTATTTTAAAATTGGACCAATCAACAAGCTTAGAATCATGCTGGAAGCACTGACGTATATTAGTTAGGCTACTCCAAATTAATCAGCAATGTAAGGTACTATACGTATGCAAAGTTTAGAGCTGTTGGCTTCAATACTGTCTCATATACTGGTATTGATATTCGGGTAAAAAATAGAGACAACATTTATTAACAGTTGGCAGCCCTGGTTGCTCTTAAAAATACGCATAGTCATATCTGTTATAGTACACATAGCACATACGAAATTTGGTTCAAATCCAATTGATAGTATAGAAGTTACATGTATTTACAATTAATCCCATAAGCAGGCTTAGAATTATGTTGGTAGTACTAAATCCAGTAGTTACTCCAAATTAATCTAGAATGTCAGGTACTATACGTGTGCATAGATTAAAGCTGTCAGCTTGCATACCTTTTGATATATTGGTATTTGGATAAAAATAATAGAGAGTGCATTTATTAACAGTTAGCAGCCCTGGTGGTTCTTAAGATTACGCTCAGTCATATCTGTCTATCTACACATAGTACATACGAAATTTGGTTCAAATCCAATTGATAATGTAGAAGTTATATACATTTTTAAATTTGACCTTTCAGCATGCATAGAATGATTTTGGCAACACTGTCATGTATGGCCTCCCGGAAATTAAACTGATATATTATTATCTATATGTGTGCCAATTTTGGTATAGTTCCCATACATGGCTTCCAAGATATACAACATGGAGCTGAAATTTCAATTGAGATTTTTCAGCAGTTGGTAGCACTGATATCATTTTCAAATACGGCATTGAGATATTCAGATAGATATCTTTACTCATACCAAATTTGGGTTCGATCGCTACAGCCGTTTAGGAGTTGATAGGGGGACACACAGGCAGACACACATTTTCCCGGATCGATCTCAGAAGTCTACTTTTTCCTCATTTTTACAAAATGCGAAATGTATGCTAAAAATTGGTTATTGTATTACATCTGCCAATTCATTTGAACCATCCCTAGACAGGGAGAAATTTTACGGATTTAAACATTTGCCTTACCGAGATCGCCTGCCCATTGCACTACTTGAACCATTCATAGAGCAGTCTATCTATATAACTATAGTAAAGCCATCATTACCTCCGACTTGACGTTTCAGTACTAGGCTAGAATTTCGTTCGCTAAATCACGACATAGCGAACGAAACTCGATTGTCGTGATATATCGATTTGAATGACTGCCTGCGATTGGCTAGTTAAAGTGATTTTCCTTCTGACCGCTAGATAACTCTAGGGTAACACTGAAACGTCAAGTCGGAAGTAATGATGGCTTTACTATAGAGGGCCAAAAACAAACCAGGAAATGTGCTTGTTGCTGTGTAATTGGTAGGTCTCTCTGGGATACTCGAAGTCTCACACGCACATGTATGTGCGTTATGTGTCACCCTGTGTTGGCATCACCCGCGTGTACTGGGACTAAATAACATCACATATGGTTTCTTTAGATCTAATCAATATTTATGCTTGGTTTCATAGATTAGGAGATTCCGTTTTGCAATGTGTACATTCTATTGTTACAGAGCGTTAATAATTCAAGGAGGATTCTGTTTCGGGGAAGTGTTCGGTTCATGTATTTATTTGCTAGTCAATTGCTTCTCATACAGGACAAGGTAACATAGGGTAAAATTAACTAATTACGAAGAAAGTGAACCAGAATTGAAATAAAATGAATTTAATAACAGATCAATAAACCAAGAAAAACGAAATAAAACAATCCCCCTTAAAATTGACACATTCAATCAAACATCCACAAATCAACAAAAATCTCTCCCTAGAGATTGAAAAATAAATATCACGACATGAGTGTCCTCAAATTGCTTCCAAAACTATGTGTGTGAGTATGTGACAGTGTTGCATGCTGAATGGAATAAGTACTTAAATACGTGATTCACTACCATATGGCATATCCGACAAGTGGCGAATCCGTATGTATGCGAATATAGACTTGGCGTCTGGGAAACTGTACAGAAATGGTTCTACACAATTAAACAAAGCCGACACTCACTAACCTTCTAATATACAACAAAGATCTCCGCACTGAAATCTTGACTGCGTCCCAAATGCACGCAAATAAGTGCCTCAAATAAGGTCTCACAAAAAGTATAAACAACACACGTGACTACACTACAAACAAAACCTAAATGACTGAACGTCATTTTATTACATAAAACTACACAACACAAGTGTAGGCACAAAGTCAACAAATGAATTACTACAATGACACAAATACCCTCAGGCAATATCTACAACAAATGAAATTGTATTTCAACGAGACGCATGAATGTACGGTTTTAGCATGGAGAACGATCCCTTTAAATAACATGAGTTTAATCAAACAGGAATATCTATTTTAAACATCGGGTCCCAGTCAGCTGGCCCACTCCCCATTAACAGGTCTTATCTTAAATCTGCCCATGTTCTGTGGCACTCCTCGCACTTGTCATTAACCCAGCGTGTTACCAAATATCCCGGGTTTGCACTCATGCAACCCAAGACGGATGAATTCTCACGTGTACTCCACTTGAAATAACACATGTGTTACCAAAATTACAATTTTGTCTCAATAATTCATCCACTGAATTATAAGACTCGTCGGGAACCGATCAGTGCCTCCGCAGAGTACATCTGTCGTCCATAATGCTGCAGACAGGAACTTGTCACAATGCCAACCTTCCCCGCGCAATAAAATACCAAAATATGACACCATTAACAAACTGCTTGGGTATGACTCAAATTCACCTAAAATTCACACACCTGACGTAACAGATTTAAGTTAAGTCGTAAGTTGTCAAGACTTTCATTAATTCAACATTTTAACTCTTACATTAGAGAACTTATGGTTCTTCGCAAATAGTTGCAACAAGGTAAACTCAAAATAGCCTGTTAATTAAATAGCAACACAAATATCTCATTTCCCCCCAAAATCTCTACCATTATTTTAACTCTAATGCAGCTCCATTTATCACTGAACCCACAATCCATTCTCTAGAGAAATACAATATCGCACACAACTCGTACTCGCATAGTACACTGAAATTCAACTTTCTTCTTATTCTGCTTAAGACGCCGTCTCCAACCGAAGGTTGGTGATCCACGATCTGACCTTGACATTGCAGTATGAAATGCTTCCTCCGATGTACACCGGTGTCACCTTCTAATGTCCTTCAACCATGAATTTCTGCGTCTCCCAACAGATCTTTTCCTTGTATCTTTCCTTCAACTTGACAACAATTACATTCACAAATAAACCAGTAGTCACGATGCATTATTCTAAACTGAGTGTCGGAAGCAAGAAAAATCCTAACATTAAAATACACACAAAACGCACAAAAATATGTACACACAGTTCCCATAAACCAAGCTATTCCGCTATTTGAAATAAATCAAATTTTGTACTTATTCATTCTGCCACAGTGGCTTGCAGCTATACAGGATAGGAAATGAGGAGGGGAAGAGAAATGGAGTGGGAATGGCGGTGAGAGAAGGGCTGAGGGAGGAAATAAAGAGGGTAACTGATAGAATAATTTGAGCCAGAATCACAGTGAAAGGTAGAAACCAGGACAATCTGCAAGTTTATGCACCACAGGTGGGATGCACAGAAGGCGAGAAGGATGAGTTTGAAGAAGAGTTACAGAAGCAGTTAGTAGGGAGAAACCTGGTAATCATGGGGGACTTAAATATCCATGTCGGAAGTGATAGAAGAGGTTTTGAGGAAGTGATTGGTGGCAAAGGATGGGGAAACAGGAACAAGGAAGGAGAGAGACTGCTTGAACTGTGCAAGATAAATGGGCTAATGGTTGGAAACACATGGTACAAGAAGAGAGAGAGCCATAAAATTATTTGGCACAGCAGGTATTTGATTAGGAAATCAGTGGTGGACTACATTCTGTGCGGGAATGAGATAAAGAAGAGTCTGCTGGTTGCCAAGGTGAGAGGACTTACGGAAAAGAGGAGAACAGAGAACCAAGAAAGAAGAATAAGGTCATGGAAGCTGAAGGAGGAAGGAAATAAGGAGAAGTTCCAGATATTAGACAGGAACAAATTACCGAAGGATGATCCGAGAACAGGTGAAGAAGAATGGAATAGGGTCAGGGACGTGTTGGTTGAAGCAGCGGAAATCGTGTGTGGCAGAACTATTGGAAAGAAAAGATGGAAGGAGACACCATGGTGGAACCCCAGAACTCAGGAAGCAGTGAAAAAGAAAAATGAAGCATTCAGGAAATTATTCCGACAGAGGACAGACAGAACAAGAGAAGAGTACCAAGAGCGGAAGAAAGAAGCAGGAAAAGTAGTGAAGGAAGAGAAAAAGAAATGGCTGGAGAAATGGACAGAAATGATGGGGGAGGACTGTGATGGCAGTAAGAAAGTGTTGTATGGAATGATAAAGGCAAAGAGAAGAGATACAGGGGAAAATGTCAGAATGGTCACAGGTATGGAAAGGAGGTTGAAAATATGGAAGAAGTAAAGGTTATCTGGAGAGAATATTTCAAGGAACTCCTAAATCCAACTAAAACCAGCATAGTGGACATTGTGGAAGAAAAAACAGACAGCGACCAAGAAATTTCAGAGAAGGAATTGACATGGAAAGAAGTGGAGGAAGCATTAAAGAAGATGAAAGGGGGAGAGGCACCGGGAATAGACGAAGTGAGTGTGGAGATGGTGAAAGCAGCAGGGATGATAGGAACACAGTGGCTCTTTCGATTAATGAAAGTGATATGGAGGGAGAAGAAAATACCAGATGACTGGAAAAGTGGGATAATAATACCCATATTAAAAAAGGGAAGTAGGAAGGAATGCAAGAACTACAGGGGAATTACACTCATGTGCCACTGTGCCAAAATATTTGAGAAGGTACCGGAGAGAAGAATTCGGACAGAAGTTGAAATTGGGCTGAGAAAACAGTATGGATTCAGACCAGGAAGGTCAACAGTTGACCTCATCTTTGTGTAAGACAGCTACAAGAACATCATTATGAATATGAGAAAGATCTGGTGATGACCTTCTTGGATTTTGAGAAAGCATATGATAGTATTAATAGAAACAAGGTATGGGAAGCAATGCGAGCAAATGTAGTGAACAAGGAGACAGTGAAAGCAATGTACGAGGGAAGCAAAAGCTGTGTAAAGGTGGGAAGGGAGAGAACGGAATGGTTTCAACTGGAGAGTGGTCTGAAACAAGGAAGTGCCCTCTCACCCGTGTTGTTTATAGTGGTGATGGATGAAATCATACGAAAAGTGGTTAATAGCATTGAGGAAAGGAAAATGAAGGCAATGTTGTTTGCTGATGACCTTCTGGTATGGGAAGAGGATGTGGTAGACGTACAAGAGCAATTGGATGAGTGGGAGAAGGTAGTGTTATCATATGGGATGAAGTTCTCAGCAGAAAAGAGTGAAGTGGTCATCACAACGAGGAGGAGGAACAGACTGGATATGGGCATATCACTTGGAGGACAGGAGTTGCAGAAAGTAGAATGCTTCAAGTACTTGGGAAGCATAATTGAAGAAAAGGGAGGAAATAGGATGGAAATAAATGAAAGGGGAAGGTGCGCAGATGGATTTTAAAGAGTGTTAGGGGGATGCTATGGAATAAAGATGTACCACAAAAATGTAAAGGAATCATCTACAAGACTTACTTTGTGCCAATTTTGACGTATGGTTCAGAAACATGGGTGATGATGGAAAGGGACAAGAGTAAAATACGAGCAGTGGAGATGAAGTTCCAGAGGAGAAGGGTAGGAGTAACAAGAATGGACTGAGTCAGAGAGATTGTAAGAGAGGAACCATTGCAAAATAGAATAGAGCTGTCTAGGCTACAATGGTATGGACATGTGAGGAGGATGCGAGAGGAGAGGATACCGAAGATGATGTTTGGAATGGAAATTAAGGGAAGGAGGCCAAGGGGAAGACCAATGGACAAAAGGAGTTAAGAAGAGTGTGGTGGAAAGAGGAGTGACCTGGGACACAGTGAAGGAAGAGAGATGTTGGATGGACAGGAAACGATGGAGAGGCTTATGTTCCAAGCAGACCTGACCAGCGGTCGGAAACTGCTCAAGATCATGATGATGGTGTAAGAAGGGGTTCGGAGGCCACTCGCTATTGAAAAGGCTTATGATTTTACATAGTGACCAGTTGACCACATACCGTATTCCTGTGATATTTGTTATAAGGAGTACTTCGAAATGTGTGGTTTGAAGAGGCATCTGACAATGTATAATGATCATAAGCCAAATTCATGTGAAAAATGTAAAAAGGAGTTTAAGCAATTGAAGTCTCTTAAGGAACATATCAGCTCTGATACAGGCATAAAACCATATTCATGTAGTACGTGTAAATATGTAAATAAACGAAATTTGAAAGCACACGTCTTAATCCACAGTGCTTGCAAGCCATATTTATTTAATGTATGTAACAAGGATTTCGCATATAAACCAATCTGAAGATACATTTGTTTACCCACAGTAATCAGAGCCTTATTCATGTAGTACGTGCCAAGCGAATTATTCGAAAGAGTCACTTGGCGAGACGCACATGTTAACCCATGTTGGCAATAGTCATATATACTGCATATGAGGAGGAGGTTTATGAGAAATCTAGATTAACGATGCACTTAACTACTTACAGTCAACATAAGCCATATTCACGTGATACATGTGTAGCAAAATATACAAAATACTCATGAAGAAACGTTTGTGAAATCATAGCTTGATGCACCCGTAGTATGTTGTTAGTGAGGCATATTTATCTATACTGTTGGGGAAGATGACCTCGATGCCCTTTAAACAATCGCCACCATCATTTATTCTGGGAGGTGTTTTTTTTTATGTAAAAGATGTGGAACAGAATTTGCTCGAAATTGTAGTCTGATGAGATACAGTAGATGTGTGTTAGAAGCCACCTTCAAAGCAGTATTTAGTCTTAAGAGAACTATATAACATTTTAAACTATGTTTGGCAAAGACCATCTTCCAGTCAAACGTTTGGTGTGCATACAATGCGCGAGGCAGTTTGGAAAATGAAACACTCTCCCTAGAGACCTTTCATTACTTTTCTTTCGGACCACGATTTACTAAAGCGGTGTAAAATGGAGATACATATATGCAGGTGTTAACGCAAAGAGGCCTGTAGCTACTGTAACTCTATGAGGTTACAATGTTTTTATATTACTGTTTATTTAGGTTATGATCATGGTTACTCTTTGCTGGTGAGCTATTGTAGGCCTCAGCGCAAAACTTAGGGATTCCTTGCAATGGTTCACTAGTAGAGGAGAAGAGGGCCTTGTTTTATTTAATTGAGTTCACGTCTGTAAATATTTTCCTTTTACGATTGTGTTTTTTTTTTGTTTTTTTTTGTTTATTGTTGTTGTTGTTATTCTTGGTCTGAGATAGGGTTTTGTTCTTGGAGAGTATTTGTTGAAATTAGCTAGATGGATATTAGAAAATATGAGAAAGAAGAGATATGGTAAGGAAGATTTAGTTAGGTTTGGTGTTGGTCTGATTATTGTTTGGCAAGAGATTATGAGAGAGGCTGTTTATAGCATACTGGAAAAATTCCAAAGAGAAGCTGATAAATGTTCTTAGTAAAATTTCCTTATGGTGTTAATCACCACTACCCCCCGTAAAGAGAACGTACGGTTACACTACATTCATCTGATAGACTTGACCCGGCATTCACAATGTGAGCTATATAGAAGATTCAAAACTCACAGTTGCCGACGGCCGCATTCATGTAATGCATTTGGTGCAACATTTATATCCTGTAAATAATATAACTTAGAGATTCAACCGTCGTAATAGAGAGAGATCATTCATGTATTGTGTTATAAAACACCTTTTTCCTCCCAGTATCCAGTGTCATATTTTCCTTCGGAGAAACGATCAACAGATCTATTACACTCAAGCAATTTAGACGGAGTCCACATGTTTGTGTGTTAAGGTATTTACAATATGTACACTTGAAAATATAAAAGCCAGGTACTTAAAACGCATTCTACAGATATTCAAGTTTTCGGAAAATGAAACATTCTTTCTGGAAGATATCAAATCGCTCTTCAAGCTACCAAACACGGCTGCCTTGGACGCGGTCTTGGAAGAAAGGAAAACTAAAGCACGTCAAATTCCTAGGGAATTTTTCGATACTGAAGCAATGAAAAATCACAAATGGAGAGGACCAAATTTCAAGTTACGTCACGTCTTCTCGCGTTACGCTGCACATGGTTTTCATAGTAACATATGTACAAATCCAAAATTTCACAAACTGACAGAATAGTGCATATGTCGCCTACGTGGGGAGCCATCTTGGAGACTGTGCTGAAAGATCACAACCGATCAGCACATTTGCTAAAGACTGATACAAATCAGTATTATCTTGTTCATATATTCTCTCTTTGTACACATTGTGTTTAATTAATAATAATAATATGTACAATTATTTAGCCAGGGAAGTATATTGTAACTTGCAGAATTTGTCAAGATAGATGTAATTTTTCTTATGTTTTTTTATAATTTTTTTAGTTATGGACCTGAAAATTAACTTGTTAAGTGTGACAATCTGTAATGTTTGGCAAATGGCCAGGTTAGTGTTCATAACTCTGGAATTGATAAGAGACCTTAGCTGGTTGTTGCAGCTATGCGGTATTCGCTCTTGTGTAGATGTTCACAGAAGACTGAAAGTAATCTCCTTGTACAGGCATACTCTGCCCGTTATTCGTCCCCTTCCCATTATATTGTATTACCTCGCATTCTACCTGTCTATATCTGTCTCGTTTGTGGCATGTTTCTGTTTCGTCCAGGTCTGGAGTCTTCCTGGCTTCTTCAATGATTTTAGATGAATCTTGGTACCCACCGTGCATAAATCAACAAGCCGTATTTAAGCGCAAACGAGTTTGATCTCTATAATACTATCGTAATGACGGCCATGGTTTATTGAAAATGTGGTGCAATGTACATCCTATTCCAATAACATGCCTCCCTCAATATTGCCCCCTTATCTAGTCTGGCTGACCGTTATGTTATTAACCGTGTTCAAAGGATGTTTTCTGATAATGTTAAGAGAGAGGAGTTCTCTATGACTATGTGTTAGTTTACATTATTAGGTTGGCTCATTTTAGTTAGGTGTTTCTTGATTGCTTCCTTTATGTCGAGTGTTCTCCCTTTCAATTCACGATACTTGATTTTTAACTATTCTCTATGGCAGGTGAATCTGCATCCCATATCGTACATGTTTGCATACGGCCGTATGTTTCCTGTATTGTATCGCATTTCTGTTCTCCCTGTGTTTCGTGTCCATTCTTCTGTCTGTCCAATGTTATTTGCTTGACACCCTGTGTTTTGGCCCTGATTTAGAGTACGGGTCATGTCTGTAAAAATTACTGTTGTGCAGGTACTTGCTGGTTGTATTACGTTGTTCTGAAGGCTATTTGGATGACTAGTTTCTTAAATAAATTGGACAGACATGCAGAAGAATTGACACACGATTCAGGGAACACAGAAGTGTGATAAAATGCACGATACATTCGGCCGTATGTGAGCATATATATGATTTGGGACACCGATTCACTAGCATAGAAACAGACTTAGAGATCATACATCAAAAAATTGAACGGGAGAACCCTCTAGACATAAATGAATAAATCGAAAACACCTAGTCTAAATAAACCACCCTAATCATCTAAATGGACACACACTCATAGAGAACTCACTTCTCTTAATACTACTAGAAAGCATCCCCCGTAAGGAACGGGAAACAACATACCGGTTAAGCCAGACTGGATAATGGGGCAACATTAAGGGAAACATGTTATTGGAATAGGATGCATTTTGTACCATATTTTCAGCAAACCATGGCCGTCATTAGGGCAGTATCATAGAGGAGTTTGAGACGTATCCAGTAGTCTATTTGTGCGTAAGAATGGCCGGTTAGTTAACGCGTGGCGGATGCCGAGATTCGTCTTTAATAATTGAAGAGGTCCAGAATACAATAATATACAGCATGTCGGGGAGAATCTAGGCCTAGCCGAAACAGAAACGTACCATAAACAAGACAAATTTAGACAGGTAGAAATGCAATGCGTGAATAGACAATGGGAAGGGAAGAGATAACGCCCAGGCCAGGCCTGTACAAGGAAATTCCATCCAGTTCACAGTGGACAGTGTTAGTGTTAACAGCTGCACAAGAACGGGTGCCAAATTGCTCCAACAACCAGCTGATTTATAAATCCATTCCAAACATAAAGACCATTTACCAACCATAACAGAGTATCACACTAAACAGGCAAATCAGCAGCTACCACCAACATCAAAACAAAACTCACACAAAGCTAACAATCTTGACAAATTGTGCAAGTTTACAATAAACGTCTATAGCTAAATAAGTGTACTGTACTGTACATATATGTTGACTGAGAAATCTGACTATCAGGGTTAGGGCATACGCCCAGTACAATCGTATTGACCGACTGAAAATCACAAATTTCGTTTAGTAAGGCAACACTGGAAAACGGCTTCCAACACGATAAACACTCGTCAAATACTGTATTTGGAGCATGGAGTTCATTGGATGGGTCGTGTGTGTTAATACACATCCATGTGATGTCTCCTGGGAATGTTATTGGCAGAGGGGTTTTGTACATAGCCACATTGTATGGTCTTGGGATGTTACAGGTACAGTGGTTTGTACTTATCCATATGGTATAGTCTTGGGATGTTACAGGTACAGTGATTTTGTACATATCCATATGGTATGGTCTTGGGATGTTACAGATACAATGGTTTGTACATAACCATGTGGTACGTTCTTGGAATAGTACAGATACAATGGTTTTGTACATAGCCATATGGTATGGTCTTGGAATGGTACAGATACAATGGTTTTGTACATAGCCACAGGGTATTGTCTTGGAATGGTACAGATACAATGGTTTTGTACATAGCCACATTGTATGGTCTTGGGATGTTACAGGTACAGTGGTTTGTAGATATCCATATGGTATAGTCTTGGGATGTTACAGGTACAGTGGTTTTGTACATAGCCACATGGTATGGTCTTGGGATGTTACAGGTACAATGGTTTTGTACATATCCATATGGTACGTTCTTGGCATAGCACAGATACAAAGGTTTTGTACATAGCCATATCGTATGGTCTTGGAATGGTAGAGATACAATGGTTTTGTACATAGCCACATGGTATGGTCTTGGGATGTTAGAGGTACAGTGGTTTTGTACAAATCCATGTGATATCTCCTGGGAATGTTAGGGGGAACGTGGGGCAGAATGGAACCTCAAAATTTGAATACAGTGTAATTGGTTGAATAATGTATATAGCAATTCTATAAAGTATTCTTGTTGTTTCACTACATGTCATAGAACTAAATACAGGTGGAAAATAGCAGATATAAGAATAGAACCAGTAGAAATGGTATACAATCATAAATTCGTAATGGAACCATAGATAGAAATGTCACACCATTCTCACATTTAAGTAGGTCACTTTAAACAATTTTTTTCCGAAGCGCAATCCTTGTGATATTCTTAATTAATTTCAATAAATTATAAATTTGGTCTACAAATTAAGCAAATTACTTGCAAAATTCACACAGAAATTTAAACTTGTCGTCTTCACCATCATCACTGTCTACTCCTGCACATAAATTGTGATCCCAGCTGTGGCAAGTAGGTTATCACAGACAGTTCATCCCTCAGTGGATTGGGAATAGAGATGGCGACACTATAGCCACTGGGCATCACTACTGTCGTCCTCGATTACTTTTATTCGCAGCTACCTTCTTGCCTTTGAACATCCCAGTCTTCTTCCTAATGGCGAGAATCTGATTCATGTCCAGTTTTGTTCTTGGCTTTTTCTGCCTGCTTCTCAGACTTTCTTTTCGAAACTGTCAAGGATGTTTCTAGTTCCGCCTTTCACGGAGAAGAAGTCCGAATTACAACTTTATCCTTTTTCTTATCAGTTTTCCTTTTGATCTCCTGAGCCTGGACTTTTGGAACCGAAAGAACATCTGGTAGAGTTAAGAAGGGAATAATGTAGACGGAATCGCTGTAGAGATAATTGATGTGCCCCATAAATCATCATCTGAGGGGTCATCTGCTAAAAGAAACTCTTCCTCCACAGATGGTCCTGAACGTCTCGGAGATGGGTTGTACACAACAGATCGAACTGATGTGCCAACTTATGGTTCAGTTGAGTTTGGTTTGAGCCTATCTGTTGGGGATGATGGCATGAAGTCAATATCGAAGAAGACATTCATGTCCGGTGGCCAAATACCAGTTGACTTGAATCCGTTCAAAGCGGATTGATTCCATTGTCTCAGCCCTAACGAAGGCAGAGCCAAGCTAGCAGTACTTGCCAGAGGGTGATAACTTTGCCTGCATTTGTCCTCAACCATTCTATTGTCACCTGCTCATAGTAGAGCCTAAAAGGTTTCAGCCACATCAAGTTGCTGTAAAGAATGTGAGACATGAGGGGGAAGGCACAGTAGAACAACCTCATTTTATCATGCGTAGTCAATAACATGCAATTCCTTAGTGCGAGTAGAATGGCCATCCAAAATCAGAAGGACAACGTTCTCTTTGATAGCTTTTCTTAATACTATTTCTTCCGTGACCAAAGTCAGTTCCATACTCTCGGAAGATCATTTTTGGTGGACTGTTTTTCTGAGTAATTTATGACCATCTAAAATAACAGTGAAACACAAATCAAACTACATTGTATTTGAAGGTGTCTAGTGGCACGAATTGGGCAAACATTTTTTTCGCTCCAAGAATGTCTCCCCTTCCACAACCTGCTGCATATCCAGACTTCTCCCTGCAAGATCATTTCAAACCTGGTCGATCCATCTCTTCCTCGGTCGGCCTCTTGGTCTCTTGCCTTTCAGTTCATTCTCAAACCACACTCTAGCTGTTCTTTGTGTGTCCATTCTTTTGAGATGACCGAACCATTTCAGCCTGGCTTCAATACAGATCTCATTAAGAGATTGCTCTACTTGAACAAGATGGCGTATCTTATTATTTTCTATTTTGTCCCTCCTTGTCTTCTGAATCATCTCGATTATTTTTATTTGTAGCAACAAAACAACACCAGAAATAGCACAACTGAAGCACAACTGACAAAAGACGATGGGGCTCAATGGACCCGTGGACCATTCTCCCCGCAATGCAAGCTTATGTTCAACAATCCATTGACATGGATGGTATTTTAATTGGGCAATAAAGTTGATTGAAGTCTTTAATAAATAACAATATGGAGAGGAAGTACGAATGAACAAATTTCTACAAAATTTGAATGTTTATCTTGGGGAGGAAGAATTCCTGAAGTTAGATATTTTATAGCATCACCAGGCTCACTGTAATTTCATCAAGATTAAAATCGTTGAGATTGCTACCACTG
Source organism: Meconema thalassinum (assembly GCA_946902985.2). Taxonomy (NCBI): domain Eukaryota; kingdom Metazoa; phylum Arthropoda; class Insecta; order Orthoptera; family Tettigoniidae; genus Meconema; species Meconema thalassinum. Next base: position 70,753,718 of record OX336393.1, on the reverse strand, counting down.
TTGCCAACTGTTATCTGGCATGTAGGAGACTAGTTCCTGGAACTTCTGTAAATGTGCAGTAACAATTAGTGGATTTAAAGGCAGGGTTCTGTTCTTCCCCCTGGTTCCATTCCACCCCACGTTCCCCTATAGGCAGAGGGGTTTTGTACATATCCATATATGTTGATAGAATGTTCTAGTGATAGTGGTTTTACACACATTCATATGATATTTTTTGGGAATGTTATACTGTTATGTTTTATTTTGTGCACATACGCATTTCATTCTAGTCCTGAAGTGATTTGTTGCTGAAGATAACATATTTTCTGGGGAGTGCAGTGATGGGATTGTTTGATTGATTGATAATGTTTTCATGGAATCAGTCACTTCATCCTAAGAAGTTCGCTCAGCAAGAAATCAGAGATGTTATGTGAGATATTCTCAAATTCATGAGAATCTAACAACCTCATTTAAGCACAGTCAACATCCTGGAAGAACATCCTATGATACAATAATTGATGCTTATGAGCAGTGTTATACAATCAACTAAATTTGCAATACTCTTTGAGACAGACTGAGACTTAAATTTACTACAAATACGTTTTGGTGTTGGCGATACGTGGTGGCTATATAAGATAATGGAACGCTTTTGGGAATTACTTTGTGGAATATGCAGGAAGAAATTTTTTAAAATATATTGGCAAGTAACCTATGTCAAATAGTTGAATAATTAATTCCAAAACTAAAAATGAAAATAGAACGTGAGGATCTAATTTTTGAACTTAATATATGAAAACCACAACTTTAAAAATAATATATAGGAACATATCAGTAAATAATCAATCTCGAATTTAAAATCAATAAACAAAAGCGTTACGGTACAACATAACTCAATGGAAATCTCCGATAGCCCACGGAAATAAAGAATATTCGATGTAATGCTCACACAGTGAACCTAACAACCATGAGGGTCTTTACAAGTTAAGTTACAGGCCACAAAGAAATACTATCGGAAATTGTGCTACTCAAAAATAATAAAAGGGACGATAATTAAGAAACACAAGTAGTTCCGTGAAAAACTACACAGCCTATTTTCATATATCCTACTCATGTCAATTGTCTCTATCTACATACAAAATTACAGTTTGAAAGTTGTGATAGATTCGTAGATATTGAGAACCGTCTAAATATTTCAGATGCTCGGCATGTTGGATTTTATATATGTACTATTAAATGAAGATTATTGTGTACGTGTGGTATTCAAACTTCAATCGCATGATTAGGACACAAGAAGTAAAATCGAGAATTTAAAATTTCGCACAGCTGCCATCTTGTGGTTATGAGAAAAATTGAAATAAGTTAAATGCCAGTGGATTAACATTGGTATAAGCATTTAACGTGCAAAGTTTCACTGCACTCGGATGGTTAAATCGCGAGAAACGTCCATTTAATTATTTATAATTCGCGTCGCCGCCATGTTGGATTTGTGATCACCAGGTTACTGAAAATCCTATATAGGCCATAGAGTTATGTATCATTAAAGGAAAATTATTGCGTAGCTTCATTATTCAAACTTTCACTTCCATCGCATGATTACGACACAAGAAAAAAACTTAATTTTAAAATTTCGCACAGCCGCCATCTTGAGATTATGTAAACAATTGAACTAAATTAGATGCCAGTGCATTACAATGTATATAATCATTTACCATAACACATATCACTGCGCTCAGAGGGATAAATCTCGAGAAAAGTCTATTAAAATGTTTCAATTTCGCTTGGCCGCCATGTTCGTTTTGTACTTTACAGATTTATGAAAGTTACATAGATTAATTTGTACCAGTGCCCTTTATCACCGTACAAAATTTCAGGAGATATAGAATGCCAGTGAAATATTTCGCACAGCCGCCATTTTGAGGATATGTAAACAATTGAACTAATTTAGACGCCAGTGCATTGTGTCTATAAACAATTGCTGTACCAAGTTTCATTACGTTTGGATAGTTAAATCGCGATAAAAGTCTACTTGAAAAATGAAAATCCACAGCCTGCTTCCAGTCTCCGACCGGGTCAGGAATGGAATGAATGAAGCCCCCATCTAGCGGCGAGAATATGAACTGTGCCGGCTGCCGAGGCCTGACGCACTCCTCTGGGGCAATGATTAAATGAATGACAGATGAAATGAAATGATAGTGGAGAGTGAAGCTGGAATGAAATTTTTGACAGGGAAAACCGGAGTACCCGGAGAAAAACCTGTCTGCCTCCGTTTTGTCCAGCACAGATCTCACATGGAGTGACCGGGATTTGAACCACGGACTCAGCGGTGAGAGGCCGGCGTGCTGCCGCCTAGGCCACGGAGGCTTACTTAAAAGTCTCAAATTCGCTTGACCGCCATGTTGGTTTTGTAGTTACCAGGTTTTTGAAAGTCACATAGGTGAACTTCTAGTAGTGTCCTTTATCACCCTACACAATTTCAGGGTGATATCGGTAAAAGTTTCGGAGATACTGAATGCTGGTGAAATACTTTGCACAGCCGCCATGTTGGAGTGGTGAGAGACAATAAAATTTGAAGGGCACGGTCGGGGTCGGCCAGAATAGTGCTATGATCTTACCGAGTTTCATTGAAATCGCTCCAGCCGTTTAGAAGTTATTAGGGGACACACACACACCCACGCACACACAGACACACGGACAAAGGGTGATCTCATAAGACTTTTTTATAAAGCTAAAAATAACGGTGGTAAGTGAGTAAAATAATTTAAGTCAATTGCAATTACAAATGAACAATCAAAGACAAAATAAAACCTTTAAAACTCAAGAGATTAAGGAGGAGACCTAAACAATCACGGATTAAGAGGACACAGAAGGTAACGAATGTCATATTATATCTCTCTCTCTTTATTAAAAATATTCTACAATGCAATAAGTTAGTTTTCCTTCAACCCAAAAATATTATACTCCTCCACAAATTTCTGTCTTCAGCATCTTCCTCGGTTAAGCCTCTGGTTGCCTTGCTTCTCTTTACAACATCCAACCATTGTTCTCTTCGTTTACCCCGTTTCCGATTGCCTTCTACTATTCTGTATCCTTTTCACATGTCCAAACCATTGCAATTTTCTTTCCTTAACCACTTCTAGTAATTTCTTTTACCTAATGTCCACAGAGTGGATACTCAGCTCAATGAGTCCTTAAGGATTATAACGGGCACATTAAGATCAACCCCTGTGCCATGTTTGCACGTCCTGGCAGGCATTCCTCCTCCACAACTGAGATGACTACAAGCAGCTGCCCACGCTTGGAAAACTTACATTTGTTCTGACTTCAAGCACATTCCGGTTCACTCAGTACTGAGTAATCCTCCACCCATGCGCCTGAAATCCAGGAATCCTATTTGGTGTGATGACATTATTAAACAGCCAGAGCCTTACAACATCAGCAAAACCTGGAAGGAAAGGTGGAGAGATTTATCTTCACCTCACCAAATCCACTTAGATGATCCTTCCCAGCCTATCGCAGGAATTGATCTACCAAGAGCTACGAGGTGCCAACTAAATCGTGCTCGAACTGGTCACGGAAGGTGCAAAGCAATGGGATTGGCTAGAATCTCCAGCTTGTGACTGCGGAGCTCAAGAACAGACCATGTACCACATCATTCGGGAGTGCCCACAGCGTAGCTTCGCAGGCGAATGGGAAGAGTTCATGACAGCATCAGCTCCAGCGCTTTCCTGGTTGAAGAGCCTTGATATTCATTTTTGATTGTATGTATATGTAGATCATTTGTACCATGCGAAATAATAAACCTGCATAATTTCTCTGATTCTCGTATTTCTAATTTAATCCAATCTTGATTTTCTTTCCGCCCTCCTCTGTAATCCATCTCTGTAACTAATAATTTGTTTGCTTGCTGTCTGTTTTAATGTCCAAGTTTCTGCTCTATATTTAATCCAATGCTAAAATTTAATCCATTAGGTATGCTTTGTAGACGAAATAACCTTCAAATGAATCGTGGACTTGGGATTCCTTACTTTATGTTGAACGATACCATGCAAATTTAATACATGAGCACTGATGCGTTTGCAGATATAAATAAAATATATAAGGGATCATTTCATTAAAAACAAGTAGTTCCGTGAAGAACTATACAGCCTATTTTCATATATCCTACTTATGTTAATTGCCACTATCAACATACACAATTTCTGTTTGATTGCTGTAATAGATTCGTAGATATTAAGAACCGACTAAATATTTCGGATGGTCGCCATGTTGGATTTTATATATGTAGGTCCTAGAGTTATGTACTGTTACATGCAGATTATTGTGAACGTGTAGTATTCAAACTTCAATCGCATAATTAGGACACAAGAAAAAACAAGGAGATTTTAAAATTTTTCACAGCTGCCATCTTGAGGTTATGGAAACAACTGAAATAAATTAGATGCCAGTGGATTAACATTCGTATAAGGATTTACTGTACCAAGTTTCACTGCACTCGGATGGTTAAATTGCGAGAAATGTCCATGTGAATATTTATAATTCGCGTCACCGCCATGTTGGATTTGTGATCACCAGGTTATTTAAAGTCCTATAGGTGAACTTAAGTTCATAGCCCCTATGAACATTAAAAATGCAAGTTTGATTGCTAAAATAGATTCGTAGATATTCAGTATCGTCTAAATATTTCGGATGGTCGCCATGTTGGATTGTTAAATGTATAGGCCATAGAGTCATGTAGCATTAAAGGAAAATTATTGCGTAGGTTCATTATTCAAACTTTCACTTCGATCGCATGAGTACATCACAAGAAATAAAAACTGCCGCCATCTTGAGGTTATGTAAACAATTGAACTAAATTAGATACCAGTGGATTACAATGTGTATAAATATTTCCTGTACCAGGTTTCAGTGCGCTTGGAACATTAAATCGCGAGAAAGGTCAATTTAAAATTTTCAAATTCGCTTGGCCGCCATGTTCGTTTTGTAATTCACCGGTTTTTGAAAGTCTTATAGATGGACTTCCAGTAGTACCCTTTATCTCCGTACAAAATTTTAGGGAGATACCGCTAATAGTTTCAGAGATATAGAATACCGGTGAAATATTTCGCACATCCGCCATCTTGTGATTATGTAAACAATTGAACGAAGTTAGATGTCGGTGCATTAGAATGTATATAAACATATACTGTACCAAGTTTCATTGCGTTTGGTTGGTCAAATCACGAGAAACGTCTATTTAAAAGTCGCAAATTCTCTTGGCCTCCATGTTGGTTTTGTAGTTACCAGGTTTTCAAAAGTCACATAAGTGAACTTATAGTAGTTCCCTCTATCACCATAGAAAATGCCAGGGTAATATCGGTAATAGTTTCGGAGATATTGATGCTGGTGAAATATTTCGCACAGCCGCCATGTTGGATTGGTGAGACGTAACAAAATTTGAAGGGCACGGTCGAGGTCGCCGGGAATAGTGCTATGAACTTTCCGTGTTTCATTGAAATCGCTCCTGTCGTTTAGATTTTATTAGGGGGACACACACACACGAATCACACACACACACACGCACACACACACACGGACAAAAGGTGATCTCATAAGCCTATTTTTTTCAAAATTGAAAATAGGCTAATTTTTAGTTTTGTCACTCAGGCATTTTCACTTCTACTCAGCAATCTGCACTACCGTACTTTCATTATGTTGTATATGGAGAGTGAGCTGTGTAAGATTTATACGTATTGCTCTTTTATGATAAAACAAGATGTTCAGTAAAGAACATATAGCCTACTTTCTCCTAAATGCATGGGTATTGTTGTAACCCTTTGTCCTTTTCAAGGAGTATGATTGAATGTTGGTTGTAGTAGCTTGTTGAAATACAACGTGCTATATGGATATTAAACATGAAAATGAGGTGCCCTTTGCTAGTGCTACCTCTGTACCAAATTTCGTTCAATTCGGTTTCACCGTGTTTGAATTGATAAGGGGAATCGATTTGCACACATACTTGGCCACCATATGCAAACTATTGGGCTGATGTTCTTGCAGTTTGGTCAGAATATGTTTCCCAAATAAAGATATGGTGTTGCAAAATTTGGTAGAGACTAGATTATTAGGTAGGTCGTAATTACATTTTAGCTTTTAACATTTGGGTGGCCGCGATTACGTTTCCGTCAAGATAGCGGTGATATAAGACATGACACTGAGGTGCCCTTTGCTAGTGCTACCTCTGTACCAAATTTCGTTCCATTCGGTTTCACCGTGTTCGAATTGATAAGGGGAATCGATTTTCACACAAAGATGGCCACCATCCGCAAAATATTAGGCTAATGACCTATTAGTTTGGTCAAAGGATACTCCCTCCATAAAGGTATGTTGTTGCTAAATTTTCTGGAGATCGGATGGTTATGTTAGTCGTAAATTAACTTAAGCTTTGAACATTTGTGTGGCCGCCATTACGTTTCCGTCAAGATGGCGGCGATATAAAACATGACACTGAGGTGCCCTTTGCTAGTGCTACCTCTGTACCAAATTTCGTTCATTCGGTTCCACCGTGTTCGAATTAATAGGGGGAATCAATTTTGACATAAAGATGGCCGCCATCCGCAAACTATTAGGCTAATGACCTATTAGATTGTTCAAAGGATGCTCCCTCCATAAAGGTATGTTGTTGCAAAGTTTGGTAGAGATCGGATGGTTATGTTAGTCGTGATTTGATTTAAGCTTTAAACATTTGTGTGGCCGCCATTACGTTTCTGTCAATATGGTGGCGATATTAATCATGACACTGAGATGCCCTTTGCTAGTGCTATCTCTGTACCAAATTTCGTTCCATTAGGTTTCACCGTGTTTGAATTAATAGGGGGAATCGATTCTGACACAAAGATGGCCGCCATCTGCAAACTATTAGGCGAATGACCTATTAGATTGGTCAAAGGATGCTCCCTCCACAAAGGTATGTAGTTGCAAAATTTGGTAGAGATCGGATGATTGGGTTAATCGTAATTTGATTTAAGCTTTGAACATTCGTGTGGCCGCCATTACGTTTCAGTCAAGATGGCGGCGATATAAAACATGACAATGAGGTGCCCTTTGCCAGTGCTACCTCTGTACCAAATTTTGTTCCATTCGGTTCCACCGTGTTCGAATTAATAGGGGGAATCAATTTTGACATAAAGATGGCCGCCATCCGCAAACTATTAGGCTAATGACCTATTAGATTGTTCAAAGGATGCTCCCTCCATAAAGGTATGTTGTTGCAAAGTTTGGTAGAGATCGGATGGTTATGTTAGTCGTAATTTAACTTAAGCTTTGAACATTTGTGGGGCCGCCACTACGTTTCTGTCAATATGGCGGCTATATAAAACATGACACTGAGATGCCCTTTGCTAGTGCTACCTCTGTACCAAATTTCGTTCCATTCGGTTTCACCGTGTTTGAATTAATAGGGGGAATTGATTTTCAAACAAAGATGGCCGCCATCCGCAAACTATTCGGCTAATGACATATTCATTTGGTCAAAGGATGCTTCCTCTATAAAGGTATGTTGTTGCAAAATTTGGTAGAGATCGGATGATTAGGTTAGTCGTAATTTGATTTAAGCTTTGAACATTTGTGTGGCCACCATTACGTTTCCGTCAAGATGGCGGCGATATAAAACATGACACTGAGGTGTCCTTTGCTAGTGCTACCTTTGTACCAAATTTCGTTCAATTCGCATTCACAGTGTTCGAATTGATTCAGACATTCAGAGTACGTGAGGGAGAGTCTACTTGGTCAGAGAGAGGGGAGCAGAGTGCGGCGGAAAGCATTACGACAGTGGTTGTTCGTGTGTGATGTTTAAGGAAGTGATATGAACGTGTGAAACATCGTGTCTAAATGTGCTAATGTATTGTGAAGCACGGAAGTCTGTGTGATTTTGAGTGGGTTTTGGAATATGCCACGGTAAAGACCGGTGGCATGGGGAGACAATGAATTGTCAGTTAGTACTGTGTAACGTATTCGTGGAGAAAATGGAAATGTGAATATACTTTTTGAAAAGTACTGAACGTGTATGTTTGTAAGGAAACGCCTTGAGACACGTTACTTCGGAACGATATGTTCGAGGAGGTAGTGGTGAGCAATAAAATGGAGAACATTATGGACACGTGGCCGGAAGGAGAATGTGATTTATCAGAGGAAATTATGGTATTTTGTTAAATTATTCTGAGGGAAATGCGGCCTACGTCATGAAAGTGAGAATTCCTTCGAGTGGAGTCACTTAGAACGATATGCGGAAAAGCAAAATTCACGCAGCCACTTCAAAAATGCACAATCTAATAGAGATCATTATGAATTTTGGCCAACACAATTATGGAAGGAGGCTACACGATTTTCTGGAGGGACGAGAAGAAGAAAACGCCAGGACGAAGACCAGGGATCGAACGAGGTATCTGTCAGGGGGCGAACCGAATGCCGTGGCAACCAGGCCTTCTCAAGATCTCGGATGGCCGATAGCAGGGAACGAGCAGTTTCTAGGCGGACTCGTGAAGGAGGCTCGTGGTTTGAAGCGAGGCTACCCAGATGTCAGCCGTGTGAATTGGAAACCAGCGCCTGTTCTGAACGTGAATGGATCTTCACATTGTTCGTCTCCGATTCAGCTGAATGTAAGACAAGTCTTTCAATATTTGTAGCCCCAGTTCGTAGTTCTATGTTCTTGTAGATGCTTTGTGTGATCATTTTATTTCAGTTGAATTTTTGTTAAGTAGTTGGTTTAGATCTTGTGGTCAGTCATTTTATTCATCGAAGCAAGTTACGGTGTGCTTTTAGTGGGCTAGTAAGCCTCAGTTCCAGCATGTTTGGGGATCTTTACAGGCGAGTTTACTGCGTGTTGACCGTGCTTGGGTTAGTGGAGTCCTCGTTTCGATGATTAACGCTGGCTTTTACCATTGTAAGATTTTTTTTCTCAGATTTGAATTTTCGACCTTTTGGGTTTCGCTATAAATTATTTTCGGATTTAAGAGTGTTCCGGGATGAACAGTTTTTTGCGCACTTTGCTTCTTTGATTTTTTTTTATTTTCGCTCTGTTGCCACTTCGCAGCTTCAGAGGAGATAGTTTTTGAAAAATTGCTTTCTAAAATAAGATTTTCTTAGATTTTGAATTTTGAGATATAGCTATTTGATCTTCGATGATTCTTTTCATATTGTGTTGTTGCACTATTATCTGACTTTTCCATTAGAATTATTTTCGCTATTTTGAATTATTTTGGATTTTGAAATTTTCATTCTGAAGATTTATTTCATTTTGATATTGGAATTTGAATCAAATCTCTCCTCGGATTTTCAGAAAATCCCGATAAATTTTGATTTTGAGAAATTTGGGACTTCAATCCTGACTTGAGATTTTCCAACAAGCTTTATTTTTCTTTCTTACTTTCTTTCTTTCTTTCTTTCTTTCTTTCTTTCTTTCTTTCTTCCTTCCTTTCTTTCTTTCTTCGAAAGTATAATTAATTTTCAGTTTTGACTTTTAGAAAATGTCTCGTTGATTTAAAGTTAGTTGCTACTTTGATCGTTCAGATGAAGAGTTCTTTCGAAAACAATTTTGAATTATAAAATGTAATGATGATTCGAGTGATGTTCTCGACTGTTGTTATAGAGTGACACAGTGTATGTACATAATTATTTATTTAAATGTTTACTGAATATAGTGCACACATAAGTAGAAAATGTTTTTGAGTTGACTCTCAATATCAATGTAACTTGAAACGGATTATAGTTAGAATTATATCGTGCTTAGTTAACACGCACTAGGAGATCGTCATTCGATCTGTAACTGCTATTACTTATGAAGCATATTTAAAATTAGTATCAACGTCATTGAATTACTTATAACTTGAGGGAGAGATTGTCATTTTTTTTGTTAGTGTTGGATGGTGGTGTTTACATTGAAGAGGTGTGCGATAATACCAGTTTTTTTTATATATATTTCGAAGGTCGACCCCTGTAAGGGACGTTATGTCCTGGGAACCTTTCCTCTGTCATTGGTCGTTGTTGTTATTTGGGGCTGCGTTTGGTATGTGATTTGGATTGCAGTCTTGTTAGTCAGCTGTGAGCTGTGATTGCCGTTCGTTGGAACGTTGAGTTATTAGGGTTTGTGGAGTTTATTTCGACTGCTGTTAGATTACGTTTACTGTTTTTGAAGACAGTATTGCTTTATATTCGTATTGTAGGACCATTTTGGTTGTGTTTGATGTTTGTCTGGTTGCATGTCACGTTCATCTAGAGCAGCTGGATTGGCGATACCGGGGGCTCCAAAAGTTTGGTATTCAAGACGTTGATGCTAATTCAGTTATATGATTATTGTTATTGTTTTTGAAGACTGGATAAAACAGGGGCTCAGTGGATAGCATTCTCATCTTCATTGGTCGGAACGCTAACCATAGTTTGCCCGTTAACCTCAATGTTGATCACCGTCTGTTAATATTGATGAATAATCGGTCTATGTAGATTTGTGGAGGAACATGCCATGATTATTATAGCGGATTGAACCATTTTATCCATTCCTTTGTCCCTGTTACGCCCGCGTGAATGAGAGTCTTGCGCTCAGGTGTGTGTTGTCGCTGATCCTGTGGAGGATTAACCATTGCGTGTTGATAATATTCGCCTGATATGTGTCCACGATTTGCAGAGTGTGTGATGCCGGGTATTTCGGTATGTATTTTTAGCCGGGGGTACTGCCGATGGTATTTGATCCGCTGTCTTCTTGGATTGTGGCATTCACGACACTGCTGAAATCGGGTACTTATAAGATGGATATTTATGGCTAGTCCATAGTAGTGGGGCCCGAGTATATTACATATACCCAATGGAGGAAATGTGTATTCAAGCCATGTTTATGTAGGAGTACGACTTCGACCATATTTGAGGCCTGACGAATATGGTAGTGTCGTTTTGTTTGTTTTGATTTGATGAGGTTCTAGTTAGAGGTGTTGACACAAAGATACAATTGTATTATGTGGGTGCAAGAAGGCTAAGAATTATGTTAGATTAGCGGACCGACACTTATAAAATGAATTGTGAAAATTATGAAAAGGATTCATTTGACTGTGAGACGTCTGACTAGGAAAGTGAGCCAGTACAGGTGTAGCCACGTATGGTTGATACTGGATCAATTAGGTTTAGAAGCCGGTTGAACGACTTTGGGAGAGCGTTCATTAATATAGGGTGTTGTTTACTAAATGGTTTCGGTGGCGTTGAGTTCTGATAGACCCACTATCGTAAAGAGTAACGGTTCATATAGGGATAACTGGATTTCTAGACCAGATTTAAAAATGGATAAGCATTCGTAAACTAGTATAGGGTGTTAAAAAGCGGAAAACAGTTCATCGGAATCCACTCTGAAATAAAATGATCACAAAAAGGTATTCTTATAGACATATGTAGTGCTGCATTTCCCCACGTTTATCAAGAAAAGAAGAATATGTCTGCTGACTTGGAATCAATCCAAGCAATGTTTAAGGTGTTGAGGGAGACACAGAGTAAAATGGACAAGGATATTGAGGCCTTGCACCAAGGAACTCATCAAAATCAGAAAACATTGGAAATACAAATAAAAAAAATGCCAATGAATTAAGAAAAGAAATGGCCCAAGTTCGGGAAGATTGTATGAATAGTAATGATAACACAAATAAGTATTTGAGTGTGTTACAAAATAATTCAATATGTAGTCAAAACACTTTAGGTGAAATACGAATGAGTTCAGCTGCTATGAAGGAGACGTTGCAGACAACTCAAAACACTTTAAAGGTAACACAGGATACTCTTGCTACATTGCAGGCTTCCATAGGTGAACTTCAAACCAGTGCAGATACATCACGTGATAACTATGTTCTTACTCAGCACACTTTAGGAGAACTTCAAGAGAGTGCAGCTACCACACGTAACACGTTAGCCGAACTTCAAACAAGCTCAGCTACCACACGTAACACGTTAGCCGAACTTCAGACAAGCTCAGCTACCACACGTAACACGTTAGCCGAACTTCAGACATGCTCAGCTACCACACGTAACACGTTAGCTGAACTTCAAACAATCTCAGTTGCCACAAAGGAGGAGTTTGTTAAGTTAAGACAGGAAATGTTGCAACAATTAAACACAAACCAATCAAACAATGATGAAAGATTGGAACAGTTAAAAGCTACTGTAAAAGCACTGCAGGTAGAGGTAAGAAATAAAGCTGAGCTGGTGAGAGGAGAGATTGAAATAGAAATTGGTAAGGTTGTCAAGGAAAACATAGAAGTTTTAAAGGTAGAATTAATTAGTGAGGGTAAAACTCAATGTGAATCCGTTAAAAAAGAATTGTCAAATAAGCTAGTGTTAGCGGAATATCGTCTCAATAAAGATATTAACAATGTTAAAGAGGACTATGATAAACAATTTAAAAGTATGCAAGCATATCATGATAAGGTTATTGAGGAAATTAGGGAGAAAACGGAATCCGAATAGTCAGATATCGCAACCAAACTTAAGGAAGCCGATTTAAAGACGGAAAATATTAAGTCGAATTTGCAGTCGCAGGTTAACAACTTAAATTCAGATCTTCAAGTGAAGATAGCCGAATCTAGTTCTGGTTTAGAACGGAAAATGGATCAAATGGTAAACGATAAAGATAAAATAGAATTAGAGATAGACCTTATTAAAACTAAATTGCGAGAGGTTAATATAACGGGGAACACAAATATTACGAGGGACGAAACCGGTATCTTTACCGCAGAGAGGAGCGAATGTCGATCCACGCTGGAACGATTGGAAGCGGGGGATAACTTGAGAGAAACTCGACCTATTGGAGGAATAGGAACAGAAGAGGATACCCAAAACGAAACAATTCGAATTATACTTCAGGATCGGACTAGTCGTGTGAGATATGACTCTCCAGAATTCTTTCCAAGTAGTGGAAGACCACTTGTTAGAGCAGAAGGAAACAATAGGCAGAACGTTACTATCATCCGTAATATTGACCAAAAGCCTAGGCACTTTTCGGGAAATAACCAATTCACGCCCATAGAATTTATCAACGACGTATCCGAATACTTTCTGGATAACCACATAGGAGAGGAAAGGCAACTGCGAGTAGTTGAGAGGTTTCTAGACCATGATTGTTTACAATGGTTTAGGGCATTCAGGTGGACGTTCAGAACATTTGAAGAATTTGCTGAAGCATTGATAAGACGATACTGGTCAATCGAGGATCAACAAAGTCTTAGGGCAGAGGCGTACTCGAAGAAATATGCAAGTACTCATCCAACGAGATACTCGACATACTTTACGACACAGCTCGCAAAATTGCAGTATCTTCAACCCCCTCTATCAGAGGTACAATTAGCGCAAACGATAGCAAGACAACTTCCGGCCGATATACGTAGATATTTGGCATTGTCAGGAGTTAGTAATTTGAAGGATATGGATGAACTTCTTAGGAAACTGGTCATACAAGTAACAGTATCAATCCGACAGGAAGAAACACTCGCGGAGAACACAGAGAGGTTAATGCCGTCATGATTGATCAAGTCCAACAGACAGAAAATTCATCGAGAAGAGAAGGGAATGTAGGACCTATTCGCGACGGATATTATGAATGTCGAAACTTCAACAGAAACGATAATGGATATGGAGATTATAGACCCTATCGGCGATACCAAGGGAATAATGGATCGTATCAGAGCAGACGTTACAACAGATACGATCAGTATCCACGGAATAACAATGGAAACTTCCAGAGCGATAATAGAGATAATAGGGGATATAATCGTTACAAGAATTGGAACGATAGGAGTTATAATAGACCAGATAATGAGGAGAGGCATCGAGAATCGAAGGAGTACATACAGAGTTTGCAAGGGAAGGACGAAACAAAAAGGGTAAAAGAAGATAGACCCAGAAATGATGATTCGCGACCTGGTACTAGTCAACAGGGGGGCAGAGGAGAAGGCCACCCTGAAAAAAATACGCCAATAAACCGACAGAAGTAGGAGACAAGGATTCTGCACCAACTGACCTCTACCTAATAAGTGAAATCTACCAAACTACGGACAACGACTTATTGTTTGAGGAAGAGAATTGTAAGAAGAGAACGACTATAATATTACCCATAGTAGAGATTTCTATTGAGGAGAAGAAATTTAAAGCTTTATTGGACACGGGAGCGTCTGCATCGGTCATGTCGACACAGACGTTTGATCAGATAAAAGATAGTGAGGAAGCTACTTCGATGCCTGTATCAGCTGTGAAAGTCAGGGGAATTTTCCAAGATAAATCAGTCAGATGCAAAATACAAGCTCTTATTGCATTTAAGATTGGAGATCGTCGATATGAACACATCTTCATTATTATGGATAGGATAAATTTCGACGCAATCCTCGGGATGGACTTTATAGTCAAAGTGAGAGCCATCATCGATATGAAGAACAGGATGATTAAGTTCAATGGGAATACTGATACTGAGGAGCCCGGAACGAAGGAAGAAAAGATCATTCCAGATGAGGAAAGCCGAGAGATGATATTGGAATATATTATTAATGAAGTCGAAGCGGAAACGAGTCAGTATGCTAGGAAGATAGCAAGCTTTACTGAGTTCGAGGGAGAATTTCAAGATATAATAAAGGAATTTAAGGATGTGTTTGATGACAAGCCTGGTCTCATTAAAGGATTTCAATACCAGATTAGACTAACTGATAGTGCTCCGTATCAAAGAAAACCGTATCCGATTCCCGAGAAATACCATTCACAAGTTGCAGAGATTATTAAGAAGATGGAGAAAGATGGTATTGTGAGGAAACAGGCAACGTCGTTTATCAATCCGATTACAGTAGTCAAAAAGGCAAATGGCCAGTTGAGACTTTGTCTAGACGCCCGCAGAATCAATAGCTTGATATTACCGGAAAATGATGGACCACCTAAGATTAGAGAGCTGTTGAGACAGTTTAGGGGGAAGTCATGCTTTTCAAGTATCGATCTCACTTCTTCATTTTACCACATAGCGTTAACAGAGGATAGTATGGCGTATACTGGATTTCTGTTTGACCAAACCAGTTACGTTTTCTGTAGACTTCCGTTTGGGGTTATAAATAGTGGCCCTGCTTTGATTAGAGCCTTGGATGGTAAATTGAGAGAAGAAGTAAAGAGGAACGTCATTTGCTATGTCGACGACCTCATCATATCTTCGACTACAGCAGAAGAACACTTGGGTCATTTGAGAATGTTGCTAGATAATCTGCGAGAGGAGAACATTAATGTTAATATCGATAAGTGCCAATTCTTTCATAAAAATAAATTTTCTGGGACACACGATCGGCAAGGATGAATACCTCCCGATCCAAGAGAAAATCGAGGCGATTATGCGGTTTCCGAAGCCTACGAAAGTAAAGAAAGTCAGAGATTTCGCGGGAATGTGCCAGTATTTTGCTGCACATTGTCCTGGATACTCAGAAATAATGTCTCCATTTTATGAATTATTGAAGAAAAATAATAGATGGCAATGGAATCAGGAAACGGAAGCAGCATTTGAAAGGGCAAAAGAAATGCTGAAGAATAACGTCAAACTCGAATATCCACACTTCGCACGTATATTTTACATTGAAACAGACGCATCGAAAATAGGAATAAGTGCTGTATTATATCAACTCGATGAGGAGAAAAAGAAGCACTATATTGCTTTCAGTAGCAGGAAGTTGAGACCTCAGGAGATGAATTACTTTACTACAGAGTTGGAGGCTCTAGCGTTTGTATCGGCGCTCCAGCAATGGAAGAAATTTCTCATTGGTCATCAGATCGTGATCATCACAGACCTCAAAGCTCTTCAATTCATCCTTCAGACCGACCTTTCATGTGACAGATTGATTCGATGGTCATTATTTATGCAACAATTTAATGCGACCATTATCCATAGACCTGGAAAGGATAACATCCTCGCAGATGCCCTATCTCGTAATCCTATTGAGAACGTTCGAGTCAACATGATAGAACTCGAAGACGAGGATAGAGAAACTATTGCTCGTCTGAGGAATATTGCTGTATCTCAGAAGAGGCATACTCCATGTAGGCAGATATATCGTTTATTGCACGGCAGGATGGATAATAATGATCCAGAATACAGTGAGGTCCAGAAGAATTCGAGACACCATGTGTTGATTGGAGAGATCGTTTGCAGATATGTTGATGTAGACCACTCGAAAGTACGGATTGTAATACCACTGAAGCTGATCAACCCGATTATTTGGTTAACGCATCGAAGTATAGGACATGGAGGACTGGACAAAACCCTTCATATCATTAGGGAGAAATTTGTTTGGCAGAACATGAGGAAAACGGTGGGAGAAATCATTAGGTCATGCGAAGACTGTCAGAAATGTAAACATGTATCAGAATTGCTAAAAGGAAAACCTAAGTCTATCCTTCCAACGAAACCAAATGAACTATTTGCCTGTGACATTTATGGTCCGTGCCCAAAGGGACAACGAGGAAATCAGTTTCTTCTAGTTACCCTCGATGTGTTCTCGAAATTGGTAATTTTGAGTCCGATGCAGAAGGCGAATTCCCATAATGTGATCAATCGAAATGAGCAGGACGTGATTCCCAATACGGGGAAACCTGAATTCTTTTTGACGGACCATGGGACGCAGTTTACGTCGGTTGGATTCAGAGATGCCATGGATAGATTGGAGATCAAACACATATGCAATAGTGTGAGATACCCAGAGTCCAATCCAGCGGAAAGGATTATGGCTATTGTTGCTAGTTTCTGCAGACTATACTGTGCACATAACCATCAAGGTTGGGTAAAGATTATTCCTAGAATCCAGAACTGCATTAATTCGACGGATCACGAGAGCACAGCAGACATTCCATCGGTTCTGCATTTGGACAGAAGACCTGTAAGGCCATGGGATAGTCTGTTTGATCTCCCAGAGGACCCCGAAACAACGAGAGACGCCAGGTTAGAAATAGCGAGGGAAAAACTGCAGAAAGCAGCGGACAAGAGAAAGAAGAGAACAAAAGGAAAACGATTTAGTAATCCACTCAGAAGAGGAGACCTCGTGTTGATAAGACGTCCTACCAAAGCGAATGTTTCCAAGAAGATATATGTGAAATTTAGCAGACTCTTTCGAGGCCCATTTAAGGTAGACATTGTCTATGGGAATAACTGTTATCGTATTGTCAAGATTGAGGACGAGCAGTTAGTTGGAAAGTTCAATGCAAAGAACCTCAGGAGACTTTACAAGAAGATAAAGTAAAGTACAAATTCGTGTCCAAGATGTTGGTTTATTGAAACTGAAGTTGAAAAGTATTTTTCACACTTTTGCAACCTTGGTTAGGAGGGAAATGTCCCCGAATTCGTATGAAGAGATACGAGGAGTTGATGGCAGCGTTAAAAAAAGAGTGCATTTGATTAATATTGGAAGAATGAATTTTGGAACAGGTCCATTACACAATCTTTATGTCATTAAGTATTGCCCAACAAGAAGCTTGTTAGCTGAATGTAATCTCCTCCTAGAAAGGGCGGATTTGATTGGATCATCCATTCGAGATAGACCATAGCCAGTTCATGAAGAAAAAGGAACGGGATTGGAAGATCCGGTGAAAGAAGTTTGAAATGGAAAGTTTTATTTTGTCTAGTAGGCTATTTAATGCATTTGGAAGCATTGACCTTGGGAAATAAAATGAAGACATTAATTAAGTTATAATCAGGAAATGTTGTATGTGGATATTAACGCCCGAAGTATGTATGAGGATATTCATGTCCGAGTTTGGGTAGGCAGCATTGAGTAAGGAACAGGTGCTTCGAGAAGGCGAGAGTAGGATGACGTCAGAGTGTGTCAGGTGACGTGAGGGAGAGTCTACTTGGTCAGAGAGAGGGGAGCAGAGTGCGGCGGAAAGCAATACGACAGTGGTTGTTCGTGTGTGATGTTTAAGGAAGTGATATGAACGTGTGAAACATCGTGTGTAAATGTGCTAATGTATTGTGAAGCACGGAAGTCTGTGTGATTTTGAGTGGGTTTTGGAATATTCCACGGTAAAGACCGGTGGCATGGGGAGACAATGAATTGTCAGTCAGTACTGTGTAACGTATTCGTGGAGAAAAGGGAAATGTGAATATACTTTTTGAAAAGTACTGTACGTGTATGTTTGTAAGGAAACGCCTTGAGACACGTTACTTCGGAACGATATGTTCGAGGAGGTAGTGGTGAGCAATAAAATGGAGAACATTATGGACACGTGGCCGGAAGGAGAATGTGATTTATCAGAGGAAGTTATGGTATTTTGTTAAATTATGCTGAGGGAAATGCGGCCAACATCATGAAAGTGAGAATTCCTTCGAGTGGAGTCACTTAGAACGATATGCGGAAAAGCAAAATTCACGCAGCCACATCAAAATGCACAATCTAATAGAGAACATTGTGAATTTTGGCCAACACAATTATGGAAGGAGATTACACGATTTTCTGGAGGGACGAGAAGAAGAAAACGCCAGGACGAAGACCAGGGGTCGAACGAGGTATCTGTCAGGGGGAGAACCGAATGCCGTGGCAACCAGGCCTTCTCAAGATCTCGGATGGCCGATAGCAGGGAACGAGCAGTTTCTAGGCGGACTCGGGAAGGAGGCTCGTGGTTTGAAGCGAGGCTACCCAGATGTCAGCCGTGTGAATTGGAAACCAGCGCCTGTTCTGAACGTGAATGGATCTTCACATTGTTCGTCTCCGATTCAGCTGAATGTAAGACAAGTCTTTCAATATTTGTAGCCCCAGTTCGTAGTTCTATGTTCTTGTAGATGCTTTGTGTGATCATTTTATTTCAGTTGAATTTTTGTTAAGTAGTTGGTTTAGATCTTGTGGTCAGTCATTTTATTCATCGAAGCAAGTTACGGTGTGCTTTTAGTGGGCTAGTAAACCTCAGTTCCAGCATGTTTGGGGATCTTTGCAGGCGAGTTTACTGCTTGCTGACCGTGCTTGGGTTAGTGGAGCCCTCGTTTCGATGATTACCGCTGGCTTTTACCATTGTAAGATTTTTTCTCAGATTTGAATTTTCGACCTTCTGGGTTTCCCTATAAATTATTTTCGGATTTAAGAGTGTTCCGGGATGAACAGTTTCTTGCGCACTTTGCTTCTTTGCATTTTTTTTTCTTATTTCCGCTCTGTTGCCACTTCGCAGCTTCAGAGAAGTTAGTTTTTGAAAAATTGCTTTCGAAAATTAGATTTTCTTAGATTTTGAATTTTGAGATTTAGCTATTTGATCTTCGATGATTCTTTTCATATTCTGTTGTTGCACTATTATCTGACTTTTCCATTAGAATTATTTTCGCTATTTTGAATTTTGAATTATTTTGGATTTTGAAATTTTCACTCTGAAGATTTATTTCATTTTGATATTGGAATTTGAATCAAATATTTCCTCGGATTTTCAGAAAATCCCGATAAATTTTGATTTTGAGAAATTTGGAACTTCAATCCTGACTTGAGATTTTCCAACAAGATTTTCTTTCTTTCTTTCTTTCTTTCTTTCTTCGAAAGTATAATTAATTTTCAGTTTTGACTTTTAGAAAATATCTCGTTGATTTAAAGTTAGTTGCTACTTTGATCGTTCAGATGAAGAGTTCTTTCGAAAACAATTTTGAATTATAAAATGTAATGATGATTCGAGTGATGTTCTCGACTGTTGTTATAGAGTGACACAGTGTATATACATAATTATTTATTTAAATGTTTACTGAATATAGTGCACACATAAGTGGAAAATGTTTTTGAGTTGACTCTCACAATCAATGTAGCTTGAAACGGATTATAGTTAGAATTATATCGTGCTTAGTTAACACGCACTAGGAGATCGTCATTCGATCTGTAACTGCTATCGCTTATGAAGCATATTTAAAATTAGTATCAACGTCATTGAATTACTTATAACTTGAGGGAGAGATGGTCATTTTTTTTGTTAGTGTTGGATGGTGGTGTTTACATTGTAGAGGTGTGCGATAATACCAATTGTTTTTTTTTTTTTTTTTTTGTATTTCGAAGGTCGACCCCTGTAAGGGACGTTATGTCCTGGGAACCTTTCCTCTGTCATTGGTCGTTGTTGTTATTTGGGGCTGCGTTTGGTATGTGATTTGGATTGCAGTCTTGTTAGTCAGCTGTGAGCTGTGATTGCCGTTCGTTGGTACGTTGAGTTATTAGGGTTTGTGGAGTTTATTTCGACTGCTGTTAGATTACGTTTACTGTTTTTGAAGACAGTATTGCTTTATATTCGTATTGTAGGACCATTTTGGTTGTGTTTGATGTTTGTCTGGTTGCCTGTCGCGTTCATCTAGAGCAGCTGGGTTGGCGATACCGGGGGCTCCAAAAGTTTGGTATTCAAGACGTTGATGCTAATTCAGTTATATGATTATTGTTATTGTTTTTGAAGACTGGATAAAACAGGGGCTCAGTGGATAGCATTCTCATCTTCATTGGTCGGAACGCTAACCATAGTTTGCCCGTTAACCTCGATGTTGATCACCGTCTGTTAATATTGATGAATAATCGGTCTATGTAGATTAGTGGAGGAACATGCCATGATTATTTTAGCGGATTGAACAATTTTATCCATTCCTTTGTCCCTGTTACGCCCGCGTGAATGAGAGTCTTGCGCTCAGGTGTGTGTTGTCGCTGATCCTGTGGAGGATTAACCATTGCGTGTTGATAATATTCGCCTGATATGTGTCCACGATTTGCAGAGTGTGTGATGCCTGGTATTATGGTATGTATTTTTAGCCGGGGTACTGCCGATGGTATTTGATCCGCTGTCTTCTTGGATTGTGGCATTCACGACACTGCTGAAATCGGGTACAGTACTATCCCGGGATTTTCTTGGGATGGAAGTGCGAATCCACAGAAAAACTACTTCCAGGATCGCTGAAGTAGGAATCTAACCCACATCTTCCCAGATTTGCATCACGAGGCTGAGTGTACCCTGTTTCATCCCTCAGACCAGAATTACATTTCTTGGGAATCGTACCCGGGCCTCCGTGGTGACAGCCAAGAATGGACAGCAATGTGCTAGTCAGTACACCACAAGGTGGTCTCAAATAAACAAAAACCGATATTACTGAATATTATCCAGGTGTATGCTCCAGCTTGTGATGCATCAGATGAAGACATCGAAGTGTTCTACACCCAAGTCAAAACGGCCTTGTCTTTCACCAAAACGCATGAGATTACCATTGTGATGGGCGATTTCAATGCCAAGGTAGGTCATGGTCGACGCGCTGATATAGTGGGTAATTTCGGATTAGGGAGTGGCAATGATCGAGGTGATAGATTGGTCCAGCTATGCCAAGAGGAGGAGTTCATCATAGCAAACACTCATTTTCAGCTTCCTCCACGTCGTCTTTACACATGGACCTCAAACATCGACAATAATGTCAGGAATCAAATTGACTATATCCTCGTCAATAAGCGATTCAGAAATTCCCTAAAAAGTGTGAAGACATATCCTGGTGCTGATATTAACTCCGATCACAATGTTTTGTTAGCCACAATGAATTTGAACTTGAAAAAATATCACCCTGTGAGGCACAGCAATCATTTTGCGATCCATAAGCTCCAAGACCCTGTATTGAGAAATTTTGTCCAAACAGCATTGAGTACAAAACTACATTATATCCAGTCGAACAAGGATACACATAATATTGAAGACACTTGGAACCAATTCAAATCCGCAGTGAATGAAGTGTGTCGAGAAAAACTACAGGCCACGGAGAGTAGGAAAAGCAAACCCTGGATGACAGATAAAATTCTACAATTGATCGACTGCAGATGACCTTTCAAGAATGATAACCCGATAAAGTACAGAGAATTGCAGAAATTAACACGGAAAGAAATCCGTACTGCCAAAGAACAACACCTTTCAAAGGAATGTAGCGAAATAGAAGAACTGTGTGCAAAGCATGACTCGTTCAACATGTATAAAA
Source organism: Meconema thalassinum (assembly GCA_946902985.2). NCBI lineage: Eukaryota > Metazoa > Arthropoda > Insecta > Orthoptera > Tettigoniidae > Meconema > Meconema thalassinum. The sequence goes on along the minus strand of OX336393.1, from coordinate 70,731,778 downwards.
AGGTTAAGCAAGCAGCTGGGATTTATAAGAGCAGAGGGATTGGGATTCTCAAAAATAGATATGGCATCATTCTCCCTAGTACTGAAGAGAAGTTGAGAGAATGGAAGAACTACATTGGAACTCTATTCGAAGACAACAGAAGTGTTGATCATTGTATTCGAACGGGCAATGGCATAGACATTACAAGAGCTGAAATTGAACATGCCATAACAATGTCGAAGAGTGGAAAGGCTTCAGGTCCAGATGAATTGCACATTGAAATACTAAAGCTTCTCAAGGATGAACGATCTGTTTCCTTGCTGGTGGGTTTGTTCAATAACACCTATTGAAGTGGATACATACCTCATGATTGGCTCAAATCAACTTTTATACTGATTCCCAAAAAGACAAATGCAACGTGCTGCAATGACTATAGAATGATCAGTTTAATGAGTCATGCCCTGAAGTTATTCCTTAAAATCCTGCACTTAAGATTATATCATAAATGTGAGGAAAACATTGGTGGCACACAGTTTGGATTCACGAGTGGTTTCGGAACTCGGAAGGCATTGCTCAGTCTTCAGGTGTTGATTCAACGATGCCGTGATGTACGTGTCGGTGTTTACATGTGTTTCAACGATTATGAAAAAGCCTTTGACACTGTTCAACACGATAAAATGATGAACATTTTATGTGACCTGGGACTAGATGGACGTGACATCCGATTAATTGGAAATCTGTACTGGAATCAACGTGCTGCTGTACGTGTTGATGGTCAGCTGTCTGAAGAAGTATCGATTATGAAGGGAGTTCGCCAAGGTTGCATTCTTTCTCCACTCCTCTTCAACATCTATTCTGAAAAGATTTCCCAAGATGCTCTTGATGGAAAGTCTCAAGGAGTAGTAGTAAATGGATCTATAATTAATAACATCCGATATGCTGATTACTCTACAAACATTACTGGATTCTATTTCTGAAGAGAGTAACGCCATGAGATTAAATTTAAATGTACAAAAAACTAAGTGGATGGTTGTTAGTAGACACAAAGATGAAATTCAGGGCATTCTTACACTTGGTAATGAAAGAATTGGAAGGGTTTCATCATATAAATATTTAGGATGTCAAATCAATGATAACGGGGACTTATATCAAGAAATTCGCTGTAGAATTGAGCAGGCCAGAAGTTCTTTCATGAAAATGAGAAAACTTTTCATCAGTCTGTCATTACGCACCCGACTGCTTTGATGCTACGTTTTTAGTGTCCTGCTCTATGGAGTTGAATCATGGACACTTACCGAGGTTTTAAATAAGAAACTGACAGCATTTGAAATGTGGACGTATCGCAGGATTTTAAGGATATCATGGACAGCTAAAGTCACAAATGTGGAAGTACTGCGGCGTATGAACAAAGACTTGGAAATTCTCAGTATCATCAAAAGGAGAAAACTAGAATACTATGGTCATTTTATGCGCAACAACAAATACCACCTCTTACAATTAATTATCCAAGGGAAGATTGATGGCATTAGGGGTCCTGGACGCAAAAAGTACCGCCGTTAGGTTATGTGAGTAGATACCCACAAAACTCCAAGGCAGCGCTATATTGAGGCGTACTAGGCAAGATGAGGAGTGAAGTAGTTTGCAATTGCTTTCCTTACTGAGTCAGAACTGCAGTATTAACCCTTTCACAGCATCCACAGGCACTGATTGTGCCCTGAGTGTCATTACTAAGCACCACCCATATCTCTTTAGCTTCCATATAATCACAGCCATGAGTGAGACTGAGACATCGGTGAAAAGCCACATAATAACGTTGTAATTGTGTTTGTTTCATTTGAGGGGCTTGGATATATTGGCCCCATGTACTTGTCTGAAAATCTGGGTTACTGAGGTGTCTGTATTAGAGTGTGTGTATTTGTATTCTGGTGAGGACTGGGAAGGAGGTGGCCGTGGCCTTAAGTTACGAACCATCCCGGCATTTGCCAGGAGTAGAAATGAGAAACCACTTTCAAGATGGCTGAGATAGGAATCTAACCTACATCTTCCCAGTTTGGCGTCACGAGGCTGAGCCAACCTTGTTCTAGCCCACAGACTAGAATTATCCCCAGCAATACCATGCAATTTTTCAAACCACGGGCTACCAACAGGGGGGTGGGGGTATTTTTTGACTACCATAATAAATTAATTTTGTGTGATTTGCATCATCCTTTAATCAACATACCTTAAATGAACCTTAAATGGCAAAAATATAACTTAATTAACAACAGTTGCAAACAAAATCAAAAAATCATAAAAAAGAAGTGCAGAAAGTAAAGTATTCACTGATCATACTCTTCGCCATCTTTACCACACGTGGAACATACGACTGTTCTTTACTGTGTTTTCCGCATGTGTACCTCTTGGAACCCGAACAAATTATGGTGGTTTTGTTCACTTTGTTTTACTTTTATCCTTACCACAGTGCACAGTATGACGAGGCACACGAACTACCAACGGGAGTGTTTTCCGTGCCCACCAAAAGAAATTTGTTAATATCTTATGCAAGAATCAAAATTTTAAAAGAGTAAATGTGTGGTGAGGTAACCAGATTCAAAATAGACAATAACTTTCTGTACAGTAAGCGTAGACAAGGAATACCATGAAATAGAACTGGTGGGCACGAAATACCCCCCTTCCCCCCTCCCCCCCCCCCGCTGGTATTGTTAGGGGTAAATAGCTTGGCAGAGCCGGGAATCGAACCCGGACCTCCTGGGCGACAGGCAAGAATGCTGGTCGCTACACCAGGAGGGGCTCACTTGCACGAATAACGTTTGTGTGGCATCTTATATCTGCCTCTCATCACATTGTGCGCATTCCGTTGTGAGCATAGATATTCGTAGGATTAGGCCCTCCAGCTCGTACATGAACTTGTGTTCAGGGGGAAGGTCGTGTGTATAATGCGAGAGTAGAGCTGTGTCAACTCCTGCCAGTCTCACTGTGGCAACCGTGCTCAGCTGGACGCGCGCTACTAGGCTAGCCCATGTTCACAGTTGTTTTGGGTCTGGTATAGATAACACTGAAAGAATAAAAACATAACCCCACGACCGGAAGGTTTAATCATACATTTTCCCGAGCCTAATGTTCAAGATCAACACCCAGTGTACCACCCTAAAAAGGAATACAAACGTGAATACACCAGGATAATTAGAATTACAGAGATTCCCAGAAACCAATAATAAACGTGGAGAACTAGGAACACTACATCCCGAAAATAAAATAGGACGAGATCGATCAGATCCTACTGTACACCTAGGAAATTTAATGGAAATCAAACAGAGCAGAAGCAAGATTTTTTGCCTGTATTCCCTCAAATAGTTGCAAGACATTCAAAATACGCCTACAACACCGCATGGACGTAGGATTTCCCAACAAAACTCAAAATAGAGAGACGAGAACATTAGGCCTCACCACGGTATGTAAAAGTCTCCAGGCAAAATATGTATGGGATGTAGGCCTACCTAAAACTTAGCAGACTAGGTCAATCAGTGTAAGATGCCTTTCTATTACAGAAGTGGTTTTTTTTAGCAGATAGATTTAACATCAGGAAACACATTTCTGACCAGAACAGGGCAGTTGTTTTATGAAATAAAGATTGGACGATTTAATATACAAATTTAAATGTTCCTTCTTATTATATACAATATGGTCAGATTCAAAGAAATGATAAATTTAAGTATTTGGGTGAATGAATTCAGTCAAATGGACTTGATAACACAGCGTGCAAGGAGAGATTGAAGAAGATAGAATTTGCCTGAATGCTTAACGTTGAATAAAAAGTGAAACCAAGTTGAAGGTGTTAATAAAGAAAGAAAAATACTTCGAAAAATATTGGCTCCCCAAAAGAATAAAGAAAATTGGTGGATGAAGAGGAGAATTGAAGACCTTTACCGTAATATACAAGAAATTAGAGTTTCAATTAAAAAGACTAAAATGTTATGGGCATCTTTACAGGATGAACAGTAATCGTCTCTCGAAGAATATTTTTATTACCGGTACATCTTAAATTTAAAAAAATCACTACAGGATGCTGGAGGAGATAGTCTACGATGGGAACTGCAACAACTGAAGATCACGGATGCTATCATCTCGGTCAGGGAGGAATTTTGGCGACGGGTCCATTCAGCAGATGTTACACGTTTCAAAGTCCAACGACGGCCTACGAGGGTCATGTCAGTGGAACAACGGCAAACGATTAGCCGTCGAATGAGAAAGTTCTGTGAAGAAGAGACAGGGATGTAGCCAGAGAAAGTTCGCGCCAGATAGTGCTCGTGTAGTACTGGGTAAGTGCAAGGCGATCGTCTTATGTTTCTCCTAGTCAGCTGCGAGGAATGTATAGATTGTGACCGAGATTTCTAACCTAGAGTAAATTATATCTCCTATAATTTCACTCCAAGACTATATTAATTCATTCTATAGGTATATAACCTAATATATTTTGGACGATTTTCAGCGTTTAAGCGTTAACTCCAAAATGAGCTACGGACCAGAGGCATTAAAACTAGCGGGAGGAAGGAAGAATTAATACAGCGGTAATAACAAAATTCTAACACCCTTTATTATTCAGCATGCTTTCTCCTAAATATTACTATTACTTGAGTATTGTGTAGGCCTATATTGATAAATATACAGTATCTCCATAAGACTTAAATCATAAATAGAGATTTAAATATTCACTTGCTCCCCTTGCTTATAGACTTCGACTCATGTCTCTTCTTAGGTTGATAGCTTACATGAAACTGTCGTGTTTTAAGATACCGCAAATGTAATCAAAGAAAGTTGATACCGGTAATGTAGGCCTATACCTCGAAAGGTCATTGCAACGTTTGGTTTTTATGTCATTTTGTCAATTTCTCAATAAGAATCGTTCCCTTACCCCTTGGAAATGAATTAGGGGTACATTTTCTAAAAGTTTGAGAATCCCTGCCTTAGGGCCACGAACTGTTTCCATTCATCTGACTATGTCTCAAGAATGTAGAAGTCCGTCGCTACCACATTCTCCGTCGGGCAGATGGAAGTTGACAATTAATTCTGATTTCAAGAAACCAACCAAAATACTGTACCATTATTCCTAAAGGTCTTAAGTACAGATATGGATACAGTATTTTGGAACGCCTTGTAACTTTCAAGCTAGCCACTGAAGTCTATCATAACAGCTGGTCTACAGCAAGCAAAAGTTCTGCTATCAAGAATGGATCGGTAGAGCTCGTATTTCCGATGAGAAGCCCGAAGGTCATCGATAATAATCATATTGACATTGTCTAACATTCTATCGATCGATTCACCTGAGAATGATTAATACGAATTAAAGTATATTTAGCGCTATATGTAAGCAGTTATTTATGTCTGTATGCATATTTCCATGGCAGAAAGCTGTTACAAAGCAAGTATGAAAAACAGAAGAAGATCTGTTAAGTCACTAGAGATTATACTACGACTGCGATATATATTGACTCGTGGCGTTAGAGGAGTGGGGGTAATGGATATCTTCCTCAAGCAACTTCGTGTGGAGAGCAGGAACTCGTGAAACTGACAGCGTGCAGTAATAACCCTGGCAATAGTGAAAGTGAAATCGCAAGTTAATGGAATTTTCAAAACGTGTGAGCGTGCCGAAGTATATAAGCGAGTTCGTTCGGCATTCTACGTGGAGTAGAGACTTGCTTAATGGGGATCAGACAAGGTTTAAAACATGTAATATGTTTATCTTTGCGACCGTGTTTCCAGCAGTTTGTAGCAACGTTCATTCACTATGAGGTGTACAAGCGAGTTTCGTAATGCAATGGATCGCGCGGACTCGTGTGAACTTGGTCACATTCGCATCTTTATATTGGAACTATTTAGCGGCTGTTCGAATTCACTCTCGCTTCGTGACGAGTTGCTAAACTGTTTGCGGTTCAGCCATTGGTATTCTAATGCGTGTGGAAAGATATCGCCAGGATATATTGGGACATTTCGACCGGTCTGGAGTTGTTTGAGCCTAGGAGGACTATGGTTCGTTCTCTGGGGATCCAGTTGGAGTCCGGCATGTTTTGTGTTGGTTTGGAGCCTAGTATGGCCAACGATATCCTTTTTTCCACATCCAGATTCGCCAAAGGTACAGATCACTTCAACTTGTTACTGTAGTGTGGCGGGGCATTTGAACAATCACAAATTGCCATATTTTGATTTTTGTAGATTGAATGGTTGAGTAGAAAGTGCAGGTTCGATGCCTATCTCGAAGCTGACCTTCTATGATGCCAGGATTTTGACTCATAAAAATAAGTGCATCCTTTTTGTATTTTGATTGATAAATTTAAAATTTCAATAGTATTTTTACAGTATTTAAACTGATATGCTCATCCTTATTGTCGAGAAGTCCCTGTAGGAGGAAGATCTTCAGATTTTTGTGCAAGAATATTTTAGTAACGCATTTTTTAAGCGGCGTTGAGAACTCTGACTGAGTTTTACATATTCTAGTGCATATGTTCTCTGAGCACTTTCGCTTGGATTATCTTATTCTTTGAGGAGAATTTTTCTTTCCTAATTATTATAACGATATTAGGAAGTTTTCGGATCCTGTTATTCTGAATGTTACTTCGAGTCTTTAGACTATTTTTCTTCAGTTTATTAACAGATTTAACTTGTATTTTCTGAGCGTGATTTTCGAAGTGGATTGTTTTAATGGGTCCATTAGTCGCTTAGCATCTGTAGTTAACCTACATTCATGCTGTAGGATTAATCCACCGACATTTTTGCGTTCGGGAAATTCAGGGAACATCTTAATTTGAGATTGGATTTATTTTTTTAATCGTTTTTGCAACCTCAGTTTTGAGTGGTTGTGAGTGTTATATTTTTCTTCTCTTATGAAGTTAATACTGGATTAAATTGATATCATTGCCTCTGGTGCAATAGTTTTTCTCTATTAACAGGATATTTGAACGACATCCAAATTTGCGAGGATAATCCCAGGGATGTCTTACTATAAGTCATACGTTTAAGAACTATGAATATTGTAACACATCAATGTAAGGCAAGTTTTCTAAAAATAGGTGGAGTATTTCTGGAATCCTCTAGGCTTTATTAATAACCTGTTACAGAATCAAATTATTTTTCTGAGCACGAGTTCAGGCTTTTATTGTAAACAGCTGATTTTCATAATTGTGGATTTAAAACAGTAAGGCTCCAATTATAGGTGCATGTTAGAATTTAACAGGCATGTATTAGGAATAATGCTCTTGCGTTTAGGTATTTTGATACAGTGCTTTGCGAAGCAAATTTTCTTGTTGAAGATTGATCAACGTGTGCCAATCAGGAATAGATTGAGGTTCCAACCCAGAGGGGCGTTTATTTAACCTAGTATGGTTAATATTTTGTCATAGGTGACTTTATCACTGTTATTATCTTGAAGTAATGACTGGGTGAAAATTAGTATTTTTCTGAGCATTATTATTAAAACTCTTGTGTGAATATTTCCAGTAAAATTATAACGACTTTGCCATAGCATGTATGTTTAACATGGATCACCGATAAATATTTAATGCTGTATCTATGATTAATTTTTGCTTAACTTAACTGTTCGGCAGAAATTCCCTGAAATGAGAAACGAAACAATTAAACAAATTTTAGCAGAAGTGAATGTCGTGACATTAAGTCAGTGGGAGGAGAATAATCGAAATTATTCTAGAATCTTGTATAAATTTGTATATTCTGTAAATATGCCATATTAATTTCATCGTTAAATAACAAGACCATATAATGCTATTGAAAATGTCGTGTAAGATTATTGGTTATAATCAGGGTATTTTTGTGTAAGATGGTCATTAAGTTAATGAACCGAAATGACTCCAATTTATTCAATTCATATAATTTTTTTTGTGTGTGCTTTTCCTATGGGATCGAAAATCATTATTATACCTTATTTTCGAAAGAACTAAAAGTTAGTTGAGATAATGGGTGATTCATTTTGGAAGCCTTTCCCATATTCCATAGCTGAAAGACAATCCAGTATAATTAATGATATTTTTGATTGGTCGTGGTATCGACAAAATTTATATTTCTTGTCATGTTTATTCTTGCAATAAACTAATTTATTATTTGGTTTTAGGTAGATTTCTTTAGAAAGCTAACTATTGCAATGGGTCCCATGTTTCGACTTCCGGAAAATTTCGACATATCTTCGCGTTTCACATCCCCCAGACCCCAAAAACACCGTCAGTTCAAAAGTTTATATATAATTTATGTATATATGTATCTATATATATATATATATATCAGTTTCTTGTGGACACAATAACTGCCGTAATTTTGGACCAATCACTTTGAATTTTTTACATAATATGTATCCCTATAAAATCTCGGTCGAGTTCGTTAATGGGCAAAATCGGTCAAAGGGGGTAAAAATGGGGGGCTTTTTTCGAAAAAGTGAAATATCGCTATAACTCTCTCAATACATGAAATATCGAATCCCTTCAAAGTTCATAATATGTGTCGGATAAGTGCCAAAAATTTATGTAAAATAAGTTTTTTGATAGCACCAACCATTGACCAAATGGGGTGGGAAAAAGTGGGTTTTTCGGGAAACATTAATCATATCTCTGTTAATAGGCACAATATCAAAACCGCACAAAATGGACAATATTCCTCCAATAATTACCTAAAACTTTTGTCTGAAAGAATTTTTGATATGACCCACCATTACGCCACGGGGTGAACAAAATGATTTAAATTATAAGAAAATGCCAAGTGCCAAGAGAGGTTGCCATGACAACTTTACTTTTAATTGGTAAGGGATGACCATCAGCAGTTGCTATGACAACGCCACTGCACGAGATCACATTCAGTTTTCATATGTCAGTGGGAAGCGACTTCGGTATCGGAACTGGTAGCATGCTGAACTTCTATGCCCAAGGTCGCGGGTTCAAACCCGGCTGAAGTCGTCGGATTTACTAAGAGCGCTAAAAAACCTGAGTTTGCTTTCCTTCGGAGGGGAAGTTCTAACGTTCGTTGCGAGTTGCTGATTGAGGTGGCATCTAGTAGCCAAGTTCACAGCTAGGTGTCGTTGACGGCAGTATTTTAGGTAGATTTCATTAGAAAGCTAACTATTGCAATGGGTACCATGTTTCGATTTCCGGAAAATTTCGACATATCTTCGCGATTCACATCCCCCAGACCCCAAAACCACCGTCAGTTCAAAAGTTTATATATAATTTATGTAATATATGTATATCAGTTTCTTGTGGACACGATAACTGCCGTAATTTTGCACCAATCACTTTGAATTTTTTACCGAATATGTATACCCATAAAATCTCGGACGAGTTCGTTACTGGGCTAAATCGGTCGAAGGGGATGAAAATGGGGGACTTTTTTTTTCGAAATAATGGAATATTGCTATAACTCTCTTAATATGTGAAATATCGAATCCGTTCAAAGTTCATACTATGTGTCGGATAAAGCTCAGAAATTTATGTTTGAAACGTTTTTTGATAGCACCAACCATTGACCAAAGGGGTGGGAAAAAGTGTTTTTTTCGGGAAACATTAATCATATCTCTGTTAATAGGCACAATATCAAAACCGTACAAAATGGACAATATTCCCCTAATAATTACCTAAAACGTTTGTCTGAAAGAATTTTTGATATGAGCCACCATTGCGCCAAGGGATGAGAAAAATGATTTCGGAATTATAAGAAAATGCCAAGAGCTATCAGTGGTTGACATGGCAACACTACTAAATTGATGAGGGATGAGCCATCAGACGTTGCCATGACAACGCACTTGCGCGAGATCAGATTCAGATTTCCATCTGACTAAGTGTGAAGCGGCTTCGGTGACGTAACTGGTAGCATGCTGAACTTCTATGCCCAAGGTCGCAGGTTCAAAGCCGGCCAAAGTCGTCGGATTTTCTAAGAGCGCTAAAAATCCCTCAGTAAGCTTTCCTTTGGAGGGGAAGATCCAACGTTCGTTGCGAGTTGCTGATTGAGGTGGCATCTAGTAGCCAAGTTCACAGCTGGGTGACGTTGACGTTAGTATCTGGTAGCAACATTAGGAACTACTGCTTGAAATTTAGCGTCTGCATTCCTTACCTGTATTACAGACTAATACAGCCATCACAATTCACACCGTTTATCAGACAGATTCTACACTCACCCAAAGTACACGGGGTTATATGACCGCGTTGTCGCAGCCCCTAAACTGAGGAACCAACCAACATCTCTGCGGGAGATATAATTTTGCGTGAAGAAGTAACAGACCGTTACATAGTTACACATCAGTGTCGAAACCTTGCATAAGGACAGTGTGACCACAAGTATAACAAGTAGTTCCGTGAAGAACTGTACAGCCTATTTTCATATATCCTGCTCATGTTAATTGCCTCTATCAACATACAAAATTTCAGTTTAATTGCTGTAACAGATTCGTAGATATTGAGAACCGTCTAAATATTTCAGATGGTCGCCAGGTTGGATTTTTATTTTTGTACTATTATATTAAGATTATTGTGTAAGTGTGGTATTCAAACTTCAATCGCATGATTAGAACACAAGAAGTAAAAACGAGATTTTAAAATTACGCACAGCAGCCATCTTGTGATTATGCAAACAATTGAAATAAATTAGATGCCAGTGGATCAACATTTGTGTAAGCATTTAAAACGTGCAACGTTTCACGGCACTCGGATAGTTAATTCGCGAGAAACGTCCATTTAAATATTTATACTTCGCGTCGCCGCCATGTTGGATTCGTGCTCACCAGGTTACTGAAAGTCCTATAGGTGAACATATGTTCATAGTCTCTATGAACATAAAAATTTCAGTTTGGTTGCTGTAAAAGATTCATATATATTGAGAACCGTCTAAATATTACGGAAGCTTGCCATTTAGGATTGTTATATGTATAGGCCATAGAGTTATGTACCATTCAAGGACACTTATTGCCTAGGTTCATTATTCAAACTTTCACTTCGATCGCATGATTACGACACAAGAAATAAAAACTTAATTTTAAAATTTCGCACAGCCGCCATCTTGAGGTTATGTAAACAATTGAATTAAATTAGATGGCAGTACATTACAATCTGCAAAATCATTTACTGTACCACATTTCACTGCGCTCAGAGAGTTAACTCACGAGAAAAGTCTATTAAAATATTTCAAATTCGCTTGGTCGCCATGTTCGTTTTGTACTTTACAGGTTTATGAATTATACATAGGTAAACTTGTATCAGTACCCTTTATCACCGTACAAAATTGCAGGGTGATATCTGTAATAGTTTCGGGGATATAGAATGTCAGTGAAATATTTCGCACAACCGCCATTTTGAGATTAGGTAAACAATTGAACTGAATTAGACTCCAGTGCATTGCAATGTGTATAAATATTTGCTGTACCAAGTTTCATTACGTTTGGATTGTTAAATCGCGAGAAAAGTCTATTTAAAAGTCTCCATTTCGCTTGTTCGCCATGTTGGTTATGTAGTAACCAGGTTTTTGAAAGTTTCATAGGTGAACTTCTAGTAGTACCCTTTATCACCGTACACAATTTCAGGGCGATATCCATTATAGTTTCGGAGATACTGAATGCTAGTTAAATATTTCGCACAGCCGCCATGTTGGATTGGTGAGACGTAACAAAATTCGATGGGCACGGTCGACGTCGCCGGGAATAGTGCTATGAACTTACCGAGTTTCACTGAAATCGCTCCAGCCGTTTAGATTTTATTAGGGACACACACAAACACACACACACACACACACACACGCACACACACACGGACAAAAGGTGATCTCATAAGCCTATTTTTTCAAAATTGAAAATAGGCTAAAAATGGACTCCAAATGACAAGAAGGTTACCGTCCCCGTAAGACAATAAAATGTTTAAAATATGTTGAAAATGAAGAAAAACAAAGTTAATTAATCTCCAATTATAAAATACTATCACGCGATAAATGAGGTCTGATCCTTCTACGAAAACCTGCATATTCTGCCTATTTTCGCCTATCTCCAAGTTTGTCCGGTGAAATCTACCTCCGCCTTCCGGCGTGCCGAGAGGACTTTTTAATTATTGCGTGATGCTTTATAGAGGTGATGAAAGGGTGTATTAAGGGGGCCATCGCTAGGTATTTTAGGGTTTACCACACCTTTGAGATTCTTTCTTCCTTTTGAAGAATTCTTGAGTTTTGAGCTAGTTTTTTTTCTCTGAGCCTTGGTCAGTCTTAATACATCCTGTTAGGTATTCGAGTGGCCCTTTGTCTGTTGGTAGAACTTGGGGTTTTTTCTAGCCGGGGATTTTCAGGTTCTACGATCCAGCTGTCATCGAGGAATTCAACAGGTATTGGTAGCTAATACGGGTACATGAGCTCAGGGGCTTCGAAAAACTGGAATACCAGAGCGAATACCAGGGAGTTGAATGCCAAAATTATGCCAAATTTGAAACTGAAAGTACAAAGTGGAAATTAGTTTTATGATCATGTAACACAGATCACGAATTGGAACACCATGTTTCCTGTGTGATGATGAATCAAGGTAATAAAATAATGGTGAGCCAATTTTTTGGCACGAACTATTGGAATTCCTATGGAACAAAGCAATTACGAGGATACTCGAGCTACTTGACTTACAAGTGTTATTGCAACCATTATTAAAATTTTCTATTTTATGTATTGGAGTGGTGCCACACGCTCTGTTAATAATTTGTTCTAATTGTTTCCGGCTGATGATCATTGCTGACATCATTAAAATAGAAGGGTTTGAAGCAAATTTAAATTTGAGTAATGGTAGAATCATAGACCTTCACCGATATAAACCATCACGCACTTGTACATAGGCGATCCCAAATCAAATTGGACACTTCGTGTTTAGACATAAGCTTATTTTAAAGTAATGCTAGACAATAAGGATGAGCATGTATGGTAAATGGTGGTTGTTTGTAGAAGTTCTCGCTGTGCTTTGTTGGTGTGGTATTCTTATTTCTTGTGAAGTGTAGTGAAGCATGTCTGAAGGTAACATGGTGACTGTTGGGTACGTTAAGAAGATGTTTGAAATTATTCAAAATAAAATGGATAATTTGAATCAGGACATAGAAAATATTAAGGTCCAAACTAAATCTGCATTAGACCATAATTATGTCCGAAACTGTTATTCAAAATCAGGGATTGATAAAAGATGCAGTTGCTGCAGGTATCAGGGGGAAATTGATACTATGCAATCTTCCTTGAAGGCTATCATAGATAGTTCTAAAAAGGTAGAAAAGAAGGTTACCAGTGTAGAATCTAATATCGTTGATATCCAGGACGATAATAGAAAAACACAACTAGATATCAGTACACTCCGAGCTAATGTTGGCTTGGTACAGGTTGGCCAAGAAAGAATGCAACTTGACATTAACAATATCCAAACTAGTCAAACATCAATGCGAAATAGTCAAACGTCAATGCAAACAGATCTTAACATTGTTCAGACTAGTCAAAAGGGAATTGAGGAAACAGTACAGGATGTTAATTCTAATATAAGGATTATGCAATCGCATATCAATGAATTAAGAACAGATGTGGGATTAAAAGAATCCAGCCAAAAGGAGATTCAGTCCCAAGTCAAAAATATACAGAATGATGTAAATCAAATTGAATCGAACCAAATTAAAATGGAGTTAGAGTTCCGAAAAATCGAATCTAGTTAAAATCAGACGGAGGTTAAGTTAATGGAGCTAGAAAAATCAAGTAAAGAGATTCAAGTTGAGATTAGACTAGACTTTGAAAAAAGTGTGAAGCTTAGTTAAAAAAAATTAGAAGCACTTCAGCTACAGTTTTCCCATGACACTAATCAGACCCAGAATAGCCTGGAGCAGTTGAAATGTTAAATGAGGACACTCCGAGCTCAAGTCACAGATCATACAAAACTTCTCAGGGATGATTTCGACATAGATTTGAAAGGGATCATAAGAGATAATATTGTAACATTTCGTAAAGACGTCATGAAAATTAATGAGGAATGTTTTAAAGTTGAGAAATCTACGTTAGAATCCAAACTTGCCACTGGTCTTGCAACTAATAGCAAAGACATAATAAATGGAAGGGAAGATCTAAGCAAAAGAATGGATGGAATTCAAAATACACAGGTTAATAACATATCCGATTTAGAGAAACGTATTAATACTGTTGAAACTAAAGTCGACCAAAGCAAGATAGAGTTAAATGAGGTCAGGGAGAAGAAAACTTCCGAGATTAATGAAATTAGAAAGGGTCTCGAGCAAATTAATCTAGAAGGGCATATAATTTAGATACGCTAAAATATCAATTGCAATCACTTTTACAGTCCGATTTTAGAGTTGTAGTTGAATAACCTGAAGTGATTATACCTGATAGTAGGGAAAGGATGATGCAGGAATCTCCCAATAACGAACCCAACGTTCAATTCAGTCAAATGGAACATCCGAGTCCCATTCGAACATGCAGGGAGACGTTTAGTTCTCCGAACCCCAACGTAGGCATGGATGATTATACTTCGAGATCAATGGAAATGACACCGAATGTAACCATAATAAGAAACTTTGATGACAAACCTAGGAAGTTTAGCAACCTGGATGGAATGACACCGATCGAATTTGTAAGGGCATTAAGAGATTACTTTTTGCAGTCACATGTGCCACGTGAGCGTGAGCTACGTATGGTGGAAAGGTTTCTTACCGATGCTCCATTACAATGGTTCAGGGCCTTTCGTTACACATTTGACAATTTTGAACCGTTTTCGGAGGCCTTCATACAGAGATTTTGGTCGATCGAGGTCCAACAAAATGTGAGATCGGAAGTCTATTCACGCAAGTACTCCAGTACAGGACCAACCAGCTATGCTGATTACTTTGCATGTCAGTTAACAAAACTCCGTTTTCTCCAGCCTCCGTTAACCGAAGAACTCCTTGAAGCTATCTCACGTCAATTGCCTGCGGAAGTAAGGAGGTCAATTATTTCTTCCTGAGTATCGTCTTTAACGTCGTTAGATGACTTGTTACGTCGATTAGATCACATGAGTATGATGACGCAACCTACCATAGTCAAAAATGCCATGCAGGAATCGAAAGTTTTAAACGCAGTAATGATGAACCGTACACAGCAGACGGATCGTTTTGAGCAAAGAAGAGATGATAGAATGGGTCATATTAGAAATACCCATCAGGAAGAGAGGAGATGGGAAAACCAACGTAGGGACGCCCAGGAGAGGCCATGGCAACGTCGCTACGAGGAGAGAAATTTATATCGAAGAGATAATGATCGAAACTGGAATGATCACCGAGAAATGCCTTATAACAGGAATTACAGATATGATCAAAATAATCGAGATGACAGATATAATATGAATGATAGAGATACCCGTGACAACATAGATAAGAGACAAAATCAAGGGTACTCAAGATACAACAATTATCGAACGGAGGCGTCCGATAAGAAAGTGCAACAAGAGAGGCTCAAGAGAGGGCGAGCTAAGTCCACGGAGGTTGGACGAAGAAAATCGAAGGAAAGAAAGGATGAAAATCTTGATAAGTCACAACCCAGCACTGGCAGAGAAGGTCGGAGTTCAGAAAGAGCTCCTGATCTGGAAAAAAGCGCCAAATTCCAGGCGAAATTAATGACTTACGTTGCCACGCATTCCTCTGTTATCACGATTTTTGAAATTTTTGAAGCTACTGAAGAAGATCTTCTATTTGAACCAGAAACGAAACCGAGAGGAAGGGTAGTTGAACTTCCCGTTATTAATATACAAATTGGTCTACAACACTGTAAGGCTTTGATGGACACAGGTGCTATGATCTCAATAGTTGATGAGGACTGTTTTGAGAGATTGAAACCGGAAAACCAATTTACCATTCTTCCAGCATCTCCAACAAAAATTCGTGGGATATTTAAAGATAAAACTATGAAATGCAAAGTGCAGATTCTAATGAAATTCTGGATCAATCAGAGAAGTTATGAACATATTTTCATTGTCGTTAAGAATATTAATTTTGACGTCATACTAGGGATCGATTTTATTACACAAGCTAGGGCAATCATCGACATGGACAAAGGAATAATAAGATTCAAGGAAGAAAGTGCAGAGGATGTAGTGATGGAAGAAATGGATGGAAACGAAATTAATGGAGATATCCCTAGAATGGAAATCCTGGATCACGTAGTTGAAGAAACCGAGCAAGAGAGGGAACAATATACCTTGAAAGCCGAGGGATTTAAAAACTTGAAAGAAGAATTTGACGACTTGATTTGTCAATTTGCGGACATCTTCGATGATAAACCTGGCTTGATTATAGACTTCAAGTACCAGATTAAGCTAATAGATGAATCCCCCTACCAAGCCAAGCTTTATCCTATCCCAGAAAAATACCATGATGAGGTCAAAGAGATTATAGATAAAATGGAGAGAGATGGTATAATAAAAAAACAAGCTTCCTCGTATTTGAATCCGATAACTGTGGTAAAGAAAGCGAACGGACAACTGAGGCTTTGTTTAGACGCCAGTAAGATCAACACGAGAATCATGTTAGAAACTGACCGTCCACCAAAAATTAGAGAACTTTTGAAAAAGTTCAAAGGTAAAGCGTGTTTCAGCGTCCTAGACCTAACCGCCTCCTTCTATCAAGTCGAGCTGGAGGAAGATAGCCGGCAATACACCGGGTTCTTATTTGATCAGACCACGTATGTTTTCTATCGCGTTCCTTTTGGAATGGTGAATAGCGGTCCGGCCTTGATCAGAGCTCTTGATAGCAAATTAACGGAAAGCGTGAAACGTAACGTTATTTGCTATATCGATGACTTGATAATTTCTTCAGCTAATGTTCAAGAACATCTTGTGCACTTGAAACAGCTATTTGAGAATTTAAGAATTTGAGAATTAAGGTCAACATGCATAAGTGTCAATTCATGCATGAATCTATCAAGTTCCTAGGCCATACTATTGATCAGTTTGGGTATCACCCAAACTTGAAGAAGATAGACGCCATTTTAAGATTTCCTCGTCCCATAAAAGTGAAGCATCTCCGTGAGTTTCTGGATATGTGCCAGTTCTTGAGTAGCCACTGTCCGGGATACTCAACTACTATGACTCCATTGTATGAGGCATTAAAGAAAAATAATAGATGGAAATGGACAGAGGACACGAATAGGGCATTTGAAGAAGCCAATCTCATGCTCCAAAATTGTATTAAGCTGGAATATCCCGAGTTTGATCGGTTATTTTACATGGAGTCTGATGCTTCAAAAATTGGTATTAGTGCTGTCCTCTATCAAAAGGACGAGGATGGGAGGAAGCACTATTTGGACTTCCACAGCAGAAAGCTGCAGGAACACGAAATGAATTATTTCACCTCTGAGCTCGAAGCTTTGGCATTCATATCTGCTCTTCAAAAGTGGAAGATGCTTCTGATAGGACATCGAGTGGTCATTATCACGGATCGCAGAGCGCTTCAGTTTATGATGCAAACTGACCTTTCCAGTGACAGATTGACGAGGTGGACATTGTTTCTCCAGCAGTTCAATGCCACCGTCGTGCATCAGCCTGGAAAGGATAATCTGCTCGCGGATGCACTCTCAAGAAATCGTGTTAGTAAGATCGAGATCAACACTGTACAGTTGGAGAGGGAACAAGAACTCACCCTGGAGAAGCTAACGAAGATAGCGGTGTCACAGAAGAGACACACCCCAACTAGACACATGTACAGGTTTTTGAGAGGTGCAATGGACCATACCGATCCTGACTACGAGAACACTATGAAGCGCTCTGTGAAATTCCTGGTGTGTGATGATGTCGTTTGTAAATACATTGACCGAGAGAGGACGAAAATTAGAATTGTAGTCCCTCCTAAACTGATTAATGGGTTGGTGTGGCTAGCTCACTGTACCATTGGCCATGGGGGTGTCGACAAAACGTTCAGAACGTTATTGGAGACATTCACCTGGACCAAGATGCGGGGCACCATAGCAGCTATTATCAGATCAAGCCAGAAGTGCCAACGAGGGAAACACCCGTCGGCGTTATCAAAAGAGAGACCTCGAACCATTATTCCAGAAAGGCCGTGAGAGCTAATGGCTTGCGATATCTTCGGTCCTTGCCCGAAGGGGGCTAGGGGAAACCAGTTTCTCCTAGTCACGGTCGATGTATTTTCAAAGTACGTGACCCTCGACCCTATGCAGAGGGCCACTACAGCCCAAGTCCTTAGCCGTCTTGAAAAGAGTGTGTTTCCAAAGGCGGGAAAGCCTGTAACTCTCCTATCGGATCACGGAGCTCAATTCACTTCGATGGATTTTGAGAATGCCATGATTAGGCTTGGTGTCAAGCACGTGTTTTCTAGCGTTAGATATCCGGAATCTAACGTCTCGGAACGTGTAATGGCAGAAATTAGCAAGTTCGAGAGAATTTACTGTCCTGAGGATCATGCGAGCTGGGTCAAGTTCATCCCACTCATGGAAAGCTGCATGAATTCCACATTCCATGAGAGCTTATCCGACATACCCATGGTTGTACACCATAATAGGAGGCCAGAAAGAGCCTGGACAGAAATCGTGGGATTTCTGCCTAAGGACAGGGAACCAACAGTTCAAGAAATAATTAATTCAGCTAGAGAAAGCTTGATGGATGCAGCCGAGAAGCGGCATAAACGGATCAGAAATAAAAGATATCGGCCACCGATGAGAGTAAACGAGATGATTCTCGTCAAGAAACCGACAAAAGAAGATGTTGCTAAGAAGCAATTCACCAAGTTCTCCTATGTCTTCCACGGAACCTATAAAATCACTAGGTCGTTCGGAAATAATTGTTATGAGGTAGTAAGCCTAAATGGAAGAGAAACGATAGGTCGTTTCAACGCAAAAAAACTAAAAATATATGTGAAGAAGATAGTCTGAGTGTTGACTGAATAATGCTACATATGCCGAAATTACCTGGAATGGTGTAAATATAAGCTGAGGAGACTTTAATTTAAGGTATCAAAGGGAAAATATACCATTATTCCTAAAGGTCTTAAATACAGATATGGATAGAGTATTTTGGAACGCCCTGTAACTTTCAAGCTAGCCACTGAAGTCTATCATAACAGCTGGTCTACAGCAAGCAAAGGTTCTGCTATCAAGAATGGATCGGTAGAGCTCGTATTTCCGATGAGAAGCCCGAAGGTCATCGATAATAGTCATATTGACATTGTCTAACATTATATCGATCGATTCACCTGAGAATGATTAATACGAATTAAAGTATATTTAGCGCTATATGTAAGCAGTTATTTATGTCTGTATGCATATTTCCATGGCAGAAAGCTATTACAAAGCAATTATTAAAAACAGAAGAAGATCTGTAGTCACTAGTGATTATACTACGACTGCGATATATATCGACTCGTGGTGTTAGAGGAGTGGGGGTAGTGGATATCTTCCTCAAGCGACCTCGTGTGGAGAGCGGGAACTCGTGAAACTGACAGCGTGCAGTAATAACCCTGGCAATAGTGAAAGTGAAATCGCAAGTTAACGAGATTTTCAAAACGTGTGAGCGTGCCGAAGTATATAAGCGAGTTCGTTCGACATTCTACGCGGAGTAGAGACTTGCTTAATGGGGATCAGACAGGGTTAAAACATGTAATATGTTTATCTTTGCGACCGTGTTTCCACCGCCACTAACGGACTAAGCGGAAGGATACATTCATAATCCCGGCCGCTAGCTCGGGTGCATTATGTCCTAACACTGTGCTTGTAAACTTCATGGAAATGCAGCCTAGAGTTGATCCAAACTTTTCACAGTGTCAATACATCTTTAAAAAAGCACATTCTTAAGCAAGGTGTCAGAGGGAAGGAATACAATGAAGCCTATATCCATTACGATGATAGGCTAGATTACAATAGGAATACTGCATTAGCAGAGCGATAGCGGGAGCAGTTTGCAGCAACGATCATTCACTATGAGGTGTACAAGCGAGTTTCGTAATGCAATGGATCGCGCGGACTCGTGTGAATTTGGTCACATTCGCATCTTTATATTGGAACTATTTAGCGGCTGTTCGAATTCACTCTCGCTTCGTGACGAGTTGATAAACTGTTTGCGGTTCAGCCATCGGTATTCTAATGCGTGAGGAAAGATATCGCCAGGATATATTGGGACAATTCGACCGGTCTGGAGTTGTTCGAGCCAAGGAGGACTATGGTTCGTTCTCTGGGGACCCAGTTGGAGTCCGGCATTTTTTGTGTTGGTTTGGAGCCTAGTATGGCCAACGATATCCTTTTTTTTCGACATCCAGATTCGCCAAAGGTACAGATCACTTCAACTTGTTACTGTAGTGTAGCGGGGCATTTGAACAATCACAAATTGCCATATTTTGATTTTTGTAGATTAAATGGTTGAGTAGAAAGTGTAGGTTCAATGCCTATCTCGAAGCTGACCTTCTATGATGCCAGGATTTTGACTCATAAAAATGTGTGCATCCTTTTTGTATTTTGATTGATAAATTTATAATTTCAATAGTATTTTTACAGTATTTAAACTGATATGCTCATCCTTATTGTCGAGAAGTCCCTGTAGGAGGAAGATCTCCAGATTTTTGTGTAAGAATATTTTAGTAACGCATTTTTTAGCGGCGTTGAGAACTCTGACTGAGTTTTACATATTCTAGTGCTTATGTTCTTTAAGCACTTTCGCTTGGATTATCTTATTCTTTGAGGAGATTTTTTCTTTCCTAATTATTATAACGATATTAGGAAGTTTTCGGATTCTGTTATTCTGAATGTTACTTCGAGTCTTTAGACTATTTTTCTTCAGTTTATTAACAGATTTAACTTGTATTTTCTGAGCGTGATTTTCGAAGTGGATTGTTTTAATGGGTCATTAGTCGCTTAGCCTCTGTAGTTAACCAAGATTCATGCTGTAGGATTAATCCACTGACATTTTCGCCTTCGGGAAATTCAGGGAAGATCTTATTTTGAGATTGGATTTATTTTTTTAATCGTTTTTACAACTTCAGTTTTGAGTGGTTGTGAGTGTTATACTTTTCTTCTCTTATGAAGTTAACACTGGATTAAATTGATATCATTGCCTCTGGTGAAATAGTTTTTCTCTATTAAGAGGGTATTTGAACGACATCCAAATTTGCGAGGATAATCCCAGGTATGGCTTACTATAAGTCATACGTTTAAGAACTATGAATATTGTAACACATCAATGTAAGGCAAGTTTTCTAAAAATAGGTGGAGTATTTCTGGAATCCACTAGGCTTTATTAATAACCTGTTACAGAATCAAATCATTTTTCTGAGCACGAGTTCAGGCTTTTATTATAAACAGCTGATTTTCATAATTGTGGATTTAAAACAGTAAGGCTCCAAGTACAGGTGCATGTTAGATTTTAAGAGGCATGTATTAGGAATAATGCTCTTGTGTTTAAGTATTTTTATACAGTGCTTTGCGAAGCAAATTTTCTTGTTGAAGATTGAGCAACGTGTGCCAATCAAGAATAGATTCAGGTTTCAACCCAGAGGGGCGTTGTATTTAACCTAGCATGGTCAGTATTTTGTCCTAGGTGAATTTATCGCTGTTATTATCTTGAAGTAATGCCTGTGTGAAGTTTAGTATTTTTCTGAGGATTATTATTAAAACTCTTGAGTGAATATTTCCAGTAAAATTATAACGACTTTGCCATAGCATGTATGTTTAACATGGATCACCGATAAATATTTAATGCTGAATCTATGACTAATTTTTGCTTAACTTAACTGTTCGGCAGAAATTCCCTGAAATGAGAAATGAAACAATTAAACAAATTTTAGCAGAAGTGAATGTCGTGACATTAAGTCAGTGGGAGGAGAATAATCGAAATTATTCTAGAATCTTGTATAAATTTGTATATTCTGTAAATATGCCATATTAATTTCATCGTTAAATAACAAGACCATATTGAAAATGTCGTGTAAGATTATTGGTTATAATCAGGGTATTTTTGTGTAAGATGTTCATTAAGTTAATGAACCGAAATGAATTCAATTTATTCAATTCATATAATTTTTGTGTGTGTGTGCGTATCCTACGGGATCGAAAATCATTATTATTATACCTTATTTTTGAATGAACTAAAAGTTAGTTGAGATAATGGGCAATTCATTTTGGAAGCCTTTCCCATATTCCATAGCTGAAAGTCAATCCAGTATAATTAATGATATTTTTGATTGGTCGTGGTATCGACAAAATTTATATTTCTTGTCAGGTTTATTCTTGCAATAAACTAATTTATTATTTGGTTTTAATTATTGCGTGATTCTTTATAGAGGTGATGTAAGGGTGTATTAAGGGGGCCATCGCTAGGTATTTTAGGGTTTTCCACACCTTTGAGGTTCTTTCTTCCTTTTGAAGAATTCTTGTGTTTTGAGCTAGTTTTTTTCTTTCTCTGAGCCTTTGTCAGTCTTAATACATCCTGTTAGGTATTCGACTGGCCCTATTAGCCCTTTGTCTGTTGGTAGAACTTGGGTTTTTTCTAGCCGGGGATTTTCAGGTTCTACGATCCAGCTGTCATCGAGGTATTCAACAGGTATTGGTAGGTAATACGGGTACAGTACCACTTTTCCAATTTCGTGGCAGAGCCGGGAATCGAACCCAGGACCTCCGGGGCGGCAGCTAATCATCCTGACCGCTACGCTACGGAGGGGACTACAGTTTTGATACAGTACTTAAAATGATCCACCTGCTCCAAATTAGAACCTCCTACCTGGCATTTTATTTTCTTGCGTTTCTTCCCTGCCGACATAACCTTCATCTTTAGAATGCATGTGGCATTTTCGAAATTAAATTCCATGTCCTGTGGTTCGGATTACACGTGAAAAGGAGGTCCCGTGGCACATATCGCGAGATTAACGGTCATGTTAAACTAAAAACTTCCTATTTCTTTGGAATGCTGATCTTCATACCACATTCCCTGTTGTAAGTTCTAACACGTTGGCCTGTAAGCTTTCGACGGAGTCTGTCATCACATCCAGGCCATCAGCATAGGCCAGACTGCTTACCTTGTTTCCACCCAATTGAATTCCACCCTTACAGTTTATGCCTTCAGCAAATGGTCCTATATAAAATAAGCAGTAATGGTGAAATATTACAGCTTTACCTCACTCCTGTAACAACCTTAAACCAACCATCAACTCTCACTGAAGCTTGATTATCAACAACTACAAAGTACTGTAGGCCTAAATAAAACTCCACAGATATATTTTTTGTGGGGCAGGGGGAGCTTGAAAATGGGAATGCTAACTTGATACTTAAAGAATATCAAGAATGGAACAAAGATAGACAGGCCCGCACTTCCTTGTCCTAGGCCCCACGTTCGCTCTCGACAGCCGTGCTAAATATACACATCAAAGGAGTTATACATAACACTTGTTTGCCATGATGCAGAGCGTATGTGGGATTGTGAGCGAGGTTATTACAAAAGAGACGGCATTCTGACAAATCCTGCAGACTGTATTCATGTGTGAAAAGAAAATTTCTAACAGGAAGACATTTGGCCGGCCTGTTAAACAGGTAAGTTACTGATATCTGTTGTAATCTTGCCATCCTGTGATGTTTCAATAAGGAACATGGCCACCACGGGCGTCCAGCAGAGCTCTTACTCGCTGTGGCATACCGGTACCACAGATCAAGTTGTCCAGGTCCTCGTGAGGCAGGCCATCCCACTCTTTGACGTCGGTCTCTATGCTCTCTTGGTGGGTTATGGGAATGCATGGACGCTGATCAATAGCACGCTTCAGCATATCCCAGACCAGGTCGATACAGTTCATGTCCGGCGACATCGCAGGCCATTCCATTCGTGCAATCGTGGACTCCTGGAGGAAGTCTTGTACCACCGCTGTTCGATGTGGTAAGTATAGTTTATGCAAAACATTTTTGATGTGTATAATATCCAAATGCTACACTACCTGTAAATTCAATACAAGGTTTTCGGCCGCCTTCCCTGTATGAATGGCAAAAGTGCTAGATGGGGGGTTCTTCTTCCAAAAGCAAGTTGTGAGCCCCTGCGACCTTGGAATGGAAGGAGTCATGCTAGGAGGGCGTGCTTGGATTCGGTTTTTTTTCGTTTCGTTGCGCTCTTTACGGGAATGTAGGTCTCGAAAAGCTGAACGTAGGGTTTTGGGTCTAAAATTGCGTTTTTCACATTTTTGCTAATTTTTGGAAAACAGAAAACGTGATGATGTCGTGCGTGATAGTATTTTTTCGTCTCGTTGCGCTCTTTACGGGAATGTAGGTGTCGAAAAGGTAAAAAAAAGCTGGAAAAACGGTTTTTTGACGGAAAATGGGTTTTTGGGATTTTCCCTCATATTGCGAAAACGAAAAACGTGATGATAACGTGCGTGATAGTATTTCTTCGTCTCGTTGTCCTCTTTACGGGGATGTAGGTATGGAAAAGGTAAAAAGCTGGAAACACGTTTTTTATGGAAAATGGGTTTTTGTAATTTTCCCTAATATTGCGAAAACGGAAACGTGAGGATGACGTGCGTGATAGTATTTTTTCGTCTCGTTGCGCTCTTTACGGGAATGTAGGTGTCGAAAAGGTAAAAAAGCTGGAAACACGTTTTTTTATGGAAAATGGGTTTTTGTGATTTTCCCTCATATTGCGAAAACGAAAAACGTGATGATGACGTGCGTGATAGTATTTTTTTCGTTTCGTCGTCCTCTTTACAGGGATCTAGGTATGGAAAAGGTAAAAATCTGGAAACATGGTTTTCTAATGGAAAAGTTGTTTTTGTTCATGTTCGTGTTATTTGGAAAACGAATCAGGCGATTTTTATGACGGGCATGTTGATGTATTTGTGTCGTTGTTCTCTCTACGGGAATGTAGGTATGGAAAAGCTGAAATCATGGTTTCCGTAATTTTTTTCGAGATCGTTGAGCAAAACGGGGAAAAAGTAAGAAACCAGATTTGAAGTCACGTTATGTTAAGCGCTATGATGTTGGTAAAACACCTATGCATTATTATTATTATTTGACAAAGCTTGACTGGGCTCACACGCAGAGAGAGGACTTGCTCGGTGAAATGAGAAATGAAAGCATTGAGACTAACCCACGGCGAGCCAGACAGACAGTGGTCTTATCATCGTACGTGCTTTGCAGGCAGAGAGATAACAGCCTGTTGTTCGCCTGCAGGTGGCTGTTATCTGACCCAGACGTGTAACTCGATATTGCGATGAAGGACATACAGCTCTGTCGAAAAGCTCATCATTGCATTCCCACGCAAACACACACACACACACACTCATGCTGAGTTTGCAAAGCTTGTGAGAATCAGTCTGACTTGTGCGTTCCACGACATCCTACGCGTAGGAACAAAAGAAGTAAAGTGTTAACTTGGCCCTCGTGTTGAGGAGACATATATGTTATGAGGGTAAGAGAGAGTCATCATTCTTGTGATCATCTTTGAAGACGACGGATGCAAGTGTCTTAAGCTCTTTGTAAAAAATTACGTGAACCGCGGCCATACTTGTACTAAGGTAGGTTCATTAGTGTTTATTATGACATGATTGGTTTTATTGTTATTTTGTGTATGCTTGAAAAGTAAGTTAGTGACTGATTGTATTTTTTTGGTTTTCGTTTGTTGCAGATTTAAACAAACGTCATTAAGTCTGGGAAAACAGACAGAGAGACAGTGACAGTGGCAGTGGCGGCAAAGAGCACATTTGCTGAAAGCAATAATTCATTATATGGCGAGTACATGTTTTTCCATTACTTTTATTGATGCTGTTGTTAAACGTATGCCATTTATTTCATGGAAAGTTGTAAACTTATGGCGTGTATTTATTATTGTTTCAGAATGAAGACGTGTATGGAGTGAACAGGCTTTAACTACCGTCACGCTTGCGAAATAAAAAAAGGTGAGCTATGAATATAGATTAATTCTTTTCTTTGTAAATGACCTTGTTACTTTCCGAGTGAGTGTCTTATCTATGTGCGCACACTTGAAACCTTTTTTTGTTTCCTTAGCAACTCTTATGAATGAATGGATGAATGAATGAATGCACATGTTTAATGTATATAACCATGACTCATAACGGATTGTATTGGTTTGTTATTCAGATTAATCGTGGAAACAAATCAACTGAAACTTTGTTGGTGATCAACTCCTGCTGGGACCAATTGTAAAGAATCATCATTAAATTGCTACGACCATTGTGTACCTGTGAGCGTGATTGTGTGCCAGTCAGTGAAACCGATATGTGTGGTCGTGTAGAATAGCTGGTTTTGGATTAACCTATTCTAAGGTAAGGTTTGCACGTTTATTAGTCCATTTTATAATCATGTCTATTTCAGAGAGTGAAGTGTTAGTGTGGCAGCCTTTGGCCAAATGTTTCAAAACGCGAGTTTTCTCCGGCCGAATTTACAATGCGAATCACTGTCTGTCGCCTAAAGATTTTGTGGAATCATGTTTTCCCATTTTATGAGTGAATGTGAACAAGGCTTAAGATTGCATCAGGCTTTAAAAATAAATTTCGAACTACTATGTGAATTTACGTTAATAAAAATAATGTTGAAGAGAAACACACCTTCAACCTTTGTACAAAAATGCAGAAAGTACTGATAGCCGATAATTTGGAAACGTGGTATCAGGAGAAAGCTATTCAAGCCCTTATCACAAAATCTGATAAGTTGCAACAGGGTCCCAGTGGCTTGGCCCTCAATAGCATTGCCTATTTGCAACTTAATATTTGTAAATACAATCCATTAAATGCAGGAAGAAGCTATATTGCCACACCGAGCTTTATCGCTTCCAGAAAGGCAGTGATCAACATACGCAACAAAGAAGATTACTGCTTTTTTGGAGTATAGTTAGCTGTCTGCAAACCTGTCAAGACAGAAATGGTCATAAACCAGGGCAGTACAAAGATTTGTTTAACCACATGAAACAAACTCTCAATCTCGAGCGTGTTTCATTTCCCATGTCTCTAGATAAAATTCATTTATTTGAGAAAGATAATCCAAATTTCTCTTTCATGGGGTATGGCATTGAGGGTTCCAATATTGTGGGCCCCTTGTATGCCACCAAACAGGTAACGCAACATCACATTCACCAGCTTTTCCTGTCTGATGGGGATAAAAATCATTATTGTTGGATAAAGAATTTAAGTAGATTGGTAAGCAGCCAAGTGTCCAATCATAAGTGTGCAAAACATATTTGCGAGCGCTGCCTTCAGTATTTTAGAACTGCCGAACTTTTGGAACGACATACAGAAGACTGTGAAGGGCAGACGGCAGTAAAGCTAGTTTTGCCCGTAGGGAATGACGCAGTCTTAAAATTTAAGGCCACTAATAAACAAGACATGGTACCATTTACAGTTTACGCTGATTTTGAGGCCCTCACCGTTCCCATTCAGGGATGTGAACCAAGCCCCCATACAAGCTCAACCTATCCAGAGCAGAAACATGAGCCTTTTGCTGTAGCCTATTATGTTGTCTGTCACTATGATAATTCACAATGTGAGTATGAAAGTCAAAAAGGTCAGGATGGTGCGAGGTGGTTTGTTGATCAAATGGCGGCTTTAGCAGGCAAAGTAGAAAACATTTTGGACAACCCTCTACCAATTCAAATGAATGATGTACAGCAAAGAGTATATGATCAAGCCACCACCTGCCACATATGTGAAAAGCCAAATTTAGGCGGAGAAAAAAAAAGTAAGAGACCACTGTCACAGCACAGGGCATTTTAGAGGTGCTGCCCATAGCGAATGCAATTTGAAGTACTCTACACCTCGCTTCCTCCCTGTCTTCTTACACAATTTCACCCGGTATGACCTTCACTTCATTGAAAAACAATTTGCTCATGTAGCTAAGAGCAAATTCAGCATTTTGGCTAAGAACCAAGAGAGCTTTACCTCACTTTCATGGAGAAAAGGGAGCATGAGCATTCGCTTTCTCGACTCATTCAAGTTTATGTCTAGTTCGCTGGATAGTCTCGTGAAAGGCTTAAGCGAAAATGAGTTGAAACCTACCCATTCCCACTTTACGGATACAAATCAATTTAAATTGTGTGTTCGTAAAGACCATTTTCCTTATGATTATGTGGGAAGTTACAAGGTGCTTGAAGAAACGTCTTTGCCGCCAAGAGAAAAATTATTTTCTCAGTTAACTCAAAGCACCATTAGTGAAGAAGACAATGCCCACGCACACCGTGTTTGGCGAGTGTTTGGCATAGAAACCTTGGGCCAGTATGCTATGCACTACTTAAAATTAGACGTGTTGTTGTTGACAGACGTGTTTGAAACGTTTCGTCAGCTATGTCACACGATCTATGGCCTTGACCCCGCCCACTACTATACCTGTCCAGGGTTAAGTTGGGTCGCCGCCCTCAAATTTACTCACATTGAGCTTGATTTACTGACGGATCCCGATATGGTACTGATGATGGAAAAAGGGATTCGTGGGGGGGAGGGTTCGTATCGCTCAATCACCGACATGTCAAGGCAAATAATCATTACATGCCTGATTATTGTCCCGAAAAACCTGAATCCTACGTAATGTATTTCGATGTAAACAATTTATACGGTCACGCTATGAGTCGACCACTGCCGTACAAAAACTTTGTCTGGCGGTCTGAGGATGAAATTAAAGATTTTAATGTGCATAGCGCCAGCCAGCAACAGGATGTAAGGTATGTTCTTGACGTTGACTTAGCTTATCCCCCGTGTCTCAGACAGCAACATGGTGATTTCCCCTTTTGCATAGAGAAAATGGTGCCGCCCGAGAGTAAGGGTAATCATAAGAAATTGATGGGCACCTTGTATGATAAAAATCACTATGTGTTGCATATTGACATGCTGGTAGAATGTTTAGCCCAGGACTTAACCCTAAAAAAAATCTATAGAGATATTTATTTTTGTCAGAAACCGTGGTGGAAACCATACATGGATTTAAATACCAATCACAGACGAAGTGCCACTCAGCCATTTCAAATCAATTTTTTTAAACTGATGAATAATTGTATCTATGGCAAGAGTTTGGAAAATGTACGGCAGTATAGGGACATTAAATTGACCAACACATGGCATGGCAGATGGGGAGCTCAAAAATATATTGCAAAACCAAATTTCAAATCTTTGAACATTATTGATCATGATCTACTGACTATTGAACTTGCCAAAACTAAAGTGGTCATGAATAAGCCTATCTATTTAGGGCAAGTCATTTTAGACTTTTCAAAATTGCTCATGTATAAATTCCATTATGGTTTTGCAATGCAGCGATTTGGTACCATTTCTTGTTATATACAGACACGGATAGTTTTATTTACCACATCCGTGACTGTGATCCGTTTGTCGTTATCAAACAAAACCCAAAATGGTTTGACACGTCCTCTTTTAGTGAGAAGAACGTGTTCGATATCCCCCGTCTGAACAAAAAAGAAATTGGTTTAATGAAAGATGAGTGTTCACACACCATGATGACTGAGTTTGTAGGTCTCGCTCCGAAAATGTATAGTTTTCGACAGGGGGATCGATGCGAATCTATGCGAGCAAAAGGGATTAGCCAGCATGTGGTTAAACGACTCTGTGTGGATGATTATTTACACGTCCTTCAGACCCACACAGCCATGGCACATATCAGTTTAGGATTCTCTCGAAAAATCGTGAGTTATTTTTAATGAAACAGCGAAAACAAACACTTGCTTTGTTGGACGACAAGAGACAGTGGTGTCAGGATATGATGACAAGCGTCCCATTTGGTTACAACCAGTAATGGTTATGGCTATTGTCGTTGTACAACACGGCAAGTATTTGGTTTGGTTGCTATCAAATGCGTGAAGCCATCTTGATCTTCGGAATAAAAATTAAAAAATTGTAGTGTATCATATAATTTTTGTTTTTTAACCTGTGTGCATGGATGTATGCATGGATGTGTGAATGCCTGTAAATAGTTGTACATAAACTGTAGGTCTTGTGCTATTTGCCTGTCAACGCATAAAGAGAGCCATGCATCAACGTTTGCATGGTTCACTGTGCACAGGCTAGATTAAAAACATGTTGGCTTTGTAAGGTTAGGATAGGAAAAAAACAACTAGCCACCCTCACTATTGATGTCGCTTAGTAGGCCTCATGTTTCAGCAAAGTGAACATACACCCTCAGTAGGCATGCGGCTTAATAGGCCACACTAGGTTGTGGCTTAGTAGGTCTCATGCAAGAACAAAGGAATAATAATCTGCTGCTTTTACTGTGCACAATCTCTCACTTTATGCCTAGTGTTACGTGTGCTAATATATTTGAAAACAACACCAATCCAATATCTGAACAGAAAATGTTTTGTTTTTTTTTTAATCTGTTGCATGTTATGTTTGCCGCCTACAGCTAAAAAAGTCAACAGGCAGATGGTTATTTATTTTTGTTTTGCTTATTTTTTATTTTATTTTTGCTATTGGCTTAGGGGACAGACAGTGTATATAGTACATAGTATTTTTATTTATTCACTTAGTAAACGGCAACGACTACTTTTCAGATTCAATGATGAGCCACGGTGAAGATTGTTTTATCGTCACAAAACACACCACGTTCAATGAATATGCCACGATGGTGTCTCATAATCCTCAACGTGTGGCCTATCCTTCAGAATATAGAAACACGAAAGTACGCATTGATACCACGTTTTATGACAGCATTATTGATCGTGGTGATTATGATAATGATTTGTTTCATGACCCAGGGCATCACTTTTGTAAATCCTGTATGCTAAATTTTGGTTTTGAAAATAATGTATCCAGGCAAGTGATTCATAAAGCATGGTACGGTTTAACCATGAATCAAGTGATTGTTAAATTAGCTGACGAGGATCATTTTGCAGATTTCTGGTGTACAATATCTACAAAGCCCCTGTTTAATGTTTATTTTCCAATAACCTCTCAAATTTTTGTTTTCATTTTTATAAATTTCCTGCTGAGGAACGAATCCCTTCATATCGACAACAAGCATTTCGCCAACTTTGTCTTAGCTTACCTATCAATCAATATTCGCCTCATAGAATGAGATTTGTTAGAAACTAACAACATCATGTCATGATTATGGCTTTTTTGTTTACATTCGGCTTGCAGGTGCATACTTGACGTTTAGAATACATTTGGCAATTTTTGGTTTGTTTTAGTTTACCGTGTATTCACGTTGATGAACACGTAGACACTGGTTTAAATGTGTAGTTTTGTATTTTGTTTCTTTCTTGGTTTGTTGGATGTAGACATGGTTATTAAATGCATAGCGTGTTAACTTTGCCTTTTATAGGTTACCAACAGCATTCAGATGTTTGCCCTTAGTGTCTGTTGATACTATTTATTTAACAGAATGTAGTGTGAATTTGCACAACAACAGGGCAAACGAATACAAGTCATTCGACAAGGGGATGATAGGCTAATTCCCATTCACAACAGAGACATACATTTACCTCCAAGAGATCTTGAAAATGATTCACACTTAATTTTGATTAAACATTTCCTATTAAATAATTTCCAAATGTATGTTTTGACTGAAAATGATACAAACATTATTATTATATTTTTGTTAATTTATCCAATACTATCTATCTACAACTTTAGGTCATAAACACTCACGCTTTAAAAAAACAACAACACACATTGATGTACAGACAATGTTATTGTTGTTGATGTAATATAAGAACGAGAGTGTTAGAGAGTAACACTCTTTTCTTTGGTTATAGACAACCATGGACGCCTTGAACGCCATTGGTCAAGATTGTGGCTTTGCACGCAATAAAATGAGTGAATTGCCTACGCAAACACCCTTTCGCATACATAAAATTCAAAAACTAAAAACCAAATTTGGTGAACGAGCTCTTTGCATCTGTTAAGTTTTTGAGACATTTCTTCCCACACGATTTAATAACCTACCAGATAATGTCATGGCAGATGTCAATTCCAGTATTCACCCTGTCTATTTAATCTATGAGGGTGAAAAAATAATCGATGCATGGTTCGTTTTGTAAAAATTGAAAACGAATAATCATTGTACGCTAGCCGTGACTTTTTGTTTATTCATGCCCTACTCTTCAATAACTATAATAAAATAAAATTATTTTTTGCGCTCAACGTTTATTAATTGTTGCTCAACGTTTACGATGATAAATAATAATGATAAATTTTCTAAACTTGTGCTTAATGGTAGAATTTTGTTTTTGTTTTTGAACCTTAAGTCATGTCAATACAATGATGTCTATGATGAGCATAGGTGAATGCTAATTATTTCAAGTTCTCTTAATTGGAGAATTTTTTTAGCCTTAGGCTACGTGAATAGAATTTATAATTAGTTTACCTTTTTTACTTTTCATGTACATAAATAGTTTTTTCAATAAGTTGAAACGTTATGCAGTTAAGGCTCGCGTGTTCATTCAGCTCTACCTTATGCACCACAGCCATAAGTAAGAAATAAAAAGTTAGAGAGAAACATATTTTTAACAAGAAATCTATTATACACTATTTACTAAATAAATAAATAATTTAAAGTTAACGTCACATTGCCTTTACTGCAGACATGGTTTTGCACTACACCTTTGTTTTTTTCAAATTCTAATAACATGTTATATTATTCAATAATAAGCGTTTAACAAAAACCTGGTTCTAGAGTAGATTAAGATTTCATACGCCAGTATCACGTACTTTTAAAACATGATTTTGGTTTACCTGTGGTTGCAGTGCGTGAGGGGTTGTTAGATCAACAAAAAGCGAGCCTTAAGCACATGACGTTTCAACTTACTTTATGAATAATAATAATAATAATCGACTCTTGCCCTTTTTTGTTTGTGTTTTAAAATAGCATTTATAGCAATTTTTATACAATTTTGAATTATTATTATTATTATAATGATGTTACTATTGATGAATAATGATGGACTTTTGTCCTTTTTTGATTGTTTGTGATTTAAAAATAGGTTTAGTACAATTACCATGTATATAATTTTTATACCATTTTATATTAATGATGAAACTATTAGTTAAAATGATGAACTTTTGTCCTTTTTATTGTTTGTGATTTAAAAATAGATTTACTACAATTAGTAATTTTTATTTAATTTTTTATAACGATGCTCTGCTGTCCCTTTTTTTATTGTTTGTCATTTATGTCATTTTATTCATTTTATTTATAATTATAATGATGAAACTATGAGTGAATAAAAATAATGGAAAAAAACACAACATGGACTCTTGTCTTTTTATTTATTTTTTGTCATGATAACAGTGATACTATACATTGTCGGCAATGCGTCTTAGTGTTGGATCACTGTTTTCATAGGCTTTATCGTGATTAAGGCATGCATGATCCAAAGCATTGATTCCCATATCCCCTCTCCTCAAACGATCTTGAAGACGAGTACCAGGGCCGCAGAAGCTGTAAGCAGGTAAGTGAGCATCGAATGGTAAGTTTTTAATGATGTTATCAATAATTCCACGGCCAGTACACCTGGGACATAGAGGTTTCAATCGGTGAAAATCCCTTTTGTTGTTCTTCTTCTTCTTGTTCTTGCTGTTGTTGTTGTTGTTGTTGTTGTTCTTGTTGTTTGTCGGCGGTTGCTGACGAGCATGGTAGGTGGTGGTTGTTTTCCGCATGACAGCCATGGAATGATGAAACAATGTCTTTACACTGAGTTTTATGACCATGATATAATTTCATGAATTGGCATGTGGCACACTGTCGAATGGAAGATATTTTTGCCATGGTTAATTGCTTGTGATGGGAAAAATGACTGCATGGTTGTAGTTCACTCAATGCAGAGTCGTTAGTCCACTCGGCAGGCGCCTTTTCCCAAATTTCTTTGACAGCGTAGGCAGCAACATAAAAAGAAATGATTTAGGTAGTGCTAATAATTCATGTTGTGTAAAGTTAATCGTTTTTTTCTGGAACACAAAGAACTTTCCAATAGCCTTGTCGATTGTAGTGGCGTCCATGTCTATGACGGTGATGTTATCACTTCACGTGTACACGTCTCACTGCTATCATTGGACGATACACTTTCAGTTTTAATTTTATTGAACAACTCCCAACATGCACTCGTGGTGAGCCAATGAAACAATTGCCATGCATGCGCTAAGGATTTATTCTGAATACTGTCGCAAGGACAAGTGTCCATGAACGTTTGCAGGGATGGACAATCCAGATCTAAAAGGTCAATACATTGACAGTGAGAGGGTAAAAATGGTTGAAGCCACTGGCGTTTTTCACTCCCTTTAACAAATAAGACATTGGCCGCGGACAAATGGACTTTCATGACGATGTCAAGATACTTGTAAGAAATATCACCCTTTTTCCATGCTAATTGCAAATGATTTTCAATTCATTGGCTCTGTTTTTTTATCTTTTTCACTAATCAACTCGAAAGCATAGGGAGGTTTAAACACCAAATGAATATGGTTAGACACCCAAAACGTACTACAATCGATAAAAGCTACTTCCTTAAATATAAATTTGTTGTCTGCAATTTTAAACCCCTGACAATCCACGATGTGTGTATGCATCATGCTTTTATTTTTACTTGTTACCTCATTGACGTCTAATCAACAAATAACCCATGCCATGGTTTAAGATGGCAAAGTCAAAGGACTTTAGGAAAGAAAAAGGAACAAATGGATCGATCAACAGCTAAATATTTTTTGAGGTTTTATTCATAACATAAAAAACACTTACACATTTATTACAAAGTTTGTTGGCTTAATTTGGAACAGCATTCAAATGGATAGTTTGCACATACGGTCCACGGGTATCTCCTAGTTTTGCAGGGTCTGGTA
The DNA here is from genome assembly GCA_946902985.2 of Meconema thalassinum. NCBI lineage: Eukaryota > Metazoa > Arthropoda > Insecta > Orthoptera > Tettigoniidae > Meconema > Meconema thalassinum. The sequence continues at coordinate 70,697,015 of OX336393.1, read as the reverse complement.
CAATAACAGGATAATTCAAACTCCATGGAATATTGCCCACATCATAGCGATTGAGGTAAGGGCAGGATGGACTCCATCGCTGATGATCGCTAAAGGGTCGATCCCCTATTTCTCAGTTTCCAATTTCAATGTTGCAAAAAATACACTTGACCACATCCCCACGTTTTAAGTAATAAAATCCGCTCGCAGCCAATTCTCCACAATCCATAAAGGGAACTGTCCATGTTTCAAAAGTTTTCAGACGATTAAATTCACATTTTAAATTCCATGGTTTGTGTGCCACGTTGTTGTTGTTGTTGCTGTTGCTTATTGAGGGACACATGATGTTTGTTGTTGTTGTATGTGCGCACAGTGCCAGAGCGCAACAGATACTGTGCATGCAGACGCTTATCATCAATCCTATGAATGATGATCTTTTTTTTTCACTCGACCACAGATGGCATACATGCTGGTGACATAATTGGACAAAGGATGATATTTCACTTGTCTAGCATGAATAATCAAACAGTAGGCACTGGTATGGTCTGGGACATTTTCTTGTGTTTCAAAATCTACCCTTAAATCAATGGTGGTGATTTTCATAGATTCTTCTAGATACGAACAGTCGAAAACAATCAGTGGTGCTTTTGCATTAAACCCTTGTGGCGAAAACATAGGACAATCCTGTTTTTCATAATAAGACGATTGAAATTTAGCGATAATGTCATAAAGGGGACCAAACTTATTTTTTGAAAAATTGAGTTCCAACCCCTCATAGGGAAAGCAAACATTATTTAAAAATAGTCGTATATTTCTCAAGTGAATGTGATCAAACAAGGTGACATCTTTGCTTTGTTGGTATTTTCTATTGGTTTGAAAACCAATAATAACATAGAGGGGTCTCTCGGTAGAGCGAGCCGATTTGACACTCCAACTATGAGTGTCTGTGGTAGGTATCAAGGGGTACTCATATAGACTCCAACTTCGAAAGGCGATAGGCAAGGCTTTATCTTTTTGCACCAAATTTAACATGCTTAGATTTTTACGATCCGATAGCGTCATATGAGGCACATTCCATAGTAATCGAAGCAGTTAAATTTTTGAGTCTATCACTTGGTCGGAGGCTCCTTTTAGTGCATTATAATCACTGCGGTCTCTCACCAGATACAAACTTTGTCTTGCGTTTAAAATAATACGCTTGTGATCTTCGGCAAAGCCAAGGAGTAATTTTAAGGGTAGGAAGCCTGTAAAAGTGCCATCGGAATGAACTAGCCAGTCATTGCTACTGTTGGGACACCATCCTGCCATAGAAAGCGTTTTACTTTCCTCCTCGCTATAGGATGGATATCATTTCATAAGACTAGTCATGCCCACATTTCGAGTCATATCTATGACAATATCATTTATCACATAACGTACTTCAGAAAACAGAAAAGCCAAACCATGATTCGCCAACGCAGACGTTCTGGGTGTGCTGCCATCTGCTTTCATCAATTTACCCTCAATTTGAAGGACACTTTCATGAGGTAGAGTAAAAATATCTAGATTTTTAATGATGAATTGAATCTCGTCATTGTTATTCAGTCCTGTTGCTTGAGGTTGATAGGAATGCATATCAATGCGCACGACGCCATCTTCCACTTGTATGGGATTTAACACTTGCAACAGCTCTTTTTTCATGATTGGGGTGTAGCGTATAACCGATTCGTTGTAAGCGTTGTCGGTTTACTCGTGTCAACCGTTTCATACACGGCGGGAAACTAACCGACCTCGTAGACGTTGTTGTTGCTTTATAGATAAATTTCATAGCGTCTTTAAAACCAACTTGTAGGTCACAGGGGTGTTGGCGTCCAAAGCAATCAGTTGTCGGTTTCTATTCACTAAGCGTAAGGTAATATTACTAATATCACTGACACACACAGGATGATATAGAACCACTGAAGGGTTTTCACGAATAATATAGCCGCAAGGAGAGGTGACAATAAAATAATACAGGGAATGGCTTTGTTCTTGATTCGTAAATACGTCTCTAATAATATTGCAAGTCACAGAAATGCGATGCCCCTCGATGAATTTCACTGGATAATCTGAATCATGGAGTTGGTGAGCTGCCAACACTCTTGGTTTAAATCCTAGTAAAGGACCAATAGAATGAACTCGTGTTTCAAAGTCAATGTTAAACGTAGAGAAAATACGACAGCGATGAGTAATCGTATTGGCTGTAAGTTCAAATTTGTGTGCCCCATCAGTAGTGGAGTAGTGGCGCTTCTGCCCCACTTCAAAACCCCCCTTGCTCTACTACTAAGCCTCAGCCATGTTAAATATCTCTTGAACGCATGGTCCGATTTTGACAAATGAGGTATTGTTGGACTCGGGCTGACGTCCTCTTTGCTATGGACCACTCATTATATTTTTCAAAATTTTTTTGAAAATTTTTGTTTTCGAAAATAGGCGATAGTTTGAAAACCAAACAGGATAGAACGTTGTGCCATGGCTCAAACGAACAGTCTTTATGACCTTTATTTTTTGTAATAAAAAATTTTTATTTTTTATATTTTTTTGAAAACACTCGAATTTTGAAAATCCTATATTTTGGAAACTAGGAACTCTACAAAAAAAATTGTTTAACGTAAATCAATGGTCCCTACCCCCTCTACCCCCAAAATAAATTTCAAGTCTCTAGAATGAAAACCTGCAGTAGTGGGGTAGTGGGGGAGCTGCTTATAAAAGCAAGTGGTGAGCCCCTGCGACCTTGGAATGGAAAGAGCCATGCTAGGAGGGCGTGCTTGGATTCGTTTTTTTCGTCTCGTCGTGCTCTTTACGGGAATGTCGGTGTCGAAAATGTGAAAATCTGGAAACACAGTCTTTTTGGGGTAAAAACGTGATTTTAGACTTTTTGCTATATCTCACGAACCAATAACGCTAGAGGCGTGTTCGACAGGTCCAAGGACTCGGGGTAACGTCCTCTCTGCTATGGACTACTCGTTATAATTTTTAATAAAATTGGAAACTCGGTTTTGGGGTAAACACGTGTTTTTTGTGATTTTGTCGATATCTCACGAAGCAATAACGCTAGAGGCATGTACGACGGGTCCAAGGATTCGGACAGACGTTCTCTTTGCTATGAACTACTCGTTGTAATTTTAAAAAAATTGGGAAACGCGATTTTGGGGGTAAACACGTGTTTTTTGTGATTTTGCCAATATCTCACGAAGCAATAACGCTAGAGGCGTGTACGAGGTGTCCTAGGACTCGGGCTAACGCCCCCCTTTCAAATGTGGTAGATATTTTTTTTCAAAAAATAATTCACATGGGTCTAACGCCATACATGTTGAAAAAACGTTTTCTTTTTCTTTGCCTGTTTATAATGTCCATGAAGCGTGGCGGTTGAGAGAGAGACGATACGGCTGGGTGTGTGTGTGTGTGTGTGTGTCGCTGACCACGGTGGCTGTGTTCAATAGATCAATCGCTATTTCGACGGGTCGGTTTATGACAGAGCGAGGGTGCGTTTTTTTTCACATATTTTACCTTTAACGTGTAAACGGTGATGAGAACTTGATTCTATGTTGGTCGAAGCGAGTAGAGAAAACAAACTTGCAGACGAGCAAGAGGTGAATATCAATTGAGCTTATTGGAAGGCGTTGATCTGACTTGACAACAGGTGCAATGGAAAAAAATGACCATGACGCTTGAAGGTGAAATAATCTGACCATCGTGGTGGCAGGGAAGTGCGAAAGGCGTGCACACATGTGAAACCACAGGCACGCTAAACCAGTGACATCCTGTCTTGCTTCGTACGTGACAAAATGCAAGTCCATGTGACATTTGATCTACCGCAGGTGTTCGCCTGAGACGTTATCTGTCCACGTGCGCGATAACTGTTAACAAGTGACATCCTGTTTTGCTGCGTACGTGACAAAATGCAAGTTCATGTGAAATTTGATTCGCCACAGGTGTTCGCCTGGGACGTTAGCTGTCCACGTGACCGATAACAGAATGTTCAAAGCGTGGGAAAAAATGATTATACATGCAACGTAGCATATATAAAGACATGTCGTTATCATTTCCACTCTCACTTGGGTGGACTACCTTTCAACACACTGCGTTGCATGAAACCCCTGGTCTTGTTTAACAGTTTTGGTGTTGGTGGAAAATACTTAACCGTGTTGTGGGGTAGGTATTTATTTATATACTTATTCATTTATACATTTATTGATTAATATATATGTATATTTACAAGCAATTATTTATTGATTAAGTAATTAATGATTTTATTTATTTGTTTGCAGATAACCGGCATACCTTACATGTCTGAGGGAGAAGAAACCATTGCACTTTTGAGCCCACTAAAAGGGAAGAGTAACAAGTCACTGCAAGTAAAGGTGAGATGATTTTTTTAAACTAACTTGTTTCATTTTTTGTTTTATGTTTTATTTCATGAAATGTATGTATTAACCTGAATTTAGGTATTTATAGCGGTTTATTTTATTTATTTTTAGAAACTTGGAAAGAATAGCCTTACTGCCGTAGCAGTCGCTGAAAAAAAAAAACAGAAACGCACTAAAGCGAAACCACTGCCAAAGAGTGAACTGTTTAAAACTCAGGTAAGTCCAACTTAAAAATGCTATTCCATTTTACCACTACTGAAAACTCGTAGACAAAAAAAAAATCATTACCTGTACATGACTGGGACAATGATTGCTTTCTTGATTAATGGCTATGTTGTTGTTGTTGACTGGGAAAAGTACAAGGCCATGTTGGATTTTCTAAAAATAAAAATAATAAATTTAATTTATGGGTGGTTCCCTATGGACTCAACGAATATCCACAGGTTTGAACATGATAATGTGAACAAAATGACATGACATTCATTTTTGTTTATATATTGGTTAAAGGGAGGGTGGGGGAATGTAAATGACTGTAGCTTTATAAAAAAGAAAATAAGTGCATGGGTTACTGTTAGTGCCAACATACAGTTTATTTTTAATGGTGTTTTGATATATTAATACCAATTAACGTTAACGTTTTATTTACAAGTATTGATTGATTGATTGATTGAGTGATGGGTTATTTTGTTTGCTTTTAGGTGTCGTCATGTGCCATTAACGTAATGAACAGACAGTGAACAAGCATGCATTATGCTTTAAAGTACTCTGTGCAATGTTAATAACTTACAATAAGGAAACGTTTTATTATAACACATGGCGTTAGTACTAAATACAACAAGTGAGCAAGTTGGTTTACCACGTGGGTTAAATTTAAAATCAGAACATGATCGATGGTTAACATTTGAATCCTGGCCTGTAGGCTTTTTGTCGACGCATGAACTTGCAAAAGCCAGTTTTTTTTACTTGAACCGAGAAGATGTGGTGCGCTGTGTGTTTTGTCGTATTGAACTTTCACACTGGGAAGAAGGGGATGATCCCTTTAGAGACCATTTGCGATGGTCTCCTCACTGTCCTTACATGCTTGGAAAGCAAGTGGGTAACCTACCCGTGCATTCATTTTACCGAACCACAAGGCCTTTGGCCGCTACTTACGTTGCTGAATCACAAATAAATAATAATAATGATGTATTACCAGTCAACGGTAGTGTCGATATATGTGGTCCATATGCCATAGACAGTGTTGAATTGGCGTGTGCTTTTGAAAAATTGGGAGTTTGCAAGACTAAAGCACTAGCACACTCAGAGTACAGCTCTGTTGAAAAACGTTTCGAATTTTATAAAAATGTTTGGCCATTAATATTAAAACACTTTACCAAACAGCTAAGTGAAGCTGGATTTTTTTATACTGGTGAAGGGGATAAAACAATATGTTTTTATTGCGGATTTGCTTTAAAGGATTGGCAAATGACTGATGACCCTTTTGTGCAACACGCTCGTTGGTTACCAAACTGTAAATACATGGTGTTGCTTAAAGGTCAGGAATTTGTGAACACTATTCGTAAAGAAAAAGTGATTGCAGCACAAGACATAAAAGTGCCTTTAGAGTTAGAGCACGCGGAGCAAATACATAAGGCTGAAAGAAAAGACTTGTGTTACGAACAGATACAAAAGTGTGACCAACAATTATGTAAAATTTGTTATCAAGATGAACTAGGTGTTGTATTTTTACCCTGTGGACACATGATAGCCTGTGTCAAGTGTGCATTAGAACTTAACACTTGTGCTATATGCAGAAAAGTAGTATCTGCTACAGTTAGGGCATTTCTTGCATAACTAGTATAATTTATTCGCCATGCATAGTGCAAAATCCCTAATTGCACAATATTATTAAAGCTGTTTTAGAGTGTAATAGATATGCTTTTGTTTTGTTTATAGACTACTACAATGAATGTTTTGAATGCTGTGGGACAATCATGTGGCTTAGAGACAAAGAAGCTCAGCGAATTGCCAACGCATATTCCATTCCGCATTATCAAGATTCGGAAATTGAAAACAGCATATGGTGATCGTGTACTTTGTGTATGTGAAAACTTTGAGACATTTCTGCCTATACGGTTTAATGATATGTCGGAGAGTGTTTTTGATGAAGTCAATAATGCTGTACAACCTGTACACTTAATTTATGAAGGTTTTAAAAACAATAGGTGCATGGTTCGTTTTAATTAAATAAATAAATAATGTGAAATAATAATGGAAAATATAAGTAATGACAATATACTGAAAAAGAAAGAAAATATGTGTATAGAATAATAATGTTTTAGTGTTTAGTGTTGTCTTTAAAAATATTATGATGAAACCAAAAAAAAATGTATATAAAGTTTGTAAATAAATGCAAAATGATGTTACAATGCTGTTTTATTTTATACAAAGTTAGTATATTTAACATTGCAGAGTATACATGATTATGACAATAAATGCACACTGAATACAAGCCTTTCTCACTTTACAATAGTCTGTTATAGTTTTAAACACAAGGCTTGTTGTAGATCATTTTCTAGCAATGTCCATTCAATGTTGTTTTCGAAAAGTGGGGAAGCCACAATGGTTGTATTGACATAAAAACCTTATGGTTATTACTATTTAGTCACTTTCACCCCCTTGCATATCAAGAGCAGATGACCTAGTTGTTCCACTCTTTAAAACGACAACAACAACACTACCTCTTGCATAGTTTGTGATGTTGATGGCTCTTGCGACGTGGAAGATGGATTAAAAATAACTTTGAGAACAGGGGTTAAACGTTGATCATTAAACAATGCACTATTTTGAGTAGCAATATGGTTTTCTTGATTTTTTGTCGACGGCAACTGTGTTTCATGCGGTACACTACATTGATGATCACTGACACTTAAAACCTCACTATTTTTACTTTTTAGGTCACTACGACAATGTTTGGAACGTTGCTTTGAACAACGCCAAATAACAGTTCCATTTTTATTGGTTCGTTTCACAATATATGAATATCCTTTATAGAATGCATGAGGCTTACCATACCTATTCACAGATACTTCCATATCAACTGTCGAGTATAGACTAAGCTCTAGTAAAGTCAACTTGGTAATAAGAATACTAGTTTAATGTGAGAGCAAATATGGATCCAAAGAGTTCAGGTAAAAGTGAAAGCAAATAAGCAAATATTAGAAACAAGTGTTGGGGTGAAAGTGGTCGCAAAGTGGTAGACCCATTACACAATAATTTCAGCACGACGAAGCTCTTGTTCAATTTCTTTGATTTCCCAATCGTGACCAGTATGGCCAGATTGACGTGAGGCATGCAACAACTGTAGCCGCTGGACGAGCTTATTGGGATTGTGCCAGTATACAAATTTAACAAATGGATTTTTAGGTGTAAACAAAGCATTACCATTATCATGATCATTATCATCATCATCATTATCATCATCATGATCACCATTATCATCATGACCATCATCACTGTTACTATATAGTCCTTTTTGATCCTCTTGCAATACCACTTTATTTATAGTCTGAGTTGATTTTGATAGTGTTGAAGGTTTCTTGGACGTTGACAACTGTCCTAACATAACGTTTTGAGGACATGATAAGTCCTTTTGAACAAACACTGCACTATTTTTAGCCGCAATATCGTTTTCTTGAACTTGCTTTTTAGCATTTTGATAATTGTTTGTAAACAGTAAGCGTGGTTCGTTTCGAGCACTACATTGATGAACACTCACACTTAAAACCTTTCCATTTTTACTTTTCAGATTGCCTCGACATTTTGTTGACCTCTCTTTTGAGCATCGCCAGAATATTATTCCATTCATATTCTGGCGATTATAGTTATAGGAGTAGCCTTGATAGAGTGCACGTAGCCTACCTTTGTTGGTTGTAATAAGTTCCATTGTAGTAACTGACCTGTCAGTACGATGTTCACACTACAAAGGTTACAACTGTTTTGCTGATGGAGTGACCTACTATAAGCTTATATATTGGCTTATGTGTTGGCTTTTTGTGTTGGCTTTTCGTGTTGGCTTTTGTGTAGGCTTTTTGTGTTGGCTTTTTGTGTTGGCTTTTCATGTTGGCTTTTCGTGTTGGCTTATGTGTTGGCTTTTTGTGTTGGCTTTTTGTGTTGGCTTTTCGTGTTGGCTTTTGTGTTGGCTTATGTGTTGGCTTTTTGTGTTGGCTTTTTGTGTTGGCTTTTCATGTTGGCTTTTCGTGTTGGCTTTTCGTGTTGGCTTTTTGTGTTGGCTTTTCGTGTTGGCTTTTCGTGTTGGCTTTTCGTGTTGGCTTTTGTGTTGGCTTTTTGTGTTGGCTTTTCGTGTTGGCATTTCGTGTTGGCTTTTCGTGTTGGCTTTTTTTGTATTGGCCTTTCGTGTTGGCTTTTTGTATTGGCTTTTCGTGTTGGCTTTTTGTGTTGGCTTTAGTATTGGCTTTTGTATTGGCTTATTTGACAAGTTATTTGTGTCAATGTATTTAGTGGATTTTTTCTTGGTGTTGGAAAGTAGTTGAAAGAGAGGGAATATTTAAAGACTTAACCTCAGCTCACTAACCTAACCTAACCTAAGCTAACCTTTCAACTCTCAGATGTTAATTAAATTCTGTGCATAGTCGAGTTGGAGCCCAAGACCTCAGGGGTAAAAAAAAACAATTATTTTTGACGACTTATTTTGGTAACTTATTTTAATGGCTAACCTAACTTTACCTAACCTAACCTAACCTAACCTAACCTTAGCTCACTTTGGATATTACTAGTAAGTGTTCATATCCTCTGCTAGGTAGCATGCTAGTAGTACAGGTAGTGCTCATATTTACCGCTAGATAGCGGAAACATATTTTGCATGTTGCATGTGACACTTGTGAAGTTTAACCACATGCAAGACGTGCTTGTATAAGTTCTCTATTTAAACTCAATATACAATTAACCACTAAATGTTCAGAACTAACATGTATAGCCATGTTTAGGGTATATAGGAGACCCTTAGCAAGAAAGGCTGTCTAACCCACGAGTGTACAGCCTTGTCATACGCAGTAAGCCCCTGTTGGCTTTCTCAAATTGTTGTTGTTGTTGTTTTCTGCCAACAGGGGCTTACTGCGTATGACAAGGCTGTACACTCGTGGGTTAGACAGCCTTTCTTGATAAGGGTCTCCTATATACCCTAAACATGGCTATACATGTTAGTTCTGAACATTTAGTGGTTAATTGTATATTGAGTTTAAATAGAGAACTTATACAAGCACGTCTTGCATGTGGTTAAACTTCACAAGTGTCACATGCAACATGCAAAATATGTTTCCGCTATCTAGCGGTAAATATGAGCACTACCTGTACTACTAGCATGCTACCTAGCAGAGGATATGAACACTTACTAGTAATATCCAAAGTGAGCTAAGGTTAGGTTAGGTTAGGTTAGGTTAGGTAAAGTTAGGTTAGCCATTAAAATAAGTTACCAAAATAAGTCGTCAAAAATAATTGTTTTTTTTTACCCCTGAGGTCTTGGGCTCCAACTCGACTATGCACAGAATTTAATTAACATCTGAGAGTTGAAAGGTTAGCTTAGGTTAGGTTAGGTTAGTGAACTGAGGTTAAGTCTTTAAATATTCCCTCTCTTTCAACTACTTTCCAACACCAAGAAAAAATCCACTAAATACATTGACACAAATAACTTGTCAAATAAGCCAATACAAAAGCCAATACTAAAGCCAACACAAAAAGCCAACACGAAAAGCCAATACAAAAAGCCAACACGAAAGGCCAATACAAAAAAAGCCAACACGAAAAGCCAACACGAAATGCCAACACGAAAAGCCAACACAAAAAGCCAACACAAAAGCCAACACGAAAAGCCAACACGAAAAGCCAACACGAAAAGCCAACACAAAAAGCCAACACGAAAAGCCAACACGAAAAGCCAACATGAAAAGCCAACACAAAAAGCCAACACAAAAAGCCAACACATAAGCCAACACAAAAGCCAACACGAAAAGCCAACACAAAAAGCCAACACAAAAAGCCAACACATAAGCCAACACGAAAAGCCAACATGAAAAGCCAACACAAAAAGCCAACACAAAAAGCCTACACAAAAGCCAACACGAAAAGCCAACACAAAAAGCCAACACATAAGCCAATATATAAGCTTATAGTAGGTCACTCCATCAGCAAAACAGTTGTAACCTTTGTAGTGTGAACATCGTACTGACAGGTCAGTTACTACAATGGAACTTATTACAACCAACAAAGGTAGGCTACGTGCACTCTATCAAGGCTACTCCTATAACTATAATCGCCAGAATATGAATGGAATAATATTCTGGCGATGCTCAAAAGAGAGGTCAACAAAATGTCGAGGCAATCTGAAAAGTAAAAATGGAAAGGTTTTAAGTGTGAGTGTTCATCAATGTAGTGCTCGAAACGAACCACGCTTACTGTTTACAAACAATTATCAAAATGCTAAAAAGCAAGTTCAAGAAAACGATATTGCGGCTAAAAATAGTGCAGTGTTTGTTCAAAAGGACTTATCATGTCCTCAAAACGTTATGTTAGGACAGTTGTCAACGTCCAAGAAACCTTCAACACTATCAAAATCAACTCAGACTATAAATAAAGTGGTATTGCAAGAGGATCAAAAAGGACTATATAGTAACAGTGATGATGGTCATGATGATAATGGTGATCATGATGATGATAATGATGATGATGATAATGATCATGATAATGGTAATGCTTTGTTTACACCTAAAAATCCATTTGTTAAATTTGTATACTGGCACAATCCCAATAAGCTCGTCCAGCGGCTACAGTTGTTGCATGCCTCACGTCAATCTGGCCATACTGGTCACGATTGGGAAATCAAAGAAATTGAACAAGAGCTTCGTCGTGCTGAAATTATTGTGTAATGGGTCTACCACTTTGCGACCACTTTCACCCCAACACTTGTTTCTAATATTTGCTTATTTGCTTTCACTTTTACCTGAACTCTTTGGATCCATATTTGCTCTCACATTAAACTAGTATTCTTATTACCAAGTTGACTTTACTAGAGCTTAGTCTATACTCGACAGTTGATATGGAAGTATCTGTGAATAGGTATGGTAAGCCTCATGCATTCTATAAAGGATATTCATATATTGTGAAACGAACCAATAAAAATGGAACTGTTATTTGGCGTTGTTCAAAGCAACGTTCCAAACATTGTCGTAGTGACCTAAAAAGTAAAAATAGTGAGGTTTTAAGTGTCAGTGATCATCAATGTAGTGTACCGCATGAAACACAGTTGCCGTCGACAAAAAATCAAGAAAACCATATTGCTACTCAAAATAGTGCATTGTTTAATGATCAACGTTTAACCCCTGTTCTCAAAGTTATTTTTAATCCATCTTCCACGTCGCAAGAGCCATCAACATCACAAACTATGCAAGAGGTAGTGTTGTTGTTGTCGTTTTAAAGAGTGGAACAACTAGGTCATCTGCTCTTGATATGCAAGGGGGTGAAAGTGACTAAATAGTAATAACCATAAGGTTTTTATGTCAATACAACCATTGTGGCTTCCCCACTTTTCGAAAACAACATTGAATGGACATTGCTAGAAAATGATCTACAACAAGCCTTGTGTTTAAAACTATAACAGACTATTGTAAAGTGAGAAAGGCTTGTATTCAGTGTGCATTTATTGTCATAATCATGTATACTCTGCAATGTTAAATATACTAACTTTGTATAAAATAAAACAGCATTGTAACATCATTTTGCATTTATTTACAAACTTTATATACATTTTTTTTTGGTTTCATCATAATATTTTTAAAGACAACACTAAACACTAAAACATTATTATTCTATACACATATTTTCTTTCTTTTTCAGTATATTGTCATTACTTATATTTTCCATTATTATTTCACATTATTTATTTATTTAATTAAAACGAACCATGCACCTATTGTTTTTAAAACCTTCATAAATTAAGTGTACAGGTTGTACAGCATTATTGACTTCATCAAAAACACTCTCCGACATATCATTAAACCGTATAGGCAGAAATGTCTCAAAGTTTTCACATACACAAAGTACACGATCACCATATGCTGTTTTCAATTTCCGAATCTTGATAATGCGGAATGGAATATGCGTTGGCAATTCGCTGAGCTTCTTTGTCTCTAAGCCACATGATTGTCCCACAGCATTCAAAACATTCATTGTAGTAGTCTATAAACAAAACAAAAGCATATCTATTACACTCTAAAACAGCTTTAATAATATTGTGCAATTAGGGATTTTGCACTATGCATGGCGAATAAATTATACTAGTTATGCAAGAAATGCCCTAACTGTAGCAGATACTACTTTTCTGCATATAGCACAAGTGTTAAGTTCTAATGCACACTTGACACAGGCTATCATGTGTCCACAGGGTAAAAATACAACACCTAGTTCATCTTGATAACAAATTTTACATAATTGTTGGTCACACTTTTGTATCTGTTCGTAACACAAGTCTTTTCTTTCAGCCTTATGTATTTGCTCCGCGTGCTCTAACTCTAAAGGCACTTTTATGTCTTGTGCTGCAATCACTTTTTCTTTACGAATAGTGTTCACAAATTCCTGACCTTTAAGCAACACCATGTATTTACAGTTTGGTAACCAACGAGCGTGTTGCACAAAAGGGTCATCAGTCATTTGCCAATCCTTTAAAGCAAATCCGCAATAAAAACATATTGTTTTATCCCCTTCACCAGTATAAAAAAATCCAGCTTCACTTAGCTGTTTGGTAAAGTGTTTTAATATTAATGGCCAAACATTTTTATAAAATTCGAAACGTTTTTCAACAGAGCTGTACTCTGAGTGTGCTAGTGCTTTAGTCTTGCAAACTCCCAATTTTTCAAAAGCACACGCCAATTCAACACTGTCTATGGCATATGGACCACATATATCGACACTACCGTTGACTGGTAATACATCATTATTATTATTTATTTGTGATTCAGCAACGTAAGTAGCGGCCAAAGGCCTTGTGGTTCGGTAAAATGAATGCACGGGTAGGTTACCCACTTGCTTTCCAAGCATGTAAGGACAGTGAGGAGACCATCGCAAATGGTCTCTAAAGGGATCATCCCCTTCTTCCCAGTGTGAAAGTTCAATACGACAAAACACACAGCGCACCACATCTTCTCGGTTCAAGTAAAAAAAACTGGCTTTTGCAAGTTCATGCGTCGACAAAAAGCCTACAGGCCAGGATTCAAATGTTAACCATCGATCATGTTCTGATTTTAAATTTAACCCACGTGGTAAACCAACTTGCTCACTTGTTGTATTTAGTACTAACGCCATGTGTTATAATAAAACGTTTCCTTATTGTAAGTTATTAACATTGCACAGAGTACTTTAAAGCATAATGCATGCTTGTTCACTGTCTGTTCATTACGTTAATGGCACATGACGACACCTAAAAGCAAACAAAATAACCCATCACTCAATCAATCAATCAATCAATACTTGTAAATAAAACGTTAACGTTAATTGGTATTAATATATCAAAACACCATTAAAAATAAACTGTATGTTGGCACTAACAGTAACCCATGCACTTATTTTCTTTTTTATAAAGCTACAGTCATTTACATTCCCCCACCCTCCCTTTAACCAATATATAAACAAAAATGAATGTCATGTCATTTTGTTCACATTATCATGTTCAAACCTGTGGATATTCGTTGAGTCCATAGGGAACCACCCATAAATTAAATTTATTATTTTTATTTTTAGAAAATCCAACATGGCCTTGTACTTTTCCCAGTCAACAACAACAACATAGCCATTAATCAAGAAAGCAATCATTGTCCCAGTCATGTACAGGTAATGATTTTTTTTTTGTCTACGAGTTTTCAGTAGTGGTAAAATGGAATAGCATTTTTAAGTTGGACTTACCTGAGTTTTAAACAGTTCACTCTTTGGCAGTGGTTTCGCTTTAGTGCGTTTCTGTTTTTTTTTTTCAGCGACTGCTACGGCAGTAAGGCTATTCTTTCCAAGTTTCTAAAAATAAATAAAATAAACCGCTATAAATACCTAAATTCAGGTTAATACATACATTTCATGAAATAAAACATAAAACAAAAAATGAAACAAGTTAGTTTAAAAAAATCATCTCACCTTTACTTGCAGTGACTTGTTACTCTTCCCTTTTAGTGGGCTCAAAAGTGCAATGGTTTCTTCTCCCTCAGACATGTAAGGTATGCCGGTTATCTGCAAACAAATAAATAAAATCATTAATTACTTAATCAATAAATAATTGCTTGTAAATATACATATATATTAATCAATAAATGTATAAATGAATAAGTATATAAATAAATACCTACCCCACAACACGGTTAAGTATTTTCCACCAACACCAAAACTGTTAAACAAGACCAGGGGTTTCATGCAACGCAGTGTGTTGAAAGGTAGTCCACCCAAGTGAGAGTGGAAATGATAACGACATGTCTTTATATATGCTACGTTGCATGTATAATCATTTTTTCCCACGCTTTGAACATTCTGTTATCGGTCACGTGGACAGCTAACGTCCCAGGCGAACACCTGTGGCGAATCAAATTTCACATGAACTTGCATTTTGTCACGTACGCAGCAAAACAGGATGTCACTTGTTAACAGTTATCGCGCACGTGGACAGATAACGTCTCAGGCGAACACCTGCGGTAGATCAAATGTCACATGGACTTGCATTTTGTCACGTACGAAGCAAGACAGGATGTCACTGGTTTAGCGTGCCTGTGGTTTCACATGTGTGCACGCCTTTCGCACTTCCCTGCCACCACGATGGTCAGATTATTTCACCTTCAAGCGTCATGGTCATTTTTTTCCATTGCACCTGTTGTCAAGTCAGATCAACGCCTTCCAATAAGCTCAATTGATATTCACCTCTTGCTCGTCTGCAAGTTTGTTTTCTCTACTCGCTTCGACCAACATAGAATCAAGTTCTCATCACCGTTTACACGTTAAAGGTAAAATATGTGAAAAAAAACGCACCCTCGCTCTGTCATAAACCGACCCGTCGAAATAGCGATTGATCTATTGAACACAGCCACCGTGGTCAGCGACACACACACACACACACACACCCAGCCGTATCGTCTCTCTCTCAACCGCCACGCTTCATGGACATTATAAACAGGCAAAGAAAAAGAAAACGTTTTTTCAACATGTATGGCGTTAGACCCATGTGAATTATTTTTTGAAAAAAAATATCTACCACATTTGAAAGGGGGGCGTTAGCCCGAGTCCTAGGACACCTCGTACACGCCTCTAGCGTTATTGCTTCGTGAGATATTGGCAAAATCACAAAAAACACGTGTTTACCCCCAAAATCGCGTTTCCCAATTTTTTTAAAATTACAACGAGTAGTTCATAGCAAAGAGAACGTCTGTCCGAATCCTTGGACCCGTCGTACATGCCTCTAGCGTTATTGCTTCGTGAGATATCGACAAAATCACAAAAAACACGTGTTTACCCCAAAACCGAGTTTCCAATTTTATTAAAAATTATAACGAGTAGTCCATAGCAGAGAGGACGTTACCCCGAGTCCTTGGACCTGTCGAACACGCCTCTAGCGTTATTGGTTCGTGAGATATAGCAAAAAGTCTAAAATCACGTTTTTACCCCAAAAAGACTGTGTTTCCAGATTTTCACATTTTCGACACCGACATTCCCGTAAAGAGCACGACGAGACGAAAAAAACGAATCCAAGCACGCCCTCCTAGCATGGCTCTTTCCATTCCAAGGTCGCAGGGGCTCACCACTTGCTTTTATAAGCAGCTCCCCCACTACCCCACTACTGCAGGTTTTCATTCTAGAGACTTGAAATTTATTTTGGGGGTAGAGGGGGTAGGGACCATTGATTTACGTTAAACAATTTTTTTTGTAGAGTTCCTAGTTTCCAAAATATAGGATTTTCAAAATTCGAGTGTTTTCAAAAAAATATAAAAAATAAAAATTTTTTATTACAAAAAATAAAGGTCATAAAGACTGTTCGTTTGAGCCATGGCACAACGTTCTATCCTGTTTGGTTTTCAAACTATCGCCTATTTTCGAAAACAAAAATTTTCAAAAAAATTTTGAAAAATATAATGAGTGGTCCATAGCAAAGAGGACGTCAGCCCGAGTCCAACAATACCTCATTTGTCAAAATCGGACCATGCGTTCAAGAGATATTTAACATGGCTGAGGCTTAGTAGTAGAGCAAGGGGGGTTTTGAAGTGGGGCAGAAGCGCCACTACTCCACTACTCCCATCCGCAAATGGTTTGACACCAAATTGTTCTATCATCGACACGCTAATGGCTTCATGCACATCGTCTATGGTATAACCTCCAGGGGGTAGTCTCAACTTATAATCATCATAATAAAATTTGTCATTAATATCCAGTTGAATATTGTAAATTCTGTTGTAACTTTCCAAAGAAATTAATCCTAGCACATAGGATTGTTCGGGTTGCAATTCAATGGGGGGAAATCCAGGGACACTTCAGGCCCGCGGCTGTACATGGTAAAGGTCTTGGCGTTGACATTCATAATGATGAGACTGCTGGCTTAACGCGACCTCTTATATAAAAAATGTAAACTCAAATGGCCACACTCTTGACTGTCAAAGGTTTGTTGACGATTCACATTATAGAATATCTTTACCCGGTTTCCCAAATAACGTAGCAACTCGATCGGGGGTGGTAAATTTCCATAACTGTCAAAGTACCATACTGTGGAACCTTGTTTCACATAGGCTACAAAATGGGTTCCTGGGCCTGCATCATCATCTAAATTCATCATGGCTCGTTCTTCTTTCCACGGTGCTTTGGGTAATTCATTTCGCATAAATACACCTCGAAAATGAGAAATCTTTAGTTGTTTGGCATAGCTTTCCGCTCCTTCATGGGTCATGGCATGACGAGGCAGTTGCCTTAAGCGCTTATCGATGATGGACATGTTTTTTCTTAGACGGTAGGCCACATTGTGGATAAAAGACTGGCTTTAAAGGATTGCCATTTCTAGCTCCCATCGCAATGGCTTCTAACTTTTTATTGTGTCCCTCGCTTTCTTAGAGTTGTTGCTTGCCTTGCTCGACGGCTTTAATGGTTTCCGCTACAGCGCTGGCACCACCCAAAAGGGACCCCAAAGCTGCCAACCCTGCAAATAAAGCCGACAAAAAAAACCACGCTTAGCAACAGGAATGACTCGCCCACGTTTTTTCTTCCTTCCTTTTCTTTTTATCGATACATGATGCTGCGATTTCGGAGCTGTAGACAATAGCACCGCTTGTAAAGCTTTTTCGATAGCCACTCTTTTTAGATTTTTTTTTTAGTTTTAACACTGGGTGTGAGGCAGATCGACTTGGTTTCCGACCTGGCTTTTTTCCCTTTTTGAGATTTGTTTTTTTCCATGTTCATGGCATGCTGCTACTTGGTGAATTTTTCACAACATTCGATAACAACTAACGTAGAGAATCTTATTTCATAGCAATATATTCCAATTCTATATAAAGCGGAAAATCATTCACCGTTTTCCCAGCTTCCTTTTCCTCAAACGTAAACATAAGATGAAAGGATAATTCATCTCCAACATTTACTCTTTGATGGTTGTGGGCCAACACTCTATCACCGTTTAGTTGTATTTTTAAATGTTTCTCAACAGGCATGGCATATTTAATATGAATTACACCATCATAATGCAGTCGATAACGACTTAAACCGGAAGCAAGCATATAGGTAAGATCATCATTCACCAGTGGTCGCGGGAATGGTTTCTGTCATTGTCCAGTTTTTAATTTGACAGGTACACTAAAAATACAGATGGGACAAAATTATAAAGCCTTTTCATTTGATAGGTCACATAACGTTTCGTGCAGACATCATTTTCGTCTCGAGGCTCTTGCACATCAATAATACGATGATGATTGGCTGAATAGCCCTCAGCGGTTAGTCTCGGGGCCATGTGATATACACTTTGCACTTTGCGATCTACATAGCTTTTTGTTGCCACCTGTCGTGTCTGTTTTGACAAAGAGGCGGCCGTGGCCATGGTTACACGAGCTCGCCCAAACACGTCCATTGTGATAGACGTTAACTAACCTATCCTACTCACCGCTTGCCTATATATATAAACCTTATACACACAAGAAAAACTCAGTCGTCGACACAATGGAATTAATGAAACAACCCCATGCTTTGCCCATCTCTGATTTGGTTTCATAGCTATCACTGTCCGTGTGCGAACCTAAACGTCATGGCACCCTATTCCCATCTACCGTTCGATGTACTATGGCAGGGCCTTCGGGTTGTGGAAAGACCAATGTTTTGCTGAACATTATTACCGCGCCTCATGGCCTACGATTTCAAAATATTTATATTTTTGCCAAATCCTTGTACCAGCCTCTGTACGTGTATCTGGAACAAATTATGTCTTCGTTAAATAAAGAAGCCATGGGCTATTTTACATTCACCTCACCTCAAGATGTCATTCAACCAGACCGCATTCAACCAGATTCCATTATAATTTTTGATGATATTGCCACTCAACGACAGGCCATTATTCAAGAGTATTTTAGTATGGGACGTCATAAACAAGTGGATTGTTTTTATCTGGCTCAGACCTATTCCAAAATCCCCAAACAGTTGATTCGTGACAATGCCAATCTCATCGTTCTCTTCCGCCAAGACTCTAGAAATCTCTATCATATTTTTCAAGATCATGTGAATCCAGATATGTCCTTTACAGCTTTCACGCAATTGTGTGCTTCGTGTTGGAACCATCATCCCCATGCCTGTTTGGTCATAAATAATCAGAGTGAACGATGTGAGGGATGTTATCGCTTGGGTTTTGATCATTTTATTTCTGTTTAAAAAGACCCAGGGTTGGACATTTCCTGTTAGTGTGTCTTTACCTTTACCATGGCGAACGCCATAGGGTACAAGAAACATGTTCAAATCATGCAGCGTATTATTGAGGCGCGAAATACGATTCAACATAAATTTCGTGAATTTCAATGTTTAAAAACGTCAACCCATGATAAAACATGCTCCATCATCGGTTGATCCCATGAGATTCAAACCTAATGCTTCTGCTGCTACTGCTGCTGCTACCTCTCAAACCAAACCCTTAACAAGTTCCAAATTGACTCAAACAGATTCCACACGACAGGTAAAATCCTCCTCCTCCTCCTCCTCCTATAATGTTAGTGAACAAGAACATCAAGAACATGAAGGAGAAGAAGAAGAAGAAGAAGAACATGAACAAAGTGAAAGTGAAAGCGAAAGCGTATTTAGTCCTGAAAGAAAAAAATCCTCACCCCTTCAACAGTTTCTAAAAACAACACAAAAACCTTCTGTCATAGCGGCAACACCGTCTTCCTCCACATCATCTCCGTTTTCACAAGTCTTGGCAACCCCTCAAAATAAAGCTCAACTCAAAAACATTTTAATCAAACGTTATGGGGCAATCCTGGAACCGTATCTGACCCTTCTATTTATTGGAAAGACAGATACCACGTATGGTGTTCGCTATGAGAATGATAGTTTTAAAATTGGGGATTCATCCCTTAAATTTGCTCGTACGAAAGCTGTCATTAAAAAGATCAACTATAAATTAACACCAGGTCTGTTAAAGCTGATATTTTCTCGCACCCCCTCGCCACAAAATTTTACGTCCGAGGACCTTGCTAAATATAAATCCATTTTATTAGACACCAACGCTCACAAAAGAAACTATAAATCCTCTCAGTAGGTCAATGCCAATATATCCCAAAAATATAAAACCATCATTGCAAACATCTTTGGTAAGCAAAAACATCACTCTGCCTCTGGTGTAAGGTTTAAGAAATTAAAACCCTACCTAGATATAACCTTTTGGAATAATCCCAATCAGTTAGTAGAGCGCTTATACTTGCTTCATGCATCAAAACAAGCTGGTCACACTGGACATGAGGCAGAAATCGCCCACATTGAACAACAACTCCGAGATGCTAAAATTATCTTATAAGCCATCCCCCATCAAAGTGGGCATTGCTCATGAATTGCATAGACCAGCCCGACGCATTTATGAACGCCGTCGTGTGAGATCCAAAGGAATCGATGAACTTTGGCAGGCAGACCTGGTTGAAATGATACCTTATTCTAACGTTGTGTTTGAGTCTTCAGTCTTTTGACTGGTTTGATGCAGCTCTCCATGCCTCCCTGTCCTGAGCTAATCGTTTCATCTCTACATAGCACCGACACCCTACATCCGAGGCAATCTGTTTAACATATTCTAACCTTGGTCTACCCCTACGGTTTTTGTCCTCGACCCTTCCTTCCATAACTAAGCTTGCTATTCCTGGGTGTCTTAGTATGTGTCCTACCAACCTATCTCTTCTCTTCATTAGCAGTCGCCAGAAGCATCTCTCCTCTCCCACTCGTCTTAATACCTCTTTGTTTGTAACCCTATCTACCATCTAACGTTAACGACGGTGTACGCTATATGTTGACCGTCATTGATGTCTATTCCAAAATGGCTTTTGTTCTACCAGTAAAAAATAAAACTGGTGTCTTAATCACAAAGTCCTTTCAACATATTATTGAACAATCAAAACGTCAACCTCACTTGTTGCAAACCGACCAGGGGAAAGAATTTTTCAACAAGGATTTCTCCAGTTTTCTCAAATCTAAGGATATTCACCATTACACCACCTATAGCAATCTCAAAGCTAGCGTATTTGAACGCTTCAATCGAACATTAAAAAGTTATATGTGGAAAGAGTTTAAAATACATGGTTCCTATCGATGGATAGACTGGTTACCTCAACTTGTGTCACGCTACAACAACACCATTCATTCCACCATCGGCATGAAACCTCGCCTCGTCACCAAGAACAAACCCAGACTCAATAGACTGTTTAACCCAATAAAAAGGGTTGACCCAAGGCGACATGGCCTTAAAATTGGAGATTTTGTTCGCATCAGTAAACACAGAAGTGTGTTTTCAAAATCGTGTACTCCACAATGGCCGACATAAATTTTTAAAATTCGCCAATTCAAGCTAGGTCAACCAGTGACGTATCTCTTAGAAGATCAGAGCGGTCAACCCATTCAAGGACGATTCTATTATGAAGAAGTGCAAAAAACATTATATCCCAACGATTATCTCATTGAACGAGTAATTAAAGTCAAAGGTGCAAAATATTTTGTAAAGTGGTTAGGGTTTCCTTCCACGTTTAATTCATGGGTCAATAAACATAATTTTTTGTAATAAAAACCTATTTATTTATTTATTTATTTAGAAAAATTTCCCTTTCCAAAAAGGTGTATCATATTACCTTTCATTAATCCCACCCTTTTGTTTATTACATGTCCAATAACCTCTTTGTTCAAGCCCATGCCAATCTTTTATCATGATGTTATACACCCACCCATCGTTTCAAACTTTGCGTTGCATGATGAGTCCATAATGAACCAAGGCTATGACATACACAGTATATAGCCGCACACTGTATAATGACACCTGCCTCTTATCTCTCTGCCTGCAAAGCACGTACGATGATAAGACCACTGTCTGTCTGGCTCGCCGTGGGTTAGTCTCAATGCTTTCATTTCTCATTTCACCGAGCAAGTCCTCTCTCTGCGTGTGAGCCCAGTCAAGCCTTGTCAAATAATAATAATAATGCATAGGTGTTTTACCAACATCATAGCGCTTAACATAACGTGACTTCAAATCTGGTTTCTTACTTTTTCCCCGTTTTCCTCAACGATCTCGAAAAAAATTACGGAAACCATGATTTCAGCTTTTCCCTACCTACATTCCCGTAAAGAGAACAACGACACAAATACATCAACATGCCCGTCATAAAAATCGCCTGATTCGTTTTCCAAATAAGACAAAAATGAACAAAAACACCTCTTTCCATAAGAAAACCATGTTTCCAGCTTTTTACCTTTGTCATACCTAGATCCCTGTAAAGAGGACGACGAGACGAAAAAATACTATCACGCTCGTCATCATCACGTTTTTCGTTTTCGCAAGATGAGGGAAAATCACAAAAACCCATTTTCCATCAAAAAACCGTGTTTCCAGCTTTTTTTTTACCTTTACGACACCTGGGTAGATTATTGACTTGGTAATAACCTAACCCCCAAGGGAAGATGATGAAGAAAAGGAATTGGGTTTCGGACTGAAGAAAAAGGATGGAGAAATAGGAGGAGAGTCCTACAAAAGTTATAAGTTTAACTTAAATATACTAAAAGGTGACTGCCACTGCAAATCAGCTCTCCGATACCTAAAGTGAGTAGGGACCTGGGCAAAGCTAACGGGAGACGCAGCTGGTACTTGGGCGGTTTACAAGAGAGTGGCTTTAGCGTATTCCCTCTCAAGCATACATATGCCTACTATGGGGAAGGGTGATGGTCTGGCAAGAAAAAGAGTAACAGATTTATTATGTATCTGTTCAAAAGAGTTTGTTTTTAGACAAGTAATTTGATGAATGCCAATAATTGGAATAGGTTTCGATATTTTTTGTTTTCGAAATTGTAGAATTCCTAAAGAGCAACCAAATGCTTCCAAGAAGGATAGGGATAAAACAATTATACCTTTGGGAATAATTTTGGTAAGTGCACCAATAGTTGCACTTGGAAATGGCTAAGCTTTTACCCAGCAAGGAGCCGACCAAAAGTTTAGACAATGAGAAACACTTATATTTTGAAAAAACAACCATAAGTGTTGGAGAGAATCTCCACAAGCAGGAAGCTGGCGTAGCGAGCTATGCTTTCCTTACCGGCCAGTTAGAATTAGCTATTAAAGCTAAGAGAGACTTTACCAAGTTGTCAACTAAGAGTTCTTGCTCAAATGCAACAAGTGGTGAAAACCCTATCAAGAGATTTATTTGCATTAAGTGGGAAGAGTCAAGGAAGACAGGATCTTGCCTAACCGTTATGTTAGAGAAATGATGAGTCAAAAAAAAAACTTTGAATTTATTTAACAATGCAAAAGAGTGCAATGAATTTAACAATGTTGGGTAGTAGTTTTTTTGACAAATATATAATTTAGACTTTGTAACCTCCGAAAAACATCTAAAGTTTGCGCCAGGCAATTAACAATTCTTTTGGTTTCAAACTTTTATATGTTTCAAAATCTTCGCAAAATTTTGAAATGGCGAAGATAAAATAAAAAAATTAAAGACAATTAAAGTGATTAAAGTTAGACAATAAATCAAGTACAAGTTGTGTACGTTTAAGAAATTCTAGGTAAATATCTTAGAAAGAGTAACAACTTCGAAAGTAACAACACCAAAAAGCAGGTAGAATAAAAGAGAAGTTCCTATAACTTCTTATATTAAAGCTGAATTACTTTTTAGTAGTTATACAAATAGGGCAGGTCACTTACTGTGAAACCTGAAGAGAAAGTCGAAAGGAAGTTTCTAGACCTCCTATGTTTAAGTAAGAATCACGAGAAAAATGGGGCAAGTTTCCCTTTCGTGAAACCTAGAAATAACTCACTTATGAGTTGAAAAAATTGTATTCCCTGATTAGAAGGGAGAAACAATGTAAGTTAAAGCGAGTACTAGACACGAAGTTTTACAGACTTTAATTAATGATATATAAGCAAAAAGGGAGGGCACTTCTTTAGAGTGACACCTCATTGAAAAAGACATAAAGTAACAATTTTATTATTATGGTTTGTTAGTAACAGGTTTAGGAAAGATCAACTGGGATTGAGGATAAATGTTCATGGCCGTATTTATAATAATCGGACGAGCGCGACGCGGAAGAAGTACTGAACGAACACTGTTTTTCACTATAGTCTGTTGAAATGGATGAAAAGTTCACTGTAGTAGCACAAAAGTTTATGGCAAAGAAAGTTATTGCAATGATGGAAAATAACTAGTTACACTAGATAGGCGAGAGTCTATTGCTTGAGAAAGTTGTAGATTACAGTTAAATGCGCCATAGAAAATCCCAACGGAGGAAGAAAAATTAGCTATTGATCAGTAATTCATAAGGCAAATTCCTTAGTTTGAAAAAGTATTCCCACATGTGAGTGGAAAATACATGTCGGTATGACTGGTAGATAGAGAGCAGATTCTGGAAAGTTCCAGAGCAATCCTGACTGAAGAATAGGGCCAAAGTTATTCCAGCGGTGGAACGAGCTAAGTATTTTATAGACAGTGGGTAATTCAATGGTGTCCCACGTTGTGAGAAGATCTCTCATTTAATAAGCATAAGAAATGCTGCTTCCTATTAAGATTGGCTTAGACAGACAAAAGCTCAACATGGAAAATCCCGCGAAGGATGATTATTGCCCCAAATATAGTAATCTCACACTGCCTATAAAATGATCGTTAAAAGCATGTAGTTATTAAAAGACGATGAGAATGAGGTTAAAACCTGAAGTCGGTACTTATCTTTGCTTCATGGCGAAGGTGAAGTTCCCTTTGACGGTTGAGATTAGAGTTCCAACATGGCGTGGAATTAAAAGAATGCCTCTTTAGTTGAAGAGGTGAGCTCTAGTTGAGCTTTGACTGACAGAGTCGAGTTCCGACGTACAAGTGAAACACGCTCAGCGAAGCACAGAGGGAACAGGGAAGGGAAAAGAGTGGGAGTAGGAGACAAAAGGAATACATATAAGAATAACCAACATGACAAAAAAAATTCTAGATGAAATGGTCTTCAAAGAGTTGATAGTAGGCGACACTATCGCAGCCTGGTGGGTGAAAAAGTAGACGAAGTTCTCTTGATCACGGAGATGATAGCTGGCGATGGCAACGAGATCTGGTGGCCAGATTGATAAGGAAGTCCTCTTGCACAGGGAAGAATTGAGGAACTTCAGAGATTCGCTGCTAGATGACGCTAGGTGGGTCATGGAAGATATATATCTAGAACAGACTCACAAGTAACATTAGAACCCTAAACAGCAAGGAGAAATTGGAAGATCACTGTTGGTGTTTGAGAAGAAGGAAAGAAATAATTACAGCAAAGAGCAGTAAAAGTATACTCTATCTTACCGTGTATTCCAAAGAATAAACCAACACCCACATTCCCGTAAAGAGCGCAACGAGACGAAAAAATACTATCACGCACGTCATCATCACGTTTTCTGTTTTCCAAAAATTAACAAAAATGTGAAAAACGCATTTTTAGACCCAAAACCCTATGTTCAGCTTTTCGACACCTGCATTCCCGTAAAGAGCGCAACGAGACGAAAAAAACGAATCCAAGCACGCCCTCCTAGCATGACTCCTTCCATTCCAAGGTCGCAGGGGCTCACAACTTGCTTTTGGAAGCAGAACCCCCATCTAGCACTACTAGTGGCAATTCTTATCCAATCCCAAAATTGTGTTGTTATTGCTAATATTATTATTGACCGACTACGGTGGCTGGGAGCGCTAACTCGAGTCTCGCTGGCATCGGAAAAGCGTGGCTTTGAATTCCAACTCGACCGTCCTGAAAATGTTTTTCGTGGTTTCACATTTACACCACCAGGAAAACGCCGGGACGAGTCCTTTCAACAAATTTACAGACGATTTCCTTCCAAAATCCCTTCTTTAATTAGACCCAAGTCAGTGGTCACCTGTCACCATCCCCAGTTTTATCTGCTGACAAAGTATGTTTAGCTACCAGGCACCGTCCTTGTGACGGTAGAGGAATGATCCCTTGCAGAGTGATTTCATATCTTTTTATCAGTGCCTTACACTATATTTAGATTACACTGAAGGGGGTCACTGAAAAGAGCAAAGCCCCACTTCGCATTTGAGATGCATCAGAGCTCCGTGGGTGAGCCGAGCAGGGAGGAATAGCGACTTTAAATATATTATTACTAGCAACCCACCCCGACTTCGCCCATTATCTTTAACACTTTACCCAGCGTAAGCTTAAAAGGCGTTTTTTTTTTTTTCGATTTCAATGAAATAGCCTACGACCTAGGCTATATCCCTTTTCCGTCTCGGCATTATTAATTAATTATATTATCATTAGATAGCATGCGCTACGAATTCTTGTCAGACATAATTTAAGAATGCGAGGTTCATGAAACACAAATCCTCCTTCCGTCCAATCCAAACTTGACTGTATTCTGCGGAACGAAAGCTGCAACACTGGGGTGATAAAAACACTTATAGTGGGTGAGGTGTCGGCCCCGCGGTGTAGGGGTAGCGCGCCTGCCTCTCACCCGGAGGCCCCGGGTTCGATTCCCGGCTCCGTCAGGGATTTTAGAAACTGACGTGAGGACTGGAACGGGGTGCACTCAGCCTGGTGAGGACAATTGAGTAGCTGTCTGACAGTGAGCCGGCGCCCCGGTCACAAAAACCATGATTACGGTCGAGGGGACCCGATGCGCTGACTACGTGTCACCCCAGTATCTGCAGACCAATGGCAGGGCAGCGGCCGCTTGGTAGGCCTAGGCCCTTCATGGGCTGTAGTGCCACGGGGTTAGTTAGTGGGCGAAGTATTGAAGATAGAGATATGCTGTCCAGCACTTTTCATGCTGAACAATTCTTGCAATCATAGTATACAGATATTTTTAGCGGTTTACCCAACGTAAGCTTAAAAGGCGCGCGGACGACAGGTCTTTTCTTCGACTTGAATCACTGAAATCGTTACTCGGCTTCTTTTGGTCATTAATGAATGTTTTTCTACAGAAACCTTCCTCGAGAAATCCTTTACAGAATGGTGAAAACCGCATCGAAATCCATCCAGTGGTTCTCGAGATTACCCGGAACATCCAAGAATCGGGGACTTTGTTTTATTTTAAACTAGCAACCCGGGTCCAGCTTCGCTCGGAAACTGAAATATCATTTATATAATTTATGGACGAATCATAATTCAGAGCAGAATTCTCTTAATCGGACCACAAACGATGAACATGTCTTCCCTGTGTCATAGGAACTTTCGGGATGACTCCCTTTGTCTTTGTGAATTCTTTCTTATTCTCTCTCGTGACAATCGAGAAATTATTTGTTGCTCAATTTCATCGCTACGTGATAAGCGTATTTTTTCGATTTCAATGAACTACGACCTATATCCTTTTTCCGTCTCGGCATGATGGGTTTTAAAATCACTGACTGGACTATTAATTATATTATCATGGAGATAGCAAGTGCATCGAATTCTTGTGTGACATAATTTAAGAATGGGTAGGTGCATGAATCACAAATCCCCCTTCCGTCCAATCTAAACTTGACTGTGTATTCTGGGGAACGAAAAGTTCACAGGCGAAGTAGAGAAACGACGAGTTGCACTTCCAGGGAAACACATCCACTCGACTCGACACGGCTTGACAGTGTCTGGGGTGATAGGCCAGCTCGCCAGCCGCATTAACTGTCTCGAAGCTAGTAATTGAATGGAGATTGTTGGAAGAAATGGAACCGTAAAATCACTTATAGTGGGCGATGTATTGAAGATAGAGATATGCTGTCGCGGACGTTTTTGTACAACATTTCATGCTGAACAATTCGTACACTCATTCTAATAGATATTTTTAACGGTTTGCCCAGCGTAAGCTTAAGAAGCGCACAGACGCCAGGTTCCTTTTTCGACTTTTTCACTGAAATCGTTACTGCTTGACTTCCTTTGGTCATAAATAAATTATTTTCTACAGAAATCTTCCACGAGATATCCTTTACAGAATGGTGAAAACCGCATCAAAATCCATCCAATGGTTCTCTAGATTACCCGTAACATCCAAGAATCGGAGACTTTGTTTTATACTAAGTAGAGATTACACGCCAATCAGTATAATTAAATATAATATAATCCCCCTTCCGTCCAATCTTAAATTGACTGTGAATTTTTCGGAACGAAAAGTTCACAGGCGAAATGAGATTTTCACTTCCAGGGAATGGCGAGGTGAATGAAACTCAAATCGCCCTGCAGTCCAATCTTAACTTGACTGTGTTTCACAGGCTAAATTGAGAAAACCCGAGTTGCACTTCCAGGGAAACTCCAAACACAACCACCCTTCTCAGAAGTCTTAACTCAACACGACTGGACGGTTTGCTCCTGGCTGTATCTGGGACAATAGGTTCGCCCGCTAGCTAGACTGTAACAGGGATGATAGACTCGCTCTTTGCTAGCTCGTAAACTGTCGCCTCAGTAGTAGAATGGACATGGTTGGAAGAATTTAAAAAGTAAAAACACTTATAGTGGGCGATGTATTGAAGATAGACAAATGCTCTCGCGGACTTTTTTGTAGAACTTTTCATGCTGAACAATTCTTACACTCATAGTATTTAAATATTTTTAACGGTTTGCCCAGCGTAAGCTTACAAAGCGCTCTGACGCCAAGTTTTTTTTTCGACTTTTCCACTGAAATCGTTACTGCTCGGCTTCCTTTGATCATGAATAAATTATTTTCTACAGAAATCATCCTCGATATATCCTTACTGAATGGTGAAAACCGCATCAAAATCCATCCAGTGGTTCTCGAGATTACCCGGAACATCCAAGAATCGGGGACTTTGTTTTATTTTAAAAGTAGAGAAGAGATTATTTTTCTCGGGGCTCAGTGGTAGAGGGTCCGCCTCATGCTACCGAGTTCGATTTCCGGCCGAGAAAAACGGATTTTTGAAGGGTGGCAAAATTCCACCGCATTCCGTGTCGTACGACATTTGATGATTACAAGACACAGCGTAGGCCTATATGCTAAATTGGCAAAAGTTTTATCCGTATTGACTAATTGTAATAGGTAGGCCTATGTATTGGCAAGGCAGATTACACAATACATATTAGACACAAATAATTCAATCCCAGTCACATGTAGCCCACTCGAGTTCTGGTTAGTTCGTTAGTTGAGGGGAATATCTTATACCGGTATATGTATTTAGGGTATCGTACCTAAAGGTCTCGGCCGGTTAAGCTCTCACCTCCGAGGATGAAGAATCAAATTCTGGCAGTCAGGATGCTCAAATAAAAGAGAACGTAGTTGTAGTTTTGTTACCTACAACCACCTCAATTTTAAGGATTGTTAAAAAAAGGAAGGTTGTAATTTTACGTGACCGTTAATTTTGTGATCATGAGCCACGGGACGTCCATTTTACGTGGAATCCGAACCACAGGCCGTGATATTTCACTTCGAAAATCCCACATGCATTGACCGGTAATCGAACCCGCTCCACCTTGGTGATAGACAAACAGCTTGACCACTGCACCATCACGCCCCAAAGGAATGTTAAACTCTATATTATTATCGACCACGCTAGTTATGCCACAGGGTCAGACTATCTCGGAACTCGATAGACGAGTGTGCTGGATATTTACCCTTGAAATGACTTTCCCTGGTCTTCCATTTTTAACTCGAGGCGAACACCGGAACAATACCTTCTAATTGGCCACGGCCACTTCCTTCCAAATCTTTGGTCATTTTCTTCTTTCAGTTCATCTCTCAGTAACCCTTCTGATGAGTTTTTCTTCAAGAAGAGCATCAGAACATCGTCTCAGACATTTTTCTGAACCTATAGAAACCAGAATTATAATGGGTGGATACACATTTTTTATTACATTAGAATTGAGCCGCTATGGCCAGCATTTTAACACTGAATTTAATTTTTGACTAGATCTTGTTCTACCAGACTTGACATCCTCCCAATATTTCACGAGTACAACGATCGATGCCTTTATTGTGTTTCTAGTAGAGGCCGTCTCAGTCTCCTGGCTTTAGATTACACTTAAGAATCCTGATTGATTTTATCAATTTGTCGACTCAAATCTGTCGTAGTTTTTTCCTTCTGGAATACTGATTTGCATCAGGTCTTTCTCACATTCTTGGAACCATCTCCATTTAGTTGTCTTCGAAATTCTAGTTTTTCTTAGTCGGTCATCAATCATACTGTTACGGCTGTGAGTTTGTTTCGTCACCTCGCCGCATGAGTCACAGCTGCCCCCGGGCTGTGCTCTGCCTCAGTATATTACGTGCGCCTTACGCAACAGGGCTACTAGGACAAAAGGGATGGTCCAGAATATTCGTGACCCAGCCAGTGATGGAAATCTCGAGAAGCCGTGAATCCTGGTCGGGTCTAGAAGCATTTATTGAGTCACCAGCCAGCTATATAAGAGCGACCTGGCAAGCGGGGTGGACAGTGTTTTACGAGCTAGCGCGAGCTTTTACCTGAGTGACAGAGGTTAGTGTGGTGAATTGCGAAAGCACCTGGGGCTGTTTCCCTAGCCAGCGGACAGCGAAGCAGAGTGTAGTGGTGAGTGACCGGCTATCGTAAATAACTGTAGCTTGCGTATTCAAGGAAGTGTTGCAGGTAGTTCTGTCGAGGCCACCAGACTCATTAGGAGGGATTAATATCTGTGGCTTATTGACAAGTGAAAGGCAAGTGTTCCCTACAAGAGGAAACTAGAGTGAGATACTAATTGCTTGTATTTGCTATTTATGTGGTGTATCTTTCTGGCCCGCAATAAAGCTAATACGTTTCTTTAAAGGAACAATTTGTGTTGTGCTTTCTACCCACCGTAATCCAGTTAACGGAAGTGCCACTAGGGGGAGGCACGTAACAATACGGAAGATGTGCCCATAGAACAGCAATTATTTCCTTTTGATAGACGACATTATTTGTTCTATCTATGTGTATAGTTGTTCACTGAATATCAATCATACCTGCCCACCAACCCATCTGTTGTCTAAAATCTTCCGTAATATCCTACGATTTAATAATTCATTATTATTCCTTTTATCAAAGGGTTGGTAGCTGAATTACTTCGGACCTGGGAAACTAATCAATTAGGTAATAAACTAACAACCCGCCCCGGCTTCGTCCGGGAACAGTTATGGATGCATTACATGATAAGCGCTTTTTTATGTCAATGAACCTATATCCGTTGAGGTCTCGGCATGATGGTTTAAAATCACTGACTGGACTATTAATTATATTATCATGGAGATGCAAGTGCAACGAATTCTTGTCAGACGTAATTTAAGAATGGCGAGGTGCATGAAACTAAAATCCCCCTTCCATCAAATCTAAACTTGACTGTGTATTTTGCGGAACGAAAAGTTCACAGGCAAAATGAAGAAAAGCCGAGTTGCACTTCCAGGGAAGCTCCAAACACAACCACTCTTAATACAACACAACTCGACAGTTTGCTGCTGGCTGTATCTGGGGTAATAGGCTCGCCCGCTAGTTAGGCTGTAACTAGGGCGATAGGCTCGCCCCTAGCTAGTTCGAAAATTGTCACGTCAGAAATTGAATGGAGATTGTTGGAAGAAATGAAAAAGTAAGAACACTCACAGTGGGTGATGTATTGATAGAGATTAGCTCTACCATATTTTTTTTTTTTTTGTAGAACTTTCCATGCTGGACAATTCATACACTCATAGTATATTGATATTTTTAACGGTTTGCTCAGCGTAAGCTTAAAAAGCACACGGACGCCAGGTATTTTTTTGAAATTTTCACTGAAATCGTTACTGCTTGGCTTCCTTCGATCATAAATAAATAATTTTCTACAAAAACCTTCCACCAGATATCTTTACAGAATGGTGATAACCGCATCAAAATCCGTCCAGTGGTTCTGGAGATTACCAGACAAATAAAAAATGGGGGACTTTCTTTTATACTAAGTAGAGATTATCTTTTAGGAAGGGCAGATAAAGTCACTGTCTCCCCCCTTTATATGACAACCATTATCAAATTACAGTATAATTTGGGTTTTATGAGGGGTTAACGAAAATAAAACACACATGAGGTTAATTGCCGGTGAGGGATTAAAGACACAAGACTAGAGAAAACCATAATCAGGATGGCTGCTGTCAGCACCGTGATTCGAAATGCAGTCACGAATTTCTGGGATTGTACCCAAATTAAGGCCACAGCAGGCTCCTACCAAAATCCTAGACTCAATTAAAAATTCACACTCTACTGTAGAACAGCCATTATACAGGTTATCAGAAACACCCCAAGTCCCTACAATGAATCAACAACTCAAGAAATATATCTAAAGGAGCAAAGGATTTATTTCGCACCAATAGATTGTCATCACTATGGTAGATAAGTACAAGAATAAAACTCCAGAGCGCACATGATTACTTTCATAAAACTATATTATTGCCATCATGTTTGCATTCCCATTGCAGTGCGATGTTCTGACATCTGGCGAATATATTGCGACATAAGATTATTTTCAACGTTTTAAAGGGTTGTTTGTGGAAAACCAGGATATTAAATCCTCCGATTAGAAAATCTGCCCTTTCTATTACCTAAAAATTGTAAGCGTCCAGGGATAAAGAGGTCTTATGGTAACCCTTTTACATTTAAATGAAAACTGAAATCAATTTCAATATGGTCCCGTATTCACTGCGTTGGCCGATTACATGACAAAGAAAGTAGTATAAATTGAAATCGATGGGAACTTGTCATGGTGGTCAACCTGCAGTTATGTTGGCTACCTAATATTGAAAATCCAATACAAAATTTGAACAGCAGAGTGCACATTATCGCTTCTGCTGAAGGCTTGGTGACTTTACACATTATTAGTTGGTAGCACTGCTAAAATTGAAAATTGGCTGTACCACATCAGGGTGACCGCTGGTTACCTAAAATTATTTTCCCGTGTTAAATTTAACCTTTTATTAACACATGTACTTTTATAAGGATGCCATTTATGTTTATTTTCAAAAAATAAAACAAAATGTATGTACGGTAAATACTTTTATTTATTATAGAACGTAAAATACATAACACATAGTCTCTTACGACAATGCATATCTATCACAAATTAAATACCTTACATGTTTCATCGAGCACATTTCAAAATAATCACAATTATTTAGTTATAAAACTCCGCCATAGCCGGTCCCAAGCCCGGTTGAGAAAGGAGGAAGGTGAATGGCTGGTTATTGGGCCTCGGTTGGGACACCAATGCTAAGTATGTGTCTCTGGTAAATACTGAGAAATGCCCTAGTTGGTAGGCTCTGCGTAGCAATGCAACCAGCAAATCACAGCCCGTAAGGGTGGGGTGAGGGCGAGTTTCCGGCGCCTTAAAACGGGATATGCTCAGATAAGGGGGAACTACCCTGACAGAAAAGTCCAGCAGGCACAGATGCTGTGAGGAGGCAGCCCCTCCACTGTGCTAGCTCGCGTAGGGGTGATTACCCACGTCGGGTGAAGCTTTTCAAATTCAGAGAACAAACGGAAGAGCCGGACGGACAAAAATGATACGACCCTTCGAGAAAAGGACAATGAAATGGGCTACATGGAATCTAACTTCTCTGACAGGAAAGGAAGTAGAAATAATAAATTAAATGCAGAAATATAAAATTCCTCTGCTGGGGATTAGTGAAACAAAGAAGAAGGGTAGTGGGCAAATGGCAATGGAAAAAGGATATACCTTGTGGTATTCCGGTGTGGATAGAGATCAAAGAACCAAAGAGAGAGTGGGAGTCATACTAAGTCCTACATTCAACAACCAAGTAAGGTACTGGGAAGCAGTAAATTCCAGGATAATCAGAATGGACCATAGCTTACAAGAGGACATCTCGATCATCCAGATATATGCACCCACAGAAGACAGAGGTGAAGCAGAGAAAGATGACTTCTACCAAGCCTTGCAGACAACAATTAACAGAGCTCAGGATGGGAATAAACATGTCGTTGTCATGGGAGATTGGAATGCACGGATAGGTAATGAGTTTGAGAAAGGATATGGATGTGTTGGCAAATATGCGGCAGAAGCAGTTAAGAATCGTAATGGAGACAGAATGATTGATTTTTGCGTAGATAATCTTTTACTTATTGGAAACACTTTCTTTCCCCATAAGAAATGTCATCAGATGACATACGTAGCTGAAGGACGAGATATAACGAGTGCTATAGACTATTTTGCATACACAGAGAGTGCAAGATATGCAATAGATGATGTACGAGTTTTTAGAAGTGCGGAGATGAGTACTGAACATCACCTATTGGTCATGACTACGCACTTCCGGACTCCAAAGCCACAGAGACCCAGAAAGTACTCCAAGTTAAACATAGACCACCTTAATGATGAAGAAAAGAAGAAGAGATATAGAGACGAGTTGGATCAGAGGCTGCAGGCAGCCAGAGGGAATACGGACATGAATTCATCCGAACAAGTCTGGGAAGTACTAAGAGACATCATCAAGAAAACAGCACAAGACATATGTGGGATGAAGACAGTAGGAGGCTATCAGAAGAGAACTAGACGGTGGAATGAAGTGGTGCAGGAGGCAGTAAAGGAGAAGAAAGAAGCATGGAAGAAATATGCACAAAGCAAGAGGGGGATGACTGGGAGAAATATGTGGAAGCTAGAAATGTATCGAAACAAATTGTCAGGCAAGCGAAAGAGGATAGTTGGAAAGAATTTGGAGATGAAACAGAGAAATATGTCCATGAAAATAAAAGAAGGTTCTGGACATTTGTCAAAGGACTTAGAGGAAAATAAGGGAAGAAAGTAAGAAGTATACAAAACAAAGACGGCATACTTAAAACCAAAGTAGAAGTACTGGAAACTTGGAGAGATTACTATGCAGAGGTGTTCAAAACTGAGAGGGATGAGATAGAGCAAGAGCAACAACTACAATCAGAAGAGATGGAAGATGAAGAAGAAGAAATAATCAGTAGATATGAAATCGACGAAGCGATAACCAAGATGAAGAATGGTAAAGCATCGGGTCTGGATGATATAGCTCCTGAATTGATAAAGAAAGGAAGTGATGAATTAAAAGAATGGTTAAGAATTTTGTTTAACATTTGCTGGAAGGAAGAAACGATACCTGAGGAATGGACAAACAACATTATCATCCCAATCCATAAGAAAGGAAGTACAACAGATTGTCGGAACTATCGAGCCATTTGCTTATCATCAGTTGTATTGAAGCTATACACGAGAATTGTAGAGAAAAGATTACGAAGACAGGTGGAGCCATAGCTACAAGAAGAACAAGCAGCATTCCGCCCACATCGGCAAACTCAAGATCAGATTAGTTGTCTTCGACACCTTATAGAGAGAATAAACAACAGAGGGAAGGAAGCACATCTGGCATTCCTAGACATTAGCTGCGTTTGATTCTGTACCTAAAGAGGAAATATGGAAAGCACTGGAAATTTTACCGATAGGAAGAAAGTTGATCAGAGTAATTCAAAGTGTGTATAAGGTGGTCAAGGGATTAGTGAGATTGGATGGACATGAGAGTGGACAATTCAGGATGGACAGAGGAATGAAACAAGGTGACAGCCTGAGTCTACTCCTCTTCATTATATTCATGAATCAAGTGATCAGTCAATGCAGAGCTAGGACAAGGCGAATGAAAATTGGAAACTGGAAAATGAGACCAATGTACCTTCAGTCACTAGTGTATGCGGACGACATAGTACTTATTAATAATAGTCCAGAAGACCTGCAACAAGCTGTCACAGAGTGGGCAACTTCCCTACAAGACAGAGGACTCACCATTAATATAAATAAGAGTAAGGTGATGAAGATAGGCGGAGATAGGGAAGATATGTTGATTGAGTGGCAAGGAAGGACTATGGATCAAGTCCACAGCTTTACATATCTGGAAACAATGCTGACTGAGGATGGAAGAATCGACGGAGAGGTTAATACTCGGGTAAAGAAGGCAAATAACATATATTATCAGTTGAGCCAGTGTATTGTGGGAAAGAAGGAAGTCTCGGAGAAAGCCAAGATTCAAATCTATAAGACAGTATTTTTACCTACACTCACCTATGGAGCTGAGACATGCTGGACAAACATAAAAGTAGAGTGACTGCCTCTGAGATGAAATACCTCCGGAAGATAGTGAATTAAACTAGAAGAGATAGGGTACGAAATATAGCAATTAGAGAAGAATTAAAGGTGGGTAGTACATACCATCCAGAAGAAAGCTTTACAATGGTATGGTCATATCATAAGGATGGATGAAGAAAGGAAACCGAAGCAAGTGTTTGAAGCAAAGCCTGAAGGCACTCGAAGAAGAGGTCGTCCAAGGAAAGAATGGATCCAATATGTCGGAGAGGTGGCAAAGAAGAAGGGAAGGACTCTGCAGCAAACCAGGAGACTCGCAGGGAATAAGAATGAATACAGAATGTGGCTGGCAGACCCGACGCCGAGAGGCAAAAGGGATAGATGAAGAAGAGAGAAGATTTAGGTATAATACATGTATTTAATCACAGATATTTAGGTGACTTTGAATACGTTTTAATTTCTTATTTCTTCAATGTTTTTATTTTCATTTCCAGCTCATGTTTCTTTGCAAACAATTCTTCCTTTTTTATTTAATGCCATCAACACTTCATCCTTTCTCTTCTTGTTCTCTCTCTTGTACCGACTCAAACACTCTATTTTCTTTTCCTTAGCCCTAGCCCCACAAGCGTAACAAACCATTTCATCATCAATGTTGATGGCATCTTCTCCACCTGAATCCTGAATTCCATCCCATGCTCTTCTCATCGCTATGAGAGTTTGGTCGTAAATGTTTTCCACTGAAAAAAAACTCCACAAAGGTGTTACCATGAGAAAATATGAGGATGATTTTTATGATCTGCCACACATCTTTATATTCTTCCAAGCTCTTAAACTGTTTAGTATAAAAATAAACCGGGCAAGTTTACTCCTATCAAACTGTTCAAGCCCAGTCTTGTTGACACGGTATATAAAACAACGAAACTGAAGTATGGTTCGATCTGACAAAAGCGCAGTCACATGGTTGGTGATCCATGCTTTGTGAAATGTTCTGTCATGTGGCTAGTGATTGCTCTCTTGCCCACGTTGCTCAAAGGAATCCGTTTTTTGCACAGGTTACAAAAAGAATGTTTTGCGTTCTTGGGAACAACTTCTAACCAAGGCTGAAAATCTGGGTACTTTGACGGTTGCAGCTATTCTGGATTGAATTTCTATAATCCCTCCATGATCTTCAAAAAATACTAAATACAAAAGTGTAAATTGTTGACGAGTGAATTTTAGGTTACGTAAACCATTGTCGTTGCAGTCTTTGTTTTATTACTCATTATGCCAAAGAAATTCCATTTACCTGTATGACTCTTCGCTTATTTAAAAATAAAATTTAAAAAACTCTTTGCAAATGACTTACAGACACAAGTCGACAGTACAGGAAGGATGCCTGGGACATAAGTAAACTCAATTCAGATTTTGCGCCATCTGTTCAGTGAATCACATTACACCACAACTATACCTTATTCTATATAAGTTGAGAGTCAAATGACAACACGCCAGGGCCTCGGAGAAGAGCTCATACCTCTTACCGACGTGAAGTTAAAGCCAGCTTACAATTGATGCAGTGTCTGTAATATTTCAATCGAAGGTAGTGCGCTCGTATAGGGAAGAGCTCTTCTTCGCGGCTCTGGCGTGTTATTACACTCAACTTATATGGAAGAAGGTATAAACACCCGAGCCATATTTCTTTCTCGCAAAGCTAATTTTTCTGACTTGGGATATCCCGAAAGGCGAACATCCGAAAAGAAGAAATGGCAGAACGGTCAAATTACGGTATTTAAATTTTAATCTTAACGGTAATTAATCTTGTATGCAAGATTAATTAATACTGCCAACGATGCTGCATTATTATGCCCAATCCTACGTCCAGACATTTATTTTTCATCATGCCAAATTTCCCCCCGTTTATTCTATGCAATTTAAATTCCCTGAGTTTTCCAGAAAACGGCCACCCTGCACTTGCTCAGCTCTTCACAAAAACAAATCACACAAATATTTTTCCTTAAAACAGACAAAAAAATAAACATACTGCAAACTAAATCCCCAAGATATCACATATTTTTATAAATATTCTGCAGAGCTAGATCATTTGTGGATCAATTAACAATACCTAATATAATTATCTTTGATTAAATGGTTTACAGGCAGTCAACATTATATTTAATAAGTTGAAATATGTCGTTCATTATGTAACTCTGGCAGCAAATATACAGTTCACGTCACGGTTTTTGGCTGGCGAGTCCTGATTGCAGTCTGCGGGCCTCACGCATGTGAAATTGATACGCGAGTTTTCAGTTGCGTGGAAAGAAACTCATGCATCAATTGCAAATGCCCGAGGCTCGCCATCTGTCCTCTGTATGACTGTGCAATCAGGACTCACCGGCCAAAAATCGTGGCATTAACTGTGCATATATGTAGATAGATATTGATAGTATTACTTCCTTTTGAATTTATGTTAGGTCAAATAAAACAACTTAATCTATTAACTGCTAAATGCTATAAAATCAATTGAGTCAGGTTTCCAAACAGACAACCTTCAAATTCCAGTGCATATTGTCCTATCCTACATAACCTCCAAATCAGTATATGGAATGACCTAACTCGTATGATTCCTGCATAGGTTCCATCTTCTTGTTTGAATCCCATGACCCTCTTGCAAATGGATTATGAGAAGGAAGGAGAAACAATCAAATTTAAACCCCAGGAGTTTGATAATTGAAAAAGTAATATTTATTTTGCATTGCACAATGTAGTACAAGAAATACAATTACTGCATATTATAAAAAGAACCACACAACTGAAACTGCATTCTCGCCCAGGTCTGTTCCATGCAACTTGCTGTTCAACTGGATCTAGTGGACAGATCTGTAAGAATACAAACATCAAGCTATTAATATAATACAGAGTCATCAATTTAAGTCTCGCATCCGATACCGATCACGGCGCGGCAAGCTCTCGCGCTGACACCCGCCTGCTGGCCGGTAAAAAGTGCGCGACTTCTCCCCACTACTTCGCGTCAACATACAGTCATTTAATAGCAATTTCTAGTGAAAATAATTATCTACAAACTTATCTGGTTTTACAAGAAATGTTCAAAGTGTTGTCCGTCAGCTCGCAAGCATGCCTGGCACCTCGTAAACAAGTTTCTAGACACACGGCGAATTTCTTCCTGGGTGACGTTCGTTATAACATCACTTCAAGGCAACACATAAACTGTAAAATTGCCCCGAGACTGCACTGTATGTTACGTCAAATCAACTACGTAGCACTTCACAAGCTTGAATACGCCGGAGATACTGACAAATTATTGCAACATTGCCGATCGCAGCGCACCTGTTCATTGCGGGGAGAACGCCAAGGCCACCTTGACCGGCCTAGCGGCGCATACATGCGGGAAATAAAATGATGACCCGGTACATGTGGAATGTAACTTATAAGGCACTAAACATGTAATAAAATACACTGTAAATGACCATAGAGGACCATGGCTATTAGGTCGTTGATTTTACAAAGAGTGTACAAACCATATAGATGGAGGGTAGAAAGCACAACACAAACTAACAACTTCCAGATTTGGCTTTCGTTACTCTATCTCTGAGCTTATGTGGAGACAGTTTTGTTTTTTATGCATTAGCATGTCCAACATAATTGCTCGGAGGCAGGGCTAAGGAAGTTAAGAGTTGGATGTCACAGGTTGAGTCCCACATGTTTTGTACGTTGTAACTTTTAGCGTCCACCTATGTGGTTTGTAGACCCACACTCTGTACAACACACAACCTAATAATAGGTGAAATTTCCTTGCTTGTTTGATGTGTCATCTTTTACAAAATACCTGATATAATGGTATTTGGGCCTTTATCATATAAAATCAGAGAGAAAAACATAACAGAAAGTTCTGATGCACATAACAAGACTTCAACACACAGTGCAATAGTAAAAAAAAAGTAATAACGGTGGGCACAGAAGGTAGAGTATATTGAAAGGCAAGTCGTTTGTCCCTGACGCATAGAAATACATGGCATCCTTGAAGCATGAGTCAACTTCTATGATCTCAAGAGTAGCTGGTAACAGTTGAGGAGAAGAGAACCCTTGAAAAAATTTACTAAACTACTGATTCAAATTAGATTTCCCTTATATATCATGAATGAAATAGAGTAAGATTCCAGCTGTGCTGGCCCTTATCAACGTGAATTATGCTCAAGTGCAGTAACGCCAACCCCACGCATACGTTGCTAATTGTTTTTGTAAAAGTTACATTTGCCTAGACCAATAATTATTAGGTGGTGGCCCTGTGTTAGTCACATATGCTCCCCTTTGTCTTTGTCCCAGGCGACAAGAAGTGGAACTACCTATGACGCAAGGAGCTAGTAATGAAATCACAGAAGCGGAAGTTAGAAAAGCCATCTCTAAAATGAAGAATCATAAAGCAACACACAAGAACGAAGGGTAAAGTTTATAAAACTAACGTAAGACCAAACATGGGCTACTACCAAGGCACATGAGCAAAAGCTACATACCACTGAAATGCATATGTCACATTGGGCAGATGGAGTTACTCTTAAAGATGAAATCCGCAATGGACATATGCGAGGCAGTTTCAAAGTAGCGCCTATAACTGAGAAACATTTAGAGTCCAGGCTAAGGTGGTATGGCCATGTTATGCGAAGTCCGGAAAATCATGTAGCGAAGAAGTGCCTTTCCATGGCTACACAAAAGAGAGGGACCGGCAGACCTCAAACAACATGGATGACGAATGTCCATAGGGACACGAGAGTATTGGGCCTATCTGCTGCTGATGCTTTACAACGAAATGATTGGCGCATCAGGATTAAGAAAGCCGACCCCGCGTAACGGGAAAAGGCGAGGAAGAAGAAGAGTGGAAATAGTCTCTCTAGACCAGTGGATCTGAACCGGTGGTCCGCGGGAGAAAAGGGTCCACAAGCACGTATAAAAAAAAGTTGCCAATAAATGGGGATTTCGAAAACGATGTCCGTTGAACGAGAATCGTCCGAATGTATTTGCGGCGATGACTATCAGGTTTTGAATTGAAATATCTTTAAAATAAGTGTTATTGAGAAGAGTTACAACTGATAAGGTGTATTGGGTGAAGGGGTGGTCCGTACATGATTCAATTTCAGGCTGCGTGGTCCGCACACTTCCAAGGGTTCAGAACCACTGCTCTAGATCAAGAATTACTAAATAGCTCACGCGCTTGATGAACATGGCAGTAGTCGTTTAATCAGCAAGAGGTAAACATCCATATTGACGTAATTTAACATATATTTCCATTGCACTAGTAACCGTTCCCTAGAAAGGTATGAAAATGACGCAATACGAGGCAGTGCAACCCATGCGCATCTTCAGCCCCGCTCTGTGCAATCAGTAAATTTCGTCCATACAGTTGTCTAACCTAGTAGCGACCAATGGTTTTACCCCACCCAACTTTAGTACGAAGAGGAATTTTCGTCTAACCCGGCAACAGGCGTGTGGTAAAGTTGGCAGTATTGCCTGACTCAAGCCTTATCCAACATGGCAACCTGTTATATCGTCAGTTTATTACTGCAGAGTTAAAATGTTCATACCTTCCTGATTGAAGTGTGAATGTGGTGTTTCCTAAAAGCAGTTAGCCTTTGTTATGGTTAATGGTATCAGTTCAGGAGTGGTGAACGAGCTACAAAACTACTTAAATTAGCCAAAATACCCTTTGTAATAAAATAATAATAATGTTAATGGTTTACGTGCCTTTCAACTACCCTGGCTACTAGAGACGCAGGGGTGCCGGAATTTTGACCCGAAGGGGATCTTTAACGTGCCAGTAAATTTACTGACATGGCTCCCTCGTGTTTGCGCACCCTCAAATGCCAACTGACTGTGCCAGGATACGAATTGCAACCTAGGGCCCAGCAAGCGAGAACGTTACCCCTGAGCCACGCAGCCAGTTCCTTTTTGTAATAAACGAAATTTATTAATCTCATGTAAGGTAACTGTACCGGTTTTCGTCACTGAGCCAGTCGTCGTCACTCTCGTATATAAGTACAAATAATAAGCATGTCAACGGGTCTTTCTCAACGCACGAAGTCTTACGAGATTCGTCATACCTTCGTTGCCGATAAGGAACAACTTTGCGAAATCATGCGTGCGATGTAATAGGCGATTCCCAGCGTCAAACATCTCGTGTGAGTTGAACTGTCTTGACGCGGCATATTGCTTCTCGCATGTGCTAACCAGGCACGTCAGTTATTTATGTGCGTACGTGTTACATTCCGACATTTTAAAATGTTGCAAGTGTGTGATATAGTGGGTAATTGTTTCTGTAACATAATGCGATTTGCTATTTCGTGCTCACGTTCCTAGTTTGGTTAGAAATGATGGTGACGTACACTGGATTTAAAAACACGCACTTTACCATAGCCCGTCAGTTGTGACAAAAATAGGCACATTGTCATATCTCCTTGTAAGTGTCCGGCATTAATTAAATTGTCGTTTGATCATCGTGTCCAATAGTCGTCATAGATGACGATCTTTAGAGCACATGCGTGACTAACAATAGTGCACGATATTGTTAAAGTTTGCGTTAACGTTTTAGAACCAATAAACATTTACAGTGTGCTGATATTATGTAGATCTGTCTCTGTGACGGCCGTAGGCCTACGCTGGTGTGGTGGCTCAGCGGTAACGTTCTCGCCTGCTGTTGCAGGATCGAATCATCTGGAATTTGAGGGTGCACAAATGCGAGGGAGCCGTGTCAGAAGATTTACTGGCACGTTATAGATCACCCTTCGGGGCAAAATTCCGGTACCCCGGGGTCTCTAAAAGCCGCAGTAGTTGGGGACGTAAAACAACATTATTATTATTATTATTATCATCATCAGTAGGTCTAGGCCTAGGGTTTCTAGGTGAGCTAAAAGGGATTATTTTTAAGTTGAGATGAAAAATATATTCTAAGGCTAAATATTTGCTTTCAAGTAATATCTCGAAACGTACATTTCTCAATTAGCCTACGATATTCAGCAAATGGAAGCTGCTACTAAGGTCATTGAAGAGGACGGCATGAGTATCACAACGGCCGCGGAGAGGAATGGTGTTCCGAGAAAACGCCCTTTCGGACAAAATTAAAAGAGAAACCAGAGAGAGGAAGATGGGGCCAAGTTCCTTATTAACAAAGGGTGTTAATTCAATGGGTTATCTCACTAGGAAAAGCGGGGTTCCCGGTAACAAAGGACAATTTGCAAAATAGCATCCAGCGCTTCACAAAAGAATTGAAGAGGTTCTCTCCTTTCAAAGATGGGCGGCCAGGGAGGAAAAGGTGTGCATCTTTCCTAAAAAAAAATCCAAGCCTGCCTTTACGAATCCCTCAAAATTTGACAGTAAACCATGCTGCAATATTACAGAACATCAAATTAAAACCTACTGTTATTTGGTGGAAAACGGCTTACAATCTATCTTGGCAGACCCTCGGAGATTGTTCAACGCAGACGTTATGTTACACCAGGGTCTGGTCTCACGTTTTATGTGACTACGCATAACAGCCCGGAAAATGACCATTCGCGCATGAACACCGACCGGGGAAGCCTACATCAATACATGTTCTTGTGGTTATATTGTTCAAATTTCAATTATTATCATTAATATTGCACTTTAAAATAATACAAAAATAACTTATAATAAATGTGTTTAGAGCAGAATTACGATATTGTCATGCCCGTATGTCTTCTATCCACCATTCCCGCTTCCCGATGCCGTCTTTTTTTTTTAATATTTCATTTTTTTAATTTAAAAACTATTACTGGTACTGTTTTGTGTTTTTTGTTAAACACAAATTACAATTGCCAATACAGACCAAAAAATGGAAAATTTTTCCCTATTCTGGTATTGTTTTTTCATAAACGTTAGCCTCCAAGTCGATAAATCGGTGTCATCCGCAACAATTGATGGTAATGCATTATAAACAGCAGACAAGGAAAACTAACAATGTGACGGCTATTGGTGCAAACGGGTGACAAATATAGGAAAAATCCAAAGACATAGTGCCGAGGACTAGGGCAAAAACTTTTTAAAAAATACGTAATTTTCAAAAAAAGAATATTTTCGATATTGAGAGTTTCCAAGCGTTTGAGTAGAGTTTGAGGTTAGGTACAGTGCTTTTGTTGATTAAATTTACCAAAATGTATAAGGTGTATATATTTTCTTGACTAAATCTGTCTTAACATGACGACCATTTGTGCATTTACCTTAATTCTTTTTCAGTATTAGGGAATAACCCATCTCATTTGGGTACAATCGTGTTGACCGACTGTAAAGCACCAAACTTTCATTTACTAATGCAACACTGAAAAATGGCTTCAAACACCATAAACTTTTGTAATAAATAATAATAGAGGAAATGCTGTGGTAATAGAATGTTTTCTCCTCCACTGACTATAACCCATCCTTCATCCGCTTTTTTGATCAAAACTTATATAGTAAAATTCCAGTTGTGACTGAATTATAGGACAAATGCAATATAGCC
Organism: Meconema thalassinum; assembly: GCA_946902985.2. Lineage (NCBI taxonomy): Eukaryota > Metazoa > Arthropoda > Insecta > Orthoptera > Tettigoniidae > Meconema > Meconema thalassinum. The sequence goes on along the minus strand of OX336393.1, from coordinate 70,652,417 downwards.
AACCCCACGCATACGGTACCTTCGCAGTGCTAATGGCAGGATTTAGACCCAAGTCTGTAGCTTTTACAATGCGCATGCGCTAGAAAGTTACTCTCTCTCTCAGATAGGATGAGAAGATACTAACACAAAACAAACTTATGTTTTTGATGTGGAGAGCTGAGATATTTATGTTTCGAGAGCAGAATATAAGAGAATCGCCAACTGATTACGGAAAAAGACCACGAGGGTGTTATTGCGTTATTTCAGCAGTGCCAACATTATCGTTTGGTGCCGGTTTTGCTGCTAAGTTCGAAAGCAGTGAACGTCGAATAAGGCTTTACATACAGCCACAAACCTAACCTGGGGCATATGCACCCGATCCCTTTCCTGTACTACAAGCAGTAATTTTGGCTCTTCTTTTGCACTGCCTATGCATGACCGAACTATGTATAAAGCCCATACTATAATATGTGTCACAGATGCAAAATTTCAGAACACCAACAAGGTCTGACAGACTCCTATAATGCGCTTCAGCGTACTCACTCATAGCGAGATTAGATGACTGCCTGGACGAAAATTACTGATGTAAAAGTTGGACCAGAACAAGCCATACAACGCTACCGTACTTGGTTCGACAACTGCCTAGACGAAAGAGACCCTTGGCCGCTACTTGGTTAGAAGACTGTCTGGATGACGGTTAGGTTTTTGTGTACCCATACGGTACTAATTGAATAGGCAGTATAGGTAGCGTTCTGCGAGGGGTTCAAATGAAAGAAACAGTGGTTTTGACAATGATTACAGTCTAATGTGTCGTCAACAGTGGCCCGCCAACCCGACCATTCTTACCTTCATTTTGGGCAATGCAATGAGTTTTGACAAAGGTTTTAACTTCTGAAATTTGCAATAAATACCTCTTCTAATGATTCAAAATTGATCTGGGAATGATCTAGTTCACTCCGCGACTGTCTATAACCAGCGACAGGCGAATGATACTCAAGTTCGAGAGGGCTCGTGCCGAATCGATATGCAACGTAGCTCGATACAGTATCGAACCTGTTCGAACTGTTAGCCGACCTCACACATAAAGTATGCGGAGCACTGACGGCCTAGACATTGTTTTCTGCAACCTTTCCCTCGCGAACGTTATGTGTGAACGTATTAAGACTATTAGAGGTTCGAATCCCACTGTCGGCAGCCCTGCAGATGGTTTTCTGTGCACACCAGGCACATGCTGGGCTGTACCTTAAAGGCGGCCGCATCCTTCCGTGCCTAGCCCTCTTCTGTCCCATTGTCACCATACGACCTATCTTTGTCTGTGCGACGTAAACAAAATTGTACATAATAATAGCAATATTAATATAGATTATTCCCGCCCCCGTCACTGATACGTCTTTGGTTTCGCATATTCACATACTGTTGCCGCACCATTGTACGATGAACGTGTAGCCTAGTGACCCGTCGCCTTTGTTCTGTACACTCCAATGATGTTCTGTAGGCAGTTTGTATATTCTGGGGAGACATGTGCATCGAATCATAGCACAAACACAGATTGTGGCCAACTCCACATTACAGATACAGTTTGAAGGGTTTATATGCACAAACTATACAGCAGTGCATAGCAAACACAGCACGAGCCGGTTCCGCCTAGCACAATGCTCGAGCACAGCCTTCTTGAGGATTCTGGCCTGATAAGAAAACGCCGATAGGTCGCAGTGCACTCAAAAGGTCGTGCAAAGCTCGAACTTGTTCAAACTGACGTCTTCTGTTCCAGCAGGAGAGAATGATACTCAAAATCGAGCGGGCTCGCACTGGCACATTACGCAACGTAGCTCGATACGGAATCGAACCTGTTTGAACTGTTAGGCGACCCCACTCGTTAAGTAGGCGGTGCACTGACGGCCCAGACGATATTTTCTGCTACCTTTCGCTCGCGTACGGTATGTGTGAACGTATAAGACTGTTAGTGGTTCGAATCCAACTGTGGGCAGTCCTGCAGATGGTTTTCCGTGGTTTCCCATTGGCACACTATGCACATGCTAGGGCTGTACCTTAATACAGGCCACGGCCACATCCTTCCGCATCTAGCCATCTTCTGCCCCATTGACACCATACGACCGATCTCTGTCGGTGCGACGTACAGTAAATCAAATTGTACCTAGGCTAATAATAATTTTAATAAGATTATTCCCCGCCCCCCATCTCTGATACACCTTTGGCTTCTGGGAAGGATGTAATACGTCGAGGATTGTAGCAAAAGTAAGTTCCTGCAACGGAAGAAATTAATCACTTATAGCCTATACACATACTCTTGCCGCATCATTGTACGAAGAACGTGTTGTGACCCGTCAACTTTATTCTGTGAACTCCAACGATGTTCAGTACGCAGTTTCTATAATTTGAGGAGATGTGTGCATCGAATCATCGCACAAACACAGATTTTGGCTGTCCCCACATTACAGATACAGTTTGAAAGGGTTATATGCACAAACTATACAGCAGTGCATAGCAAACACAGCACGAGCCGGTACCGCCTAGCACAATGCTCGAACACAACCTTCTTGAGGTTTCTGGGCTCATAAGAGCATGCCGATAGGTCACGGCGCGCACAAAAGTTAGAACTCTGACGTCATCTGTTCGAGCAGCTCGAGCCGAGCTCAAGCACATCACTATCTATAACCCACCCGCCATCCCAAATTATAACATGACTTATATAGTGAAAATTCCAGCTGTTTCTGCCATTATCAGGGTAACAACAGTATTGCCAATCCCATGCATACGGTACTAATTGTATAGTTGGTCTTCCGTCCAGATGAATGTTCTGTCAACCGTGCCCAGCTAGCTTCTTGCGACCATTCTAACCTTCGTTTAGTCCAATCCAATGGTTTTTGACAATGGTTACAGTCTAACGTGTCCAGAACAATGGTTACAGCCTAATGCGCCCAGATTCTAGCTTCCAGCCGCAGACGAATAGATTTTGCCTATTGGTGGTGTATTTTATATCTTCTGTAGGCAGTTTGTATATTCTGGGGAGACATGTGCATCGAATCATCGCACAAACACAGATTGTGGCTGTCACCACATTACAGATACAGTTTGAAGGGGTTATATGCACAAACTATACAGCAGTGCATAGCAAACACAGCACGAGCCGGTACCGCCTAGCAAAATGCTCGAACACAACCTTCTTGAGGTTTCTGGGCTCATAAGAGCATGCCGATAGGTCACGGCGCGCACAAAAGTTAGAACTCTGACGTCATCTGTTCGAGCAGCTCGAGCCGAGCTCAAGCACCTCACTGTCTATAACCCACCCGCCATCCCAAATTACAACATGACTTATATAGTAAAAATTCCAGCTGTGTCTGCCATAATCAGCGTTACAACCGTATTGCCAGCCCCATGAATACGGTACTAATTGTATAGATGGTCTTTCGTCCAGATCAATGTTCTCTTTTTTCAACCGTGCCCCGCAAGCTTCCCGCGACCATTCTAACCTTCGTTTAGTCTAATCTAATGGTTTTTGACAATGGTTACAGTCTAACATGTCCAGTTCAATGGTTGCAGCCTAATGTGCCCAGATTCTTGTTTTCAGCCGCAGACGAATGGGTTTTGCCTAGTGGTGGTGTATTTTATATCTTACATGTTGGGCACACTGCCGAAATATCAATGTCTCGTCATGTGTTGCTCAGCTGGAGTGAGCAACATGTCTGCCATAGTGGCTCTCGTGTAGTATACGTTGCCTGTTTCGAAAGTGCTTTATTTTACTTAGTAGCGCTCTGGAAATGGTTTGTAATTACTCTGCCACGTTATTAAGCCATTTGCCATTAACAAACACCGCGTAAACACTTTCAAAATAAGGAAATTGTCAACATTAACTTTCAAGTAATAAACTTGTCAAAAAGCACGTAATGCTGCCAACTTACTTATTGTACTACTAGGCATTACCATTGGCCTGGATAAAGATTATTGATGCGTGACTACCCCCACTCTGCGTAACAAAAACCAGGGGTGTTTATATCAGCCTGGACGAAAACCATTGGATGAAAATATTGGTCTGGAAACAATAATGTTGGCACTCTGAAAAAATACAGTAACACTCTCTAGCGATAAAATATTCAACTCCTGTATATTAGCACGGCCGACTGAATGCGCTCATACCGGCCTAGACAATGAGACCTTTTTCATGAAATCTTGTTAGTTACTCAACTGCTCACACAGCGCTGTTCACCAAGCATTCCACGACTAAGACTTATCTCTACTTGTGTAAAACAAAGTCCCCGATTCTTGGATATCACGGGTAATCTCGAGAACCACTGGATGGATTTTGATGCGGCTTTCACCATTCGGTACAGGTAATATCGAGGAAGATTTCTGTAGAAAATAATTTATTTATGATCAAAGGGAGCCAAGCAGTAACGATTTTAGATTTCAGTGAATAGGTCGAAGAAAGAACTTGACGTCCGTGCGCTTTTTAAGCTTACGCTGGACAAACCGTTAAAAATATCAATATACTATGAGTGTAGGAATTGTTCAGCATGAAAAATTGTACAAAAAAGTCCGCGTGAGCATATCTCTATCTTCGATACATCGCCCACTATAAGTGTTTTTAGTTTGGACGGGAGGGGGATTTGGCTTGCACCTCGCCATTCTTAAATTACGTCTGACAGGAATTCCTTGCACATTCATAACTGTTCCCGGGCGAAGCCGGGGCGGGTTGCTAGTGACACTATTATATTATCATTATAATTCCCACAATATCAAAATGCAAATTTTATCACAAAATAAAATAGCGTGCTAATAAATCTAAGAGAAATTAGACATACCTTGCACCTCGTTACAGTTGAATTCGATCAGAATCACTCGGTTTTCATTAAAGTTTATGCATTTTTCTGCTGAACGGTTTGGAAGTTCGGCAACAGGAAACTAGGACTGTTATATACTTAAAATATTCATTTTTGAATTTTTGTACTATTTGTGTTCATGATTTCATTACATTGTCAGAATTACCGACAGTAGTGGCTACGCTGGCTAAAGCGCAGCGTTAGGCCATGGGGCCAAGCTCTCTGCTGACTCGGTAGACGCGTGTGTTCGAGCCCCACCGTCGGCCGTCCTTGAAATGATTTTCCGTGGTTTCCCAGTTTTCAACACCAGGCAAATGCTGGGACGGTACCTTCTAACAGGCCACGGCCGCTTCCTTCCACATCCTTGTCCAGTTTCATTCATCTTCATCCATTCGATCTCTCATCCTGACGCGCAGGTCGCCCACAGGCGTCGACTAGAAAGACCTGCACTCGGCCTCTCAGGAGGCCACACGAAAAAATGTCAGAATTAATGCTTTAATTAGTAGGGTATACTATTCAGTGTACCTATTATAAATAAAAACCGTGAGGTTTCTCACCTCCCCATATTACGTAACCCGGTTGCCTAATACGGGGAAAGTGCACTTTTAAAGTTAACAATAATATCAGAGGGTATTACAACATCAAACGTGCCCATATTTGTAATATACATAGTATATCGCCTGAGGTTTACATTGGTGAGAAAACCAAAATTATTCCGTTCCTTCTTATGTCTAATGTGAACCCTATAAAAAAAACTCCCCATATTTGGCGACTTTCCTCTACCCATTTTTAGAAGATACCTTATGCACTGGACAGCTGAATCCGTAATTAATTGTATAGGTAGCTTCGTAAGTCTCAGAACTCAGGAAGTCCTTTCTAGCAGCGTTACTAGCAGCTTTCAAAGTTTCAAGGTAAGAAAGAAAATATTCCTCTAGCCAGTTTAGGCGACTGACATATAATGAGAAAAAATGCCCTTTATCTGGATTTCTAGACTGAATATGATGATATGTGATGCTTACGTCATGCATAGCGAACCATTTATTAACGTGTTTTTTTTTTTTTTTAAATGGTTGCTTCTGCGTCCATGAATGTGTACGCTTCCGGGTGCATGCCTATATTTTATTTCAGTGTACTAATGGCACCAATAACTTCTGACGAGAACACTTCCTTGGCACGCCGAACATTCATTTTTTCAAATTTAGTGGGTTCGATGTGTTTTTTAGTGAGGTGTCTGACCAGTTTGACGATCTCACCCTTTTGCATTGTGTATAGTAATGACAAGTATTTCCCTGAAATTATTCCATTACCATCAGTCATCTCTCGTTACAGAAACTGCGTTCTAATGTTTTTTTTTAGAATGTGACAATGATCAAAACTAGGGAATACATTCCTAGACTCGTCGTATGGGTGATTGACCATTGGTTGCAAATTCCCTCCCCCTAAATGCCTCATCATTGTAGTGTTAGTTTTGTGATTATCAGAGACAGTTATTATAATTATGAAACCGCATTGTTCAACCTCGAGAATAACGTCCAGCAGGAGTTTATGTAAGTCCCGTCCTGACAGCTGCTTCGTGAAAAAGAAGGCACACGGTATCTGATAATTTGTCGAAAGATCTCTTAGCACAAAACACAACACACGATTAGCTGCTACTTGTTCCCGGTTGTAATTTTGATCCTCTCTTTCCTTTTAATGAGACGGTGCTGGAGTAGTGTCCTTGTACCCGAAGAAGGTGCAAGGTATGTCTAATTTCTCTTAGATTTATTAGCACGTTATTTTATTTTGTGATATAATTTTAATTTTGATAATGCGGAAATTATAATGATAATAATTATAAAGTATCACTAGCAACCCGCCTCGGCTTCGCCCGGGAACAGTTATGAATGTGCAAGGAATTCCTGTCAGACGTAATTTAAGAATGGCGAGGTGCAAGCCAAATGCCCCTCCCGTCCAAACTAAAAACACTTATAGTGGGCGATGTATCGAAGATAGAGATATGCTCTCGCGGACATTTTTGTAGAATTTCTCACGCTGAACAATTCTTACACTCATAATATAATGATATTTTTAACGGTTCGCCCAGCGTAAGCTTAAAAAGCGCACGGACGCCAGGCTATGTTTTCAACCTTTTCACTGAAATCTTTACTGCTTGGCTCCCTTTGGTCATAAATAAATTATTTTCTACACAAATCTTCCTCGAGATCACCTTTACAGAATGGTGAAAGCAGCATCAAAATCCATCCAGTGGTTCTTGAGATTACACATTTAATATACGTACTGTACAGCTGATTCCTTATCGCGCCTATAATGGGATGGGAATGCGCTCTACCGGCAACGAGTAGAAACTTTCCAATTACATGTTATACATGGGTTCTGACTGGGAATGTCAAGGCCGGTATGGAGCGCAGCTCGTATTCAGTCGGCCGTGATATTAGTAACATTGGCCATTTCTACAGATTTTTTTTTTTGATTTTAATGGCGCCGGCCAACGTATACTACACGAGTTCCGCCATGGTTTAAATTTAACGAGAATGAAACATATATAATTACGTAATTTAGCACATATTTCCAGTATATTGGTCATAATGAATAGCAATTTCAATAGGTATTGTCCCCTGGAAACCCTGAAAAGGTTGGAAAATCATATATTATCATTCACCATCTAACTGAAACTGTTCAAAGTCAGGTTCCTGTGTCCTGCACTGCAAATCAAACTATTTATTGAGTGTTGCTAACAAAATGACTTAGGCTGATAATTGAAATGCACCACCAAAATCATCTTTTTTTTTCAGGTTATAATTTAGGATGTCTCAATAATTAGTAATATAGGCCTATTGTGTTGACAGACTGAAAATTCGCAATATCAATACTGCCAACCGGACACTAACAATTTTGGGCGTGATGCTGCAGTGATCAATTGCCTCTCAGCAAGGCAATTCCCGGGCAACGCCTATTCTCAAATGTTATATTGTATCTTAACAAGTAAAACACTTTTCTGGTGAATTTTGCATATGCCCATTTTCAGTACGGTACCTCGGCTTAATAACATACGCTGTATACACATGGAATGAGGCAAAAATTAAGGTTTGATAAAACGAATATTAAAAAAAAACCTTTGGAAAAGTGAATAAAATAACGGCAAATTCATAAATAAAACTTACAGGCTGTTTCGTATAAATCTTCTCCTCTGAAACTCTAGTTAGTTGGTTATTGGGGGTTTCAATGGACTGAACTACGATGTCATCTGCCCCCTAAACTCTTACATCGGCTCCTCTGCGTCCGGCTGAAAAGAAAGGAAATATTGTAAACACACTCCCTAATGAATAAAATAAGCGTTCAGTACATGTTGGAAAGCATAACTTTTACTTACTTTTGATTATAAATAATATTCAACTCCAGCCTTCATTTCCTTCCGCAATGGCGGTCCGACCGCGGCATTTCAACAAATCTTTTTTGACTCGAACGGTCACATGATGTTTGTCACGTACAGGCAGCGGAAAGGAACAGTAAAATACACATGGAACGGGTATATTAGGTTGCCAATCACAAATCAAAGCAATGAGTTTCTTCTGACCAATCAGGTGAAGTATCATTACTGTCTACAGACGCAAGACCGACTACAATGGCTGTGTTTCTATCTCCCAAAATTTTAATAATGGCACCCCGTCGTGTTCGTTAAGCCGCCATTTTGGACACGATGACGGCCTAGGGTGGGGGCTTAACGAAGCCCTGAGAATCAAAACGATCTAAAATTTTTCCGAGCATAGTCTCCAATCAAAACGTCCCTGATTGGCTGAGCACTTATTGGGTCCTTCCCGCCACACAGCCGCAATCAAATCCGCCATTAACCTCAATTTAACATAACCTAAGTTACTTAAATTACAAATATTAATAATGTTGGTGCAGGGTGAGTGACTTGCGGATTAGATAAGCCATTTTTAGTGTTGCCTTCTATAGATTAGTGGTTTTTTGGCAATCTCGTTATCTTGTAGACATTAAGATAAATAGTTATATTTCGGGGGCCTATCACTCAGTACTGGTTTATCACAACAGTAGCAACTATTACGAATAGCTGTACTATAGTAAGATTTTTCTGCACCTTCGCGAAATAGTGGCGGTGGTTTGAGATTATTTTTGACTACCATTATGGGGTTTTAATAGTTTTTCATAGAGCATTTTTGTTGTCTTGTAGGCATGATTGATTTGACAAGTTAGGTCTGCATGTAGCCTACAGTTTTTTTTCTGGTTTTTGGAATAATGCTCATTCTCATTACCATTAAGCAGGGGCGTATTCTTAGGGCTACCGGGGCTACCGGCGGTAGCCCAAGAAAATTACATTAAAAATAAATAACACTTTATTACTGGTTCAACAAAGCATTCAAACAATCGTGACTTTCATGTACATTCTTCTTTATCGAAAGAAATAATGGTTAGTGGGTAGTCAACGCGGCAACGCAGCAGAAACCGACCGAGAAAGCGGCAGCCTTACGCCGCTATCCCCATCTCTCCGCACCCACCCTTGTTCCGTGCAGGCCCATCGCTACATAGCGAGTGAGTTGCCGCTACGGCCAGCGGTTTCTTACCATACTGGACAGCGCCTAACAAGAATAAACACAGCTTGGAGCGGCGATGGTCTGAGTAATACGGAGCGAATTAGGTACTAACATATTTATACCACACAAAATAACAGCAAACGACCAAATATTTAAATGATTGCATACACAACATCAAATAAAAAATATTCGCTTAACAACTTGAAACCGCCAATTTTTAACCCCGATTCAAATTAAACCCCAGGCTAAGGAGCGCTTAGTCGCACCGCATACCTGCCCCCCCCCCCCCCCCCCCCCACGTCGCTGGCTCGCGCAGCCAGGGGCTAATTTAATTGAGTACCAGCGGATTCTTTGAAGTTAAAAGCGTTTAAAGGAACAAATAGCCTACAATAAATATACATTATCGCGCGCATATATGTGAATATGTTTTAGAAATTCTAGTATTTTCGATGTGTGATTTATTTAAATGTGTGTATGCTGAAGAATCTTTATGTAGTGTTTTGTTTTAACTGTGCCAGTTGTGATTTTGTAAGACAATTATGGAACTAACACATGCGGGGGCTTTAAATGCCAATGACTGTATAATAGAGAGTTTGTTAGAAGTTCCTTTCAGCCGTCGTCTATAGCCTACAGTGAGAAAGTTCATATTATACATATGACCTGAACTGCAATTGTGTGTCAATGTACACACGTCATTTCACATCATCTACATGCTAGGTGGAATAGGTTATCTGGCAGTTCTAAACTGTCTATAAATTGTATTGCTGGCCGTGTTTGTTATTTAGCCGTGAAAGGAAGGTTTTTTTTTTTTCGCACGGCAGTTCAAAAGCATAATTTGTGTAATATTAAGCTCAGTGGTAGTCCAGATCTTCAGACCAGTATACGCCACTGCCATTAAGTGCAACCGTGTTGACCGACTGAAAGACATTGAATATTTCGTTTACTAAGGCAGCACTGAAATATGGGTTCCAACACGATATGGACTTGGAACTTATGTTCGCTTAACAAAATAACGATACATCAACAAGTCATCCTTGTAATCTCTGCAAATAATAAAAATATTTCCCATCCAATATAGGCCTATTCATGTTGAATGGTAGAAAGTTATCAACCTTTATTAAGGCAACACTGAAAAATGTTCATTTTGATCTAGCCTACTTACTCGGAGTCATCTGCATCAATGTCCCTAGAGGCTCAGTTTTTTTAAATTCTCCCTTTCCTATGGTCAAATAACACATGGATGTTCCCTATTTTTCTTAAGGGGATTCAATGATCTTATGCTGAACTAATTAAGAATAGGGCATGTATCAGGATAAAAATAATGTCCATAACCATCAGAAACTTGAGAACACAGATCAGGAGAATGTTGATCGACCATGGATGCAAGACCAGAAAGTCTTAAAGAGGAGTGTTTCATTTAGAGGCTTGGAACATCATGGTCAAGACCCCTGTACTTGGGTGTGTGCTCAATTTGTTTGAAAACCCGTTGACAGATCATAAGTTAATCTATGGCTGGAATCCACTCCGTCCTATGCTAAGCTGTGCGTACTGGGCACCATTAGTGTTCTGTTACTACTGTATCAATTTCTGAAAATTGTGTCATAGGCCTATGCATAGACAAGTCGCTGAGAATGTTCTCTGAATGGTGAATACCAGTAGGCTAGCCTACTTAGCTGCCTCCTTCACTAGCATTTCCAGGCACCTGGTTAGTTGGTAAAATGAAATAGAAAAATCACTTGAATGATTCAAGTTGTCCTTATTGCCCTCGAGGGACAGTGTACCCCATTCCAGATCTTAGTTCAGAATTAGTTTCCTTGACAGAGTTGGAGAAACAGTCACAATACGTATGGTACTACTAGACCTAGTACGGTACATGTAGATGGAAGCATTGTGAGACCAACCACTAGGTAGCTTATGTCCCATTAGTTGGGAGTGTTAGGGAATGGGAGATTGGTTCAACATTTCAGCCTATGTTGTTGTATATTTCATTAATATATGAGATCTAAAAGTGTATCATAGGTATATTAAAGCAAACCATAATATATTACCAGTTGGTCAATTGGATACAACAATTCAATGAAACATTCTGTTAATAATTAGGTAGTGTCGTAGGCAACCAGAGAAGCGACACAAGAAAAAACACCTGAGTCTTCCAGGCAGTTGTCATCAACTGTATTTCACATAGAGAAGAATGACTAAAATGGTTCCTCATGAAAAAAACAACTGGTCAATGGCTTGAAAGACAGTAGTAAGGACTTACATGCTGTCAGTAAAAGTGGAGTTAAGAAAGATGTCTGGAATATTTAAATCAGTAGTTGATAGCCATGATTTTTAAAATTACCCTAGTTAATTGCACCTTAATATGATTAGTAGCCTACCGGTATGTGCAAGATTTTAAATGGTAGGTTTTCCTGTGAACCAAAAAACAGCTCCTAACATGGATTATGTTCAGGTTAGGCCTACAAGTTATTGGGAGGGAGGTTTATTTTACATACCTGTTGCACATAAAATGAGCTTCTGATTAGAGCTGTGTGGGAATGTTTAAATGGTTTGATGATACAGGATTTATCAAGCCTCTTTCTATGCATCTTTTAAAAACATTTTAACAATTCATAAATTACTGTCATCATTGCTAATGCTGTAATCTGTCATGTTTATTTATGCAGCATGAGGAATTAGGAAACATTGGTAGGATTGGTATATTGAGTGGATATGTAGTAGGATAAAATGCAACTGTGTCATGGAAACCTAAGATGTATTTTTATTTCTCAACTTTATTTTCTGTAGACTCCAACACAGCCCACCACCAGGGGAAAAAAAAGTGTTGGTGATGTTTAATGAGAGCAAATCTTGAAATACTGTGATTTAAGTGGTTGGTATCAAAAGCTGTATAGGAAAAATGAAAATGTGAAGTCACGCCCAAGTTTATGAAGCCTTGCCAGACTCGGCTGAAATTATCTTCGATGCAAATCAAGTCTCAATAGTTAAAACTTTAGGACGACCTTTGACATGAGCACTATAATAGGCCTACATTTAGGATCAACATAGCCTGCAGTAGGTCTTGTGCTACTGTATGCACCTGGGCATGTTTAAAAAAAACTCAGCCTGCAGGTTAATAAGGTAGTATATTACTATAAATCTATCTCAAGCAAATCCAAGAAGTTACCAGACTGAGAAACTACATATCAATATTTAAACAACAACAAAGTGGCAGTGCAAACTGCATTTTTAATCCTTGCTTCATTAGTTAAACCTAATATTTGTACATAAATACAGTAAGGACTTCACATTGCAAACGGCCACTTAAATTATATGCCTTATTAGGCATAACCTACAAATTACATTTCATGAAATTGGTAAATATAAGCAGACAGCAACATCAATATGCAATGGTCTATAATGTAGTTTTATAGTGCACAAAAGGTTATTGTACTGAATGTATTTCGAACTGATGAATAAAACTGGTAGAAACGACAGCCAATTGATTTACATCCATTACATCCAAAGTAGTAGAAACTTTCAGTTGATTGGCAAGAGTGTTGATTTGTACTTTTATTTTCACAAATTTTGATGAAGTGTCACGCGTCAATTTAAATATAAACGCACATACAATTCCTCATCAATAAGTGATTTGCACTTCATACTGTCATGAACTGGAATAGATTTCTAGCAATTTAATTGATGTAGAAATCTATTCCTCTCGCCACCATGTTGGTGATAATTGTAAACAAACCCGCGGGCAGCCAATGGCTGGTAATAATTGCCAGCCAATAACAAGCCAGGATGACGCGGATCATAATTCACGTTTCACTCTCATTGGGCGCGTTCAGCGGGCTCATTGCTGGCCAGCAAACGGTCAGCAGATTCTGAGTTTGCCGTTCAGCGGGCTTGCTAGCGGATGTGACGTAGGTAGCAAGGGCTCAGCAGAGCCAGCAAACTTTGGGCGCGTTCAGCGGGCTCAGCAATCTGCTAACCTGCTAGGTGCCTGCGGACTTGTTGCTAAGCTAGCAAGCGTGAGCCCGCCTGAACGCTTGGCTACAAGCTGACGCGGGAACTTTGAGCAATGCACAGAGTTCCTTTGAAGCTACCATACTTATTGGTCTATGGTCTATGATAAATACATAGAAAATAATAACTTTTATGCGACAGAGCTGTAGACAGCCCTGTTAATGCGCGGCGCTAGGCCGTGGAGCCAAGCTATCTGCGGACTCGGGAGACGTGAGTTCAAATCCCACCGTCGGCCGTCATGTAAATGGTTTTCAGTGATTTCCAATCTTCAGGTCCAGGCAAATACCGGGACAGTAAGTTACCTTCTAATAGGCCACGACCTCTATCTTCCATCTCCTAGTCGAGTTTCATTAATTTAAGTTCTCACGAGGTTGGCGTCAGGAAGGCCATCCGGCGGTATAAACCACCCGCCACATAGACTTTCATCGTATCTCATCCCCGACCCTGTTGAAAACGGGAATAATAAGGGGGTAGACATCCTGACGATAAGAATAACCCTTCTTTTGAAATTCAATTTTATTGTAGGCCAGTCCACTCCTTTAATTAGTCTTATTAATATTAGGCTGATTTCTTATTCAAACATCCGTCGAAATTTGTAAAGAAATATTGAATTAGCCCTTCAGTTATTTAATTCTCCTACGTGTTACGCGGGGCAGATGACCTCGCTGTTCCACCCTTCAAAACAATTGGCTGGCTGCGTGGCTCAGGGGTAACGTTCTCGTTTGCTGAGCCCAAGGTTGCAGGTTCGAAACCTGGCGCAGTCAGCTGGCATTTGAGGGTGCGCAAATGCGAGGGAGCCGTGTCAGTACATTTACTGGCACGTTAAAGATCCCATTCGGGGCAAAATTCCGGCACCCCGGCGTCTCTAAAATCCAGGGTAGTTAAAAAGGACGTAAAACCAATAACATTATTATTACATTCAAAACAATTATCATTAAATACCCTACTATCAAACAAGCCAATTGTTTGGGGTAACATAACCCACAAAATTAACATGTATTAATTCCATAAAATACAATCAAAGAAGTTTGTTCATATTACTGTTGCCCATAGTGGTAAAACACAGCACTATATGTAAATAATTGTAGTGCAAGGCATGACTTGGAGATGGAAGATAGAGATCGTGGCAAGGCAAGCTATTTTTGCTTTAGCTTAAAATTAATAATATGAGGGATATCACTATGTTGCCCCAAGCCGTTCAGTTATTTAATTCCCCCATATATTTCAATAAGGTACCATATCAGATGTGATTAAAAATGTATATACCTCTTCCTATAGGTCTTAGGCCCTACTCATCCGTCCAAATGTCCGCAAATTAACCACTGAATTACCATTAAAGCAAGGTTTAACTACAGGCGTGGATCTAGAGTTTGGTTTTGGGGGGGGGGGGGTCAGAGATTCGATCTAGAGTTTGGCTTTGGGGGGGGGGGGGGGTCAGAGAATCGAAATTGTTAAGAAAAATGGCATCACTAAAAACGCAATCACCAAATAAGCAAACGTACAAAACCAGACCAATTTTTTTGCAAGCTTCGTGGATAGAAATTTGATGCGTTTAGCACACCAAAAATATTCGTACAAATTGCAACGGCGTGTTTTGCGACTTTTACATCGAGCTTCGAGAAAAGGATCAAGGTACGTTACAGTTTCGGCAAGTCGAGTTGATACCGACAAAGGGAGAAAGTCACAGCTTAAATTGCCAACCAAGCTTGCAGTTTGGACGTCGGCAAAAATTTTTGGTGCGAAAAAAGCCCCAGTTTCCTATCCGTGCATTGCTGCACATTCATCGTGATATCACTATAAACATCGATTCGGTAATCACAAGGTTTGCTAAACAAAATAGACGAGTTGATTTTGTTGTATAACTAATAGGTTTTATACAAGAGGTTTGAAGTTGTAAATATGTACAGTTGTAACAGAACATAATAATTCCAATAAAGATAATTTAGTATTGAATAAAATGAAAAAAACAAAACTGTTTTTCAGTTAAAATTCTTTAAGTTTTATTTGTCTGGTAATTGTGTTTTCGTATTTTGAATTTGCAAAAAAATGTGGTCTCCGTTTGGGGGGGGGGGGGGTCATGACCCCCGTGACCCCCCCCCCCCCTTGAATCCGCGCCTGGTTTAACATGTTCTGCAAATACCATCCCAATACAATAAGGTACTAGTTTTAAAGAAGTAGGGGCCGATTTTCTAGATTATACAGCCATCTCCATGTTTCTGCAGTTTTCTTGAATAGCCTATAATTAGTGGCAAACTCGTGACCTAACATACAAGGAAGAGACATCAAAATGCTCAGAAACAGAAAGTCAGAATAATTCCATAAATAACTCATCAGTAGCCTACTCACACATAATTTGGCCATGCGAAATCCGAAAGCTGTTTGGTAGCCTATATACACAGTAGGCTACATTTAAAACATCTTTCAGCCCAAAATTATGGTTAACAGAGTTAAGAAAAGCTTCTGTTCTAAATATCGTGTTCATGCGCTACCGGTACAAAGTGGCATTTAATTTCAACCCGATTTAACAGCGGGAAGACTGTAGTAGGTTTAAATCATACACAAAAATAGATAAAGAATACGAACCGAATTTGCCTTGACCAAACCAATTCCTTAATACAACATAAAATAACTATTAAAAGTCATCATCCTTCAAGAAAACAACGAGACCTAGGCCTAGTGAGTTTAAAGTTGAATTTTAGAAGCGTAAAAGGTCCAATTACAACAATTATGCTATTGACAAACATTGTATTATATTACCTGTCGCCATTCTTGAGTGCAGATCTTCGTCTCTAGAATTTAAGAAACCTAATAGGTTCATTCGCCGAACGTGCAGAACTTGATCAATTTGATTCCCCGCCATGCGCCGCAAGTCAGCAGAAACAAGCTAGCAAGCCAGCAGAGAAAAAGTTTGCTGGCTCTGCTGAGCCCTTGCTACCTACGTCACATCCGCTAGCAAGCCCGCTAGCAAGCCCGCTGAACGGCAAACTCAGAATTTGCTGACCGTTTGCTGGCCAGCAATGAGCCCGCTGAACGCGCCCTTTTTCTCTGCTAGCTTGCTAGCTTGTTTCTGCTGACTTGCGGCGCATGGCGGGGAATCAAATTGATCAAGTTCTGCACGTTCGGCGAATGAACCTATTAGGTTTCTTAAATTCTAGAGACGAAGATCTACACTCAAGAATGGCGACAGGTAATATAATACAATGTTTGTCAATAGCATAATTGTTGTAATTGGACCTTTTACGCTTCTAAAATTCAACTTTAAACTCACTAGGCCTAGGTCTCGTTGTTTTCCGGGGCCGATAACCTAGATGTTAGGCCCCTTAAAACAACAATTATCATCATCATCATCATCATCGTTGTTTTCTTGAAGGATGATGACTTTTAATAGTTACTTTATGTTGTATTAAGGGATTGGTTTGGTCAAGGCAAATCCGGTTCGTATTCTTTATCTCTTTTTGTGTATGATTTAAACCTATTACAGTCTTCCCGCTGTTAAATCGGGTTGAAATTAAATGCCACTTTGTACCGGTAGCGCATGAACACGATATTTAGAACAGAAGCTTTTCTTTACTCTGTTAACCATAATTTTGGGCTGAAAGATGTTTTAAATGTAGCCTACTGTGTATATAGGCTACCAAACAGCTTTCGGATTTCTCATGGCCAAATTATGTGTGAGTAGGCTACTGATGAGTTATTTATGGAATTATTCTGACTTTCTGTTTCTGAGCATTTTGATGTCTCTTCCTTGTATGTTAGGTCACGAGTTTGCCACTAATTATAGGCTATTCAAGAAAACTGCAGAAACATGGAGATGGCTGTATAATCTACTGTAGAAAATCGGCTCCTACTTCTTTAAAACTAATACCGTATTGTACTTGGGATGGTATTTGCAGAACATGTTAAACTTTGCTTTAATGGTAATTCAGTGGTTAATTTGCGGACATTTGGACGGATGAGTAGGGCCTAGGACCTATAGGAAGAGGTATATAAATTTTTAATCGCATCTGATATGGTACCTTATTGAAATATATGGGGGAATTAAATAACTGAACGGCTTGGGGCAACATAGTGATATCCCTCATTTTATTAATTTTAAGCTAAAGCAAAAATAGCTTGCCTTGCCACGACCTCTATCTTCCATCTCCTTGTCATGCCTTGCACTACAATTATTTACAAACAGTGCTGTGTTTTACCACTATGGGCAACAGTAATATGAACAAACTTCTTTGATTGTATTTTATGGAATTAATACATGTTAATTTTGTGGGTTATGTTGCCCCAAACAATTGGCTTGTTTGATAGTAGGGTATTTAATGATAATTGTTTTGAAGGGTGGAACAGCGAGGTCATCTGCCCCGCGTAACACGTAGGAGAATTAAATAACTTAAGGGCTAATTCAATATTTCTTTACAAATTTCGACGGATGTTTAAATAAGAAATCAGCCTAACATTAATAAGACTAATTAAAGGAGTGGACTAGCCTACAATAAAATTGAATTTCAAAAGAAGGGTTATTCTTATCGTCAGGATGTCTACCCCCTTATTATTCCCGTTTTCAACAGGGTCTGGGATGAGATACGATGAAAGTCTATGTGGCGGGTGGTTTATACCGCCGGATGGCCTTCCTGACGCCAACCTCGTGAGAACTGAAATTAATGAAACTTGACTAGGAGATGGAAGATAGAGGTCGTGGCCTATTAGAAGGTAACTTACTGGCCCGGTATTTGCCTGGACCTGAAGATTGGAAACCACTGAAAACCATTTACATGAAGGCCGACGGTGGGATTTGAACTCACGTCTCCCGAGTCCGAAGATAGCTTGGCTCCACGGCCTAGCGCCACGCATTAACAGGGCTGTCTACAGCTCTGTCGCATAAAAGTTATCATTTTCTATGTATTTATCATAGACCATAGACCAATAAGTATGGTAGCTTCAAAGGAATTCTGTGCATTGCTCAAAGTTCCCGCGTCAGCTTGTAGCCAAGCGTTCAGGCGGGCTCACGCTTGCTAGCTTAGCAACAAGTCAGCAGGCACCTAGCAGGTTAGCAGATTGCTGAGCCCGCTGAACGCGCCCATTGCGTTTTAACTTGAGATTTCGGATCAGCTGTTCGTTAACGCCACGGGGTGCCATTATTAAAATTTTGACCATTCAGAAATAACAACAGAAGAGGTTCGGAAAACAATAAATAAAGCTAAGAACAAAAAGGCTGCTGGACCTGACAACATTTTTAATGAACATATGAAAGCATCTACTGAAATGCTGCTCCCAACTTGGACCAAATTATTCAACAAGTGTTTAGAAACAGGACAAATTTCCGAGCAATGGAGAAACTCCACAATTAAAGTGTTATTCAAAGGAAAAGGAGATCCTGAGGATCCCAACAAATACAGGGGCATCGCATTGGAAAGTAATACTTTCAAGATATTCACCAACATAATAACACAAAGACTGAAGGAACCTATCGACAAATCACTCCCCGATGCTCAATTCGGATTTAGAAACAACAGATCTACGTTAATGGCTGTAGAATTACTATTAAATAACATCAAAGATGCACTTAAAAAGAAAGAAAAATTCTATACTGTATTCTTAGACTTCACGAAGGCTTTCAACCTACTGGACAGAGGACTAATAATATCGAAGCTGGAGAATACCTTAGGAATTGATAAAATCTGGATTGAAATTATTAGATCTATACTCGCCTACAACACCATTCAAATATCGGATGGCCTTTCTACATCAGATACAATTCTACAGACTAATGGTGTACTCCAGGGAGACCCTATGAGCCCTTTATTATTCATTCTTACATCTGAAGAATTAATAAGAATCATCCAAGACAGGATATTTACATTTATGCTTACGCTGACGACATAGCAGTTAGCTCTAGCAACCCGCACATATTGCAAGAGGCGGTCGATGTTATGGTTAAATGGTGTCAAGAAAACAGTTTCTACATAAATCAAACAAAAACAGAAATGATGGTCTTTAGAAATGGGGGCAAAATACCGTCCGGTATACAAATCACCATAAATGACTCTGCACTTAAAATAGTAAATGACTTTAAATATTTAGGTGTCACATTGCAACCTAGTGGCAAGTGCTTCACCAAACATATAACAGAGAGAGCTGCCAAAGCAATAATTGCAATTAGAGATATAAGAAACTTACAAACACTAAGCCTCGAAACGGCTATGAGACTATTCCAAGTGAAAATACTACCAGTACTAACTTACGGTATAGAAGTTATCTGGCCTGATCTTACCAGAAATAATCTATATACACTGGAGAAAGTTAAAGCATATTTTTAAAAAAGAGTATTGGGGGTATCTAAAACAACCAGATCTCGCACAGTATACGAGCTGTCTAGAGAACCGTTCCTTATTGAAGAACTTCGAATGAAAATGCTCTTGCCATCTAGTGCCAGCTACACGCAAGCGCTTGCTGTGCTGCAGCGGAAGAAGGAAGATATATGGAGCGAGTTCTACGCTACAGATGCTATGATGACACAGGATTGGACACAAGCAAACTACGAGCTGCGTCACCTGGTGACCCGATTAGCAGTACACGGTTTCCATCACCGCATATGCTTGACTAAATCGTATCACACACCGTGCTCAGAATGCGTGTGTAAGCGTTGCAACAATTTCTGTGAACGATATCATGTGCTGAAGTGTCCAGACAGGAGAGAGACTCTAACACGGTTCTGCTTGGATGATTACTAGTTATACCAATGCACATTGCGAGTTTTTTTAACGTTATAATTCATGTATTTAGGTATTACGTTAGTATTTATGTTCTTTGGCCATTGGCTGCATTAAATGTTTATAAATTATTAAAATTTTGGGAGATAGAAACACAGCCCATATCTCATTGTAGTCGGTCTTGACAGACGTATGTCTTTATCAGTACTACACATACAAAGTGTTGGCACGCTTGTTTCAAATTCACCAAGTGTGCAGCGAAGTGTTGAAAGTCCGTCATTGGGAAGGGTGTTTCCCAAATCCTGAAAAAATATTGTAAGAGATAATAAAAGCACATCCTTTTTATTCCGGAATACCGTAACTCAAATGTTCTCTTCCAAGTAAAATGAAAATTTAAGAAATTTTCATCTATTACTAAGTGGCATATGATTTGAGACGTTGGCAACCATGGAAAACACGTTTAACCAAGACCGACTCCAGTATTGGAGTCGGTCTTGGTTTAACTAGCGCTTAAAGACAGCCCAGCGGGGCTAACGAAGTGACCCGAATACTCGCGACCGCAACCGATCATCCATCCCTCTCGAGACAGACCAGCGGGACAGTCAGCTGTTCCTCGACGAGACAGACCAGCGCAGCGGGGCAATAAGACCGTACCCGAAACTTCACAACCTAGACCGATCATTAGGGCTTGGAATTTTATGTAAATACATATTCTTTCCCTTTGCTTCTACATAACTAAAATGCTAAATGTCCATGAATTGGAACCATAGATATCATATAATTGCACTTTATTGTTACATATCTGATCACAATGACATTTGTTTTACATATTTTTAATTTATAATGTAACATTACATATTCAGTGTTTTTATTTTATATATTTGATCAAAATGACATTTTTAAAACAGAATTTCACTTTATGTATTTAAAATTACATATTCTGTCTCTTACTGCAAAAAAAGTATTTATTCGCAAGTGAAATATAGCCTACGGTGATTCTAAACAGTCTGTATGACAATATTTGTTCACTAGAAACTCGGGTACATGAAACGAATTTCCAAGCAATTCATAAGCTTTTGAGAAAGGTCAGGGGAAGAATATCAAGAAATATATCAGTGGAGATAAGTGGATGGGAATTCACGTAGCACCCTGTCGGAGACTTAGCGGCTGGACTTCAGTTTATTTCAGTTGTCCAGTGAGTGCCTGAGACTCTACTTTTCAATCTGTTAAACCTCCCACCCCGGAAACAAAAAGTGCTCCAAACAATACTTATTGTTGACTTCCTAAACATTTTCTCAGCCATAATGAAATTTATTTATCTTTGCTATAATATGGGCATGCTTAGTTAATTAATTAATTAATTAATTATTGTACACCACTTTTGTTGTATTGTTATTGTTTTAAGGGGAGGAACAGCAAGGTTATCTGCCCCGTACCACACTTTATTTTGCATAAAAATATAATGAATAAAATTAGGAATCTTCAAGCAATATCATGTGTAATGAATGAAAATCCACAGCCTGCTTCCAGTCTCCGACCGGGTCAGGAATGGAATGAATGAAGCCCCCATCTAGC
Source organism: Meconema thalassinum (assembly GCA_946902985.2). Classification (NCBI taxonomy): domain Eukaryota; kingdom Metazoa; phylum Arthropoda; class Insecta; order Orthoptera; family Tettigoniidae; genus Meconema; species Meconema thalassinum. The sequence continues at coordinate 70,630,760 of OX336393.1, read as the reverse complement.
GGCGAGGATATGAAGTGTGCCGGCTGCCGAAGCCTGTCGCACTCCTCTGGGGCAATGATTAAATGAATGATAGATGAAATGAAATGATAGTGGAGAGTGTTGCTGGAATGAAATTGTGACAGGGAAAACCGGAGTACCCGGAGAAAAACCTGTATGCCTCCACTTTGTCCAGCACAGATCTCACATGGAGTGACCAGGATTTGAACCACGGACCCAGCGGTGAGAGGCCGGCGTGCTGCCGCCTAAGCCACGGAGGCTCATCATGTGTAATATATATTATTTATATAAAAATCAAATTAATATTACATATTTCACCTACTATAATTACATAAATAAGTACATATTTTGCATGTTGATATTATTATGTCTCAGGCACTATCTGGACAACTGAAATAAACTAAATTCCAACCGGTGAGTCTCCGGCAGGGTGCTACGTGAAATCCCATCCCCTTATCTCCACTAATATATTTCTTGATATTCTTCCCTGACCCTTTCTCAACAGCTTATGAATTGCTTGGAAAATCCGTTTCACGTAGGTACCGTACCGTACCTGAGTTTCTAGTGAACAAATAGTGTCATACAAACTGTTTAGAATTACCCACTAATTCATTTCATCTCTCATTAACTCCTCTCATTAGGTTGGCGTCAGGAAGGGCATCCAGCCGTAAAAACCATCCGCCACAACTACATCCATGGCATCTCTTCCCCGACCCCGTTGGAAAAACGGAAATAATAAGGGGTAGACATACATACACTGTTTAGAATTACCGTATATTTCACTTGCGTTTTTTTTTTACAGTAAGAGACAGATGTGTAATTTTAAATAAAAGCAAAATTATGTTTAAACAAAATGTCATTTCGATCAAATACCGGTATGTAAAATCACAGAATATGTAATTTTACATTATAAATTAAAAATATGTAAAACAAATGTCATTGTGATCAGATATGTAACAATGAAATGTAGTTATATGACAGCTAAGGTAGTGGAGATAAGGAGATGGGACATTTAGCAATTTTAGTTATGTAGAAGCAAAGGGAAATAATATGTATTTACTTAAAATTCCTAGCCCTAATGATCGGTGTAGGTTGTGAAATTTCGGGTACGGTCTTATTGCCCCACTGCGCTGGTCTGTCTCAACGAGGAACAGCTGACTGCCCCGCTGGTCTGTCTCGAGGGGGATGGATGATCGGTTACGATCGTGAGTATTCGGGTCACTTCGTTAGCCCCGCTGGGCTGTCTTTAAGCGCTAGTCACGTTTACGGCAAGACGAATTCCATATTTATGCTTGCGAGTCCTTATGTACACGCAGCACGGAGAGAGCCTAATTACGAACGACGGTTATTTCGCAGCCAACTACAGCGTTAAGGTATGTAGAGCATTGTTATTCACGAATTGGCCTAGAGAGGAACCTGGGTGTAAATCTACGCCACTGTTCTTGGGGCCGACTTGTTTGGCTATGCCATGACCTGTCACATGGAAATGGTGCGCATTTGCAATCAATCCCCGTAAATCAATGAACATATTTCCACCTCGTTATAACCTACTTGCAACACTTTAGGTAGCCGGCCACAACGAAAATCTGTGAAATTACGACCTTAGGAATGGGTATCCCACTGAGAGTAAGGAGATTGAATATGGGATTTTTATGTGGTGGCAACATTAACCCTTAACTATGGATGTACATTTTCAGTGACATCAACATGGACGTGAGGTCACAGGGACCGCATCAAAATTAATGTGGCTACGGAAGGGAGGGTTAATGAGAGAAATTGCTATCTGTTTTCAATTGAATAATTACACTTTATTCGACCCTAAACCACAATATTGTTAATTTGTAGAACCCTCGTACCTTCAGATTACAGTTGCAGCAATTTTCGTCACTCAGAATGCACTGTTCCATTTGAACACACATATCCTTTACACTATCAACCAAAATGGACCCTAGGTTGGGTATTAAAGCTCTTTGATAACCACTGCATTGAAAATTAACCACACATGCGACTGATCTCTTGTTGGGGTGGAAATTGCAAGCACTGAACTTTACCCTCAATGTTACTCTCAACTCATCACATTCGTAGCCGATCTTTCTTGTACACTGTAAGCATACTGGTTTTTCACATCTATAGCATTTGTAATATGTTTTCCTCTTCTTTGCTGGTGGGTACAGACGACAAGGTATCCGTTTTTGAAGCTTTTCAAGCTTCTCCTCAGCAATGTTGATACGCTCCTCTACTGCTTCAACCGTGGACGTGCGGTCACCCAGGCCGCTACGAAACTCATCAGCTTCTTATCGCTGTTGAATGGTTATTAATGACGGATAAGATAAGTGCAGTGGAGAGGTCTTCTTGACATAGAAAGGTACTGCAAGCAAATATCCTGGGAGGGCGATAATCGAGGTGTGGCACGTGTTTATTTTTCCACCGCGGTCATGTTGACCGCACGTCCATAGTTAATAAATTTATTAAAGCACAAAATATGCAGTATGAAATTACAACTAGTTTGAACAGAACTGAGACAGATAACCACCTCTGCCCACACCACATCACGTGGTATCGATCACATCTTCTACCACATAGGGCACATACACAATTTAAGTCTGGCTGATGACGTCCATAGTTAAGGGTTAATTCGTTTGGCGCTTACTTTCAATCCTGGATCCACTTGGCACTGTTATTTCTACTAGTGGCGTACGGACGCGGGGGTTACACCCTCAGAGACATTTGTTTACTTGAATCTTTTAGCCTATATTGTCCCATCTATCACCTGTTTTACATCTCAACTCCCGTATATATTTTAAAATTTGCACGTTCGTCACTTGATAAAATGTCCTGTACTCTACTCGCAGCGAGACAACTCCTCCTGAGTTGGAGCTAGCCATGGATCTGTTTTCCTGTTGAAGTGTCCGATCGGTAACGTTGCTTCGGTTTCGTTAAAGATAAATCGGTGCATGAGAAGTTACTGCAATGTATTCCTATCAATGATCCAGATAAAGCCATCAAGAAAGACAGATTTTTGCGAGTCAAATATTAACCTAATGGTACCTAGTAAGAACATCGAGACCAAAACTTTATTTCTCTGTCACTTAATATCAATATTAAAAGCAGTCAGTGATGTTGGTCTACTTTTTCTTTTTTTGAGTCGTTTCGGCCATCAATGGACCACTATGTTCTTCACTCATATGATCACTGTAATGCTTGTTTTCTTGTCTGCCAGTAGATCTTCATTCTTGATGAATGTTCAACTCTCCTTTCTTCCGTCCACTTGCAGTGAGGGCGAGGCATCACAGATGTTACTTGTTGATTTAACTACTACTGCATCATTTCAGTTTTAATTATTTTTTCCTCTACTTTTTTCCATGTTTTAAATATATTTTTTTTCTTAATTTTTTTAAAGTGCTGAAAAAATGATGCGGCCTAAAATCGTTTTCATGCAAATATAATGTTTGTTTAATTGTTTATGTACATTAATCGAAATATAATTTTAATTATGTATGATGATGATTGTCGTTTTAAGGGGCGGAACATCAAGGTCATCTGCCCCTTTAATAGTGAACACAATTACTCTACTATATTATTGAAACCCTCCCAGAAGGAAATCCTGCATATCCCACTGGTTTCTACCATAACGTAAATTAATCATGTCGAGACAGAAACCCAGTAGCAACCAATGATTTCACTCAGACAGTGATCTAACCCAGTAGTGACCAATGGTTATGTTCAGGCAGTGGTCTAGTTTAGTAATGACCAATTGTTTTCCCAAACAGTGGTCGAACCCTGTAGCTACGAACGGTTTTTGCCAACAGTGGTCTAACCCAGTAGCCACAAATGGTTTCCCCCAGACAGTGGTCTAACCCAGTAGCCACAAATGGTTTCCCCCAGACAGTGATCTAACCCAGTAGCGACCAATGGTTTTCCCCAACAGTGGTCTAACCCAGAAGCAACCAATTATTTTTCACTTAGACAGTGGTCTAACCCATTAGTGACCAATGCTTTCACCCAGACACTGGTATAACCCAGTAGCGACCAATGATTTCCCTCGAGACAGTGGTCTAACCCAGTAGCGACCAATGATTTCCCTCGAGACAGTGGTCTAACCCAGTAGCGACCAAGGGTTATGTTCAGACAGAGGTCTAGTTTAGTAGCGACTAATGATTTCACTCCGACAGTGGTCTAACCCAGTAGCGACCAATGATTTCACCCAGACACTGGTATAACCCAGTAGCGACCAATGATTTCCCTCGAGACAGTGGTCTAACCCAGTAGCGACCAATGATTTCCCTCGAGACAGTGGTCTAACCCAGTAGCGACCAAGGGTTATGTTCAGACAGTGGTCTAGTTTAGTAGCAACTAATGATTTCACTCCGACAGTGGTCTAACCCAGTAGCCAGTGGTGGCCGACAGACTCTTGGGTACATTATTTTTTCCCCTGCACCTCCTTAGAACTTGGCAGAGGAATAAAAGAGTAAAATTTGCAATGCAAATATCGCCTAATTACTCAATTTTCTTGATGTAGGATCCTAAGGCAGCCCTCATCAGTGTTTTTTTTTATCATTTGGTAATACAACAATGATTTCATAGGGCAACCTCACTGAGAACCTCATGTGTAAATTCTGCATAGACTATAACGCAAAACATGAATCCCTGGGAGCTTGTGTTCGGGTGGTTCTTTTTTTTATCATTAAATTATCCTTGTGGGCTCAAAACTAGACAAATCCCTGCTTGCTCAAAAACAACATAGCTTATCGCCATCTGAGAATAGCCATAACAAACATGCTGTCGTTCTACCAGGATGGTTGCTTCAGCTTGGGGCAGCAAATACCGAACAAGCCAGCGCAGACAGTGTGTCGCCTTACCCTCGCAAGCCTACCTCCTCTGTCTTGTTTAAAATGAGACGGACAGGATATAACCACATCGACAGTCCTTCAACACGCAGTCACAGATTGTTGACTTCCGAAGAGTATTTGAGCGAAATTGTACTCCACTTAGACGCAATAATCCTACGGCCTGCTTTTTCTCTATAAAATAGTAAACAATAAAATTGACGACGCTAAAATTCGAGAGAGAATTAAGTTATATGTACCAGCTGTGAAACCTAGTAGATTCCGAAACATTTTCTTTATTCCGAGAGTTCACACAGACAACCATAAAAACTCGCCGATTAACAGAATTTTATCCCACTATAATAAAGTTCATCATCTTGACTTAGATATTTTCAGTATGTCAGAAAACGAGTTTGCAGCGTCCTGTGATAAACTGCAAGATGTCTTGTAATATATTGTACTGTATTCAGCCCATTTCCTTCTCATACCTAACCTTCCTTTTCATCTTCTTCTTCTTATTATTATTTATAACGTGTTTCTCTATCTATATCTTCTCTTTATGTATCTTTTGTATTTCTATTTATATATTGTTGTATATTATATGATTCTAGTAGTGAGCAATGTAATTGGGGCTTCCTGTAATGTTCACAAAATAAATAAATAAATAAATAAATAATTAAATAAATTATGATGAATCATGTCAAAGGATGTGTGGCCTATAATTCGTAGGAATAATGTTATTAACTCTAGCCTACTTTAGAAGAAATGCGGGGATGAATTAAATATAGATTACATAATAGCATAGAATATTTAATTATTTTTTAATAAATCCAAACCGGAAAGTGTTTCTTTTTCTTAAATATTCAAATGAGGAAATATACAAGAGCGAGTAACAATTGATGTCAGTGTTGGAGCTGACAGATGAAAGTTAGGAAATTTTACCTCCCAAGTCACATTATGTTTCATTTTCATTGTTAAATTGCTTCTTATTCTGATACTTTACTTCGATCACTAGCAGAGAGTGAATATAACCGCAAGTTAAACACTGGAATAATAATAATGTGGCGTAACATTTCTTAGTCTACACATGGACAGAGTTTGAGAATTCTTGTACAACTCTTTACTTTTCAGTTCGAATACGGTTATAAATTCATTGACGTTAAATATACCGCACTGGTTATGTCACCATATAAAACAAACACCTGCAACGATGTTTTTCGATAGACTATATCGTTGTTGGCGATTCACGAACTATGAAAGGTAAGAAAATTACGAGGACAGGAGAATGTTCAAGTAAATAGACCCAACTTACGCACTGATAGAGAAATCACAAGCATATCTAAACCAAGGTCGCACCGGTAAATTTAAAAGTACATTAGGCCTACTTTGGAAGCTTAATGATTTACAGAATAATCATCACCAACACAGAGATTATAACCGCTGAATATTACCACCGCACTCACTCAAGTCTTCGACGTGAACTGGTGCCAACCTTCACTAACCACAGAATGCTAGCCAGTGGTTCATGTTATTTCACCCTTGCAATATGAATCGTGATTCCTGGTCTCATATGCTACCATTCATTATAATTTTATAGTATATGTGTTCAAAGACAAACAAAGGGCATACTAGCTCATGGATTATTGTTACGGTATTTAATGTTTATTTTTATTACAGTATATGCAACCATGGTGATTGGTTGGCGCATGCTCGTAGAGGGGTTTGTACAGAGACATTTTATTAATGCTCCTGTTGTTCACTGTGTTGTCAAACCTTCAATTATTGTGACACAGCGGGTTGTGTTCAGGCCACAGTGCTTACGTAATGAGGTTCACCATGTGTCAGCTGACAGCGGAATAACATTAATGTTCGATCTGACAGCGCTGAACGATCTACTTCTAATTAGCTTTTGATGCTAGTCACACCTTTCGCGACAGCAAATAGTAGTAGATCCTGTTACATGATGGCCAGAGGAACAAAGGGAGATGAAATATTTTCTGGTGTTACAGAGTTGTGTGGACCCTGCCCGGCTTGAAACAACTGCCCGCACACTTCGTCCCTCTCAAACTGCCTACAAGAGCACCAGTCCGCTTATCTTTCACCCCCTCTCACCCTAGCACACCTTCGGGCGGAAGGCTGAGAGTCCGTAACTCCATCCTGACCAGTGAACTGAGCGCTGAGCTTCATGTTATCCAACAGTCTTCCTTATTGATTGAGAGGTACAGATTTTTACAATGATATATCATTTTCTTAGCAATATTAGAGTGCAATTTTTGACTTAAAAAATCAAGAGGAAATGAAAAGAACTTATCGTTCCCTAGGAATGACACTGCCCGGGAGTCCTTATGGACCGGCCGCTACTGCCAGTAGCGACCAACGGTTTCACCCAGACGGTGATCTAACCCAGTAGCAAACAATGTTCATGCTCAGTCAGTGGTATAACGCATTAGCGACCAAAGGTCTCACTCAGACAATGGTCTAACCCAGTAGCGACCAATGGTCTCACTCAGACAGTGGTCTATCCCAGTAGCGACCAATGGTCTCACTCGGACAGTGGCCTAACCCAGTAGTGACCAATGGTCTCACTCGGACAGTGGTCTAACTCAGTAGCGACCAATGGTCTCACTCGGACAGTGGCCTAACCCAGTAGCGACCAATGGTCTCACACGGACAGTGGCCTAACCCAGTAGCGACCAATGGTCTCACACGGACAGTGGCCTAACCCAGTAGCGACCAATGGTCTCACACGGACAGTGGCCTAACCCAGTAGCGACCAATGGTCTCACACGGACAGTGGCCTAACCCAGTAGCGACCAATGGTCTCACACGGACAGTGGCCTAACCCAGTAGCGACCAATGGTCTCACTCGGACAGTGGCCTAACCCAGTAGCGACCAATGGTCTCACTCGGACAGTGGCCTTACCCAGTAGCCACCAATGGTCTCACTCGGACAGTGGCCTTACCCAGTAGCCACCAATGGTCTCACTCGGACAGTGGCCTAACCCAGTAGCCACCAATGGTGTCACTCGGACAGTGGCCTAACCCAGTAGCCACCAATGGTCTCACTCGGACAGTGGCCTAACCCAGTAGCCACCAATGGTCTCACTCGGACAGTGGCCTTACCCAGTAGCCACCAATGGTCTCACTCGGACAGTGGCCTTACCCAGTAGCCACCAATGGTCTCACTCGGACAGTGGCCTAACCCAGTAGCCACCAATGGTCTCACTCGGACAGTGGCCTAACCCAGTAGCCACCAATGGTCTCACTCGGACAGTGGCCTAACCCAGTAGCGACCAATGGTCTCACTCGGACAGTGGCCTAACCCAGTAGCGACCAATGGTCTCACTCGGACAGTGGCCTAACCCAGTAGCGACCAATGGTCTCTCTCGGACAGTGGCCTAACCCAGTAGCGACCAATGGTCTCTCTCGGACGGTGGCCTAACCCAGTAGCGACCAATGGTCTCTCTCGGACGGTGGCCTAACCCAGTAGCGACCAATGTTTTCACTTGGACAGTGGCCTAACCCAGTAGCGGGTGGTTTCACTCGGACAGTGGTCTAACCCAGTAGCGGGCGGTTTCACTCAGATAGTGGCCTAACCCAGTAGCGGGTGGTTTCACTCAGATAGTGGCCTAACCCAGTAGCGACCAATGGTTTCACTCAGATAGTGGCCTAACCCAGTAGCGGGTGGTTTCACTCAGATAGTGGCCTAACCCAGTAGCGACCAATGGTTTCACTCAGATAGTGGCCTAACCCAGTAGCGGGTGGTTTCACTCAGATAGTGGCCTAACCCAGTAGCGACCAATGGTTTCACTCAGATAGTGGTCTAACCCAGTAGCGACCAATTGTTTCGTCTAAACAGCGGAGTGAAGTGAATTTGGTATCATTGCCTGATCCAAATCTTATTGAGCCAAGGATGTTTATAGTGTTTTTGTGAATGTGTAGCAGTTAAATCATAACCTGGGGTAATATAAACATCATGGTGTATGTGGGTGCTGCTACAGCTGTACTAATCTTCGTAAAATTTATTCCAGTATTTCTTTACACAAGTTAGATGCTTAGATTGCGTTATGATATTGTGAAAATACTGATGACAAATTGATTGGGTAAAAGTATGTCACATTGATGACATCGAGAAGCCAGGCAACTCTATAATTGGCGATTGGATAAGAAACAAACTCACGCAACGCTTCCTTCCGGTGACATGTCTGTTTTAGTAGGGGTAGAAATTCTGAGAAGGAGTGACACCAAGGTTCAGGAAAGTCTTGTGTTGAAGTAGACCAACCATGTTGGTACTTTATATGATCCAGAACTTAACAGGTGAGCCAATTCATGCTATTTCCATATTGCTCCTCTTTCTTGTAAGAGATTATTACGTTGTGAACGATGCCTATTCAAGAATCAATTTGCCAACTGCCATAGACCTATTTGCCGCGTTATTTGTATGAAGAATATTTAGTGTTTGGCCGAGGTAGTTTGTCTTAAAAACATATTAGGCCTCGTATTATTATAGACCTAGACCGCAATACGTACGTGTCTAGGGTAACCTTTTAGGTTGGTCAATGACGTCACAGATGATGTTCGTTTGTTTGATTTTGTGGCTCGAATTGCTGCCATATTTCTCAGCTGTATGAGGTTTCAAACCATCTGTTGTTACACGCGGATGGATTCTCATGTGTTCAAGCACAATATTTAGTGGTCAGTTACGAATGTTAATAACTCACCGTTCAATTCTATTGGAAAGGTCCACCGCACGCTTCTAAAGCCATTGTTATACGAATTCATACGTCACTAGTAAGCCAAACAGAGAACAACTGTGAACATGAGTTCTTCCAGTAGCGTGCGTCCTGCTGAGCTTTGTTGCCGCAATGAGTCTGGCCAGAGAAGACATGGCTCTACGCTCGCAGTATACGCTCGACCTTCGCCTTGAACACAAGGCGTGGCCAGAGAAGACAGGCTCTACGCTCGCAGTATACGCAGGACCTTCGCCTTGAACACAAGGCGTGGCCAGAGAAGACATGGCTCTATGCTCGCAGTATACGCACGACCTTCGCCTTGAACACAAGGCGTGGCTAGAGAAGACATGGCTCTACGCTCGCAGTATACGCTCGACCTTCGCCTTGAACACAAGGCGTGGTTAGAGAAGACATGGCTCTACGCTCGCAGTATACACTCGACCTTCGCCTTGAACACAAGGCGTGGCCAGAGAAGACATGGCTCTACGCTCGCAGTATACGCACGACCTTCGCCTTGAACACAAGGCGTGGCTAGAGAAGACATGGCTCTACGCTCGCAGTATACGCAGTACCTTCACCTTGAACACAAGGCGTGGCCAGAGAAGTCATGGTTCTACGCTCGCAGTATACGCTCGACCTTCGCCTTGAACACAAGGCGTGGCCAGAGAAGACAGGCTCTACGCTCGCAGTATACGCACGACCTTCGCCTTGAACACAAGGCGTGGCCAGAGAAGACATGGCTCTACGCTCGCAGTATACGCACGACCTTCGCCTTGAACACAAGGCGTGGCTAGAGAAGACATGGCTCTACGCTCGCACTATACTCTGTACCTTCACCTTGAACACAAGGCGTGGCCAGAGAAGTCATGGCTCTACGCTCGCAGTATACGCTCGACCTTCGCCTTGAACACAAGGCGTGGCCAGAGAAGACAGGCTCTACGCTCGCAGTATACGCACGACCTTCGCCTTGAACACAAGGCGTGGCCAGAGAAGACATGGCTCTACGCTCGCAGTATACGCACGACCTTCGCCTTGAACACAAGGCGTGACTAGAGAAGACATGGCTCTACGCTCGCAGTATAAGCTCGACCTTCGCCTTGAACACAAGGCGTGGCCAGAGAAGACATGGCTCTACGCTCGCAGTATACCCTCGACCTTCGCCTTGAACACAAGGCGTGGCCAGAGAAGACATGGCTCTACGCTCGCAGTATACGCTCGACCTTCGCCTTGAACACAAGGCGTGGCCAGAGAAGACATGGCTCTACGCTCGCAGTATACGCACGACCTTCGCCTTGAACACAAGGCGTGGCCAGAGAAGACATGGCTCTACGCTCGCAGTATACTCTGTACCTTCGCCTTGAACACAAGGCGTGGCCAGAGAAGACATGGCTCTACGCTCGCAGTATACCCTCGACCTTCGCCTTGAACACAAGGCGTGGCCAGAGAAGACATGGCTCTACGCTCGCAGTATACGCTCGACCTTCGCCTTGAACACAAGGCGTGGCCAGAGAAGACATGGCTCTACGCTCGCAGTATACGCACGACCTTCGCCTTGAACACAAGGCGTGGCTAGAGAAGACATGGCTCTACGCTCGCACTATACTCTGTACCTTCGCCTTGAACACAAGGCGTGGCCAGAGAAGACATGGCTCTACGCTCGCAGTATACCTTCGACCTTCGCCTTGAACACAAGGCGTGGCCAGAGAAGACATGGCTCTACGCTCGCAGTATACGCTCGACCTTCGTCTTGAACACAAGGCGTGGCCAGAGAAGACATGGCTCTACGCTCGCAGTATACGCACGACCTTCGCCTTGAACACAAGGCGTGGCCAGAGAAGACATGGCTCTACGCTCGCAGTATACGCTCGACCTTCGCCTTGAACACAAGGCGTGGCCAGAGAAGACAGGCTCTACACTCGCAGTATACGCACGACCTTCGCCTTGAACACAAGGCGTGGCCAGAGAAGACATGGCTCTACGCTCGCAGTATACGCACGACCTTCGCCTTGAACACAAGGCGCTCCAAATGTAATTGCATGAGCGGATGAAGGCCCTACCTGATCCCACGGATATCCAACCTTACAACAGAGTGCACTCACTTGTACAATTGCGATATGAGGCAGACATAGATATAAGATGTCTCACAAGAATAATTCTTACATGTGCCCACCTCCTGGTGTAGCGATAGCACTCTTGGCTGTCACTCCGGAGGTCCTGATTCAATTCCCACCTCAGCCATCCTGGAAGTGGTTTTCCATTTCTACTCCAGGCAATTACCGGAATGGTTCCTAACTTAAAGCCATGGCCGCCTCTTTCTCAATCCTCGCCTGAATTACACAGTTATTTATTTAGCGAATGGCTCGAGAATGGGACACATACTCAGACATGACACTCTCCTCCAGGTAATTTTTGAAGGACAAATTTTGGGGAAGAAACAAGGGGACGACCAAGACAATCGTATCTCAAGAACATTGTCAAGGAAATGGAATGTGCCTCGTATGCCAATATGAAGAGAACTGCTGAAGACCGTAAGAAATGGCTGCAACGACAAGGCTTTTAGCCTTTAAAAGCTGATGATGATAGCTAGAGATACTATGGTTAACATGGATAGAATCTATACTATATATGTATGTCCAGAGTTTTGATATATTCTAGAACTTCAGGAGACGTTATACTTTCTTGTCCTGCATTCACTGATGATGCACTGAATTGTCCTTGGTGGAGCACCACAGTCACACTCGGGCGTGGGGATTCTGTTCCATTTGTAGTGGAAGGCTGCACAGTTCCCGTGGTTGGTTCGAATCCTGTTCAGAGTAGACCATAGTCGACAAGGGAGGTTAAAACCACTAGGTAGCGTCTTCCACACACATGGCATTGTTAGGTGGTGTCTCTTCTGCCACCCAGCTAAAGTTCGGTAGCTGCAGTTCCTCAAGTTCATGGCTTCTCTTAGTGGTGGTTTCCTCGAACGAAGGTGACTTATATTTGATAATAATAATGTTATTGGTTTTGTCGTGACCTACCTGGCCTGTGAGACGTTCTGGCAGGTTGACAGCTCCTCCGACGATTTCCCTACTAGCCGAGCGGTTTTCTAGATAAGGGAACTTGAGGTTCGAAGACTAGTCCCGGAACTACCGGAATAAAAGATGATATTCCCTTGGACTACTGCCGATTTATTAAGCCCTTGGCAGTCGAAGTATATATACACTATATACAAGTTATGTGAAGTTACTGCTGAAAGTGCACGCAGGTCTGTAATAGTGCTACTAAGTCTTACTGATAGTTGACATCTAGTATGTCTCCGCGAGGCTGAATTCTGCTCGCGCGCGTTACGACGTTACTCTGGCAAGAACTGAGGCGTGAGAACTACTGCTACTCTGCCGCTCCACTACTCTGCAATCACTCTGTGACAACTACTCTGCTGCTACTCTCTGACAACTCTGTCGCTCGCCATTTTGGATACCATTATATCCCACTGGAGATGACCCAGAGTCCATCTTCCCCTTCCACTGAGGCCTGGTCCATTCTTCTCCCAGTGCCTTGCAAGTGCTGCTCTCTAAGCTGGCGGCGAAATGCCCATACTCGCGTCTACGTGATATCCAAGGTTCAATTTCTGGCCTGGCTTGTGACTATGAATCCCTCTCTCTACAATACAAGGTGCTCGACCAACGTACTTTTGTACCATCAATATTTACAGACCTCGGTACACATCCTGGCTCCAGCAGTCTTATTTCCTCCAGAAATACATCTCTGGCTTACAAATGCTCACATCCAACTTAGTAATAATAATAATAACTCTATTGCCCTTATGTATAATGTTCCTTCGAACCGCAGTCCTGGGTTCTGAATCATGGAGGTTTACAGTCACGACACCTCCCTCCCCAGGGAAGAAATGGGTGCAATCCTCCTTGCATTCATTTCTGTCCCAATATTACACTCGGTTACTGTCGAGTCGTAATGATCTGCGACTTTGCGTTGAGGGTGAAGGCTGTAGTGGGACCTGACTCGCACTCATATCTGAATCTACAATGGCCCTCGTAGGCGTACTGAAGCGTCCTTCAGCAGGCCTAGAGTGTAATTCCAGGATTTCCTCAGACATCTCCGGGCGTCCCCGAAGTTGCCTGGGACGTTGGAATATCGTAATATCCTCATCTGAAGTCTTAGCCTTACCTTCCCTCGTAATTACTGTTTGCCTTATGCAAATATTTGGGCAATGTGACCTTGCATCATCAAACCATTTTTTGGCTGGAAACCCTAATTTAGGGCAATCACAACAACAATTGCAACAATAGCACCATAAAATTATCCCAATTGTACCTGCCATAGTTAGTACAATATACTTATATACATTGAAATGTTTATACATCATCTGACTTTGTATGTCTTCTTCTTGTTTTCTTACCAAGTCCTCCACCTCTTCTGTTTTGTGCGTGGCCCACTTTAAATCATTCACATGATTTAACAAATTATTCAGTGGCAGTTTATTAACCTCCGGTACCTGCTCTAACTTAATCTCACTACCAATCTGCTCGCAGCAGTCATAATTAAGTATCAAATCTGGCACTAAGTCCTTACCTCGAGTAGTGTTTATTTTACCTACCCCTTGTACCTTACTATGTGGGCTGTACAACGTACACCCTGGACTTAACACAACAATACCTGTGCCAGTTAATCCCATATCACTTGTAGTGTCCTTACACATGCAGGTGACCCTTGTCTCACCTGGAGACACATAAATATACCTGTTTTCCCTTATAGGTATCCACAGCAATCGCTGTACTGGTAGTACTCCCTTATCACAATTCTCCGGTACCTGGTTAACTCCACTGAGTATCTTCACTGCGCACTGTCTTGCGAGTGAACCATATTAACAGGGAACTGAGCATGACACAACCTCCAAGTGGCAGACACTACCTTACACTGCCTCACCTGTTCCCTATCTAATTGCGCAAATGTTTGCTTTTCCTTGTCCATCAATATATAGTGCTTGGCCTCTTGAATGTACACAAAATGGTGGGGATTACTCTTCATGTAGGTGGGGAATGGGATCATATGATACACACTATAAATCACTCTGTCTGTAAGGGGTGTCCTTATAACATACACAAGATAATTTTCACTTGTAAACACTTCCACGGTGGCCACCTTGTAGACTAGGTAACCGTAAGCTGACCTTAATTCAAATGGCAAGGATAACCCCTTTGGAAAATCCTCCTAGGCTTTCTTATAACTTTCTATGATGTCATCCGGTGATATTATCTGTACCTGGATGACTCCTACCTGTGCATTCATGATGCCTGACAGTACCACACTGTACTGTTCATACAGCTGTACAAGTAAGCCTTCTATCTCAATTAAATGCCTGTTTAATGAGATCTCTAACTCTGCTTGCTCAAATGCTTCTGTAATCCGAAGCGTACTATTGGACAAACATGTCCTGATTTCATTTAAACCCTGAGTCAACCTCTGCTCGTTTGCAGTTACATCGTAGATGGTGCTGTTCATTGTTTGTAACGTGGACTTAACCACTAACATCTGTTCTTTAGTGACCTTAATCATTGAGAGTTGCTCTCTCTCTAACTCACTTATTTGTGACTCATACTTATCTGCATCATCCTGACTTACTGTTCCAAATAACGCTTTGGCTATTGAACCTACAGCATTTATCAATTCCCTTTTCGGTCTGGTATTATCCGTCTCCCCACTTGGTCTAGTGATTTTGGCTATCGTTTCTTTAGATTCCTTAATCCGTTGCAAATGATTACTTAACATCTTAACGTCATGCTGACATGTCAAATTTGTTTTCTGCTCTAACAATATACATGCCAATTGTGTCCAGTGTATATGCTCCCTGATATTTGAAAATACATCACTTAGCTGATTCAAATTCACATAGGTAACTAATGTCCATTCCATATTATACAACTGTATCTCACCCTGGTTGTCGAAGTATACTCCAGGTGTATTCTCGTATGGTGTCACTTGTACGTCTAGTACTTCTCCGGTTATGCTGTGGGGTGATGACGTCACTGTTACCACCGCCACCATGGTGTAGAACCATTCTAGCATTCGTGCCTTCTGCCTTACCTGCAAGGTAAAGACAGGTTATTCGTTACCTATTTTACTGATTTTCCACCAAAATTTTATCTACTTCAATAACTAAAGTCTCAAAAGACTTTGCTTCGCATCCTAGCTTAGGCATGCGGCTACAAAACTATCAGCAGTGTCATACATTAAGTTCAAAAACTTGCTCCCTTAACTTCGAGTTCTGTTACATAGAGACTCGGCTTCACATCCCACCTCGGGGATGGCTACACCAATGCCGTTTGCATTTTACTGAATGCTATCAAAATGTGCCCTTCATGGCTCGGTTTCTGTTTCATTTCATCTAAGCTAAGCTCCGGTTTTCCCTACCCCTGTCCTAACGGGTGCGTATCCGCGACTACCCTAGGGGTGACGAGTCACATATAGGCTACACGCTCGCCTTCGTGCAACCCTTTACTTACGAGCACCTCAGTGCCATCCGTCGAACCTCTGTTTGTCTGACTGTTTAAAATTTCTAATACGACCCAATTTCGTTTTCCGTAGCTTGGCGGGGTATTAAAGAACCCTACCAGCAGCTGTCGCTATGTCCTAGTTGCCATTGAGACGAAGGGGTGTGTAACTTCGTCCTGGCCGAAATTTGAGGTTCTGACTCTTCGCTTTTCTCAAATGTGCCTCTTAGAGCACTTCTTCTCTACTTGCTATACACACGTATGTGTCCCTAAATAATTTGTACCTTTAACACAGGTGTCTCTAATTCACCCTTATGCCATTGATTGGTTTCCATATACTATGAAAGGCAGGCCTTCGCGTACCTGGGGCTGCCATTCATAACATATGGCTCAATTACACAGAGCTACTCACCGGGATTCGCGCCTGCCTGACCAGTAGGTCAATAGGGTCATCAGGCTACGCCTCTTTTCTGTCGCCTCTTACGACACAGCAGACTCACTGTTGGGGGTATTCTAACACCAATGATCACGTGTCTAAACGTTCCAAAGGTTCCCGCCATCCACACGGGGGATTTAGCTTCCTCAGGATGGCCGCTCCGGGGCCACTATGGACATCCCTGTATTTCGCCTTACATAACTCGTGTCTCCCGGTGCATTATCTAGGCTGCTCGCCTCTGTTGTCCGCTGTTCAAATATTATTGTGTGCCTACTGATAAACTACATTGACTCCAATGCGCACACAATCTCTTACAGCTGTGTTACCCTTAGCAGTCATTGTAGTCTACTAACCGTGTATATACGTCCTTACTCCTTAATCAGTTTCGTGCTGCTTCTGCACTCACCCGGGTTCTAAACCCGTTGGAGTCTTTACAAGTACATTTTCAACCGATTCTTATGCACCTTGACTCTTCCGCCTTTCTTACTAAGCAGTAGGGTACAATTTACCCCTGAAACGTCCACTATCTCATAAGGCCCTACAAATGGCGGACTCAGCTTTTTAGATCGTCCTCTTCGCAATGCATCATTACGCAAAAGTACCTTGTCACCAATTCGAAATGTGACTTCGTTCTGCTTTTTATCGTAATTAGCCTTTTCCAGTTCTTTACGCTCAACTAGCGTCCTCCTGAGCTGTGACGTCAGCTCCTCTACCACGTTCTGATGTTCATTATAATCCACCTCAGGTGGCTTTTGCAATACACCTGGTATATTCGCCTTCCTTCCAAAAATAAGCTCGTAGGGTGTGAACCCTGTACTAGTACTCTTGGTGGTATTATATACAAAGCTCGCTGTGGGCAGATACTTGTCCCAGTCATTTTGTTCACTTGAGCAAACATAATGCCTCAGGTACTCTGCTAGTACCTTGTGAGATCTCTCTACGCTACCGTTGGACTGTGGTCTGAAAGCGCTTGTGTTGTTTTCCTAATTCGCAGTTTCTTGCAAAGTGCCTTGAAAACTTCGCTCATGAAGTTACTACCCTGGTCAGTGAGAATCTGCCCCGGTATCCCGTAAATGCTTATAACATTATTAATTAGCGTCCGTGCCACTGTTTCAGCCTCCTGATTCGGCATGGCACTAGCTACCAAGTACTTCGACAGTTGGTCCTGGCATGTCAAAATATACTTATTGCCAAGCTCTGTCACCGGAAGTGGACCCACCACATTCAGAGATACCTTCTCAAAGACCGTGCTAGGGGTGTCCGTAATTACCATTGGCGCTCTGACGTCTGGTCTAGTCCCCTTATTCTTTTGGCATGAAGGACACGAGCGTATATAACGCTCAATGTCACTTTTCATTCCCTTCCACTGTAATCGTTCGCGTACCCTGGCGTACGTGCGGGCTATTCCCTGGTGTCCTCCAACCAAGGAATCATGACACTCCTTCAGGATGGCCAATTTCTCAGCCTCCTGCAACTCGGTTACCTCGGGTAAGCTGTCTTCGGGCGTGGACTCATCTGCGTTAGCGCCCTCGGAGACCTCACTACCGTCTGCTTCAATTCCCTCTACCGTAGCGTCCTCGGGTTTTGAAGTCGTTGCTACCCTCCTACGAGTTTCCATATGAGTGGCCACGGCCGCCCCCTGCCGTAACTCGTGCCCAGCCGAGTTGATCACTCGCGCTTGACACTGTGCATCAGTGGGATTCCTGCTAAGGGCATCAGCATTGCAGTTCTGCTTGCCCTGCTTGTAAATGATTTCAAAATCATACTCTGCCAATTTCAATCGGAACTTTAGCAGGCGTGACGACGGGTCTTGGACATTGAATACCCACTTCAACGGCTTGTGATCTGTCTCCACCGTGAAATGCCGTCCGAACAAATACGGCCTGAAATACTTTACACCCCAAACAATGCCTAATAATTCTTTTTCTGTGACGCTGTAATTTCTTTCTGCCTTATTAAGCGTCCTGCTTGCATATGCTACGGGGAGGTCTTTACCCACGGGCCCTTGTGACAATACGGCCCCCACTGCTTCGTTGCTAGCATCTGTGGTAAGAACGAATGGCTTTTCAGAATCTGGGTACCGCAGAATAGGCTCTTCAATGAGTTTTTGCTTTAGCGTTTCGAACGCTTGTTCCTGT
Source organism: Meconema thalassinum (assembly GCA_946902985.2). Classification (NCBI taxonomy): domain Eukaryota; kingdom Metazoa; phylum Arthropoda; class Insecta; order Orthoptera; family Tettigoniidae; genus Meconema; species Meconema thalassinum. Next base: position 70,612,139 of record OX336393.1, on the reverse strand, counting down.
GCATCTCCCCACACGAAGGGAACTTCCTTCTTCACTAATTCATATAGTGGCTTCGCGATCTTACTATAATTGGGTATAAATTTCCTATAATACCCACTGAGTCCACAGAATTGTTTAATCTGGCGGCTTGTGGTAGGCCTCGGAAATTCCTTCACGGCCTGCACCTTTCGTGAGTCTGGTAAGACTCCCCCTTCAGTTATTACATGCCCTAAGAACGTCACTTCAGTCCTCAGGAACTCACACTTATCTGGCTGGAGCTTCAACGTATTTTCTCTCAGCCTTTGAAAAACATCTCTTAACTTAGCATTGTGCTCCTCTATTGAGCTACCATACACTATTATATCATCTAGATAGCACAGACACTGAATACCTGTCAATCCGGTAAGCACTGTATTCATCAGCCTTGTGAATGTGGCTGGCGCATCTTTCAACCCCATGGGCATCTTTGCAAATTCGTACTTGCGCCCTAATGCTGAAAAAGCTGTCTTGGACCTGTCTTCAGGTTTTAATAACACCTGATAATAACCGCTGCAAAGGTCAAGTGTACTGAAATACCTGGCCTTACCTAGAGCATCTAATAGCTCTGAGATGAGTGGGAGGGGATAACTAACCCCTATCGTTACTTCGTTCAATTTTCGGAAGTCAATCACAACTCTCCACTTTTGTTTACCTGACGCATCCATTTTCTTCGGTACTAACAATAAGGGTGCATTCCAAGGGGATGTACTAGGTACAATAATTTCATCACCTAGCATCTTATCTACCTGCGCTTGTATTTCTCCCTTTTGTGCCTCCGGCAATCTATACGGCCGCACATTAATCGGGGGTTGATCCCGGGGCGTTGGGATCTCGTGACGTATAACTTCCGTGCATGTGAGCTTATCTCCCTCAAGGTGGAAGATGTCATTGTATTCCGCACAGATGGCGTATATACCTTCCTTATCTACCTGCGTGAGATGGTCTACTCGCAAGCAGTCTATCACTCAGCGTGATCTGGGCTTCTGAGTAGCCCGTTCTCCGGTTACTGCCCTACTGCCTTGCTGTACCTTGCGTACTCCTGCCAGGCAGGTGTCATCCACCTCCTGCATTCGCACTCGGGGGCAGTACAGAGTCACTTCTTCCTCAGTAGTGTTCATCATGCTGACTACTGCCTCGTGCTCTGACCTAGTTAGACACTCTGCGAGGTAAACCCCTGGTGCCACCTCGGCCCTCTCAATAATTCCCACTGGTAGATTCTTATCGACTTCAATCACTACTACCTTCTGGGTTCGAGGCTGATTATCTTCGCCTCCCTCGCTCCCAGCGGGTATCTTTTACCGTGGATCGTAACATGACCCTCCCGGTAGTCGATCACGCTGTCAGCTAGGATGTCTCTCCCTATTATACCATCCTGGCTTAGTTGGAAATCACTGCCCACCACATGCACTGTGTGTTTAGTACCTCCAATAACAAACTGAACGGCCCCTTGGGTGTAAATCGTTCCCTCGCTTACACCCGTTAATTCGATCGTGGTGCCTCTACTGATTGTAACTGTTTTAGGCACTGATTGCCTCTTCACCAGGCTGACATCGGAGCCAGTGTCAATTAAGAACCTCAGAGGCCCCCCACAATGCATTAATATAGTGCCCTCCATGTCACGTGCCTTGGGACTCCTTAAATTACGGGATTCCATAGCTGTCCCTGTGTTATGGACCCGTTCCAGTTTGTCGCCCCTGTCTGAGTGATATTTCTCCTATTACCTTTCCCACTCTTGAACCAACAGTCCTTGGTCCCATGTGACCACCGGTCACAAACATCGCACTGGCGTCGGCCTTTCATGGCCTTGCCTCCCGTGCGCCTACTCTGGCCCTGGCCTTTCTTGGCCTCCTGACAATTTCGTTTTATGTGACCCTGCCGGCCACAGGTATAGCACCTCCGCCGGTCCACTTCTGCTTGTGGTACCCGGGCTGTCTGTCGGCAGTTGTTTTGTACGTGCCCTTTCTTCCCACAACGGTAACAGGTTATACTCCTGTCCGCTTCCGTGTGAGGCTTCTCTCTAATTATGCGCACGGCTTCCTTATCTCTCTGCTTCTTTCGGCAATCGCGCTCTATGTGTCCCGGTTTTTTGCAATATCTGCATATGATCTTACTTGGGGTGCCTCCTGTCTGTACTTTGGGTGTACTACCTAACGCGGTGCGTGCACCTCGGGTTCGTGCCTCCTTGCACTCCCGTGCGATGTGGCCTTCCCTGTTACAATTGTAACAGACCACCCTAACACTCGCTTGTGTTGGCTTAGTATGCCACCTTAGTGGTGCCTTCCTTTCCTGATCGGGTTTACCTGCTCTTACCCCTGAGCTATGTTTCGTATGCAACCCTTCTCGTGCCTTCTTTGACAGAATTACCGCCTCTTCTTGCCTTGCTGTGGCTACAGCTTTCTCGAAAGTAATGGCCCCGTGGCCCTGGACCCTAGCTTGGATTCGCGGGTTACTTAACCCCTGTATGAAACTAGCTACGCATATTTTTCTTGTGATTCTTAACTGAGCTTCCCTGTCCTCCCAGCTTTCTCCATCGAGGACTGCTTCCCTGAACGCAGCTGATAGAGTCTCTACTTTATGCGCCCATGTCGCCACTGTTTCCCTCGGATCCTGCGCTGTTTGAAACATCTGGCAAATATATAAGTCTAATGTGCCCTGAAATCCGTAGTATTCTCCTAATGCCTGCTTGGCAGCCTCCCAGTGAATTATATCTCTTCTGACTAACAACTTATCTCGGGCCTTGCCCGTGATTTTGGTCAGGATATACTTAAAGAACAGCTCTTGATCATCGTCTTTTACCATGCGAACAGCAGCGTCTACATTGGCCACAAACTCACGTAATCTGTCGGGCTGTGTTCCATCGAACTCCCGACCTATCAGGCGATGCCCTTCAGTCACTGATACAAAAGGCCCACTTGTACTTAACCGTATCTACTTCTGCTAACCTCTCCTCTACCTGGACACCGGTAGCTGCACTTGTCTGTCTTGCCATTGTAATAAGGTTAGCTTACCTGGCGGCTACTTCTTCTTCTTTGTTGTCTCTGCTAACTGGATACTGCGGCTTATCGGTTCTCCCCTCTGCTGGCGGCACGGCTCGCTACTGCACGGCTCCTTCTGCTTAGTAGGCTTCTTCTTCTCTCTTCTGCGTTGCGCGGCACTCGGTACGATTTACGCGGATGCGCGGACGGACAATCTTCTGCGTTGTCGCGGTCTTTATCGGACAATCTTCTGCGATGTCGCGATCTCTCTCTTTATTCCGTAGTTGCTCTGTTCAGTGCGTCGAACTCGGGACCCCACACCTGACACCAAATTTTAGGTCTGTCGTGACCTACCTGGCCTGTGAGACGTTCTGGCAGGTTGACAGCTCCTCCGACGATTTCCCTACTAGCAGAGCGGTTTTCTAGATAAGGGAACTTGAGGTTCGAAGACTAGTCCCGGAACTACCGGAATAAAAGATGATATTCCCTTGGACTACTGCCGATTTATTAAGCCCTTGGCAGTCGAAGTATATATACACTATATACAAGTTATGTGAAGTTACTGCTGGAAGTGCACGCAGGTCTGTAATAGTGCTACTAAGTCTTACTGATACTTGACATCTAGTATGTCTCCGCGAGGCTGAATTCTGCTCGCGCGCGTTACGACGTTACTCTGGCAAGAACTGAGGCGTGAGAACTACTGCTACTCTGCCGCTCCACTACTCTGCAATCACTCTGTGACAACTACTCTGCTGCTACTCTCTGACAACTCTGTCGCTCGCCATTTTGGATATCATTATATCCCACTGGAGATGACCCAGAGTCCATCTTCCCCTTCCACTGAGGCCTGGTCCATTCTACTCCCAGTGCCTAGCAAGTGCTGCTCTCTAAGCTAGCGGCGAAATGCCCATACTCGCGTCTACGTGATATCCAAGGTTCAATTTCTGGCCTGGCTTGTGACTATGAATCCCTCTCTCTACAATACAAGGTGCTCGACCAACGTACTTTTGTACCATCAATATTTACAGACCTCGGTACACATCCTGGCTCCAGCAGTCTTATTTCCTCCAGAAATACATCTCTGGCTTACAAATGCTCACATCCAACTTAGTAATAATAATAATAATAACTCTATTGCCCTTATGTATAATGTTCCTTCGAACCGCAGTCCTGGGTTCTGAATCATGGAGGTTCACAGTCACGACAGTTTTACGTCCCTTTTAACTACTCTGGCTTTTAGAGACGCCGGGGTGCCAGAATTTTGCCCCCAAGAGGATCTTTAACGTGCCAGTAAATCTACTGACACGGCTCCCTCGCATTTGCGCACCCTCAAATGCCAGCTGACTGCGCCAGGATACGAACCTGCAACCTTGGGCCCAGCAAGCGAGAACGTTACCGCTGAGCCACGCAGCCAGCCGACTTATATTTTAATTACACAGGCACCACGTAACACATATTATCAGTCAATTCTACACACACCCAAGTACCCAGGGCTAAATGACCAAGATGTCCAATCCCCTCAAATGAAACAACAATGTTATTATTTCACATGATGTAATCTCTACCCGAAGTCATTCTGTGTTGGGATCTGTGGCCTTGCCTCAAACAGAAATCAAATCTTCTTCTCTAGCAAACACATTCTTTGTGCTCGGAAACACTCCTTGCTTTCATGTGTTTTGTCACAGAACAGACAGTTTTCCTGCCGTCACAAGATTGAGAGCAGTAAGTTCCACCTCCTCATTTTCAGAATTATTTAATCATCTTGTCTTGGTCGAAACTCAGAATCCTGGCTTTGCCATATTATTCTTTCTTCCCCTTCTACTTCAGATCTGATGAAAGATAACAATAGACTCAGCTTGTCACTCTACGTACTTGTCGACATCTGGCCAATCGCTCAGTCTCTTCCAGAATGCAAGATTCTACCAAGGGGAAGAGCATTGCTGCGTGTTCATCTGAAGTCATGTCTATGGATTCTAATGCCCTCAAATATGACTCAAGTTTATCATAAATTTGTGATGTGGTTAAATAGTTCTTACTCGAAGTGAAATTCTTAATAACTAACCCAAATAGCTCTCTTAATATTCTGTTAGTAATTCGTTGCCAGCTGTTGGTGAAACTCTCAATTATTTTTCTGGCTCTTGACTCCCTAACAGTCTCCTGTATCAAGTACTTCAACTTGTCCTCCTCTGGCATTTCCTTATCCTCATGGATTCTACTAAACTGGTTACAAAACCCAAGTCAGTCCTTAATATCTCCGTTCAACAGTTTAAGCTCTCTTTTAGATAGCCTGAGTTTCCTCCGAGAAATTGGAGATGAACATGACGTAGCAATTTCACTTTGTGCTTTGAAAATACAGTAACCTTGTAGTTCACTTACATTTTGTTGAATTCTTCCTTCTACTCTTCTAACTCGGCATATTCTGTATCATGATCATCATGTGTTCCATCCTCTCGATTGATTAGTTCGTACCATTCACTCTCAAATGTTACCTGTGTCTTTCGAAAGCCTTAGTTATCAATGTATTAAACTTAACCTGAACACTTTGTTCATGCAGATCACTTTTGCCAGATAATTGATTCAAATAGTTACAAGTGCTCTGGTCACTCTTCTTTTCTTTGTTAGTATTTCCATTGTACCAAATATTATGACAGGGCTCGACTGAATCACGATGTAGAAGCCACAAGTTACGAGCCGCTATCACTTCAGAAGGTTGTCAGTATTAAAACAACGAATCACATCGAGGTCACCACAACCTACCTGGTCAATGTTTCATTCACTATGACTGCTCATTGGTCCACCATGATAGCCTGTATCCCGTACAGTTTTCGTCTTCTGCTGAACGTGGATGTCTCATCCTTTCTCAACACAGACTGAATGGGTGTAGTATATAGCGCGAGTCCCGGGGTTTAGTGGGATTTTAGTGACCTCCATGAGTCACCTATGACGTATTTGTATTGACGCTCATTTGTTGCCGATGATACTTGACCTGATTGGTCAGAAGACATTCATTGCCTTGAATTTTGATTGGCCAGCTGATGTGCTCTGTGATTGGTAGGCTCCATTTTTTATTTTAGTGGTCCGGGAGGTTTTGAAATGTTCGGTTGCGATAATTTTGTGTTGCGGAAATAAATTAAAGTAAGATTTAGTTGTGGTATAATGTGGATGGTATATTTATAGTGATTGTGATATTTTTGATGGTTGGTAGTGTGTAGGCAAGAAGGCAGTGTCTGTGCATGTAAATTAAAAGTAACTAGTTGAAACCCGTCAATACATGACGGCCAATAAGAAAATATTTACTGAAGAATTTTATTATATAGGTTCTTTGTACAATTATTTTTTGGCACTATTGAAACTTTAAGGGCGTCAAAAGATTGCACTCTAGACATTGCAACATACTGCTGGCCATGATTGAAAACTTGATGAGGCAAATTGAGACCTATACGTTCCAGAGTTCCCCCTTGAGCTTTATTGATTGTGATAAAGTATGCCAAGCGAATCGGAAAATGTTGCCTCTTAAAAGAAAATCATTGTTTTATCCGGCGGTGTTAAATGAAGTCGAAGGATTAGACCTTTCTGCCTTATTTTAACTGCTCTTATTTCCAAATCCAAGCATTTTCATGCATATTTCATATAATTGATATGGAATCAAGTCGAAGGGTTAGATCTCTCCGCCTAATTTTAACTGCACTTATTATTTCCAAATTCAAGCAATTTTCGTACATATTTCTTATAATTAATATGGTAGCATTTAGATGCCCTTAGGAAACTTCAGATTTCTCAGGAGCATATCTATGGGTCAATCGTTTGGAGTATGTGGAAGCAAACCACTTAATTCCAAGGAATTCAAGAATTCTGAGGAGTCTAATATATACAACTGGCCGCAGGAACCGTCGCTTATAATTTTGGAATATACATTAACGAAGTTCTCTCTTAAATTCCTTGAGATATCATTTCCAGTGAAAAATTGTTGCAGTCTGTCAAATATTTTATATTTAGGAAGATTAATTTTGCCATTACAACACCAAAGGTCAAAGTAACCAGGCGTAGATTTCTCGCTACAGAAATACAGTGCAGAACAATGTTTACATTTGTTCGTCAAGGACCATACACTGTACGGCATAATATCTGGAATTGTTTCTGAAATGGCATTCTTATATTAGATTTTAAAAGTGGCTTCGTATTTTCTACGATTTCCCACTTTTTGTGGCTAATGTTCTTTTTCGTCTAATGGGTATATTTATTGCAGCATTTCTCTACAAATTAACGTCATATTTAATAACACTATAGTGGCCTGCATCAACACAGCCGCCAAATATTAAATGGCAAATAATACTTCCATTGCCAAAATCAACAGCGTGGTTAGACTCATTGTTATGTACTCTAAACAAATCATCAATAAACAATAATATTCACGTATACAATGAAGTTCAGATACTTTCATTCTCAAGTTTGTTGCTGATGAGAATGCGATGATACTGATCGCCAATAATAAAATCCTTATAATTATTCAAGCCAGCAACAATTTTTGCAATTTGCTTGCAAACGCCGCTCAGGATAACGTCCTGCATTTTGGAATAAACAGTACGAAACTGCTCTAAATAAGCAATTTCCATCACCTGATGTAGGTACAATCCTTTGCATTTCCATGACAGTAAATTAAGCAAGGGAGCATACTTCGCCAACTACTGGAATGAGCATAGACTCACTTCGACAGCCACCGTAATGGAGGGAGTTTAAGAGTTAGACCATATGCTCAGTGCTTGTCAAAAATCGTATTAACACAGGGAAGCCCAATCTGAAGGCTACATTCTGAGCTATCGCCCCGGATTCCAGGTTCGATCCCTGGTTTGCCAAGAAATTTACTTCTGGTCTGAGGGCTGGAACGGGGCGCACTCTTAAGGCAAAACTCAGGAGAGCAAGGTTAGATTCCTATCTCAACAATCTGGGATGTGGTTTTCCGTGGTTTGCCACGTTCACTGCAGGTAAATACCGGGATAGTTCGTAACTTAAAGCCTCGGTCGTCAATTCCCCATTCCCCACTTGAATTACAAATGCACACATCAGTACAGCCATCACAATAACACAGGTTATCAGAGAAAATTTTACACACACACACCAAAGTAGACGGGGCTGATGACCACGATGTCTGAGTCCATCAAATGAATTATATTCGTCAATTGTCTCTCATGGCGAAAGCGATTGTGGCCATCTTTTATTTAATAATTTAAAAGTATATGGCAACGTAAATCGGGGAGAATTCCTTACTTTGTGGGAATAATAAAAGTAAAATATGTTGAGACAATGAATTACCAATAGCCAGAAAGAATAATTAGGAAATAAAAATACATGTCTGAGGTGAGACTCCTTCGACTATGCAAAATTCATTCCTGGGTCCGCAATGTTACCCCTGAGCCACCCAGTTAACAGACGTCTAAACCAATATTAAGTTACTTAAACAACAAACGAACTCAAACGCCTGTTGAAGTTCTTCTATCCCCTCTTTTTAATTCTCAAAAACAAAGATCACACTACGATACGGTGAATCCTTTATCCGCCATTTCTCTAGAACTGTAATTCTGGTCTGAGGGCTGGAACGGGGCGCACTCTTGAGGCAAAACTAAGAAGGGCAAGGTTCGATTCCCATCTCAACAATCTGGGATTTGGTTTTCCGTGGTTTGCCACTTCCACTGCAGGTGTAATTCTGGTCTGAGGGCTGGAACGGGGCGCACTCTTGAGGCAAAACTAAGTAGGGCAAGGTTCGATTCCCATCTCAACAATCTGGGATGTGGTTTTCCGTGGTTTGCCACTTCCACTGCAGGTAAATACCGGGATAGTTCCTAACTTAAAGCCTCGGTTGCCAATTTCCCATTCCCCACTTTAATTACAAATGCACACATCAGTACTGCCATCACAATAACACAGGTTATCAGAGAAAATTTGACACACACACCAAAGTAGACGGGGCTGAGTGACCACGATGTCTGAGTCTAACAAATGAATTATGTACGTCATTGTCTCTCATGGCGAAAGCGATTGTGGCCATCTTTTATTTAATAATTTATAAGTATATGGGAACGTAAATCGTGATGAATTCCTCACTTTATGGGAATAATAAAAGTAAAATATGTTAAGACAATGTATTACCAATAGGCAGAAAGAATAATTGAGAAATAAAAATATATGTCGGAGGTGGGATTCGAACTGCTTCCATTGCGCGATGCATAAATTAACACTTTTGAACGCTACCGTCTGAGCTACCGAATCACTGGTAGAAGAGTGCAATATTCAGTTACTTAAACGACATTCACTCTCAACAGTCCGTATAAGTTCTTCTACATTTCCCGTTTTTTGTAATATTCTATTCCTGTTTATATCGTGGAAACTTCATAATCCATATTCCCCTCCTTTATTATAATTCTTATAAATAACTATTGCATTAAAACGCGGTGGACATCCGCCATGTCTGTCATTAACCAATATGATTCTGCGCATGCGCTTGAGCCAATAATTTTGTAGTTTTGTTTATAAATTTAAAAATATATGGTAACATATTTGTTTATTTTAAAGACACTCTGCAAATCTACAGGCCTACAGCTTTCGACAGATTGCTCTACGAAGTGAATCGGTTCTACCGTTCCCTCAATCTCGCGGTAACAAAAATCAGCTTAGTGTTTTAAATATATAGATGAAGTTGCTGTTGGACTCTATGGTGTCGAATGGGGTCAGTGTTGTATTTCTTGATATGCTTATTAGTGTGCTTCTGGCAGTTGAAGGATCAATATCCCATGGATATTTTGCTGTGTATCGCGATTGTTTGAAAATGAGGTGAAATGGAACATTTTCGCGCTAAGCAGAAAAAAGTAAAGATCGCGATACCCATGACAAATTTGCCATTTCTGCTCATTTTTAAGCAATTGCGATACGCAGAAAAGATCGCGATACCCATCACAAATTTGCCATTTCAGCTCTTTTTCAAGCAATCGCGCTACGCAGAAAAAAAAGTAAAGAAGCTAGTGGGGCACTGTTCACACCAAACCGTTGGTCTGGGCGGGTTAGGCTGTAAGCATTGTCAAAACCATTGGATAGGACGCAATGAAGGTTAGAAGTTTGTGGTTAGGTGTGCGGCAGCTAGTGGGGCACTGTTCACACCAAACCATTGGTCTGGGCGGTTAAGCTGTAAGCATTGTCAAAACCATTGGATAGGACGCAATGAAGGTTAGAAGTCTGTGGGTAGGTGTGCAGCAGCTAGTGGGGCACTGTTCACACCAAACCGTTGGTCTGGGCGGGTTAGGCTGTAAGCATTGTCAAAACCATTGGATAGGACACAATGAAGGTTAGAAGTTTGTGGTTAGGTGTGCGGCAGCTAGTGGGGCACTGTTCACACCAAACCATTGGTCTGAGCGGGTTAGGCTGTAAGCATTGTCAAAACCATTGGATAGGACGCAACGAAGGTTAGAAGTTTGTGGTTATGTGTGCAGCAGCTAGTGGGGCACTGTTCACACCAAACCATTGGTCTGGGCGGTTAGGCTGTAACCATTGGCAAAACCATTGGATAGGACGCACCAAAGGTTAAAAGTTTGTGGTTAGGTGTGCGGCAGCTAGTGGGGCACTGTTCACACCAAACCATTGGTCTGGGCGGGTTAGGCTGTAAGCATTGTCAAAACCATTGGATAGGACGCAACGAAGGTTAGAAGTTTGTGGTTAGGTGTGCGTCAGCTAGTGGGGCACTGTTCACACCAAACCATTGGTCTGGGTGGTTAGGCTGTAAGCATTGGCAAAACCATTGGATAGGACGCACCAAAGGTTTGAAGTTTGTGGTCAGGTGTGCGGCAGCTTGTGGGGCACTGTTCACACCAAACCATTGGTCTGGGCGGGTTAGGCTGTAACCATTGTCAAAACCATTGGATAGGACGCAACGAGGGTTAGAAGTTTGTGGTTAGGTGTGCGGCAGATAGTGGGGCACTGTACACACCAAACCATTGGTCTGGGCGGTTAGGCTGTAACCATTGGCAAAACCATTGGATAGGATGCACCGAAAGTTAGAAGTTTGTGGTTAGGTGTGCGGCAGCTAGTGGGGCACTGTTCACACCAAACCGTTGGTCTGGGCGGGTTAGGCTGTAAGCATTGTCAAAACCATTGGATAGGACGCAACGAACGTTAGAAGTTTCTGGTTAGGTGTGCGGCAGCTAGTGGGGCACTGTTCACACCAAACCATTGGTCTGGGCGGTTAGGCTGTAACCATTGTCAAAACCATTGGATAGGACACAACGAAGGTTAGAAGTTTGTGGTTAGGTGTGCGGCAGCTAGTGGGGCACTGTTCACACCAAACCATTGGTCTGGGCGAGTTGGGCTGTAACCGTTTTCAAACCATTGGATAGGACGCACCGAAGGTTAGAAGTTTGTGGTTGGATGCGGCCTTTGGCTGTGGCCACATAGAGGGGCACCCAAAACCATTGCTTTAGGCGGGTTAGGCTGTAACTATTGACAAAAACCGTGTGTGTGTGAAATATTGAAAATGAGCAGAAATGGCAGATTTGTGATGGGTATTGCGATCTTTTTTTTCTGCATATCGCGATTGCTTGAAAAAGAGCTGAAATGGCAAATTTGTGATGGGTATCGCGATCTTTACTTTTTTCTGCATAGCCCGATTGCTTGAAAAAGAGCAGAAATAGCAAATTTCTTATGGGCATCGCGATCTTTCTTTTTTGGTTATCCCAATTGCTTGAAAATGGCAAATTAGTCATGAGTATCGCAATCTTTACTTTTCCCTGCTTAGCGCGATTGCTTGAAAAAGAGCTGAAATGGCAAATTTGTGATGGGTATCGCGATCTTTACTTTTTTTGTGCGTAGCACGAGTGCTCGAAAAAGAGCAGAAGTGGCAAAATTGTGATGGGTACCGCGATCTTTTTTTTCTGCGTATCGAGATTGCTTGAAAAAGAGCTGAAATGGCAAATTTGTGATGGGTATTGTGATCTGTATTTTTTTCTGCGTAGTGCGATTGCTTGAAAATCAGCAGAAATGGCAAATTTGTCATGGGTATCGCGATCTTCACTTTTTCTGCGTATTGCGATTGCTATTAAAAGCTGAAATGGCAGATTTGTGATGAGTATCTCGATCTTTACTTTTTTCTGCGTAGCGCGATTGCTTGAAGAAGAGCTGAAATGGCAAATTTGTGATGGGTATCGCGATCTGTATTTTTTCTGCGTAGCGCGATTGCTTGAAAATGAGCAGAAATGGCAAATTTGTCATGGGTATCGCGATCTTTACTTTTTGCGTAGCGCGATTGTTTAAAAAAGAGCTGAAAGGGCAAATTTGTGATTGGTATCGTGATCTTTACTTGAACTCTCTTGGTCAAGTAAAGATCGCGATACCGGTTTTCTTAAAAATGTGCTGAAATGTGGATATTTTGCTGTGTATCGCGATTGTTTGAAAATGAGGTGAAATGGGAAATTTTCTATGCGTATCGCGATCTTGACTTGAGCGAGAGCTTGCTGGTGTATTCTTTGAATACACGGTACCTGAGATATAATGTCTACTGCTCCTTGCATGTTCATTTCTTCCTTCCTCTTTGCCAAACACCAACAGTGATCTTCTGTTTTCTCCTTGATGGGAAAATCTCTTACGTCTTCATAAGTATGTTTCAGATATATAACTTCTGTGACCCACCTAGCGTCATCTAGTAGCGAACCTCTGAAGCTACTCAATTCCTCATCGTGCAAGAGGACTTACATATCCATCTGGCCACCAGATCTTCTTACTATCGCCAGCTATTTTCTCTTTGAGCAAGAGGACTACGTCTACTGTTTCACTCACCATGCTGCGCTAATATCGCCTACTATCAATTCTTAGAAGACCATCCATCAAGAAGAAAATTTATTTTTGATAAGTTGGTTATGCTGATATGTATACCTTTTGTTTCCTACCCCCACTCTCTCCCCTTCCTAGGACCTTCCGTGCTTCGTTGAGCAAGTCTCACTTCTTAGTCGGCAGTTGAAGCAATCAGTTAAGGCTCATCCAGAGCTAGCCTCCTGACCTAACGAGGCATTTTTTAAATTCCACGCCATGTGGGAACTCTAAGCATCAGTGAGGAACTTCACTTCGACATGCAACAAAGATAAGTACCTTCTTCAAGTTTTCACCTCATCTTCATGGTTTTAACTTCCACGTGTTTTTAATGATACTTTTATAGACAGTGTGAAAGTATTTATTTTGGGGCAAAAATCATTCTTCGTGGGATTTGCCATGTTGAGCTTTCGCTTGTATAAGCCGACTTTACCATAAAGAGCTTTTATTAAGCTATTCTAATGAGAAATCCTCTCACTACGTGGGATATTATCTAATTACCCGCTGTCTATAATTCAACAAGCTAGTTCCTCCGCTGGATTTACATTAGCCCCATTTTACTGCTAAGATTGTTTTGGAACCTTCTAGATTCTGTACTCAATCTACAAGTCCTGCCGTCATGTATTTCTCACGTACCTGTGAGAATTCTGTTTAAAATTGAATTATCTTACTTCTAAATTACTACATAGTGAAGTTTCGTCCACCGCGGGAATTTTCTATAGCGCATTTAATTGTAATTTACAACTTTCTCAAGAAATAGACTCTCACTTATCTAGTGAAACCAGTTATTTTCATCATTACAATAACTTTCTTTTCTATAAACTTTGTGTCTCCACAGTGAACTTTTCATATGTTTCAATGAACTATAGTGAAAACCAGTGCTTGCTCAACTTTTCTACCGCGTCGCGATCGTCCGCTTATATTCAAATAAGGCCATGAACATTTTCCTTAATTCCCATTTCTCTTTCCTAAACCTCTCACTAACAATCTGCAATAAACTTTTAATCTAGGTCTGTTCCAATAAGGTGTCATTCCAAGAAGTGCCCTTCCATTTTTGTTGGTTTATCATTAAGTATCTCTGTATAATTACGTGTCTAGCACACGTTTCAAACTTACATTGTTCCTCCCTTCAAAAGCAGGGAAAACAATTCTCTCAACTCTTGAGTGAGTTATTTTTTTTGGTCTCGCTAAATGAAAACTGCCTCATTTAACTTGCGAGTCTTATTTAAAGTATAGGAGGTCTAGAACCTTCCTTCTGATTAACTTTTCAGGTTCACAGTAAGTGACCTGCTCTCTTTGTATAATTCTCATAAAGTAATTCTGTTTAAATATAAGAAGTTGTAGGAACTTCCTTTTTATTCTTTAAGTTTTCTATTTTGTTATCTTCGAAGTTGTTATTCTCGTTAGAATGTTCTTTCAGAGGTTTCTTATAGTACACTGCTTGTACTCCTGTAAATGTTAAAACTTTAATTATTCCATTTTGCCTATTTATTAAATCTTTCCAAGATTTTAATACAAGGTTTAAAAACCTTAAAAAATTGTCATTTGCCTGGAGCAATTTCTGAACGTTGTTGGAGGTCTGCGACCCCAAATTGTTAACTACATAGAACATATTTATTTGTTAAAGTTACGCTTCTTTGAATTGTTAAATAAATTAAATATTTGTTTTTGGATTCTCACTTTTCCCATACAACGGTTAAGCAAGGTCCTGTACTCCTTGGCTCTCCCTATTCGATGCCCTTAAATCTATTGATAGGGATTTCACCACTCGTTGCATTTGAGCAAAAACTCTTAGTGGTAATCTTGTCAAAGCTTCTCTTAGCTTTAATAGCTAATTCTAATTGGCCAGTAAGGCAAGTAAAGCTCGCTACGCCAGCTACCTGCTTGTGGAGATCCTCTCCGAAAACTTATGGTCAATTTCCCAAAAGATAAGTGTTTCTTTTTTGTCTAAGCTTTTAGCCGGCCTCTCGCTGAGTAAGGGCTTAGCAATTTCCAAATGCAACCATTGGGTCACTTACCAAAATTACTTTCCAAGTTATAATTTTTTCGTCACTCCCCTTCCTTGAAGCACTTGGTCGCTCTTTTCAGGAATTCTATAACTTCAAAAAATTGAAAATACCAAGCTTGATTAACTATTGGCATTCTTCGAATCGTTTCGAAAAAACTAATTTCTTTGAGAAGACATACAATAAATCGTTTGCTCTCGGTCTTGCCGGACCATTACCCTTCCACATAATACTTGTATACATGCTTGGGAGGAAAACTACTAAAGCCTCTCTCTTGCAAACCGCCCAAGTCCCAGCTGCGGTTCCCGTTGGCCTCGACCAAGCTCGTACCTATTTTAGATATCAGGAGGTTAAGTTTCTGTGGCAACCACCTTTAAATGTATTGAAGGCCAAATTCATAATTTTTGTGGAACTCTCATCCTATTTTTCTATCCTTTTTCTCCAGTCCGAAACCCATTTCCTTTTCTTAATCATCTTCCCTTGGTGGGTGGGTTATTCCCTAGCCTATAATCTACCCAAAAATTGGTGCCGAAACCCGGGAGAGTCCTTTTTTCAGTTTTTCTATTTGGCAATATTCTGCAAATTATTAATATTTACTTTGAATTTTTCAGCTATAATTACATCGTGCAAAGCCTGTGAAAGGGAACGAGACCACTCCTGTCTTCTTTGGTGGGTCCCGTGCTTTCTACCCATTCGCTGCTGCCAGCTTGACAGCATTTCCAAGGTTCCACAGTATCGTGAGTTACATTTCAATCTATTTTTTATAACATGGCTCCTACTGAGAAGGATAAAGATGAAAAACTTACTTCTAAACGAGCATCCTACAAAGGACAAATTACCCGTTTCAGAAAGTACATAAAAGAGCTAGATCCCTCAGAAGCTCAATTAGACTTGTTAAAACATCGCGTACGAGATTATGAACGGTCTTACGAAAATTATTGTAACATCCAAACTGAAATAGAAACTTGCATGCTCAATCAAACCGAAGATCGAGTTGAAGTAGAAAACCAATATTACGAAGGCATAGGTTCTGCTTTCAAAATAATACGCCAACTCGAAGAGGAGCAGAAAAAGGACGCTTCTGTTCTTGGTTCCCTTCACGAACCACAAACTTCTTTCCGTGAGGGTACTCACAAGCCCAAACCAATTTTACCAAAAATTGATTTGCCCCATTTTTCTGGAGATGAATCCGCTTGGGATTCTTTTTATGAATTATTTTGCTTCCTTGTTCACGACAATGAAGACATTCAAGTCATTTACAAGTTTCAGTATTTGAGATCTATCCTCCGAGGTCAAGCTTTGCAGTTGGTCGAAGCACTTCCTCTTCGTGCCGAAAATTATTCCATTGCCTTTAACTTATTAAAGGATAGATATGGAAATTTACGGTTACGCATTCAACGCCACATAAGGGCTCTATTCAATCTACCTGCGTCACAGCATAATGATGTCACTAGTCTGCGCACTCTAGTTGACACTACACAGCTTCACGTAAAGGCTTTGTCCCAATTAGATCAACCTACTAATTATTGGGATACTTTCCTAATACATTTAGTGGTTTCTAAAGTTGATGTTGCTACCCTCAAAGCTTGGGAAATCGAACTTTCTAAAGAAGACGACTATACTTACGAGCATTTAGTCACCTTCATAAACGCTAGATGCCAACTTTTAACCGCGCTAGCTAATCAGAGCGAACCTTCATCTCCTAGTTCCAAATTTGAATTAATGTCCATCAAACCCAAAAGCGAACGCTCAGCGTCTAATACCCAAAAATCAGGGTTCAGCTCATCCAAATTCAAATCAAACACTACTGGTTACCCAACTAGGTCTAGTGAACGTCGTGTTGCTAGCTCTATTGTTTTAAATACGCAAAGCGAACCTCGCAAAAGTTTAAACGAACCTGTAAAGTGCATACTTTGTAAAGATTCCCATGCTCTATACTTATGTAAATCCTTTAAAGAAATGTCAGTCGACGACAGGCGAAAACTAGTTGCTCAAAATGAACATTGTTTCAACTGTCTAGCGCCCACGCATTCTGCTTCTAATTGTAAGTCCACAAGACTTTGTTACCATTGTGAAAAGGCTCATCATACTTTGCTACATCGTCAGGATCAGGCAAGGTCATCAACAGCATCCACTTCTCCTAAAAATGATAGCGCTAACAGTTCTAATGCTTCATCATACATTCAAAATGCTAAGTCCATTCGCAGTGCTCAAGTATTGTTGTCTACTGTTCAAATTGAAGTTCAGGATAACTTTGGCAACTGGGTCCGTGCACGCGGCCTTCTAGATTCAGCTGCAACTCATGATTTTGTGTCTAATTCCTTGATTAGAAAACTAGGCCTACCCGTAAACCCCACTTCTATCAATGTGTCGGGCATCAACAGCTCAAAATCGCAAGCTTTACAATTTTCAAAACTAACCATAAGAGATATTTGTCATAGAAACAACTTTTTTAAACTTAATTGTCTAATTCTCAATAGCATTGGAGAAGACACTCCTAGTCACTCGGTTGATATTTCAGGGTTAAACATTCCCTCGCATTTAAGGTTAGCCGATCCTTCGTTTAACATACAAAATCCCATTGACATACTCTTTAGTGCCAATGTCTTTTGGAACTGCCTTCGGAAACAGGTTCGCAAGCTATCCTCAAACGTGGTCGCTAGAGACACTAATTTTGGATGGATTGTCACAGGGCAACTTCCCCATTATTCACCCCAACCTGCATCGCAATGTTACTTCTCCAATACTGATCTGGAACAGTTCTGGAGGCTTGAAAATGTTGATTCTCCTAATGTAACTTCTTCAGAAAACGAATTCTGTGAGCAACTTTTTTTGAACACGACCACTCGTTCTTCTGATGGCCGGTTCATTGTTCAAATGCCAAGATTACACAATCCCCCCAAACTTATTAACTCTCAGCCTAAAGCTCGAAAAGCTCTCTTTGCTATCGAGAGCAAATTCAAAAAGGAACCCCTTGTCAAAAAGCAGTACACTGAGTTCATGGATGAGTATGAAAGCTTAGATCATATGGAGGTTGTTAACAAATCCGATGATGAATTGCACCCCCCAATCGAAACGGTTTATTTAAATCATCATCCTGTGTGGAAAAACCCTCTTGTAAAAGATAAAATCCGAGTTGTTTTCAATGGTTCATCACCCGACGTTAATGGCAACAGCCTTAATGACACTCTTTATTCTGGTCCTGCTATTCAATCAGATTTATCTGCTATACTTTTAAACTTTCGATTATTTCCCATAGCTGTCATAGCCGATATAAAACAGATGTACCGTCAAGTGTTAATTCAACCAGAACAACGAGATCTTCAAAGAATCTTGTGGCGTGATGAAATCAATAAGCCCATTAAGGTATTTCGCTTGAAAACGGTTACTTATGGCTTAAAACCCTCTGCTTTCCTTGCTATCCGATCCCTACACTTGCTAGCCTCACAAGATGGTCATTTATTTAACCCCAAAGCCTCTGAAGCACTAACTACGTCATTCTATGTTGACGATTACTTGCAGTCCTTCTCTACTTTGGAGGAAGCTTCTTTTGTGTCTTTAGAACTTCAAGCATTACTAAGGAATGGAGGTTTCCCACTTCATAAGTGGAACTCCAACTCCCCTGAGTTTCTCGCCCAATTTCCCATCGAAGACGTAGATCCCTCTTCTGTCGAAATTTGTGGAAACTCCGAATCTATAAAAACTTTAGGAGTTCATTGGTGCACTAGCACTGACACTCTTATCTATAAAGTTACGCTCGCAGAAGAGCTTCCTAATACAAAAAGACAAATCCTCTCTGAAATTGCAAAAATTTTTGATCCGCTTCAATTTCTTGCCCCAGTTATCGTTATAGCCAAACTCTTCATGCAAGAGCTGTGGTCGCTTAAATGTGAATGGGATGACACTGTCCCTCTATCTTTTCTGAATCGTTGGCTCTCGTTTCGCAGCAATTTGCTGGATCTTTCCCTAATTGAAATTCCCAGGAATTTAATCAGCTCTCATTCTAATGCATTCTTTTGCCTCCATGTGTTCGCGGACAGTTCCGAAAAAGCTTACGGTTGCTGTGCATATTTAGTTTACCATGATTCATTCTATGGATCTCTAGTTTCCAACCTTGTTTGCGCCAAATCGAAGGTCGCTCCTCTTAAAACTATCACTTTGCCTAGGCTCGAACTGTGCGCTGCACTCATGGCTGCAGAACTTGTCAAGAAATTACGGGAAGTATTGAAAGTCGAATTCTCGCAAATCTATCTCTGGAGCGATTCCATGATCACCCTTTCTTGGATCGCTAAAAACCCCTCTCACTGGCAAACTTTTGTCGCAAACAGGGTTTCCAAAATTCAAACTCTTTCTTCTGGATGTCAATGGAGGCATGTTCCCAGTGCGGATAATCCAGCCGACATTATCTCTCGTGGTTGTTTACCCTCTCAATTGGCAGCTTCCCAATTGTACTGGCATGGGCCCTCGTGGTTAATCAAAGACTCTTCTTCATGGCCTGCTAAACCTCCAGCTACAAACTCCAACTTGCCTGACGCTAAAGTACCTCTGTCTATTGCCTCGTGTCTGGTTTCTAATGCTTCTTATCCTTTGTTGTCACGCTATTCTTCCTTTCATAAATTAATACGAATTATCGCCTATCTCCTTAGATGGAAATATTTTGTGGTTGACCAACCTCTTCTCCCCAAACCACACCTTACCAATCATGAATTGAATCTCGCCACCATTAAAGTTTTACAACTGACACAGCAAGAAGCCTTTTCTTCTGAGTTGTCTTTGCTTTCTTCTAAAAGAGATCTTCCCAAATCCAGCCGTCTTCGTGCTTTAGCCCCGTTCCTTGATGACCATGGGTTACTCAGGGTAGGTGGAAGGCTCTCGCAATCTTTACTCTCTGAGGACAAAAAGCATCCCGTTATTTTGCCTTCCAAACATCATGTTACTTCTTTAATTATACGTGACTTTCATTATCGTAATCTGCATGTTGGTACACGCACTCTGCTTTGCCTTTTAAGGGAAAAGTACTGGATTATAAATGGAATTCATGAAGTTTCTTCTGTAATTCATAAGTGCATTCCTTGCTTTAAAGCGAAACCTAAAATCAATACTCAATTAATGAGCGATCTGCCCTCTTTTCGCTCTTCTCCTATACGCCCATTTGCTTTAACTGGTGTGGACTATATGGGTCCGTTTCAATATCAACGAAATTCTCCTGAAGCTAAACGCAAATTGTTTGGTAAGCTTTATGTTTCTCTCTTTGTTTGTATGGTTACAGGCGCAATCCACTTGGAACTAGTAACGAATGCTTCTACTTCTTATTTTCTATCAGCTGTCTCTCGCTTCACTGCTAGGCGTGGTGTGCCTTCAGAGATGTTCTCTGATAACGCTTCCACTTTTCAGGGCGCAGCTTCCCTGTGGAAGAAAGCTCTTACTTCCTCTCCTGCCATGGAACAAATTTCTAATTTTTCCTACTCAAAGGGTTTCAAATGGCGCTTTATACCTCCTTACGCTCCTCATCACGGTGGTAGGTGGGAATCTTGCTTAAAGCTCACTAAACGTCATTTAAGAAAAGTCTTAGGTAATCGAATTCTGACTTACGAAGAATTCAATTCACTGTCTGTTCTGATTGAAGGTGTTGTTAATTCTCGACCTTTAACTCCGCTGTCCAATGACCCTGATGACCTGCTTCCACTTACACCTGGTCACTTCCTTATAGGCACTTCTCTTTCTGCTCCTCCTCCTCTTCCCAATTCTTACAGGGATTCTAATCTACCTATCGCTTGGCGGAAACTTGAAGCCCTCCGTAATTCTTTTTGGAAAAGGTGGAACTTGGAATATTTAACTTCCTTACAACGGAGACAGAAGTGGTTTCTTTCCAGTCTCGACATTAAGGTGGGGGACTTGGTCTTGGTTAGGGATGTCTCACCCCCCCTAGTATGGATTTCTGGTAGGGTGACCGAATGTTATCCTGGGAGAGATGGGAGAGTCAGGGTGGCCAGAATCTTGACCACTAATGGACCAATCACAAGACCACTGTCTTTGATCGCTCCGCTGCCATTAAATGTGTAACTGCTTATTTGCTCTCTGTTGGTGTTTAATCCCCCAGTATGGTGTATTCTTTGAATACACGGTACCTGAGATATAATGTCTACTGCTCCTTGCATGTTCATTTCTTCCTTCCTCTTTGCCAAACACCAACAGTGATCTTCTGTTTTCTCCTTGATGGGAAAATCTCTTACGTCTTCATAAGTATGTTTCAGATATATAACTTCTGTGACCCACCTAGCGTCATCTAGTAGCGAACCTCTGAAGCTACTCAATTCCTCATCGTGCAAGTGGACTTACATATCCATCTGGCCACCAGATCTTCTTACTATCGCCAGCTATTTTCTCTTTGAGCAAGAGGACTACGTCTACTGTTTCACTCACCATGCTGCGCTAATATCGCCTACTATCAATTCTTAGAAGACCATCCATCAAGAAGAAAATTTATTTTTGATAAGTTGGTTATGCTGATATGTATACCTTTTGTTTCCTACCCCCACTCTCTCCCCTTCCTAGGACCTTCCGTGCTTCGTTGAGCAAGTCTCACTTCTTAGTCGGCAGTTGAAGCAATCAGTTAAGGCTCAACCAGAGCTAGCCTCCTGACCTAACGAGGCATTTTTTAAATTCCACGCCATGTGGGAACTCTAAGCATCAGTGAGGAACTTCACTTCGACATGCAACAAAGATAAGTACCTTCTTCAAGTTTTCACCTCATCTTCATGGTTTTAACTTCCACGTGTTTTTAATGATACTTTTATAGACAGTGTGAAAGTATTTATTTTGGGGCAAAAATCATTCTTCGTGGGATTTGCCATGTTGAGCTTTCGCTTGTATAAGCCGACTTTACCATAAAGAGCTTTTATTAAGCTATTCTAATGAGAAATCCTCTCACTACGTGGGATATTATCTAATTACCCGCTGTCTATAATTCAACAAGCTAGTTCCTCCGCTGGATTTACATTAGCCCCATTTTACTGCTAAGATTGTTTTGGAACCTTCTAGATTCTGTACTCAATCTACAAGTCCTGCCGTCATGTATTTCTCACGTACCTGTGAGAATTCTGTTTAAAATTGAATTATCTTACTTCTAAATTACTACATAGTGAAGTTTCGTCCACCGCGGGAATTTTCTATAGCGCATTTAATTGTAATTTACAACTTTCTCAAGAAATAGACTCTCACTTATCTAGTGAAACCAGTTATTTTCATCATTGCAATAACTTTCTTTTCCATAAACTTTGTGTCTCCACAGTGAACTTTTCATATGTTTCAATGAACTATAGTGAAAACCAGTGCTTGCTCAACTTTTCTACCGCGTCGCGATCGTCCGCTTATATTCAAATAAGGCCATGAACATTTTCCTTAATTCCCATTTCTCTTTCCTAAACCTCTCACTAACAATCTGCAATAAACTTTTAATCTAGGTCTGTTCCAATAAGGTGTCATTCCAAGAAGTGCCCTTCCATTTTTGTTGGTTTATCATTAAGTATCTCTGTATAATTACGTGTTTAGCACACGTTTCAAACTTACATTGTTCCTCCCTTCAAAAGCAGGGAAAACAATTCTCTCAACTCTTGAGTGAGTTATTTTTTTTTTTGGTCTCGCTAAATGAAAACTGCCTCATTTAACTTGCGAGTCTTATTTAAAGTATAGGAGGTCTAGAACCTTCCTTCTGATTAACTTTTCAGGTTCACAGTAAGTGACCTGCTCTCTTTGTATAATTCTCATAAAGTAATTCTGTTTAAATATAAGAAGTTGTAGGAACTTCCTTTTTATTCTTTAAGTTTTCTATTTTGTTATCTTCGAAGTTGTTATTCTCGTTAGAATGTTCTTTCAGAGGTTTCTTATAGTACACTGCTTGTACTCCTGTAAATGTTAAAACTTTAATTATTCCATTTTGCCTATTTATTAAATCTTTCCAAGATTTTAATACAAGGTTTAAAAACCTTAAAAAATTGTCATTTGCCTGGAGCAATTTCTGAACGTTGTTGGAGGTCTGCGACCCCAAATTGTTAACTACATAGAACATATTTATTTGTTAAAGTTACGCTTCTTTGAATTGTTAAATAAATTAAATATTTGTTTTTGGATTCTCACTTTTCCCATACAATGGTTAAGCAAGGTCCTGTACTCCTTGGCTCTCCCTATTCGATGCCCTTAAATCTATTGATAGGGATTTCACCACTCGTTGCATTTGAGCAAAAACTCTTAGTGGTAATCTTGTCAAAGCTTCTCTTAGCTTTAATAGCTAATTCTAATTGGCCAGTAAGGCAAGTAAAGCTCGCTACGCCAGCTACCTGCTTGTGGAGATCCTCTCCGAAAACTTATGGTCAATTTCCCAAAAGATAAGTGTTTCTTTTTTGTCTAAGCTTTTAGCCGGCCTCTCGCTGAGTAAGGGCTTAGCAATTTCCAAATGCAACCATTGGGTCACTTACCAAAATTACTTTCCAAGTTATAATTTTTTCGTCACTCCCCTTCCTTGAAGCACTTGGTCGCTCTTTTCAGGAATTCTATAACTTCAAAAAATTGAAAATACCAAGCTTGATTAACTATTGGCATTCTTCGAATCGTTTCGAAAAAACTAATTTCTTTGAGAAGACATACAATAAATCGTTTGCTCTCGGTCTTGCCGGACCATTACCCTTCCACATAATACTTTTATACATGCTTGGGAGGAAACCTACTAAAGCCTCTCTCTTGCAAACCGCCCAAGTCCCAGCTGCGGTTCCCGTTGGCCTCGACCAAGCTCGTACCTATTTTAGATATCAGGAGGTTAAGTTTCTGTGGCAACCACCTTTAAATGTATTGAAGGCCAAATTCATAATTTTTGTGGAACTCTCATCCTATTTTTCTATCCTTTTTCTCCAGTCCGAAACCCATTTCCTTTTCTTAATCATCTTCCCTTGGTGGGTGGGTTATTCCCTAGCCTATAATCTACCCAAAAATTGGTGCCGAAACCCGGGAGAGTCCTTTTTTCAGTTTTTCTATTTGGCAATATTCTGCAAATTATTAATATTTACTTTGAATTTTTCAGCTATAATTACATCGTGCAAAGCCTGTGAAAGGGAACGAGACCACTCCTGTCTTCTTTGGTGGGTCCCGTGCTTTCTACCCATTCGCTGCTGCCAGCTTGACAGCATTTCCAAGGTTCCACAGTATCGTGAGTTACATTTCAATCTATTTTTTATAACATGGCTCCTACTGAGAAGGATAAAGATGAAAAACTTACTTCTAAACGAGCATCCTACAAAGGACAAATTACCCGTTTCAGAAAGTACATAAAAGAGCTAGATCCCTCAGAAGCTCAATTAGACTTGTTAAAACATCGCGTACGAGATTATGAACGGTCTTACGAAAATTATTGTAACATGCAAACTGAAATAGAAACTTGCATGCTCAATCAAACCGAAGATCGAGTTGAAGTAGAAAACCAATATTACGAAGGCATAGGTTCTGCTTTCAAAATAATACGCCAACTCGAAGAGGAGCAGAAAAAGGACGCTTCTGTTCTTGGTTCCCTTCACGAACCACAAACTTCTTTCCGTGAGGGTACTCACAAGCCCAAACCAATTTTACCAAAAATTGATTTGCCCCATTTTTCTGGAGATGAATCCGCTTGGGATTCTTTTTATGAATTATTTTGCTTCCTTGTTCACGACAATGAAGACATTCAAGTCATTTACAAGTTTCAGTATTTGAGATCTATCCTCCGAGGTCAAGCTTTGCAGTTGGTCGAAGCACTTCCTCTTCGTGCCGAAAATTATTCCATTGCCTTTAACTTATTAAAGGATAGATATGGAAATTTACGGTTACGCATTCAACGCCACATAAGGGCTCTATTCAATCTACCTGCGTCACAGCATAATGATGTCACTAGTCTGCGCACTCTAGTTGACACTACACAGCTTCACGTAAAGGCTTTGTCCCAATTAGATCAACCTACTAATTATTGGGATACTTTCCTAATACATTTAGTGGTTTCTAAAGTTGATGTTGCTACCCTCAAAGCTTGGGAAATCGAACTTTCTAAAGAAGACGACTATACTTACGAGCATTTAGTCACCTTCATAAACGCTAGATGCCAACTTTTAACCGCGCTAGCTAATCAGAGCGAACCTTCATCTCCTAGTTCCAAATTTGAATTAATGTCCATCAAACCCAAAAGCGAACGCTCAGCGTCTAATACCCAAAAATCAGGGTTCAGCTCATCCAAATTCAAATCAAACACTACTGGTTACCCAACTAGGTCTAGTGAACGTCGTGTTGCTAGCTCTATTGTTTTAAATACGCAAAGCGAACCTCGCAAAAGTTTAAACGAACCTGTAAAGTGCATACTTTGTAAAGATTCCCATGCTCTATACTTATGTAAATCCTTTAAAGAAATGTCAGTCGACGACAGGCGAAAACTAGTTGCTCAAAATGAACATTGTTTCAACTGTCTAGCGCCCACGCATTCTGCTTCTAATTGTAAGTCCACAAGACTTTGTTACCATTGTGAAAAGGCTCATCATACTTTGCTACATCGTCAGGATCAGGCAAGGTCATCAACAGCATCCACTTCTCCTAAAAATGATAGCGTTAACAGTTCTAATGCTTCATCATACATTCAAAATGCTAAGTCCATTCGCAGTGCTCAAGTATTGTTGTCTACTGTTCAAATTGAAGTTCAGGATAACTTTGGCAACTGGGTCCGTGCACGCGGCCTTCTAGATTCAGCTGCAACTCATGATTTTGTGTCTAATTCCTTGATTAGAAAACTAGGCCTACCCGTAAACCCCACTTCTATCAATGTGTCGGGCATCAACAGCTCAAAATCGCAAGCTTTACAATTTTCAAAACTAACCATAAGAGATATTTGTCATAGAAACAACTTTTTTAAACTTAATTGTCTAATTCTCAATAGCATTGGAGAAGACACTCCTAGTCACTCGGTTGATATTTCAGGGTTAAACATTCCCTCGCATTTAAGGTTAGCCGATCCTTCGTTTAACATACAAAATCCCATTGACATACTCTTTAGTGCCAATGTCTTTTGGAACTGCCTTCGGAAACAGGTTCGCAAGCTATCCTCAAACGTGGTCGCTAGAGACACTAATTTTGGATGGATTGTCACAGGGCAACTTCCCCATTATTCACCCCAACCTGCATCGCAATGTTACTTCTCCAATACTGATCTGGAACAGTTCTGGAGGCTTGAAAATGTTGATTCTCCTAATGTAACTTCTTCAGAAAACGAATTCTGTGAGCAACTTTTTTTGAACACGACCACTCGTTCTTCTGATGGCCGGTTCATTGTTCAAATGCCAAGATTACACAATCCCCCCAAACTTATTAACTCTCAGCCTAAAGCTCGAAAAGCTCTCTTTGCTATCGAGAGCAAATTCAAAAAGGAACCCCTTGTCAAAAAGCAGTACACTGAGTTCATGGATGAGTATGAAAGCTTAGATCATATGGAGGTTGTTAACAAATCCGATGATGAATTGCACCCCCCAATCGAAACGGTTTATTTAAATCATCATCCTGTGTGGAAAAACCCTCTTGTAAAAGATAAAATCCGAGTTGTTTTCAATGGTTCATCACCCGACGTTAATGGCAACAGCCTTAATGACACTCTTTATTCTGGTCCTGCTATTCAATCAGATTTATCTGCTATACTTTTAAACTTTCGATTATTTCCCATAGCTGTCATAGCCGATATAAAACAGATGTACCGTCAAGTGTTAATTCAACCAGAACAACGAGATCTTCAAAGAATCTTGTGGCGTGATGAAATCAATAAGCCCATTAAGGTATTTCGCTTGAAAACGGTTACTTATGGCTTAAAACCCTCTGCTTTCCTTGCTATCCGATCCCTACACTTGCTAGCCTCACAAGATGGTCATTTATTTAACCCCAAAGCCTCTGAAGCACTAACTACGTCATTCTATGTTGACGATTACTTGCAGTCCTTCTCTACTTTGGAGGAAGCTTCTTTTGTGTCTTTAGAACTTCAAGCATTACTAAGGAATGGAGGTTTCCCACTTCATAAGTGGAACTCCAACTCCCCTGAGTTTCTCGCCCAATTTCCCATCGAAGACGTAGATCCCTCTTCTGTCGAAATTTGTGGAAACTCCGAATCTATAAAAACTTTAGGAGTTCATTGGTGCACTAGCACTGACACTCTTATCTATAAAGTTACGCTCGCAGAAGAGCTTCCTAATACAAAAAGACAAATCCTCTCTGAAATTGCAAAAATTTTTGATCCGCTTCAATTTCTTGCCCCAGTTATCGTTATAGCCAAACTCTTCATGCAAGAGCTGTGGTCGCTTAAATGTGAATGGGATGACACTGTCCCTCTATCTTTTCTGAATCGTTGGCTCTCGTTTCGCAGCAATTTGCTGGATCTTTCCCTAATTGAAATTCCCAGGAATTTAATCAGCTCTCATTCTAATGCATTCTTTTGCCTTCATGTGTTCGCGGACAGTTCCGAAAAAGCTTACGGTTGCTGTGCATATTTAGTTTACCATGATTCATTCTATGGATCTCTAGTTTCCAACCTTGTTTGCGCCAAATCGAAGGTCGCTCCTCTTAAAACTATCACTTTGCCTAGGCTCGAACTGTGCGCTGCACTCATGGCTGCAGAACTTGTCAAGAAATTACGGGAAGTATTGAAAGTCGAATTCTCGCAAATCTATCTCTGGAGCGATTCCATGATCACCCTTTCTTGGATCGCTAAAAACCCCTCTCACTGGCAAACTTTTGTCGCAAACAGGGTTTCCAAAATTCAAACTCTTTCTTCTGGATGTCAATGGAGGCATGTTCCCAGTGCGGATAATCCAGCCGACATTATCTCTCGTGGTTGTTTACCCTCTCAATTGGCAGCTTCCCAATTGTACTGGCATGGGCCCTCGTGGTTAATCAAAGACTCTTCTTCATGGCCTGCTAAACCTCCAGCTACAAACTCCAACTTGCCTGACGCTAAAGTACCTCTGTCTATTGCCTCGTGTCTGGTTTCTAATGCTTCTTATCCTTTGTTGTCACGCTATTCTTCCTTTCATAAATTAATACGAATTATCGCCTATCTCCTTAGATGGAAATATTTTGTGGTTGACCAACCTCTTCTCCCCAAACCACACCTTACCAATCATGAATTGAATCTCGCCACCATTAAAGTTTTACAACTGACACAGCAAGAAGCCTTTTCTTCTGAGTTGTCTTTGCTTTCTTCTAAAAGAGATCTTCCCAAATCCAGCCGTCTTCGTGCTTTAGCCCCGTTCCTTGATGACCATGGGTTACTCAGGGTAGGTGGAAGGCTCTCGCAATCTTTACTCTCTGAGGACAAAAAGCATCCCGTTATTTTGCCTTCCAAACATCATGTTACTTCTTTAATTATACGTGACTTTCATTATCGTAATCTGCATGTTGGTACACGCACTCTGCTTTGCCTTTTAAGGGAAAAGTACTGGATTATAAATGGAATTCATGAAGTTTCTTCTGTAATTCATAAGTGCATTCCTTGCTTTAAAGCGAAACCTAAAATCAATACTCAATTAATGAGCGATCTGTCCTCTTTTCGCTCTTCTCCTATACGCCCATTTGCTTTAACTGGTGTGGACTATATGGGTCCGTTTCAATATCAACGAAATTCTCCTGAAGCTAAACGCAAATTGTTTGGTAAGCTTTATGTTTCTCTCTTTGTTTGTATGGTTACAGGCGCAATCCACTTGGAACTAGTAACGAATGCTTCTACTTCTTATTTTCTATCAGCTGTCTCTCGCTTCACTGCTAGGCGTGGTGTGCCTTCAGAGATGTTCTCTGATAACGCTTCCACTTTTCAGGGCGCAGCTTCCCTGTGGAAGAAAGCTCTTACTTCCTCTCCTGCCATGGAACAAATTTCTAATTTTTCCTACTCAAAGGGTTTCAAATGGCGCTTTATACCTCCTTACGCTCCTCATCACGGTGGTAGGTGGGAATCTTGCTTAAAGCTCACTAAACGTCATTTAAGAAAAGTCTTAGGTAATCGAATTCTGACTTACGAAGAATTCAATTCACTGTCTGTTCTGATTGAAGGTGTTGTTAATTCTCGACCTTTAACTCCGCTGTCCAATGACCCTGATGACCTGCTTCCACTTACACCTGGTCACTTCCTTATAGGCACTTCTCTTTCTGCTCCTCCTCCTCTTCCCAATTCTTACAGGGATTCTAATCTACCTATCGCTTGGCGGAAACTTGAAGCCCTCCGTAATTCTTTTTGGAAAAGGTGGAACTTGGAATATTTAACTTCCTTACAACGGAGACAGAAGTGGTTTCTTTCCAGTCTCGACATTAAGGTGGGGGACTTGGTCTTGGTTAGGGATGTCTCACCCCCCCTAGTATGGATTTCTGGTAGGGTGACCGAATGTTATCCTGGGAGAGATGGGAGAGTCAGGGTGGCCAGAATCTTGACCACTAATGGACCAATCACAAGACCACTGTCTTTGATCGCTCCGCTGCCATTAAATGTGTAACTGCTTATTTGCTCTCTGTTGGTGTTTAACCCCCCAGTATGGTGTATTCTTTGAATACACGGTACCTGAGATATAATGTCTACTGCTCCTTGCATGTTCATTTCTTCCTTCCTCTTTGCCAAACACCAACAGTGATCTTCTGTTTTCTCCTTGATGGGAAAATCTCTTACGTCTTCATAAGTATGTTTCAGATATATAACTTCTGTGACCCACCTAGCGTCATCTAGTAGCGAACCTCTGAAGCTACTCAATTCCTCATCGTGCAAGAGGACTTACATATCCATCTGGCCACCAGATCTTCTTACTATCGCCAGCTATTTTCTCTTTGAGCAAGAGGACTACGTCTACTGTTTCACTCACCATGCTGCGCTAATATCGCCTACTATCAATTCTTAGAAGACCATCCATCAAGAAGAAAATTTATTTTTGATAAGTTGGTTATGCTGATATGTATACCTTTTGTTTCCTACCCCCACTCTCTCCCCTTCCTAGGACCTTCCGTGCTTCGTTGAGCAAGTCTCACTTCTTAGTCGGCAGTTGAAGCAATCAGTTAAGGCTCAACCAGAGCTAGCCTCCTGACCTAACGAGGCATTTTTTAAATTCCACGCCATGTGGGAACTCTAAGCATCAGTGAGGAACTTCACTTCGACATGCAACAAAGATAAGTACCTTCTTCAAGTTTTCACCTCATCTTCATGGTTTTAACTTCCACGTGTTTTTAATGATACTTTTATAGACAGTGTGAAAGTATTTATTTTGGGGCAAAAATCATTCTTCGTGGGATTTGCCATGTTGAGCTTTCGCTTGTATAAGCCGACTTTACCATAAAGAGCTTTTATTAAGCTATTCTAATGAGAAATCCTCTCACTACGTGGGATATTATCTAATTACCCGCTGTCTATAATTCAACAAGCTAGTTCCTCCGCTGGATTTACATTAGCCCCATTTTACTGCTAAGATTGTTTTGGAACCTTCTAGATTCTGTACTCAATCTACAAGTCCTGCCGTCATGTATTTCTCACGTACCTGTGAGAATTCTGTTTAAAATTGAATTATCTTACTTCTAAATTACTACATAGTGAAGTTTCGTCCACCGCGGGAATTTTCTATAGCGCATTTAATTGTAATTTACAACTTTCTCAAGAAATAGACTCTCACTTATCTAGTGAAACCAGTTATTTTCATCATTGCAATAACTTTCTTTTCC
Source organism: Meconema thalassinum (assembly GCA_946902985.2). Lineage (NCBI taxonomy): Eukaryota > Metazoa > Arthropoda > Insecta > Orthoptera > Tettigoniidae > Meconema > Meconema thalassinum. The sequence continues at coordinate 70,581,565 of OX336393.1, read as the reverse complement.
ATAAACTTTGTGTCTCCACAGTGAACTTTTCATATGTTTCAATGAACTATAGTGAAAACCAGTGCTTGCTCAACTTTTCTACCGCGTCGCGATCGTCCGCTTATATTCAAATAAGGCCATGAACATTTTCCTTAATTCCCATTTCTCTTTCCTAAACCTCTCACTAACAATCTGCAATAAACTTTTAATCTAGGTCTGTTCCAATAAGGTGTCATTCCAAGAAGTGCCCTTCCATTTTTGTTGGTTTATCATTAAGTATCTCTGTATAATTACGTGTTTAGCACACGTTTCAAACTTACATTGTTCCTCCCTTCAAAAGCAGGGAAAACAATTCTCTCAACTCTTGAGTGAGTTATTTTTTTTTTGGTCTCGCTAAATGAAAACTGCCTCATTTAACTTGCGAGTCTTATTTAAAGTATAGGAGGTCTAGAACCTTCCTTCTGATTAACTTTTCAGGTTCACAGTAAGTGACCTGCTCTCTTTGTATAATTCTCATAAAGTAATTCTGTTTAAATATAAGAAGTTGTAGGAACTTCCTTTTTATTCTTTAAGTTTTCTATTTTGTTATCTTCGAAGTTGTTATTCTCGTTAGAATGTTCTTTCAGAGGTTTCTTATAGTACACTGCTTGTACTCCTGTAAATGTTAAAACTTTAATTATTCCATTTTGCCTATTTATTAAATCTTTCCAAGATTTTAATACAAGGTTTAAAAACCTTAAAAAATTGTCATTTGCCTGGAGCAATTTCTGAACGTTGTTGGAGGTCTGCGACCCCAAATTGTTAACTACATAGAACATATTTATTTGTTAAAGTTACGCTTCTTTGAATTGTTAAATAAATTAAATATTTGTTTTTGGATTCTCACTTTTCCCATACAATGGTTAAGCAAGGTCCTGTACTCCTTGGCTCTCCCTATTCGATGCCCTTAAATCTATTGATAGGGATTTCACCACTCGTTGCATTTGAGCAAAAACTCTTAGTGGTAATCTTGTCAAAGCTTCTCTTAGCTTTAATAGCTAATTCTAATTGGCCAGTAAGGCAAGTAAAGCTCGCTACGCCAGCTACCTGCTTGTGGAGATCCTCTCCGAAAACTTATGGTCAATTTCCCAAAAGATAAGTGTTTCTTTTTTGTCTAAGCTTTTAGCCGGCCTCTCGCTGAGTAAGGGCTTAGCAATTTCCAAATGCAACCATTGGGTCACTTACCAAAATTACTTTCCAAGTTATAATTTTTTCGTCACTCCCCTTCCTTGAAGCACTTGGTCGCTCTTTTCAGGAATTCTATAACTTCAAAAAATTGAAAATACCAAGCTTGATTAACTATTGGCATTCTTCGAATCGTTTCGAAAAAACTAATTTCTTTGAGAAGACATACAATAAATCGTTTGCTCTCGGTCTTGCCGGACCATTACCCTTCCACATAATACTTGTATACATGCTTGGGAGGAAAACTACTAAAGCCTCTCTCTTGCAAACCGCCCAAGTCCCAGCTGCGGTTCCCGTTGGCCTCGACCAAGCTCGTACCTATTTTAGATATCAGGAGGTTAAGTTTCTGTGGCAACCACCTTTAAATGTATTGAAGGCCAAATTCATAATTTTTGTGGAACTCTCATCCTATTTTTCTATCCTTTTTCTCCAGTCCGAAACCCATTTCCTTTTCTTAATCATCTTCCCTTGGTGGGTGGGTTATTCCCTAGCCTATAATCTACCCAAAAATTGGTGCCGAAACCCGGGAGAGTCCTTTTTTCAGTTTTTCTATTTGGCAATATTCTGCAAATTATTAATATTTACTTTGAATTTTTCAGCTATAATTACATCGTGCAAAGCCTGTGAAAGGGAACGAGACCACTCCTGTCTTCTTTGGTGGGTCCCGTGCTTTCTACCCATTCGCTGCTGCCAGCTTGACAGCATTTCCAAGGTTCCACAGTATCGTGAGTTACATTTCAATCTATTTTTTATAACATGGCTCCTACTGAGAAGGATAAAGATGAAAAACTTACTTCTAAACGAGCATCCTACAAAGGACAAATTACCCGTTTCAGAAAGTACATAAAAGAGCTAGATCCCTCAGAAGCTCAATTAGACTTGTTAAAACATCGCGTACGAGATTATGAACGGTCTTACGAAAATTATTGTAACATCCAAACTGAAATAGAAACTTGCATGCTCAATCAAACCGAAGATCGAGTTGAAGTAGAAAACCAATATTACGAAGGCATAGGTTCTGCTTTCAAAATAATACGCCAACTCGAAGAGGAGCAGAAAAAGGACGCTTCTGTTCTTGGTTCCCTTCACGAACCACAAACTTCTTTCCGTGAGGGTACTCACAAGCCCAAACCAATTTTACCAAAAATTGATTTGCCCCATTTTTCTGGAGATGAATCCGCTTGGGATTCTTTTTATGAATTATTTTGCTTCCTTGTTCACGACAATGAAGACATTCAAGTCATTTACAAGTTTCAGTATTTGAGATCTATCCTCCGAGGTCAAGCTTTGCAGTTGGTCGAAGCACTTCCTCTTCGTGCCGAAAATTATTCCATTGCCTTTAACTTATTAAAGGATAGATATGGAAATTTACGGTTACGCATTCAACGCCACATAAGGGCTCTATTCAATCTACCTGCGTCACAGCATAATGATGTCACTAGTCTGCGCACTCTAGTTGACACTACACAGCTTCACGTAAAGGCTTTGTCCCAATTAGATCAACCTACTAATTATTGGGATACTTTCCTAATACATTTAGTGGTTTCTAAAGTTGATGTTGCTACCCTCAAAGCTTGGGAAATCGAACTTTCTAAAGAAGACGACTATACTTACGAGCATTTAGTCACCTTCATAAACGCTAGATGCCAACTTTTAACCGCGCTAGCTAATCAGAGCGAACCTTCATCTCCTAGTTCCAAATTTGAATTAATGTCCATCAAACCCAAAAGCGAACGCTCAGCGTCTAATACCCAAAAATCAGGGTTCAGCTCATCCAAATTCAAATCAAACACTACTGGTTACCCAACTAGGTCTAGTGAACGTCGTGTTGCTAGCTCTATTGTTTTAAATACGCAAAGCGAACCTCGCAAAAGTTTAAACGAACCTGTAAAGTGCATACTTTGTAAAGATTCCCATGCTCTATACTTATGTAAATCCTTTAAAGAAATGTCAGTCGACGACAGGCGAAAACTAGTTGCTCAAAATGAACATTGTTTCAACTGTCTAGCGCCCACGCATTCTGCTTCTAATTGTAAGTCCACAAGACTTTGTTACCATTGTGAAAAGGCTCATCATACTTTGCTACATCGTCAGGATCAGGCAAGGTCATCAACAGCATCCACTTCTCCTAAAAATGATAGCGCTAACAGTTCTAATGCTTCATCATACATTCAAAATGCTAAGTCCATTCGCAGTGCTCAAGTATTGTTGTCTACTGTTCAAATTGAAGTTCAGGATAACTTTGGCAACTGGGTCCGTGCACGCGGCCTTCTAGATTCAGCTGCAACTCATGATTTTGTGTCTAATTCCTTGATTAGAAAACTAGGCCTACCCGTAAACCCCACTTCTATCAATGTGTCGGGCATCAACAGCTCAAAATCGCAAGCTTTACAATTTTCAAAACTAACCATAAGAGATATTTGTCATAGAAACAACTTTTTTAAACTTAATTGTCTAATTCTCAATAGCATTGGAGAAGACACTCCTAGTCACTCGGTTGATATTTCAGGGTTAAACATTCCCTCGCATTTAAGGTTAGCCGATCCTTCGTTTAACATACAAAATCCCATTGACATACTCTTTAGTGCCAATGTCTTTTGGAACTGCCTTCGGAAACAGGTTCGCAAGCTATCCTCAAACGTGGTCGCTAGAGACACTAATTTTGGATGGATTGTCACAGGGCAACTTCCCCATTATTCACCCCAACCTGCATCGCAATGTTACTTCTCCAATACTGATCTGGAACAGTTCTGGAGGCTTGAAAATGTTGATTCTCCTAATGTAACTTCTTCAGAAAACGAATTCTGTGAGCAACTTTTTTTGAACACGACCACTCGTTCTTCTGATGGCCGGTTCATTGTTCAAATGCCAAGATTACACAATCCCCCCAAACTTATTAACTCTCAGCCTAAAGCTCGAAAAGCTCTCTTTGCTATCGAGAGCAAATTCAAAAAGGAACCCCTTGTCAAAAAGCAGTACACTGAGTTCATGGATGAGTATGAAAGCTTAGATCATATGGAGGTTGTTAACAAATCCGATGATGAATTGCACCCCCCAATCGAAACGGTTTATTTAAATCATCATCCTGTGTGGAAAAACCCTCTTGTAAAAGATAAAATCCGAGTTGTTTTCAATGGTTCATCACCCGACGTTAATGGCAACAGCCTTAATGACACTCTTTATTCTGGTCCTGCTATTCAATCAGATTTATCTGCTATACTTTTAAACTTTCGATTATTTCCCATAGCTGTCATAGCCGATATAAAACAGATGTACCGTCAAGTGTTAATTCAACCAGAACAACGAGATCTTCAAAGAATCTTGTGGCGTGATGAAATCAATAAGCCCATTAAGGTATTTCGCTTGAAAACGGTTACTTATGGCTTAAAACCCTCTGCTTTCCTTGCTATCCGATCCCTACACTTGCTAGCCTCACAAGATGGTCATTTATTTAACCCCAAAGCCTCTGAAGCACTAACTACGTCATTCTATGTTGACGATTACTTGCAGTCCTTCTCTACTTTGGAGGAAGCTTCTTTTGTGTCTTTAGAACTTCAAGCATTACTAAGGAATGGAGGTTTCCCACTTCATAAGTGGAACTCCAACTCCCCTGAGTTTCTCGCCCAATTTCCCATCGAAGACGTAGATCCCTCTTCTGTCGAAATTTGTGGAAACTCCGAATCTATAAAAACTTTAGGAGTTCATTGGTGCACTAGCACTGACACTCTTATCTATAAAGTTACGCTCGCAGAAGAGCTTCCTAATACAAAAAGACAAATCCTCTCTGAAATTGCAAAAATTTTTGATCCGCTTCAATTTCTTGCCCCAGTTATCGTTATAGCCAAACTCTTCATGCAAGAGCTGTGGTCGCTTAAATGTGAATGGGATGACACTGTCCCTCTATCTTTTCTGAATCGTTGGCTCTCGTTTCGCAGCAATTTGCTGGATCTTTCCCTAATTGAAATTCCCAGGAATTTAATCAGCTCTCATTCTAATGCATTCTTTTGCCTCCATGTGTTCGCGGACAGTTCCGAAAAAGCTTACGGTTGCTGTGCATATTTAGTTTACCATGATTCATTCTATGGATCTCTAGTTTCCAACCTTGTTTGCGCCAAATCGAAGGTCGCTCCTCTTAAAACTATCACTTTGCCTAGGCTCGAACTGTGCGCTGCACTCATGGCTGCAGAACTTGTCAAGAAATTACGGGAAGTATTGAAAGTCGAATTCTCGCAAATCTATCTCTGGAGCGATTCCATGATCACCCTTTCTTGGATCGCTAAAAACCCCTCTCACTGGCAAACTTTTGTCGCAAACAGGGTTTCCAAAATTCAAACTCTTTCTTCTGGATGTCAATGGAGGCATGTTCCCAGTGCGGATAATCCAGCCGACATTATCTCTCGTGGTTGTTTACCCTCTCAATTGGCAGCTTCCCAATTGTACTGGCATGGGCCCTCGTGGTTAATCAAAGACTCTTCTTCATGGCCTGCTAAACCTCCAGCTACAAACTCCAACTTGCCTGACGCTAAAGTACCTCTGTCTATTGCCTCGTGTCTGGTTTCTAATGCTTCTTATCCTTTGTTGTCACGCTATTCTTCCTTTCATAAATTAATACGAATTATCGCCTATCTCCTTAGATGGAAATATTTTGTGGTTGACCAACCTCTTCTCCCCAAACCACACCTTACCAATCATGAATTGAATCTCGCCACCATTAAAGTTTTACAACTGACACAGCAAGAAGCCTTTTCTTCTGAGTTGTCTTTGCTTTCTTCTAAAAGAGATCTTCCCAAATCCAGCCGTCTTCGTGCTTTAGCCCCGTTCCTTGATGACCATGGGTTACTCAGGGTAGGTGGAAGGCTCTCGCAATCTTTACTCTCTGAGGACAAAAAGCATCCCGTTATTTTGCCTTCCAAACATCATGTTACTTCTTTAATTATACGTGACTTTCATTATCGTAATCTGCATGTTGGTACACGCACTCTGCTTTGCCTTTTAAGGGAAAAGTACTGGATTATAAATGGAATTCATGAAGTTTCTTCTGTAATTCATAAGTGCATTCCTTGCTTTAAAGCGAAACCTAAAATCAATACTCAATTAATGAGCGATCTGCCCTCTTTTCGCTCTTCTCCTATACGCCCATTTGCTTTAACTGGTGTGGACTATATGGGTCCGTTTCAATATCAACGAAATTCTCCTGAAGCTAAACGCAAATTGTTTGGTAAGCTTTATGTTTCTCTCTTTGTTTGTATGGTTACAGGCGCAATCCACTTGGAACTAGTAACGAATGCTTCTACTTCTTATTTTCTATCAGCTGTCTCTCGCTTCACTGCTAGGCGTGGTGTGCCTTCAGAGATGTTCTCTGATAACGCTTCCACTTTTCAGGGCGCAGCTTCCCTGTGGAAGAAAGCTCTTACTTCCTCTCCTGCCATGGAACAAATTTCTAATTTTTCCTACTCAAAGGGTTTCAAATGGCGCTTTATACCTCCTTACGCTCCTCATCACGGTGGTAGGTGGGAATCTTGCTTAAAGCTCACTAAACGTCATTTAAGAAAAGTCTTAGGTAATCGAATTCTGACTTACGAAGAATTCAATTCACTGTCTGTTCTGATTGAAGGTGTTGTTAATTCTCGACCTTTAACTCCGCTGTCCAATGACCCTGATGACCTGCTTCCACTTACACCTGGTCACTTCCTTATAGGCACTTCTCTTTCTGCTCCTCCTCCTCTTCCCAATTCTTACAGGGATTCTAATCTACCTATCGCTTGGCGGAAACTTGAAGCCCTCCGTAATTCTTTTTGGAAAAGGTGGAACTTGGAATATTTAACTTCCTTACAACGGAGACAGAAGTGGTTTCTTTCCAGTCTCGACATTAAGGTGGGGGACTTGGTCTTGGTTAGGGATGTCTCACCCCCCCTAGTATGGATTTCTGGTAGGGTGACCGAATGTTATCCTGGGAGAGATGGGAGAGTCAGGGTGGCCAGAATCTTGACCACTAATGGACCAATCACAAGACCACTGTCTTTGATCGCTCCGCTGCCATTAAATGTGTAACTGCTTATTTGCTCTCTGTTGGTGTTTAACCCCCCAGTATGGTGTATTCTTTGAATACACGGTACCTGAGATATAATGTCTACTGCTCCTTGCATGTTCATTTCTTCCTTCCTCTTTGCCAAACACCAACAGTGATCTTCTGTTTTCTCCTTGATGAGAAAATCTCTTACGTCTTCATAAGTATGTTTCAGATATATAACTTCTGTGACCCACCTAGCGTCATCTAGTAGCGAACCTCTGAAGCTACTCAATTCCTCATCGTGCAAGAGGACTTACATATCCATCTGGCCACCAGATCTTCTTACTATCGCCAGCTATTTTCTCTTTGAGCAAGAGGACTACGTCTACTGTTTCACTCACCATGCTGCGCTAATATCGCCTACTATCAATTCTTAGAAGACCATCCATCAAGAAGAAAATTTATTTTTGATAAGTTGGTTATGCTGATATGTATACCTTTTGTTTCCTACCCCCACTCTCTCCCCTTCCTAGGACCTTCCGTGCTTCGTTGAGCAAGTCTCACTTCTTAGTCGGCAGTTGAAGCAATCAGTTAAGGCTCAACCAGAGCTAGCCTCCTGACCTAACGAGGCATTTTTTAAATTCCACGCCATGTGGGAACTCTAAGCATCAGTGAGGAACTTCACTTCGACATGCAACAAAGATAAGTACCTTCTTCAAGTTTTCACCTCATCTTCATGGTTTTAACTTCCACGTGTTTTTAATGATACTTTTATAGACAGTGTGAAAGTATTTATTTTGGGGCAAAAATCATTCTTCGTGGGATTTGCCATGTTGAGCTTTCGCTTGTATAAGCCGACTTTACCATAAAGAGCTTTTATTAAGCTATTCTAATGAGAAATCCTCTCACTACGTGGGATATTATCTAATTACCCGCTGTCTATAATTCAACAAGCTAGTTCCTCCGCTGGATTTACATTAGCCCCATTTTACTGCTAAGATTGTTTTGGAACCTTCTAGATTCTGTACTCAATCTACAAGTCCTGCCGTCATGTATTTCTCACGTACCTGTGAGAATTCTGTTTAAAATTGAATTATCTTACTTCTAAATTACTACATAGTGAAGTTTCGTCCACCGCGGGAATTTTCTATAGCGCATTTAATTGTAATTTACAACTTTCTCAAGAAATAGACTCTCACTTATCTAGTGAAACCAGTTATTTTCATCATTGCAATAACTTTCTTTTCCATAAACTTTGTGTCTCCACAGTGAACTTTTCATATGTTTCAATGAACTATAGTGAAAACCAGTGCTTGCTCAACTTTTCTACCGCGTCGCGATCGTCCGCTTATATTCAAATAAGGCCATGAACATTTTCCTTAATTCCCATTTCTCTTTCCTAAACCTCTCACTAACAATCTGCAATAAACTTTTAATCTAGGTCTGTTCCAATAAGGTGTCATTCCAAGAAGTGCCCTTCCATTTTTGTTGGTTTATCATTAAGTATCTCTGTATAATTACGTGTTTAGCACACGTTTCAAACTTACATTGTTCCTCCCTTCAAAAGCAGGGAAAACAATTCTCTCAACTCTTGAGTGAGTTATTTTTTTTTTTGGTCTCGCTAAATGAAAACTGCCTCATTTAACTTGCGAGTCTTATTTAAAGTATAGGAGGTCTAGAACCTTCCTTCTGATTAACTTTTCAGGTTCACAGTAAGTGACCTGCTCTCTTTGTATAATTCTCATAAAGTAATTCTGTTTAAATATAAGAAGTTGTAGGAACTTCCTTTTTATTCTTTAAGTTTTCTATTTTGTTATCTTCGAAGTTGTTATTCTCGTTAGAATGTTCTTTCAGAGGTTTCTTATAGTACACTGCTTGTACTCCTGTAAATGTTAAAACTTTAATTATTCCATTTTGCCTATTTATTAAATCTTTCCAAGATTTTAATACAAGGTTTAAAAACCTTAAAAAATTGTCATTTGCCTGGAGCAATTTCTGAACGTTGTTGGAGGTCTGCGACCCCAAATTGTTAACTACATAGAACATATTTATTTGTTAAAGTTACGCTTCTTTGAATTGTTAAATAAATTAAATATTTGTTTTTGGATTCTCACTTTTCCCATACAATGGTTAAGCAAGGTCCTGTACTCCTTGGCTCTCCCTATTCGATGCCCTTAAATCTATTGATAGGGATTTCACCACTCGTTGCATTTGAGCAAAAACTCTTAGTGGTAATCTTGTCAAAGCTTCTCTTAGCTTTAATAGCTAATTCTAATTGGCCAGTAAGGCAAGTAAAGCTCGCTACGCCAGCTACCTGCTTGTGGAGATCCTCTCCGAAAACTTATGGTCAATTTCCCAAAAGATAAGTGTTTCTTTTTTGTCTAAGCTTTTAGCCGGCCTCTCGCTGAGTAAGGGCTTAGCAATTTCCAAATGCAACCATTGGGTCACTTACCAAAATTACTTTCCAAGTTATAATTTTTTCGTCACTCCCCTTCCTTGAAGCACTTGGTCGCTCTTTTCAGGAATTCTATAACTTCAAAAAATTGAAAATACCAAGCTTGATTAACTATTGGCATTCTTCGAATCGTTTCGAAAAAACTAATTTCTTTGAGAAGACATACAATAAATCGTTTGCTCTCGGTCTTGCCGGACCATTACCCTTCCACATAATACTTTTATACATGCTTGGGAGGAAACCTACTAAAGCCTCTCTCTTGCAAACCGCCCAAGTCCCAGCTGCGGTTCCCGTTGGCCTCGACCAAGCTCGTACCTATTTTAGATATCAGGAGGTTAAGTTTCTGTGGCAACCACCTTTAAATGTATTGAAGGCCAAATTCATAAATTTTGTGGAACTCTCATCCTATTTTTCTATCCTTTTTCTCCAGTCCGAAACCCATTTCCTTTTCTTAATCATCTTCCCTTGGTGGGTGGGTTATTCCCTAGCCTATAATCTACCCAAAAATTGGTGCCGAAACCCGGGAGAGTCCTTTTTTCAGTTTTTCTATTTGGCAATATTCTGCAAATTATTAATATTTACTTTGAATTTTTCAGCTATAATTACATCGTGCAAAGCCTGTGAAAGGGAACGAGACCACTCCTGTCTTCTTTGGTGGGTCCCGTGCTTTCTACCCATTCGCTGCTGCCAGCTTGACAGCATTTCCAAGGTTCCACAGTATCGTGAGTTACATTTCAATCTATTTTTTATAACATGGCTCCTACTGAGAAGGATAAAGATGAAAAACTTACTTCTAAACGAGCATCCTACAAAGGACAAATTACCCGTTTCAGAAAGTACATAAAAGAGCTAGATCCCTCAGAAGCTCAATTAGACTTGTTAAAACATCGCGTACGAGATTATGAACGGTCTTACGAAAATTATTGTAACATCCAAACTGAAATAGAAACTTGCATGCTCAATCAAACCGAAGATCGAGTTGAAGTAGAAAACCAATATTACGAAGGCATAGGTTCTGCTTTCAAAATAATACGCCAACTCGAAGAGGAGCAGAAAAAGGACGCTTCTGTTCTTGGTTCCCTTCACGAACCACAAACTTCTTTCCGTGAGGGTACTCACAAGCCCAAACCAATTTTACCAAAAATTGATTTGCCCCATTTTTCTGGAGATGAATCCGCTTGGGATTCTTTTTATGAATTATTTTGCTTCCTTGTTCACGACAATGAAGACATTCAAGTCATTTACAAGTTTCAGTATTTGAGATCTATCCTCCGAGGTCAAGCTTTGCAGTTGGTCGAAGCACTTCCTCTTCGTGCCGAAAATTATTCCATTGCCTTTAACTTATTAAAGGATAGATATGGAAATTTACGGTTACGCATTCAACGCCACATAAGGGCTCTATTCAATCTACCTGCGTCACAGCATAATGATGTCACTAGTCTGCGCACTCTAGTTGACACTACACAGCTTCACGTAAAGGCTTTGTCCCAATTAGATCAACCTACTAATTATTGGGATACTTTCCTAATACATTTAGTGGTTTCTAAAGTTGATGTTGCTACCCTCAAAGCTTGGGAAATCGAACTTTCTAAAGAAGACGACTATACTTACGAGCATTTAGTCACCTTCATAAACGCTAGATGCCAACTTTTAACCGCGCTAGCTAATCAGAGCGAACCTTCATCTCCTAGTTCCAAATTTGAATTAATGTCCATCAAACCCAAAAGCGAACGCTCAGCGTCTAATACCCAAAAATCAGGGTTCAGCTCATCCAAATTCAAATCAAACACTACTGGTTACCCAACTAGGTCTAGTGAACGTCGTGTTGCTAGCTCTATTGTTTTAAATACGCAAAGCGAACCTCGCAAAAGTTTAAACGAACCTGTAAAGTGCATACTTTGTAAAGATTCCCATGCTCTATACTTATGTAAATCCTTTAAAGAAATGTCAGTCGACGACAGGCGAAAACTAGTTGCTCAAAATGAACATTGTTTCAACTGTCTAGCGCCCACGCATTCTGCTTCTAATTGTAAGTCCACAAGACTTTGTTACCATTGTGAAAAGGCTCATCATACTTTGCTACATCGTCAGGATCAGGCAAGGTCATCAACAGCATCCACTTCTCCTAAAAATGATAGCGTTAACAGTTCTAATGCTTCATCATACATTCAAAATGCTAAGTCCATTCGCAGTGCTCAAGTATTGTTGTCTACTGTTCAAATTGAAGTTCAGGATAACTTTGGCAACTGGGTCCGTGCACGCGGCCTTCTAGATTCAGCTGCAACTCATGATTTTGTGTCTAATTCCTTGATTAGAAAACTAGGCCTACCCGTAAACCCCACTTCTATCAATGTGTCGGGCATCAACAGCTCAAAATCGCAAGCTTTACAATTTTCAAAACTAACCATAAGAGATATTTGTCATAGAAACAACTTTTTTAAACTTAATTGTCTAATTCTCAATAGCATTGGAGAAGACACTCCTAGTCACTCGGTTGATATTTCAGGGTTAAACATTCCCTCGCATTTAAGGTTAGCCGATCCTTCGTTTAACATACAAAATCCCATTGACATACTCTTTAGTGCCAATGTCTTTTGGAACTGCCTTCGGAAACAGGTTCGCAAGCTATCCTCAAACGTGGTCGCTAGAGACACTAATTTTGGATGGATTGTCACAGGGCAACTTCCCCATTATTCACCCCAACCTGCATCGCAATGTTACTTCTCCAATACTGATCTGGAACAGTTCTGGAGGCTTGAAAATGTTGATTCTCCTAATGTAACTTCTTCAGAAAACGAATTCTGTGAGCAACTTTTTTTGAACACGACCACTCGTTCTTCTGATGGCCGGTTCATTGTTCAAATGCCAAGATTACACAATCCCCCCAAACTTATTAACTCTCAGCCTAAAGCTCGAAAAGCTCTCTTTGCTATCGAGAGCAAATTCAAAAAGGAACCCCTTGTCAAAAAGCAGTACACTGAGTTCATGGATGAGTATGAAAGCTTAGATCATATGGAGGTTGTTAACAAATCCGATGATGAATTGCACCCCCCAATCGAAACGGTTTATTTAAATCATCATCCTGTGTGGAAAAACCCTCTTGTAAAAGATAAAATCCGAGTTGTTTTCAATGGTTCATCACCCGACGTTAATGGCAACAGCCTTAATGACACTCTTTATTCTGGTCCTGCTATTCAATCAGATTTATCTGCTATACTTTTAAACTTTCGATTATTTCCCATAGCTGTCATAGCCGATATAAAACAGATGTACCGTCAAGTGTTAATTCAACCAGAACAACGAGATCTTCAAAGAATCTTGTGGCGTGATGAAATCAATAAGCCCATTAAGGTATTTCGCTTGAAAACGGTTACTTATGGCTTAAAACCCTCTGCTTTCCTTGCTATCCGATCCCTACACTTGCTAGCCTCACAAGATGGTCATTTATTTAACCCCAAAGCCTCTGAAGCACTAACTACGTCATTCTATGTTGACGATTACTTGCAGTCCTTCTCTACTTTGGAGGAAGCTTCTTTTGTGTCTTTAGAACTTCAAGCATTACTAAGGAATGGAGGTTTCCCACTTCATAAGTGGAACTCCAACTCCCCTGAGTTTCTCGCCCAATTTCCCATCGAAGACGTAGATCCCTCTTCTGTCGAAATTTGTGGAAACTCCGAATCTATAAAAACTTTAGGAGTTCATTGGTGCACTAGCACTGACACTCTTATCTATAAAGTTACGCTCGCAGAAGAGCTTCCTAATACAAAAAGACAAATCCTCTCTGAAATTGCAAAAATTTTTGATCCGCTTCAATTTCTTGCCCCAGTTATCGTTATAGCCAAACTCTTCATGCAAGAGCTGTGGTCGCTTAAATGTGAATGGGATGACACTGTCCCTCTATCTTTTCTGAATCGTTGGCTCTCGTTTCGCAGCAATTTGCTGGATCTTTCCCTAATTGAAATTCCCAGGAATTTAATCAGCTCTCATTCTAATGCATTCTTTTGCCTTCATGTGTTCGCGGACAGTTCCGAAAAAGCTTACGGTTGCTGTGCATATTTAGTTTACCATGATTCATTCTATGGATCTCTAGTTTCCAACCTTGTTTGCGCCAAATCGAAGGTCGCTCCTCTTAAAACTATCACTTTGCCTAGGCTCGAACTGTGCGCTGCACTCATGGCTGCAGAACTTGTCAAGAAATTACGGGAAGTATTGAAAGTCGAATTCTCGCAAATCTATCTCTGGAGCGATTCCATGATCACCCTTTCTTGGATCGCTAAAAACCCCTCTCACTGGCAAACTTTTGTCGCAAACAGGGTTTCCAAAATTCAAACTCTTTCTTCTGGATGTCAATGGAGGCATGTTCCCAGTGCGGATAATCCAGCCGACATTATCTCTCGTGGTTGTTTACCCTCTCAATTGGCAGCTTCCCAATTGTACTGGCATGGGCCCTCGTGGTTAATCAAAGACTCTTCTTCATGGCCTGCTAAACCTCCAGCTACAAACTCCAACTTGCCTGACGCTAAAGTACCTCTGTCTATTGCCTCGTGTCTGGTTTCTAATGCTTCTTATCCTTTGTTGTCACGCTATTCTTCCTTTCATAAATTAATACGAATTATCGCCTATCTCCTTAGATGGAAATATTTTGTGGTTGACCAACCTCTTCTCCCCAAACCACACCTTACCAATCATGAATTGAATCTCGCCACCATTAAAGTTTTACAACTGACACAGCAAGAAGCCTTTTCTTCTGAGTTGTCTTTGCTTTCTTCTAAAAGAGATCTTCCCAAATCCAGCCGTCTTCGTGCTTTAGCCCCGTTCCTTGATGACCATGGGTTACTCAGGGTAGGTGGAAGGCTCTCGCAATCTTTACTCTCTGAGGACAAAAAGCATCCCGTTATTTTGCCTTCCAAACATCATGTTACTTCTTTAATTATACGTGACTTTCATTATCGTAATCTGCATGTTGGTACACGCACTCTGCTTTGCCTTTTAAGGGAAAAGTACTGGATTATAAATGGAATTCATGAAGTTTCTTCTGTAATTCATAAGTGCATTCCTTGCTTTAAAGCGAAACCTAAAATCAATACTCAATTAATGAGCGATCTGCCCTCTTTTCGCTCTTCTCCTATACGCCCATTTGCTTTAACTGGTGTGGACTATATGGGTCCGTTTCAATATCAACGAAATTCTCCTGAAGCTAAACGCAAATTGTTTGGTAAGCTTTATGTTTCTCTCTTTGTTTGTATGGTTACAGGCGCAATCCACTTGGAACTAGTAACGAATGCTTCTACTTCTTATTTTCTATCAGCTGTCTCTCGCTTCACTGCTAGGCGTGGTGTGCCTTCAGAGATGTTCTCTGATAACGCTTCCACTTTTCAGGGCGCAGCTTCCCTGTGGAAGAAAGCTCTTACTTCCTCTCCTGCCATGGAACAAATTTCTAATTTTTCCTACTCAAAGGGTTTCAAATGGCGCTTTATACCTCCTTACGCTCCTCATCACGGTGGTAGGTGGGAATCTTGCTTAAAGCTCACTAAACGTCATTTAAGAAAAGTCTTAGGTAATCGAATTCTGACTTACGAAGAATTCAATTCACTGTCTGTTCTGATTGAAGGTGTTGTTAATTCTCGACCTTTAACTCCGCTGTCCAATGACCCTGATGACCTGCTTCCACTTACACCTGGTCACTTCCTTATAGGCACTTCTCTTTCTGCTCCTCCTCCTCTTCCCAATTCTTACAGGGATTCTAATCTACCTATCGCTTGGCGGAAACTTGAAGCCCTCCGTAATTCTTTTTGGAAAAGGTGGAACTTGGAATATTTAACTTCCTTACAACGGAGACAGAAGTGGTTTCTTTCCAGTCTCGACATTAAGGTGGGGGACTTGGTCTTGGTTAGGGATGTCTCACCCCCCCTAGTATGGATTTCTGGTAGGGTGACCGAATGTTATCCTGGGAGAGATGGGAGAGTCAGGGTGGCCAGAATCTTGACCACTAATGGACCAATCACAAGACCACTGTCTTTGATCGCTCCGCTGCCATTAAATGTGTAACTGCTTATTTGCTCTCTGTTGGTGTTTAACCCCCCAGTATGGTGTATTCTTTGAATACACGGTACCTGAGATATAATGTCTACTGCTCCTTGCATGTTCATTTCTTCCTTCCTCTTTGCCAAACACCAACAGTGATCTTCTGTTTTCTCCTTGATGGGAAAATCTCTTACGTCTTCATAAGTATGTTTCAGATATATAACTTCTGTGACCCACCTAGCGTCATCTAGTAGCGAACCTCTGAAGCTACTCAATTCCTCATCGTGCAAGAGGACTTACATATCCATCTGGCCACCAGATCTTCTTACTATCGCCAGCTATTTTCTCTTTGAGCAAGAGGACTACGTCTACTGTTTCACTCACCATGCTGCGCTAATATCGCCTACTATCAATTCTTAGAAGACCATCCATCAAGAAGAAAATTTATTTTTGATAAGTTGGTTATGCTGATATGTATACCTTTTGTTTCCTACCCCCACTCTCTCCCCTTCCTAGGACCTTCCGTGCTTCGTTGAGCAAGTCTCACTTCTTAGTCGGCAGTTGAAGCAATCAGTTAAGGCTCAACCAGAGCTAGCCTCCTGACCTAACGAGGCATTTTTTAAATTCCACGCCATGTGGGAACTCTAAGCATCAGTGAGGAACTTCACTTCGACATGCAACAAAGATAAGTACTTTCTTCAAGTTTTCACCTCATCTTCATGGTTTTAACTTCCACGTGTTTTTAATGATACTTTTATAGACAGTGTGAAAGTATTTATTTTGGGGCAAAAATCATTCTTCGTGGGATTTGCCATGTTGAGCTTTCGCTTGTATAAGCCGACTTTACCATAAAGAGCTTTTATTAAGCTATTCTAATGAGAAATCCTCTCACTACGTGGGATATTATCTAATTACCCGCTGTCTATAATTCAACAAGCTAGTTCCTCCGCTGGATTTACATTAGCCCCATTTTACTGCTAAGATTGTTTTGGAACCTTCTAGATTCTGTACTCAATCTACAAGTCCTGCCGTCATGTATTTCTCACGTACCTGTGAGAATTCTGTTTAAAATTGAATTATCTTACTTCTAAATTACTACATAGTGAAGTTTCGTCCACCGCGGGAATTTTCTATAGCGCATTTAATTGTAATTTACAACTTTCTCAAGAAATAGACTCTCACTTATCTAGTGAAACCAGTTATTTTCATCATTGCAATAACTTTCTTTTCCATAAACTTTGTGTCTCCACAGTGAACTTTTCATATGTTTCAATGAACTATAGTGAAAACCAGTGCTTGCTCAACTTTTCTACCGCGTCGCGATCGTCCGCTTATATTCAAATAAGGCCATGAACATTTTCCTTAATTCCCATTTCTCTTTCCTAAACCTCTCACTAACAATCTGCAATAAACTTTTAATCTAGGTCTGTTCCAATAAGGTGTCATTCCAAGAAGTGCCCTTCCATTTTTGTTGGTTTATCATTAAGTATCTCTGTATAATTACGTGTTTAGCACACGTTTCAAACTTACATTGTTCCTCCCTTCAAAAGCAGGGAAAACAATTCTCTCAACTCTTGAGTGAGTTATTTTTTTTTTGGTCTCGCTAAATGAAAACTGCCTCATTTAACTTGCGAGTCTTATTTAAAGTATAGGAGGTCTAGAACCTTCCTTCTGATTAACTTTTCAGGTTCACAGTAAGTGACCTGCTCTCTTTGTATAATTCTCATAAAGTAATTCTGTTTAAATATAAGAAGTTGTAGGAACTTCCTTTTTATTCTTTAAGTTTTCTATTTTGTTATCTTCGAAGTTGTTATTCTCGTTAGAATGTTCTTTCAGAGGTTTCTTATAGTACACTGCTTGTACTCCTGTAAATGTTAAAACTTTAATTATTCCATTTTGCCTATTTATTAAATCTTTCCAAGATTTTAATACAAGGTTTAAAAACCTTAAAAAATTGTCATTTGCCTGGAGCAATTTCTGAACGTTGTTGGAGGTCTGCGACCCCAAATTGTTAACTACATAGAACATATTTATTTGTTAAAGTTACGCTTCTTTGAATTGTTAAATAAATTAAATATTTGTTTTTGGATTCTCACTTTTCCCATACAATGGTTAAGCAAGGTCCTGTACTCCTTGGCTCTCCCTATTCGATGCCCTTAAATCTATTGATAGGGATTTCACCACTCGTTGCATTTGAGCAAAAACTCTTAGTGGTAATCTTGTCAAAGCTTCTCTTAGCTTTAATAGCTAATTCTAATTGGCCAGTAAGGCAAGTAAAGCTCGCTACGCCAGCTACCTGCTTGTGGAGATCCTCTCCGAAAACTTATGGTCAATTTCCCAAAAGATAAGTGTTTCTTTTTTGTCTAAGCTTTTAGCCGGCCTCTCGCTGAGTAAGGGCTTAGCAATTTCCAAATGCAACCATTGGGTCACTTACCAAAATTACTTTCCAAGTTATAATTTTTTCGTCACTCCCCTTCCTTGAAGCACTTGGTCGCTCTTTTCAGGAATTCTATAACTTCAAAAAATTGAAAATACCAAGCTTGATTAACTATTGGCATTCTTCGAATCGTTTCGAAAAAACTAATTTCTTTGAGAAGACATACAATAAATCGTTTGCTCTCGGTCTTGCCGGACCATTACCCTTCCACATAATACTTTTATACATGCTTGGGAGGAAACCTACTAAAGCCTCTCTCTTGCAAACCGCCCAAGTCCCAGCTGCGGTTCCCGTTGGCCTCGACCAAGCTCGTACCTATTTTAGATATCAGGAGGTTAAGTTTCTGTGGCAACCACCTTTAAATGTATTGAAGGCCAAATTCATAATTTTTGTGGAACTCTCATCCTATTTTTCTATCCTTTTTCTCCAGTCCGAAACCCATTTCCTTTTCTTAATCATCTTCCCTTGGTGGGTGGGTTATTCCCTAGCCTATAATCTACCCAAAAATTGGTGCCGAAACCCGGGAGAGTCCTTTTTTCAGTTTTTCTATTTGGCAATATTCTGCAAATTATTAATATTTACTTTGAATTTTTCAGCTATAATTACATCGTGCAAAGCCTGTGAAAGGGAACGAGACCACTCCTGTCTTCTTTGGTGGGTCCCGTGCTTTCTACCCATTCGCTGCTGCCAGCTTGACAGCATTTCCAAGGTTCCACAGTATCGTGAGTTACATTTCAATCTATTTTTTATAACATGGCTCCTACTGAGAAGGATAAAGATGAAAAACTTACTTCTAAACGAGCATCCTACAAAGGACAAATTACCCGTTTCAGAAAGTACATAAAAGAGCTAGATCCCTCAGAAGCTCAATTAGACTTGTTAAAACATCGCGTACGAGATTATGAACGGTCTTACGAAAATTATTGTAACATCCAAACTGAAATAGAAACTTGCATGCTCAATCAAACCGAAGATCGAGTTGAAGTAGAAAACCAATATTACGAAGGCATAGGTTCTGCTTTCAAAATAATACGCCAACTCGAAGAGGAGCAGAAAAAGGACGCTTCTGTTCTTGGTTCCCTTCACGAACCACAAACTTCTTTCCGTGAGGGTACTCACAAGCCCAAACCAATTTTACCAAAAATTGATTTGCCCCATTTTTCTGGAGATGAATCCGCTTGGGATTCTTTTTATGAATTATTTTGCTTCCTTGTTCACGACAATGAAGACATTCAAGTCATTTACAAGTTTCAGTATTTGAGATCTATCCTCCGAGGTCAAGCTTTGCAGTTGGTCGAAGCACTTCCTCTTCGTGCCGAAAATTATTCCATTGCCTTTAACTTATTAAAGGATAGATATGGAAATTTACGGTTACGCATTCAACGCCACATAAGGGCTCTATTCAATCTACCTGCGTCACAGCATAATGATGTCACTAGTCTGCGCACTCTAGTTGACACTACACAGCTTCACGTAAAGGCTTTGTCCCAATTAGATCAACCTACTAATTATTGGGATACTTTCCTAATACATTTAGTGGTTTCTAAAGTTGATGTTGCTACCCTCAAAGCTTGGGAAATCGAACTTTCTAAAGAAGACGACTATACTTACGAGCATTTAGTCACCTTCATAAACGCTAGATGCCAACTTTTAACCGCGCTAGCTAATCAGAGCGAACCTTCATCTCCTAGTTCCAAATTTGAATTAATGTCCATCAAACCCAAAAGCGAACGCTCAGCGTCTAATACCCAAAAATCAGGGTTCAGCTCATCCAAATTCAAATCAAACACTACTGGTTACCCAACTAGGTCTAGTGAACGTCGTGTTGCTAGCTCTATTGTTTTAAATACGCAAAGCGAACCTCGCAAAAGTTTAAACGAACCTGTAAAGTGCATACTTTGTAAAGATTCCCATGCTCTATACTTATGTAAATCCTTTAAAGAAATGTCAGTCGACGACAGGCGAAAACTAGTTGCTCAAAATGAACATTGTTTCAACTGTCTAGCGCCCACGCATTCTGCTTCTAATTGTAAGTCCACAAGACTTTGTTACCATTGTGAAAAGGCTCATCATACTTTGCTACATCGTCAGGATCAGGCAAGGTCATCAACAGCATCCACTTCTCCTAAAAATGATAGCGTTAACAGTTCTAATGCTTCATCATACATTCAAAATGCTAAGTCCATTCGCAGTGCTCAAGTATTGTTGTCTACTGTTCAAATTGAAGTTCAGGATAACTTTGGCAACTGGGTCCGTGCACGCGGCCTTCTAGATTCAGCTGCAACTCATGATTTTGTGTCTAATTCCTTGATTAGAAAACTAGGCCTACCCGTAAACCCCACTTCTATCAATGTGTCGGGCATCAACAGCTCAAAATCGCAAGCTTTACAATTTTCAAAACTAACCATAAGAGATATTTGTCATAGAAACAACTTTTTTAAACTTAATTGTCTAATTCTCAATAGCATTGGAGAAGACACTCCTAGTCACTCGGTTGATATTTCAGGGTTAAACATTCCCTCGCATTTAAGGTTAGCCGATCCTTCGTTTAACATACAAAATCCCATTGACATACTCTTTAGTGCCAATGTCTTTTGGAACTGCCTTCGGAAACAGGTTCGCAAGCTATCCTCAAACGTGGTCGCTAGAGACACTAATTTTGGATGGATTGTCACAGGGCAACTTCCCCATTATTCACCCCAACCTGCATCGCAATGTTACTTCTCCAATACTGATCTGGAACAGTTCTGGAGGCTTGAAAATGTTGATTCTCCTAATGTAACTTCTTCAGAAAACGAATTCTGTGAGCAACTTTTTTTGAACACGACCACTCGTTCTTCTGATGGCCGGTTCATTGTTCAAATGCCAAGATTACACAATCCCCCCAAACTTATTAACTCTCAGCCTAAAGCTCGAAAAGCTCTCTTTGCTATCGAGAGCAAATTCAAAAAGGAACCCCTTGTCAAAAAGCAGTACACTGAGTTCATGGATGAGTATGAAAGCTTAGATCATATGGAGGTTGTTAACAAATCCGATGATGAATTGCACCCCCCAATCGAAACGGTTTATTTAAATCATCATCCTGTGTGGAAAAACCCTCTTGTAAAAGATAAAATCCGAGTTGTTTTCAATGGTTCATCACCCGACGTTAATGGCAACAGCCTTAATGACACTCTTTATTCTGGTCCTGCTATTCAATCAGATTTATCTGCTATACTTTTAAACTTTCGATTATTTCCCATAGCTGTCATAGCCGATATAAAACAGATGTACCGTCAAGTGTTAATTCAACCAGAACAACGAGATCTTCAAAGAATCTTGTGGCGTGATGAAATCAATAAGCCCATTAAGGTATTTCGCTTGAAAACGGTTACTTATGGCTTAAAACCCTCTGCTTTCCTTGCTATCCGATCCCTACACTTGCTAGCCTCACAAGATGGTCATTTATTTAACCCCAAAGCCTCTGAAGCACTAACTACGTCATTCTATGTTGACGATTACTTGCAGTCCTTCTCTACTTTGGAGGAAGCTTCTTTTGTGTCTTTAGAACTTCAAGCATTACTAAGGAATGGAGGTTTCCCACTTCATAAGTGGAACTCCAACTCCCCTGAGTTTCTCGCCCAATTTCCCATCGAAGACGTAGATCCCTCTTCTGTCGAAATTTGTGGAAACTCCGAATCTATAAAAACTTTAGGAGTTCATTGGTGCACTAGCACTGACACTCTTATCTATAAAGTTACGCTCGCAGAAGAGCTTCCTAATACAAAAAGACAAATCCTCTCTGAAATTGCAAAAATTTTTGATCCGCTTCAATTTCTTGCCCCAGTTATCGTTATAGCCAAACTCTTCATGCAAGAGCTGTGGTCGCTTAAATGTGAATGGGATGACACTGTCCCTCTATCTTTTCTGAATCGTTGGCTCTCGTTTCGCAGCAATTTGCTGGATCTTTCCCTAATTGAAATTCCCAGGAATTTAATCAGCTCTCATTCTAATGCATTCTTTTGCCTTCATGTGTTCGCGGACAGTTCCGAAAAAGCTTACGGTTGCTGTGCATATTTAGTTTACCATGATTCATTCTATGGATCTCTAGTTTCCAACCTTGTTTGCGCCAAATCGAAGGTCGCTCCTCTTAAAACTATCACTTTGCCTAGGCTCGAACTGTGCGCTGCACTCATGGCTGCAGAACTTGTCAAGAAATTACGGGAAGTATTGAAAGTCGAATTCTCGCAAATCTATCTCTGGAGCGATTCCATGATCACCCTTTCTTGGATCGCTAAAAACCCCTCTCACTGGCAAACTTTTGTCGCAAACAGGGTTTCCAAAATTCAAACTCTTTCTTCTGGATGTCAATGGAGGCATGTTCCCAGTGCGGATAATCCAGCCGACATTATCTCTCGTGGTTGTTTACCCTCTCAATTGGCAGCTTCCCAATTGTACTGGCATGGGCCCTCGTGGTTAATCAAAGACTCTTCTTCATGGCCTGCTAAACCTCCAGCTACAAACTCCAACTTGCCTGACGCTAAAGTACCTCTGTCTATTGCCTCGTGTCTGGTTTCTAATGCTTCTTATCCTTTGTTGTCACGCTATTCTTCCTTTCATAAATTAATACGAATTATCGCCTATCTCCTTAGATGGAAATATTTTGTGGTTGACCAACCTCTTCTCCCCAAACCACACCTTACCAATCATGAATTGAATCTCGCCACCATTAAAGTTTTACAACTGACACAGCAAGAAGCCTTTTCTTCTGACTTGTCTTTGCTTTCTTCTAAAAGAGATCTTCCCAAATCCAGCCGTCTTCGTGCTTTAGCCCCGTTCCTTGATGACCATGGGTTACTCAGGGTAGGTGGAAGGCTCTCGCAATCTTTACTCTCTGAGGACAAAAAGCATCCCGTTATTTTGCCTTCCAAACATCATGTTACTTCTTTAATTATACGTGACTTTCATTATCGTAATCTGCATGTTGGTACACGCACTCTGCTTTGCCTTTTAAGGGAAAAGTACTGGATTATAAATGGAATTCATGAAGTTTCTTCTGTAATTCATAAGTGCATTCCTTGCTTTAAAGCGAAACCTAAAATCAATACTCAATTAATGAGCGATCTGCCCTCTTTTCGCTCTTCTCCTATACGCCCATTTGCTTTAACTGGTGTGGACTATATGGGTCCGTTTCAATATCAACGAAATTCTCCTGAAGCTAAACGCAAATTGTTTGGTAAGCTTTATGTTTCTCTCTTTGTTTGTATGGTTACAGGCGCAATCCACTTGGAACTAGTAACGAATGCTTCTACTTCTTATTTTCTATCAGCTGTCTCTCGCTTCACTGCTAGGCGTGGTGTGCCTTCAGAGATGTTCTCTGATAACGCTTCCACTTTTCAGGGCGCAGCTTCCCTGTGGAAGAAAGCTCTTACTTCCTCTCCTGCCATGGAACAAATTTCTAATTTTTCCTACTCAAAGGGTTTCAAATGGCGCTTTATACCTCCTTACGCTCCTCATCACGGTGGTAGGTGGGAATCTTGCTTAAAGCTCACTAAACGTCATTTAAGAAAAGTCTTAGGTAATCGAATTCTGACTTACGAAGAATTCAATTCACTGTCTGTTCTGATTGAAGGTGTTGTTAATTCTCGACCTTTAACTCCGCTGTCCAATGACCCTGATGACCTGCTTCCACTTACACCTGGTCACTTCCTTATAGGCACTTCTCTTTCTGCTCCTCCTCCTCTTCCCAATTCTTACAGGGATTCTAATCTACCTATCGCTTGGCGGAAACTTGAAGCCCTCCGTAATTCTTTTTGGAAAAGGTGGAACTTGGAATATTTAACTTCCTTACAACGGAGACAGAAGTGGTTTCTTTCCAGTCTCGACATTAAGGTGGGGGACTTGGTCTTGGTTAGGGATGTCTCACCCCCCCCTAGTATGGATTTCTGGTAGGGTGACCGAATGTTATCCTGGGAGAGATGGGAGAGTCAGGGTGGCCAGAATCTTGACCACTAATGGACCAATCACAAGACCACTGTCTTTGATCGCTCCGCTGCCATTAAATGTGTAACTGCTTATTTGCTCTCTGTTGGTGTTTAACCCCCCAGTATGGTGTATTCTTTGAATACACGGTACCTGAGATATAATGTCTACTGCTCCTTGCATGTTCATTTCTTCCTTCCTCTTTGCCAAACACCAACAGTGATCTTCTGTTTTCTCCTTGATGGGAAAATCTCTTACGTCTTCATAAGTATGTTTCAGATATATAATTTCTGTGACCCACCTAGCGTCATCTAGTAGCGAACCTCTGAAGCTACTCAATTCCTCATCGTGCAAGAGGACTTACATATCCATCTGGCCACCAGATCTTCTTACTATCGCCAGCTATTTTCTCTTTGAGCAAGAGGACTACGTCTACTGTTTCACTCACCATGCTGCGCTAATATCGCCTACTATCAATTCTTAGAAGACCATCCATCAAGAAGAAAATTTATTTTTGATAAGTTGGTTATGCTGATATGTATACCTTTTGTTTCCTACCCCCACTCTCTCCCCTTCCTAGGACCTTCCGTGCTTCGTTGAGCAAGTCTCACTTCTTAGTCGGCAGTTGAAGCAATCAGTTAAGGCTCAACCAGAGCTAGCCTCCTGACCTAACGAGGCATTTTTTAAATTCCACGCCATGTGGGAACTCTAAGCATCAGTGAGGAACTTCACTTCGACATGCAACAAAGATAAGTACCTTCTTCAAGTTTTCACCTCATCTTCATGGTTTTAACTTCCACGTGTTTTTAATGATACTTTTATAGACAGTGTGAAAGTATTTATTTTGGGGCAAAAATCATTCTTCGTGGGATTTGCCATGTTGAGCTTTCGCTTGTATAAGCCGACTTTACCATAAAGAGCTTTTATTAAGCTATTCTAATGAGAAATCCTCTCACTACGTGGGATATTATCTAATTACCCGCTGTCTATAATTCAACAAGCTAGTTCCTCCGCTGGATTTACATTAGCCCCATTTTACTGCTAAGATTGTTTTGGAACCTTCTAGATTCTGTACTCAATCTACAAGTCCTGCCGTCATGTATTTCTCACGTACCTGTGAGAATTCTGTTTAAAATTGAATTATCTTACTTCTAAATTACTACATAGTGAAGTTTCGTCCACCGCGGGAATTTTCTATAGCGCATTTAATTGTAATTTACAACTTTCTCAAGAAATAGACTCTCACTTATCTAGTGAAACCAGTTATTTTCATCATTGCAATAACTTTCTTTTCCATAAACTTTGTGTCTCCACAGTGAACTTTTCATATGTTTCAATGAACTATAGTGAAAACCAGTGCTTGCTCAACTTTTCTACCGCGTCGCGATCGTCCGCTTATATTCAAATAAGGCCATGAACATTTTCCTTAATTCCCATTTCTCTTTCCTAAACCTCTCACTAACAATCTGCAATAAACTTTTAATCTAGGTCTGTTCCAATAAGGTGTCATTCCAAGAAGTGCCCTTCCATTTTTGTTGGTTTATCATTAAGTATCTCTGTATAATTACGTGTTTAGCACACGTTTCAAACTTACATTGTTCCTCCCTTCAAAAGCAGGGAAAACAATTCTCTCAACTCTTGAGTGAGTTATTTTTTTTTTTTGGTCTCGCTAAATGAAAACTGCCTCATTTAACTTGCGAGTCTTATTTAAAGTATAGGAGGTCTAGAACCTTCCTTCTGATTAACTTTTCAGGTTCACAGTAAGTGACCTGCTCTCTTTGTATAATTCTCATAAAGTAATTCTGTTTAAATATAAGAAGTTGTAGGAACTTCCTTTTTATTCTTTAAGTTTTCTATTTTGTTATCTTCGAAGTTGTTATTCTCGTTAGAATGTTCTTTCAGAGGTTTCTTATAGTACACTGCTTGTACTCCTGTAAATGTTAAAACTTTAATTATTCCATTTTGCCTATTTATTAAATCTTTCCAAGATTTTAATACAAGGTTTAAAAACCTTAAAAAATTGTCATTTGCCTGGAGCAATTTCTGAACGTTGTTGGAGGTCTGCGACCCCAAATTGTTAACTACATAGAACATATTTATTTGTTAAAGTTACGCTTCTTTGAATTGTTAAATAAATTAAATATTTGTTTTTGGATTCTCACTTTTCCCATACAATGGTTAAGCAAGGTCCTGTACTCCTTGGCTCTCCCTATTCGATGCCCTTAAATCTATTGATAGGGATTTCACCACTCGTTGCATTTGAGCAAAAACTCTTAGTGGTAATCTTGTCAAAGCTTCTCTTAGCTTTAATAGCTAATTCTAATTGGCCAGTAAGGCAAGTAAAGCTCGCTACGCCAGCTACCTGCTTGTGGAGATCCTCTCCGAAAACTTATGGTCAATTTCCCAAAAGATAAGTGTTTCTTTTTTGTCTAAGCTTTTAGCCGGCCTCTCGCTGAGTAAGGGCTTAGCAATTTCCAAATGCAACCATTGGGTCACTTACCAAAATTACTTTCCAAGTTATAATTTTTTCGTCACTCCCCTTCCTTGAAGCACTTGGTCGCTCTTTTCAGGAATTCTATAACTTCAAAAAATTGAAAATACCAAGCTTGATTAACTATTGGCATTC
Source organism: Meconema thalassinum (assembly GCA_946902985.2). Classification (NCBI taxonomy): domain Eukaryota; kingdom Metazoa; phylum Arthropoda; class Insecta; order Orthoptera; family Tettigoniidae; genus Meconema; species Meconema thalassinum. The sequence goes on along the minus strand of OX336393.1, from coordinate 70,554,849 downwards.
TTCGAATCGTTTCGAAAAAACTAATTTCTTTGAGAAGACATACAATAAATCGTTTGCTCTCGGTCTTGCCGGACCATTACCCTTCCACATAATACTTTTATACATGCTTGGGAGGAAAACTACTAAAGCCTCTCTCTTGCAAACCGCCCAAGTCCCAGCTGCGGTTCCCGTTGGCCTCGACCAAGCTCGTACCTATTTTAGATATCAGGAGGTTAAGTTTCTGTGGCAACCACCTTTAAATGTATTGAAGGCCAAATTCATAATTTTTGTGGAACTCTCATCCTATTTTTCTATCCTTTTTCTCCAGTCCGAAACCCATTTCCTTTTCTTAATCATCTTCCCTTGGTGGGTGGGTTATTCCCTAGCCTATAATCTACCCAAAAATTGGTGCCGAAACCCGGGAGAGTCCTTTTTTCAGTTTTTCTATTTGGCAATATTCTGCAAATTATTAATATTTACTTTGAATTTTTCAGCTATAATTACATCGTGCAAAGCCTGTGAAAGGGAACGAGACCACTCCTGTCTTCTTTGGTGGGTCCCGTGCTTTCTACCCATTCGCTGCTGCCAGCTTGACAGCATTTCCAAGGTTCCACAGTATCGTGAGTTACATTTCAATCTATTTTTTATAACATGGCTCCTACTGAGAAGGATAAAGATGAAAAACTTACTTCTAAACGAGCATCCTACAAAGGACAAATTACCCGTTTCAGAAAGTACATAAAAGAGCTAGATCCCTCAGAAGCTCAATTAGACTTGTTAAAACATCGCGTACGAGATTATGAACGGTCTTACGAAAATTATTGTAACATCCAAACTGAAATAGAAACTTGCATGCTCAATCAAACCGAAGATCGAGTTGAAGTAGAAAACCAATATTACGAAGGCATAGGTTCTGCTTTCAAAATAATACGCCAACTCGAAGAGGAGCAGAAAAAGGACGCTTCTGTTCTTGGTTCCCTTCACGAACCACAAACTTCTTTCCGTGAGGGTACTCACAAGCCCAAACCAATTTTACCAAAAATTGATTTGCCCCATTTTTCTGGAGATGAATCCGCTTGGGATTCTTTTTATGAATTATTTTGCTTCCTTGTTCACGACAATGAAGACATTCAAGTCATTTACAAGTTTCAGTATTTGAGATCTATCCTCCGAGGTCAAGCTTTGCAGTTGGTCGAAGCACTTCCTCTTCGTGCCGAAAATTATTCCATTGCCTTTAACTTATTAAAGGATAGATATGGAAATTTACGGTTACGCATTCAACGCCACATAAGGGCTCTATTCAATCTACCTGCGTCACAGCATAATGATGTCACTAGTCTGCGCACTCTAGTTGACACTACACAGCTTCACGTAAAGGCTTTGTCCCAATTAGATCAACCTACTAATTATTGGGATACTTTCCTAATACATTTAGTGGTTTCTAAAGTTGATGTTGCTACCCTCAAAGCTTGGGAAATCGAACTTTCTAAAGAAGACGACTATACTTACGAGCATTTAGTCACCTTCATAAACGCTAGATGCCAACTTTTAACCGCGCTAGCTAATCAGAGCGAACCTTCATCTCCTAGTTCCAAATTTGAATTAATGTCCATCAAACCCAAAAGCGAACGCTCAGCGTCTAATACCCAAAAATCAGGGTTCAGCTCATCCAAATTCAAATCAAACACTACTGGTTACCCAACTAGGTCTAGTGAACGTCTTGTTGCTAGCTCTATTGTTTTAAATACGCAAAGCGAACCTCGCAAAAGTTTAAACGAACCTGTAAAGTGCATACTTTGTAAAGATTCCCATGCTCTATACTTATGTAAATCCTTTAAAGAAATGTCAGTCGACGACAGGCGAAAACTAGTTGCTCAAAATGAACATTGTTTCAACTGTCTAGCGCCCACGCATTCTGCTTCTAATTGTAAGTCCACAAGACTTTGTTACCATTGTGAAAAGGCTCATCATACTTTGCTACATCGTCAGGATCAGGCAAGGTCATCAACAGCATCCACTTCTCCTAAAAATGATAGCGTTAACAGTTCTAATGCTTCATCATACATTCAAAATGCTAAGTCCATTCGCAGTGCTCAAGTATTGTTGTCTACTGTTCAAATTGAAGTTCAGGATAACTTTGGCAACTGGGTCCGTGCACGCGGCCTTCTAGATTCAGCTGCAACTCATGATTTTGTGTCTAATTCCTTGATTAGAAAACTAGGCCTACCCATAAACCCCACTTCTATCAATGTGTCGGGCATCAACAGCTCAAAATCGCAAGCTTTACAATTTTCAAAACTAACCATAAGAGATATTTGTCATAGAAACAACTTTTTTAAACTTAATTGTCTAATTCTCAATAGCATTGGAGAAGACACTCCTAGTCACTCGGTTGATATTTCAGGGTTAAACATTCCCTCGCATTTAAGGTTAGCCGATCCTTCGTTTAACATACAAAATCCCATTGACATACTCTTTAGTGCCAATGTCTTTTGGAACTGCCTTCGGAAACAGGTTCGCAAGCTATCCTCAAACGTGGTCGCTAGAGACACTAATTTTGGATGGATTGTCACAGGGCAACTTCCCCATTATTCACCCCAACCTGCATCGCAATGTTACTTCTCCAATACTGATCTGGAACAGTTCTGGAGGCTTGAAAATGTTGATTCTCCTAATGTAACTTCTTCAGAAAACGAATTCTGTGAGCAACTTTTTTTGAACACGACCACTCGTTCTTCTGATGGCCGGTTCATTGTTCAAATGCCAAGATTACACAATCCCCCCAAACTTATTAACTCTCAGCCTAAAGCTCGAAAAGCTCTCTTTGCTATCGAGAGCAAATTCAAAAAGGAACCCCTTGTCAAAAAGCAGTACACTGAGTTCATGGATGAGTATGAAAGCTTAGATCATATGGAGGTTGTTAACAAATCCGATGATGAATTGCACCCCCCAATCGAAACGGTTTATTTAAATCATCATCCTGTGTGGAAAAACCCTCTTGTAAAAGATAAAATCCGAGTTGTTTTCAATGGTTCATCACCCGACGTTAATGGCAACAGCCTTAATGACACTCTTTATTCTGGTCCTGCTATTCAATCAGATTTATCTGCTATACTTTTAAACTTTCGATTATTTCCCATAGCTGTCATAGCCGATATAAAACAGATGTACCGTCAAGTGTTAATTCAACCAGAACAACGAGATCTTCAAAGAATCTTGTGGCGTGATGAAATCAATAAGCCCATTAAGGTATTTCGCTTGAAAACGGTTACTTATGGCTTAAAACCCTCTGCTTTCCTTGCTATCCGATCCCTACACTTGCTAGCCTCACAAGATGGTCATTTATTTAACCCCAAAGCCTCTGAAGCACTAACTACGTCATTCTATGTTGACGATTACTTGCAGTCCTTCTCTACTTTGGAGGAAGCTTCTTTTGTGTCTTTAGAACTTCAAGCATTACTAAGGAATGGAGGTTTCCCACTTCATAAGTGGAACTCCAACTCCCCTGAGTTTCTCGCCCAATTTCCCATCGAAGACGTAGATCCCTCTTCTGTCGAAATTTGTGGAAACTCCGAATCTATAAAAACTTTAGGAGTTCATTGGTGCACTAGCACTGACACTCTTATCTATAAAGTTACGCTCGCAGAAGAGCTTCCTAATACAAAAAGACAAATCCTCTCTGAAATTGCAAAAATTTTTGATCCGCTTCAATTTCTTGCCCCAGTTATCGTTATAGCCAAACTCTTCATGCAAGAGCTGTGGTCGCTTAAATGTGAATGGGATGACACTGTCCCTCTATCTTTTCTGAATCGTTGGCTCTCGTTTCGCAGCAATTTGCTGGATCTTTCCCTAATTGAAATTCCCAGGAATTTAATCAGCTCTCATTCTAATGCATTCTTTTGCCTTCATGTGTTCGCGGACAGTTCCGAAAAAGCTTACGGTTGCTGTGCATATTTAGTTTACCATGATTCATTCTATGGATCTCTAGTTTCCAACCTTGTTTGCGCCAAATCGAAGGTCGCTCCTCTTAAAACTATCACTTTGCCTAGGCTCGAACTGTGCGCTGCACTCATGGCTGCAGAACTTGTCAAGAAATTACGGGAAGTATTGAAAGTCGAATTCTCGCAAATCTATCTCTGGAGCGATTCCATGATCACCCTTTCTTGGATCGCTAAAAACCCCTCTCACTGGCAAACTTTTGTCGCAAACAGGGTTTCCAAAATTCAAACTCTTTCTTCTGGATGTCAATGGAGGCATGTTCCCAGTGCGGATAATCCAGCCGACATTATCTCTCGTGGTTGTTTACCCTCTCAATTGGCAGCTTCCCAATTGTACTGGCATGGGCCCTCGTGGTTAATCAAAGACTCTTCTTCATGGCCTGCTAAACCTCCAGCTACAAACTCCAACTTGCCTGACGCTAAAGTACCTCTGTCTATTGCCTCGTGTCTGGTTTCTAATGCTTCTTATCCTTTGTTGTCACGCTATTCTTCCTTTCATAAATTAATACGAATTATCGCCTATCTCCTTAGATGGAAATATTTTGTGGTTGACCAACCTCTTCTCCCCAAACCACACCTTACCAATCATGAATTGAATCTCGCCACCATTAAAGTTTTACAACTGACACAGCAAGAAGCCTTTTCTTCTGAGTTGTCTTTGCTTTCTTCTAAAAGAGATCTTCCCAAATCCAGCCGTCTTCGTGCTTTAGCCCCGTTCCTTGATGACCGTGGGTTACTCAGGGTAGGTGGAAGGCTCTCGCAATCTTTACTCTCTGAGGACAAAAAGCATCCCGTTATTTTGCCTTCCAAACATCATGTTACTTCTTTAATTATACGTGACTTTCATTATCGTAATCTGCATGTTGGTACACGCACTCTGCTTTGCCTTTTAAGGGAAAAGTACTGGATTATAAATGGAATTCATGAAGTTTCTTCTGTAATTCATAAGTGCATTCCTTGCTTTAAAGCGAAACCTAAAATCAATACTCAATTAATGAGCGATCTGCCCTCTTTTCGCTCTTCTCCTATACGCCCATTTGCTTTAACTGGTGTGGACTATATGGGTCCGTTTCAATATCAACGAAATTCTCCTGAAGCTAAACGCAAATTGTTTGGTAAGCTTTATGTTTCTCTCTTTGTTTGTATGGTTACAGGCGCAATCCACTTGGAACTAGTAACGAATGCTTCTACTTCTTATTTTCTATCAGCTGTCTCTCGCTTCACTGCTAGGCGTGGTGTGCCTTCAGAGATGTTCTCTGATAACGCTTCCACTTTTCAGGGCGCAGCTTCCCTGTGGAAGAAAGCTCTTACTTCCTCTCCTGCCATGGAACAAATTTCTAATTTTTCCTACTCAAAGGGTTTCAAATGGCGCTTTATACCTCCTTACGCTCCTCATCACGGTGGTAGGTGGGAATCTTGCTTAAAGCTCACTAAACGTCATTTAAGAAAAGTCTTAGGTAATCGAATTCTGACTTACGAAGAATTCAATTCACTGTCTGTTCTGATTGAAGGTGTTGTTAATTCTCGACCTTTAACTCCGCTGTCCAATGACCCTGATGACCTGCTTCCACTTACACCTGGTCACTTCCTTATAGGCACTTCTCTTTCTGCTCCTCCTCCTCTTCCCAATTCTTACAGGGATTCTAATCTACCTATCGCTTGGCGGAAACTTGAAGCCCTCCGTAATTCTTTTTGGAAAAGGTGGAACTTGGAATATTTAACTTCCTTACAACGGAGACAGAAGTGGTTTCTTTCCAGTCTCGACATTAAGGTGGGGGACTTGGTCTTGGTTAGGGATGTCTCACCCCCCCTAGTATGGATTTCTGGTAGGGTGACCGAATGTTATCCTGGGAGAGATGGGAGAGTCAGGGTGGCCAGAATCTTGACCACTAATGGACCAATCACAAGACCACTGTCTTTGATCGCTCCGCTGCCATTAAATGTGTAACTGCTTATTTGCTCTCTGTTGGTGTTTAACCCCCCAGTATGGTGTATTCTTTGAATACACGGTACCTGAGATATAATGTCTACTGCTCCTTGCATGTTCATTTCTTCCTTCCTCTTTGCCAAACACCAACAGTGATCTTCTGTTTTCTCCTTGATGGGAAAATCTCTTACGTCTTCATAAGTATGTTTCAGATATATAACTTCTGTGACCCACCTAGCGTCATCTAGTAGCGAACCTCTGAAGCTACTCAATTCCTCATCGTGCAAGAGGACTTACATATCCATCTGGCCACCAGATCTTCTTACTATCGCCAGCTATTTTCTCTTTGAGCAAGAGGACTACGTCTACTGTTTCACTCACCATGCTGCGCTAATATCGCCTACTATCAATTCTTAGAAGACCATCCATCAAGAAGAAAATTTATTTTTGATAAGTTGGTTATGCTGATATGTATACCTTTTGTTTCCTACCCCCACTCTCTCCCCTTCCTAGGACCTTCCGTGCTTCGTTGAGCAAGTCTCACTTCTTAGTCGGCAGTTGAAGCAATCAGTTAAGGCTCAACCAGAGCTAGCCTCCTGACCTAACGAGGCATTTTTTAAATTCCACGCCATGTGGGAACTCTAAGCATCAGTGAGGAACTTCACTTCGACATGCAACAAAGATAAGTACCTTCTTCAAGTTTTCACCTCATCTTCATGGTTTTAACTTCCACGTGTTTTTAATGATACTTTTATAGACAGTGTGAAAGTATTTATTTTGGGGCAAAAATCATTCTTCGTGGGATTTGCCATGTTGAGCTTTCGCTTGTATAAGCCGACTTTACCATAAAGAGCTTTTATTAAGCTATTCTAATGAGAAATCCTCTCACTACGTGGGATATTATCTAATTACCCGCTGTCTATAATTCAACAAGCTAGTTCCTCCACTGGATTTACATTAGCCCCATTTTACTGCTAAGATTGTTTTGGAACCTTCTAGATTCTGTACTCAATCTACAAGTCCTGCCGTCATGTATTTCTCACGTACCTGTGAGAATTCTGTTTAAAATTGAATTATCTTACTTCTAAATTACTACATAGTGAAGTTTCGTCCACCGCGGGAATTTTCTATAGCGCATTTAATTGTAATTTACAACTTTCTCAAGAAATAGACTCTCACTTATCTAGTGAAACCAGTTATTTTCATCATTGCAATAACTTTCTTTTCCATAAACTTTGTGTCTCCACAGTGAACTTTTCATATGTTTCAATGAACTATAGTGAAAACCAGTGCTTGCTCAACTTTTCTACCGCGTCGCGATCGTCCGCTTATATTCAAATAAGGCCATGAACATTTTCCTTAATTCCCATTTCTCTTTCCTAAACCTCTCACTAACAATCTGCAATAAACTTTTAATCTAGGTCTGTTCCAATAAGGTGTCATTCCAAGAAGTGCCCTTCCATTTTTGTTGGTTTATCATTAAGTATCTCTGTATAATTACGTGTTTAGCACACGTTTCAAACTTACATTGTTCCTCCCTTCAAAAGCAGGGAAAACAATTCTCTCAACTCTTGAGTGAGTTATTTTTTTTTTGGTCTCGCTAAATGAAAACTGCCTCATTTAACTTGCGAGTCTTATTTAAAGTATAGGAGGTCTAGAACCTTCCTTCTGATTAACTTTTCAGGTTCACAGTAAGTGACCTGCTCTCTTTGTATAATTCTCATAAAGTAATTCTGTTTAAATATAAGAAGTTGTAGGAACTTCCTTTTTATTCTTTAAGTTTTCTATTTTGTTATCTTCGAAGTTGTTATTCTCGTTAGAATGTTCTTTCAGAGGTTTCTTATAGTACACTGCTTGTACTCCTGTAAATGTTAAAACTTTAATTATTCCATTTTGCCTATTTATTAAATCTTTCCAAGATTTTAATACAAGGTTTAAAAACCTTAAAAAATTGTCATTTGCCTGGAGCAATTTCTGAACGTTGTTGGAGGTCTGCGACCCCAAATTGTTAACTACATAGAACATATTTATTTGTTAAAGTTACGCTTCTTTGAATTGTTAAATAAATTAAATATTTGTTTTTGGATTCTCACTTTTCCCATACAATGGTTAAGCAAGGTCCTGTACTCCTTGGCTCTCCCTATTCGATGCCCTTAAATCTATTGATAGGGATTTCACCACTCGTTGCATTTGAGCAAAAACTCTTAGTGGTAATCTTGTCAAAGCTTCTCTTAGCTTTAATAGCTAATTCTAATTGGCCAGTAAGGCAAGTAAAGCTCGCTACGCCAGCTACCTGCTTGTGGAGATCCTCTCCGAAAACTTATGGTCAATTTCCCAAAAGATAAGTGTTTCTTTTTTGTCTAAGCTTTTAGCCGGCCTCTCGCTGAGTAAGGGCTTAGCAATTTCCAAATGCAACCATTGGGTCACTTACCAAAATTACTTTCCAAGTTATAATTTTTTCGTCACTCCCCTTCCTTGAAGCACTTGGTCGCTCTTTTCAGGAATTCTATAACTTCAAAAAATTGAAAATACCAAGCTTGATTAACTATTGGCATTCTTCGAATCGTTTCGAAAAAACTAATTTCTTTGAGAAGACATACAATAAATCGTTTGCTCTCGGTCTTGCCGGACCATTACCCTTCCACATAATACTTTTATACATGCTTGGGAGGAAACCTACTAAAGCCTCTCTCTTGCAAACCGCCCAAGTCCCAGCTGCGGTTCCCGTTGGCCTCGACCAAGCTCGTACCTATTTTAGATATCAGGAGGTTAAGTTTCTGTGGCAACCACCTTTAAATGTATTGAAGGCCAAATTCATAATTTTTGTGGAACTCTCATCCTATTTTTCTATCCTTTTTCTCCAGTCCGAAACCCATTTCCTTTTCTTAATCATCTTCCCTTGGTGGGTGGGTTATTCCCTAGCCTATAATCTACCCAAAAATTGGTGCCGAAACCCGGGAGAGTCCTTTTTTCAGTTTTTCTATTTGGCAATATTCTGCAAATTATTAATATTTACTTTGAATTTTTCAGCTATAATTACATCGTGCAAAGCCTGTGAAAGGGAACGAGACCACTCCTGTCTTCTTTGGTGGGTCCCGTGCTTTCTACCCATTCGCTGCTGCCAGCTTGACAGCATTTCCAAGGTTCCACAGTATCGTGAGTTACATTTCAATCTATTTTTTATAACATGGCTCCTACTGAGAAGGATAAAGATGAAAAACTTACTTCTAAACGAGCATCCTACAAAGGACAAATTACCCGTTTCAGAAAGTACATAAAAGAGCTAGATCCCTCAGAAGCTCAATTAGACTTGTTAAAACATCGCGTACGAGATTATGAACGGTCTTACGAAAATTATTGTAACATCCAAACTGAAATAGAAACTTGCATGCTCAATCAAACCGAAGATCGAGTTGAAGTAGAAAACCAATATTACGAAGGCATAGGTTCTGCTTTCAAAATAATACGCCAACTCGAAGAGGAGCAGAAAAAGGACGCTTCTGTTCTTGGTTCCCTTCACGAACCACAAACTTCTTTCCGTGAGGGTACTCACAAGCCCAAACCAATTTTACCAAAAATTGATTTGCCCCATTTTTCTGGAGATGAATCCGCTTGGGATTCTTTTTATGAATTATTTTGCTTCCTTGTTCACGACAATGAAGACATTCAAGTCATTTACAAGTTTCAGTATTTGAGATCTATCCTCCGAGGTCAAGCTTTGCAGTTGGTCGAAGCACTTCCTCTTCGTGCCGAAAATTATTCCATTGCCTTTAACTTATTAAAGGATAGATATGGAAATTTACGGTTACGCATTCAACGCCACATAAGGGCTCTATTCAATCTACCTGCGTCACAGCATAATGATGTCACTAGTCTGCGCACTCTAGTTGACACTACACAGCTTCACGTAAAGGCTTTGTCCCAATTAGATCAACCTACTAATTATTGGGATACTTTCCTAATACATTTAGTGGTTTCTAAAGTTGATGTTGCTACCCTCAAAGCTTGGGAAATCGAACTTTCTAAAGAAGACGACTATACTTACGAGCATTTAGTCACCTTCATAAACGCTAGATGCCAACTTTTAACCGCGCTAGCTAATCAGAGCGAACCTTCATCTCCTAGTTCCAAATTTGAATTAATGTCCATCAAACCCAAAAGCGAACGCTCAGCGTCTAATACCCAAAAATCAGGGTTCAGCTCATCCAAATTCAAATCAAACGCTACTGGTTACCCAACTAGGTCTAGTGAACGTCGTGTTGCTAGCTCTATTGTTTTAAATACGCAAAGCGAACCTCGCAAAAGTTTAAACGAACCTGTAAAGTGCATACTTTGTAAAGATTCCCATGCTCTATACTTATGTAAATCCTTTAAAGAAATGTCAGTCGACGACAGGCGAAAACTAGTTGCTCAAAATGAACATTGTTTCAACTGTCTAGCGCCCACGCATTCTGCTTCTAATTGTAAGTCCACAAGACTTTGTTACCATTGTGAAAAGGCTCATCATACTTTGCTACATCGTCAGGATCAGGCAAGGTCATCAACAGCATCCACTTCTCCTAAAAATGATAGCGTTAACAGTTCTAATGCTTCATCATACATTCAAAATGCTAAGTCCATTCGCAGTGCTCAAGTATTGTTGTCTACTGTTCAAATTGAAGTTCAGGATAACTTTGGCAACTGGGTCCGTGCACGCGGCCTTCTAGATTCAGCTGCAACTCATGATTTTGTGTCTAATTCCTTGATTAGAAAACTAGGCCTACCCGTAAACCCCACTTCTATCAATGTGTCGGGCATCAACAGCTCAAAATCGCAAGCTTTACAATTTTCAAAACTAACCATAAGAGATATTTGTCATAGAAACAACTTTTTTAAACTTAATTGTCTAATTCTCAATAGCATTGGAGAAGACACTCCTAGTCACTCGGTTGATATTTCAGGGTTAAACATTCCCTCGCATTTAAGGTTAGCCGATCCTTCGTTTAACATACAAAATCCCATTGACATACTCTTTAGTGCCAATGTCTTTTGGAACTGCCTTCGGAAACAGGTTCGCAAGCTATCCTCAAACGTGGTCGCTAGAGACACTAATTTTGGATGGATTGTCACAGGGCAACTTCCCCATTATTCACCCCAACCTGCATCGCAATGTTACTTCTCCAATACTGATCTGGAACAGTTCTGGAGGCTTGAAAATGTTGATTCTCCTAATGTAACTTCTTCAGAAAACGAATTCTGTGAGCAACTTTTTTTGAACACGACCACTCGTTCTTCTGATGGCCGGTTCATTGTTCAAATGCCAAGATTACACAATCCCCCCAAACTTATTAACTCTCAGCCTAAAGCTCGAAAAGCTCTCTTTGCTATCGAGAGCAAATTCAAAAAGGAACCCCTTGTCAAAAAGCAGTACACTGAGTTCATGGATGAGTATGAAAGCTTAGATCATATGGAGGTTGTTAACAAATCCGATGATGAATTGCACCCCCCAATCGAAACGGTTTATTTAAATCATCATCCTGTGTGGAAAAACCCTCTTGTAAAAGATAAAATCCGAGTTGTTTTCAATGGTTCATCACCCGACGTTAATGGCAACAGCCTTAATGACACTCTTTATTCTGGTCCTGCTATTCAATCAGATTTATCTGCTATACTTTTAAACTTTCGATTATTTCCCATAGCTGTCATAGCCGATATAAAACAGATGTACCGTCAAGTGTTAATTCAACCAGAACAACGAGATCTTCAAAGAATCTTGTGGCGTGATGAAATCAATAAGCCCATTAAGGTATTTCGCTTGAAAACGGTTACTTATGGCTTAAAACCCTCTGCTTTCCTTGCTATCCGATCCCTACACTTGCTAGCCTCACAAGATGGTCATTTATTTAACCCCAAAGCCTCTGAAGCACTAACTACGTCATTCTATGTTGACGATTACTTGCAGTCCTTCTCTACTTTGGAGGAAGCTTCTTTTGTGTCTTTAGAACTTCAAGCATTACTAAGGAATGGAGGTTTCCCACTTCATAAGTGGAACTCCAACTCCCCTGAGTTTCTCGCCCAATTTCCCATCGAAGACGTAGATCCCTCTTCTGTCGAAATTTGTGGAAACTCCGAATCTATAAAAACTTTAGGAGTTCATTGGTGCACTAGCACTGACACTCTTATCTATAAAGTTACGCTCGCAGAAGAGCTTCCTAATACAAAAAGACAAATCCTCTCTGAAATTGCAAAAATTTTTGATCCGCTTCAATTTCTTGCCCCAGTTATCGTTATAGCCAAACTCTTCATGCAAGAGCTGTGGTCGCTTAAATGTGAATGGGATGACACTGTCCCTCTATCTTTTCTGAATCGTTGGCTCTCGTTTCGCAGCAATTTGCTGGATCTTTCCCTAATTGAAATTCCCAGGAATTTAATCAGCTCTCATTCTAATGCATTCTTTTGCCTTCATGTGTTCGCGGACAGTTCCGAAAAAGCTTACGGTTGCTGTGCATATTTAGTTTACCATGATTCATTCTATGGATCTCTAGTTTCCAACCTTGTTTGCGCCAAATCGAAGGTCGCTCCTCTTAAAACTATCACTTTGCCTAGGCTCGAACTGTGCGCTGCACTCATGGCTGCAGAACTTGTCAAGAAATTACGGGAAGTATTGAAAGTCGAATTCTCGCAAATCTATCTCTGGAGCGATTCCATGATCACCCTTTCTTGGATCGCTAAAAACCCCTCTCACTGGCAAACTTTTGTCGCAAACAGGGTTTCCAAAATTCAAACTCTTTCTTCTGGATGTCAATGGAGGCATGTTCCCAGTGCGGATAATCCAGCCGACATTATCTCTCGTGGTTGTTTACCCTCTCAATTGGCAGCTTCCCAATTGTACTGGCATGGGCCCTCGTGGTTAATCAAAGACTCTTCTTCATGGCCTGCTAAACCTCCAGCTACAAACTCCAACTTGCCTGACGCTTAAGTACCTCTGTCTATTGCCTCGTGTCTGGTTTCTAATGCTTCTTATCCATTGTTGTCACGCTATTCTTCCTTTCATAAATTAATACGAATTATCGCCTATCTCCTTAGATGGAAATATTTTGTGGTTGACCAACCTCTTCTCCCCAAACCACACCTTACCAATCATGAATTGAATCTCGCCACAATTAAAGTTTTACAACTGACACAGCAAGAAGCCTTTTCTTCTGAGTTGTCTTTGCTTTCTTCTAAAAGAGATCTTCCCAAATCCAGCCGTCTTCGTGCTTTAGCCCCGTTCCTTGATGACCGTGGGTTACTCAGGGTAGGTGGAAGGCTCTCGCAATCTTTACTCTCTGAGGACAAAAAGCATCCCGTTATTTTGCCTTCCAAACATCATGTTACTTCTTTAATTATACGTGACTTTCATTATCGTAATCTGCATGTTGGTACACGCACTCTGCTTTGCCTTTTAAGGGAAAAGTACTGGATTATAAATGGAATTCATGAAGTTTCTTCTGTAATTCATAAGTGCATTCCTTGCTTTAAAGCGAAACCTAAAATCAATACTCAATTAATGTGCGATCTGCCCTCTTTTCGCTCTTCTCCTATACGCCCATTTGCTTTAACTGGTGTGGACTATATGGGTCCGTTTCAATATCAACGAAATTCTCCTGAAGCTAAACGCAAATTGTTTGGTAAGCTTTATGTTTCTCTCTTTGTTTGTATGGTTACAGGCGCAATCCACTTGGAACTAGTAACGAATGCTTCTACTTCTTATTTTCTATCAGCTGTCTCTCGCTTCACTGCTAGGCGTGGTGTGCCTTCAGAGATGTTCTCTGATAACGCTTCCACTTTTCAGGGCGCAGCTTCCCTGTGGAAGAAAGCTCTTACTTCCTCTCCTGCCATGGAACAAATTTCTAATTTTTCCTACTCAAAGGGTTTCAAATGGCGCTTTATACCTCCTTACGCTCCTCATCACGGTGGTAGGTGGGAATCTTGCTTAAAGCTCACTAAACGTCATTTAAGAAAAGTCTTAGGTAATCGAATTCTGACTTACGAAGAATTCAATTCACTGTCTGTTCTGATTGAAGGTGTTGTTAATTCTCGACCTTTAACTCCGCTGTCCAATGACCCTGATGACCTGCTTCCACTTACACCTGGTCACTTCCTTATAGGCACTTCTCTTTCTGCTCCTCCTCCTCTTCCCAATTCTTACAGGGATTCTAATCTACCTATCGCTTGGCGGAAACTTGAAGCCCTCCGTAATTCTTTTTGGAAAAGGTGGAACTTGGAATATTTAACTTCCTTACAACGGAGACAGAAGTGGTTTCTTTCCAGTCTCGACATTAAGGTGGGGGACTTGGTCTTGGTTAGGGATGTCTCACCCCCCCTAGTATGGATTTCTGGTAGGGTGACCGAATGTTATCCTGGGAGAGATGGGAGAGTCAGGGTGGCCAGAATCTTGACCACTAATGGACCAATCACAAGACCACTGTCTTTGATCGCTCCGCTGCCATTAAATGTGTAACTGCTTATTTGCTCTCTGTTGGTGTTTAACCCCCCAGTATGGTGTATTCTTTGAATACACGGTACCTGAGATATAATGTCTACTGCTCCTTGCATGTTCATTTCTTCCTTCCTCTTTGCCAAACACCAACAGTGATCTTCTGTTTTCTCCTTGATGGGAAAATCTCTTACGTCTTCATAAGTATGTTTCAGATATATAACTTCTGTGACCCACCTAGCGTCATCTAGTAGCGAACCTCTGAAGCTACTCAATTCCTCATCGTGCAAGAGGACTTACATATCCATCTGGCCACCAGATCTTCTTACTATCGCCAGCTATTTTCTCTTTGAGCAAGAGGACTACGTCTACTGTTTCACTCACCATGCTGCGCTAATATCGCCTACTATCAATTCTTAGAAGACCATCCATCAAGAAGAAAATTTATTTTTGATAAGTTGGTTATGCTGATATGTATACCTTTTGTTTCCTACCCCCACTCTCTCCCCTTCCTAGGACCTTCCGTGCTTCGTTGAGCAAGTCTCACTTCTTAGTCGGCAGTTGAAGCAATCAGTTAAGGCTCAACCAGAGCTAGCCTCCTGACCTAACGAGGCATTTTTTAAATTCCACGCCATGTGGGAACTCTAAGCATCAGTGAGGAACTTCACTTCGACATGCAACAAAGATAAGTACCTTCTTCAAGTTTTCACCTCATCTTCATGGTTTTAACTTCCACGTGTTTTTAATGATACTTTTATAGACAGTGTGAAAGTATTTATTTTGGGGCAAAAATCATTCTTCGTGGGATTTGCCATGTTGAGCTTTCGCTTGTATAAGCCGACTTTACCATAAAGAGCTTTTATTAAGCTATTCTAATGAGAAATCCTCTCACTACGTGGGATATTATCTAATTACCCGCTGTCTATAATTCAACAAGCTAGTTCCTCCGCTGGATTTACATTAGCCCCATTTTACTGCTAAGATTGTTTTGGAACCTTCTAGATTCTGTACTCAATCTACAAGTCCTGCCGTCATGTATTTCTCACGTACCTGTGAGAATTCTGTTTAAAATTGAATTATCTTACTTCTAAATTACTACATAGTGAAGTTTCGTCCACCGCGGGAATTTTCTATAGCGCATTTAATTGTAATTTACAACTTTCTCAAGAAATAGACTCTCACTTATCTAGTGAAACCAGTTATTTTCATCATTGCAATAACTTTCTTTTCCATAAACTTTGTGTCTCCACAGTGAACTTTTCATATGTTTCAATGAACTATAGTGAAAACCAGTGCTTGCTCAACTTTTCTACCGCGTCGCGATCGTCCGCTTATATTCAAATAAGGCCATGAACATTTTCCTTAATTCCCATTTCTCTTTCCTAAACCTCTCACTAACCATCTGCAATAAACTTTTAATCTAGGTCTGTTCCAATAAGGTGTCATTCCAAGAAGTGCCCTTCCATTTTTGTTGGTTTATCATTAAGTATCTCTGTATAATTACGTGTTTAGCACACGTTTCAAACTTACATTGTTCCTCCCTTCAAAAGCAGGGAAAACAATTCTCTCAACTCTTGAGTGAGTTATTTTTTTTTTGGTCTCGCTAAATGAAAACTGCCTCATTTAACTTGCGAGTCTTATTTAAAGTATAGGAGGTCTAGAACCTTCCTTCTGATTAACTTTTCAGGTTCACAGTAAGTGACCTGCTCTCTTTGTATAATTCTCATAAAGTAATTCTGTTTAAATATAAGAAGTTGTAGGAACTTCCTTTTTATTCTTTAAGTTTTCTATTTTGTTATCTTCGAAGTTGTTATTCTCGTTAGAATGTTCTTTCAGAGGTTTCTTATAGTACACTGCTTGTACTCCTGTAAATGTTAAAACTTTAATTATTCCATTTTGCCTATTTATTAAATCTTTCCAAGATTTTAATACAAGGTTTAAAAACCTTAAAAAATTGTCATTTGCCTGGAGCAATTTCTGAACGTTGTTGGAGGTAGCGACCCCAAATTGTTAACTACATAGAACATATTTATTTGTTAAAGTTACGCTTCTTTGAATTGTTAAATAAATTAAATATTTGTTTTTGGATTCTCACTTTTCCCATACAATGGTTAAGCAAGGTCCTGTACTCCTTGGCTCTCCCTATTCGATGCCCTTAAATCTATTGATAGGGATTTCACCACTCGTTGCATTTGAGCAAAAACTCTTAGTGGTAATCTTGTCAAAGCTTCTCTTAGCTTTAATAGCTAATTCTAATTGGCCAGTAAGGCAAGTAAAGCTCGCTACGCCAGCTACCTGCTTGTGGAGATCCTCTCCGAAAACTTATGGTCAATTTCCCAAAAGATAAGTGTTTCTTTTTTGTCTAAGCTTTTAGCCGGCCTCTCGCTGAGTAAGGGCTTAGCAATTTCCAAATGCAACCATTGGGTCACTTACCAAAATTACTTTCCAAGTTATAATTTTTTCGTCACTCCCCTTCCTTGAAGCACTTGGTCGCTCTTTTCAGGAATTCTATAACTTCAAAAAATTGAAAATACCAAGCTTGATTAACTATTAGCATTCTTCGAATCGTTTCGAAAAAACTAATTTCTTTGAGAAGACATACAATAAATCGTTTGCTCTCGGTCTTGCCGGACCATTACCCTTCCACATAATACTTTTATACATGCTTGGGAGGAAACCTACTAAAGCCTCTCTCTTGCAAACCGCCCAAGTCCCAGCTGCGGTTCCCGTTGGCCTCGACCAAGCTCGTACCTATTTTAGATATCAGGAGGTTAAGTTTCTGTGGCAACCACCTTTAAATGTATTGAAGGCCAAATTCATAATTTTTGTGGAACTCTCATCCTATTTTTCTATCCTTTTTCTCCAGTCCGAAACCCATTTCCTTTTCTTAATCATCTTCCCTTGGTGGGTGGGTTATTCCCTAGCCTATAATCTACCCACTTGCTATGCCCAAACCTCTCCACTAAGGAGAACAAAAAGTCTACCTTCCATTCTATTATATCCTCTTTGGTCCATTCTCTCCGACATTCCCTAAATTCGTTGTTTAGGTAAGTTATGATCACTGTATCTAATTGAATATTGTGGTTTAAAATCATATCTTACTGTTAGGTATGAGTCCGTAATCGTATTTATGTAATTTTCTTTTCATCGTTCCTATTTATCATCAGGTGTTCGTGCTTTGAATTGTTTCACGGTTGCATTTCTGTCCACCACTGATGTCGCCGAGTTCCGTGTCTTTGGCGTATTTTCCTGCGAAGAATTTCAATGTTTTTTTTTTTTAATGATTCCGGTAATTAATGACATGTCCATGCAGGGTTCTTTGAAATACTCTATAGGGACATGAGATAATTTAATGAAGAAATGGGCCTACTTGAACATAAGAACTGTTATCAGACTTGTTTATGCCACATGGGGATTAATTTAGAATACGTTATTTAATTTTCATGGATACAGACCTGTGTATGGTAACGACAATCTATACCATTTACCCCATGTTGGTTTATGAGTGGGTAAGGATAAATACGGGGCAGATGACCTCATAGTTCCGCTCCTTAAAGCCTGTATATCTAAGGAAAACTACATCTTTCATTCACTACTGTTAAATGAAGAATTTGATATGTACCGTAATAGTGGAGCACTGGTGGCAAATTGCCATCTGGCAAAGACTTAATTACTGTGACTTAAGTCATTAAGTAGTAACAAACTGCTATCTGGCAATGAGGCAATTACCGTGACTTAAAGCCAGCCCATGGAGGGCTAATGCCGACCAAGCGACCGCTGCCCAGCCATTTGGCCTGCAGATATTGGGGTGACGCGTGATCAGCGCATCGGGTCCCCTCGGCTGTTAATCTTGGTTTTCGTGATCGGAGCACTGCCTCACGAGGCTGAGTGCACCCTGTTCCAACCCTCCTGTCAGTTTTAAAATCCCTGACGGAGCCGGGAATCGAACCCGGGGCCTCCGGGTGAGAGGCAGGCGCGCTACCCCAACACAATGGGGCCGGCACCGTGACTTAATAGTGGGCCACTAGAGCTCGAGTCAGCCCGGAAGGCGGTGCGCAGAACACAACGCTACCATCACGTCATGCCTCACTCCCATCCAACCAATCACAGTCAGTCTGTCTTGAGAATCTGAACTAATGTGTAGTTAGAAAAGCGAAGTGATTATATCGTAATATTTAAAGATGCAGTGCAAGTGATTGTGTACATTTCGAGTGCTATGGAAGCAGAGGGAACTAAACGACAGATTTTGCATAGGCAAGGCCGAGAAATAGTTTATAAAGTGCACGAATACTTTAAAAGTCTCAAGCAGCGTGAAAGGGACGGGCTCCATGAGGTAGTCGACGGTGTTGCCACACCGCATGAACTCACGGCAGCATGCCGCGTGGGAACTCGGACAGTACAGAGAATTGTAAGCGAGGCAAAATCTTCCCTTGCAGCCAAAGGGACCTTGTCTTTCCGCTCGCCAGGAAAGAATCCTCGCCGCCAGAAACCAATAACGGACCTAGACAATTTTGACCGGAACGTGTTGCGGCGTATTATTTTTGATATGTACGCTAATGGGCAATTTCCAACAGCAATAAAACTTGTCAAGAAAATGAGAGATGCGGTGGGTTTCAAAGGTAGTAAGTCATCACTTCTGCGAATTTTAAGGAATATGGGCTTTAAGTACAAAAAATGTCATGATGGGCGAAAACTGTTAATGGAACGCAGTGATATTGTTGCAGCTAGAGATGTGTTTCTCAGGACCATGCACGACATACGACAGGAGGGTAAATCTACGATATTTTATTTGGACGAAACTTTCATAAATCAAAATCACACAAAGGCATGCTGGGTGATGAATGACGGGACTGGTGGACTTAGAGTTCCAGTGGGGAAAGGGGGCTAGACTTATTCTCTGTCATGCAGGTTCGGCGTCCACTGGTTTCATTCTGCAGTGCAAATTACTGTTTCGCTCCAAGTCAAAAAACAGTTCCACAGATTATCACTCGGACATGAATTTCACGCTTTTTAAAAGGTGGTTTACGGAACAGTTACTCCCTAACATCCCTCCAAATTCCGTAATTGTGATGGACAATGCAAGCATCCATTCTGTTCAGTTAGATAAAGTACCGAACAGTAGCACACGTAAAGCTGATATAGTAACTTGGCTGACGAAGAACAACATCACGTATACAAATTTGCAAACCCGAGATCAACTTTTACAGTTAGTTAGAATGCACAAACCCCGGTCCTTAAAGTACGAGTTGGATTGCATTGCCGCTGGAAATGGTCACAGAGTTGTCAGTCTTCCTCCTTACCATTGCCAGTACAACCCTATTGAACTTGTTTGGGCGCAGGTAAAAGCACACATGGCAGAGAAAAACAATACATTCAAGATAGCCGACGTGGAAAAGCTCACTCACGCAGCCGTCGACAGCATTTCAACAGGGGCGTGGAGGGACTGTGTCAGACACGCAGAAAAGTTGCAGGAAGAAGATTTTGAAAGGGAACTTCCCAGAGACACTATCATTGAGCCGTTCATAATCAATCTCCAAGATTCAGGTTCTGAGTCCGAGGAATCCGACACGGAAAGTGACTGAGGAACATATGATCAAACAGTAAGTTTTAAGACATGTTCTGTCGTGTATGTTAATGTACTTTGTGTGAAATCTGGAGCTGGCCTGCATTAGCCTACACTGTTTCCCTGTGTCGTTACATCTTTTGTCTTAAGATTTTATTCCGCTAAAATACTACATTCGTATTGTAGGAGGCCTTTTGATTATTCATTCATTATCAATAATTGATTAATAGTAATAATAGTATTCATAAATGTTATGTTTAATAATTAAAATAAAATAACTATGGGGATTCGTGTTTTGAAGAATGTATTACAAAATTAAGAATGGCTAACAATTAATCTATCATTCTCCATTCGCTACTATGCCGCCTCGGAACTGGTGGACCTGTTGCAACAATGGACATGTATCTCTGTCTCTCTCTGCGCAACCCCCAGATAGTCGGCTGCCTTCCCAGCTGACGCGAGCTCTAGTGACACATTGCCATGCGCTGACCATGAGTCACCCTGCAATTTGCATGCCAAGAGGCTGGGCAGTGGTTGCATTGTAGGTCTGGGCCTTACATGGGCTGTGGTGCCACATGGTTAGTGGCACACTGCAACCTGGTGGTGAAAATAATAATTACCTTAACTCGTTAGTCAACACATTGCTATGTAGCATTGGGAATTGCACATAGCCGTACCATTAATTATGCACGACGTATCACTTTCTTTCTTTTCGCTTCCATTTCCACAATATGTCTTTGTCATACCTTATTTTATCTATTGGGGGGACATTATCAATTTTAACTTCCAACCTTGATCACTTTTGCACCGACAGCAATCATATGAACATAATATGTTTTATTTAATAACCGGAGCCATGTTCGACAGTTGTTTTTTAGTATGTGAAATTGCCGCAGCAAGCGCTCACAACGAGGGGCACATATTGACATCAGTAGTTGCCAACATCTCATACAAAATACACCAGACACGTAACGTAATTATGTGAAAAAAGAAATAATTGTTTTTTTTTTAATTTAAATTATTTGTATTTGTAAATAAGTTAATGCTTGTATGAAGCAATGGTGCCAACTTCACTTCACCGCAATCAAAAACCATTGATCTGGACGTGTTAAGGTGTAACCATTGTCTAAAACCATTGGATTGGACAACACTAAGGTTAGAATTGTCGGGTGTGAGTGCGGCCTTGACGTCCGGGTGTCCTCTTGTTGCAGGTTACAGATAGGTTATGTTTTATCCACTTAACTAATGCTTCATGATGGCATTTCGCGCACGGTAGTGTTTTTGTTACTAAAATGTGTTGCTGAAATAGCTTCAGGAACTTCATAGGTTGATCATTGAACCGACGATTGAAGTTACTGATTATATTATCAGGCAACTTCGACAATCCATAGTGAATATATAATTCAATTCGGCGCAGTATCAAATGAACTGAGTGCTGCACACAAATGATGCACACTAGAGAATGAACTGGGGGCTTCTTGGTTTTATATAGTATCGTATGGGCGAGTTTGGCAGTACTGTTTTGATGACAGAACAGCGGGGAAGATTAACTGGAGGGTTTTCCATTTTTAAGTCCGTATTGACGCTTACAAATCGAAATAGTGAGTAGTGATTGGGCGGAAACTTTTTTTACTCACTATTTCGAGAACGGCGGGGCTAACGAAGAGACTCGAATACTCGCGACCGCAAACGATGATGTGGACTAATGGCGGCCACAGCTGTAATTTTGGCTGTATAAGTCGTGATCCTATTTGGGATGGCCGGGTGGGTCACAGACGGCGGAGGAGAAAACATCTATTATTACATTTTCTTTAGATATTTTCCTGACCATTACTTCAGGTATTTTGGTTAGTTTTTCTACTTTAGAAAAGTTATGACGGTTATGACCGCCATATCTTGTGAGCAAATTTCAATTAGTCTGAATTTGCCACTAGCTGTCCCGATATATTATGAGAGCTATGGCCCTGTTATCCAAATTTTATTGAATATTTCTAAATATCTGATATAATATTATTATGCTCATTTGGTGTAAAATACTTTCTAGATACTTCGGAAAACTGTTATTCCAACACTAGCATCTGACGATGAGTAATAAAAGCAACTAAGTAGGGTATCGCTTCGGGAGTGATGGACCAAATACAAAACAACTTAAATTAGCCAAAATACCTTGTGCAATGATGAATAATAATTGGGGAAACGATGGCCTAATAGATCATTACTCCTCCGCTTTACATAACCCGCCTACCATCCCCTTTTTATAACAAGACTTATGTAGTAAAATTCCAGATGTGTCGGCAATTGTGGTCGTGATTTGCTGGATAAATAACATGTTGCCAACCCCACACATAGGCCTACCGTACCGTGCGATTTTTGTTTTATGCTGCGATCGCTCCATTCGTTCGATTCGTTGTGTTTCTATTTTAAAAAGGCTTTACATACCAAATAAGGTTTTGAATATTCCCGAAGGGAATATGATGTAGTTTCCATTTGAGAGGATGAATTATCAATAAATGATAAAAATGGTCCGGTTAGCTCAAACAATGCCAGCGTTTCGCCCCAGTGTGCCGTTGGGCTCGTCAGTTGGTACAGACACACCTACCAATACGCGTGGCTAGCACATACTGAGAAGGCCATGCAAGACACAAAATACAAGCAGTATTGACGTCACGAGCATGCCAATGTGCTACGGGAGTAAAACTCTCTTTCATAAAAACAAAAGCCTTACCTTGGCAATCCAAATAAGGTTTTCCATTTTTAAGTCCGTATTGACGCTTACAAATCGAAATAGTGAGTAGTGATTGGGCTAACGCCCCAGATCCCCCTTGCTTGTATTACAAGCAGTAATTTTCGGCCAGACGGAAGCCAATAGTATCTCGCTCCGCTTCGTAAGCCGATAGTTTCTCCCGGAACTTGTTACGCATGATCTGTGTCGTGTATTTTGTGTACCATACATTGGCGACGGTGAAATGACGTCTCGGTAACAGATGACACACCTAGTGCTCCTCTTTCAGTAGCGGTTGAGCAACAACAAGCCGTAACAATTGCCGCCGTTAAACGAACAATTAACAACGACTAAGGTAACTGTACGGGTTTCTGTCACTCTCGTATATAGGTACAAACAATAAGCATCTTAACAGGTCTTTCTCAACCCACTAAGTCTTACGAGATTCGTCACACCTTCGTTGCCGATAAGCAGCAACTTTGCGAAATCATGCGTGTCATGTACTGTAATAGGTGATTCCTAGCGTCAAACATCTCCTATGTGTTGACCTGTCTCGATGCGGCGTATTGTTCCTCGCTTGTGCTAAACAGGCACGTGAGTTAATTATGTGCATAAGTGTTGTGTTCCGACATTTTAAAATGTTATAAGTGTGTGTTATAGTTGGTAATTGTTTCTGTAACATGTGATTTATTATTTTGTGCTCACGTTTATAGTTTGGTTAGAAATGCTCGTGATGAACACTGGATAAAGAAAACGCCCTTCACCAATGCTCGTCATTTGTGGCAAAAACTGGCACACTGTCATTTCTCCTCGTAAGACCTAACTAACAGCGGCAATATACTTATAATGTAGTTCTGAAGCACCCTGCATTAATTAAATTATCGTTTGATCATTCTGTCCAATAGTCGTCATAGTCTTTAGAGCAGATGCGTGACGAACACTAGTGCACGATAATGCTGAAGTTTGCTTTAACGTTTCAGAACCAATAAACAATTACAGTGTGCGGTTACTATTATGTACGTCTGTCTTTTTGATGGCCGTAGGTCCAGGCTGGCTGCGTGGCTCAGCTGTAATGTTCGCGCTTGCTGTGCCTAAGGTTGTAGGATCGAATCCTCGCGCAGTCATTTGGCATTTGAGGGTGTGCAAATGCGAGGGAGCTGTGTCGGTGTATTTACTGCCACGTTAAAGATCCCCTTCGGAGCAAAATTCCGGCACCCCGGCATCTCTAAAAGCTGCAGTAGTCAAAAGGGATGTAAAACAAATAACATTATTATTATTATTTTTATTATCAGTAGGTCTAGGCCTAGGGTCTTTATGGCTAGCTGTGATACAGAGGATTCTTTTGAAATTGAGATGAAAAATATATTCTAAGACTAAATCTTTGCTTTCAAGCAATATGTCGAAATGCACATTTCTCAATTACGATATTCAATAAATGGAAGCTGCTATTAAGGGTGTTGAGGAGGACGGTATGAGTATTGCAATGGCCATGGAGAGGAATGGTGTTCCGAGAAACACTCTCTCGGACAAAATTAAAGGAAAAACTAGAGAGAGGAAGATGGGGCCAAGTCCTTTTTAACAAAGGGTGTTAGTTCAATGGTAATCTCACTAGGAAAAGCAGGGTTCCTGGTAACGAAGGACGATTTGCAAAATAGCGTCCAGTGTCTCACGAAAGAATTGAAGAGGGACTTTCCTTTCAAAGATGGGCGGCCAGCAAGGAAGTAGTGTGAATGTTTCCTAAAAAGAAATCGAGGTCTGTGTTTATGAACCCCTCAAATTTTGACAGTACAGTAAGCCGTGCTTCAATTTCTGAACATCAAATTAAAACCTCGTGTCCAGGAGTCGACAGTTATTTGGTGGAAAACGAATTACAGTATCTTGTCAGACCCTCGGCGACTGTTCAACGCCGACGTTATGTTATGTCTTGGTCTGGTCTCACCTTTTATGTGACTACGCTTCCCCTACCCCAGCTAAAAAAAAAAACACATGGTATAACTGCCTGGAAAATTACCATTTGCTCTCGAACACCGGTCAGGGAAATCTACATCAATACACGTTCTTGTAGTTATATTGTTCCAATTTCAATTATTATTAATATTATTATTATTGTTGTATTTCTAATGCACTTGAAGTTAATACAATAATTACAATATTTTCATGCCCGTATGTCTACCCGCCATTTCTGATTGCCAATGCCGATTTTTTGTCTTTTCCTTTTTTAAATAATTACTGGTACTGTATTATTGGTAAATGTTAGCCTCCATGTCAATAAATCGGTGCCTTATGCATCAATATTGACTGAAATGCATTATAAACAGCAGATAAGGACAACGAACAATGTGACGACAATTGGTGCAAACGGGTGACGAATATTCGAAAAATCTAAATACATCGTGACGATTACTAGCGCAAAAACACACTTTTTTTAATACATAATTTTTCCTTGAACGAATACTTTCGATATTAAGAGTTTCCTAGCGTTTGAGTTTCAGGTTAGATACATTGGTCTTGTTGATTTAAGTTACCAAATGGTATGAGGTATATATATTTTCTTGATGAAATCAGTCTTAACATGACGATTATTGGTGCATTTACCTTAAAGTCACATATTTATGTAATTTAGCACATATTGCCTGTGTAGTAGTGATCATGGACAGTAATTTGGTAATGACTCTCGGAATTTGGAATAATGTACGAAAATCATGAAAATAACTAAGTGCAAGTGTAGGATCCTGGTTCATCACTCCCAAACAATTACCTTAAGTAGTCCACCACTAGTGACACACTGTCATCCGGTAATGAAAATAATAACCGTGATTTCAGTGGTGGTTCGTACTCTTGAACAAGGTTGGGGCCCAGCATAATGGTACTATGATGGACAAGGAACCAATGTTACTCAATTGGTTTAATTGCGGTGGCCAGGCTGATGTTACAGCAGTCAAGCTGCTTGCCTCCCACCAAGGTTGGTTGTGTTCAATTCCTGGTTAATGCGTATGGGATTTCCGAGGTGAAATGTCACATCTGGTGGCTCAGATATCATGTTAAAAGGGGGTCCCATGGATTATGATCGTGAAGTTGATCACGTAATAGTACAAGCACTTTCCATTCCTTCCAATATTCCTAAAGTAGGTTTGCTTAAACCCAATCCTTCCACGGTTCCATTGAAGACATTAAGTTAACATGAACACTTCAAATTCCTGAAAATCCAGTGAATATTATTAAGGTCTTGATCGTAGCATTCACATTCGGTCTAATAACACTGATCTATACCGATAATTAGAAATAAGCTTACCATTGCTCCAGGGGTGTCTTGTATGAGACAGCATTCTCCATCTACTGTAAAATACGTTTCTCATGACAACCTTTATGTACCACCGGTAATGCCAGTGATACTCAACAAACAAAGGAATGGTCACCACATGGGTTTACAAACATAACTGAATCTTGCAGGTGCCAAAAATTTCAAACCAAAGCAAATATAGTTTCATTTAGGGGCTTAGACTTTTTGGTCATTTAGACCAGTGAACTTGGGTGAGTATGAAATTATTGTCTGATAACCAGTGTTATTGTGATGACTGTATTAGTATATGTATGGGTAGAAGCATGATATTTTTGCACACATTTTTGAACAATCTCACGGGAAGGACACTAATTTTCGTGCAATTTTGCAAAATAAATATTGCCGTATCGCTTTAATGAAATTCTAAAATTAATCATTAAAGGTTTCATTATTGTGGTTCTGAATTATTTATGGGAATGGTAGATGTATAAATTACTGCTTCCAGTCGACCCAGCGGGTCAGGGAATTGAATGAATGAAGCCCCCAGCGGCGAAGATATGAACTGTGTTAGCTGCGGAAGCCTGTCACACTCCCCTGAAGCCATGATTAAATGAATGACAGATGAAGTGAAATGATAGTGGAGAGTGTTGCTGGAATGAAAGTTGTGACAGGGAAAACCAGAGTACCCGGAGAAAAACCTGTCTGCCTCCTCTTTGTCCAGCACAAATCTCACAAGGAGTGACTGGGATTAGAACCACGGACCCAACGGTGAGAGGCCGGCGTGCTTCCGCGTAAGCCACGGAGGCTTCCTATAAATTACTAGTAAGCATCCAATATTATTTTATTACATTCCTGATTATGATATTAATAGTTCAGTATACGAGAACGTGATGAACATATATCATTCACATACCTTTCTTGGAGTCGTTAGGAATTGAAAATACTGTCAAATATCATTGCTGCTCTCGATATATTTCTTATATTGCTTAAATGAAGGTTCCTATTTGTAGCTTGTTCAACGAGGGTAGACATACTTGATTGACGTCATATCATATCTCACCACTGTTGCAAACATATCCGATACAAAATACACCACACGACAAACGTTGCTTTGTAATTATGTGTAAAAAGAAATAATTGGGAAAATTATGGGGGAAAAAAATTGGCAAAACTATTGTACTGTACTGGATGCAGATTATTGCTGCGTGACTACCCCACTGTGTGTGACGAAAACCAGGGGTGTTAATATTAGCTAACACGGCAAGGGCCGCGCTACCCGACAATTATTGGTCCAGGCGAAAACCATTGGTCTTTTCGATGCGATATAGTACCGAATGCGTTGGGTTAGCAATGCTGTACACGTTGCTAGAAATGGCGAAGTCGGCTGGAATTTCATCTATATAAGTCGTGACCCTATTTGGGATGGCTGGGTGGGTTGCAGATAGCGGAGGAATAACATCTATCATCTCCAGATACCATTACTACCGGTATTTTGGCTAATTTCATTAGTTTCAGAATGTTCTACTCCAGTTATGGTGTTCTGTACTTTTCTATATTTTAAAACAGAATTTGCAAAGTTCAGGTGCATTAATTTTAATGCTAGCAGTGTCTGAATTATTTCAACTTGTTGGCCGGGATTTTCTTCAATTTGTTTTCACAGAATATCTTTAAAAGCAAGGTAGCCAGCAATAATGTCAGACTGCTTCAACATTTTAAAGCCAGACAATCTTTATACTTTTTCACTCAGTGACGAAACATTTGTATAGTTTGATTAAATTACATTAGTTGGACGAAACTAATCATTCAAAAGTTCATATAAAATGTTAGCTTCACTCGGGGACATGTGCTTTTCAATTTCCTTTACAACTAAGAGGAGAGGAGAGTCACTTCACTTTTTAACGATCCACTAAACCCTTCAATAATCTTACTAACTAGCTCACCACCAAGGCCAGAAACAATTACATTCATTCTGTCCTTCAATTTTGTTATTTTCGAGGGTTCGATTTCCGGTCAATGCATGTGAGATTTTCGAAGTGAAATGCCATGTCCTGTGGTTCGGATTCCACGTAAAAAGGAGGTCCCGTGGCTCATAATCACAAGATTCACGGTCACGTAAAACTACAATCTTCCTTTTTGTTATTTTCGAAACAAGCAAGTGAGAATATGGATAATATTGATTAGACCCTTATAATTCAAAAACAACATCCGCAATATACTTGCAATTTTCAAAAACAAATGCTGCTTGGGATTTTACCAGGTTGCAAAATCTGGCATCTTCCATTTCTGCCAACCAGTTTACCACTGGTACAGGTTTCAGTGACAACTGTGAAATATGAGTGGAGGATATCTACATTTGCATGTATGTAAGAGGCAGCTTTAAACCAACACAGGCTCGGGATACAATGAAATTGACATATCTGGGAAGTTTTAGTCTAGGTATGAACGAAACATGTGTTTGATTTTTCTTGACATATGAAACGTTCTTTGTTTTTGACAAAATGCCATTGAGTTCTCTCTAATTCTTTCGCAGGACCTCACCGAACAAACTGAGTTTATGAGCCCAGCAAGTGATGTGAATTAAATTTGCTCCCATAATTCCCTTAAGCAGTTCACAACATTTTAACATTTGCGGGGCGGAATCAGATCACATACTTTACATTCTCATGGTTAATTTCAAAATTATCTGTTATATAATACGCTAAGTTCATATGGCTGGCATTTGAGGGTGCGCAAATGCGAGGGAGCCGTGTCAGATTTACTGGCACGTTAAAGATCCCTTTCGGGGCAAAACTCCAGCACCCCAGCGTCTTAAAAGCCCGAGTAGTTAAAAGGGACGTAAAACCATTAACATTATTACCATCCGGCAAAAACGCTCAAGCTCCTGAACCAGAAGGAGTTTTGTGCCAAAATCTTCCAAATCATCTGAATAGTGCATGAATAATCTTGCATTTCTTCAAAAGTCGACGGAAATATATATTTTTTTAAAAAGAGTGTTTAAACAGATGAACAAAACGATAGATAGCCCCTGGCAGAACTGTCGCGTCCAGCCCGCATAACACTACAGCCAGGCGGCTAGTCTGTACACATGGGGCGCACGCAACCCATTGTGCATTGGAAACGATATTCAAACCAGCAACAGAGACACCTTGCACTCTGATTTCATAAATGTCGACAATTTGTTTAAGAAGTGCGTTTAAACAAATAAACATATTATAGAAGCCCGCATAACAGTGAAGCACGACCATGCGAGATTTCTCGCTCAGCTCTCCTAGTTGACAATACAGGGCTAACCAGAGAATCGATTGGTAGACACGAGATAAGAAAATAGGTTTTGATAATAGTTTAAATGAGTGAACTTAAGTTAAATGAACCTCAAAGCAGACTCTGTGAAGTAGCTAGCATTCCTGGCTGTCATCACGGAGACCCGGGTTCAAATCCCGGCACTCAGTCTCATGAGGCAAAGCTGAGAACCTGTCTCAGCCATCCTGGAAGTGGTTTTCTTTGGTTTCCCACTTCTACTCCAGGCAATTGCCGGGATGGTACCTAACTTAAGCCCAAGGCCGGTTCCTACCCGAATCCTACCTCAAATACAAATTCCCACTGGTACAGACATCACAGTGACACACACACCCAAGTACACAGGACTACATGAACATGATGTTCCAAAGCCCCTAAAAGAATCGACAACCATACCCACCATGTGGCTGCCCAGGCTAACCATGTCGAGTGATTGCATTAAGATACCATGTTGTGTCATAGTTTGTTGATTCTGTCAGAGCATCGTGAAATGTGCAAAGTAAATCGATTACTCGACAAAACAATTAATTGATTATTTGACCAATCGATTGATTGTGGCAATTAATCGATTTTTCTAATTCGATTTATCTATATGTGGAATGAATCGCTTTAAAGTAGCAGCCCTGGTAGCAGCACAGTAGTGGCAGCACTCCTACCAGAAGAAAAGTACACACTCCTAGGTCACAACATGAGCGCCATTGTTTCGGAGAGTGTAACTACTGTTTAATTAACTCAGGTTTAAGGTTTTTTAATGGAGGTGTACGTGACCTCGTGGCCTTATGTTCAAACTGCCCCTGCGTCGACCACTAGTGACACACTGCCGTCTGGCAAGGAGCTAATTATTGGAAATGATATTCATTTCGGTTCCGTATTGAGAGTTTGATATGAAGAATAAGACTTTTTCAATTTCCGCCTATTCAATACATTTAATTTTGCCACACTCTTATGGGTACATGTTTCGGGGCCTGTTTGGTCCCTTCATCAGCCCATGATACTATATTTTGGACGCA
Organism: Meconema thalassinum; assembly: GCA_946902985.2. NCBI lineage: Eukaryota > Metazoa > Arthropoda > Insecta > Orthoptera > Tettigoniidae > Meconema > Meconema thalassinum. The sequence continues at coordinate 70,524,615 of OX336393.1, read as the reverse complement.
TCAATCATAAGTAACATCGAAGCTCTCAATAATAGCACAAAGTACACTTAACATATTAAAACATTAAATCACTGGTTAAGAAACTAATAAAAACAACATGCAATATGTCCCAAATTCTTAGGTACAAATTAATTGCCCACGTTTCTGTCTTGTGTTTCGAATAACAACGTCATTTGACGCACAAGGTTCCAAGTTTAACCCAACTAAAATGACCTTGAAGATTGATCACTGTCTATGACAACATGTTCTGTTATAATCACTGTATGGTGAATCTTATGTTGAGTTGAAGAAACACTTAAAAACACTTCTTTAAAGTGGTGTGGCTGATGGGTGAATTGTAGGGCGGTTGGTTAATATTGTGGTTGAACATTCATTACTTCTAATATACCAATTGGCTTAATGCCTTGAAAAGTTGAAAAAATTTATTCTTCTGTCCACGGCATCTGAAATGAGTAATACTGAGTACCGCACATTAGAAAAGAGATGTAAAAGAACAAACGGAATCCAAAAACTAAAGTTGAATTTGAAAAAACTTGTTTGTCTATGCGTTTTTTTCACTAGTCGTGATTATTGTGTAAGTTACTCTGGAGTCTGAAGAAGAAAAACGGTAGTTCAATAAAAATTGGTTTTTTCATGTGAATGCATGGACATAAAAAGGGGGCAAAATAGCTGTGTGCGTAATGCTTGAAGAAACGACTTACCTATGTCAAATGAGACACCGGTTGCGCGGAGCACGGGGATCGAGGCTTTACTGAGTGTGAACTGGTTCCCACTCTAATGCTTGTGTTGGTAGAGCCGGTGACTGGAATGGATGGGGAGGGATGGTGGGGGTCGGGGAAGGAAGATGTTGGGTAAGGGAGAAGGGGTGTGGGAGGGGGGGGTATGAATTATTGGTTTTGTTTTGATATTAATTGCTGGTGACTGTATGAACAATGCGATTTGAGGGTTTAGTGTCTACGGTGATTAATGTTTTTGGTCCCTTAAAATGTGATCACCTCTCCGCGTGCTACCACAGCGTAGTAGGTTCCTGGAGATTTTGCTCTACAATGAAAATGAAAATCCACAGCCTGCTTCCTCTCGACGGACCGGGTCAGGGATGGAATGAATGAAGCCCCCATCTAGCGGCGAGGATATGGACTGTGCCGGCTGTCGAGGCCTGACGCACTTCTCTGAGGCAATGAATGACAGAAGAAATGATAGTGGACAGTGTTGCTGGAATTAAATTTTGACAGGAAAAACCGGAGTACCTCGAGAAAAACCTGTCTGCCTCCGTTTTGTCCAGCACAGATCTCACATGGAGTAACCAGGATTTGAACCACGGACCCAGCGCTGAGGCCGGCGTGCTGCCGCCTATGCCACGGAGGCTGGATTCTGCTCTATACTACAATCTATTAATTTATTCTCTGGCAAACTAACCTCAATATCGTGAGTGATACTCCTGGGGTTATTTTTACGAGGAATAGTTATTTTTAGGTGGTGATTAGCCGTTTCTATGGAGTTTACCATGGTTTTACATTCATCATCATTTCGTAATTCGACAACTAGGCCTACACCTTTATTACGAGTTTGCTTCACCCGATTCACGCCTATTCTCAATTCGTTGGTGTTTGTCGTAGACTGCAGTAGTTTTAAGGTCTGTTCAGAGTCTTTCACTTCGTAGTGATTTTTAGGGGAAATCAAAACATGTTTAATTGCACTAACTACAGGTTTGCTTGTAAGTTGTACATCAGAGTTACTGCTTGTATCAGCAGGGATTGCCATTTTCTACAGCTGTCCTCTGAAGCTTGTTTAATCTCATAAACCGAAGATAACACTTCATCACATCAATTTTCACATGAACGTCCCTCTTCACCATCCTGGAGGGGCAAGAACTCGACCCAAAGACTTGAAGTCTTATCAAGCAAACACTCACAGCCACAAAGTCCAAAGTGAAATTTATGGGTGAAGTATCAGAGCCCTTCGAAATTTAAACCGGTGTTCATCAAGGAGATGGACTGCCACCACTCCTCTTCAACGTAACCCGTGGCTCATAATCACAAGATTCACGGTCACGTAAAACTACAATCTTCCTTCCTTTCTTCAAAGTAATCAGAGAATGGGAAAAGGAGTTGAAATACCAACAACACTGGAAGCCCATTCAACTTGGACTAGCAAAAGATGACATTAAAGTTACTTGCTTAGCTTTCGCGGACGACCTAGCGATAGCAGCGGACAATGAAATCACTGCAATCAAACGGATAGAAGTCCTCGAGGAATGTGTTGGAAAAGTTGGCCTACAAATCTCTTTTGAGAACTGGGTTCATCTCTACCGGGTTCAACATTCAGAAATTAAACAGCAAATATCGAAAATTCAATCGGGTCTCACACTTCAAGTACCTAGGGGAGATCTTGGAACCAACAGGTTTAGAAAAGGAAGCACAAAGAGTTCGGCTACAGAAATTGAAGAGAGTGTATGGGAGAATGCGCGACATCTACAACATAAAGTGCATGTGCACACATACAAAGATCAGACACTACAACACGGTGATCAAACCAGAAGCTCTGTATGCAAGTGAAACTCTAATACTTAACAGGAAGGGTGACATGGAAAATATCCTAAAGGAAGAACGAAAGATATTGAGGAAATTTCTTGGTCCGGAAAGAACAGAAGATAGATACAGGTTGAAATCTCTTAAAGCAACTTAGATATTATTTAATCTTGCGGCGGACATCAGAAAACGAAGATTAAAGTTTTATGGACATGCTCAAAGACTTCCACCGACTAGGCTTGAACACCTACGCATAAAGACTGAAGAATATACCGTGGATTCAGCAAGTCAAACAGGATTTGGAGAAGGCCCAAGTAAGAACAGTGGAAGTCTTTGACAGGAACCCGTTCCGAGGTATGGTGGATGGATGGAATGTAACACCAGAGAATGACGCTCCAAAGAGACCAGGAACCAAGTGGACTGAGGAAAGGAAGATGGCCCACTGAGAGAGAATGAGAGCTATATGGAAGATCAGAAAGATGAATAATGAAAGTATTACGTGATCCATTCGCACATAATAATAATATAAATATATACACTGAATTTGGCCAATTATAGACCGCTTAGAATCTAAGACAATGGTACATTATATTTCGTTTTCTTCCCAGAACTTTTTCATTAATTATATATATTTTTTTAGCGTTTGACTTTTAGTGCCGGGAGTGTCCGAGGACATGTTCGGCTCGCCAGTTTTGTAGCTGTTTCGATACGGACACCCAATTGGTGAGCTACAAGTACCGTTGGGATGGAAAGTTGGAATGGAAGGACGAGGAGTTGGAAGGTAGCGGCTGTGGCCTGTAGTTAGGGACCAACCCCGGCATTTGCCTGGAAGGAAGATGGGAAACCACAGAAGACCATCTTCAAGGTTGCCGGCGGGGGGATTCGAACCTCCTCGCCTCCCGGATGTGAGCGACTGCCATCAGTCATGCCGTAGCGACCACGGCTAACTCACCCAGTATATATATACATATATATAATTTTAGAATTATTTCCTAAGAGCCCACTCAGCTCCCTGATTCGCACATATCAGTACATTGCCACAATTCCCTGTCGACATTATTTCGTTGTGTTGTAAAACTTACAGTAGGCAGCCATCGCATCACTCACATCCTCAGAACATAAGGTTTTGCCGTGACCCATTCCAGCAAAAATTGTTCCGCTTATTAAAGAGAATCAGCAGTACTTGTCAAACACTATATCGAGGCTTGTCACAACTCCTACTAGATTCTAGTCCGTAAAATTCCACTGTCAGCTACACTTTGTGACTCAACACAACATGAAACATTGTGAGGGAAATTCTTGTAACCAGCTCTGATTGGCTGCCTCCAGGCCGAGCTTGTGTGTTCAAACCGTGTCGCTGCAGCAAGGTCACAGGGAATACTTTCTCAATATAAATAACATTGCTCCTAAGTTCTGTGTGTAAATGTGTTGTAGAAAGGTCTATTGCCTAGTGATATTTCTTGTCATATTGGGCTGGTCTAGTAATGATGATGTTGTGTTACAGAATGGGCGACTCTGCGACTTTGGGCCGTGTGGACCCTCTCCAAGAGGTAACTATACCTAGTTCTAATTATCCCTTATAATAATAATATAGCGTTCAAAGGAACGACGAAATTCGACATGCAAGCTACCCTCTGGGTGTCAATTAACAAAGCTTGCACCAGGCACCCGAGGCCATACGATATTATTATTATTATTATCCCTTGCTACCAGTTTACGAAGCTTAACCCTCCGTAGGGCGCAATGCGTCAGGCAGGCGCCTGTTACAAAGACGCCATAATAATAATAATATCGTATGGCCTCGGGTGCCTGGTGCAAGCTTTGCTATTTGACACCCAGAGGGTAGCTTGCATGTCGAATTTCGTAGTTCCTTGACTATGAAAGTCAAGGAGGTTAGATGTTAGATATCTAATCTCCTTGAACACAATAGCGCTTTCTAGTAGATAAATGAGGAACTTTGTGCTGGCGGAAACTCCCGAGATTAATTTTGCCATTATGAACTCGGCCTACTGAATTCAAATGGGTTCTTTGACATGCCAACATCGTATGACATGCGTATCGAATTTTTGCCGCCTTTCAAAAATCACTTACCACGGTCAGGGGCGAACCTGCAATCTTGGGGTTAGTAGACCGACACGCTATCCACTCACCCACCGTGGCAAGCTAAAGACGCCATTAACACCCAATTAACGCAATTAGTTTTAAGCAGTAAGTGGTATTCATGAGGATATACATAGAGAGTATATTCGACATCAGGTTTTTAAAACCTTACTATAATTTATTAGATATTAGAAAGTAGAATACGAGCCAAAGTGGAGAGAGAATTGAGAGAGGAGCAGTATGGATTCAGACCTGGGAGATCAACAGTGGCTCTCATATTTTCAGTGAGACAGCTCCAGGAACACCACTATGAATTTGGAGAGGATCTGTTGATGGCCTTCCTGGACATCGAAAAGGCCTATGATAGTGTGTGTAGGGAGAAGGTTTGGAAAGCAATGGAAAACATGGGAGTGGAAAAAGGGACTGTAGACAGAGTGAAGGAGATGTATTGTGGAAGTGTGAGTTGTGTGAAAGTTGGAGGGGAAAGAACAGACTGGTTCAGACAAATGAGTGGCCTGAAACAGGGTAGTGCACTGTCACCCCTTCTCTTTATTGTGGTTATGGACGAGGTAATGTCACGGGTAGCAGGAAAGATAGGAGAAGATAAGATGAAAGCAATGGTGTTTGCAGATGATCTCATGGTCTGGGGAAACGAGGAGGAGGAAATTCAGGAGCAATTGAAGGCTTGGGAAGAAACAGTGGGAGAGTACGGATGGAAGTTCAACATCAGTAAATGTGAGATCCTATTAACAACCAGGAAAAGGGACAGACCAATGAGTGGGATAACACTTGGAGGTGGACAGTTGAAGGAGGTGGAAAGTCTCAAGTACTTGGGAAGTATAGTGGAGGAAAATGGGAGAATGACAAAGAGATTACGGAACGGGGCAGACAGGCAGAAGCATTAGGAGCTTAGTGTGGAATAAAGATGTTCCACAAAAAAGCAAGGAAGTGTTATACAGAAGCTACTATATCCCGATACTGACCTATGTATCAGAAACGTGGATAATGAAGAAAAGAGACATAAGCAGAATACAGGCAAGTGAAATGAAGTTCCTACGAAGTAGGATCGGAGTAACAAGAAGAGCAGGGTGAGGAATGAAAAGGTCAGGGAAATAGTGAAAGAGGAGCCCTTGCAGGGTAGGATTGAGACATCAAGACTGAGGTGGTATGGACACTTAAGAGAATGGAAGAGAAGAAGATTCGCAAGAGGATATATGAGATGCAGATGCACAAGAAACGACCAAGGGGAAGACCAAGAGATAGATGGCTGAAAGGAGTGGAGGAATGTGTCAAGAAGAGAGACGAGGACTGGACTAGAGTGACAGCGGAGAGGTGGTGGGAAGAAAGGACTGTGGCGAGGCTTATGTTCCAAACAGACCCAGCCTTGGGCTGGAAACTGTACAAGATGATGATGATGATGACTATAATTTATTACCCACAAACAAATGAATCCCTGTCGGTGCGCCAGAAGACGGAGGTAGATTTCACCGGGCAAAGACAAATATTATGAATTTACAAAATTTGCCACGTGTCGTATACTTACAAAATTTCTACATGTTTAGCAAACGAGAATCCCAATCTTCTTATAATATACTGCTATTAACCTTGCACGAGCTCAGCTGCCGACCAGGAGTTGTCTTGTCTGTAGAGGGACACGGCTGCCAAAGCATCAATATTGCTTAGCTCTTCCCTCATTAACTTGGCATCTTCATCGAGAACATCTTGCTAATCCCGTGGCGTAAGGGTGGGTGATATCATAAATTTGCATACATTTGTAAGTAATTAGTCGAAAATGGTGGTAATTATGATGATATATGAATCGCAGCCAATGGCCACAGCAGGATATTTTAATTGAACACCCATGGGCTCCCAACTATGGCTACCAGATGCTACTGTCATTAACACTATCAGTGAACTTGATAGGGCGTTTCCTAACCAGCCTAATATAACCTACAAGTTTTGCTACACACCACCAATTGCAGTGGTAGGTTCTTTTACATGCCATAAATCTATGACATGGGCCCGCTGGCTTTACTTCCCTTCCGAAGGAAGGCATACTGAAAAATTTTAACGCTCTTAAAAAATCCGACGACTTTGGTTGAATTTGAACCTGCCATCTTAGGAATAGCAGTTCAGCATGCTACCGACTACGTCGAAAATTATCGTGTCCACAAAAGAATTTCATTAGAGTCTGTTTTGCTTTTCGGTGTCGAGTCTGGTCTGGAATCTTTGTTTGCAAACAAGCCATCCCCATGATCCACTATTAGCAGTTAGCACTGCAGTCTATTTTGCTTCTATTCTTCTCACTTGGAATTCGTTGAACACTGAATCTAACTATCACTTCCTCTGTTTCTTATACCCTCTATAGCCAACCGTTCTTCTTCTGTCTAACACAATGCTGCTTGACTTGTGAGGAGACTGCGACCCCTTCATCGTCCCGCAAGGCTCCTCCTGCTATAAACAACACTCGTATCTTGACAGGCTTATATCATTCACCCGATTGTGATGATACTTCAGTGAGTTGTTGTGCACATTCCCGCGAAGGATCCTGAACTAGTAAATCTACTTTACAATAGGAGTTTCAACAAATGGGTGTTGGCACACAAATAAGTGTATTTCACACTGTTTAGTGGCAGTATCTGTGTTTTCTTTGTATGATTGTGTCAATGTGTTCCAATATCATTCCTATGATTACGTTGAAACTTTGGTGAATAGTTATGCACACGCCCACAAAGGTTTCCGAGTTTGTAAATCCAATTTTCAATAGGTGGCGCACAAGTTATTTTAACAAGTGGGTGTTGCCGCGAGAGTCATTTCAAAAATTGCGTGCATTTCATATCGTCGAGCATCAGTTTTTGTGGTTTCATTATAAGCCTACAATTGTTTTACATGCGTTCTTATACCATACGATAAAAGTTTGGTGAGTTCTTGTGCACACTCCCTCAGTGGTTTTTGAATTAGTTTTCAATAGAACAAAGCAATGTGGCCAAAAGGGTGTCAATGAGCTTACAAGGAACCGGAATAATTACTGTGTCCATCACCAGACGGCTGACTGTCACTACAGAATGATCATAGGCAGAAATCGCACCATTCTTAATAGCTGTGGTCGCACACGAGGCGTTTCACCAAAACAACATTCGAATTGGTAACGCTCCAGTCATTTCAACAAATGCGAAGTGGTGCGCCGTTCCCATGCCTAAATTATTTGATCTACCAACAGAGCACGAAACTAACATACTTATTTATAGTGACGCAATATTCATAGGGAATGGCTTTTGGAGTTTTCTTTCTGTCTCTATAGCCACCAAGTTTGTGTTTTTTTGGCATTTCTTATTTTTGTTTTGTGTAGAGGCAATGTGAAAGCAAGAGCTACTCAGTGGTACTGGTAATATGCTGTAGCTCATCTTTGATATCAGCCATTGGTGGTGAGGAATGTATTTCTTTGAACAGAAGAAAATCTACATTTAAAAATATCTTTACTTTAGTCTAAACAGGATGAAAGTTCCGCCTGATCAATACTTTATTAATAGAGATCACTGGGTGGTCAATAATGGGACACGTTTCGAGGCCTAAATATTATTATTGGCCCCTTCATCAGCCGCTATGACAGAACGATACAAGAATATATTTTGCGTAGCACTTAAAATTCCCTTAGAATTGAATCTTGTATGGTGCACCATAAATAAAGATTTAAACATTTACGCCTAATATGAGTTATGGTATGTCAAAAGTCTTATGAACTAGGTCTATAAACAACTTCCAATGGATGCCTCACGGTGGTACTTGAGATGTTATTGAAGACACAAATGTATGGTACCGGTTCGGTACGACAACAACAGTTCAGAACGCCTTTGTTGGAATCAGCTGTAGGACCACTTAATTACTCAATACTTTACCAGCGATGTCAAGATAATAAAACCAATGAAGTCACTGCACTGAAATTATATCTTGCCTAATATAGATCTTACGAAGTGCATAACTTCAACACTTGCCATGGCAGAGATTGGCCTCTAATCCGTCTTGTTAGAGCAATGGTAAATAACCAAACTTATTATATTGCCAATATAATAAGTTTGGTTATTTATCATTGCTCTAATTGCCAATATAATAAGTTTGGTTATTTATCATTGCTCTAACAAGACGGATTAGAGGCCAATCTCTGCCATGATAAATAACTAAACTTATTATATTTGAAAATATAATATAATTTATGTCTACCCCTTATTATTCCCGTTTTCCAACGGGGTCGGGGATGAGATGCGATGGAAGTCTTTGTGGCGATGGTTTTTACGGCCGGATGCCCTTCCTGACGACAACCTCATGAGAGGAGTTAATGAGAGATGAAATGAATGATGGTGAATGAAACTGGGCAAGGATGTGGAAGGAAGCGGCCGTGGTCTGTCAGAAGGTACCGTCCCAGCATTTGCCTGGTGTTGAAAATGGGAAACCACGGAAAACCATTTCAAGGACTGCCGACGGTGGGGCTCGAACCCACGCGTCTACCGAGTCAGCAGAGAGCTTGGCCCCATGACCTAATGCTGCGCTGTAGCCAGCGTAGCCACTACTGTCGGTGGAAAATATAATATAATAAATTTGGTTATTTATCATTGCTCTAACAAGACGGATTAGAGGCCAATCTCTGCCATGATAAATTACTAAATTTATTACAATACTCAGCATGGTGCCTTGCATATCTTTTCGATTGTATCGTCAAGTGAACATAGGCTGATCTTTAAAGATCAAATCCACTAGACAAAACAGCTTTACAAAAAACTAACAAAGGCTACAATGACAATCCTGCTACCCTCCTACGATGAGTGTCGGTGCGACTAGCACTTAAGTGTTTAGCACTCTAAGAAAGAATTGAAGGGTTGAAAAATCACAAAGTGACTCATTAATACGTGCAAATAAGAATTGGTGTGAAAAAGTGTAATCTTTGGTTAATGTGATTAAACAAGCGATAGAAGCCTTCAGAGGACAGCTGCAGATAATGACAGTCCCTACTGATACAAATGCCTGTAAGCACCATGTTAGTAACTCTGATGTACTACTTATAAACAAACCTGTAGTTAGTGCAACTAAGCATGTTTTGATTTCCCCTAAAAATCACATCAAAGTGAAAGACTCTGAACAGACCTTAAAGCTACTGCAGTCTACAACAAATGCCAACGAATTATACTTCCCACGGTGGGTAAATTGTTAACGTGTCGGTCTACTAACCCCAAGCTTGCAGGTTTGCTCCTGGCCGTGGTAAGTGATTTTTGAAAGGTAGCAAAAATCACGACACGCATGCCATGCGATGTTGGCATGTCAAAGAACCCATTTGAATTCAGTAGACCGTGTTCATATTGGCAAAATTAATCCCGGGAGTTGCCGCCAACACAAAGTTCCTTATTTCTCTACTAGAAAGCGATATAGTGCTCAAGGAGCTTAGTTATCTACCCTCCTTGACTTTCATAGTGCTTCAAGGAACAACGAAATTCGACAGGCAAGCTACCCTCTGGATATCAAATATCAAAGCTTGTACCCGGCACCCGAGGCCATACGATATTATTATTATTAGCAACGAATTGAGAATTCGCGTGAATTGGGTGAAGAAAGGTCTTAATAAAGGTGTAGTTGTCGAATTACGAAATGATGATGAATCTAAAACAATGGTAACCTCTATAGAAACTACTAATCACCACCTAAAAATAACTATTTCTCGTAAAAATAACCCCAGGATTATCATTCATGATATTGAGGTTAGTTTGCCACAGAATAAATTAATAGATTGTATTATTGAGCAGAATCCCCACGAAGCTACTACGGTGTCGCAGCAGGCGGAGAGGTGATACTCCGACGTGGCGCATCCCAGGTGGCGGATAGGGAGTCCTCACCTTCTTGCCGGCGGACTTGAGCAATAGCTCTCGCGGACCAAACGCACAACAACTTCTACGGTTAACAACCGCAGTTGTAACTCGGAGCTTGCTCCATACAAGGTTGACTACCTTCGAAAGTCAAACATAGAAGGTAATCTTTTAAGGAATATTCCACTGCCCTGCAATTGCCAAGGAAGACTGCATTCGGATTCGGTGGGCAGTCACCTGAAAGATACCCTAGATGACTCGGAGCATCTAAATATACCCCCAACAGAGAGGAAACCAAAATTGAGACTGAAAACAGGACAGATACACTACATAGCAACACACAATATAAATTCCATCATACAGCCAGGGAAACTCAAAATTTTGACAAACGAAATGGAACGCAAAGGGATTCTAAAAACTGGGCTGCAAGAAATGAGAAACACTGATCAGGAACCAATAGAATCACAAGGGCATAGTGATGTGGGCTGGGCAAATGCCCAGTGGCCAGGACATCTATAAATGGACATTTGCCCAAAGCAGTTTTAAGTGCCAGAAATCTGGGCATTTAAGAAAACTACTTTTTTTTTTTTTTTTACTACTTGTGATTCTTCAAGTACCATTTTAGGTTATGTACACACACCTTTTTTCTTGAAGTAGCTGGTGATTTCTATTTTTTGTATTATCTTTTGTATTGATACCGTAGCAAACTTTATATGAAGCATTTCATTTAATAGATATCCTTTTTTATTATGTCAACGGATTAAGGCGGATGAGCTCTTGTAAGAGGGTAATGGGCCCTCAGCAGAAGGAAATGCTGTTGAAATCCCAATAACTGCAGCGTCTGTACTGTGCCCATTCAGCATGAAATATGCAAATCACAGTATGCCAGCAATGCACAAATCGGGGTTATGGTATGTTCTCCCACTCTGTGACTTACACATTTTGGACTAAATAGAGGATACACTTCCAAAAAAAATTAACAAAAGCAACTCCTACTATAAAACATTTAATTACTCAAATATATGGCGCTACAACAAATTAAACAAATAAAATACTGACCCTTTAATTCATACTTGTTCAGAGTGAACAAGGAATACATAATAAAACAAAGGTTAAATCATAATAAATGGTTTCTCATAAACCAACAAACTCATATTACCTTTCACTTCCATATAGTGTCCTTCTAAAATTCCATAAAATCAAGAGCTCCAATAGGCTCGATACTTTTTAATACACTGTGTTATTCTTTTACAACACATCACTTCCTATTATATGAGTATATCTTACAATCAAAAAAATATATAATTCTTATTAAAGCACTGTTACTCTTTTACTTAAATTGTTGGGCTTTCACAATGTTCTCAGGATACCATCTCTCTCAAGTCAACAATTCACTACCGTGATTGGGAAACATTTGCGTACTCCCGAGCTACAGAAGACTACTTGAACAAGTCAAAAATTAAGATCACTCCCGGAATCTAATTGTCTTCACTAAACTCGTGAATCACTACATTATATAATCATAACATTAGGGATTTATCATTATTTGTCTTAAAAGACCCCCCCAGGGGCTCACTTCTAGTGGGCGTGGGTTGGCGACCACGGGGCCCCAGCTGAGTCCGGCATTGCTTCCACTTACTTGTGCCGGGCTCCTCTCCGTCTTCTTTCCTGTCGACCTCACTTGGTCAACTCTTGTTCTCTTCCGACCCCGACGGTATTAGGGTATCCGAGGCCTAGGTAGTCTCTTCCTTTCCCGCCTTAATTGGCCCTTGTCTCATCTTTCCTGACACCCTCCTTCTGTGAGGGGTCAGCCTTCTTTTTCCTTTCCTTTTACCTCCTGCCTTGTGCTCAAGGCCCTTAAGGAGGCAGGGTGTATGTAGCCCCACCACTTCTGGTGCACCCTAGATAATGCTACACCCTCAGGGGCTCACGGCTGGTGAGTTCGGGAGTTGGCGACCCCGAGGGATTCCTGAGCTGGGTCCGTTTTCCCCTTTTGTCCCTTACCTTTGGGGCGGACCCTCTCCTCTTTCACTTTCCTATCTGCCTTTCATGGCTCTTCTTCCTTCCAAGTCCCTCAATCCGCCTTCTTCGAGGGTTGAGGGCATTTCTTTTCCTCCTGTCCTTTATTTGCCTTATTCTCCTTTAGTTTTCCATTTCTTCTTCTAGTATGTAGGTTGGTAGTTAGTTTTAGTTTTAAGTTTACATTTCATTTTCATCTTCACGATCACCCAAACCATCAGGGGCCGATAGCCTAGATGTTAGGCCCCTTAAAACAACAATTATCATCATCATCATCATCATCTTAAAAGACCAAGAAAGCAACGATCTGAACTTGCAAGCGGTAATCTTCATCTAAAAGATCCTCGGTTCGAAGACCGGGTCGTTAAAACAAACTCTAAACACTCTCGTGTACTATAACTTTAAACAGACGGCCTACCACAACATATCAATGGCAAGGGTCTGGCCTTGACCACTTAGCGTGATTTATTGTCAGGAGCAGGAACTTTATGGTCTCACTCACAAGAGACGAGCTACCCTCAGCTTTATACAGCTGTTTCTTAAATGCAGTCCTTTGAACAGGCAAGGCTTTCATTCTACTTATTTTAACAACATATTTAGGTTCACTAGACCTATTCTCGTAACCTCGGCATTTATTAATTATGAAGTGTCCACATTGGCGGGTAAGAATAATTCAATACAACAACAAATATTTAGGGGCTTTTAAACATAAACGAATCTGGGTTCGATTCTTTCAAATGCCTCGGGAACCATATCCCATACTGGAGGACTTATAACATTCGCGACTTAGGGCGGCCTTTTACCTTAAACCAGCGCTCATAATACGATAAATAGCACCCTTCTTAATACACACACGGCCTCGTGATCACATCACTATTTAGAGGACTTACCATAGCTCAATTACCACGACCAACTGCCCCTCATAATTAGTGTTACCGAGTATATTTAAGTTCAACGCCTTCCTAGCGTGACAAATTACTTCAATGCGCTACATTGCGCTTATACTTTAATGCCAAGTTGCCTTCAATGAACTGATAATTCAACATCAACATTTGATTGTACATCTCAATTCTATATTAATCCTCTCCCGTGACAATAATCGCTTTACCTTAAGAACATGTGTTCACAACATGTATTAATTTATTAAAGGAGCTCAAAAGCTACTACTTTCATATAATTCATCATAATCGTCATTCATTTATATAATTGTTATTATTATTACTACGCTTGCATTCACATATTTAAATCATTTATCAAATACACTGATATTTTATTTCATACATTTCCCCCAAGGGATTTATTTATTTCACATAATTATTTTATACTTTCTCAATTTTTATCGTTCAGATCGCGCTATTTTTCTTTTATTTGTTATTCAAAAACATCCCTATTCTTTTGTTCTCAAGTTGATTGTACGCAAACCTTCCCCAACACATAACATAATGAAATGGTTACTCACATGATATTACGGTCACCGACCGAATTCTCCAGCGATGTTTCATTTTTGCCCACTCACTGTATTTAAGCCATCTTCATTCATACCATTTCACACAATGACACTTCTTTAAACACATACACATTATTTACCTTAAACACTGCTAACATATTGAATACAATTCTGTATTCTTTTATCATACACAAATAAATTCACAAAAAATTATTACACTAAACAAATTTTACTATATTTACATTACACTGCTTTTAATCACTGAGGCTTTGATTTTTGCCGTACACACGTGATTTCTTTCTTCCCCGTTTCCAAGGGTGACACTCTTAGACGTCTGCTCCCTAATCTGGCAAGATGATGAAAGTCTCGATCAATCTACCCCTCCCTGGAACGGTTATTTCTTCAGATCCGGTTTTCTGACTATTCGGCTTCTATTTTTACTAGCTCGATGTCGTTTCTTCCTAGACACTATTTAGTTTGTCTAGATAAAGTCTGTCCTGTTTACGGCCTCTCGAATACTTTATCGGTGACCTATGACTCCCTAGCATTTACTGCTATTCCTTAGTTTCGTAGCTTATTGCTTTTTACTGTTCGTTTGTCTCCTTTTAGACAACGTCTTGGATTAAATTCTCACTTCTTATTATTCTGCGCTCTAGTTCCTATCTTTTCGGTACACTAGGCGTTACTTATTTCGTTCGACCCTGATCGGGTTCCTTAACTTTGATAGAAATGTTTGTTTCACTATCGTTGGTACTTCAAAACGTTACGATACTTTCTGTCGTTTAACTGAACTGTTATTTGAAGACCTATCGCCTGTTCTTTAAGTTCGCAGCCTAACTTTGTAATACGGAACTTTCACTATAAAGACTGACGCTTGCTGAACTAAATCCTGTACTAGGATTTTACTAAGTCTTCACACGGCGATACTATTGATGATACTTCTCGGCCACTCCCATACGGGTTGCTCGTAGGTGATACAGCGTATCACGACCTCTCGAGGTCTAGTAAGTACTGCATTAACGATGTTTGATGTCTATAATGTTCTTTAGCCCTGTTTCGGGCCCACTTTGGTATAACGACTTCGTATATTTACTCGTACTGATGATCTGGACACTGTGATGCAGCACCTCCCCACGAGGTCTGCTGTAAACTGCATGTGGTGATGCTCCAACGTCACGCCCCCCTGGGCTGACTGATAACTGCATGTACTTTGACACAGTGACGCCCCCTCGGGCTGTCTGAAAACGGCGACAAAAAGATAAAATCCACGTCTTTTTCATAACTAACTTTTGAAGCAATAGTCGCACACTTTTGAAACTTATATCTCTGGAAAGCTCGTTTTCTAAACGTAAACTGACTTCTTTGCACATTAAAATCGATCGTACAATTCCGAGATATTAAATAAAATTTGCTCTTCAGATACGTGGGTGTTGCAGTTGATTTTTAATCCCTACCACCTCTGGTCTCGGGGAACTTTTAACTACGTCATGCTGCGTTTGCACTTCTTTCCTATGCAATTATTATAACATCTTTCCCCACACAAAAATCTCTATTCCAAAATGATTCACAATGATGTATTTTTTTTTGTTAATTATATTCTCGCAAATGGCTTAAATCTAATTATTCCTCTTCTTGCACAACTGCGAGGATGCCATTTTATTGCTGCCTAAGATCAATTTCCGAAACCTCTTCTCGCTTACACACAGCGGAAAGTTTTGATCGTTCTATTAATAGTCGTGACCGGCTCCCTATCGGTGCGTCACGCAAGATATCATTTCCTGGGGCCACCTGGACTCTTATTCTTGCGTCACATTATACCAGTCCTCTTCCATAAAATCTTTCTATGTCACTCTAAGGACTGTATTTTTCCTCCTTCCTTTACCAATAAAACATGGATTCGACCCCTTGAACCAATGGTACATGGGTTCAGTACTCCAGTGGGGTGGCTGCAAAAGGCGTCTGTACTCCATGTTAGGGGCGGCCTCATTATGTGCTGGCAGCAGCTATAAAATGCTTGGCGACAGGCTGTGTGACAAGCCGGCTGTAAAAAGAATTCGTCACATCCCCATGACATGCTGTCTCAAGGATCTGAACTAAAGGCTAGGGCCTCCCCCAAAAGCAACGCCCGACGACGAGGCCCGGTTGGCGCGAGAAGTATGCAACGGTTACCGTCGCTCGGGCGGCGACGGCTAAACAAGCTAGCCCCTACATCCCGAATTGCATCGCTTAATGTCGGCACTATGTCTGGACGTTACAACGAGCTAGCAAATGCGCTACAAATGAGGCGCACCGATGCCTGTGCTGTACAGGAAACACGGTGGAGTGGTGATCAGGCGTACAACATTGGGTGTGGATACAAGTTGTATTATAACGGTACACGTGGGACTACCAGTGGTGTGGGAATTACAGTATCCGCACAGTTTGATGGTTCTGTCTCCGAAGTCCAGCGGTATGATGATCGTATGATGAAGATCGTCTACATCGCCAGTGGAAGAAAAATCCACCTCTTCAGCGCCTATGCTCCTCAGATAGGCCTACCGGCAACGATCAAAGACGCCTTCTGGGCGTTGCTTGACGAAAAGACCGCTGAAGTGCCCTTGGAGGACTACGTCATAGTTGCAGGCGACCTAAATGGACATGTTGGTCGCTTGAAAGAAGACCATGCCGCCCATGGCAGATTCGGATATGGTGAGAGGAACGACGACGGACTGAGAATTCTAGATTATGCGGAAACCCATGACCTGGTCATTACGAACACATGGTTTAATAAACGTGATTCAAATCTAATCACATACTACAGCGGCACAAATACAACACAAATAGACTACATTCTGGTAAGGCGCAAAGACCTTAAAGACGTGTTGGACACTAAAGTCGTCCCTTACGAAACAGTTGCGACCCAACACCGACCACTCATCTGCAAGCTCCGTATAAAGCCGCCAATGGTCATACAGGCACGAACAGGACCGGCGAGAATCAGATGGTGGCAATTGAAAGAGAATGAAGAAGAAGTCATTAGACGTCTTACGCTGCCGCCGATTACAACTGTTGAAGAAAGTTGGACAAAAATGAAGAAAGCTGTTCACGAAGCCACGCATGCCATTCTTGGACTTACGAAGCCAGGAAGACGTCGGATTGATAAGGACAAATGGCTTTGGAATGACGCAGTCAAAACTGCGGTACGCAAGAAGAAACAGCTTTACCACGAGTTTCTGGAAGACAAAACACCTTCTCGTTGGAATGCTTACAAAATAGCATGCAGGGAAGCGAAGAAGACTGTTGCTACGACAAAATCGGCTCGGTACGCAGACCTCTACGTGAAGCTGGTCACACGCAAGGGATTTGAAAGGCGTCAACCTTCATCCGGACATGGCCTATGACCGAGTAAAGTGGAGACAGCGGACCCTGCCACGAGGTGGGACAAATGCTAAAGCAAAAGAAGAAGAAGAAGACTACTTGTGATTGTTACCAGAGCATCTAAAACATAATAAAAACCATTAATCAAAGGTACATTTCATGGATAAAATAGTAATGTCTGAATATTGCTAATAATAATTTAATTATCCTGTGTTAATGTTGTCAATAACATCTAAATGGGAATTATGTATATCTGGTTTGAATAAAACATTGTATTACTGAGTTAGGCCTGCAGGTCTACTCATTTATATTTAGGAAAATTAGGTAGGAGTTTGATTATGGTGTGAATAGTGGCTTTGGAAGGAGGTTGGATGGGCTAGGCCCTGGGCAGCAATTGTGCTATGATCTTGGAATGGGGGTAGGGTGGTTGTGACCTTGAGATTGGTGAGGCATTCTACCACCAGCAGCCCAGCCCAGTTAGTTGTGAAGTAGAGCTGTCTGTTGAGTGGTTTAGTCTGAGATAACCTTACTTCTTTCTTAGGCTATTTATATTTTTAAGTGTTAGATTAAATCATTACAAAATGCTTAGGAAAAAAGGACCTATTTGGAACTTTTTTAATTTGAAAGGGAAAGGAGTATCTTGTAAATATTGTAATAAGGACTATTAAGTCACATTGTAACAAAATGAAAAAGCACATAAAAAAGTGTTTAAGTGTCCTCAGGATCTTTAAAAAAAAGCTTCAGTTAGGTACAATTACAGTGGTTGAAAAACTTTTTCGAAAGAGAATCCCCTTATGAACCTTGACTAATTGAAGTGGATGATTTCAACAACAAATCTGCAGTACCAAGCACAAGCTCAGCCTCAGAACCAAAATCAAGATCTTTCAGTGAATTCTTACAACAACTTCCGCAGCCTATTTTGGCCTCAACTCCCGTTTTTATGGATAAATATATAGAATATAATATACGTAGATACATATACCGTATGGCTAAAACAATATTTATATAAGCGTTGCATTATGAATATGTTTTTAAAAGAGGTAAGTGCCCAAAATGCCTGGGCATTTATGGGTTTTGGGCATTTGCCTGGGCATTTATCCTGGACATTTGCCCCAACTTGTTAATGCCTAGACATTTTACATCACTACAAGGGTATAGAATTTACAAGGGGATACCAGGAAAAATTGTAATTAAGCAATGTCCACAATTCGGAACAGGATTTTTAGTCAATCTCAAAATAATTCGAGTCCATCGTAGAATTCGGAGCTCAGCACTATCTCCTAGGCTCTCGACACTAACTCTAAAAGCTGCAAATAGAATATATTCCATACTAAAAAATGCACATGCCCTGACTAATGATAAAAATAATGAGAAAGAACACAAAGAAGATGTGGAGGCATTTTGGGAGCGTTTGGATCAGGCAGCAACAAACATAAATAAAATTCATGCCAAAATTTTAATTGGTGACTTAAATGCCCAGTTAGGAAGGGAAAAAAGATATAGAGACAAAATAGGAAAATAGCCAGCACAGAGAAGAACAAACAGGAATGGCATAAGACTGGTGGAATTTTGCAGGAAGCATGATACGATCTCCAAATCGACTTCAAGAGAAGACCAAATACTCAAACTTGGAAACATCAAGACTGGAAAAAAGGTGAATGGCAACTAGATCATATTTGTATGGATAAGAACTAACACAGGGAGAGGAACAGATACTGGATCGGATCATTACATGATAAAGATCAAAATGAAATTCACACAGTTGACAAAAAAAATCACCTAAAAAAAAGAGAGAGAGCATTCGACCTTCATTAACTAGTATAAACAGGTTAAAGGTTCCGCCTGATCAATACTTTTATTAATTATGATCACTGAGTGGTCATTAGTGGGACATGTTTCGAGGCCTAATTAATAGTTTTGGCCCCTTCAACCGATAGGACAGAGAACGATACAAGATTATTTTTGCGTAGCACTTAAAATTCAATCTTGTATGGTGCACCATAAAGAGAGATTACGTCTAATATGAGTTATGTCGAAAGTCTTGTATCTTTCTCTGTCCTATCGGCTGATGAAGGGGCCATAACTATTAATTAGGCCTCGAAACCTGTCCCACTAATGACCACTCAGTGATGATAATTAATAAAGTATTGATCAGGCAGAACCTTCATCCTGTTTATACTAATTAGTTTATCAATACGGAACCAGAATGAACCTGTTAGGTTCTAAAATAAAATTCATTAACTAATAAATAACAAGGGATATAAAGAACGACCTAGATATATTAAAATAACAGTTGATCTAGAGCAGTGGATCCCAACCTTTGTCAGCTGACGCCCCCCTTTTCGGATACGGGAGTTCATTGCCCCCCCCCCCCCCCCCATCCCCCCTCTCTACCACTCATCGCTTCTATAACCTCTTCGATTGACGAGGAGGATATACACCTAACCTAATAACTTTACAGTACATAATGGAATAGGCCTATCTATTACATACTAACTTCTTTTTTGCACAATACAAATAACACACTTTTACAACAAATCCTTAAATTAGTCAACAATTGTCAGTGAGAGGGTTGACACTGGTTTCTCTTGGTAAGATTCGGTATGCTTTGTTTGATATTTGACAGAGCACAGCGGAGATCACTTGCTACATCAAGCCGACAGCGCTGCTTTGTATCCATGACACTCAGCGTTGAAAATTCTGACTCGCATAAATATGTCTTTGAAAATGTAAGTTCAAACTGTTCAAATCTTCAAAGAAATCACAAAGATATGCCAACGAGACGATAAAATTGGCATAATATTGCTCCTTAAGACACAGCAAATTCCTTATTTCACCTCCAAACTCGCGGCTCCGCAGAGGTTTGTGCCGACAGTTGGCAATTACCAGTGCTTTTGAACAGTTGACTTGGAGCGACAATCACTTGGAGAGATTCGAAAAATGTTTATTTTACAAAATTGTAATATTTGAGTTTAAAAAACTTAATTCGGAAATCACTTCACGCCCCCGAGATCAAACAGAAGAAAGCAAAAGGAAATATCACGACAGCAAACGGAGGTGTAAGAAAGTGGTAGGAGAAGAAAAGTTGGGAAGAATTTACACGAAGAATGGAAACAGATGTAAGTGGCAGTAAAAGGATGCTGCATGGGCTTCTAAGAAGTAAAGAGGAAAGAAAGAGTTACTACAATGCTAGTGAAAAAGGAAGATGGAGAGCTGTTAACACACCCAGAAGAGATAAAGGGACGATGGAAGGAGTATTTCGATAAGCTATTGAATGTGAGCAATTGTACTGGTGGGATGGAAGTGACACAACCTGACGACTCTATAACAGAAGATGATATAACAATGCTGGAGGTGGAATTAGCAGTACAGAAAATGAAGATTGGAAAAGCAACAGGGGTGGATGAAATCCTCTTTACTTCTTAGAAGCCCATGCAGCATCCTTTTACTGCCACTTACATCTGTTTCCATTCTTCGTGTAAATTCTTCCCAACTTTTCTTCTTTTCTTCTCCTACCACTTTCTTACACCTCCGTTTGCTGTCATGATATTTCCTTTTGCTTTCTTCTGTTTGATCTCGGTTCCATTCTTTCCATGCAGACTTCTTTTCTCTCACTGCTTTCCTCACTTCCTCATTCCACCACGGTGTCTCCTTCTCTTTCACTTTTGTTGACGTCCTACCACAAGCACTCTCTGCTGCACCAACAAATGCCTTTTTAAAGTGGGACCATTCCTCTTTTATGTTTTCCACTTCAGTAACTGGGATTTGTTGCTTCAATCTCTCCTGAAAATCTGCCTGTACAGTTTTGTCTTTCAAGTTCCATACTTTTATTTTACTTTCTCTGATCTCCTTTAGGTTTTCCAATTTTTCCCATCTAAATTTTGCCACCACAGCTCTATGGTCCCCATCAAATGCTTCTCCTGGTAAAGCTGTCACATCTATCAGCTTTCTGCGATTAGTCCTTTCCACCAGAAAGTAGTCAATTACTGATTTTGTTCTTCTATCGCCCCAACCATATCTCGTAATTTTCCTGCTGTTTTTCTTCCGAAACCATGAATTACCCACTATCAGTCCATTCCTTTCACAAAAGTTTACAAGTTCCTCTCCTTCCCGGTTCTTTTTCCCATATCCATATGGTCCAATGACTTCTTCCTTTCCTTGTCTCTCGTTTCCGACTTGTGCATTCATATCTCCCATGATCACCACTTCTACATCTGAAATTACTCTTTCTACATCCTCCAGGATTACTTCAATATCTTCTTCTCTGTTTCCAGTCTGTGGTGCATACACTTGTGTGAAGTCCATCACGTCATTTTTCATCTTCATTCTAATTTTCATTATTCTGTCACTCACACACTCGACTACTTCAACATACTCCTCCAGTTGTTTCGAGGTTGTCAGTCCCACGCCATTTTTTGCCTCTTGGCCACCACTCCAGTATAATGTATATCCTTTCCTCAATTTCTTCCTTCCTTTACCTTTCCATTTCACTTCACTCAGCCCCATCAATCCAACATTCTCCCTCTCCATGAAGTCTACCACCTCCTCCACCTTGCCTGTCAGGGTCATGACATTCATGATTCCCACTTTCATTTCGGTTCCTGGTCGCCCATTTCTCACAGTTCCCCCAGTACCAAAAGAACTGCGCGTCGCCTGCAGGGTACGCCCTAACCTTCTCCGAATCATTTGAAGTGCCATTTCCATTTTAGGCTATTATTACGATGGGGTCGCCACTCCCAAAGGCATTTTATGAAGCTACTGCCAGCTATTATACAGGCCGCCCCTAACATGGGTAACAGACGCCCTTGCAGCCGCCCCTAATCTGGGAAACAGACGCTGCCGATTGATGCTGTACTCATACTATTTCCTGAGTACTGGGTTGCATCTTCCCGCAATCTCCACCGTTCCGAAGTTCATCTTCTCCGCTGCAGATTCCGTTGAGGTCTTCGCTCGTAACCCTGTGCACGGGGCCTATGTTATACCCCATAGGACTGGGTCCTCACCAGAACTTAGCCGGTACTGTAGTTCCATGGTATATTACAGTACCGTTGCCCAGCCCCGCGACGTGGACGCGCCTGGCAAGAATTATCCATGTAGCCAATTATAATTGCCTCATGGACCGGGTTAAGGAGCTGTCTAAATCCAGCCTCCAAGGCTTTAAAGGTCTTTAAAAAACGAAAATCTTGATTCGACTCTTTCATCGCCAAACTACATCCAAGCCAGGGCTTCACGTCAGCTGCCACAATGAATAAACAAACATCTTGTAAAGCTTGTTTTTCCTTAGCGCTCATTTTAAACTGGGACTGCAGTAAACACATTTTTAAGGAGTAAATAGCTCTTGCCATCCATCGTGCTTGATACATTGCACCAGGAGGTCTGATTTTTATTTTATTTTTAATGTCACCACCCTGAAAAACAATAGCGAACTCATTGAGCTCGCGATAATCATCTCGTACAGTCGATTTTGCCCGCGCATTGTTAAAAAATGCCACCAATTCAATAATATTTGCCTCACAGAGATGTTGGACAAAATCAGTGCACGGTTCGATGGCACTAGGATTAATATATTCCACTTGTCTCTAAACTTTTTGAACAGCGGAATATCAGGACTGCTCGTGATTTGTTGGATCTTTGATTCAAACACACTTTTGAGAACCAGTTCGTAAATATGATGGCGGCAAGGAAAGAGTAACAACTCTCTCTTTCTAGTTTTTGCTCTAAAAGCACACAAGCTCCGTTCAAGCGTCCTGTATTAGATGCTGTTGTATCACAGCACATTATTTGTACCTTATCATTCAGGTTCCAGTCATGAAGGGCATTTTATACTGCTTTCGCTTGCTCTTTGCCGGAAGAGTTGTCTAACTTCGGCACAGCAAGAAGTCGTTCTTCCTCGTCATATGAAATAATAATTGGTAGGTGTTCTTCTTTAGAACTTTTTACGTCCAGAGCAGGTAACAATCTTCCATCCCATTGAACTGTAGCTACTTCGGGCACGTTATTCTGAAAATCGGATTTAGTGGATCCCGCTCTATCTTTTCTCATTTGTGTTCGAATACGTTGAATAGAAGATTTGTTGATCGGGTAATTGCCAGAACTAAGACCAAGTGCTTCTACTACAGACTGAATTATATAATCAGAATCTCTGATGCTTAGTTGACATCTGTCCAAAGTTGCAACTAATTTAGATGTGATAAAATCTTTTCTTCCTCTTCTTGTCGACGTAGCTAAAGAACTTGCAGACTGAGATGCGGGTGGCAGAGATCCTTCCAGGCTTTCTTCAGAGCTTGTAGATTGTTCTTCTACGTCTTCATGGTTATCCAAGGTCTGTAAAGTTGCAGATTCCAATGAGCTCGCAGATGGCATTTGCTTTAGTCTCTTTTTATCTTCTGCGAGTTTTCTTCAATTTCAGCCAACTTTTTGTCTACACCCGCTAGGCAGCTCGGCTCTCTTTGCTTTTGCAAAAATATCTTATCTTCTACGATTTTTATTCTTTCAAGAGCATCAGCATGTGCGATATCGAATAAATTATCTAATTGAAGTTGAAAGTTCTCCTCGCAGCGCCTATGTAAGTTCTGAATCTTCTTGCTATTTTTTTGCAGTTCTCGCCAGACCTGATAAAGATCCACTAACTTCTTAACACAATTAGGCACAGCTCTGGTAGGTATTCTAGCCTTTTCCCAGAATATATTGCTCTCCCGAATTACAAGATTTGCGCATTCACTAACAGTCAGCCTAACCTCACGTATGTTGAAAAATAGAACTGCGAGAACTTGACGATTGGATGGTAATTTTGCGCATGTTATTTGGTGATTTACTTAACCAACCAAGAAAATACTTTTTTTTATTGCTCCTTAGTTCCACTGACATCTTCGAAATATAAAACAATCCGTGCTAGCTGCACGATAAGCGAAAACTAAGTGACAATAACAATATGAGCGTGCCACTCTTGTGACGTAATTGTATGGGCATGTTTGCGCGCGAGTCGGCACGGGTTGCACTGTTCCAAATAAGGGGGGGGGGGAATGTTTTCGGGTGTTTTAGGCCCAAATGAATAAAACAACCTATGCGTTGCAAAATTAAAACTTTGAAAAATAAGGGACACCCTAAGTCGTATGCATGCCGTTTTGTGGTATAAATATGTATGTTTTCATCACGAAAGGCATTTTCAAGGGCACTTGGAAGCGTGTCTAGCGCTTCACGTTTATCCAATACAAGATGGCTGATCTGATAGATCGCACTACTGGCGTGGAGAGGATGGAGTACATTGCTACATACGAAGAAAATGATGGTCCATAGAATATTAAAATGATATGAAGGCAGTGAACCGTATGAGAGGTTATCTGTTATTACAAATGGCCGCCTTATTACCTGGGCTAAACATTTTATATAGTGGCCTTGGGTGTTGAAACATCCCCATGACAACGGACTAACGAGGGACCTGCTAGGAAGCTTGTGGAAGATGCAATAACAAGAATAGAAGAATTGTGATTTGGCCATATATACAGTGCCAACAAGTCAGGAAGAAGACTTCCAGTTGTTTGCGATTGCCAGAGTGGATCATCGAATATTGAGGAAGATTATCCGAGAAGGAAATTAGAAATTGACTGTCACAACAGTCGGAGGAAATTGATGTGTATGGGGAGATGGGAATTGAGTTGCCAGCAATTATGTAAGGAAGAGGATGAAAAGAGGCATGCTAAACACAGGCGTGATTAGGATCAAGAAATTGATGTTCATTGTGAAGTAACAACTAGAAAAGAAGGATGGTCAAGTGGAGGTCGTTGTGGTTTGTATGAGGAAGGAGGATGAATTGTGAGGTTACAAAGATAAAGGAAGATGTTTGACTGAGATTAGTTTACACCTGTGATGATCGTCAACTATGCCTTGGACAATTTGGTAAGCTCCAATATTATTTACTGGGTCATTTTGGTTTATTAATTAAAATTGTAACTTAACTTCTGAAAAAGCTTCCATTTGTGATTGATTCATTCACGCATAACTATATTTTAATAAATTCAATTTTGATTTAACTTGTTTCTTAATTATAATATAGTAATTCCTGCCTGGACAGAGATATTAGGCTATACAGTTTGTGTCTCGTCACCCTGCAGCCCTGAATGAGAGATTCTCTGTGGTCATTATATATTATTGTTTCCAAGACAATTTGGAAGCTGGCGCCCTCTCCGGAAGAATAATAGGAAAACATTACAACAGTTACTGCTGATATCTTCCGGGTCTTGCATAACTGAGAGAAGCTCTACATAGGATACAAGAGATGCAAATTCTGTGAATCCATGTTACAAGTGCCTTGGTGATAGACAATAGTGCTGCACCGAGTCTTCCGATGCTTATAATATTAATGAGTGACAAAAACAAAGATTGAGTGCGTTAATTGCAAAGTTTAAAATCAATGACATACCGTTAGATGCCTTCCTGTGAATCTGAACACTCAACATTCTGCTACTCCAATTGACTGTCCAATATACGAGAAAATTTACTATATTGTAAAATAGAAAATTAACTAGGGCTGAGGCCTGCATTTATCGAGAAAGTGGCATAAATCTATTGTACGTAAGGGAACTTCTTTTAAATTATGATTTTAATGAAAGATCAGTTTTATACAAGACTGCCTTGTCGCAGCCCTTAAACTGAGGAACCAACATCTCTGTGGGAGATGAAATTTTGTGTGAAGAAGTAACAGACCGTTAGATAGTTGCACATAGGTGTCGAAACCTTGCATAAGGACAGTGTAACCTCAAGTATAAAAATAGACACCAAATAACAAGAATGTTACCGTCCCCATAAGACCAACAAAATGTTAAAAATATGCATAAAAAAGACGAAAAACAAAGTTAATAAGCTCCAATTTTCAAATACTTTCTCGCAATAAATGAGGTCTGATCCTTCTACGAAAACCTGCTTATTCTGCCTATTTTCGCTTTTCTCCTAGTTTGCCCAGTGAAATCAGCCTCCACCTTCCGGCGTGCCGAGAGGAATATTTTTTTATTTTGATTGAGCTAGATACAAAATGTATCTCAGTTGTATAAATTCCATTACGTTCTGTCTGCTCTTCTACATAGTCAAATACCAAAGACACTTAATAAGATTTATGTTCTTTTTTGTTTGAGATGCATAGTTTGTGATTGAGTAGGATGATCCTTTAATACAGACTAGTCCAGTTATCCTAACCCTAGGGATCGCGGGAGTGCGTTTTTTTTTTCTTATTTATAAATAAAAATGTGATCTATTTTTAAAATTTTCGGTTCTGTTTCTTATTTTGAAACATTTCCCTCTTATCCTTTATGTGAGACATGAGGATAGTGTGCAATTCAGTAACTCATGGAATACAAACACATTTGCCTTGATGGCATTATTTGTTATCCTTATTGATAGTTGAATTATACAGTTGTGAAAAATGTACGCCAATTAATAAATGAATTAAAATAATCTTTTATATAAATAGGTACATGTTTCGACGTACAATGTGGTCTTCCTCAAACCAATTCAAGATATGTTATTTTTAAGTCTAATAACGAAATGCCATACAGTAGAGAGGACATTTTGATAATCCGGATAGGGTCCTCACAATTAATCTGGATTATCGACGCCTTACTGTATATGAAAAATTATATAGTAAATTTATAATTAAATCAATAATAATAATGAAATGGATATCCTTAAATGATGCAAAATACAATGTTGGGCTTCACATTTAAACTTCAAATAGAACAAGTAGTTCCGTGACAAACTAAAGAGCCTACTTTTCTTAAAAATTAAGATTCATGCTAATCTGTATAGACCTAACTAGAATAATGACGAAATCAAGTTGGTAATACTAACATTTCTAAGTACTGCATTTTTTAATACACCTGAAATAGTTTAGCCTAATAGTTGGCAGCCCTGGTGACTGAGTAGATTCATAGTTCCATCTGTTAAGTATAGAATGGACATACAAACTTTGGTTGACGTCTGATGGATAGTATGGACGTTACATGCTGTTTGATATTGGATTTCAAATAGAAATCAATTAATTTAGAATAACAAATGTAGTATACCAACAAATTCGTTAATGAATAAATTAAAAACTTAAAGTAAATCTTGAGTTTTCGCATTGCCAACCAGCTGGTGCGTTTTAAATTTGATTTCTCTTTAGTCATATCCAGACAATCCAAATGTTTAACAGAAAGCTCTCTTATTATAGTGATGTAAAAGCTGCAATCAGAACCATAATAATTGATATGCCCTTTGGTGTACATCTGCGGTTATATAGAGATTGTACTTGTAAGGTTAACCAATTGACAATCATATAGTTGAAATAGCACTTAAGGAATGTAACCAGTGAGTGTTAAATCATCATCTTCTTCTTCTTCTTCTACCTTATCCGATACGGACGTTGGCTACCACCATGGCTAACACCTTCTTATCCTGTGCAATCCTGAAGAGTTCCGTGGAAGACAGCCTAAACCACGTTCTTAAATTATCCATCCAAGTTATTCGTCTCCTTCCCGGTCCACGCTGACCTTCAATTTTACCTTGAAGTATAACTTGGAGCAGACGGTATTTTGGATTCCTCATCATGTGTCCCATGTATTCCAATTTCCTCTTCTTAATTGTGTTTAACAGCTCAGGTTGGCTGCTCACACCTTGAAGAACCTTGGCATTACTCACATGTTCTGTCCACAAAATTTTAAGAATCCGCCGGTATATCCACATTTCAAAAGCTCGAATCTTCTTTTCTGTAGCTACGGACAAGGTCCAAGCTTCAACACCATAAAGAAGGGTGGAGACAACATAACACTTCACGATTCTTTTCTTAAGCGTCATACTGAGATCTCGACAGCATAGTAGTTGTTTCATTGTCATAAAGATGGATCTAGCCTTCTCTATACGGCATCTTATTTCAACTGAAGGATCCCAATTCTCATTAATATTCTGTCCTAAATAAACCAAACGCTTGACTCGCTCAATGTGATGTCCTTCGACTAAAAGGACTTGTGACAATGCTGGTTTTCGCGATATTATCATTAATTTTGTTTTCTTAATGTTGAGGTCAAGGCCATATTGTTTACACTTTTGATACACCATAGTAACAGTCTCTTTAAGTCCTTCGAAACTATTTGCAATCAATACAGTATCATCTGCGTACCGTATATTATTAATATAATTACCATTGACCTTAATACCTTGTTGAATGCCATCAAGTGCCTCAGAGAAAATCTGTTCTGCATAGATATTATAAAGAAGCGGTGAAAGAATGCATCCTTGTCTCACACCACGCATTATTTCCACTGATCTCGATATATGTCCATCAATTCTGATACTAGCCTTTTGACCCCAGTATAAATTAATGATGACCCGAATGTCTTTCTCATCTATTCCTGAGTTCTTGAGTGCATTATACAACTTATCATGCTGACAACGGTCAAAGGCTTTTGCATAGTCCAGAAAACATGCATATACATCCTGATTTACCTCACGGCATCTCTGGAAAAGAACTTGAAGCGCAAATAATGCCTCACGAGTTCCTAGACCGTTGCGGAACCCAAACTGCGTGTCACTGATATTCATCTCGCATTTCCTGTATATGCGATTATGGATAACTTTGAGAAATATCTTCAGCACATGACTCATAAGACTGATTGTCCTGAAGTCACTACATGACTTAGCCATCGGTTTCTTCGGAAGAGCATTAAATGTAGACAAGATCCAGTCTTCTGGTAATATGCCCGTGTGTATATCTTGTTATATAAATTAGTGAGCGTCACAATGCTATCATCATCCAAGATCTTCAATAATTCCACTGGAATGTCATCTTGACCAGGAGCCTTACCATTTTTTGCTATCCTAATCGCATATTTCACTTCATCCATGGTGATCATGGGTCCAACAACTGAAGGAATTTCGGGTCGGGAAGGACGATGATCATCATTAAAAAGCTCTTGTATATAGTTCTCCCAAACCTGTAATTTTTCTTCAACTTCAAATACCGTGTTACCTTGACTATCAAGTGTTAAATAGGAGTAAAAATTGTCATATGTAATTAAATTCTGGTAGTGAATTGGGACATAGTAATTAAATGTTAAGTTATGTCTGCACCCTATCTTATTACCCTTACATTGAGAAAGCGATATGTGTGATTATCTTCAAATAGTGTTATGTACTCTATTTATAATTCAATAACCCAGGATGCCCTGAGGTCGTGTACGGTGGTTCGCTACCCAGCACTGGTGGACTGACGGGCACAGTACATGTTTCAGTATTCTATGTTACCTTCTTCATTATTTATCTATATATATAAAAATCAATGTTACGTGATAGTTTGTCTGTCTGTGGGTATGTCTCCTATGCGTTCATATACCATTCACCCGAATGCGATGAAACTTGGGTGAGATGTTGAGTACACTCCAAGGAAGGTTTCTGACTTAGTAAATCCATTTTACAATAGGTAGCGCACGCGTAGATTCAATAAATGAGCGACGATGCGCGAAGCGTTTCAACAAAGTCCCGTATGTGTTCATATACCATTCGTCCGATAGCGATGAAACTTGGGTGAGATGTTGTGTACACTTACGTGAAGGTTTCAAAATTAGTGAATACATTTCACAGTAGATAGCGCACGAGTAGATTCAACAAATGAGCGACGACACGCAAAGCGTTTCAACAAAGTCCCGTATGCATTCATATACCATTCGTCCGATAGCTATGAAACTTGGGTGAGATGTTGTGTACACGTCATGGAAGGTTTCTGGCTTAGTAAATCCACTATACAACATGCAGCACACAAGTAGATTCAACAAATGAGGGACGCCGCGCGAAGCGTTTCAACGAAGTCCCGTATAAGGTCATATACCATTCTGCCGTTAGCGGTGAAACTTGGGTGAAATATGGTGGACACTCCAAGGAAGGGTTCTGGCTTAGTAAATACATTTCACAGTAGGTAGCACACGAGTAGATTCGACAAATGAACGACGACACGCGGAGCATTTCTATACAGTCCCCTATGTCTTCATATCCCATTAGTCCGATAGCGATGAAACTTGGGTGAGATGTTTTGGACACTTACTTGACGGTTTCCACGGCCGACTGAATACGAGCTGCGCTCTATACCGGCCTTGACATTCCCAGTCAGAACCCATGTATAACATTTAATTGGAAAGTTTCTGCTCGTTGCCGGTAGAGCGCACTCCCCTCCCATTATAGGCGCGATAAGGAATCAGCTGTACAGTACGTATATTAAATGTGTAATCTCAAGAACCACTGGATGGATTTTGATGCTGCTTTCACCATTCTGTAAAGGTGATCTCGAGGAAGATTTGTGTAGAAAATAATTTATTTATGACCAAAGGGAGCCAAGCAGTAAAGATTTCAGTGAAAAGGTTGAAAACATAGCCTGGCGTCCGTGCGCTTTTTAAGCTTACGCTGGGCGAACCGTTAAAAATATCATTATATTATGAGTGTAAGAATTGTTCAGCGTGAGAAATTCTACAAAAAAGTCCGTGAGAGCATATCTCTATATTCGATACATCGCCCACTATAAGTGTTTTTAGTTTGGACGGGAGGGGCATTTGGCTTGCACCTCGCCATTCTTAAATTACGTCTGGCAGGAATTCCTTGCACATTCATAATGTTTCCCGGGCGAAGCCGGGGCGGGTTGCTAGTGACACTATATAATTATTATCATTATAATTTCCGCATTATCAAAATTAAAATTATATCACAAAATAAAATAGCGTGCTAATAAATCTAAGAGAAATTAGACATACCTTGCACCTTCTTCGGGTACAAGGACACTACTCCAGCACCGTCTCATTAAAAGGAAAGAGAGGATCAAAATTACAGCCGGGAACAAGTAGCAGCTAATCGTGTGTTGTGTTTTGTGCTAAGAGATCTTTCGACAAATTATCAGATACCGTGTGCCTTCTTTTTCACGAAGCAGCTGTCAGGACGGGACTTACATAAACTCCTGCTTGACGTTATTCTCGAGGTTGAACAATGCGGTTTCATAAGTATAATAACTGTCTCTGATAATCACAAAACTAACACTACAATGATGAGGCATTTAGGGAGAGGGAATTTGCAACCAATGGTCAATCACCCATACGACGAGTCTAGGAATGTATTCCCTAGTTTTGATCATTGTCACATTCTAAAAAAAAAACAACATTAGAACGCAGTTTCTGTAACGAGAGATGACTGATGGTACGTGAATAATTTCAGGAATATTCTTGTCATTACTATACACAATGCAAAAGGGTGAGATCGTCTAACCGGTCAGACACCTCACTGAAAAACACATCGAACCCACTAAATTTAAAAAAAATGAATGTTCGGCGTGCCAAGGAAGTGTTCTCGTCAGAAGTTATTGGTGCCATTAGTACACTGAAAGAAAATATAGGCATGCACCCGGAAGCGTACACATTCATGGACGCAGAAGCAACCATTTTTTTTGGAAAACGTTAATAAATGGTTCGCTATGCATGACGTAAGCATCACGTATCATCATATTCAGTCGAAAAATCCAGATAAAGGGCATTTTTCTCATTAAATGTCAGTCGCCTAAACTGGCTAGAGGAATATTTTCTTTCTTATCTTGAAACTTTGAAAGCTGCTAGTAACGCTGCTAGAAAGGACTTCCTGAGTTCTGAGACTTACGAAGCTACCTATACAATTAATCACGGATTCAGCTGTCCAGTGCATAAGGTATCTTATAAAAATGGGTAGAGGAAAGTCGCCAAATATGGGGAGGTTTTTTTATAGGGCTCACTTTAGACATAAGAAGGAACGGAATAATTTTGGTTTTCTCACCAATGTAAACCTCAGGCGATATACTATGTATATTACAAATATGGGCACGTTTGATGTTGTAATACCCTCTGATATTATTGTTAACTTTAAAAGTGCACTTTCCCCGTATTAGGCAACCGGGTTTCGTAATATGGGGAGGTGAGAAACCTCACGGTTTTTATTTATAATAGGTACACTGAATAGTATACCCTACTAATTAAAGCATTAATTCTGACATTTTTTTCGTGTGGCCTCCTGAGAGGCCGAGTGCAGGTCTTTCTAGTCGACGCCCGTGGGCGACCTGCGCGCCAGGATGAGAGATGGAATGGATGAAGATGAATGAAACTGGGCAAGGATGTGGAAGGAAGCGGCCGTGGCCTGTTAGAAGGTACCGTCCCAGCATTTGCCTGGTGTTGAAAAATGGGAAACCACGGAAAATCATTTCAAGGACGGCCGACGGTGGGGTTCGAACACACGCGTCTACCGAGTCAGCAGAGAGCTTGGCCCCATGGCCTAACGCTGCGCTTTAGCCAGCGTAGCCACTACTGTCGGTAATTCTGACAATGTAATGAAATCATGAACACAAATAGTACAAAAATACAAAAATGAATATTTTAAGTAAATAACAGTCCTAGTTTCCTGTTGCCGAACTTCCAAACCGTTCAGCAGAAAAATGCATAAACTTTAATGAAAACCGAGTGATTCTGATCGAATTCAACTGTAACGAGGTGCAAGGTATGTCTAATTTCTCTTAGATTTATTAGCACGCTATTTTATTTTGTGATATAATTTGCATTTTGATATTGTGGGAATTATAATGATAATATAATAGTGTCACTAGCAACCCTCCCCGGCTTCGCCCGGGAACAGTTATGAATGTGCAAGGAATTCCTGTCAGACGTAATTTAAGAATGGCGAGGTGCAAGCCAAATCCCCCTCCCGTCCAAACTAAAAACACTTATAGTGGGCGATGTATCGAAGATAGAGATATGCTCACGCGGATTTTTTTTGTACAATTTTTCATGCTGAACAATTCTTACACTCATAGTATATTGATAGTTTTAACGGTTTGTCCAGCGTAAGCTTAAAAAGCGCACGGACGTCAAGTTCTTTCTTCGACCTATTCACTGAAATCTAAAATCGTTACTGCTTGGCTCCCTTTGATCATAAATTATTTTCTACAGAAATTTTCCTCGATATTACCTGTACAGAATGGTGAAAGCCGCATCAAAATCCATCCATTGGTTCTCGAGATTACCCGTGATATCCAAGAATCGGGGACTTCGTTTTACACCAAGTAGAGATAAGTCTTAGTCGTGCAATGCTTGGTGAACAGCGCTGTGTGAGCAGTTGAGTAACTAACAAGATTTCATGAAAGGTCTCATTGTCTAGGCCAGTATGAGCGCATTCAGTCGGCCGTGCGGTTTCTAACTTAGTAAATACATTTTACAGTAGGTAGCGCACGAGTAGATTCAACAAATGAGTGACGGGGCGCGAATCGTTTAAACAAAATCCGGTATGCGTTCATATACTATTCATCCGATTGCGATGAAACATTGATCAGTTATTTTGTACCCGCCAGGGAAGGGGACTTAGTAAATCCATTTCACAATAAGTAGCGCAAGAGTAGATGCAACTAATGGGTGACGACGCGCGATGCGTTTCAACAAAATCCCCTATTGCGTTCATATAACCTTCTTCTATTGCGATGAAACCTTGATGAGTTATTGTGTACACGCCAGGGAAGGGCTTTGACTTAGCAATACATTTCTCAATAGGTAGCGTACAAGTAGAATCAACAAATGAGTGACAGGGCACGAATCGTTCAAACAAAATCCCGTATACGTTCATATGCCATTCATGCGATTGCGATGAAACTTTTGAAAGTTGTTGTGCACGCTCCCACGAATGGTTCTAAATTAGAAAATCCATTTTACGATAGCTTAGAGGCAGTTAACGGAAATTGTAAAACATGTTGTATATCCAAAAGCACTTCAAGAAACAGAATTTCAACGCCAACACTTTCTTTGATTGGCATTGCAACGCATGCCGGGTACAGCTTGTCATTAATAAAATGAATATCCTTTAAATAATTTTAGTTAAAATTAAAATTCCAAATACTAAAATTATTATTATTTCAAACACTTAGAAGTTGCTGTTTCTAGATTGGAGTTGCGATAGACTGTGTATACATTCATAACTCCAATGACACAGTCTAGAACAGGCGCGTCTGGTGATAAAGACTCTCAGGCAAAGCCTCTCTTGATAGATCCTATAAATAATAAAGGTATTTGTACTTAAAATTAATTACAAGCATTTGTAAATTTCACTCAGTCCATTCAGCCACAACAGTCAATATATTTGCAACTATTGATAAAACTATGTTCTTCAGATAGATAGTAGCATTGTTACGTCTCATTACTTCCTATGTAACAGGGGAGGCGTGGTTTAGAAAACTTGATTCATTTCCACTGACTGTTAATGCTCAGGCAACCATAGCCTAAGCCAGGCTTGCGATAACCGACAGGATTTTTGTATTTAGTAGAATACTAGCAACCCGCCCCACCACTTTTTTCTATGCCAATGAACTACGACCTAGATCCGTTATACGTCTCGGCATGGTGGGTTAAAATCACTGACTGGACTATTAATTATATTATCATGGAGATGCATGTGCAACGAATTCTTGTCAGACAATTTAAGAATGGCGAGGTGCATGAAACACAAATCCCCCTTCCGTCCAATCTTAACTTGACCGTGTATTTTGCTGAACGAAAAGTTCACACGCTAAATGAGGAAAAGACAGAGTTGCATTTCCAGGGAAATTCCAAACACAACCACTCTTCTCTGAAGTCTTAACTCAACACGACTCGACAGTTTGCTGCTGGCTGTATCTGGGGTAATAGGCTCGCCCGCTACTTAGGCTGTAACTGGGGTGATAGGCTTTCCCCTAGCTAGATCGTAAACTGTCGCCTCAGTAATTGAATGGACATTGTTGGGAAAAATGAAAACTCAAAAACACTTATAGTGGGCGATGTATTGAAGATAGAGATATGCTCTCGCAGACTTCTTTGTATAACTTTTCATGCTGAACAATCTTTACACTCATAGTATAGTGATATTTTTAACGGCGTGCCCAGCCTAAGCTTCAAAAGCGCACGAACGCCAAGTTTTTTTCGACTTTTTCTCTGAAATCGTTACTGCTTGGCTTTCTTTGATCATAAACAAATTATTTTCTACAGAAACCTTCCTAGAGATATCCTTTATAGAATGGTGAAAACCGCATCAAAATCCATCCAGTGGTTCTCGTGATTACCCGTGACATCCAAGAATCGGGGACTTTGTTTTATACTAAGTAGAGATATTCAAAGTAGTTAAAAGAGGACTTAACCTACCCTTTTGAAGCATTCTCTTCTCCCCCTTTCGCTCTTCCAATGACCATTAATTGAGACTCTTGAAGACAAATAAGTGATGTTATTGACAACTCAAATAGTATCCCATGGAATGTAATTAAAATATTCGCACTAGAAAGCACCGTGATGTGGCAGGTGGACGTACCATCTGCCGATACTTTAGGGCAGTATTCAGTTTGAAATCCGGCCATGCTTTGTTTCCACATATCCCTCCAGTTCGGTTTCACTCTTGGATCATGTTGCAGGTCAAGTCTCTAGATGATAGTGTTTTGGTGGTAAATTGCGGGTGTATTGTGGGGTACCAGTACACTTGCGAATCAGGTCTCATTATGATGCGGAGCTGGTTAAATTAGAATTAAGAAACTAAGTCGATCCGTTCAAATAGAAAATTAGAAATCCATCTGTTCATAAAACTACTATACTATGACCAATCTATTTATCAAGATGATGATGATTCTGGAATTCCGCCCCCCTCCCTGTAAAATATTTCCTGCATTAAAAATCCAGCAAACGCGTATGTGTGTCGTATGCATTAAACCTACATTTGCCACTACGTGTTGAGCTTAGCTGGTCAGTTACTACCTAGCTACAAATAATTAGAAACTCCCTTCAGGATTTAGCAAATTTTCAGCCTTCCCCAACTCCAATAGTACGAGCCGCGATTGGTCTAGACTCTAGAAGCAATAACTTCTATTTGAATTTTTATTTAAGTATTTGGAATTTTAATTTTTATTACAATTATTGTAAGGATATCTATTTTATTAATGTTAAATGCTGACAGAGGTATCACTGAATACAGAAACATGGAGGATCATAATTATAAACACCATCAATATTATTGGCATGGCGGATTCAATGAATTATAATAATTTAAAATATGATAATTTCTTCCCTTTGTGTTAATAACACTGCATTTCATAGGCCATGAGCTGTATTAAAACTCCCATCTTGTGTTTTGTTGCAGAGTGTGTGCGAGCTGTGTGGTGCAGTGAACAGCACCCTTGTGCAAGATGTAGAAGCCAGAGAACAGCAGCTGTGTGAAGAGAGAAGGGCTCTGGACCAACGGGAGGATCAACTTAACAGAACAGAGATAAATCTTAAATCTTGGGAATCAGTTCTTAAAGCAAGGGAAGAAGTGGTGTTTCACCGCGAGTCATCCTGTGTACTGCTTGCAAGAGCTCTTTCTGATAGAGAAGAGCAAGTGAAGAGAGCTCTTGCCAAGAGAGAACAACAGTTGGAGAGAGCTCTTGCCGAGAAAGTACAAGTGGAGAGAGCTCTTGCCGAGAGAGAACAACAAGTAGAGAGAACTCTCGCAGAGAGAGAAGAACAATGGGAGAGAGCTCTCACCGAGCGGAAAGAGCAAGTGGAGAAAGCCTTCACGGCGAGAGAAGAACAAGTGGAGAGAACTCTCGCTGAGAGAGAAGAACAAGGGGAGAGAGCTCTTGCCGAGAGAGAAGCGCATGTCAAGAGAGCTCTTGCTGAGAGAGAAGGGCAAGTAAATAGACTTCTTGCCGAGCGAGAGAGAGTGGTTCAAGAAAGGGAACGTCTCGTACAGAAGAGAGAGGACCTGTCATCGGAACGCGATCGAGAGTGGAACAATAGGGGTGAAGGCCCGCGATGGCAGTACGTGCTTCAAGAGGAGCAGGTGCTTCCCTGGGCAGCTGAGGAGGGGCACCTCTCTGTAGTTAAGTTCCTCTTGCAGAGATCTACCACCGAAGATGACAAGCGGATTGCTCTTAACGCCGCCGCTGAATATGGACGCCTGGAAGTAGTGAAGTATGTGGTGGAGCAGGAGAACAGTCTGTCATTCGGGGAGTGCTACATGGACGTCAACACGAGGAACCATTTCCAAGGACTGCCGGCGATGCACTTAGCTGCCAAAGGAGGACATATTGATGTAGTTCAGTACTTAGCCAAAAAGGGTGCATCACTGGTCAGTCCCGGCTGGTCCTTGCTTCATACAGCTGCACAGTGGGGGCAACCTGCAGTAGTCGAATACTTGATACGAGACCATCACTTGGACCCCCTTGTTAGAGACTGCAACGGGCTTACCCAACTCCACCTTGCCGCAGAGTCTGGTCACCTGAATGT
Organism: Meconema thalassinum; assembly: GCA_946902985.2. Lineage (NCBI taxonomy): Eukaryota > Metazoa > Arthropoda > Insecta > Orthoptera > Tettigoniidae > Meconema > Meconema thalassinum. Next base: position 70,487,027 of record OX336393.1, on the reverse strand, counting down.
GGTGCGCTACCTGGTGACCGAGTGTCTTGTAGACACTTGTGTTAGAGACAGTAATGAGGACACTCCTCTACACCGTGCTGCCCAGTCTGGTCACCTCAATGTGGTGCACTACCTAGTGACCGAGTGTCACGTAGACACTTGTGTTAGAGGCAGTGGTCAGGACACTCCTCTACACCGTGCTGCGCAGTCTGGTCACCTCGAGGTGGTGCGCTATCTAGTTACTGAGTGTTATGTAGACACTAATGTTCGAAACAATTGGAAGGACACTCCTCTACACCGTGCTGCACAGTCTGGTCACCTCAAGGTGGTGCGCTACCTTGGGACCGAGTGTCATGTAGACACTTGTGTTAGAGACATTTGGCAGGACACTCCTCTACACCGTGCTGCACAGTCTGGTCACCTCGAGGTGGTGCGCTACCTGGTGGCCGAGTGTCATGTAGACACTTGTGTTAAAAACAGTAATCAGAGCACTCCTCTACACCGTGCTGCTCAGTCTGGTCACATCGAGGTGGTGCGCTACCTGGTGACCGAGTGTCATGCTAATGTCAATGTGGCAAACTGGAGTGGTCGTACACCTAAGGATATAAGTGTAGGGGCCGTGAGAGAGTTCTTGTCCAGTGTTTGATACGATACCTTAATATAAAATTGTCCTTTGCAACACATGAATGAACCTCTGGTCACACTAAGTTAACTCCCAACTCACCTTCATGCTGACATCTAAATATTCATACCGGGACAGTTTCTTATCCATTGAGGATGTCGATGTTTTGTTTTCCGATTCCCCATTTGTATGATAGGCCAATAGAACAGTGTGCTTCGATTTAAGCTCGAGTCATTAACGACGGAAATATTTATACCAACTTCGATAGAAACAATATGATTTTCTGCCGCTAGCGAAAGACTTCTATTTCTGTATCCAGACAAGTGTGGGGGCTAAAAGCAAAAGCTGCAATCTCCACTCCAGAAAATTTTACAGGAATGCGAAAAGAAAATTTGAGGTGAAACGAAACGTACACAGTTGATTATTTTGCTTCAATTTCTAAGGTATAAAACTAATACGTCGTCTAAACAATATGTCTATATTCATCACGTTTAACTATAGTGTTAGCGTTGCCTAGGCTATAATATTATACGGTTTGGAAGGAAATAAATAATGACACGAGGCTTAAAAGTGAACTTTTCAATACATATTAAACAGTAACTTTTGTAGTTCATAACACTAAAATATGTAAAATTCCTTGTCTGAAAATGTTCTTGTTAGTGATTACTGACTTACAGTACAACTTCTTAACTTTTTCTACACAATAGTCTCCGGCGACTCCTCTGTTTCTTCACACTCAAGTTCAGCTTCATCTTGTGTGTTTTCCTGGTTATCGCACTTTTCGAGAAGGATTTTGTAATATTCTAAACTGGTGTTTTCCATCCAATTAGGGCCATGGTGAACCTCAAGCAGTTTCTTCACGTCAGAGAGTTTTACTTTCTTCGCCAGAATCCAGGAGAAGTCATTTCTGCTACGGTTGCATTAGATTTTGTCAGAAATCTGTACACGGACACCTCATGATAGTAAAAGTGCTCGCCCATACTCATGACCTGCTTTTGGTTTTTACCTGATCTCTTGATAAGACTTTTTGGTCGGAGCGAACTTGAAATGCCATTTATTCACTGGCTTAAACACTCTGTATGCTTCACTTGCCAGTCACGCACCTCACAGTCAGTACCCACATTTACAACAGTTGAAAAACTCTATATTATTTCCACATATTGACCAGGGTTTTCAATCTGCTGCAAAAATTTAAACTTTTTCTCACAGTTTCCCAAGACCCTATCTGGGGGCATGAATGAATGTCCACGAATTGGAAAAATGATTTCAATATGTCCAAAAGCCATTTTGAGCACATCGCTAGGAGGATTTGGTTTTCATTTTGTCCACCGCATCTGTCTGCAAGGAGCCTCAGTTGGGTTTTTCCAGTGAAGTCTGTGTTGTTCAAGAAGTGAAAGATACATGATGCGATTTCACTAGATCCTTTCTTGTGAAAATCCTCAGTCCATAAATAGCTGGTACAGTTTTCTTTGGTAAGCTTATCCTTGGAGCTACCTTTCACAACGGTCAGATTATAAAGATAAAGCTGTCGCCTGTAATAAGCTTCTTGATCCCGAACCTTGGGTAGAGGTACATTTTTTTGACAGTCGAAGGAAATGTTCATAACTTTGGGGGCTAATAACGAAATGCCATACAGTAGAGAGGACATTTTGATAATCTGGACAGGGTTCTGTCACAATCCGGACTATCGACGCCTCACTGTATATGAAAAATTATATAATAATTGATCTTTCATATGATCATAAAACGCTTTTGCTCGCTTTTTGTGGATGAGTCGTTGAACGAGAAGCTCATGTTTTTTCTGAGGGTCTTTTTCAAGTTTCATTCTCTCCTTTAGCTCTATGCATGTTGAACACATGTCTAAACGTGGGCTGCCGAAGCCAATGTTAAAATTTCAGTTGAAAATATACCTGAAGTAACATTCTTTCACCTTTAAATTATTGTCCTCAACTTCTTCATCGTAAATTTTATGTAGTTTTGCTATGTTAACGTCGGCAGATAAGTACTTGCGTCCGCTTTTATAACGGCAATAATGCACGTCACTACAGGCCAAAGAAGAAATAAACCCAACAACTGACTGCTTCTTGTCTTTGAATTTAGCTGACACATGATCTCCTCCTCTGGTTTCTTCCGGTATAAATCCACATTTTTGAAAGTTCTTTGTAACAAACTCAATACGTGATCTTTTTATTTGAAGAATTTGTAGGAAGGCATTTTGGCATACAGGAACCAAGGCGGTTTCAATCATTTCTCCTAACAAAAAACTTTGTATGAAAGGCTTTTGAAGTATTTTCATTTGATTTAGGCCTTCTTCTTTGAACTTGCTTGGATTTGGTGTACTGCAAAATGAAATTGTTCTGCGATTGCCGGTCTTTCTTTTTATAAAAAATATCATGAAAATATAAGCACTGTTTCATTGTCAATATGCTACACCGATAGCTTTTAGTATGATGACCCCACAATGGATACGTCGGGAGATGATGTGCTTCATATCTGTAATGAACAAAATTAAGCGTTACCGTAAGAAAACCATTTTCAGAGTACGGCAACACTAACATTTCAGTAATTTAAACTACGATTACAATATCATAAACGTAGAGAACTAAGCCTACTCTGAAAATGAGTACTAACCTCAATCTCTTGGCAACGTGTTTTTTTTTTTTTTTTTCAGGACGATTCAGCCTTTTCCTAGCTTTTCTAGGTCACTCAGGTGAAATGCTATTTTCTAGGTCAGGTTCCATGTTACACATTCACTTTTACAAATATTATTCTTAGCGAGGTAAAGGTAAATTTGCACACAAACAGCACTCCATTCAGACACAAACAACAAGCAGCCATTACCCGCACTGATCACATGATGAAATCGAGCGCTCTGAATGGTGGAGTTGGATTTTGCTGGTTTTGCTTCTCAGATTTCGAAAAATGGACTTTGAGTTTGCAGGCATTGTTTCTAAGGACAGTTTTGTCATTTAAATTTTAAATGTTTCTCTGCCGCTTTTGCTACTATGAGATCAGTTTTCTTAAATCATCCAGATGCAATGCCTTCAAAATATCGATTTCAGAAAAAATTGCAGATTGCAGCTTTTGCTTTTTAGCCCCCACAAGCATTGTATTCACAAATCAGAGAATTACTCCGTGATATATCAGCGGATGCTGGTGTTAGTAGCCTATGCTCGTGAATCCTTGAGATAGCATAAGGTCCACATCACATGGTCCACTGATCTTCTTTCCCGTATTTTGTGTGTCACAGAGCACGGTGTTTCGTAAATATACAGTGATTGATACCCTGGACATCAGCCCTGTATATTTGGGTTTGGTATTCAATTTGATGGACTGTGTTTTGAGGTTTTAGGTTATATGGTAGAAAATGCAGTTTTATTGAAACTTGAAGAATGTAGCATGACAAGCGATAAATTGGTAAATTTGCATGAAAATATAAACAGTAGCTCAAGGGAGACTCAAAATGCTTCTGTTTGACTTGGAACAGCAAAAGGGAATGACTTTGATGAGCGTAAGCCTAACATAACATTATCGGTATTGTGCCGTAGAAGACAAGATGAATCTAGCAGTAATAGGGACAGGACACTCCCCTCTATCCGTCGGCAGGGACGTAAGAAGCAGACCCATCATCCCGACCGACAGACGAGAGATGCGACCACCATCCAATACTCTCTCCTGAACCCCTAAACAAGGTGGTAGGATACGCTGGCCCGACAGGTACGACTCAGACCGGCAGTCAACCCTGTCGGACCTTCGTACGTCGGGAACTACGACCTCGGATCATCAGAGCCGGTCCGCCAATCCATTTATGCATTCGGACAAGACGGCCGCGTAATGACATTCCCCGGTCAGAGGCGTTCCCAGTACAAGAGTCCAGACACTCGAGAGGGCCCAAGGGATCGAATACAATTCACGAGTCTACATTGTTGAAATAGGGAACTAGATGAAAGCTAACTTCTGCAATGAAGACACAATTCATTATCGGAGCCACAAACCAAAATGGGCAAATTTATTAAACATCTTTGAAGGTGACAATAGGCAAAGGGTTATTTAATTTGACATTGAACATTTTAATTGGGTAACATAGTCTGGTTTCCTTGGATCGAGATGGATCCAATCTTACTAATTCGGAGTTGAAACATAGTTCAGGGGAAAAGCGAAGGGTGGATGAAGATGAAGTTATTATGAAGGAGGCAGATCTGCTAAACAGAATCATTTACATGTGGAACGTTAGTCCACTTCACAACTTCTAAACAGTAAAATGAAAAATCCAAATTCCCAGATAATTACCCTATATGAATTTCTTTAAGTTAGGAGGGTGCCTGTCTGCACAAGTAAACTACCTATAACTTTCTAATCCATTGACCCCATCTCTGGTTACTACGAAATATAGCCAGAATGAATCCCACACTTTACGTACAAACGATAATAATAATCACTTCTCAAGGAAGGAAAACTAGCGTCAAGAGAAACACCAAACAAAATTCAATTGACATTAACATAGAACTTCAAATTATAAAAAAAATAAGCAAGACGTGACATACCAACCCCTTAAAACTAAACAATGACCCTTTCACTAGAAAGGTCAAAGAAATAAGCTCACTTACTCCTTAGCGCTACAACCCTTGAAGGGCCTTGGCCTCCCGGACAATTTCTACCCTATCTTCCCTGTTGACTCCCATCTTTCTCAGATCCTCCTCCACGTTATCCAGCCATCTTGTCCTAGGTCTTTCCCTCACACGATGCTGTCCTGGCTTCCCATCGTAGAACTTCCTTACCATCCTGTCCTCTGTCATTCTTTCTACATGTCCCAACCAATGCAGTCCACTATTTATTTCCACTGCTATATCTGGCTTACCAACTCTTGTCTCCATATTTGCCGGAATTCACCCTCTTTTGGTGGTCCATATACTTTCCTGAGTATCTTCCCATCTCCTTGATTCATCACCACCTTGTGTCATGGTCCAAGTCTCTGAACCATACATCCCCACAGGTCTCACTGCTGTACGATATGCAATACCTTACAATTGACGTATATTCTCGGCGTGCTTACTATCTGCATCACTGGAACCAACAGGAAGAGAAAGGAATACGCAGTGGAAGTTGATGTTAACTTTCGCTGGGCTCGTGTTAACAGCGACTCCAGACTCCGTGAAGGTATAGAATAAGTATAAGCGTGAAGAGAGAGTAGGAGATTACCCCAATCGCCAAACACTACTAAATAAGACACTGGATAAAAGAAATGAATATTTATTGAAATATGGAATTTAAAAGAAAAGCAGATGCAGAAACGAAACCTGGCCAGAAAGGAAAGGGTACCTTCCATGAGAGGAAGATGATTATCAAGCGTGAATAGCCTTGAATACTACATATCGGAATCAAATTGAATATGACTATAACTTGCCCAAGTGTGTGCTCACTTCCAATAAGATTGAGAAATGAGATTTAAAGGCAGGAAGTGATTTATCCAAATGATAATCCAATCAGTAACTAAAACAAGGTAACTTCTCAGCCTCTAGATAATTTTGTTATAGTGACCACAATAACAGGCCGGAGAAAAGATTAACACATGGGGGGGGGGGGTCCTAGAGGCCTCGGCGACCAATAACGCAGCCGAGAAGGATGGGATCGTGCTAGCAGTCCTAAATACCAAATGACTGCTTTGAAATGGAACTATATTATTCAAATCCGCCTTTTCTAACACTAAAGAATGTACTTTAATTCCTGCTTATTCTTGCTGTACATGTTTCGGTGTTCAATCACACCCTCGTCGGTGTAGATTGAATAATCTTAAAACTTAGTTTCCAAAGAGAAAATGGATATCCTTCCAAAACACTTGGAAATTTAAACAAAAAGAATTAGAAAACATATGAATAAATAATAGAATGTAAGGACTGTTTGAAAATCTATAATATGGTTGGACTATCGTGAATCGAACATCGCTACTATAGGATGTAGCGCCTTTTCAATACAAGTTTATAAATGTGGTTTCACAGGTACATGTTTCTTAAGAGATTTCAATTTTCCTCTCGAGATTGGATATCTATCTCCAGTACTAATCAAATGGAGAAACCGTGATCGTGTGTACAAGGAAAATATGATAATCCGCCTTAACAACTTTTCTACGGATGTAATCAGGGTAATCCACAGTCTAAAGGGAAGGTCCAATAAGAGGACTACTGTACCATCATGAAGAAGAACTAAGAGGAAAACGAGAACATTTTATAATTTAATTTTTCAACACACTTAATAGTGATTTAATAATGTCTACAGTTTTATCTACGCACTTTTGTAAGTGCACTGTTCTTAATTCAAATATCTATGAGTGTTCTTACAATGTGTATTTGTATGCTTATATTTATTATGACAGTTAATGGGACAATAAGCATTCGTATTTGATGAATATGGACCAAGAAGAGATCGTTTTTGAATCATGTGCATCTTTTTTCATTATACATATATCAGCATGCAGTAGAATATGTTTAAAAATGTTTCTGATTTGGGGATATGTATTCATAGATAAGTTGTCTTCATGTTATTGTTATATATTTGCTAACATATAGATAATCACATGTTCAATATAGACAGGCTGATGAAGGGGGACATCCTCCGAAACCACATTTATAAACTTCTATTGAAAAGGCAGACTATTTATCTTTTCTTTGATTACATCATGTCAATACGGACCAAAATGAGTAACACAGTGTATGATGTTAACTGCTTGGTGAAAGGCGTACTTGTCAGTTATACGATGTCCAGTGGCGTACCGACGGGGGGGGTTTCAGGGATGAACTCCCCCCCAGGTATATTCCTTGACTTGAATCTATATATTGTCCCATCTATCACCTGTTTTATGGCATCGCTCGTTAGGCGTCTTAACTCCCGCATACACCTTAGGTGTGGTCACGTTCCTCAATAAATGCCCTGCACTCTACTCGCAGTGTTGGAGCTTCCCATGGATCAGTTTTGCTGTTGAAGTGTGCGATCGGTAAGTCTTTTCACGTCGCTTCGGGTTGCCTTAATTGTGTGTGCCCGTTTCCTTATAAATAATTCAGTAAAATAGGAGTTTCTGCAATTTATTCCAATTAATGATACAGATAAAATAATCAAGATAGGCAGATTTTGAGAGCCAATAGCAATTGCAGTAGGAACACGGAGAGCAAAACATTATTTTTCTCTCACATAATGTCAATATTTTAAGCAACCACGTCACTATGGTCATGATTATACCACTGCATCGTTTGTCTCAATATTTAGTTACTGTTGTCCATATTTTTTGGAATTTATTTTTATTTTGTCGAAAAAATTAGACCTAAAATATTTTTCATGCCAACACAGCGGTTATTTGTTGTTTTTTATGAATATTAAGCAAAGTATTTGAATTATGATGACTGTCGTTTTAAGGGGCGGAACAGCAAGGTCATCTGTCCCTGTAATACCGGTAATGTACACAATTACCCTATTATATTAATGAAACCCCCCCCCAGACGGAAATCCTGCGTACGCCACTGACGGTGTCGTTAATAGGCTGGTGAAAGACGTAAAATTTTGATGGTCCAGCTCCACCAGAGTACGGGTAATTGATCTGTACACTTCGTATTTTATATTACCCCACAGTTAAACATCAAACAGGCTTAGATCCGTGCTTCGAATAATTACAGTAATCACACAGGAGTAGCTACATAATGTAACTTCCCAAGTTACCGTCTGCGAGCTGAAGGAGAACATTTTCAGCATCTTTTAACTTTTAACTGGTGACGTGAGGTCAATCAATGTGGTACCCTTATACCCCCAATCCTTTTCCCCTCACAAATACTACATGCAACTCAAAAATAAATATTATCAGATATATTTCATATACACAGAGACAGGGGATTCCCTAATGAAGCAACAACAAGAATGAGAGAATAATAGAGCACAGAGGTCTGCCACACCCTGTTCAACCTTCACTCGAGGATGTAGAGTTCCTTCTTGAGAGATTTTCTAGTGTCTCTTCATGAGTCTCTCTCCCACGGGCTAACGAGGGTTGGCAAGCGTAAGTCTGGCATTGCTTCCACTTCTGTCAGGCTTTATCTTTCTTGTTCTTGGTCAACACTTGTCTTCTGACCCCAACAGTGTTAGGGTATTTGTGGTGTCTTCATTTTCCTGCATTGATTGCCCTCGTCCTTTTGTCCCTGATATCAGAGTTGGACAAAACACACTTCACAAAATGTATTTTCAATACAAAATACAATTGAAGTAAATTATTTACCAATGGATCCAGAATATTATTTGTACTCCGAATAAGCTTAATGACGCTGAATCAAATGTCAAACATTTAGAGACTTGTACATTATTTGGTCAGCGTTTCGCCCCAGTGTACTATTGGGCTCGTCAGTTGGTTTGGTGTCTGAAATTTGATGCAGTGACAAAATACGAATACAAAGTAATGTTTTAAAATAAACTTGAAAATCCACACACTTCCAAGTAAAATACGTTTCTATTCTGATAAAGTTCAATGAAATGCAATCAGGGTGTCCAGTGACCTTGAATGAAAACAAACCTGGAAAAAATCTTGAATCGCCCTGAAAAAAACCTTGAAAAGGCAATTTCAATAATTAGCTGACACGCGTGACTTATTCTGTTTATTAGTTGGTTTGGCTGTAAGCGATATTTATTTTTCGCTGTTCGATACAAGACTTGACCGCAGTTTCGCAAGAGACGTTAAATGGTGTTCTAGGACCGTTGTCAGTCACCTCTCCTTACGTTCCTCTGAGGAATGCGTTTCGACCCTGAAGGATATGTTTCCCGACTCAGAAATCGGTCAAAGTATGCAACTTCATCGGACAAAATTGGCTATGCGATTGTATTTGGCATTGCTCCCTATCTTATGACCAATGTTAATGAGCTGATCCCTCGTTGCGATGACATAGTTATCAGATTTGACGAAAGCTTAAATTCAATATCCCAAATAACACTGATGGACATGTACGTGAGGTCCTGGCATCCGGATAAACCTCCAGTTGCCGACCGTTATTTAAATTCAGCTTTTCGTAATCGTACTCGGGCCATTGATTTAAGAGAGGAGTTAAGTCTTTGAAGACTGCTGTTGGTCTGAAAAAGGTTTCCTAACGCTCTATGGGTGGGCCTCTTGTTAATCATAAAGTGTTTAGAGAATTAGATGCCCAAGTGAAAGAATCGTGCGGAGTTGAATTTTCAATATAGGAAGCTGCGGACTTCATGTTGTCCACTTGGCTTTTAAAGTAGCCATGATGTCTACTGGCTGGGATATAGCATCCATTTTGTATGCATGACTTATATAAAGACGCGCCAGCACGGCGGAGTCTTTACGTTCAGTATACTGGCTTTAGCTTGTTTCCGTTGCGATTTTGTGGAACACGTTGGGTTGAAAGCAAAAGGGTTGCAAATCGGGTCATAGAAATTCTTCCCAATCAAAGAAAGTTTGTCATTACAGCTGAAAAGTAAAATACCGCTCCTATTTCACGCAATTTTGAAGTCTCATCGGCTGTTAAAGACGAATTATTGGGAACTAAACTCGCATTTTTTTTGGCTCAATCGCCTGCTTAATAGAACCATTTCTGAAAGAGTTCCCGACAGATGCTCCTATGGCGCCATTCTTGTATGAGGAATTTCGCTCCCTCCTTGATACATTTATGAAACGGACTGTTAAGCATGATGTTATGCTGGCAAGTTCTAATTTGCAAACCCTTGAGTTAAGCTCAAGGAATTTGATTCACGCCAAAAAGTTTGACATCGGGTTCGCTGATAAAGACGAGTTGTCCGAGGTTAAAATGTGCAGGAATTAGACATTCTTCGCTTGAAGGAAAGTATGCTCGGTAGTCTAGTTAAGCTTGTGGAAATATTGTGTAATTATGAAAGACTGATAATATTTTCTTTCTGGAAATATAACTGTTTTTTTACCTAACAGCTTACTTCTATCACTCATCAAGCTAACTCACAGCACCAAGCAAGAAATCACTTGAAACCCGCTTTTAACGAACTTTGCATAGAAGTGATTCTTCACTAAATGGAATTAGCAACAGCTATTAAGAAATGCGCATGATGCAGTTTTAAAAAATCTTGCAGAGAATCTCTTTTTTTTTTCTAGGATAAGATGCCTCTAGTTGTGTTGCAAGAGTCCCTTGATTATTGTGTGTTTTGCTTAGCAAAATATTTTTTATTCTCTTCAATTTACATTTAATTGGTCTACTATTACAATAATAGTTTTTTTAGCCCCCACACCTTGAAATTCACTTACAGTAGTATATTCTTCTTCTTTATTTTACTTTTTTAAACAATGAAAAAACAACATGAAATGTTTTTTGAGCCTTGAAAACCTTGAATTGAAAATCCCATTTTGACTGGACACCCTGAATGAAATGGAAGTTTGTGTTACTCAAAGTATGTGGTATTTTAAGTTCTTTTATCGTTATTGCATTTTGTATCAAAAATACATTTCGTGAGTATTTTTTCCCTACTCTCCATTTCCTCATTGGACGTGCGTGAAATTTGTGTAATAAGCTGTGTTATTATGTTGGTTGTACTAGTGTATGGGGATTAGATTGGGAAGTAGGTGGCCATGGCCTTTAGTTAGGAACCATCCCAGCTTTTGCCTGGAGTAGAAGTGGGAAACCACAGAAATCCACTTCCAGGGTGGGATGTGCCAGTTCATCACCAATCAAATAATCCAACAGAGATTTCAAGTTGTTCGAGAGAATCTGACTGGATGGTGACCAAATCAGAATTGCTCGTCAAAAAATTAATAAAATGATAATCCACAATTCGGCGGCGGTGGCTGTAACTCGGATGACTGAACAGACCAATCCTGGCATAAAACATGCGCCCACATAAATTGCACTGAATGGTTGGGGAGGGTGGAGTTGTAATTGATGGAGCTAATTAATGTGTTATCAATTCACAAATGTTTGAATTATAATTTAACGTCACGGAGTAGAGGTGGTTGGTTCATCAGTATAGGGGCTGCGACAACGCAGTCATGTAGCCCCGTGTACTTTGGGTGTGTGTAGAATCTGTCTGATAACCGGTGTTAATTTTGATGACTGTATTAGTGTGTGTTATCTGTTTCTTTAAAATTCAAGTAAGGACCGCAGACAGTAATTTTAAATAGTTCCTACTATTGCTACCGTCCACGACACCTAGCTAGCGGACTTGGTTACTAGATGGCATCGCAGTCAGCACCTGGCGGCGAACGTTGGAACTAATAGTTATCAATTCTAACCTAGAAAGTTTGGCTTCACACAAGTGTCATTAGGGGTAGTTTCTTTTTCATGCCATAAATCTATGACAATGGACCATCGGCTTTACTTCCCCTCTAAAGGAAAGCATACTTAGGGATTTTTAACGCTCTTAAAACATCCGACGACTTTGGCCGGGTTTGAACCCACGACCTTGGGCAAAGAAGCTCAGCATGTTACCAGCTATGCCACCGAAGCCGCCCAAGGAGTAGAGAATACGTCCAACATAGTTCTGGGGGAGTGGCAAGAGGCCTTTCCAGTGATCATTACTGACTCCGCCGGCCAATCAAATTGTCAAGCCATGAGTCCTGTGATGGTCACTGTTCTTGTGCCGTAGCAGCAACGGCTGTGGAACCGTCGAATAAAGTAACGTGGTTGTACATAAGAGCTACGGTACCTTTTGAGTCTTGATGTCACCACAACCAATCACAGTCTCTCGCAGACAACATCATTGGTCGCTAATAGGTTAGACGATGGTCTGGGCAAAACCATTGGACGCTACTAGGTTATACTATCTGCTTGTAGCACAAGGAACATAAACCCCAGGTTAGCTTGGTGTTTGTATGACGAGCCTTATTAACATGAACATGTACGCGTGATTTAAACCTTCAATGGCATAACTTAATGGATGTTGCCATTTTGTGTCTAGGGGAGAAGTTTTATTGTAAGGAATCGCGATCTATACTACTCCTGCTTATGTGTGTGTAAATATTTTACTTCCCCCACTATTGCTGGAAGGCTGTCCGCACCAGCGCGCCTAGTGTGCTGTATAGACACCTCTGGTTTAGACTATTTCAAAAGAAAGAACACGACAGATATGGTGAGTGCTTGGAACAATTGAATCGCATTAATGGTTTCTTTTTAATCTGTGTGTGCCTCTCGCAGCCTCACTATCACCCGTGCTGCCTTCGCTGTGTTGTAGTTTTCGGTCAAACGTCAATCAGTATTTGAAAAAAACGACCGGAAAATAACAATAATGTGACCGAAGTTGTTAGAATGTCTGATTTTCATAAAGATAATCAATTGTTCTGTACAACTTAAGCTTTAAATTTTAGTTGGTAATGCTTGTTTGCACTATGTTTATCTTACAGTATCTTTGTGATGAGCAGGCTGTGATCTCCTGTTCCTTTTTGTATTCTTTGGCCAACATGTATGTACTCACCTTTGTAGGAATGTGCCAAAATACATCTAGTAGTATTCTTCTTCTCCTAAGTGTGGGGGGGGGGGGCAGAGCGTAGAGCTTTCTACCCAATAACGAAGTTCGGAACGTAACGGAGGGGGGTAAGGATCATCTACCAAAGGAAGGAATGAGGCTAACAGAAATCGAATAAAAGGAAGTAAAACCAAGGAGACAAGGGAAATATTCTTCACGTCAATTGACCCACAATGACGACTTTCTAAAACGTAAACACAACCGGGTCACACAGAAAGGTACGAAAGTCAAAAATTAAGGTTGCAACCATCAATAAAGGTCACGAGCGAGGTAATTACTGGGACGGTGGGGTCTGTAAGAAGGGTTTCGATAGTTAAGGGAAGTTGAAAGCTCTGATGGAATAAGGTATGATGAAAGGGGTTCGGTGTGAATCATAAAGGGCACATTGAAAGAATATATGATTGACGGTACCTAAAAACTTCCCACAATCGCACATAGGGGAAGGCGGGCTAAGTGAACAGGAGATAAAGCGGAGGTGAATAATGGTTGTGATATGACGACCAGTGTAGTGTCCGGTAGAGAACCACGGCTTGAAGGGAGGTATGGGCTGCAATCGATGATAAAAAGTTGCCTTGGATTGCGAATAGGAATTCCACCATTGTTGCCATTCTTGTCGTAAGTGAGTTTGAACGTCAGAAAGCAGATCAGCGTACGGTATTGCTAAATCATACGTATCTCCGTGCCCTTGGGCAGCATTTTTTGCCATGGTATCAACCATATCATTATCCGGAATGTGAGAGTGACTAGGAAGCCAGAAAAGAATAACATCAAAATCAAGAGTAGAAAGGTCGCAAGTTAAACGGAGAATTTGCATAAGGTACCAATTATCAGTATTGGAGATATTCGAAAGAGCCCTGAGAATGCTAAGAGAATCGGTACAAATAAGGGACTGGCGAATATGATGTTGTTTAATATAAAGCAAGACCTGTCGGATGGCAAAGGCTTCTGCCGTAAAGATAGAAATCGAGGAAGAGATTCAGTATTGTAGTGAAAGATCGAGTTGGGGGGAATAAACGGCAGCACCAACGCGAAGGGGATTAAAAAACTAGGACCCATCAGTATAGAAGACAATGTGATGAGGGTGGGTAGATCGAAAATTTGATACTAAGGAATTTGTAATATTAGGATTATGACAGAGATCGGTAAGCGGAGAGTTGGCTAAACATAAGTGAGAATTCGGGGTATAAAAAGAACAGGGTAAGGGACCGTATAACAGAGAGGTTTCCGTGTTTGGAGAATGGAGGAACGAGAGGGGTGTAGAAAACGATAAGCAGCTAAGAAGGAGGGATGGAAAGACCGAAAACGACATCTAGTATTGAAATACCAATCCGTGTGCCATTTAACTAACAGGTCATGGGCCCAGAACGGACTGGTAATGCGTTTTTGAAACTAATATTCAACGTCACTCAGTAAATACTTAGAAACGGTGTGGCCTATTTACACATTATGGCAACAACGAGTGAGTCAAATGCCTCAATCACGCTTTCCGCATCGACTTCTGTTATCTCTGGGATTACTTTTTCATCATCAGTGCCTAATATAGAGAAACTAGAAAGACAGCAAAATGATGGAAGCTGGAAATTCACAATGAGAATGTCTTATCGTGGATGGATTGTTTGGTTATATCGATGGAACAATTCCCGTTACTTCACACAATTCGTGACCAGCAGGAGCGCTGGCATCAATATGACTGGCTGTTAAACCTTCTCGCTATATTCATGTGCATAACACTACCAACTCGAAGGATGCCTGGAATAACCTAAAAAGGCCTCCGAGGGATGTAGTATGGCTAGTAAGTTTGAGCTATTCCGGACATTTTTCAACATGAGGCAAGAAAGCAGCACAATGGAAGAGTTTATCAACAACATCATGATGACCGTGCAGAAACTCGCCGATATAGGTGAAGATAAGTGGGCCTCATTCGTTATGAAGAATGATGTCTCAAACGAATATAAAAATATCGTGGCGGCGCTGTATCAGCAGTTGAAGGGAGATTTCACTTCCGAAGATGTTAAGGTTGCTCTTCTGGGTGAAAGCGAGAGGAGAAGAGTGAAGGGAGAATGTGAATCATCATCTGCCACTGCTTTGTTCTCCGATCAATGCAAGAAGAAAAATGATAACAGGAAAAATCCAGGCGATCCAGGATTTAAATATTATGAGTGCGACTGCCCTGTACATGGTCGACCCAAATATCCGAAGTTGAAGCAAAGCAAGAAATTTCAAGCGAACCGTGCATCAACTGCTGACCGAACATCAGAAGACTCTCCTCACCAAGGCGTTGACTACCGTCATCGACTCGGGTGCAACGTCCCACATGACCAAGGAAAGGGCATCACTGCAATATGTTGACTCAAGTGTTCGTACGCCAATCTGTGTTGCAGACGATTCTGAGATATTAACTGAAGTTGTCGGTAAAGTTATCCTGAATCTTGGTAATAATTAGGGGTCGGATTTTTAGGTAATAGATACTTTTTATGTAGAGACATATTTTAAGCATTTTTTCTATACATACATTCCTGCTTTTCACTTATTAGCACATAAAAGAACATAATAGGCCTATTTACATTTTAAAAAACGTCAGGATGATAGATATTTCAGTTTACTGCATTTTTATTCTGTGTTACTTCAACGGGGAAGAACCTGTGAGCTATCTAATCTTCATGCAGAGCGTATGTCAGCTGGCAACTGTGTTATTCCTATAAGGCCCCGTGCCACTCACTGTGGAAGCGGGGATTTCCTTGTCCATAGCCATATTGCACCACGTGCTAGACCTCCTCCTCCCCCAGCTATCTGGAACCAGTGTCACTCACATGCAGTTAATTTCTGGCACTGTGAAATGTAAGGCAGTTCTAGCCTAAAATAAAAACAATTACACGTTATCGTCTGTTGCAGAATTTAAAGATAATTTTATTTATGATGGGGGCGTTCTGTTCTTCCAACCATGTGGGAAAGCAATCAAGGCCTAACAGCGATCTCAAGTTACACAACACCGCAAGGGCAAGAAACATATTGCCGCAGTTTCGCGATAATCGTCAGTCATTTGCGATGGACAACCTGAATATGTATCTCGTTGTGAATTGTAATGCTTCAGCATTCAGTTAGACATAGAATAAATTGCATTCCTGAGGACTGCATATTGTCTATATTCACATTAATAAACTAAATTATAATTCAATATTTTTACTCATATTTCAGAAATTTTTAATACACACATCAAAAAAAGTTTTGCATCACCTCGGTTCCCAGATCTCCGGCATATAGACGTTGACTGTGTATATTGTATCCAAGATACAGTCCCTTTGACTGTTCATAGATGTCACTAAAACTGCTCAAAGATGTAAACAACCATGCATGAGCAGGGCCTATTAGACGGAGGGGGTACGACAGCCGATCAGTTCCAGTCATTCCACCAGGACGAAGGTACGCTGCTCATGTTGTCTGTAGTTCTACCATGCCTAGAAGGTCAATACCGCAGTTCGATCGCATCCGCATTGTTACTTTGTGTCAAGAAGGGCTCTCAACAAGGGAAGTTTCCAGGCGTCTCAGAGTGAACCAAAGCGATGTTGTTCGGACATGGAGGAGGTACAGAGATACAGGAACTGTCGATGACAGGCCTCGCTCAGGCCGCCCAAGGGCTACTACTGTAGTGGATGACCGCTACTTACGGATTGCCGCTCGGAGGAACCCTGACAGCAATGCCACCATGTTGAATAATGCGTTTCGTTCAGCCACAGGACGTCTTGTTTCAACTCAAACTGTGCGCAATAGGCTGCATGATGCGCAACTTCACTCCCGACGTCCATGGCGAGGTCCAGCTTTGCAACCCCGACACCATGCAGCGCGGTACAGATGGGCCCAACAACATGCTGAATGGACCCCACGGAATTGGCATCACGTTCTCTTCACCGATGAGTGTCGCATATGCCTTCAACCAGACAATCGTCGGAGACGTGTTTGGAGGCACCCTGGTCAGGCTGAACGTCTTAGACACACTGTCCAGCGAGTGCAGCAAGGTGGTGGTTCCCTGATGTTTTGGGGTGGCATTATATGGGGCCGACGTACGCCACTGGTGGTCATGGAAGGCTCCGAAACGGCTTTACGATACCTGAATGACATCCTCCGACCCATAGTGCAACCATATCGGCAGAATATTGGAGAGGCATTTGTCTTCATGGACGACAATTCTCGACCTCATCGTGCACATCCTGTGAATGCGTTCCTTCAAGATAACGACATCGCTCGACTACAGTGGCCAGCATGTTCGCCAGACATGAACCCTATCGAACATGCCTGGGATTTGTTGAAAAGGGCTGTTTATGGACGTCTTGACCCACCAACCACTCTGAGAGATTTACGCCGAATTGTCGTTGAGGAGTGGGACTATTTGGACCAACAGTGTCTTGATGAACTTGTGGATAGTATGCCACGGCGAATACAGGCATGCATCAATGCAAGAGGACGTGCTACTGGGTATTAGAGGTAGTGGTGTGTACTGCAATCTGGACCACAAATGCTGAAAGTCTAGCTGTATGATGGTACAACATGCAATGTGTGGGTCTCATGAGCAATAAAACGAGCTGAAATGTTGTTTGTGTTGATCTCTATTCCCTTTGTATTGAACGGTTCCGGAACTCTTGGAACCGAGGTGATGCAAAACTTTTTTTGATGTGTGTACATAAAAATTAAATATTTTCCCGATTTTTAGCACCTAAAAATCCGAGCCCTAATGATAGTATTAAAACAGTGATTGATGTACTGTGCCCATTTTGAGGGAGCCCATAGCTTGTATAAGAGAGTCGTTTTTCTGGAGTATATTTTGAAGATGGTTGGAAGAGAGCGCCAATGAAAATTTGTGGAGAGCCCTGTAGCGCGAGGCATTACGTCAGATGCGCGCGAGATAGCGAGTCAGGTCACAGCACCAGGAACACCTGTTTAACGAGACAGATGTGTGCAAGAGGTCATCGTACGAGATTCGTTTCATGCAAGTCGAGCATGTATTCGAAGCATTCGTTCGGAACTACACACATCAAAAAAAGTTTTGCATCACCTCGGTTCCCAGATCTCCGGCATATAAACGTTGACTGTGTATATTGTATCCAAGATACAGTCCCTTTGACTGTTCATAGATGTCACTAAAACTGCTCAAAGATGTAAACAACCATGCATGAGCAGGGCCTATTAGACGGAGGGGGTACGACAGCCGATCAGTTCCAGTCATTCCACCAGGACGAAGGTACGCTGCTCATGTTGTCTGTAGTTCTACCATGCCTAGAAGGTCAATACCGCAGTTCGATCGCATCCGCATTGTTACTTTGTGTAAAGAAGGGCTCTCAACAAGGGAAGTTTCCAGGCGTCTCAGAGTGAACCAAAGCGATGTTGTTCGGACATGGAGGAGGTACAGAGATACAGGAACTGTCGATGACAGGCCGCCCAAGGGCTACTACTGTAGTGGATGACCGCTACTTACGGATTGCCGCTCGGAGGAACCCTGACAGCAATGCCACCATGTTGAATAATGCGTTTCGTTCAGCCACAGGACGTCGTGTTTCAACTCAAACTGTGCGCAATAGGCTGCATGATGCGCAACTTCACTCCCGACGTCCATGGCGAGGTCCAGCTTTGCAACCCCGACACCATGCAGCGCGGTACAGATGGGCCCAACAACATGCTGAATGGACCCCACGGAATTGGCATCACGTTCTCTTCACCGATGAGTGTCGCATATGCCTTCAACCAGACAATCGTCGGAGACGTGTTTGGAGGCACCCTGGTCAGGCTGAACGTCTTAGACACACTGTCCAGCGAGTGCAGCAAGGTGGTGGTTCCCTGATGTTTTGGGGTGGCATTATGTGGGGCCGACGTACGCCACTGGTGGTCATGGAAGGCTCCGAAACGGCTTTACGATACCTGAATGACATCCTCCGACCCATAGTGCAACCATATTGGAGAGGCATTTGTCTTCATGGACGACAATTCTCGACCTCATCGTGCACATCTTGTGAATGCGTTCCTTCAAGATAACGACATCGCTCGACTACAGTGGCCAGCATGTTCGCCAGACATGAACCCTATCGAACATGCCTGGGATATGTTGAAAAGGGCTGTTTATGGACGTCTTGACCCACCAACCACTCAGAGATTTACGCCGAATTGTCGTTGAGGAGTGGGACAATTTGGACCAACAGTGTCTTGATGAACTTGTGGATAGTATGCCACGGCGAATACAGGCATGCATCAATGCAAGAGGACGTGCTACTGGGTATTAGAGGTAGTGGTGTGTACTGCAATCTGGACCACAAATGCTGAAAGTCTAGCTGTATGATGGTACAACATGCAATGTGTGGGTCTCATGAGCAATAAAACGAGCTGAAATGTTGTTTGTGTTGATCTCTATTCCCTTTGTATTTAAAGGTTCCGGAACTCTTGGAACCGAGGTGATGCAAAACTTTTTTTGATGTGTGTATATTACGAGTACCAGACATATTGCCTGATAATTAGCCTGCGAGGAAACACTGTTTCAGTGTTGTCCGCTGATAGCATTTATATAGTTGGACCAGTTTTGAGTGTTCAAACTGTTGTGGACTAATATTCAGTCTCACATACATTTAGCCTATGTGCTGGAACATATTCCTAACCCGAATATTGGGAAAAGCATATCCTCAATTAAAGGATTTATTTTATAGCTAATGTTGGAAAATATGGCAAGCAATGCACGTCAGTGTACTGCGCTAATACCAGTTTGAATGATAGCAAAGTCGTCGTGTACATTTATAGTTGTAACACACGTATTTCGAAACGGCAAATGACCGGGCAGCAGTCTAGATTACGTGGATTTTCATGGCACAAGCCATATCTTAATGGATATCGTACAGGAATGCATGTTAGCGAACAGTCGTGAAAAACTTTTGAATAACACTACCATGAATCGATACGTCATCATGGATTGTTAAATCATATTTGGTGGTGTGATGGAGGTCGACGTAATGGAACTTTGAGTCGTGGTGAGGAGTCAGTGGAAACATGTGTGTTACCGCACACGTGCGTTCGAGCCAGCCGCATGTCATGGGGGTGGCATGCTACAGCCAGTGGATTCATCGCCGCAGACCATTATCAAGTGAAGTGAGCAACATCTTTACCTTCTAGTAATTAGTGCATGTGATTTGCAGACTCTAGACTATTTCATTCAACCATTTTTGAGATCAACGTTTGATGCCAGCATTTATTTTCGAATTATGCCAGAGCATAATGACTGGAGCCACTTTATGGATTTCTAGGTGATACTTCAGCACGGCATGAAGGCTAGCATATCCACGATACAGTTTGGTAGTGGGGTGATGACATTCTTTCAATGCATCCATGCTTCTATAGTTAGCTAGTCACTTGTCATAGATTTTTCTGGTGTACAGTCCTGTACATAATATTTTTCTTTGTTGCATTTTTTGATCGAAGGCTATCTTTCTTGGATAGTTGCTTGCGATGATTTTACGTTACTTAATGATTCTTGGGATTTGATTTCAGTAAAATTCGAGGAGATTAGATACTTAATCGTTACCTAATGAGTTTGATTTTTCACACGATTAGGATTTTCTAATAATTATTATAATAATAATTATTGATGATTGTATTACTTTAGATAATACTTGATTGAATCATGTTGAATGATTATCGGGATTTTGAAGATCTCTTGGGATCATAAATTTGGAATTTCATTATTTTGACTTGTTGAAATATTTAATAATAATAAATTTATTGGGTGATAAAGAACCATTCTGTGGTGTTATAATCGAATTTTGGATCAGATTATAGACAAGAGGTAATGAGGTCGTAATTAATAATGTAATTTGGATTTCTCTAATGAGATGATAATATTTTCGAAAAGGAAGTTGCGGTGTAGGGCAGTTGTGTCAGATAGGGAGTGTTTTGTAAGATAACTATTGGAAGGCAAAATAATTGTTAATGGCAACTAAATGATTTATCTGGTTTGGTAGTTGAGTTAAATGGGGAAGACATGCGTGTACTTAGCCCACAGTTTTTATTCTAATCCATTAATTGAAGCAATGAGGCTCAATGGAATTTAGAAAAATGGAAGTAGTAATAATGATTAAATGATGTTGTTTGTGTTTGATATTAATGATTTTAGAGGATGAATCCTTATGTTACGTGTCTCAAAAAGAAGGGTCTAGCCAGAGTAGCAACCCCACGCCTTAAACCAGATAACGTCATCAGTAGAATTCTATATTCTACTTATTTTGCTCTCACCTTACAAATATTCTACGGAATGACTTCGATATTGCAGTATGACCAATATATTTTGAAACTTTCAATATTTTGTGGAGATATGAAATGTGAAGCCTATTAATGCTTAGTGATATGGGGCATTCAGGTGTTTTAATCCCTTGGTTGGGGGTAGTTGGGATAAAACACAGTTGTGTCAGTGTGCTAATTTAGAAGGCTATTCCTGGATGAGAGTAGCTTCCCGTGGCTGGGAGAGCTTACTAGTGTAGTGTGTTGGTGTTGGTGTTTAATCTCTTGGGGGCGCCCCTGCAAGATGCAAGTATCTGCTAGGGGATGAATGTCTGAGTGCAAGCTACTATACTGGCCTGCCAGCTGAGCGGAATGAGTAATTCAATAATTGTGCAGAGCCAGCGGCTCGACGCTATGCTGTCGAGTCGCGTGCCGTGAGTACAATGGAGTCTGACGAAGCAACTACTGACCGCTACGGTCAGAGGCACTTATGGCTAAGGTCAGGTGGGGTATGAGGATGTGAGGTGGAGTGTAATCAGTAATACAAGTGTAGCTTACTGACCAAGTATTTAATGGCCAGTTGATGTAGTGTTATGTCCCTCTTGGGGAGTTTGAGCAAATATAAATGTGGTACAATTTGTCAGGGTAGGTGTTTTACAAAATAAAGGATTCTGAGCACAAGCTGAATCTCACCTGGTGATGAACGGACGTCGGTCAGGGCCGCTGGCGAAGAACACTACAGAACAGATAATCCCTCCACTCTTGGCTCTGTTCTTATACGTTGCGGCACTGCTTGGTCAGCATTGCGTCAATGTATCTGCCCCAGATAGTTGTTAGTGTAAATGTTTGTGTGTGTTTCGCAAGTAATTGGCTAACCTCCTAGGCTTAGGTGGCCGCCGCTTGCTGTGTGGAGATATGTCCTGGAGTTATGGTGTTTCCAGTTGGGGTGGTTTTGGTAAAAGATGGGGGGTGGCTCTCAGGGGGTACTGCCCCCCCCCCCCGGGCTGTACACAGGGGATGCTGACCTCGAGTTCAGATGAATTTGTTAGCCGTTATAACGGATCCATAATTCATATCAAATTTAATAATTTCATGATAATAGCGAGTTACACCCAAATTTAATAAGTGAATAAATTTATTTCTTTGAGAAATTATATTAAATCAACATGGATGTTGGAGTGATTAATAAATTCCAGGTGTGGAAATTTACGATTACGAAATATCTGACTTATCATCAGATAACGTGGAAGAATAGATTGTTCATAGCCAATAGTTTTGATGCCTTGTTAAATAATTTGGATAACTATTTAAGAATTTTTATTCATGACTTTTAACATGATTGATTATGAAACTAAAAATAATTTAGAGCATATTTTGGAAATATAATGCTGTTGTGACTTGTATATAATTTTTGAAATGATATCAGACAGGACTATTAATTGTCTGCACATCATCAATGTGTTTATGGTGTTTCAAATAACACACATGCCAGTGATAAACTATAAATTTCACTAAATATTGGAGGAACATTTGACAAATTTCGTTATTTAAATTTTGATTTTTTTAAATTTAATTATTGCCGTTATTCGAATAGGGCATCTTTAGAACAGGGTTCCAGGGGGAGCGATAGGGTGTTTTTTATTTCAGGAGTGAATTTAGACATCTCCCTGCGGAAAGAAGGACTGTATTAGAGTAGGATCGTTGAATGAATGAATGAATAAATGGACCTGATGCATGTTATCTTATAGAAAACTGGGGTCATGCATGATTTCTTGAAACTTAACTCCTTTCTATCCTTGCTATAGTGTACATCGGAATAACAGCTAAGCTTTAAATTAAATTACAACGTTGATTGTTTGCTCATATTTTTACCCCGAGATGTTTTTGAGTCTTGTGCTCTGCTGTTATTTATATGTGCGCTTATGTGGACGTAGGACCTCCGTCAAACGGTCACATAAAGTAAGGTAGAAGAGTTTTGGCGACAACGTGTGGGGCGCTAGTTTGGCTGCCAACATGTTGAGTTGTTTCTGAGTCTGATGCGATTCGATTCCGAATTTCGATTCGAGTTGGAGTGGTATTTGATTTATGAATTAGCATAGGAGATTTTTTTGTAGGATTCAAGATCATGAATGCACAGTCTCATAGTTTTGATTTGCATTTGTTGGGTTGTTGTTCGTGATTTTTCACAGTAAATTAATAGTAAATGTAAGAATTAATAAGTTATTCGTAATGAAGTCTCAATTCAAGGGCGTGTCTGCATAATCATTTACTAATATTTTAGATTTAGGGTTCTTCAAGCATCGACTGACATCGTACCCCCAGAGTTCTCAATGATCATTATGAGTGAAATGGAAACAGTTACTAGGATGAATCAGGAGTTGGGTCAGAAAATAGGAACTC
The DNA here is from genome assembly GCA_946902985.2 of Meconema thalassinum. Taxonomy (NCBI): domain Eukaryota; kingdom Metazoa; phylum Arthropoda; class Insecta; order Orthoptera; family Tettigoniidae; genus Meconema; species Meconema thalassinum. The sequence continues at coordinate 70,463,314 of OX336393.1, read as the reverse complement.
AAATGAAAGAGAATTATTCTTCTCTAGTACATAAAATAGGAACTCAAATGACAGAGGATTCTGTTTCTCTAGAAAATAACATAACCGAGAATTCTGTTTCTCTCGAAAATAAAATAACTGAGAATTCTGTTTCTTTAGAAAATAAAATGAAAGATTTAGAAAACAAAATCGAAAGTCAAATAAAAGAGAATTCGGCTTCTGTAAAAGGTTTAGAATGTAAAATCACTGAAAACTCAAACTCGTTGAAATCCGAAATGTTAGAAAAGATGGAATCGATAGAAAGCAGGATGTTGAGAAAGATGGAATCATTCGAGGACAAGCTATCTGAATCGATATATGCTAAAATTGAGAATAGAGTAGTCTCATTGGAACCGAAAATCAAAGATAATGCTAGAAGAGCTCAAGATAATTTCTTAAGTTTGGAAGCGAGGATCATAGATACCGGGAAGAATTTGAAAGATAATTTGTTTACTAACTACGGCCATATGAAGGAAAGCTTGCAGGATAGTCGTCGTTTGATGAAGGAAGAGTTAGCTCAACACAAGAACGATACGCAGACGATGGTTCGGTCGTTGGAAAATAAGTTAGAAGATCGTGTCCGTAAGATAACAGATGACTTAGCAACTTTGGAAATTAGTACGACGAAGCAATGTAGGTTGAATTCCACACAAGTAGTCCAGAAGGTTACATCTGAATTTCAGGGAATAATAGTAGAACAATTAATGGAAGGAGTAGTCTCAGAATTGAAGAATGAGGTTAAAGAAAAAGTAATTAAAGATATTCAGGAACAGCTTGTGAAAGGAACGCATGATGAAGGTAAAGAAGTGAGGACAGCTTTTTCGTCAGAGATTAAAGTAGTGTCTGGAGACATTCAATCTATTCGGGATACTGTGGAAAAAAATTAAAGAATCAGTTAACTGTTGAAGAGGAAAGTCAGATGAAGAGAATAGACGAATTGAAGGATGGCATGGAAATAGATGAAGAGGGAAAACAAAATAGGAAGGAAATGGAGGAAGTTAGACAAACTGTTAGCATTTTGGGGAGGAAAATTGGAAGAGTATAAGTCAAGATCCGATGAGAAACAGGAAAATATAACTGGAGAAAAATGGAAAATAGAGGAAGATTATCAGATAGGTAGGTCAGAAGGAGTCTCTACCATTCGTACTTCTACTCCGATCACATTAGTAAAGAGTTATGAAAAGAAACCCATTAAATTCTGTAAGTTGTCTGTCAAACTTGTACTACCATTTGTAACTTACTTTGTCCACTTGGACAAACAGAGTAACTTCTCTCCTATGGAGAAACATTTATATATATATATCAGGTGGAAGGGTGTTAGCACACTAGGTTAGCACAACAGATATTAATATGGGAATCTAACTACTCTGAATAAACTTATGATTGATTGTAAGAAAAGATTGTATTAGATATGAACTGACAAGGATTCTCGCCTTACACAAACTATTTATACTGGCTATCATTTTCCTTTGGCCTTGACGAGACATGTGACCGGTATAGAATAACTGGGTGTTGGCGACAGGTGTAGGCTACTCACGTAACAGAAGATTCTTGTAGATCGTCTTGGCTTTTCTTGAAGGATTATAATTTCGTGTAGCTTTCAATTTCTGTCTGTTATTGCATACTATGCGCGCACGGATATATATCTAGCAGCGTCTCCAAATGCATTTAGTACAGATACTTTATATAACACAACCGTAAAATCCTTACACGTGTCCGTCCAGTATTAGTTATATACAGTATTTACCAGTGGTACACATACTCACGCGGTAATAATACTGCTTGTTGCTGACCGCATGCCGTAACCTAACAAAGGTATGTGGTCACAAAAATTCGCAGAAACGAATATAATTACTGGTTTGATACATGAATTACTTATATCGCGAGCACAATGGTACTTCCATCATATCTAATCCACTCTCGGCTAGTCCTAATGACGTTATCTCACAACCGTTCAGTTCAGAACCACGAAATCAAGTATACTCTAGGCTAGTCCGGATGACTTCGTAATACAACCAAAGAATACAATCGTTCACTTCAGGAACTCATAATCAAGTGAAGTCTCTACTCGCTTGCCATCACCCGCGTCATCAAAAAAAAATAACCTCCAATCCAGACAATAACTTGAGAACAATCTCGAACTCTCAACAAATCCATGAAATAAACTTGCAATATAACCTCTGTCACTGATCTTGGCCAAGAGCAAAGCCTCACTATCCAAAGAGATCCTAAATTCGGATTGGAACTTCCGTATTGCCACATATGCTGGTGCTGGCAGACACAAAGCTTGTACATGTGATGACATTTTCTTTCAATGAAATAAAAGTCCTAGACGGAATCCTTGTAATACACAATTATATACTTAATAAGTACAATCCTATAAACTAAAATGATGGGGATGAATGATGGACACAAAATAAAATGATATGAAACATGATAGCCTAACTTGACTTGTACCCAAGTCTCAGAGTTGCGGGTTGGAGTGTACTATTGTAATCTGGAACAGTTACAATTCTCAGGACCTGGAAATGTTTTGCCTGTTGAATTTTTGAGAGAGGTTCGTGATTATCTGAAGGATCGTAAAGTTAATAAAGGGAGGGAGATGAGAGTTTAGTAGAATTTTAGACGGTCCGGCACTCGTCTGGTTTAGGGCCTTTCGTTGCAATTTGAGAACTTATGAAGAGTTCGAACAGGCACTATTACGAAAATTTTGCTCTCTGAAAACTCAGCAGAATATCAGGGCAGAGTTATATGTGAAACGTTATTCTACGTCACAGCCGACTAAATATTCGAATTATTTCGCAAACCAGCTTGCGAAACTTCAATGTTTAGATCCGTCCATGCCAACTTATGAACTAATTCCTGCGCTAATTCCGTTGGAGGTGCAACGAAGTCTTATTTCTGCTAATGTCGAAAACATGGAGGAATTTGATGAAGTCCTTCAGCGTTTAGACCATTCCAATGCTCAATTTTACCAGCAGAAGAATAGCAAGCAAGAGAATCAAGCCACATATGCTGTCTTAACGGATAGACAATGCCAGACAACACTTGATAGGAATGATAGGAATAGGTAAGAGCAAACGTCGAGGGAGTATCACGATAGAAGAGATCAATGTAATAGACAACCTCACGTTAGAAGAGGAAGGTATGGAAACAATTGGAATTCATGGAGGAGACAAGGATATAGTAGGCCATACAATAGAACAGGTTACAATCGACAATATGAGAGATCGAACAATGACAGGTTCAAAGATCAGCAAAGACAAAATCTAGAGCAGAGAGGAGAAGAAAGTCAACAATATCTGAAGGAATTAGATGATAGAAGAAATCAACCTAGTACTTCTGGTATTAATAATTCGGCTGGGAAGAATGAAAGAAAACAATGTCGATTTTGGAACGAGAGAGCCAGCAGAAGTAACTCCAACGCAGTATATTTCCAAAATTATTCATTGGGAAGTTGAAGATGAGGACTTGATTCAGGAAGAACACGAGATAAAAGAGTTTGGACAGAGAAACAGGTTACCTGTTATTATTTGTGAAGTATATGGGAAACAGGTACACACTTTGATAGATACAGGTGCAATGCTTTGTTTGGTGAGCGAACGATTGTACAATTTATGGAAATTAACGGAGGATATTGAAGAAATACCCGTAGCTGGAATTAAGATCCAAGGTATTATTCCTAATAAGGTTACCACGTGCAAGATGCAACTGTATTTAAAGATTAAGATTGCAGGATGTTTCTTCGAGCATATTTTCGTCGTGAAGCGAGATATTGCGCATGATTTGATCTTGGGGAGGGATTTTATTAAGAGGTACAAGGCTATTCTAGACATGGAATCGGATACGATTAAATTTCATCATGCAGGGTATGTTCATTTCGAAGATGAAGAGAAATACACCGTGGGAGAAGGCTAATGAGAGAATTGAGCATGTTCCAGTAATGACGAGTTTGTCAGAAGAATTCCATGATATTTTTGATGCAAGACCAGGAGAGATTAAGGACTTCGAATATAAGATCCAAGTATGTGATGATAGTCCATACCATGCTAAGTTGTATCCAATACCAGAAAAGCACAGGACGAAGGTGAAAGAGATTATCCAAAACCTGGAGAAGGATCAGATTATTAAGAAATGTGTAACGTCATACGTCGATCCTTTGGCTGTCGTACTTAAAGCAGATGGGAATTTAAGGATATGCCTTGACGCCAGCTCACTGAATTCAAGACTATTGCCAGAATATGATAGGCCACCTTTCATCAAGGATTTATTGAGAAAATTCAAGGATAAGATGTGGTTTTCGACAATAGATCTGACTTCTTATCATCATGTTAGACTCAGCGAAGATTCACAAAAGGTCACTGGATTTCTATTCGAACAGCAGACCTTGTTTTAGAAAACTTCCGTTTGGGATTAAGACTTCAGGAGCAGTTTTGATACGTGCCTTAGATCAGAACCTAAATCAAGAGGTTAAAGACACAATTATATGCTATGTGGATGATATTTTGGTAGCTTCAGAGACTGAAGATCAGCACATGTTACACCTGCGAAATTTATTCTTGGATTTAAGGAAGCCCAATTTCAAGGTTAACCTGAAGAAATGTCAGTTCTTTAAGAAAGAAATCAAATTTCTTGGACATATCTTGGATGGTGATGGTTATAGACCCAATGAAGAGAAACTTCAAGCAATTGCAGAATTTCCTAGACCTACTCGAGTCAAGCATGTACGACAATTCTTAGGAACTTACCAGTTCTTTGGAGGACATTGCTATAAGTATACTGATGTAGTAGCATCTTTGCAGAGTTTGTTAAGAAAGGACAATAAATGGAAATGGGATAACTCAAGTGAAGAATCTTTTAATAAGGCGAAGGAGGTAATGCTCAACAGTGTCAAGTTGGAATATCCAGACTTTGAGAACAATTTTATTATCGAGTCGGATGCATCGAATATTGGGATAGGAGCCATCTTACTTCAAGAAGATGAGGATCGCACAAGACACTATCTATCTTTCATCAGTAGGAAGTTGAAACCATCAGAACGCAATTATTATACCACGGAGCTTGAAGCTTTGGCGATTGTTTTTTCATTCGAGTCCTGGAAGTAGTTACTTATTGCACATTCCCTGATAGTCAGAACGGATCATCACGCTCTGGAATGTATCCTTAAAACAAATTTTGCCAGTGATAGGATCACGAGATGGGCATTATTCGTACAGCAGTTCAACGTGACTATTGAACATAGACCAGGAAAAGCTAATTTGGGGGCTGATTTATTGAGCAGAATCGTGGGGCCTACTCTTCGGATTTTACCAGTAATGCTTATGCAAGAGGATGAGGACACATTGAGAAGAGAGGATGCCACAAGCCCAGAAACGATACGGATTGTTAAGAAACATTTATAGATTTCTTCATCGAGACATCGTTCGGACTGATGTTGAATATCCAGTTAAGGAAAGGATGACGCGAGATTATGTATTATTGAATGGCGTTGTGTATAAATTCATCGATCCTGATCATAATAAGTTACAAATCGTCTTACCTCCTAGGTTACAGGAAGCCATCATTTGGTTAGCACATAGAAGTTTGGCACACGCAGGAGTGGATAAAACGGTGTGTATGATTGCAGAAAAGTTTACTTGGGAACATACGAGAAACACCGTCAGAGAGGTCATCAGGACTCGTGATTTGTGCCAGCATAGCAAACACAATTCGCATGTGTTGAGAGAAATACCGAGGCCCATTATCCCATCAAAGCCTTTGAATTATATGTCACAGATATTTACGGACCGCTAGCTAAGTCAAAAAGGGGCAACCGATATGTTTTGGTTACGGTTGACGTCTTTAGTAAATACACAATGATCCATCCTATACAGAAAGCAAATTCCAGATACATAATTAAGAGGATAAGGGAATGCGTTATTCTTGAAGCAGGAAAGCCTGAATTTTTATTATCAGACCATGGTTCGCAGTTTACGTCGTGGGAGTTCAGAAATGCCATGAGGGATTTGGATATCAGGCAGGTGTTATGTTCCATAAGACATCCAGAGAGTAACCCAGCGGAGAGATTGATGTATGAGATAGCTAAGTTCTGTCGTCTCTACTGTGCAAATGAACATTGGTGATGGATGGATGCCATTCCCATCGCGTTGAAATCAGTCATTTCTACGGTGCATGAAAGCACAGGGCAAATTCCATCAGTGTTACGTAAGGGAGAGGAACCTATACGACCGTGGGATAGGATCGTATACATTCCACGAGAGATAGAGCCAAATCAGAGAGGACGTGAAGTAGAAGCTTTGGGAAGATTGCAAATTCAGGCAGATAAACGCAACAGAAGAGTTAGAGGAAGGAGATATAGAGAGCCTCTGAGAGAAGGCACTTTAGTGTTGATTAGGAAGCCTACTCCATCTGATGTCAGCAACAAAGTATATTCGAAGTTTGCCAGCTTATATAATGGATCATTCAGAGTAGCGCAGAGTTTGGATAATGGCAGTTATCGAATTGAGTACATTACATCTGGTTATTATTATTATTAGCGTATGGCAAGGAAATTATATACATAATATATACAATATATACACAATAACAAAAAAAACATTGATTCACGTCAGGCATTAGAGTTATCCATCAAAGCTGAATGTCCAACTTTTGAACCCACTGCAGTGCCTCCGCTGTTGGTGATACAAAGTCTTCCAATCTACCTGGATAAGCCCGTAGTTGACACTCGCTTAAAATGAGGGGAATGGTCTGGCGAGGGGCTCCACAATCACATTCTGGAGAAGGTACAAAGTTCCACTTATAGAGGGATCCCTGCACCTTCCATGACCTGTCCTGATCCTGTTCAGTCTGGACCAAGTTGCACGCGGTAGTTGGAATCCGTTAGCAATTTTGCACCTCTGAAGATGTTATGTAGGGGCAAGTCAGTGGAGTTATTCCAGCGGCCTTTCCATTCCTCCAAAGCATTGAAGTTGGTGGATGTCTTCAGAGCTGCATCACAAAGAGGTGGATGTCGTGATTTCAATCTTTGGAGACTAAGAGCTGGTATGTCGCCTAGAACAGGTAGCAGAGGATTCTTGCAGATCTTGTTATACTCTCGAACAAGAGCACTGGATCTTCTTAAGTCAGGTGGCTTATACCAGACAATAGTGGGAGCCAGTGGACTGACGGTGCCAGATATAAGACGCATGCTGGTATTCAATTGTGGGTCAATATACTTCGTATACGGGCTATTAAGCCACACTGGAGCACAATAGTCGGCAGTAGAGAAAACCAATGCTAAGGCTGAAGAGCGCAGGATGTTCGCAGCAGATCCCCAGGTAGTACCAGTTAGCTTCTGAATAATATTGTTTCGGGTTTTCAGTTTCTTCGACAAGTTCAAAAGATGTTGCTTGAAGGATAAAGTCCGATCCAAGGTAACACCAAGATATTTCGGAAACCTATTGTGATTAAGTACTCTATTGGAAAAGGTAATATTTAGTTTGAAGTTAGCAAGCCGGTTAGTCAAATGGAAGCAAGAGACCTCCGTCTTGGCTGCACTGGGTCTGAGGCTCCAGTTCCTGAAATATTCTGTCAGGGTGGATAAGTCCTTAATCAAAATGTCTTCAGTTTTCTCAATGATCTTGTGTTGTGTGGCCAGGGTCAAGTCATCAGCTTAGCAGAACTTTCTGGATATTGTTTCTGGAAGATCAGAGATGTATAGATTAAACAGTAGTGGCGACAAAACTGATCCCTGGGGCAAACCATTATGCAGTTTTCTCACTGAGCTTTTCTTTTCACCTAAACAGACCTGAAATTTTCTGTCACTGAGCATGTTGTTGATAAGCTGTGCAATTGTTCTGCAGGGTATAGCTCTGAGTAATATATAAATCAATCCTTCCTTCCATACGGTATCAAAGGCAGCAGTGAGATCCACAAAGACAGCAGATGTTTTAAGCTCTTGCTGGAATCCGGCCTCAATGTAAGATGTTAATGAAAGTACTTGATCACAGCAGTTTCGGTTAGGTCTGAAGCCTGCCTGATCCACAGGAATGAGTTCTAAAATGGTTGACCCAATTCTGTTGGAGATAAGCCTTTCAAAGAGTTTGTAGCAACAGCTAAGGAGGGCTATGGGTCTGTTACTTTCAGGTATATTTGCAGGTTTTCCAGGCTTCAATATGGAAATGATTTTAGCTTTCTTGAAGTCTGGTGGGATTTGTCCAGTCTGGAGAATATCTGTGAAGAACTGTGCCATCCATCTCTTTGCATTGTTTCCCATATGTATGAGGAATTCTGGATGCATTCCATCGAAACCAGGTGCCTTGCCAGGTTTTAGTTCTTTGAGGGCCTCTTGAACATCAAAGGCTGTAAAGGGACGTGAATAGCTAGACATGCGAGGTGTTGATGATTTCAGAGCACGAAGCTGGTATCTAACATACTTCGTATGCTTCTTGTCAGATGGAGCTCGGGAAGTTGTTACAATAAGGGAAGCTATTTGGTCTGGTGTCACCTGAGGTTGACTCTTTACTACTGGTGTACCTCCTCCTAGCCTTCTAAGACCCCAGGCTTTTCTGCTAGAATGAGTGAAATCTAAGCTTTCGACTGTTTCAACCCATCTTTGTCTTCGGCAGTCATCGAAGCTAGCCAGAAGTTTGTCAGCCGTTTCTGCATCTCTGTTTTGTTCGAAATTCTTAAACAATTCCTCACTCTCGGTATTCCAGCCAGGAATATATTCTTTCCGATAGCCCCTGGGCATACATTTCTTAGCAGTAGATATAACTGCGCCAACAAGACGTTGATAGCTTTGGTGATTTGGGGGAATCCAACGAATGCATTTATCAAGCTCCACAGAGAATGCAGACCAATCGGCTTTCTGGAAATTCCACCGGGGACGTGGCGTTGATCGTATAATGGGAACTGTGATACCAAATTCCAGTATTACTGGTCTATGCTGGCTATGAGGGAAATCTCCCATCACTTTGCGTGTAGTGTGCAATGGATTTCCATTTATATTGGTGCTGACAAAGCATAAATCTGTATTCGAATCTCTACCCCATGCAGCTGACTGAAAAGTTCCTTGATCTTTAGCGTCAAATACTAGATGGAGGTTGTTACTTTCGCACCAGTCCATTAATTTAAGTCCACAATCATCTGTTTTAGAATACTTCCAGAGTTCATGTTGACTATTGAAATCCCCCACATAAATTGCAGGATGTTCTGCAGTTGGTACAACATATTGAGGCCATAAAATGCACGGCGGCTTGTAGATGTTGGCGATTGAGACATCATTCAGTCGGATGACAACCTGATGAACGTTTTCTTCTGTGCTTTGAGATAGTAGCTCAGCTTCTTTGATATTATTACGGACATATGTCGCCAATCCATATGCTTCATGGTAAGTTGCTCCTAGTGCCGTGTACCCAGCAATACGACCTCTAGTACGGAGTTGTTCTTCATTAGCAGCATGCGTCTCTTGAAGGACAACAACATCTATGTTGTTCTCTCTGAGCATTTTGAGAGATAATCACACTTTGCTCTACTGATGCTTTCTATATTGAGTTGGGAAATGCGAATAGTGGGACCAATGTTTCTTGTTAAAGAGCTCTGAGAAGAGCTGTTTCCAAATGGTGTATTTGACATAATTTGATAGCCAGGAGATCCTAGGATAGACTGGCTGCCTATTGCCGTTGCTCGCTTAGCACCACCCGGGGGACACGTGCAGGGCAATGAGAAGGTAAATCCTGCGGACGTGAGCAACGTTCATCCCCCATTACATCTGGTAACATCGTGGGAAAGTTTGGTGCTGCAAATCTGAAGGAATGTTTTTCAAGAACCAGATAAGAATTGAGTCGAAAAACAACTGTAAGAAGGAAAATAAAAATGGAGATTTTTATTTTAAGCATGTGTGGGGTGGATGTGCACATTTTGAGGGAGCCCATAACTTGTATATAAGAGTCGTTTTTCTGGAGTATATTTTGAAGATGGTTGGAAGAGAGTGCCAATGCAAGTTTGTGGAGAGCACTGTAGCGCGAGGTGTTACGTCACATGTGCGCGAGATAGCGAGTCAGTCACTGCACCAGAATCACCTGTTAGCGAGACAGATGTGTGCAAGAGGGCATCGTACGAGATTCGTTTCATGCAAGTCGAGCATGCATTCGAAGCATTCGTTCGGAACTATATTACGAGTACCAGACATATTGCCAGATAATTAGCCTGCGAAGAAACACTGTTTCAGTGTTGTCCACTGATAGCATTTATATAGTTGGACCAGTTTTGTGTGTTCAAAAGTGTTGTGGACTAATATTCAGTCTCACATACATTTAGCCTATGTGCTGGAACATATTCCTAACACGAATATTGGGAAAAGCATATCCTCGATTAAAGGATTTATTTTATAGCTAATGTTGGAAAATATGGCAAGCAATGTTCGTCAGTGTACTGCGGTAATGCCAGATTGTATGATAGCAAAGTCGTCGTGTACATTTATACTTGTAACACAGACGTGTTCGGGAACGGTAAATGACCGGGTGACAATAGTCAACTACAGCAGTCTAGATTACGTGCATTTTTATGGCACAAGCCTTGGTGTTAATGGATATCGTACAGTAATGCATGGTAGCGAACAGTCGTGAAAAACTTTTGACTAATACTACCATGAATCGAAACGTCATTATGAATTGTTAATCATATTTGGTGGTGTGATGGAGGTCGACGTAATGGAACTTTGAGTCGTGGTGAGGAGCCAGTGGAAAAATATGTGTTACCGCACACGTGCGTTCGAGCCAGCCGCATATCATGGAGGTGACATGCTACAGCCAGTGGATTCATCGCCGCAGACCATTATCAAGGGAAGTGAACAACATCTTTACCTTCTAGTAATTAGTACACGTGATTTGCAGACTCTAGACTATTTCATTCAACCATTTTTGAGATCAACGTTTGATGTCAGCATTTATTTTCGAATTATGCCAGAGTATAATGACTGGAGCCTCTTTATGGATTTCTAGGGGATACTTCGGCACGGCATGCAGGCTAGCATATCCACGATACAGTTTGGTCGTGGGGTGATGACATTCTTTCAATGGTGTTCAGTCCTGTACATAATATTTTTCTTTGTTGCATTTTTTGATCGAAGGCTATCTTTCTTGGATAGTTGCTTGCGATGATTTTACGTTACTTAATGATTCTTGGGAGTTGATTTCAGAAATATTCGAGGAGATTAGATACTTAATCGTTTCCTAATGAGTTTGATTTTTCACACGATTAGGATTTTCTAATAATTATTATTATAATAATAATTGATGATTGTAATACCTTCGATAATACTTGATTGAATCATGATAAATGATTATCGGGATTTTGAAGATCTCTTGGGATCATAAATTTGGAATTTCATTATTTTGGCTTGTTGAAATATTTAATAATAATAAATTTATTGGGTGATAAAGAACCATTCTGTGGTGTTCACATAATCGAATTTTGGATCAGATTATAGACAAGAGGTAATGAGGTCGTAATTAATAATGTAATTTGGATTTCTCTAATGAGATGATAATATTTTCGAAAAGGAAGTTGCGGTGTAGAGCAGTTGTGTCAAATAGGGAGTGTTTTGTAAGATGACTATTGGAAGGCAAAATAATTGTTAATGACAACTAAATGATTTATCTGGCTTGGTAGTTGAGTTAAATGGGGAAGACATGCGTGTACTTAGCCCACAGTTTTTATTCTAATCCATTAATTGAAGCAATGAGGCTCAATGGAATTTAGAAAAATGGAAGTAGTAATAATGATTAAATGATGTGGTGTGTGTTTGATATTAATGATTTTAGAGGATGAATCCTCATGTTACGTGTCTCAAAAAGAAGGGTCTAGCCAGAGTAGCAACCCCACGTCTTAAACCAGATAACGTCATCAGTAGAATTCCGTATTCTACTTATTTTGCTCTCACCTTACAAATATTCTACGGAATGACTTCGATATTGCAGTATGGCCAATATATTTTGAAACTTTCAATATTATGTGGAGATATGAAATGTGAAGCCTATTAATGCTTAGTGATATGGGGCATTCAGGGGATGCTGACCTCGAGTTCAGATGAATTTGTTAGCTGTTATAACTGATCCATAATTCATATAAAATTTAATAATTTCATGATAATAGCGAGTTACATCCAAATTTAATAAATGAATAAATTTATTTCTTTAAGAGATTACATTAAATCAACATGGTTGTTGGAGTGATTAATACATTCCAGGTGTGGAAATTTACGATTATGAAATAACTGACCTATCATCAGATAACATGGAAGAATAGATTGTTCATAGCCAATAGTTTTGATGGCTTGTTAAGTAATTGAGATAACTATTTAAGAATTTTTATTCATGACTTTTCACATGATTGATTTTGAAACTAAAAATAATTTAGAGGATATTTTGGAAATATAATGCTGTTGTGACTTGTATATAATTTTTGAAATAATGTCAGACTGGACTATGAATTGTCTGCACATCATCAATGTGTGTATGGTGTTTCGAATAACACACATGCCAGTATTAAACTATAAATTTCACTAAATGTTGGAGGAACATTTGACAAATTTCGTTATTTAAATTTTTATTTTTTATTTTATTTAATTATTGCCGTTAATCGAATAGGGCATCTTTAGAACAGGGTCCCAGGGGGAGCGATGGGGTGTTTTTATTTCAGGAGTGTATTTAGCGATCTCCCTGCGGAAAGATAGATTTTATTAATTCCATTTGATCAAATATATGTATACGATACATTTTTCATATAGGACACGTCAGAATTTACATCTATAAAACAAAAGTACTGACATGTATATATTACTAATACTATAACTATTTATAACTTATTATAATAACAGATCTCAAGAGATACAATCTTATTGGACAACTATCTACACCTTACTCTATTATCATAATATGAAAACTTAATTCTATAAATACAACAACTTACAGCTAGGTATTACAATTAAAATAGAAAAGTAAAATATAATTATAGATTCCATCGCTCCTATACGCTAAGATATTCAACTACAGAGTAAAAACAATGGCACTGCAGATAAGCTTTCAACTTTCTATCAAAGGTTTTTATTTTTGGGGCAAGTTTTATATACTGGGGTAGTTTATTTTATAATTTAACTCCTGTGTGAAAAGTTCCTGTTTGATATATGCTTGTGTGTGTGAAATATGAATGTTTTGATTTTGTCCTGTGTTATGCTTTTGAACATCATTGTATGTTTTAAGACAAACATCCTTATTAATTAAATTCTAAAAAAAACATAATACTTTCAAAGATATATATGCAGGGCAGTGGGAGAATGTTTAAGTCTTTAAACAGAGGTCTACATGATTCTCTAGTGTTTACATTTGCCATAATTCTAATCGCCCTCTTTTGTATCCTAAACGTGCTTAGTACATCTGGCGACATACCCCAAAATATGGCCCCATATCTTAAGTATCAATGGAAATAAGCAAAATAAGTATTTCTTTACGTGTGCATGCTAGTGCAGGTTTTCAAAATACGTAACGCAAAGCACATCGAGTGCAGTTTTTAGTATTCAGATATTGTATATGTTTATTCCATTTCAAGTCATGATGTATCCATAGTCCTAAAAACTTTGTTTCTGATTTATTTTCAATTTGATGATCATTTAATGTTATATTGGGCTTCAGAGGATTCCTATTCTGTATAGTGTGGAAATTTAGACATACTGTTTTTTATAGTTATGAGGCGATTATCTTGTGACAATTTGGTTAACTCTCCTGTAACGGAGTCATCAGACTGCTGCATGACCTGTTTAGTTTCACCTTTTATTACGAGTGTTGTATCGTCCACAAACAAAATTTACTTATGTGAATGATCTTTCTGTGTTATATCATTGATATATAGAAGAAAGAGTAGTGGGCCCAAAACCTATCCCTGGGGTACTCCAAATTTAATAATTCCCTCATTGGACAATGTTTCATTAAGTAATTTGGTTCCATCATCCTTGTGTCTCAAGCTTACTATTTGTTTACGCCTTGTTAAGTAAGACTCTATCCATTTATTAGCTAGACCTCTAATACCATATTGATTTAGTTTTGTAAGGGGGATTTTATGGTCAACAACAACAAATGCTATCGATATATCCAAGAATAGGCTAGTTACAGGTTCTTTGTTGTCAATTAATTTCAGTCTACTATTACTACATTCATAAATTGCTGTCTGTGTAGATTTCTCCGTTCTGAATCCATGTTGTGAGTTTGATAATATTTTATTTTTTTCTATAAAACTTATCAGTCTCTTATACATGATTCTTTCCACAATTTTTGCAATACCAGATGGTAAGGTAATATGACGATAGTTATCTAATTCATCTTTTGATCCGTTTTTGTGCACTGGAATTACTTTTGATAACTTCAAAATATCCGGGTAAGTTCCTGAGAGAATTGAACTGTTTATTAAGTGTGTAAGTGGATTTATTATATTTCTGCACATTTCTTTAAAATTGCATCAGGGATGTCATCAATGCCAGCACAGAATTTATTTTTTAGCTCTTTTATAACTATTCTTACCTCTTCACTTGTGACATGATTTATAAATAATCACTACATACTGAACCCTTGCAAAGAAGCATATGAGACTCAAATTCGGGGCGTAACAGGTCATATTCGTAAGTTGCTGTCAGGGCGCTTCATTAACTTGCAGGGTAACATATAACAAAATAACATGCAGGAAAGAGTGAAGCCAGGGTTAAAAAAACAACTGAATTTAATAACAAATCACCATATTTACACATAAACAATTAACAACAAAATCTCCCAACTGACTCCCATTTAATAAAAATGCCAAAAACTAGGCGATATCTCTGGAGAGATTAATTACTTGGACCAAGTGTCCTTAAATAAAAGATACAAAGGTGACCATATAAGTGCGTATGCAGTTCTACATGCATCACGATGTGTACTTTGAATGCGTGATTCGTTATCATCCGGGATGACCCTTCAAACACCGAATCCGCATTTCCTAGAGCTAGACCGACACGGGGGGAACACAACTACACTACTTAAATTAAACCGACACTTCCTAAATCTACTATAAACAAACACAAAATTTCCGAGTGAAATTGGACTTAAATTGCCGTAGCAACATTTACTGCCTAAAAACTTAGGACTTCTCACACAAATCAACACAAGTACATTAACACGTGACCAATAGAAAAATACTCAAATGACCGCTGTCAAAATTTACAAAATTCTCTACCATTACACCACACGGGTGTGTCACACAAAATTACATGAATCGAGTCATCAACAAAGCAATAGGCAAACAGCCAACATTTACGTTAATCACAATATTTTATCCATACAAGGTACAACAATCCGTTACAAACATGGCGAACTCCCCAATTAATTATGGCTTAAAAATTAACCATCACAATGAACAGGTTTGCTATATGAAAGCTTACAGGGTTCAGTCGGACAAATAGGACTGCCTATCAAAATAAGTCACAGGCAAAACGGGCGGTTTGTGGAACTCTGCATGTCTGTCGACCCACGTGTCAAAATACGTCGACCTCCCAGAACATGGGGTCGAACCTCGAAGAAATGTGCCCCAAAGCACAATAATACATGTGTGTGCCAGAATAACCATATGGACAAGAATCAGCAGTCTCCCAAGAGCACTCTGTCTTTCCATCTAAAAATACAATAGCAGCAAAATATATAAGGGCGGTAGGACAACTACCCCCTCCTCACGTAGAATCAACACACACTAGACACATCAACACACACTGAATCACACGTATGGGTTTTGACAGACCCTGAAATAAAAGACACAAATAATATCCACATGCTGGCGCCATCGTTTTATGCCGTGACTAGTCACCTGAAAAGGACTCAAGAAAATCTATCAAAATTAGAACGAAGGTGTTCTACAATTACTTTTAAGTTGGTGCACTCGGCTACCCTAACATGAATAATAACCTGTTCAGCAAAATGTTTTACACTCATTTCCTCCCATTCCTATTTCAAATATTAACGTTAATAAAGCACCATTTATCGAATGTAACGGGTTCCGCAATTGCAAGGATAAAATCACGCACGCACGCCGCGTACATTACACTTGACTCAAGAAAGAAACAAAATATCAACAAACACATTGGCCACGCGCCAACGGACATTTAAACATATAGTGTCGGTACAAGAAAAACTCTAAAACAACAAGAAAGAAAAACATGACTATATACAAAGTTCCCCGGCCAAATCTAACTACATAATTGAAATAAATCCAATTTTAGTACATCACCGCTTCTGCATGTAGACCAAGGACATCCTCCTCAACCCATTGCCCTATGGACAATTTAGCTCTCCATAGTAGTCGTCTGTGCTGATTTCTTGAAGCTCATCCCAACTTCAAACCACGTGCTGTTCATCTTGGTCTCGACTCCTTGGCAGAAAAGTTCAATATTAAATATTTGCCTATCTATAATCGCTTGCAGGCTACTCAGTTCACCCACAATTGTCCTATTGCGATTAATAGCGAAGACTGGCCCTAATTATATCAGACACACGCACTATAAAACATACATAAAATACACACAATTGATACAGAAAATATACATCTCGAGTCCGCGCCACTGGCTCGTTAACAAGTTCACAATCCTGGCTGCACTAGCAGTCGCTATCTCGTCCGGTATTTCCGTCTGTACTATGGACTTCGGTCCTGGTAAGCGCTAATTAGGGCGATACGATACTTCCCTCTTAAAGTTGAACTAGTCGTCTTGAAATGAATGTTACTGTTTAGTTCACACAACAAAGTTGATTTTATAATAAAATGTATTACAGCTTTTAAAATTTGATACTGCGATCGCTGCGACTTTAGTTCCTCAAAGCTCACAAAATGAATTAGCTTTACTGATTTAGAGCGTAAAAATCATATTTTACACCGAATAATGACTTAGATAAATTCGAGCGTCAAAATCACAATCCAAAATGACGTGGAGTATGCCTCTCAAGGCTCCAAAAGAATAGACTTTAAAATTCACACTTCGAACTGACGTGGAGTATGCCTCTGAAGGCTCCACAAGATAAGACTTTAGATTGGCGTCCGGCCAAGCTATTTATGAGAAACTGACAAGGGCGGTGGAGTGGGGCAAAGTCGGATAAAAACTTCCAGAGTTTTTGTCTCACAAAGATGTAACTAGTGTCATTCTTCACCAAATAAATCCAACGTCTCAAATTACTCGAGCGGAAATTAATCCGTTCGGCGGTTCCTTAGATACACACTTCCGCGGGCTTTTTACTACTGACGCCGTCCACCTCGTGGTTACGGCTTGGTCTCTTGCGATTGGCTGATTCAATCGTATGATCGTTGAGAGGACCTCGTGATTCTTCCTTTATGTCTCCAATTTTGGTACAGTAGTTGCACAATTTAGCCTTGAACTCGACTAATTCTGGCCGTCCCCCAGGAATAGCTACTGGCTCAACTTCTGTTGCAATCGTTACGAAATGCTGGCCTCCCTAATATCCAAGTCGACTTCCTTACGTGCTGCCTGGGCCGTAGTAATAATAATAATAAATATGAATACTTATTTATCGAAGATCAATAAGGGTTCATTTGTCCTCAGCAAGGTTTTGAAATTCGAAACAATTTATTGGTTTGGATTTCAAAAACAAAATCCACTGTAGTAACAACACATCTCTTTAAATCTCACTCAGCTGCTCGAGTGTATGCTCCTCTGACTCACTTAGTGTGCTCCCTTCTCGCTGGAATGTCATTCATATTTTCACTAGGTTTCCCCTTCTCCTCAAGTAGTTGCCACTCCCGTCGTCTCAGCTGCTCGTTGTTTACAAACAAAGTGCGTACTCAGGCGCTCCCCGTGGATTTGAGTGTTTGTTTCTCAAAGAAAATTTTGCAATACAGATTCTGCACATATCATCTTCCTTAATCATCAAATGGTTCCCTTCTGTAGTACGGTTTCAAATTGGCGCTATTAAAAACAGATTTTGCACCAGTGCTCACTTCTTCTAATCTGTAGGCATTGTTACCCAGATCTTAAAATTTCTTCCAGTCTTCTTCTATCAGATTCCCCTACGATGGCTTCCTTAAGTCGCTCCTGAAGTAAAATTTCGAATTTGGTTCCGCCCATTTCTTCTTCCGCCAAATGCACCCAAAGTTCCTGCGAAATTTCTCGGCTGTCCATTTCTAGCACTGCTGTCTGGTTGACTTGCTCTCCCCTCAAGATCTTATCTCCGGCCTCATTAGTGCATTCCTCAACAACCCAAGTGTTGGCCTCTCTCTCCAGCGGATTCTCTTCCATATTTAAACCCACATGATCCAATCCTTCTACTTGTTTGAAGCTTACAGTGTTGTTATGTAAATCAATTACGGCATGAAAATCGCAGATGAAGTTGGCTCCTAAAATTATATTGTAGTTCATCTTTGGAATAACAATGAATGTTTGTGAAAAAGTATGGTTCAATATTTCCAGATCTAGAAATGCTTGCTGCTTACAATTCATAGTTTTGTCAGGAATGACACCTCTGAATTTCATTAGCGGTACCGGCATAATAGGAACAGTCTGTTTTCTTGCTATTTCTTTTATCAAAATTTCAGTGACTAAGCTCACCTGGCTACCTGTATCAATCAAACATCTCACCCTCATACCTCCAATATGCGCGTAAATAATTGGTAGCTGTCTGATAACGTTTTCACGGTTCTTCACCACTTCCTCCAGGCAGTCGTCTGGGAATGCTACCCACTCTTCTATGTTGGCCACTATCATCTCTTCTTGCTCCCTGGCGATCTCCGTTTCTAGCCTATCTCCTTTCAATTCATTTGGTTTTTTTTTTATCCCGGGCCCCATTAGATGTGTTTCGCCGGTTATCATTTTGTCGCTCCTGTTGCCTCAGTAAACTCTCTGCCCCCTCTCCTTGATGATTGTCTGGGCTCTGTCTGTTCGCCATGGCACGCCCCCACTTTTCCTTCTCCGCTTCTTCATTACTTAATTGATCCAGGTATTTACGGGATTCAATATATCGCTCGTCCCAGTTATTCCTATATTCTCCTCTGTTTTCTTGGCGATAGTCCCTGCCGTTACTCCATCTACCATCTCCATTTCTTTGGTAGGGTCTACCTTGTCTCTGGTTTCCCCTCCGATTTGTGTACTCCCGCTGGTACGTCCACTGATTATTTTGATTCTGGTTATTCTGATGATATCTCCCGCGGTTATTCTGATAGTTATGATTGTTGTGATGGAACTGGTTTCGACCGTCAAAATCTGGTCTCCTTGGCGTGAACTGTGTTCCCGTGGACTGTGTCTTACTTTGGTTTCCCTGGCCGTGGTTATTTTGGGGTCCCTGAACTACCTCTGCCGTGTTTACACATTCCAAATTCCTTCTTCCTGTCTGTGGGCTCACCATACTCGTCTCATCTAAGTGTCTGAGTAATTCTTCTGCTTGGACTGCGGTCTGAATGTTTCCTGCGACTAGCAATTGTTGGATATGCATTGGGAGTTGTTTTCCGATGGTTAGAACCATATTCGGCTCGCTAGGCGGGTCATCAAAATCCCTGAATTTTACCAATTGCTGACTAAAGAATTCTGAAAAACGGGTTGGATGGGTACTATGGTATTTGCGTGTGTACAGGTCCATTCTTAACCCCTGTTGTAACGAAGGACTCCAAAACTTCTTCAAAAACGCCTCGCGGAATTGATCCATGTCTGTAAATGTGTACTTGAAACTTAAGAACCAGGTCAAGCTAGGTCCTTCCAAAAATTTCTCCACCAGTCTTAATTGTTTCTCTGGGCCGATGTGTTGGTCATTAAAGTAATCCGTTAATTGCCGTAAGAATGCTTTGGGAGTGGTTCCTGAATTTTCTTTGAACTTATCGGGCTTAAAATCATTACCCCGAATGACTTGGATGACTTGGGCTGGTGCCAAGTTCGGTTGCGGAGTTGAAGTCTCCCCCCTGTACTGCTGGAATGCATTAGTCGTTAGTCTGGGACTTTGACCCCGACTCGTGTCCTCAGCCAACTTCGAACCTGCCGGACTTCCAATACTTGTTTGCTTTTCCGGTATATTTTCATTTGAAAATAATGTCGCATTCTCTAACGATCTAATCTCGTTTTTTATGATTAGTTCTGATTGTTCCTGCAATTTCGACTTCATATTCTCCTCCAGTGCCTGCATTCGCTTTAAAACTGCCAGCCTGTCTTCCTTATTCGCCTGAGCCTGCTGGTCCCAATCTCGCCGGATCCTACTTTTTAAGCTGTTTATTTTCTCCTCGTTCCTCTCCTGATTTTTCTCTAGCTCTTCACGTATCTGTTCCTGCGTTTTCACTAGTTGTTCCCCCACCTCTTCTCTTATGACCTCTTGTGTTTTGATTAGCTGACCTTCCAAATTATCTTGAGTTTTGACGAGCTGCTCCCCTACTTCTTGTCTTATGACCTCTCGTGTGTTTATTAGCTGGCCTTCCATCTCTTTCCTTATGATCTCTTGTGTTCTGCCTAATTGCTCCTCTAAATTTTCCCGCAAGTGTATCCGCTCAGTTTCAGCCTTAATTTCGACTTTATCTATTTCCTTTATTAATTCCAGCACGTTGTTATCTACCGAATTAATCTGCTGTTGTAGTTTCTCTTGGGTCTTCTTCACTCCCGCGGTGTTACTGACACATGCTGCCTCTATCTGCTTAAGTTTATCCGCCACCATCTCGTCAAATTGTATTAGTTTGTTATCAACTTTTGCCTCCAATTTCTTCATTTCGCCTAACTGTCTGATGTTGTTTTCCGCAACCTCGCCTGCCAGTTTCTCTACTTTTTGAACGCTCTGGTTAATATCATTTGTGATTTTTCCTAACTGTTCGGTTTGTGTTACCGCCTGTTGTGACAATTTGTGGTTTAATTCATTGAATTGTTTGTCAGTGTCTAATTTCTGGACTTCTAACTGGACCGAAATGTTACCGCTCATATCAAGTAATTGTTTTTCACAGTCTATCTTTTGCGCTTGTAACTGTACCGAAATATTATCGCTCATATCAAGTAATTGTTTTTCTAATTGTTCTTCCGTCTTTACGGACATCTGCACTGACATCTGTTCTAATTGTTCTTCCGTTTTCGCGGACATTTGGATCGACATCTGTTCTAATTGTTCTTCCGTTTTCGCGGACATTTGGATCGACATCTGTTCTAACAATGCCTTTATCTCATCAACAAGCGCCATATCACACACAAAAATATATTCAGTGAAAAACAGGGTTATGGGCTAAGGTTTCAGCCCTATACGCACATACATGTCACACATTTAAATATTACTGGCTCTAATTTAATGAAATTTTCAGTAACAAAATTTACTGAATACAATGACACTTATTCCCAAACAATAAAATAACCCCTAGTGATCTGTTTTTAAATCCCTAACCAACAGAATTTACGAAACACCAATTAACCGAAGTCAATTAAATGTCAAATATAAGGCAACATCTTCCTGCTTGACTGAGTTCATTAATAATGCAAATTTCTAATTTTAATGTGGGCGCCAGAACAAGTTTATAACAAATACAAAATCAAATTCTAACCTTGTTCAATATTTCTAACTTTAGGAACTCAGTGATTTTACTAATGCACATGGCGGTACAACATCGCCTCCATTTACTGAATTTACATGTCCGCTTGATCTGGCATCATTTCTCAACGAAATAAATATGAGATCAGCGAAGCAACAACAACAACAATCCCCACTTGGGCAGCCATTTTTGTTTTATGAACCCTTGCAAAGAAGCATATGAGACTCAAATTCGGGGCGTAACAGGTCATATTCGTAAGTTGCTGTCAGGGCGCTTCATTAACTTGCAGGGTAACATATAACAAAATAACATGCAGGAAAGAGTGAAGCCAGGGTTAAAAAAACAACTGAATTTAATAACAAATCACCATATTTACACATAAACAATTAACAACAAAATCTCCCAACTGACTCCCATTTAATAAAAATGCCAAAAACTAGGCGATATCTCTGGAGAGATTAATTACTTGGACCAAGTGTCCTTAAATAAAAGATACAAAGGTGACCATATAAGTGCGTATGCAGTTCTACATGCATCACGATGTGTACTTTGAATGCGTGATTCGTTATCATCCGGGATGACCCTTCAAACACCGAATCCGCATTTCCTAGAGCTAGACCGACACGGGGGGAACACAACTACACTACTTAAATTAAACCGACACTTCCTAAATCTACTATAAACAAACACAAAATTTCCGAGTGAAATTGGACTTAAATTGCCGTAGCAACATTTACTGCCTAAAAACTTAGGACTTCTCACACAAATCAACACAAGTACATTAACACGTGACCAATAGAAAAATACTCAAATGACCGCTGTCAAAATTTACAAAATTCTCTACCATTACACCACACGGGTGTGTCACACAAAATTACATGAATCGAGTCATCAACAAAGCAATAGGCAAACAGCCAACATTTACGTTAATCACAATATTTTATCCATACAAGGTACAACAATCCGTTACAAACATGGCGAACTCCCCAATTAATTATGGCTTAAAAATTAACCATCACAATGAACAGGTTTGCTATATGAAAGCTTACAGGGTTCAGTCGGACAAATAGGACTGCCTATCAAAATAAGTCACAGGCAAAACGGGCGGTTTGTGGAACTCTGCATGTCTGTCGACCCACGTGTCAAAATACGTCGACCTCCCAGAACATGGGGTCGAACCTCGAAGAAATGTGCCCCAAAGCACAATAATACATGTGTGTGCCAGAATAACCATATGGACAAGAATCAGCAGTCTCCCAAGAGCACTCTGTCTTTCCATCTAAAAATACAATAGCAGCAAAATATATAAGGGCGGTAGGACAACTACCCCCTCCTCACGTAGAATCAACACACACTAGACACATCAACACACACTGAATCACACGTATGGGTTTTGACAGACCCTGAAATAAAAGACACAAATAATATCCACATGCTGGCGCCATCGTTTTATGCCGTGACTAGTCACCTGAAAAGGACTCAAGAAAATCTATCAAAATTAGAACGAAGGTGTTCTACAATTACTTTTAAGTTGGTGCACTCGGCTACCCTAACATGAATAATAACCTGTTCAGCAAAATGTTTTACACTCATTTCCTCCCATTCCTATTTCAAATATTAACGTTAATAAAGCACCATTTATCGAATGTAACGGGTTCCGCAATTGCAAGGATAAAATCACGCACGCACGCCGCGTACATTACACTTGACTCAAGAAAGAAACAAAATATCAACAAACACATTGGCCACGCGCCAACGGACATTTAAACATATAGTGTCGGTACAAGAAAAACTCTAAAACAACAAGAAAGAAAAACATGACTATATACAAAGTTCCCCGGCCAAATCTAACTACATAATTGAAATAAATCCAATTTTAGTACATCACCGCTTCTGCATGTAGACCAAGGACATCCTCCTCAACCCATTGCCCTATGGACAATTTAGCTCTCCATAGTAGTCGTCTGTGCTGATTTCTTGAAGCTCATCCCAACTTCAAACCACGTGCTGTTCATCTTGGTCTCGACTCCTTGGCAGAAAAGTTCAATATTAAATATTTGCCTATCTATAATCGCTTGCAGGCTACTCAGTTCACCCACAATTGTCCTATTGCGATTAATAGCGAAGACTGGCCCTAATTATATCAGACACACGCACTATAAAACATACATAAAATACACACAATTGATACAGAAAATATACATCTCGAGTCCGCGCCACTGGCTCGTTAACAAGTTCACAATCCTGGCTGCACTAGCAGTCGCTATCTCGTCCGGTATTTCCGTCTGTACTATGGACTTCGGTCCTGGTAAGCGCTAATTAGGGCGATACGATACTTCCCTCTTAAAGTTGAACTAGTCGTCTTGAAATGAATGTTACTGTTTAGTTCACACAACAAAGTTGATTTTATAATAAAATGTATTACAGCTTTTAAAATTTGATACTGCGATCGCTGCGACTTTAGTTCCTCAAAGCTCACAAAATGAATTAGCTTTACTGATTTAGAGCGTAAAAATCATATTTTACACCGAATAATGACTTAGATAAATTCGAGCGTCAAAATCACAATCCAAAATGACGTGGAGTATGCCTCTCAAGGCTCCAAAAGAATAGACTTTAAAATTCACACTTCGAACTGACGTGGAGTATGCCTCTGAAGGCTCCACAAGATAAGACTTTAGATTGGCGTCCGGCCAAGCTATTTATGAGAAACTGACAAGGGCGGTGGAGTGGGGCAAAGTCGGATAAAAACTTCCAGAGTTTTTGTCTCACAAAGATGTAACTAGTGTCATTCTTCACCAAATAAATCCAACGTCTCAAATTACTCGAGCGGAAATTAATCCGTTCGGCGGTTCCTTAGATACACACTTCCGCGGGCTTTTTACTACTGACGCCGTCCACCTCGTGGTTACGGCTTGGTCTCTTGCGATTGGCTGATTCAATCGTATGATCGTTGAGAGGACCTCGTGATTCTTCCTTTATGTCTCCAATTTTGGTACAGTAGTTGCACAATTTAGCCTTGAACTCGACTAATTCTGGCCGTCCCCCAGGAATAGCTACTGGCTCAACTTCTGTTGCAATCGTTACGAAATGCTGGCCTCCCTAATATCCAAGTCGACTTCCTTACGTGCTGCCTGGGCCGTAGTAATAATAATAATAAATATGAATACTTATTTATCGAAGATCAATAAGGGTTCATTTGTCCTCAGCAAGGTTTTGAAATTCGAAACAATTTATTGGTTTGGATTTCAAAAACAAAATCCACTGTAGTAACAACACATCTCTTTAAATCTCACTCAGCTGCTCGAGTGTATGCTCCTCTGACTCACTTAGTGTGCTCCCTTCTCGCTGGAATGTCATTCATATTTTCACTAGGTTTCCCCTTCTCCTCAAGTAGTTGCCACTCCCGTCGTCTCAGCTGCTCGTTGTTTACAAACAAAGTGCGTACTCAGGCGCTCCCCGTGGATTTGAGTGTTTGTTTCTCAAAGAAAATTTTGCAATACAGATTCTGCACATATCATCTTCCTTAATCATCAAATGGTTCCCTTCTGTAGTACGGTTTCAAATTGGCGCTATTAAAAACAGATTTTGCACCAGTGCTCACTTCTTCTAATCTGTAGGCATTGTTACCCAGATCTTAAAATTTCTTCCAGTCTTCTTCTATCAGATTCCCCTACGATGGCTTCCTTAAGTCGCTCCTGAAGTAAAATTTCGAATTTGGTTCCGCCCATTTCTTCTTCCGCCAAATGCACCCAAAGTTCCTGCGAAATTTCTCGGCTGTCCATTTCTAGCACTGCTGTCTGGTTGACTTGCTCTCCCCTCAAGATCTTATCTCCGGCCTCATTAGTGCATTCCTCAACAACCCAAGTGTTGGCCTCTCTCTCCAGCGGATTCTCTTCCATATTTAAACCCACATGATCCAATCCTTCTACTTGTTTGAAGCTTACAGTGTTGTTATGTAAATCAATTACGGCATGAAAATCGCAGATGAAGTTGGCTCCTAAAATTATATTGTAGTTCATCTTTGGAATAACAATGAATGTTTGTGAAAAAGTATGGTTCAATATTTCCAGATCTAGAAATGCTTGCTGCTTACAATTCATAGTTTTGTCAGGAATGACACCTCTGAATTTCATTAGCGGTACCGGCATAATAGGAACAGTCTGTTTTCTTGCTATTTCTTTTATCAAAATTTCAGTGACTAAGCTCACCTGGCTACCTGTATCAATCAAACATCTCACCCTCATACCTCCAATATGCGCGTAAATAATTGGTAGCTGTCTGATAACGTTTTCACGGTTCTTCACCACTTCCTCCAGGCAGTCGTCTGGGAATGCTACCCACTCTTCTATGTTGGCCACTATCATCTCTTCTTGCTCCCTGGCGATCTCCGTTTCTAGCCTATCTCCTTTCAATTCATTTGTTTTTTTTTATCCCGGGCCCCATTAGATGTGTTTCGCCGGTTATCATTTTGTCGCTCCTGTTGCCTCAGTAAACTCTCTGCCCCCTCTCCTTGATGATTGTCTGGGCTCTGTCTGTTCGCCATGGCACGCCCCCACTTTTCCTTCTCCGCTTCTTCATTACTTAATTGATCCAGGTATTTACGGGATTCAATATATCGCTCGTCCCAGTTATTCCTATATTCTCCTCTGTTTTCTTGGCGATAGTCCCTGCCGTTACTCCATCTACCATCTCCATTTCTTTGGTAGGGTCTACCTTGTCTCTGGTTTCCCCTCCGATTTGTGTACTCCCGCTGGTACGTCCACTGATTATTTTGATTCTGGTTATTCTGATGATATCTCCCGCGGTTATTCTGATAGTTATGATTGTTGTGATGGAACTGGTTTCGACCGTCAAAATCTGGTCTCCTTGGCGTGAACTGTGTTCCCGTGGACTGTGTCTTACTTTGGTTTCCCTGGCCGTGGTTATTTTGGGGTCCCTGAACTACCTCTGCCGTGTTTACACATTCCAAATTCCTTCTTCCTGTCTGTGGGCTCACCATACTCGTCTCATCTAAGTGTCTGAGTAATTCTTCTGCTTGGACTGCGGTCTGAATGTTTCCTGCGACTAGCAATTGTTGGATATGCATTGGGAGTTGTTTTCCGATGGTTAGAACCATATTCGGCTCGCTAGGCGGGTCATCAAAATCCCTGAATTTTACCAATTGCTGACTAAAGAATTCTGAAAAACGGGTTGGATGGGTACTATGGTATTTGCGTGTGTACAGGTCCATTCTTAACCCCTGTTGTAACGAAGGACTCCAAAACTTCTTCAAAAACGCCTCGCGGAATTGATCCATGTCTGTAAATGTGTACTTGAAACTTAAGAACCAGGTCAAGCTAGGTCCTTCCAAAAATTTCTCCACCAGTCTTAATTGTTTCTCTGGGCCGATGTGTTGGTCATTAAAGTAATCCGTTAATTGCCGTAAGAATGCTTTGGGAGTGGTTCCTGAATTTTCTTTGAACTTATCGGGCTTAAAATCATTACCCCGAATGACTTGGATGACTTGGGCTGGTGCCAAGTTCGGTTGCGGAGTTGAAGTCTCCCCCCTGTACTGCTGGAATGCATTAGTCGTTAGTCTGGGACTTTGACCCCGACTCGTGTCCTCAGCCAACTTCGAACCTGCCGGACTTCCAATACTTGTTTGCTTTTCCGGTATATTTTCATTTGAAAATAATGTCGCATTCTCTAACGATCTAATCTCGTTTTTTATGATTAGTTCTGATTGTTCCTGCAATTTCGACTTCATATTCTCCTCCAGTGCCTGCATTCGCTTTAAAACTGCCAGCCTGTCTTCCTTATTCGCCTGAGCCTGCTGGTCCCAATCTCGCCGGATCCTACTTTTTAAGCTGTTTATTTTCTCCTCGTTCCTCTCCTGATTTTTCTCTAGCTCTTCACGTATCTGTTCCTGCGTTTTCACTAGTTGTTCCCCCACCTCTTCTCTTATGACCTCTTGTGTTTTGATTAGCTGACCTTCCAAATTATCTTGAGTTTTGACGAGCTGCTCCCCTACTTCTTGTCTTATGACCTCTCGTGTGTTTATTAGCTGGCCTTCCATCTCTTTCCTTATGATCTCTTGTGTTCTGCCTAATTGCTCCTCTAAATTTTCCCGCAAGTGTATCCGCTCAGTTTCAGCCTTAATTTCGACTTTATCTATTTCCTTTATTAATTCCAGCACGTTGTTATCTACCGAATTAATCTGCTGTTGTAGTTTCTCTTGGGTCTTCTTCACTCCCGCGGTGTTACTGACACATGCTGCCTCTATCTGCTTAAGTTTATCCGCCACCATCTCGTCAAATTGTATTAGTTTGTTATCAACTTTTGCCTCCAATTTCTTCATTTCGCCTAACTGTCTGATGTTGTTTTCCGCAACCTCGCCTGCCAGTTTCTCTACTTTTTGAACGCTCTGGTTAATATCATTTGTGATTTTTCCTAACTGTTCGGTTTGTGTTACCGCCTGTTGTGACAATTTGTGGTTTAATTCATTGAATTGTTTGTCAGTGTCTAATTTCTGGACTTCTAACTGGACCGAAATGTTACCGCTCATATCAAGTAATTGTTTTTCACAGTCTATCTTTTGCGCTTGTAACTGTACCGAAATATTATCGCTCATATCAAGTAATTGTTTTTCTAATTGTTCTTCCGTCTTTACGGACATCTGCACTGACATCTGTTCTAATTGTTCTTCCGTTTTCGCGGACATTTGGATCGACATCTGTTCTAATTGTTCTTCCGTTTTCGCGGACATTTGGATCGACATCTGTTCTAACAATGCCTTTATCTCATCAACAAGCGCCATATCACACACAAAAATATATTCAGTGAAAAACAGGGTTATGGGCTAAGGTTTCAGCCCTATACGCACATACATGTCACACATTTAAATATTACTGGCTCTAATTTAATGAAATTTTCAGTAACAAAATTTACTGAATACAATGACACTTATTCCCAAACAATAAAATAACCCCTAGTGATCTGTTTTTAAATCCCTAACCAACAGAATTTACGAAACACCAATTAACCGAAGTCAATTAAATGTCAAATATAAGGCAACATCTTCCTGCTTGACTGAGTTCATTAATAATGCAAATTTCTAATTTTAATGTGGGCGCCAGAACAAGTTTATAACAAATACAAAATCAAATTCTAACCTTGTTCAATATTTCTAACTTTAGGAACTCAGTGATTTTACTAATGCACATGGCGGTACAACATCGCCTCCATTTACTGAATTTACATGTCCGCTTGATCTGGCATCATTTCTCAACGAAATAAATATGAGATCAGCGAAGCAACAACAACAACAATCCCCACTTGGGCAGCCATTTTTGTTTTATGAACCCTTGCAAAGAAGCATATGAGACTCAAATTCGGGGCGTAACAGGTCATATTCGTAAGTTGCTGTCAGGGCGCTTCATTAACTTGCAGGGTAACATATAACAAAATAACATGCAGGAAAGAGTGAAGCCAGGGTTAAAAAAACAACTGAATTTAATAACAAATCACCATATTTACACATAAACAATTAACAACAAAATCTCCCAACTGACTCCCATTTAATAAAAATGCCAAAAACTAGGCGATATCTCTGGAGAGATTAATTACTTGGACCAAGTGTCCTTAAATAAAAGATACAAAGGTGACCATATAAGTGCGTATGCAGTTCTACATGCATCACGATGTGTACTTTGAATGCGTGATTCGTTATCATCCGGGATGACCCTTCAAACACCGAATCCGCATTTCCTAGAGCTAGACCGACACGGGGGGAACACAACTACACTACTTAAATTAAACCGACACTTCCTAAATCTACTATAAACAAACACAAAATTTCCGAGTGAAATTGGACTTAAATTGCCGTAGCAACATTTACTGCCTAAAAACTTAGGACTTCTCACACAAATCAACACAAGTACATTAACACGTGACCAATAGAAAAATACTCAAATGACCGCTGTCAAAATTTACAAAATTCTCTACCATTACACCACACGGGTGTGTCACACAAAATTACATGAATCGAGTCATCAACAAAGCAATAGGCAAACAGCCAACATTTACGTTAATCACAATATTTTATCCATACAAGGTACAACAATCCGTTACAAACATGGCGAACTCCCCAATTAATTATGGCTTAAAAATTAACCATCACAATGAACAGGTTTGCTATATGAAAGCTTACAGGGTTCAGTCGGACAAATAGGACTGCCTATCAAAATAAGTCACAGGCAAAACGGGCGGTTTGTGGAACTCTGCATGTCTGTCGACCCACGTGTCAAAATACGTCGACCTCCCAGAACATGGGGTCGAACCTCGAAGAAATGTGCCCCAAAGCACAATAATACATGTGTGTGCCAGAATAACCATATGGACAAGAATCAGCAGTCTCCCAAGAGCACTCTGTCTTTCCATCTAAAAATACAATAGCAGCAAAATATATAAGGGCGGTAGGACAACTACCCCCTCCTCACGTAGAATCAACACACACTAGACACATCAACACACACTGAATCACACGTATGGGTTTTGACAGACCCTGAAATAAAAGACACAAATAATATCCACATGCTGGCGCCATCGTTTTATGCCGTGACTAGTCACCTGAAAAGGACTCAAGAAAATCTATCAAAATTAGAACGAAGGTGTTCTACAATTACTTTTAAGTTGGTGCACTCGGCTACCCTAACATGAATAATAACCTGTTCAGCAAAATGTTTTACACTCATTTCCTCCCATTCCTATTTCAAATATTAACGTTAATAAAGCACCATTTATCGAATGTAACGGGTTCCGCAATTGCAAGGATAAAATCACGCACGCACGCCGCGTACATTACACTTGACTCAAGAAAGAAACAAAATATCAACAAACACATTGGCCACGCGCCAACGGACATTTAAACATATAGTGTCGGTACAAGAAAAACTCTAAAACAACAAGAAAGAAAAACATGACTATATACAAAGTTCCCCGGCCAAATCTAACTACATAATTGAAATAAATCCAATTTTAGTACATCACCGCTTCTGCATGTCGACCAAGGACATCCTCCTCAACCCATTGCCCTATGGACAATTTAGCTCTCCATAGTAGTCGCTGTGCTGATTTCTTGAAGCTCATCCCAACTTCAAACCACGTGCTGTTCATCTTGGTCTCGACTCCTTGGCAGAAAAGTTCAATATTAAATATTTGCCTATCTATAATCGCTTGCAGGCTACTCAGTTCACCCACAATTGTCCTATTGCGATTAATAGCGAAGACTGGCCCTAATTATATCAGACACACGCACTATAAAACATACATAAAATACACACAATTGATACAGAAAATATACATCTCGAGTCCGCGCCACTGGCTCGTTAACAAGTTCACAATCCTGGCTGCACTAGCAGTCGCTATCTCGTCCGGTATTTCCGTCTGTACTATGGACTTCGGTCCTGGTAAGCGCTAATTAGGGCGATACGATACTTCCCTCTTAAAGTTGAACTAGTCGTCTTGAAATGAATGTTACTGTTTAGTTCACACAACAAAGTTGATTTTATAATAAAATGTATTACAGCTTTTAAAATTTGATACTGCGATCGCTGCGACTTTAGTTCCTCAAAGCTCACAAAATGAATTAGCTTTACTGATTTAGAGCGTAAAAATCATATTTTACACCGAATAATGACTTAGATAAATTCGAGCGTCAAAATCACAATCCAAAATGACGTGGAGTATGCCTCTCAAGGCTCCAAAAGAATAGACTTTAAAATTCACACTTCGAACTGACGTGGAGTATGCCTCTGAAGGCTCCACAAGATAAGACTTTAGATTGGCGTCCGGCCAAGCTATTTATGAGAAACTGACAAGGGCGGTGGAGTGGGGCAAAGTCGGATAAAAACTTCCAGAGTTTTTGTCTCTCAAAGATGTAACTAGTGTCATTCTTCACCAAATAAATCCAACGTCTCAAATTACTCGAGCGGAAATTAATCCGTTCGGCGGTTCCTTAGATACACATTTCCGCGGGCTTTTTACTACTGACGCCGTCCACCTCGTGGTTACGGCTTGGTCTCTTGCGATTGGCTGATTCAATCGTATGATCGTTGAGAGGACCTCGTGATTCTTCCTTTATGTCTCCAATTTTGGTACAGTAGTTGCACAATTTAGCCTTGAACTCGACTAATTCTGGCCGTCCCCCAGGAATAGCTACTGGCTCAACTTCTGTTGCAATCGTTACGAAATGCTGGCCTCCCTAATATCCAAGTCGACTTCCTTACGTGCTGCCTGGGCCGTAGTAATAATAATAATAAATATGAATACTTATTTATCGAAGATCAATAAGGGTTCAATACATTTATTTTATTATTAGAATTTAGTGTGTTTACCTGTGATTTATTTAATAATGTTTGTGGAATTTCCATAAAATAGTCATTAAAAGTGTTTGCTATTTCCTCTGGATCATTAATCACTTTATTATTTCTGGTCAGTGTAATGTTTCTTTGTATTTTAGCAGATTTTCCGGTTTCTTTCTTCATCACGGACCACATAGCCCTGTTTTTATTAGATGATTGGGAAATAAAATTATCATTATGCATTTTCTTTGCTAGTCTTATTACCTTATTTAATATGCTAGTGTATTTTTTGTAGTATAAATTGAATTTAGGTGTTGTGTGGTGTTATTTATATAATTTGTGTAGAAATTTATTTCTATGACATGAATTTATAATCCCTGTTGTTATCCAATTGCTAGTTTTGTTATTTTGAACAGTTCTTTGTCTAAAGGGGAATGCTGTTTCAAAATAGTGTTTTAGGGTACTGTTTAATGCATTAAAGTTATCATTTACATTTTCTAGTTTATACATTTCTGATCATGTTTCCTTATTTAATTAGTCATTGAAATATGTAACATTTGTTTCAGTGAATGACCTGCACTTTGATTTTACTCCATTATCATTATTATTGATTGTTTCGGGTACTTCAAAACTCAGTATTTGCCCATGGTGGTCACTACTGTGGAAGGACTTTATTAGAGTAGGATGGTTGAATGAATAAATTGACCTGATGCATTTTATCGTATAGAAAACTGGGGTCATGCATGATTTCTTGAAACTTAACTCCTTTCTATCCTTGCTGTAGTGTACATTGGAATAACAGCTAAGCTTATATATTAAATTACAACGTTGGTTGTTTGCTCATATTTTTACCCCGAGATGTTTTTGAGTCTTGTGCTCTGCTGTTATTTAGATCTGCGCTTATGTGGACGTGGGACCTCCATCAAACGGTCACAGTACTTTATGTTCCAAATTTATCTACAAACTTGCTCTCAGTACATAAAATTACAGAAAAAGGGTACAATCTTGTCTCTGACAATGAGTCCTGTAAAGTCTTTGATGGATCACATTTTCTGTTGATGTAAATGTAGAGTTTAAGTGTGTAAAACAGGATGGGTTATACTCATTAGCTGAGTTGGTATATTGGCTTTCACGGCCGGTGAATTAAAACTCAGCAATTCTTCTAGTTTTGTGCCATGTGGGGGTCCGGGCGGGGACACCAAGAGCCCACTGATGAGCCAGCTTGGTGTCCTAGGCGAAACCCCACACAAGATACGGCACAAACCTAGAATAATAGCTGAGTGTTCACAGGAACCAGTGAGGGTATCTCTGATGGGGAACTGTGGCCCAAAAGACTGGGTCATTTAAATCGTAAAGGCATGAGATAACTACAACATAATGGTCACTGGCATAAAATTTAATCAAATCAATCAAAATGTTTGTGTTACCTGCCTGGAAGGTAAACAAACAGTAAAGTCATTTCCTAAAAAAGGGAGCAAAGCTAAATCTGTTCTAGATGCTATTCATAGTGATGTACAAGGTCCCATGGAGGTGCAATTGTGGGGCGGAGCCAGATACTGTTGGATTTTTGTCGATCACTTTATTAGGAAAATCTTCCGATTTATGATGCTTCTAAATCTGAAGGTTTTCAAAATTCCGCCTTTTCAAGGAGATGGTAGAGAACCAGCTCCATAAACGCATTAAGTGTCTAAGAACCGATAATGAAGGAGAATTTACTAGTAAGGAATTTGAGTTGTTTTTACAGGAGAATGGGATTATTCATCATACCAGTACCGTATTCCATATAGTCCTCAGAAAAATGGTATTGCTGAAAGTACTAACAGGAACCTGGCAGAGAGAGCTCGCTGCACGCTGTTTGAGTCAGGTCTAGAAAAGAGATTCTGGGCAGAGGCTATGAACACTGCCATCTATCTCAAGAACCGATCACCCACAACTGCAGTTAGGGATTTCGTACCAGAGGAGGCATGGTCCGGAGTAAAAGTTGATATTTCCCACCTTAACATTTTTGGCTGTAAAGCACAGGTTCATGTTCCTGATGTTAAAAGGCGGAAGTTTGACAAGAAATCTGATGAGATGATATTTGTCGGTTATTGTGAAACACAAAAAGGATACTGCCTCGTAAGAAAAAGTGACCAAAAGCGTATTGTTGTAGCTAGCAGTGTCGTTTTTCTTGAAGGTTCATCATTCCAAGTGAATGGAAATAATCCAGTAACACAGTAAATGACATGCCAGTGCCTGTAATTAATACTTTTGTTGATAACTACAATGTTGATGTTATAGATGTTGTTATTATGAGTGATGTAACTGAAAGGGTTGTGACTGTGTCCAATGACGCTACACCGGGTGAATCATCTGATAGTGATAGTAGTTTTGACATTTCTGACCTCTATATTGGTAGTGAGGATAGATTATTCAGGAGTGTGTTCGAGGTTAGATCAGAAGCTGTGGAGAAATGCCATGGGAGAGGAAATGTTGTCATTAACTTGGAGATAGGTAGATAGACCATCAAATCACAATGTTATTGAGTGTGCGTGTGTCTACAAACTTAAGATAAGACTGGATGGGTCCAAGCGCTACAAAGCAAGACTTGTGGCAAAAGAATTCACTCAGGTTCCAGGTAGAGACTTTTGCACCTGTTGTCAGGCTCTCATCACTAAGAGTCCTATTTGCCCTAGCTGCCGAGTCAGACTGGGAAATAGACCATGTGGACGTAACAACTTCTTTTTTAAATGGTAATTTGTCCGAAACAATTTATATGGATCAGTCGGACGGTTTTCTGGAAAAGGGCAATGAAGGTCAAGTGTACAGATTGCAAGCAAGGTGCCAAATCCTGGATTGATAAAATTCATGATTTTCTTATTCATCATAAGTTCCAGAATTCAGAGTGTGATGCATGTGTCTACACTAAGAACGAAGGTAAAACATGTGTAGCGATTCGCTTGCATGTTGACGACTTCTATATTTTCTCAAACTGTAAGCAGGAAACTAAGGAACTTATGTCCAAATGTTTTAAAATAAGGGAATTGGGTCTTGTAAGTGAATGTCTAGTTATGAGAGTGACAAGAGACCGGAAATCTCATTGAGTTAAGTTGGATCAAGGGAGCTATGCTCTCGACAATGTTAAGAACTAAGGTAAGGAGGAGTGTAAACTACTGTCCCTGCGCCAGCTCTGAAAACCTGGCTGGAATGTGGAGTGGAGTGTGTAAGCCAGTGATGACGTAGCCCTGTACTATACTATGCAAAAACATGTACTCACCTTAGAGTAGCGGTGTTGCCAATGGAGAATCCTGGTCTTCTTCTTCTGCCTCACTTTCGGAATTCGACTCTTCACATTCACTGAAGGAATCACTATGCTATCAATGACATCAAGACAATGCCGTCTTTCTCCCAATATTCATCCTCTACTTTCTGAACACTCCTCTAGTACCCTTCCCAGTCAGTATTGGTTACAGATGTTATCGCTTTAAGAGTAATATCTCTTAGTTTCTGAAGGGATAAATCCCCGGTAACATTTCCTTCGCGCGCCACACGTTTCACCTTATTCCAAGCTAGTTCGATGGCATTCAGATCACACATGTAAGGGGGAATGCGGACCACAGTATGTCCCAAGGATTGCAAATGAGTCAATTTTAAACAATTTCTCTTTTGGTTTAACCTCTTCTACTAATTTATTGTGTCTCTTTCCTCATCGACTCGTCGCTAGTACCTCCTTTGTTGCGTAACCACGATATCATATCTGATTTCACAGAGTACTTTGTGGGTGGTTTTTCTATCTGTGTGCAGTGATAGAGTGCGTTATCTAACACAACTACAGATGAAGGTGGTAGATTGGGTGCAAGCTTCTCGGTGGCCCACTTAATGAAATCATCTGCCCGTGATAATCCCCACTTGCCGTACCGGCTTTGTAGATGAGAAGAGCATTTTCTATGAACCCGTTTAAACCCCCAGCGTGAACCACTATTAACCTATTACCTTAATTTACGTTAGCTTGTAATACAAATACTTCCTCACTTTGCCAGCACTTTCCAAAAGTTAAATTACTATCTATACAAGTTTCGTCAAGATAAATTATTTGTAGCCCACTTTGCCTGAGTTGTTTTATTCTCACTAGATAGTCGTGACCAGTGCTGGATTAACCATAAGGCACAATAGGCAATTGCCTGGAGCCCCCGGCTCAAAAGGGCCCCCCAAAAATGAAAAATCCCACCTAAAACATGAAACAATTGTTGTTTTTTTTTTTTGGGGGGGGGGGAGTCTAATAAATTCTTGAAACAGAAGGTCATACTGGCGAAAGTTTGAAAACTCAAACTGTGAACTTCGTCATTGAAGATTGCGAGTTGGAAATGACAGATTGTAGAGGACAGTCCTATGACAACGCACCAAACATGTCTGGAAAGTATCAGGGTCTGCAAGCCAAAATATTAGAACTGAATAAATATGTGATTTATGTTCCTTGCGGTACACATTCCCTCGATTTAGTTGGACAATCTGCTGTTAAATGCTGTTTTTACGCAGTTGATTTTTTTTTTCGATAATGCAATCATTGTATAACTTCTTTTCAGCAAACCCTCATCGTTGGAGCGTGTTGAAAAATTATATAAAAAACTCAAAAACTTTGAAATCATTGTCAGATACGCGCTGGGGAGCACATGCTAATGCAACGTACGTGGTTTATGATTCGTTTCACAATATTGTCGAGACTTTAGAACAGCGGTTCCCAAACTTTTTCGGTCACGGAACCCTTCAGAAGTCATGGTTTTCCCGCGGAACCCTAACTCTATCCCTGATTTTTACTGAGCATTGTGAACCCACAACGTTCTTCCTGCTTTCACCTATCCTTATTGCCTGGGTGTTTTGTATAGCCTAACGCTAACGTGGTAGGTTTGGAAACAAAGAGAAAACATTTTAAATGTACATGCAAACCTTTATTTTGGTACAAAAATATAAACAATTAT
Source organism: Meconema thalassinum (assembly GCA_946902985.2). NCBI lineage: Eukaryota > Metazoa > Arthropoda > Insecta > Orthoptera > Tettigoniidae > Meconema > Meconema thalassinum. The sequence continues at coordinate 70,426,458 of OX336393.1, read as the reverse complement.
TTTAGAAAAATAAAAATTGGATTTCCATCTAATTTCTAATGTGATGAATGGAATTGTTTCATTTTCGTTCTTAAAATTACTGTAGTTTTGAAATCGGGCTTTATGTCCGACAGCTGAATACGTAAATCCCAGGCAGCATTCAACTTACTCCTAAATTTGTTTTTGGTGTAAGCATAAGCAGAAAAGCCTGCTTCGCAACGATAGGTGGACTCGAAGGGGTGCAGAGCTCGGATAGCCTTTCGGCTACTGACGGGTATTATGTCTTTCAGTCCTACCCAAAAGTCATTCAGCAGCACTAATTCAAATTTCGTTTTAAAGGCGGAGGTATATTGAAATTCAATAAGATCTTCATAGTCAGGCACGGACATGTGCGGATTATTTCGGTTGGCAAATTGATTTTGCACCCACTCGATGTCCCCTATTATTCTGGTATCTGGGAAGTACTCCGTCATAGATTTCGAAAGATTTATTAAATGCTCACAAATGTTTTTGTGCACATCAGCTTCGATTTCTATCTCATTTTCACTCAGAAATTGTGCCAGGAGGAAAAGCATTCAAAGTTTTTCTCATTTACACATTCGATCCAAAATTTGAGTTTGGTTTTGAATTATGTTATTTTGTCCCTGAATATGAACGTGCTTATATCTTTACGCTGCAAAGATGTCGTAACTTCAGTCAATTTCCCGAATATGTCAGCTAGGTAAGCACATCGAATGAGCCACTTCTCGTTGCGTAAAAATTCAGCATGGTTGCTAGGCGCGGAAAGGTCTTCTTTCCCTATGAAGAAAACCAGAGGCTCGTTGCGCAGCTCAAAAAACCTGGTCAGGACTTCGCCTTTCGAAAGCCATCTAATTTCTGTGTGCACTGAAAGCGATTGATGTTGACTTCCAATTTCTTCACAAGCCTTTGCAAAAAGTGTGGGCGAGACTTTACACAATTGACAATTTTATAGCCTCATTAAGGACGTCCGTCAAGTCTGATGGAATGTTCTTCGCCACAAGGGCATGTCGATGCAAGATCCAATGGCTACTGGTACAATTTGGCGCCATATTTTTTTATTCTTGATACAGTCCTTTTCAATTTTCCCACTATCGCTGCTTACGTTAACACACTTTTCCCAATCAAGATCATGTTTACGCATGTAACAATCTCTGATTTTAAAAAAATCCTCCCCAGTTGCATTGGTCTCCAAAGGTGCTCATAGAAACAAATCTTCTTCCATACTTTCTTTGAATGGTTACCTCACGGAAACAAGCGATATCGCAAGTCCGGCAACATCTGTACTCTCGTCCAGTTGCATTGCATATGCTTTACAATTTTCCAGTCTCTGAATTAATTCGTCTTCGATATAGTTTGCGATTTTATGTATACGGTCGAACACAGTGTTGTTAGATCATTGGATCTCTGAAACTTTTTTTGCCGCTTCTACTCCAAGCACACAGCCGACTATTTCTTTGGCGAAGAGGTGCTTGGATACAACACGAACTCCATCTAACTTCGCATTAGAGACAATCTGATAGTTAGCATCGTGTGGTTTTATTTTAAAAAATCAGTTTTAAATTTGATTTTTAAGATTTATTGCGGAACCCAGTTTGGGAACCGCTGCTTTAGAAAGCATTGAAGATGACGAGTCGGAAAATTATGACATTCGGCATGAAGTGGGGTGCATCGCAAACAGAATGCAGAAATTTCGAATTCGGGTTCATGTTAATTTTGTGGGATTCAATTTTGACTTCTATCAGAATCGAAATTCAATTTTGACTTCTATCAGAATCAGACATTTTAAGGAAAATCAACTTCGATGATGTTATTGAAACTTTCTGCGAAGCAAAATGCAGTTTTTTTTTCTAAAAACGTACATATGATCTTAATTGTATTCATTATTCATTGTAAATTTGTAAATAAAATAAAGTTATGAATGACATTTTTATGAAGGGGGGATTGAAACCCACGGGGGGAAAAGGGGCCTCAAATTAACAATTGCCTAGGGCCATTGTGAGTCTTAATCCGGCACTGGTCGTGACGCAACGAATCGCTGTGAGGCCTTTCAATTAAAATCTTCCTCCGATTTTGAGATTTTTTTCCCACCGGAAACCGATTTGTTTTACTACTTTTCGTAATGAAGTGTGTGACCATGGAAAAGTTAATTTGCCTTGTATCACAGGCAGTAGTTTTGGAATGGTAGAAACACGTTTTTCTTCCACATAAAACGCTTGAATAGCATGACGAATTACACATTTATCAAAATCATCAATGTTCACTACAGTGTGTGATGGCCTAGTATTTCGTCTCTTACCCGGAGTGGACAGCACACTACCCTCGCCACTTTCATCCAATTCCCTACTTTCCTTCCAGCATAGTGAGCAGCTCTTCGTGTCGCCTGGTTTACTGTGAAAGCAAAACGTTTGTTTACAGCCTCTTCATCACATTTTACAATAATGCTACTTATGATACCATGATACCGACATAACACTATGAGAACCACACTCGAAGTCTATGTCTCCACTGAGGTAGTATAAGCATAAGCATGGCCCGGAATTCCCTCGCTCACTCATTGTTCCCGCTCCCCTTACCTCATACCCCGCGTCCACAGAGCTGGCGCGGGGACAGTACTGAACACGCCCTAACACTTGGTGTAAAATTGTCAGGCCAATGAATTCTACAAATCATCCGCTGTATCAAAAATTGATAGCTACCCTTATGTATCTGGCGGTAGGCACCAGACCAGACATCTGTTAGTTATTTAAGCCAGTTCAACAGTTGCAATGATGATGAACATTTCAGTGCTGCCCTGAGAGTGGTTAGATACCTGAAGGGTACAATGGGCTTAGGGCTAAAATATTGTAAAGGAGGTTGTAGTTTAAATGGTTTTGCTGATGCTGATTATACTGCTTGTGCTGTTGATAGGAAATCTGTTACTGGCTTTGTGTTCAAGCTAGCAGTTGGGGCCATTAGTTGGCAGGCAAGATAACAAAGATCTGTAACTATTGCAGATATCACAACTTTTGCAGAGTAAGTTGCTACTAGTGAATGTGGTAAGGATGTAGTTGGGTGTGTGTTGAATGTCTGATAACCTGAGCAACTGTGATATCTGTACTGGTGTATTTGTAATTGAAACACTTGTACGAAGTAATAAAACGCGTAGGCCTATCGTATATTAGTTATGGAGCCCATGGACTTAGTAAAAATTCGTTTTAGCAATAACATATTTCGTTTGATAATTACAAACCACCAAGTAAAATAGATACCGCTATATCACGTACCGTTCTTCTTACTAGCGGTATTCGCATTCTCAAGTGACACCCCACTATCGCTCGACTGAAACTAGAGGAATGGTGATAAGAATGTAAACAAACCACAGCTTTTTAATGAGTAACAGAGAGTTCTGCTCAAGCTTTTCTCAGTTTGTAAAAATAATAAACGATAACAAAATTAACAGTTATTGTACAATTCCACAGTTTTCTAAAACCAGGCCAGCGAGTATTATTCTGCGCTTGTGGCGCTTCTATCTACAGTAACGAAGCACATGCTTGTTAAAGCACCATTGCTGTGCTGAGGGATCAGCTTCTGTCTACAGGAACAATGCATATGGTTGTTAAAGCTCCATTGTTATGCTGAGGAATCAGCCTCTATCTACAGGAACAATGCATGTGGTTGTTAAAGCACCATTGCTGTGCTGAGGGATCAGCTTCTATCTACAGAAACAATGCATATGATTGTTAAAGCACCATTGTTATGCTGAGGAATCAGATCTACAGGAACAATGCATGTGGTTGTTAAAGCACCATTGCTTTGCTGAGGGATCAGCTTCTATCTACAGGAACAAAGCACATTGTTAAAACACCATTGCTGTGCTGAGGGATCAGCTGCTATCTACAGCAACAAAGTACATGGTTGTTAAAGCATAAAAAACAACAACACACCATTACATTAAAATGCATTTTTATTTACTACACTAACTTTTAAAATTATTATATTACTTGTTTAACGTGTAAAATATAACTTTATAACCTATTTTTTCTTTCTTCCAAGAAATCATTTTGCACCCTTTCCTACCTTAACGAAAGCATTACACAAATGTGATGTACCTAGGTAATTGTGGAGTGTGTTAAATATTCGTGCAGGATTCTCCTGAACAATGACAGAAAATGAGATCCCTTTATTCATTGCTCGGAGCCACATACAGAAGGATCACAACTTAATCTTAAAACCCTAACCCATCTACACCATTGCTCCTGTGAAGGAAAATCAGATATTTAGAAAGTATTTGAAAATGTTGTCTGGAAATGGACGAATCAATCAACATTTATTAGCACAGCCACAAGATGTTGGGAATGCAATCACCAGATCCAAAATGGAGGAAAGGTGCTGACACAATATATTTGCACATAAAGAGGTTGGAAATTTAAATCAGCATCACCAGATTATTTCAAAGTACAGGATCCGGGATTTTATGAGTAATAATAAGGTGAAAAAAGTCGTAATATCAAGTGTGAAACTACCTTAAGTCTTTTCACGAAAAAACTTCCATCATTAAAACATATATTCACGTTCCTCACAGAGACTCTGATCCATAAAATTTGAGAAACTAACTCAAAAGATGTCAATGTGAAATATAACAACGATGTTGCATTTCAAATATGGTGAAGTCATGAGCTTTCTGCTGCATGTTCGCTCAGAGAATTCTTTGAGTCAGCAGAGAACAGAAAATATAAAGGTTTGAGCCTATTTCGAATAAGCTGTTGATTAATTTAAATGCAGCCCCGGGTTTTTGAGTGGGTCTGAGTGATAACATATGTTATTGTTCTGTCCGCAGAAGTATGTATATTTGTAATTGAGACTAGGACTGCAAAGAAGGTGGCCATGGCCTGAAGTTAGGAACAATCCCAGCATTTGCCTGAAGCAGAAGTAGGAAATTGAGGGAAACCACTTCCAGGATAGCTGAGGTGGGAATCAAACCCAACCCACCTCTTCTTAGTTCAGCCTCACGAGGCTGAGCGTACCCCCATTCCGCCACCCAGACTCTAACCCAGACCTGAGGGGTGACAGCCTAGTGTTAGCCACAGCGCCACGAGATGAGAGTTGAAAGGTAACTTTCAGTCGGTCTACACGAGAATAAGCCCAAATAAATTGGGGAAAATATTCACATGTAATTAAATGTTATTTGCACAGATGACATGTTTCAATCATTGGGCAATCATCATCAGATCCAAGACAACAAATATACAAGACAAAATTGCTCTATTAAACACTACCAGAGCCCACAACGCAGCTAGTAGTGCTGTGAAATACTAAAGCGTTAAGCTCCCTAAAACAAGAACTATTTATGTAATATCTACAAGTATACAAGGTTGAATATCTCCAGCCTCTAAGGTATAGCTGCGACAAGCCCCCAAACTAAACACAATTATGCAGTAATTGCCTACGAGTGTTTTGAAACGTTGACATATGTTTATGTTTTTGACTGTGTTGTCATACCTCAAGCTATCCTGTTAGCCACTGATTGTGACCATTACTGTGAATTACTTAGGTGACAATCCCCCAAGAAGAAAAACCCTACAACTGTGAATACAAATAAGACTACACCAAGATGGCGTGCGTCGGGTGGATATCCATGCAGCTAACAGAAGAGAGGGATGTTAGGTTTGTAGATGATGCTGAGCAGCTAAGTTGAGTCGATTCTGAGCAGACAGGCATCTACAAGCCCATAGTTCCCTACTTTAAAGAGAACTAGATCAATGGAAATATCATGGTTGTAAGGCTAATGAGAATCACAAAGAGGCACCATTCCAAAATTACTGGAAGCATTTAAATTGTATTAAGTCAATTTCAATATACAGTTACCATGACACTGAAAGGTTCGAAAGCCATAATGAGAGATCACCTAAACCATCATTAGTCAACTTGTCTAGATAATATATTTTATTCTAAACAGGAAATGTACCTGTATCAAGTACTTTTGTCATTAGGCCACCGCTGTTTGAAGAATTCCATGTCCCCTTCATCTCTGTACTAATTTCTTGATCAGTGGTCCAGTCTGATTACTAAAAGCTCGTTCAGAAATACAAATCTAACATGTGGGAGTAAGTCCCTAGCATTTGTTGATTGAATGAGGAACAACACTGCGTGAAGGCCAGAAACCCACAGGCATTACATTTTTCACTATTGGACAACGTTTCATCTCCGTTTGCGGCAGTTAATTTCCTTTCGGCTGGTCCCTGAATTTTAATGGAGTTTTCATTGCTTCATTACTCCAAGAATCAAATTGTTTTCCAGCAGATTCACTCCCTCTCGTTTGTAGATACAGATGCCGTTATTTTATAACATCATGATTGGAGGTTAGTACTTATCAAAATCATTCTGCCCAATTTTCTACTTTGAGCTTTTGAATCTCCATCCAAGTCAACCGGAAGCATTTCGACTCTCCTCCATTTGAGGGGCTTGGACATGGTGGTCATTTAGCCCCGTGGTACTTGGGTGGGCTACATGACCGCGTTGTCGCAGCCCCTAAACTCAAGAACCAACCAGGTTGGCTATTCCTGGGTGCCTTAGTATGTGTCCTACCAACCTATCTCTTCTCTCCATTAGCAGTCGCCAGAAGCATCTCTCCTACTAGTTTTAATACCTCTTCACTTGTAACCCTATCTACCTATCTGATCTTCATTCTCCTGGAACACCACATTTCAAACGCTTCAATTCTCCTCTCTTCTGCTCCTCCAACAGTCCAGGTTTCACTTCCATAGAGAGCCACGCCAGACGATCTTCAAAAATGACTTCCTAATACCTAAATGTATATTCGATGTCAACAGATTCCTTTTATGTACAAATGCTTGCTTTGCCTGTGCTAACCTACTTTTTATAACATCTTTGCTTCGTCCATCACTGGTTATTTTGCTTCCTAAGTAACAGAAGTCTCCTACTTCCTTTAGCTTTTCACCTGCCGATTTGACATCAATTGCGGTTTCTGATTTCTTTTGACTGCATCCATTTTTTTTTTTACATTTAATAATTGTCATCATGAATTCTTTCCTCAGACAGCCTCAGCCCTCAGACCAGAATTAAATTTCTTGGCAGAACCAGGAATCGAACCCAGACCTCCAGGGCGACAACCAAGAATGCCAGCCACTACACCAGGAAGGGACTCAAGCATGAGCTACTCTATATATTTTTATGCCACATTCTTCATGTTTCAATAAAACTGCATTTTCTCCCAAACATCCTAAGAGTTGGCTACTGTACAGTCACCTCAAAACACAGATTATCAACTTGAATGCCAAACTCAAATATACAGGGCTGATGTCCAAGGTGACCATAAACTCGATACGAGGCTCAAGGCCAAGGTATCCACCACTTGATATTCACGAAACACTAGTGATGTGCGACCAACCAAAAGATACCAGGATCATGGGCAAGGGATCCATCACTTGATATTTAGGAAACACCAGCGATGTACGATCAACCAAATGATACCAGGCTCATGACCAAGGGATCCATCACTTGATATTTATGAAACACTAGTGATGTGCGACCAACCAAAAGATACCAGACTCATGACCAAGGGATCCATCACTTGATATTTACGAAACACTAGTGATGTGCGACCACCCAACGATACCAGGCTCATGACCAAGGTATACACCACTTGATATTCACGAAACACTAGTAATGTGCGACCAACCAAAAGATACGAGGCTCATGACCAAGGGATCCTTCACTTGATGTGCGACCAACCAAAAGATACCAGGCTCATGGCCAAGGTGTACATCACTTGATATTCACGAAACACTAGTGATGTGCGACCAACCAAAATATACGAGGCTCATGACCAAGGGATCAATCACTTGATGTGCGACTAACCAAAAGATACCAGGCTCATGACCAAGGTATTGTACCGTATATTTTCATAAGGTTATGCCCAGATACTGTAGTGGAGACGGCGAGAGACGCGATGCTGTTGAGCTCGTGAGTCAAGTCATGATCTATCACGCCGTTAATATAAGAAGTGTCATTCGGTTCGAGATCGGAAAGTAACGAGCATTCCCGAGTGAGTGGACTCACAGCTAGACCGATCAATAAACCTATATGTGACGTCATGTCATATATAGACCCAGGCTACAGGATTATCTTTATAGTTTTAAAGCGAATCAGAGTAATAGAAGACTTTTCAAAGAACGTAGAACGCAGATTACCATAGCAGAAAGCTATTTTATATGAAGAATATAACATAACAAGCGACGTGCAAGAATAACATCTATACTGATCAAGCCATAAGCGAGTTATTGACACGTCGAGATATCGATGAAGGAAGGTAGTAGTGGGGGTTGCTTGCTGTGTCGTTTGGCAGCCAGCAAGGCGACTTCACTTGTACTATTGTATTCGGAGTGTCATATGTGTGGTTACGCAACTCTGCTAGTGAGCGAGATCGCAGGTGCAAGGCAGGCTGTGATAACTCCGTGTGGAGACGGCTTGCGTTTATATTCAGCTAAGCCGAACAGTCTTTTTCAAAGTGCGTTATAAACGTGCAGAGTATTTCGTGTCTCGACAAGCGGACGTGTACCGTGCACAAGTACTTATTAAAGCTACCATTTTATAATGGATCTGAGATATTTTCATAACAGTTGTAAATGTATACTGCCATCTTGGTCAAGAAGAATTGAGTCGAAACGGGGCGCGGACTGACTGTATGTCTCTGTCCAGCGGTGTCCATTATCAAGGCAGCCATTTCGAAACCTTGTGAGGTCTTCATCACGAGCAATAGTAACGTGTATGATTGTGCTGATACATGCTAACATCAGGACTTGTTAAGCTGTACATTATGCAGACACTAGAACGCATATTATCGTCTGAGATGTCAGTGGGGAAGTTCAACGTTATAGTTATGACTTCCAGAATGGCAGGTTAGATTAAATGGGGTAGCTTCATGAGAAATGCTTAAGCGAATTGACTGCCACCCACATCTACATTCTCCTTTTTGGAGAGGAGTATGTTTTCACCGCACTCCTGTGGTTCTTTGCGAGTGCTTTCATGAGCTGCGACATGCAGGACAGTGCTATTTCTCAGGCGGATTATAGTATTTCTGGCATGAAGGCAGAAAGCTCGTATGGTCGTCTGACCAGTATGCGTGTGCGCTACAGGCCCGGGTTCGATTCCCAGATCCAGAGAAGAAGAAGAGTGTATTATCTGGTGATACCCTGGATATTCATCAGATCTTTATATATCCCGCTTAAGACGCTTCAAGATGCAACAAAAGGTACTGGACCAGCAGACTCTTTAACGTAGCTTAGTTGAGGCAGTTGTTAGCAACTGCATAATTTTTGTAAATTAAATGGGTATTCACAAGTTTAGGTTCGATGTTTCTGTTGAATCTGACTTGCTGTGTTCCCGGGATTTTGTATTCGCTTAACGAATTCATCCCTTGTGTATTATTAGTTTGGATCATTTAATCAGTAGAATCAGTAATTTCTTATTACTGCGCATTTTTATTTGCCGAGAAGAGGATTTAGGGGAAGATCTCCAATACTTTGTTTAAGCATAGTATTAATCGTGTTTGTTTCTCAGTGTTTGGAACACTGATTTCTATGTGGCCAGTACATGTTTTCCATGTACTACTGTTCTGTGAGGAACTTCGTTTTCTCGCAGCAATTTGAATCTTGGAAAGTTTATCTTGGTGTTCGTTGCATTTATAGTTTTTAATCCGCCTGTTGGATTATCTTTATGGAAAGCACTTCACTTTTGTGAGTACAGATTTATTAGTGGATTTACTTAATGATTGTCATTGGATTAACCTGATTAGTTAACTTGCTTTCATGGTGTAAGTTTTATCCACTGATACTTCGAAGCCCACCGAAGTTGGAGGCTATCCTGGTTCAGGAAAAGATCAGTTTTACCTTCTATTAGGTATTGATTTGAGATTAACTTAATTTAGGATGTCATTTTGAGACATGCATTTTCCACAGTATTAACGTAAATAATTGCATTTAATGCAATTGTGTGAGTGAGACATAGTATAGCAGTTTTGAACACCATTCACAAGGTTGATTAAATTATTCCAGGAAAGCTTGACTTGGAGTCAAGAAAAATGAACAAGTATTATTAATATACATTATCGGGAGGCAAGATAGGTTAATTTGCTAGTGGAATGTTTGAGTGTCTCGACTTTGAACAACGTGCTTAAGGTTAGTGTGTGAGTTAAGCATGTTTGTAGGTCTTGTGTGAGTATTGAGATTAAATAATAGTAGTGTTTTGAAGGTTCGTATAACCTCATTGTGTTGTGTTTTGGATGCACATCTGGGATGATGCATATTTGTGAGATTTTATGCTTGTTGAAGCATTAGACCAGTTTAGATTGAGCCGGTAAGTGCTTTCCAGCCAGTAAGTGCCAATCTGTTTGTGACTTCGAGTAGTCAACACCCGTGTTTGGTGTTACGTTAATATAGATGAGTTTTTCTGTTTTTTTTAATGTCTGTTGGAGACATTGCGTCGTCATTCTTATAGAGCGATCCTACATGCTTTTCTTCACCTAATCAAAAACAACGCTTGGATAATCTGTTCGAGCAACTTAAGACATTTCCACAGCATATAATCATTAAAACCTCTACAATTTTGTACAAGTTTACTTGAAATTTGAATCATGAACATAGTCGATAGATACACTACTTAGCTTAATTGCGAGATAAAAATTGGTAACCCGATGTATTGAATGTTAATTACACATCACGATGCGAATGTTATGGCCAAGATCAGCTGATTAGGCTGAATCATGTGAATGTATAAGGACATTTCTGTATATATTCTTATAAATACTTGTATATAATCTTGATATTGCTACACTTTTGGAATATCGTTGAAGACGATACACGTGTAAAAATTTTGATAATTCTTCTTTATTCATCGTCTAATACTTCATCCAGTCATCCTAATATCATTGGGAGGTTGATGCCTAATATCCTTGTTTCATAATGTGAGATATTAAGTTTAGAATCACCCCAGCGAGTAGGTGATGATCGTAATCCATCTTTGGAATTATTTAGGATTTTCTTAATACAGTTGTGTTTAGCTGTGATTTGTTTTCTTGACGACAGGTTATTAATCTTTTGTTTTCTTGTCTGTTACCTTGTTCTCATGGAATAAATTGTTTTCCCAATTTTAAATCATGGTGTGATATTTTAACGAAGAGATTCGAGGTCGTTTAAAGATGGCCATCGCTTGGATTTTCTTTTTTCCAGGGTTTTCCACCCTTGAGATAGTTCTTTTTAGTTGATTTTCGTGTTCTTGAGCTAGTTTCTTATTTGTTCGTTCGTTGTAGCCACGGTCATTCTTAAAACAGCCTGATAGGATGACTAGTACCTCATTCATTCCTCTACTTGGTGGTAGGACCTGGGAGGGTTTTTCGCCGGGCATTTTTCAGGTTCTACAATCCAGTGACCATCGAGGGACTTCACCAGGTATTGGTAAGTGTTTCGGGAACGGTATACACCACTTGATATTCACGAAACCCTAGTTATGTGCGACCAACCAAAAGATACGAGGCGAATGATCAAGGAATCCATCACTTGATATTCACGAAACACTAGTGATGTGCGACCAACCAAAAGATACGAGGCTCATGAACAAGGTATCCACCACTTGATATTCATGAAACACTACTGATGAGCGACCAACCAATAGATACCAGGCTCATGACCAAAGGATCCATCACTTGACATTTACGAAACACTAGTGATGTGCGACCAACCAAAAGATATCACCTTACAGTATAAGAAACACCAATTCAAAAATACGGGGCATGAGAATTGAAGACCTAAACTAAGGGGCTGATAACCAAGCGATCCATCATTTGATATTTACATAACAGATGCGATTTGTGACCAACACCAAAAACATGGAACTGATGACCAATGGATCAAGTGATGTGAACCTTACGCAGTCTCAAGGAATCCACAAGCATACCAACACCAACATCTGCTGATATATCATGGAGTTTCTTTATGATTTGCGAATAAAATACTTGTCTGGGTTCAGAACTTGAAGTTTTTGGCTAGCGGCAGAAAATGATATAGTTTCTGAGATGGTATCAATATTTCCGTTGCTAATAAGCTGCCCTTAAAGCAAAGCACACTGATCTATTATACCCCGCTTAGATGTCCCGGTCGCGATCCCAATTACGCCCCAATACAGATTAAGTTGGGACGTCTAAACGCAACAGGACTACATTATCTCGATTAACTTTCCTGTTCCCACAACTAGATAATCATATTCGTGGCCATTGAGTTCTATCGCGCTACTGTGTAAGTGAAGCAGGCAGTGGAAATAATGGACATTTGGGTTTGTCTTGCGTTTTGAGAGCGAGAAGTACCGGTATATAATGTTGGCCATGAAGGTTGTATAAATGTTCATTGATATCAGATCTGTGAACATTGAGAGAGACGAATTATGGAAGGAGAACAATCATACCAGTATTTAAATACAGAAAAATACTAAGCTTCTGGGAGAGCCGTTGAAGACTAATAATAAAAATAAAAAAATCTTAGACATAGAAGGCATTCCGATAGGACCAAATCACTACGGACGAACCAAGAAGTATTTGTGCAATAAATGTTCTTGACCTGTGCAAATCTTCCACACCAACAGTAGGACTAGCGTATTATCTCCTCAGCATTTGTAATAAATTAACAATATACATTAGCACGTTGAATTCTGTAAATTGGGTAAAATAACTGAAATACTGGAGGAAACTGGAGGAAACAAACTACTGATATAACACTTGGAATTCAAGCATGTCATTTCAAGATGGAACGTCTAAACACGTACTAGTTACAATGGCGTAAATTGTGATTGGTCATTATCCAGATCAGAGGTTATCAGGATCGCAACAGTGACGTTTAAACGGGGTATTAGCCTATTACTGTACATGACTGGGGAATCTGAAAATAAAACATCGACATCCTCAACGGATTAGAAACTATTGTGGTGTGAATATGTAAATGTCAGCATGAAGGTGAGTTGGGAGTTAACTTAGTGACCAGGCTCATGCATGTGTTGCAGAAGATAATGTTATATTTTCCTATCAAAGAATGGACAAGAACTCACTCACGGCTCCTCTACTAACACCCTTAGGTGTACGACCATCACTGTTTTTCACATTGACATTAGCACGACACTCGGTCACCAGGTAGTGCACCACCTCGAGGTGACCAGACCGTGAAGCAAGGTGCAGAGGAGTGTTCTGCCAATTGCTTCTAACACAAGTGTCTACATCGCACTCAGTCACCAGGTAACGCACCACCTCGAGGTGACCAGAACATGCAGCATAGTGTAGAGGAGTTCTCTGATTACTGTCTCTAACACAAGTGTCTACATCGCACTCGGTCACCAGGTAGCGCACCACCTCGAGGCGACCAGACCATGCAGCAAGTTGTAGAGGAGTGAACTGATTTCTGTCTCTAACACAAATGTCCACGTGACCCTCGGTCACCAGGTAGTGCACCACCTCGAGGTGACCAGACCCTGCAGCAATATGGAGAGGGGTAAGCCCGCTGCAGTCTGTAACAAGCGGGTCTAAGTGATGGTCTCTCATCAAGAATCTGACTACTTCAACCTGCCCCCATTGAGCGGCTGAATGAAGTAAGGACCAGCCGGGACTGACCAGTGATGCACCCTTTTTTGGCTAAGTACTGAACTACATCAATATGTCCTCCTTTGGCAGCTAAGTGTACCGCCGGCAGTCCTTGGAAATGGTTGCGCGTGTTGACGTCCATGTAGCACTCCTCGAACGACAGGCTGTTCTCCCGCTCCACCACATACTTCACTACTTCTAGGCGCCCATATTGAGCGGTGGCGTTGAGGACCATCTGCTTGTCATCTTCGGCGGTAGATCTCTGCAAGAGGAACTTTACTACAGAGATGTGCCCCTCTTCAGCTGCCCAGGGAAGCACCTGTTCCTCTTGAAGCACGTCCTGCCATCTAGGGCCTTCACCTCTCTTGTTCCACTCCTGATCGCGCGCTGAGCACAGATCCTCTCTCTTCTCTAAGAGACATTCCCTTTCTTGAACCAGTCTGTCTCGCTCGGCAAGAATTCTATTTACTTGATCTTCTCTCTCAGCAATAGCTCTCTCCACTTGCTCCTTTTGCTCGGCAAGACCTCTCTCTACTTTCTCTTCTCTCTTGGCAAGAGCTCTCTCCACTTGCTCTTTTCTCTCGGCAAGAGCTCTCTCCACTTGCTCTGCTCTCTCAGCAAGAGTTCTCTCAAACTCTACTCAGGAAGCCTCGCGCTGAGACACTACCTCTTCTCTTGCTTCAAGAACTGATTTCCAAGATTTAAGATTTGCCTCCCTCACATTAAGTTGATCTTGCTGTTGTTCCAGAGCGCTTCTCTGATCACACAGATTCTGCTCTCTGCCCTCTACATCTCGTACTAGTGTGCTGTACACTGCACCACACAGCTCGCACTGACTCTGCAACAAAGCACAAGAGGGAGTTTTAATACAACCAACAGGGTACAAAATGCAGTGTTATTACGACAAAGAGAATAAATAAGTGCCCTGGAACATGGCAGTTCGTAACTAATAATGCCCTGAGCAGCTCACAGGTGACCCCCTGTATGCACGTCAGACGATAACATTTGGTGATGATTGGGAAGCTCCTTCGACCGAGGATAGAATACTCTATTAGTAGGGGTGACGTAGCAGTTGTTCTTCCAGCACGTCTTGGAACTAACAACATTAACCTCATGTATTTAAAATAAAAATGTCTTGTCTGGGTGGGGTTGATATTTCAACTGTCAGTCGGTCTACTATAGAATATAAACTGGGACATGTGCCCATTATTACCCCCAGGAGGTAGTCCAATCCCTATACACCAGAATGCGGCGATAAACTTACCACTAGGCCTACAGGGACGAGACATGTGCCCATTATTACCCCAGGAGGTAGTCCACACTCTATGCACCAGAATGCGAGGATACCCTTACTACTAGGCCTACAGGGACGAGACAAATGCCCATTATTACCCCAGGAGGTAGTCCACTCACCTTGCACCAGATTGTGAGGATAACCTTACCACAAGGCCTAAAGGGACAGGACACTTATCTCAGAATGCGTTGGGTAAAAGATCGTTAAGTGGGAAAATGCCCCAGTACAGAGACATCCACCAACAATACAAATAAAAAAATCCATTTTAAATAAAAATGAAAAATATCATTAGGATTATTTCTACTTTCTGCACAATAAAATTGACTTAAATTTAAAAAATCAACTAAGCTGCTTATATAAAATTCTGGTTTCTTGAATAGCACACCGTATATCAAGAATCCTTTTCTACTCATTATTGGGCATCGAATATGGAGAAGCACAAAACGTCTAGCAAATAACCAAAAACACTGCTGTCAGAGAAACACCCTATATTGAAGTCTTATACAACCCTCAGATATGTAAACAAAATGCGGTGCAGAAACCCTATGTAAAAGCAATAATTATCCTATACAAAATAGTGACATTGATCCTACTGAAACTTTGTCTTTAAATAGGGCAACTATTGGCCCTTTATTAGGCAGGAAAGATATTTTATTTGTAATTATTTAATTTTAATGATTAATTATTTAATTCTAATAACCATATATACTATCAGGTTAAAGTTAAAAATAAAAGTTAGAACACAGAATGCTAACATAGTGAACTACTCCTTGCAGTTTATATTGGGATCCAAATTTTCGACGAGTGAAATATCTAATTTTATCCATTAATTATTTTAATTTTAATAACCATATATAGCATAAGGTTAAAGTCAAAATTTAAGTTAGAATACAGAATGCTAACAAAGTGTACTACTCTCTGCATGTTTTATTGTGATCCAAATTTCCAACTAGAAAATTACCATCATTAGGCCAGTTCTAACTTGTGGTGCAGAATCGTGAGTTCCACAAAACAGGAAGAACACCAGGTGGAGTTTCGCGAAAATAAAGTGTGTAGGAAAATTTTTGGACTTCAACGGTATCTACAGTGGAGAGGATAATCTTCGGCACAGTGTAGATGGCGGATGTGGCAGCCCAGTATTCGGGATTAATTGAGTAAAGGGTACCGTCCTCACTTTGAGGGTAGGTATCAGTTGTAGCGTCTGACCCGGAGCGGGCGGCTACGAACGGCGTCTGTACTCCATGTTAGGGGCGGCCGGATTATTTGCTGGCAGTAGCTCTAAAATGCTTGGTGACAGGCTTTGTGACAAGCCGACCGTAAAACTCAACGTCACGTCCTTATGGAAATGTTGTCTCATAGATTCGGAACTAAGGTTAGGGCGTCCCCTGAAAGCGACGCGTGTTGGCAAGGCCCGGTCAACACGAAAAGTGTGCAAGGGTTACCGTCGCATGGGCGGCGACGGCTAAACAAGAGAGCCCCCTCTTTCTATCTCGCATCGTTGAACGTCGGGACTATGTCTGGTCGCCACAGCGAACTAGCTAAAGCACTTGAGAATAGGCACATTGACATCTGTGCAGTACAAGAAACAAGATGAAGCGGACAAAAGTCTTATGACATTGGCTGTGGTTACAAACTGATATACAACGGCTCCCGCGGAACAACCAGCGGTGTCGGCATCATCACATCAACCAAGTTTGATGGTTCTGTCTCTGAGGTGCAACGATATGACGATCGTCTTATGAAGATTGTGTACGTTGCAGATGGAAGAAAAATTCACTTCTTCAGTGCCTACGCTCCACAAACCGGCCTGAGCGCAGAAACTAAAGATGCCTTCTGGGCTCTGATTGATGAGAAGACTTCTGAAGTGCCACCTGAAGACTATGTCATCGTTGCTGGCGACCTGAATGGTCATGTTTGATAAAGGAAAGAAGGCCACGCAGCCCATGGTGGACATGGATATGGGGAGAAAAATGATGATGGCCAACGAGTCCTTGACTTCGCAGAAACCCACGATTTGGTAATTACGAACACTTAGTTCAAGAAACGTTATACCCACCTAATCACATTCTACAGTGCCTCAAATGCAACCCAGATTGACTATGTCCTTGTCAGACGGCGGAATCTTCAAGATGTGTTAGATACGAAAGTTATTCCATATGAAACTGTTGCCACACAACATCGACCAGTCATCTGTAAACTGCGGATAAATCCTCCAAGAACCGGATACTCAGTCAGAAATGGACCAAAAAGAATCAAATGGTGGCGATTCAAGGAGAACGAGGCCAATGTTCTTGCAAAAATCACAGTACCTCCAGTCACCACAGTTGAAGAGAGCTGGACTCGATTGAAAGATGCTACTCATGAAGCTGCGCGTTCAGTGCTCGGATCAACGAAACCAGGTTGACAAAGGATAGATAAATCCGCGTGGCTTTGGAATGATGCCGTTAAAGAGGCAGTACGCATGAAGAAACAACTATACCATGAGTTCCTCGAAGATAAAACACCATCTCGTTGGAATGCCTATAAAGCTGCCCGTAGTGAGGCGAAGAAGGTAGTTGCTGCAACAAAAGCAGATAGGTACGCTGACCTCTACGCAAAACTTGACACTCGTGAAGGCGAACGTGACATTTACCGCCTGGTCAAATCAAGGCACCGCAAAACGGAAGACATCCAACGCTTTTATGGCATCAATAACGAAACAGGTGAACTGCTGATCGACTGGGAGAAGGCGAGAGAACGCTGGCGGAGCTACTTCGAGAAAATGACGGCCGAGGAATTTCCCCATCCACCAATTCCACCCACCTCTCCTGTTGAAGGACCAATAAAGGAGGTCGAGATCGCCGAAGTTGAGGCTGTTCTGAAAGAGATGAAACTGGGGAAAGCCACCGGCCCTGATGATATTCCAGCAGAGTTTTGGCGCTCTCAACAATGGGATGCAGCAAGATGGTTAACGCAGTTCTTCAACCGGATCATCAAAGAAGGTCGGATACCAACAGACTGGCAGCGGTGCATCACTGTCCCAATCTTCAAGAAGAAAGGAAGCCCTGCTGAGTGTTCCAACTATCGCCCAATAAGACTTCTGAGCCACGCGATGAAGATCTTCGAACGCATTCTCGACAAAAGGATTCGCAAGATAGCAAAACTCACAAAGAACCAAGCTGGATTTGTGAAAAACTGCGGTACAACGGATGCAATCTACGCAGCACGGTTGCTGGTCGAGAAGCATCGTGAAAAGAATAAGCCACTTCATCTCGCTTTTCTAGACCTGGAGAAGGCCTTCGATCGGGTGCCTCATGATGTAATCTGGTTGGCGCTCCGAGAGCACGGAATTCCAGAATATCTTGTTAACTGGGTGCAGCTTCTCTACAAAGAACCGACGAGTTATGTTCAAGCTGCTGCAGGAGCAACCAATGATTTCAACATCATGGTAGGGGTCCACCAGGGCTCTGCCTTGTCGCCTCTGCTGTTCATCCTTGTCATGGATACTGTCACATCAGACCTGCACAAGCCAATCCCATGGACGCTTCTGTATGCTGATGATGTCATGTTAGCTGCAAACAGCAAACTTGAACTCCAGCACCAAATACAAATGTGGAGTGACCGATTAGCTGAATATGGCCTGCGACTGAATAAAAGGAAGACGGAGTATATGACTTAAGATCCCCAAGAAGTTGGGACCATCAGCGTTGACGGAGAAGATCTCCCTCGTGTAACAAAATTCAAATATCTTGGATCTACTGTCTCTGACAATGGAAGAATCATTGACGAGGTCAACGCAAGAACGCAGGCGTCTTGGTTGAAATGGCGTACGACGACAGGTGACCGCCGGATGAAAGATCACCTTAAATCCAAGATCTACCGCACTGTCATCCGTCCAGTCGCACTCTATGGTACCGAGTGTTGGCCCACTACAAAAGAGGTGGAACGTCGGCTAAGCGTCATGGAGACAAGGATGCTTAGGTGGACAGGCGGCGTCACTAGAATGGATCATGTTACCAATGTTGATATACGGAAACGTTTCGGAGTGGCGCCGATCCATCAGAAAATGCGGGAAGGCCGTCTACACTGGTTTGGCCATGTGCTGCGTGCTGAAGACGACACAATAGCTAAGTCAGCATATAACCTGGAAGTCACGGGAAAGAGGCCCAAGGGACGACCAAGGCAGAGGTGGGTTGATACGATCCATAATGACCTGAAGACTGCACATCTACACCCAGATATGGCTCAAGACCGAAAGTAATGGAGACAACGAATCCTCACAGCAGACCCTGCCACCAGGCGGGACAAATGCTAGGAAGAAGAAGAATAAGAATAGGAAAATTTTTGGACTCAGCATCTCAAAGCTGGCAAAGAAGATCAAATAAAGACATACACTCACTATCACAGGAAGCACCAATACTCAACATCATTAACTCCAGAAGACTTAAATAGGCTGGTCATTTACCAAGGATGGGAGATGTGAGGATTATCTTACAAATCTTTATAGAAGAACCAAGAGGAAAAAGGTCAATAGGAAGACCACAAATTTCCTGGAAAAATGAAATCTCCAAACCTTGTAGACATCTGAATGTGGACAACTGGCAAGAACAAGGTTCAGTGGAGGCATTTTGTGAGATGGGCGCGGGATCGTCGTGTCCCATGGAAGCCTTCTGAGTGACAGTGAGTATACAGGGTGAACAAGAAATGCCGCCCTTGGAGGTCGGCATGCGATTCCTCATCCAATTGCAAGACAAAAGTTTCTTTAGCAAAATTGGATCGGGTGCTGTTTGAAAACACAGGCATGAAAACGAGTAGCTGTCAACACTGTCACATCCTGCAGTGTATCGGAATGTGCAGAGAAATGTGCATCATCCCGCTCTACCGTACCAGCCGTCGTAGCTCACTGCTGGGTTATCAAACCCACATGCACCATAGAGCTACGGTTCGAATCTACGTCAGGTCTTTTTGTGTGTGTGTGTGACGTCAGTTCCCAAGTTCCAGTCGTTTAACGGCGCTTGTAAGCATGTCATCATTTTGTCACATGACAGTGTGATCCATTAAACGGCATGCATGAGTCGACTAACCACGCAGTGCACAACCATAACTGGTCCTGTTAAGTGCATGTAGGGTGGCTTAATGATGGAGTTCACAAACGGTGAATACGTCGATATGCTTTTAGTGTTGGGTGCATCCGATAAACAAGCTTCTGAAGCTGCTCGTGAGTATGCAGCGCTGTACCCTCAAAGGCGCCATCCCGATAAGAATGTTTGTCGTCTCCTTGAGAAACGCCTGCGGGAAACCGGTAATCTTCATCCACAAGTAGCGGACAGAGGTCGTCCAAGGACTAGACGTACTCCACAAACACAGAACGCAAATCTTGAAAGCGTTCACCAATCACCTCGGCGAAGTAGGCTACCCGTGATATTGCAATGCAGTTCTAGGTATCACAAACACTGGTTGTGGACGAAGAACTGCATGCATCGTGGGAGGAGTGCTTTTAGGCTCTTACCTATTGCCAGACAAGTTGAATGTCCCCCTCTATTGAACTTTTCTTGGCAATACTTTGCCTGACGCTTTAGAAAACGTTCCACTTGGTGTTTGGCGACAGCTATGGTTTCAGCATGATGGTTCACCGCCACACTCTGGAATGACTGTGCGTGAATGTTTCAATGAAGCGTTTCCAAGGAAATGGATTGGTCGTGGAGGTCCAATGTTCTGGCCTCCACGTTCCCCGGACCTTAATCCACTAGAACTTTATTTGTGGGGTCACTTAAAGAAACAGGTTTATAGTACTTCGCCCATGGATGTAGAAGACCTAATAGCTCGCGTGCATGCTGCATCGGCAATGGTGGATGCAGGTGTGTTGCATAGAGTCCGGCAATGTATGCTCCAACGAGTGACGAAAAGTTTGCAAATGCAAGGTGGTCACTTAACATCTGCTGTGAAGTGAACGTTGCTCGTAAGTGTATGTACCGACTCTGTGAAGATAAGACTGGACGTCAAACGTACACTACGGAATTATGGTGCATAGCATAATGGGCATTCTAGTGTAGGCTACTTACAGTAGTGTTTCTTTGTACCGCATTGGATAGAGACGATGTTACTGCATCCACTATTATGTTCTATTCGCTTTATTTGTGCCATGGACGAAACAAAGGGGTCATTACGTCTGTAAGAAGTTCTAGTATGTTTGAATGTTTAAAAAGAGGTACCTGTAACGGTAAGACATAGTGCACAACATTAGTGTATTGCATAGTGGAGGTTTATATTGGATTCAATTTGATACATTAACTGAAAAAGAGAAATTGGCCATCGCGTCCACACAACATTTTTGGCATTACCTCGTCTAATGAGACAGTTCCTGCGACCTGTTTTTGGCCACACTGCATGCAGTTACAGCGTTGCCATAGCCTCGTTTCTTAACAAGCATTTCTGTTAAACCCAGTGATTTAGTTGGAAAAAAATATTTACAGGAACTCACCTTATTAATTCAGCAATTTCCAAATGGACTCGTATCGGGTGTCAAAATCAGCGGCCTCGTGTTTCCGACAAGTTGTTTCATCAGCTGAACGTCTCTCCTTTCGTAGCTATGACTTGACATATGGTTGTGGGTTAAATAAATGCACAGGAGGTCCTACGCTGCTTATGAAAATAAGTCCGCTTGATGTTTCAACCAGCAGCCTATTTCTCTTTTCGGTGTGGATCTCATTCATGGTACTGAAAGCTCTTTCAGCTTCTGCTGAAGAGATGGGAATGGTCTGTACAGTCTTGATTAATGGCATCAGCTCCACTGGATTTCCTTGGTCTCGACATACTTTCTAAAAGCATTAATGTACCTCCTCTTGTCTGACATGTGGAAAAAGTCACAAAGGTTGCCGACACTCTCATCACCATAGCAGATATCCAAAGTAGAAGTGGAGGGCCAATTATTTTTGTATAGTACCTTTGAATCACTGGTAACTTTTGTAATTCTCTCATGTCTCTGCTGACTAGAGCTGGAACCCAGATGAGATGATGTGGACACATTTTTGGCCTCACTAAAATGTTTTACTAGAGCACTGTAGTTTTCCCAGACAGCTTTTACAGTTCTCTGGCTTGAAACTACCCATCTTATTGTAAATATTTTCCCAATCTTCTTAACTCTTTGTTCCAGTGAAGCAGCACAAATGTTGAGTTCCCTTTGAATTTTGGGAGACATGCTGTATAAAGAATACAATTTGTCAAAGAAAGAATGGAAATGGTTAACACCTGTAACTTCATTCCTTGTATCAGAAACGGCCAATTCCAAGCGATGGTTTAAACAGTGCCAGATTACTATATCTGGAAATAACTTTAAAAACTGTGCTCCAACTCCATTTTTTCTACCTAACATTACTCACATGCTAGACCGACTAAATGTTCTGCCAGAAAGTTTTCATTCATCCCATATGAAGAAAGATTCTTCAATATCTGTCGAGTGATAACATCTGCTGTAGATGATTCAAGTTCCATCAAGTTCCAGAAAAAGGAAACAACTTCAGAGTTATCTGAAAGAGCACATTTCAAACATAATACTAACACAGATTTTACACTAACTGTTGTTGATTCGTCAATCATAATACTGATTTTCCTCTGATTTTCTGTTATAGATTTTGCTATTTTATTTCTCATTTCCTGTGAAATGTGTTCAATAATATTAGCACAACTAAATTTTTTATGAAGAACTCGTCCCACTTCTAAACCATTTAATTGTTGAAGTTCAACATAAGCCTGTAGGTCTACGAAGGGTCTATTTCTTTTCGCAATTGAGCATGCTGTTCGAAATACTCCAACGGTGGTTTCTAGGTGTTGGACATTCATAGTGTCCGAGCAACTTTCAAATATCTTTTTATTGGATTCTGATTTTTGTAACATAGCTATGTTGTGAGATTCTGAATTTTTGTGCTCAAATATTTCGTTCCTAAGGCTTGTTTGTTGTTGATTAATATTATTTCCGTTGGGATGAACCTTGCATTCTACCCATACTTTCATTAGCTTAAGTCCTGCCCCTTTAGAAACTCCTAATCCTAATTTACTTTCCTCTTTACATATATTGCAGCCTAAATTTTTCTTTCCTGCAAATAACCACTCGTTCTCTGACAACAAAAAAAAACGGTACTGAGACTCGTTCCAACAGTCTGTAAAATCTTGTTTTCGGTAGGTGGGTCCTTGAATTTCAACAGTCGATGGTAGAAGGTGTAGAACCATAACCTAGATTCTCCCTTGAATCTGCATCACACGTTTCAGCAACATTTAACCCAGGGTCTATCTCTATACTCACGTCTTTAATGAAACTAATGTTCTCGGAACTCCATTCAGTTTCGTTTTTACTTCAGCCATCACACACCTTTTTAGTATTCTTTGATTCTTCATCTTCATCCCCAGCACGTTTTTTTGAACCCAGCCACTTAAGTAAACTCATTGTCACAAGTTGTGACTCACAACTCACTTTCACAGTCACTGGAAAACTTGAAAGGTACTACGGGGCTACTGATGTTCATTAACTGCAGAGAGATTCCATAATATCTGCTTCACAGCAACTCATCGAGCAAAACATAAAATAAAACTTGGATTCACACAAACATAACGAGCGGCAGAAAGTTGTTGTGCTCACTTCCCGCTCTCCGTATCCAATAGCAGTGTAGCCAACCTTAGAGAACCAGAAAATCGCCCAGGAGTGTAAAAGCGACCGTATTTTATGAACATAAAACCGTAAGGTTCGATATTAGTCCGCTAGAGTACACCCGTGACGTTTCAGCGCTATGTATAGATTATAAACGATTTTCTTACTGAATATAAAATTGTTACGTCATTCTAAAGCGGGAAGATATTTTCCGGAACGGCGTTCCGTCCCGTTCCGGAATCCACTGGTTAAACCTATTGGCGGGACTAGGTTTTGCGAGATGAACGTTTGTCGTCAATTTCGACTAGGAACCGCATGCCGACCTCCAAGTGCGGCATTTTTTGTTCACGCTGTATATATTTTTGATACTAATTTTTATTAAGTTTTATTGTTTACTTTTCTTGTTTTAACTTTAAGAGCTCCTTAGGTCAAGGAGATAAAGAAATAATACTTGGTATTCAGAAATACTAACACCACCAAAAGAAATTTGTTGAAATATGTGTGAAAGATTCATACGCCTGCATGCTTTACAATATAAATTGTCCTATAGCAGGTAGTTAATATCCAGACCTATAAAGAGTTAACAAAGACAAATAAACATCAAAATAACCCTATATAGAATACTTGAACAGCATGATAATCCAATATTGACGCCATTGCTGTATTGAAATAGCCTATTATAAGTATGAAAAATTCCGCCTGATCAATACATTTTATTTCAAAACACTATGTGTTCAATGGGGCATGTTTCAAAGCCTTTTCAAGTTCGGCCACTTCTTCAGCCAATACTAAAGAATGACATTAATAGCTAGCACAGGCATTACTAAATTATACATAAAGGTACACATTATAAGATCCTTGTTGATTACTCTTATGGTAAATACTATACAAATTTGATAAAGACTGTGAGAAAACAATAGAATTATGTTGATGGAAGAACACTCACTACATAGCGTGGACATAAAAGACATGTATACAAAGATCCTGGTTCAACCAGCAATTGAAGTCACTAAACGAAACCTATCCGACAATAATAAGCTATTAAAAACAGAGATAGACGAATTCATAAGCTTATTGGAATTTGTTCTAAGCAATAATTACTTCACGTTCAATAATAAAATCTATAGACAGAAAGATGGCCTAGCCATTATTAGGAATTATCGCAAATAGTTACCTTGTAAACATTTGGAACAAACAAAATAGAGAGTAAAATACAAGGCATTGAATTCTGGGGAAGGTATGAGGATGACGTACTCAAATTGCGTATGACCTCAAGATGGCGACGGAGTGAGTACAGGTGGAAGTTGAATGTGTATTTCAAGTGTGTAATACAGAAATTATCACAGTAAAAGTTGGCACAGGAACAACATATGAACGTTAGATTAATTTAAAGTAATATCTCATAAGCAGCTGTGTAAAACAACGTGAAATTCCAGTTATTTGTGTTAGGGAGTGTTCACTTCACTTTGTCGTCATGAGCTCGTGTGCGGTGTGCAAGAAGGAAGTGGGAAAGGCAGCAATTAAAGTACAGTGTGGTACGTGTAAAAACTGGTTCCATGGAAAGTGTGTTCAGATAAATGGAAAAGCTGGTGAATGGCTATGTGAATTTTGTTCCACTAAAGACACATCTCCATCATTAGGAGATGTGATGGCGTTATTGAACGAACTTCGAGAGGAATTTCGTTCCATGAAAAGCGATCAACTTCAGAGGGAGACAGATCTGGGTAAGTCACTGGACATGTGTCACAATAAATTAGATGATAATATGCTACTGCTAAAATCACAGCAGGCAGACATAGCTCAGTGCTTAGCACAAATAGAATCCCTGAAGCAGGAAAACTCTGATCTACGCACTAAAGTGAAAGCATTGGAAAATCGTGTGTTAGAATCTGAACAGTATTCCAGGCGCAATACAATTGAGATACAAGGGGTTCCCGAAATAAAGAATGAGAACGTTCTTAACACTGTCAAACTAGTTGGACAAGCCTTGGACGTAAATGTGACTGATGAAATGGTGGACGCTTGCCATCGTCTACCAAAACAACCAAGCCAACAATGCAGTGGCATTGTCATTAAATTTGTGAGGCGGTTCGACAAAGAAATCTTCATGGAACGGCGCCGTGTAAAGAGGAATTTATCTACTAGACATATGGGACTCCCTGGGGACAGCATGGTGTATGTGAACGAGAGTCTCGCCCCGGAAAAGAGGAGACTACTGGCAGCGGCTCGTCAGAAGCGGAGACAAAAGGAGTTTGCGTATCTATGGGTAAGAAACGGAGTCATAAAAATGAAGAAAAATGAGGGTTCCCGTATCATAGTAGTTAATAGTATGGACGATCTGAACGGAATTTAAAATAGATAAATTGTCAATTTACTATCAGAATGTACGTGGTATGAAATCTAAATTGTATGTGTTTAACGAGAACCTATTGTGTAATGATATAGATATATGTATTTTAACAGAAACTTGGTTAGACTCCAGTGTTTAAGACACTGAGGTCATTAACACTGGATACAGAGTATACAGGCAAGAGAGAGGTTCAAGCAGGACTGGTGGTGGGGTGCTAATAGCGGTAAAAGAGGGGATTAACGTTCTCAAGGCTGAAGGAAGGTCTCAGAACTCAGAAGTCTTGCTGTTAAAGTTGGAAACAAAAGGAAGAGTCTGGTATGTCTGTTCCCTGTACATTCCTCCTAGCTCGGACCTTGAGTCTTACCGTGAAATGCTAGGGTTGATAGAGAGGCATTATGAAATGTACAATAATAACATCATTATAGCGGGAGATTTTAACATTCCTACAATAACGTGTACAGAAATTAATGATGTAGATAAAAATAGCCATTCACAGTTACTGTATAACTTCATGAACCTACTTCAACTTAAGACTTACAACAACATTCAGAATTCGAATGGAAGAACTCTTGACCTAATACTCACTAACTACACAAACCTAAATCTTGTAAGACATAATACTCCTCTTTTACCCGAAGATGCCCACCATCCCGCACTGGATTTAACTGTACCTCTCAATGGAGCCAAAAACACCTTCAGAATTAAAGAGCAAACTAAATTTAATTTTAAAAAAGCTAAATTTGATGAACTGTACCTCTGTTTAAGAGACACAAATTGGGACGATCTCTACAAAATTATGGAAATAAATTCAGCAGTTAATTTTTTTATGATAAAGTTTACGAAGTTTTCCAAAATACCGTCCCGGTATTAATGCCTTTTAAAACCAGTAAATACCCTGTTTGGTTTACAAAACAAATAATTAATGATTTGAAAGATAAAGACTTCCACAGAAAAAGAAAAGACTATTCTGAATATAGCAAACTGAGATACAAACAATTAAGAAACAAGACCAAAACAGACATCAAACTAGCTCATAAAGGATATATAACAACAGTTGAAAATAACATTAATAGTGATTGTAAAAATTTTTGGACGTACATGAAAAGCAGGAGAAGGGCCAATGGTACATGTACTATAATGCAATACAATGAGGAAGAGCTATAAAGCGGGGAAGCGGTTGTTCAGGGTTTTGCAAAATACTTCCAGTCGGTGTATTCACAACACCCTTCTTCCTACAGAATATCGCAAGATGAGGCAAATACGCCAGTAACCCTGCACATAAGCGAAGTAACAATGGCGTAAATTGATAGAGCGTTTAAAAAACTGAGACCAAAAACATCAGCGGGCCCGGACCAAATACCCCCTTACGTAATTAAGGGTTGCTCACAGATTTTAAAAGACCCCCTTCATTTTCTTTATAACCTAGCAATTAGTACAAATACATTCCCAGATATTTGAAAAAAAAAACTCGCGTCTGTCCTATTTTAAAATCAGGTAACCAAACATTAATAAAGAACTATCGACCCGTGAGTATAGTATCAGCTGTTGCAAAGATATTTGAATGTATCTTACATGACAGAATTGTTACTCATGTAGCGCCAGCCATATCAGAACAACAACATGGATTCATGCAACGGAGATCTACAGTCACAAATCTGATGAATTTCTCCCACGATGTTTCATCTGAGTTGGATATCGGAGGACAGATGGATGCTATTTTCACGGATTTTGAAAAGGCATTCGATAGTATAGATCATGATATTCTTTTGACAAAATTAAACAATTTCGGTTTTTCACAAGCAAATTTACGGTTTTTTAGCTCGTATCTGTCTGGTAGACAGCAATATGTATACTTTCTCGGAAATTCATCAATGGAATATACCGTAAATTCCGGAATTCCCCAGGGATCGAACCTTGGACCAATTATGTTTCTGATAGCAATCAATGACATTTCTGAATGTATTAAGCACTCTAAATGTCTTCTATACGCTGATGATTTGGATACCTATCAGTAGAAAGGTGCTAAGTGCCATTTTTATGAACATTGAGTATTATAGTAAAAAGTGTTTAGTCAGTTTATTTGTGAGTATTTATTCTTATAATTTGAATAACATACAGATATAGTATTCCTTGTTATCCAGTGGCAGATATTGGTTCATACTATGAAAATTGTGGAATTCTGTTTGAGTGAAATGTTAAAAGTTGTGAAAGGTGCAAAAATCCACTAGACTTTACGAATGTGCTACGTGCTATTTAAACAAAGATGACGGCGTTCCGTTTCGCAAACACGTAACATACGGTTGTCCATGCACGAAACACTGAAATTCCAAGTTAATTCCACAAACTTCCAACGACTCACCTTGTGATTTGTTGATGGTCATTGCGAAGGCCAGAAGCATGGGAAATTGCAACCGTTTAAAATCGAATAGCACGTTCGGAGGAATCATTGGGATGCGTGGAATCATAACAACTTCTCATCGATGACGTTGTTCATTTGCTTTTCCACAGCCAGTCGTGTTCCATTGCATAGTCGAAGTTGATTGATGTTACGCAACATGATGATGACTGAGCCTACTTTCAATTGCAAATTGTGAGGTGGTAATCCAGGCAATTCCAGCGAATTCAAAAATTCTGTGAGATGGCTGACTACCTCATCTTGGTTGATAACTGTGTCAACCGATTTGAAGGAAAACAACTGTCCCGGAATGAAATTTTGAATGGTCTCGTTGGGATCTTTATTTTTCGCTGCCAATATGGCTCGTTCGCTCAGCCAATTATGGTTTTTGAAGGTCTGCGCTACGTTCGGAAAAACAAGCCGAATGAGCACCTCTTTTGATTCGGTCAACTGATCTTCCAGGTTCATAGGAGCATCGCGTCGGCGCAATCAGTCATGTCCATTGTGTCGTGCTCGCTGGCGTTGTGTTTGATATTCACGACCTCATTGCATTCTGAATCTATTCGCTGTTCGTTCATTTTCAGTCGCTCTCGAACGTAAGTCAGACATGCCCATACGACTATTTTCATTATCCGTCGCTCTTTGGTCATCAGTGCGGTTTGCACGTGAAGTAGCTCGCCGCGCATTAACTGGCTTCGACGACCTCTGTCAGCTCTTCCTCTCCTTGGCATTGTAATGGGCACTAAAACGACATGGAATTATAGTAATGTAATGTACACTGTAAAACGACACGGAATTGTTTTCATAGTAACTCAAATCTATCGAACCTACCTTGAGAACTTGACAATATTGACATCCTTTCCTTTAGTAGTACATTCTCACATTAGATATGTTGGTCGAAACACATTAACGTGAAATGTAATATTATTATAACATACTTTAATATGCTGTAATTAGATTATACAGTAAGATTCTGTTACGTTACGTATTATTTTATTGCACGTATTGATCAAAGGGTATGGTACGGGATGTTATCTTTGCTCATAGAAGATTTTGTGTCACCATCTGCCAGTCAAGTTATTAGATTCAATATTGGCATGGCTTTTTAATGTAAATTAATTTAAAAATACTGCCAATTCGATTTTTGCTCAAACCACTTTCTAAACACTGTCTACCATAATGAGAACAAATTGTAAAATTTTCATGAAATCGGAGCAGTAGTTTACGAGATTTTGCGAGACTAATGCACGGCAAAGTCGCGTTTCCAACAGGAAACAAACTGTGCTATCCGTACACAGGTTCCCACCAGTACGAACTGCTAATAATTGAGTATTCTAAGTTCCTTGAACAATTCTGTCAACGATGCCCATATTGGAGGGAAATGAGAACAAATGATTGACACATTGCACCTTTCTTCTGAAAGAGCTACAGGACTTACCACTAGTGCCATCTTGTGATGCTCTTGGAAGGTCCTTCGAAACCACTGAGGAGTTAGCCCTTTTGATATGTAATGCTACATCGCACATAGCATCATTCGAGCAAAAAAACGGCTTTTTTTTTTTCAAAAAATGGCACTTAGCACCTTTCTACTGATAGGTATCCATTTTAAGATATTCCGTCCTGTATCCTCTGCTCATGACTGCTATCTTCTACAAAATGACTTGGACAACATCTTTGAATGGAGTAGGAAAAATAAACTTAATTTTAATCTAACGAAATGTGTCACAATGTCATTTATCCGAAGGAAGAATAAAGTTAGTTTCCAGTATAAGCTGGGGTTGAATACGCTGCGGGAGGTTAACGGTGTAAGTCACCTTGGTGTGGAACTGGATAAAGGCTTCTCACATCAACAAGGTAACAAGTGAGGCGTACCGAGCACTAGGCTTCGTCATTAGAAATGTAAGACCTTTTCGGGAGGTGAAAACGGCCATTACACTCTTTAATGCTTACGTAAGGGCGAAATTAGAATATGCAAGCGTAGTGTGGAATCCGTGGCGTAAAAAATACATAAGATTACTAGAAGGAGTACAGAAGCGATTCGCCAGATTTATACATTATAAAATGAGCGGAAATTACCCATATATGGTCCCATGTAAAATTTTATCGAATAATCTAAAAATTATTGCTTTGGAAGATCGTAGGAAAATAAATGATTCCAAGATCTTACACAAGATTGTAAATTCTGCGGTAGATAACTCTTATTTTTTATCGTTGCTGAATTTCAATGTTCCACGTCTATCTTCAAGAACGTGGACAACTTTTAGGAATAAGAAAACATGCACCACGTCACACAAACATTCACCGCTTTATAGACTCTGCAGTAATTACAATAAAGCTGTAGTGTGTAATAAAAGTCTAGACTTCGATCTTAGTCTCCAAAAATTTGTAAAGGTATTTATGACCACATTGCCATGAGTGTAATTAATTAATAAAAAGGTAGAATATGTAACAGCATTAAGGTTAAGCTATAAATAATATTATTATGTAATTAATTTAGATGCTAATATTAGATTTAAGATTAGATTTAAGTTATGAAAAAATTAGAATTACTGTTAAAATTTTGTAGGTTTACTGTTATTGGAGTTAAAGACCCTGTTGTAAACCAGCATAAATAAATAAATAAATAAATAAATAAACATCCAAAATATAGATAAAAAATAGATCAGCTTAACAACATAGACAACAACATCAAGTTCACTAAAGAATCTCCTATTAACAATAACATAAATTTCCCAGACACAAGGGTCACCAAAGAAGACAACAGATTACAATAAGTTATCAGATTTTCTGAAAACCAAGACAAATTCACACTGAAATTATTCCAACCACCCAGGCTGTCACAAGAAAGCTACCTTTCTTTTAGTCTCATCAGTATATCCGGCTCTTAAACGATAATCCATACAGCATGGAAACCATAACCGCTGGCCAAAATTTGTCCAAAGCCTTAGCCAAATCCAAAAAAGAACGATGGACAGAAATACTTGAGAACCTTGATACGTCTAAAAGCAGTCAGAAAGCCTGGCAGTTGCTGCGACGCTTGAACAACGACCCCACCCACAATCATGGTCATGCAAATATTACACCAGATCAAATTGCTCTTCAGCTTGTTCAGAATGGAAGGGCCAATTTTTCTAAAGATAGAACAAAACTCAAAAGAGATCCTGACTGTGAAAGAAACCGCCTATCAAATGACTTCAGCCTGCATGAACTTAGAACAGCAGTTAAGAATTGCAAAAATGGTAAAGCACCTGGTCTAGATGACCTAATGATTGAGCAAATTAAACATTTTGGTCCCATCATGGAGAGATGGATTCTGCAATTCTATAATTATTGCCTGAAGCAGAAACAGATCCCTGGCATCTGGAGGAAAACCAAAGTTATTGCCTTACTCAAGCCTGGAAAGGATGCAGCTGATCCGAAGAACTATCGACCCATTTAGCTTCTTTGCCATTTGTATAAAATCTATGAAAAGATGTTGCTAAATTGACTTACTCCCATTGTTGAACATCATCTCGTACCTCAACAAGCCGGTTTCCGACCTGGAAAGAATTGTACAGCACAAGTTCTTAATTTGACAGAACATATTGAAGAGGGATATGAATAAGGATACATTTCTGGGGCTGTATTCGAGGATCTCACAGCAGCATATGATACCATTCAGCATCAATAACTACTGCACAAAGTCTACTACATCACCAGAGACATTAATTTCACCAGAACTGGGCAGACGCTTTTAGAAAATCGGCGAATCTATGTGGAGTTCCAAGGTAGAAAGAGTAGATGGAGAAGTCAAAGGAATGGCTTGCCTCAGGGTAGTGCCCTTTCCCCCATATTGTTCAATATATTTACAAATGATCAGCCTGAACCGTCTCTTACAAAGAGCTTCATCTATGCAGATGATCTTGCTTTAGTCACACAGGCCAGATATTTTGAGGCAGTAGAAAACCAGTGGACTGTTGCTCTGAACGACCTCTCTGAGTACTATAGAGTCAATAATTTGAGACCGAACCCTTCTAAAACTCAAATTTGTGCTTCCCACCTACGCAATCGAGAAGCCTATAGAAAGCTTACAGTGTTATGGGAAAATAAAGAGCTTGAACATTGTTTCTACCCCAAATATCTGGGTGTTACCTTAGATCGAACGTTGACCTACAGTAAACACTGCACTAACACCAAGCAGAAAGTTGCTGCTCGTAACATCATCTTGCGGAAGCTTACTGGCAGTATATGGGGTGCAGATCCCAATTTACTAAGAACATCAGCCTTGGCTTTGTGTTATTCTGCAGCTGAATATGCATGCCCTGTGTGGTGCAAATCATCTCATGCAAAGCAAGTTGATGTGGCTCTAAATGAAACCTGCAGGATAGTAACGGGATGTCTCAGAGCTACACCTATTGATAAACTCCATAAGCTAGCGGGGATTGCTCCTCCAGATGTAAGGCGTGAAGTTGCAGCCAAACTTGAGAGACATAGAGCAGAACATAATACTGATCATCTGTTACATAGTTACCAGCCACCACTTAGTAGGCTCAAATCTAGGAAGAGCTTCATCAGAACTACTACTCCCCTCACCGGTCAGCCTGGAGCTGCCAGATTATCTCAGTGGACAGCAAGATCTGATTGTAATGATTTGATGGCTTCTTCTGAGAACGTTCCTCCTGGTGGAAATCAAGTCTGGAGAGTGTGGAAGTCCTTCGGCTCAGGAGTGGCGTCGGACGAACTAAGGACAACCTGATCAAATGGGGCTTTTTGAAGCAATCTTCCACCTTGTGTGACTGCGGGAAGGAACAGACAACCAAACACTTACTTAACTGTCCTAGATGTCCTACATCATGTCCCACACAAGAGCTTGTTGATGCTTCAGACAACGCTGTTACTGTTGCACAATTTTGGGCTGATATTGTTTAGTTTGTCATTTAAGATTTGTGTTACATTGTATTATATTTTATCAACCTTTGGTATGTTTCCTATGTTTCTTTTTGCTAGGCTTATGACTCGAAATAAATAAAATCAGTAGAGCCTTGAAACTACCCCTTTCAAAACAAGATTACAATAAAGAAATAAAAACAAGAAGTTCCGTGACGAACTAAAGAGCCTACATTTCTCGAAATGTAAGATTCATTCCAATCATTAATCTATATGGACCTAATTAGAAGAATGACGAATTGAGTAGGTAATATCAAAATTTTTAATTACTTCGAAATATAACTGGCATAATGTAGCCTAATAGAGCACTACAGTCGGCAGCCCTGGTGACTGAATATATTCTTAGTTCCATCTGTTAAGGTACAGAATACAAAATTTGGTTGAAGTCCAATGGATAGCATGGTCGTTGCATGTAGTTAGACATTGGAATTATCAGCGCACGAAAAATCATGTTGGCAACAATGTAATGCACGTGTTGGTCAGAAATAATCTGAACTATTATGATCTATTGTTGTGCCAATTTTGGATGAAATCCATTTAATTGTATAGAAGTAACACGTATTTTAAAATTGGACCAATCAGCAGGTTTAGAATCATGTTGGAAGCACTGACGTATATTAGTTACTCCAAATTAATCTAGAATGTAGGGTACTATATGTGTGCAAAGTTTAGAGCTGTTGGCTTGAATACTTTCTGATATATTGATATCAGGGTAAAGAAATAGAGACAGCATGTATTAACAGTTAGCAGCCCTGGTTGCTCTTAAGAATACGCATAGACATATCTGTTATAGGACACACAGCCCATACGAAATTTGGTTGAAATCCAACTGATAGTATAGAAGTTACATGTATTTACAATTGGTCTTATCAGCAGGCTTAGAATCATGTTGGTAGTACGGAGGTCCATTACTTACTCCAAATTAATCAAGAATGACAGGTACTATACGTGTGCATAGTTTAAAGCTGTCGGCTTGCATACTTTCTGATATATTGGCATTTGGATAAAAGCAATAGAGTGTGCATTTATTAACAGTTGGCAGCCCTGGTGGCTCTTAAGATTACGCTTAGTCATATCTGTCTATCTACACATAGTACATACGAAATTTGGTTGAAATCCAATTGATGTGTAGAAGTAATATGCATTTAAAAATTGGACCTATCAGCAGGCTTAGAATCATTTTGGCAACACTGTCATGTATGGCCTCCTAGGAATTAAACTGAAATATTATTATCTATATATGTGCCAATTTTGATATAGCTCCGATGCATACCTTCCAAGATATACAACAAGGAACTGAAATTTCAATTGCGATTTTTCAGCAGTTGGTAACACTGACATCATTTTCAAATATGGCATTGAGATATTCAGATAGAGATCTTTACTCATACCAAATTTGGGTTCGATTGCTACAGCTGTTTAGGAGTTGATAGGGGGGGGGGACACCCCCCAGCCAGACAGACACACACATTTTCCCGGATCGATCTCATAAGTTTTTACAAAATGCGAAAAGTAGGCTAATTATTCACCAGATCGCCAGAGTCGACGGCTTTAGCCATTATTACGTAAACAGCATAATCGATAAAATCAAAAATTAGCTAATCATGATTCTCAAACCGGAACAAAAAAAATAGTCAACCTATGTAGTTTTCGCATATTTCAATAATTTCACCTATAGTGTCACCAATATTTTTAACCTTCAGGCGTTCGCACGGGCGGTTAAGTGACCGCCTTTTTGGAATTTCGAATGATGCACCCCCTAGTGAGCTTCAAGTGAGGTGAGACAGGCATGTATTCCTTAGTTACACTCTTGACCGCCTGTTCCGGCACAGGTTTGTTTGACTCACCCCCCTCATGTCATTCAGTACAGTTATAAACTCAGAGACGCAGTGTCTTGCGGTCTTTTGACAGTCCGGCGAACGCCGAGGGGAATTTATTCCGTCACACTGGTTGTTAGGCGACAGCCTTTCGAAAGTAGAAGAAGATTATTCACCACATCAATGCACAATGTAAGTAACATTATATTTTTTTCTGCCCGATTGCTACAGTTTATATCTTTTCCAGTCCTCCAGATATTGTGTTTGCGTGAAGTTTACGGCTTCATTTTATCAGTTTTGTTGTTCTTCCTTCTCGGCTGTGTCAACATTTTTTAAATCGTTATTCATTTATTTGTGTAGGGACCGTCTATATATTACGACAGATAACCAGATAGCTCAGGTGCTGCCGGAAATCGAGAGAGATGACGGAGATGAAGAGGAAGCGGAAGAAGCACTCATCGTTGCTGACGTTGATAATGACCCGGACTATGATCCGGGCTTTTATGAAGCTCATGCTACAAATTTACTTCTCAAGTGTCAGAGTTACCTCTTCAAGTGCCAATTATACTTATGTATTTTCTAGTTTAATTGGAAAAGTAATACTTTTGAGAGATATAATGGTTGACGAATTTTTTTTGAAGCTAAAATCTATATTGGTATGATGTCTAACTATATAGTGTATAAATAAAGAATTTTGATCATAAATGTGTTTGCCGAGTCGTATCAAAAATCCATTGTTTTCATTGCATTCAATCATTCATGAAAAGTACAAGAAACATTATGGTAATCGTGAAGAAACGTGGGCGGTCAACTGACAGCCCGCGCGAACGCCGGTGTGACTCAAGTTGGCGCGAACGCATGAAGGTTAAGAAATTTAAAATGGAATTAGACTATAAAACTAACAATACAAGCTACAACCATTTCATCATCATCATTATCATCATCATTTCCCCTTTTCCAGTTGACACTGGGTGGGGGCAAATATGGTACCTCTCCACTTTGTTCCGTCGTTCCACCATTCCTCTTCCGACACAGTGTTCCAATCCAGGTTCTGTTTTCTAATACTATTCTCCACCGAGTCCATCCAACGCATTCTTGGTCTTCCTCGTCCTCTCTTCCCTGTCATCCGTCGTCCCAGGGCTCGTCTTGGTAGCCTTACTTCATTCATCCGTTTGACATGTCCACACCATCTCAATCTCTTTTGCTCCAGTTTGTCATTTAGTTTCTGTACTCCCAGTTCTTTCCGTATATCTTCATTTCTCACTCTGTCCCTCCTCGTTTTCTGGACCATACTTCTCAGGAATCTCATCTCAGCTGCTTGTACTCTGCTCTCATCCCTCTTAGTCATTGTCCAAGTTTCTGCTGCATATGTCATTATAGGAACATAATATGCTTTGTACATAACTTCTTTAGCCTTAATTGGTATATCCTTGTTCCACACTAGTCCCCGTACTGCCCCCGTAAAATGAATTATAAGGGATGAAAATGGGAATAATACATTTTTTTTCGAAGCCCATGATAAAATTTAACCAAGGAATATGATGGCTGGAACCTGGCAGAAACCAGTCGTGAGGCGACGTCGAGCAAGAAGGGAAATTCCGCCACGTGATAGTATTGCGCAATGTAAGTTTCGAGAAGCTTGGAATCGACCAAGCAACAGTGAATATTCCCAGGATTTGTTCAGATATTGTTATAAATTATCCCATTGGATATGAGCTTACAGCCAATAGGAAGAAGTTTTAGAGAAGACGGGAGTTCCAGCAACTAAATCTTTATGGATATTTAATTCATTTAAGCCCTAAAAGAATGAATTTACATATTTGAAAAGAGAAGAATGCGATAATAAAATATTGGAAATATGGAAATATTTTATAAGTCAATAGCAAGTCGCTATTGGAAGAAATAAGCGATTTGCTAGAGCCCGCGCGAATTCGAGAGGGAACTCGAAAAGGCGGCTAAAATCGGTAAACTTGGAGGGGAGACGCCAAGCACCGAGGCTCTTGTGTATCTGAACGTCGAAGAGGTCAGACGTGTGAAATTGGAGGAAAAAGGAGTTCCGAGTGTTTCACCGGTCTAGTAGAAGATGACTCGTGGAGACAAGGCTTGAGCGAGAGAGGAATCAGGAGACGACCGCGCCTTGAATCTAGGTGAAGTTGCGAGGTTTACATTTACCGCATAAACTTCGGTCTGATCGACTTCAGAGAATGAATTTCAACTACGTATTGTAGCTGACTAGCAGATACTGTATATTGCAAACTTACAGAAGTTTGGAAGAATTATTTCAGCAATTATAAGCAGTTTTGTGAAGCGCGAGAAAAGTGTTTTTCTCCAGCGCGATACGACACTTTGTCCGAGCGACTGCAGCTCATGCAACAGCCACCCGTGAGTACGAGTGTGTATTACTATTGCTTGTGTGGAAGGATGGAGATGTATTCCATAGTGAAGAACAATATTCAGTCCAGCATTATGAAGATTATTATGGACTAGATTATTATGTACTCCAGGAGTATAGGCAGATAGAAGCAATATAGGCAGCGATGGAGCTTCGTTAGAGGAGACTGTTCGTGAATGTCTACTTAGTGAGCAATCATGAGACTCAATGCACAACTCCATTCTAGTGCATTCTCGTCAAACATGAGCTCAACATTAACATCAGAGACTACAGAACGATGTTCAGATTCCATCTACATGAATGTTCGTTATACGAGTGAGGTCTGAGACTTTCTCTTCAAATGCATTTTGAAGTGGAAAGCCGAACTTTCGACGCTACTCACTGTTATAATGAGACTGTGCTCTGACGGAGATAGAAGAAGCATCAAGATTTTCAAGAGGTCCAGGGTTATCCCGGTCAAAATGAAGATGAAGATTGGAGGCCCGCAGTTCGATTGCGGTCGGAGCTTGCTGTTTCCAGTGGGGGAATTCGTTCCTTTCCTGAGGTCACGAGTTCGTGGAGACGAACTAGAATCCAGGCCAGATCTTTGGGAGATGTAACATCAGAGTATTTTGTTATACTCTATCTTGATCTTCTAGACTTCGAGACCAGGTAGCAGTGTTCACTAACCTTGTAGTTAGAGCTTGTAGTGATATTTACTGAGCAAATCCTTTATCCATTTTTCGATACAGTATTCATGTACTCCATGTATAGCATTTTTATTCTTCGAAATTTATTATAGTGATCGTCTAGCGATGCTATTATCTTCGCTTGTTAGGAATCCAGTTTTTGAACTGAGATTATTTACTTGTTCGAGGAACAAGATTTTGTCATTTCCTTTAGGGAACAGTAATTTATTTTCGACGTTTTTGTATTCAATTTGAATACAGGTGATAGACATTTTCGTCTATGTTACCCATTAAATTAATTTTTATTAGTTTAATTTGGGAATTTTATCCGTCGAGAAGAAACGTCAAGAAAGAAGATCTTGGTAGTGATATATTGTGAAATATCATGTCACATTGTGGAAAAGAAACATTTAACGTGGACACGATTATTATAGTCAGAACTCATAGACATTCGTTCTGAATGATGAGAATACGAATATGACTAACTGTATGTTTTTATTGAAGAAAGCTTTGAACTTTGAGTCATTTAATTTATTTGAAGCTAGAATCTTCTTGGAAGATTATTTATCATCCGACGTTAGGGTAGTTATCGTTTGATATCCTCGTCGTGATAGATTCTTGTTGGTCACAAACACATAGATATGATGTTGTGATTAATTACTTACGAGGAGTAATATCATGTCACGTTGTAGACATAATATTCCTTCTTCGATTAAAGTCGAACCCAGATGTGTGAAGAAGAGATATAGTATTTTTATTAAATGTATACAGGACAGTTTATACTTATCAGAGTATCGTTTCAAGAGTATTAAGTGAGGAGGTTCAATATCGTGAATTCCAGAGGTCGTTAAGATGTATAAATTATTAATATAACAATTGTTGTTATTGTTCATCAGACCAGCGATTGTGGTGACAACGCTGTGAAATTATGCCCTTTTGAAGGAATGCCAGGTTGGTAGAAGTGGAGTTGATAACCCTTTGACAGTGGTTTTTTGTGTATTTCCGTATGTAGTTGGCATACGAGGTTATTGCGAAGGTGTGTTCCGCATTTTATAGTACAGTCATTGCGTGGGCATGACTAGTGTTGGCAAAGGCATTTAGACTGTGAGTAGAGAGTTCTCACTTATTTTGTTATACACGACATGGAATTTAGATAGGACAGGAAGGTTCACGGTTGAAATTGGAACAGGAAATTGATGATGACAGCTGTTATGCTATACTTTTATCGAGATTATTAAACCAGACTTGTAACAGCATATGTTTCACCTTCAGTGGTCGAATGTATTAAACTTATTTTGACACCAGATCAGACAGGAGAGACTAGTGGTGGTTATTTCTGGTGATGTAGAAGATATTAAAGATCACAGTACACTGTATTTGACATAACTGCTAGATCAGAGCGCAAGCTCGACTGTATTTAGATGATATTACTTTGGAAGGACTATAGCTGGTGCTATAAGCGTCATTATAAATTCTTTTAGTGTTAATCTTTATTATTTATCAATCGAGTGTATAACGTGTTGAGAATAGGAAGTTTTCGTTTGTTTAACGTAAAGATTAGAGTGTGAATGAGTATGTGATTGCATGTGGTTTGTTTCTTGTTCAGTGCGAATGAAATGAACTCCATTGGTACGTCACAATGAGAGAGTGTGAATGTTAGTGTGTACAGAAGTTTTATGCCAGTAGCATGTAGAATTTGAGTGCAGTTCACGTATTTGTCTGACGTGAATCTGCCTTCATTTAGCACAGTTTTCATTGTTATGAAAAACTCGTTTCCAACCAAGGCCACAGCACGGCCAGGCCAAGCAAATGGGGAGAGATGTGGCGAACCGCCCGACTCGCTCTTTTTTTTAAACCAGTCAGACTGGGAATGTAGCGGTGAATGTTATGTCATCGGACACGTGGCAATGATCGCGTGCGCCGAGCGCCCTTATGTGCTTGAGAGCGTGCCAGAAGAATGTTAATACACCGAGGTGTGTAATTGTTGTACAGCTTGTTGTATAGACCCAAGCTACACCGAATTTGGTCATTATGTTGATAGAACGCTGTTCTGTCAGTGGCGTGAGAGTGGAGATGAACGAATGGGAGTGTGTATTTTATTTTGTTGTGTGAATGTTTAGCTTTAGTTTACATTTGTTATTAAATTGTTTAGTTTTATTAGAAGCCGTGTTGTCGTGAATTATTTTAGATATAAGGAGATGCAACTGTGAAACCCATTTTAGGTCCAGAGAAGCTGACCACGAGATTCCCGAAATTAAGGTAGGTGTTTTACCGCGAGCTAGGTGTATTTTTCATGTAATTCACAGTTGTATTGTAAATTCCGCCACGTATATTCGCAAGGGTCTAGTTGGAGGCAGGGACGGATTTACATATCTGCCACCCCTAGGCACATTCTGATCCCCCCCCCCCCCCTCACACGTTGGTCGTCCAGGGGAGGGGGTGGTACCTGAGAGTGATCCTTAACTCACGCACGCACACAAATGCAGCCGACCGGCTAATGAATCATCTAATTCATCGGCCGGTTGGCTTTATTTGTGTCCGAGTAAGGGTAAGCCCCTCTGGACGGCTGAGTATAGGATAAATCTTGCACGTAATTTTAATTTTAGACATTATTGATTGTATATAAAGCAGATTGATTATAAAAAACGTAATAAATTGTGGGGTTGATGTTAATAAAAACTAAAAGTTATTGATCTAAGATCAGATGTCTATTACAAAATTTTGCATTGAATGAACTTGTATTCCTACTATTATGGCCATTGGCTGAAATAAAATTTATTATTATTGATCTAAGATTGATTTAATTACATAAGAATTAAGAATATTCTTACAAACTGGCATATTTCCAATAGGCTAAATTTACTCAATAGAAAAGTTTCCTTTAGACTTTGATAAAGTTTTAAAGTGATTGTTAAGTCTTTGTATCAGCTACAATAAATGATACATCAAGTCTATTGAGGATTTTACAATTTTTAAAAACATAATTCAACGTTCATAATTAAGAACAAAATTAGATGTTAAAACTAGCAAATCAATACACATATCTTATGCATCAATACAGTACATCTGCACCAGCGGCGTTTTTTATTTACATAGATTTTCTCCTGGATTTCATAATTGAGAACTCCTCTATTAGATCTTCAACTTTCATCTTGTCACTGTTCAAAAGTTCAGCCTCGATGCGTAGAATAGCCAACGAGTTTAATTTGTCTTCATTCATCCTTGATCTAAGACAAGACTTTATTCTTTTTAAGACAGAAAACGAACGTTCCGCTGAGCAGTTGGAAACAGCTGTGCACAAATACATACGAAGAGCTATATCAATGTTGGGGAATGTTGATTGGAGTTGTTCTTCTCTAATATATTTCATCATGACGAGTGGGTTGTTTCTAGTTCCACTACTCTTCAACAGACAAGAAAAATGTACACATTCATTTGAAAATGACTTTTCTAGATCATTGGCATACAATGACTGAAGTTTGTTTGCTCGCTCTATTATTGTTTCAGTTGAGGTGGACAGATCGTTAAAAACTGAAAACTTGTCTGCTATTTCACCATATGCGTTGTTCTGCTTCTGCAACTCAGTTTTCAGTTTAGACATAAAATGTCTCAACTCTAAATTTGTCATGTCCTTCAAGAAGTATTTCAGTTTCTTTGTTTTCGTCAGCCTGGAATTTTCTCTTTTTTTGACGTTTGTTACTAGTCTCATAGTCCAAATCACATAGTGTTTTAGCCCTTTCTTCATATACGGCAAACATGTCTCGGAGAGAATCAATAAAAAGGACTAAAGAATCATACCGTCTCACAACTCTTTCTATGGACATTTCTATTTTCTGAAGAGTTTGGCTAACTTGTTCAAACCTGTCCAATATATCACTCCAAAGTTCCATCATGAATACCGTTTCTAGCCTATTCAATGATCTCAAAAGTCCCGTGGCTTCACTTCTTACCAACGGCTTCAAATTAGTGTTCTCTTCATAGTCCTTTAAAGTCAGCATAACACCGTCTAAGTTTTCACAGAGCCCTTTACATGCACTTTCACGAGCACTCCACCTTGTTTCAGACAAACCCTTATGAGTTTTACTTTCAGGTTGACTAAAGGGAACTAGAATTTCCCATCTCTTAGTAGATGCAACAAAAACGTTGTAAACGTTTTGTATAAGGTTAATGAAAGCACATGCTTCTGGACAACAGCTTGCAACACACGTACCTTCAAGGTTAAGTGAATGTGCCGAACAAGGAACAAACAGTGCTTTGGGATTTTCATCCTTTATTCTATCTTGTAAGGCACTATACACGCCTGACATGTTGCTAGCATTATCGTATGATTGCCCTCTACAGTCAGATAGATTGATGGCATTTGATCTTAAAACAGCCATAACCGCATTGGCTAAGTCTTCGGATTTGTGCCCAGTATTCGACAAAAACATGAGAAAGCGTTCAAGAGGATTGCCATTTTCTAGTACAAACCTCAAAACAAATGAAAGCTGATCAGTGTGACTTATGTCAGGCGTTGAATCCAGTATTATGGAGTAATACTTCGCTTGTTTCACTTCACTGATTATGATATCTCTAACTTTAGAGGCTAACAGTACAATTACCTCATTGCAAATAAATGAAGACAGAGGACGTTTTCCCTGAACCTGGATTGCCAAATTTACGTATGTGTTCAGCGAGAAAAGGATCGAATTCCCCTACTAATTCCAGTGACATCATGTACTCCCCATTGTGTAGAGACTCAAATGTTTAATCAGCTCCTCGAAACGGACGTCCTCGGCTTGCCAACTTTTTCACCACAGCGAACACTCTTTCCAAAACGTGTTTCCAATACTTCCTTTCAGTTTCGACGATGGAATCGTATTGACTGTCTAGCAATCCAATTCTTCTCTTGCGGGTCAAAAGTGCCAGTTCAGAATTGATGTGTTCTTGTGAGATTTCATGTGCAGACAAAATCGCTCCAATATTTTTCCAATCCGAAACACCTTCACTGGCTAGTTTAGAACACGTCTTCTGAAAGCCAAATAATCTGCAGGAAGCGCAAAATACCGAACCTGTACCTTTTGAATACAAAAAGTAATCTCTTGAAATGAGTTCTCCATTTTGTAATTTCCTACTAAAGATTTGTTTATTTAAATATCTGGTTGTATTGCCAAAATCCTTTTTAGAGTTTTTAAAATCACAATCTTTATACTGATTGATTCCTCTGTGTAATAATACTTCGATCATGCTGTCATATATTTTCCACTCAATGGGGTCGTCACTAACAGTAACATTTATATCAGTTTGTTGTGAAACGGAATCATTTGAACTTTTACTTATTTGTGTACTGTCGGAACTACGTTCGTTATCACCACTCAATATAAAATTATCCGTTTCAGGGGCACTTGTTGCTTGATCATTAT
Source organism: Meconema thalassinum (assembly GCA_946902985.2). Lineage (NCBI taxonomy): Eukaryota > Metazoa > Arthropoda > Insecta > Orthoptera > Tettigoniidae > Meconema > Meconema thalassinum. The sequence goes on along the minus strand of OX336393.1, from coordinate 70,382,979 downwards.
TTTCATTGTTTGAACCACTTTTGGTGACATTGTACTGTTCCCAAGATGAGCAGCCTTCTCCACTCAGTCAACTCTCGTTGGATTTTTCAAGAGGTTTAAAAAACTGTCAACCGTCTTAATATTTTTCAAATAGTCAGTTTCTTTTTCACGTTTTTCACTTGCGATTTTGCGGTAACCTGAACCACTAAGCTTCCGACGTTTTTCACTCATTGGTACTTTTTAGTTCAACTTTATAAAAAAAAATTATAACACACTTACTTTATCTAAGCAATGTGGCAATGTGAACGACTTGGTAAGGATAACAACTGAACGTGAAGACGTTAAGCGAACGACTATAATCTGATTTACAAAAGATGCTCGGTGAAAGCTGTCATACGCTTGATGGGTGAGGTGAGGGAGGAGTGGAGACGAGAGGGGTAACGGTCTCCATGGCGCCAACAGTGAGCAATGTTGCAATGTATGCCGACACAGCAATAAGCACATGGTTTGACTCAGTGTGTCTTCACTCGTCTCGGTCATTAGACCGCCAGGCAGGGGGGCTAACTTCCACAGTATTTGTGTCTTCCTGCAAACCTGTCCTGAGCTAATCGTTTCATCTCTACATAGCTCCGACACCCTACATCCGAGGCAATCTGTTTAACATATTCTAACCTTGGTCTACCCCTACAGTTTTTGTCCTCGACCCTTCCTTCCATAACTAAGCTTGCTATTCCTGGGTGTCTTAGTATGTGTCCTACCAACCTATCTCTTCTCTTCGTTAACAGTCGCCAGAAACATCTCTCCTCTCCCACTAGTCTTAATACCTCTTTGTTTGTAACCCTATCTACCCATCTGATCTTCATCATTCTCCTGTAACACCACATTTCAAATGCTTCAATTCTCCTCTTTTCTGCTGCACCAATAGTCCAAGTTTCACTTCCATAGAGCGCCACGCTCCAGACAAAGCCTTTCAAAAATGACTTCCTAACACCTAAATCTATATTCGATGTCAGCAGATTCCTTTTTTTGTAGAAATGCTTTCTTTGCCTGAGCCAACCTACTTTTTATATCCTCTTTGCTTCGTCCATCACTGGTTATTCTGCTTCCTAAGTAACAGAAGTCTCCTACTTCCTTCAGCTTTTCACCTGCCAATTTGATCTCCATAGAGGTTTCTGATTTATTTCGGCTGCATTCCAGTATTTTTGTTTTACATTTATTAATTTTCATCATGAATTCTTTCCGTAAGACGGAGTCCATACCATTCAAAAACTCATTCAAATCCTCAGGCTTGTCGGCCAAGATGACGATGTCATCAGCAAATCTCAGAGTTGAAATTATTTCTCCTTGAATCTTCACTCCCACTTTAAATTTTTCTCTAATTTCCTTCATTGCTTGTTCAATGTAAAGATTGAAAAGTATGGGTGATAAGTTGCAGCCTTGCCTTACACCTTTCTGAATACCAGCTTCTCTCTCATGTCCTTCAACTCGAATGACTGCTGTCTGGTTTCTGTACAGATTGTATATCACCCTCCTATCCCTGTACTTTATTCCAATCGATTTCAAAATGTCAAACAATTTAGTCCAATCAACATTATCAAAAGCCTTTTCTAAGTCTACAAAAGCCATGAATGTTCTCTTATCTTTCCTTATTCTACCTTACAAAATCAGCCTAAGACTTAGTACAGCTTCCCTTGTTCCTACATTTCTCCTGAAACCAAACTGGTCCTCACCCAACTCCGTTTCTATCTGGCTTTCAATCCTCTTGTAAATTATTCTAGACAGGATCTTTGAAGCATGAGTAATCAAGCTGATTGTACGGTAATCTTCACATCTGTCAGCTCCCACTTTCTTTGGTATAGGGATGATTACATTCTTCTTGAAATCAGGGGGTACCTCACCTGTCTCATAAATCCTACACACCAAGTGAAATAACCTGATCAGACCTTCATCTCCTATGCAGTGTAGCAACTCAATCGGTATATCATCTATGCCTGGTGCTTTGTTCCTGCTTAAGTCTTCCAAAACTCTATCAAATTCTGATCTCAATATTAAATCTCCTTTCGCATCCTCATCAATTTCCTCCTCCCTTTCCAGTACATGATTCTCAATCTCCTTTCCCTTATACAAACTCTCGATGTAATCTTTCCATCTCTCAATCTTTTCTTCCCTATCTGTTAGAGGCTTTCCATTTGTGTCCTTAATATTACAGCACTTAGTCTTCTTTTCCCCAAAAGTATTCTTAATCCTTCGATAAGCTGTGTCTACTTTTCCTAATTTCAGACAATTTTCTATACCTGCACATTTCTCTTTCAACCATTCTTCTTTCGCTTCCTTGCACTTCTTGTTAACCTCATTTCTCAGACGTCTGTATTCTGCTTTCCCCTTTTCATCTCTTACATTCTTGTGTTTCCGCCTTTCATCCATCAATTCTAGTATATCCTGAGTGATCCACGGTTTTCTCCCTATTCTTTCTTTCCTACCAATGTTTTCTTCTGCGGATTTTGTTATTTCATTCTTCAAAAGTGCCCATTCGTCTGCAATTGAAGTTTGTTTAGGGTTTTTCATTAGTCCTTCCTTTATACTCTTCTTGAATCTTTCGTTTACATCCTTCTCTTTCAGTCTGTCTATTGCCCACCTTTTTGGCTTTTGACTTTTCTTCAGTTTCTTCAACTTTAATCTGCAATTCATTACAACCAGATTGTGGTCAGAGTTTATGTCAGCACCAGGATATGTTTTACAATCCAAAATCTGGTTTCGAAACCTCTGCTTGACCATAATGAAGTCGATTTGGTAACGCCCTGTATCTCCTGGTCTCATCCATGTGTATATTCTTCTATTGAGGCTATTGAATAAGGTGTTAGCTATAACCAATTCATGCTCGGTGCAGAATTCTACCAGCCTGCTTCCTCGATCATTCCTTTCACCTAATCAGAAATCTCCTACTATCTTCCCTTCTCTCACTTTTCCTACCACAGCATTCCAATCTCCCATTACTATAACATTTTCATCACCCTTGATATACCTCAGAATTTCGTCTATTTCTTCGTAGACCTTTTCAACATCCTCATCATCAGCTTGACTGGTAGGCATATAGACTTGTACCACTGTGGTGCAGGTAGGTTTAGTAGAAGATGTAATGACTGCGTTATAGAATACAAAGGCACAAGATCGATGATACCTATTTATTGTGCCGTACGGTATGGAAAGGAAACTCTCAAAATTTGTTGTCATAATGCGAGTACGATGTTGGTCCAGGGTTCATCATATTGTTTGTAGATGCTATATTTCAGCCTAAAGTGTACACATTGTTATAACATGTTTAATATGGTGGGCTACAGCGGTAGCCTATTCTTTATGTGCAGAATAATGATCTTCAAAAAGGTGATGTTCGATCTCTATTTCTGGGACATTATATAGGTCTACATTTCTTGCTACTTTCTCCCTGTGGCTAAGGCCTACATTTCACTATACATAGCCTACCGTACTAGTCCTTTTGTGGATCCATGAATCAATTACCGTACACAGTTTACACCATTGATTTAGGCCGGTGGCCAAGAGATTGAAGTGACTATAGGCCCTTCTACTAGCTGCTGAATGGAGATGCTGAGAGCATTTCTCAGTCCTGCCGGCTGGTCCAATTTTTATCTTCAGTCCGTTATTATGACCACTACTAAAAATAAAAGAAGTTAGTCAACGCATCCGGCAAACGATATGAATATATGGTAATTCAGCTGACCTGCATAATAAATACTTTATTGCGCACTATGTGCATTAACGTGGTTCTTACGGTCCATCATTAGTACAAAATTTCGTAAAAAGTGATTCTACCCTCAGTTTACATGATAGTACGTGATATTGTTGACCTGCATAATAAAACCCTCATAATGAACCTCTTGTTATTTCACAAGTTAGGCTGGAATTTGATATGTGGAGCAATCAGCCGCTGAGATCAGCGAACAGCTGATGTGCCATGCATCTCATGTAGTTCAATGCAACGCGAAGTGCTTCGTCACAGAATAATGATATTGCAATTGATGCGAGACATATTGCAGGCAGCTTCATGAATTATGGGCCTGCCCTCCTTCCTATACTGTATTGTTTTATCTATTCCACGTAAATATGAAACACGCCAGGATCAAATATCCATCCTTTATATTGAAACCTCAGGAGTTTGGTTGTGAAGATATTTGCCACGAAGTTTTGATTGAATAACTTAGGTGGCATTTCACTCAGCCCACTATGCACAACACGCACACAAGGTACTAGAAAAAATACAACTACGATAACAGTCTATTTCATTTATTCGTCACCGGCAGAGCACACACGCGATGACAGCCTAGCACATGCCTAAGGCTCGCCGGCTGTCCTCTGTACGTCTGCGCAACCGGGGCTGAGCTAGTTCATAAGAATTTAAAAAAACAGCATGCCTATTCCATGCTATTTGAATATATGGTATTCAAGCATACCATACAATCTTTAAGGTGTAGTGGTTAGAATTGTTAGCCACTACTCTGGGGGACCGGTTTTGATTATTAATTTAATTCTGGTTTAAGGCGCCCGAATTGCAATTTTGACATGTAAGTCAGCCGAGTGGTGTCAAATGTTTATAACTTACACCTGGCCAGTGGACTAGAACAGTTTTTCTTTCACTGGTACATTGGCAATGTTGATCGTAAGGTGCTCCAAGGTGTTCTGAATGTGAACAGAACGTGGCTTTTGCACTTGCATCAGACATCAGAGTAGCTTTTACATACCTTATTTCCTTGTTTCATCTTCTGGTGGACATTACCATTCCAATTAGTAACCCTGGTCACTACTGCACCTGAACTTATGTGCTAAATTAAGTAAATACATGTTTTTAATTATTGCTCTTTTAACCACGGCAGCCATGTTCCGACAGCACATCATTCTCATTCAATTGCCAACAAGGTGTACACATCGTTGCCAACATGTGGGATACAAATTACACCACACTAATTGAAGATTAAAAAAGGGTGTATATATAGCTAACGCGGCCCGCAGGTTAAAACCATTCTCGAAAGCCATTGGATTGGACAAACCGGGTGAGTTAGCTGTGGTCGTTACGGCATGACTGCTGGCAGTCACTCTCATCCGGGAGGCGAGGAGGTTCAAATCCCCCCGCCGGCAACCTTGAAGATGGTCTTCTGTGGTTTCCCATCTTCCTTCCAGGCAAATGCCGGGGTTGGTCCCTAACTATAGGCCACAGCCGCTATCTTCCAACTCCAAAACCATTGGATTGGAAGTGTTAGGCTGTAACCATTGTCAAAACCAAAAGCCACTTAGCAGCATTCTGCACACTATCAAATGGGCACAGAACCGCTTATATACACAGTCGTACCGTAGGCACGGGTTGGCAATACTGTCATTGGCTATAATTGATGCGCATAACGGCGGACACAGCTGGACTTTTCCTATACAAGTCATGATCAAAAAAGAGGATGGTGGGTGGATATAGTCAGCGGAGTAGTACATATGTCTTACTACATCATTTCCTGATTTATTTTTCATAATTTGTAAAGGTATTTTTGGCTAATTTATGTACTCCTATGGACAGGTCAACACAATAGACGAGCTGTTTATATTTAGATACTAATAACGTTATGGGTTTTTCGTCCCTTTTAACTACCACGGCTTTTAGAGACGCCAGGATGCCAGAATTTTGCCCAAAAAGGGATCTTTAACGTGCCAGTAAATCTACTGACATAGCTCCCTCACATTTAAGCACCCTCAGATGCCAACTGACTGCGCCAGGATTCGATCGCGCTATCGTGGGCTCAGCGGGCGAGAATGTTACCGCTGAGCCACGCAGCTAGTCAATTAAAATTTTTAATAGCATGTTATTAATAGAGATCCTTATGTCTTTTATCATTCAGTGTTGTGTGTTGGCCTCTGTTAGCAAGTTAGAATAAACCCTTATTTGAATCGCTTGATGTTGAAAGGGGATTCTAGATTTTACAGGAGGAAAAAAACGGTTTAGGTGATGGAAAATATCAATCTATGTTTAATGCTTCTGCCAGTGTACGACGCCTATATGCACACTTCAGTGCACGAAAATACAACATCCAATTCATAGATTATGAAAAAATGACAGATGTTGGTATTGCAGAAGTACCCTTGATATATCAAATGGAATGAACTTTGTAACTTTGAATGCCTACTTCCACATAAAACCCTCAAATAATTAGAAAATGTATTGTTATTGCTTTTGAAATTTATAAATACAATTTTCAGTATGAACACTGATCCAATACTTAACTATTAAAGTAATATGAAAATGAAGTCCAATGCAAGAATCGTTGAAACACAGAAAGCAATAATTCCAATTCCAACGCAATTCAAAGTAATGAAAAAAAAATGGGTCTTGCTTACCTTCACTAGCTTTCATTACCGGCTGTTGACGTGTCTATAGAGCAAACTGTACCCATCAATCTGAAAATGTAGGTCTGTGCTCTGAAACTAAACTTATCACCATTTGTAACCTTAAATCTAACTTAATGACAACAGCTTTGACATCTCAAATGCACCTGCATCAGTGTGGAGAAACTTGTTTAATGAAACTTTTCTTTATTTCTCAGATGTCGGATTACTCGGACATTTCATCCGATGATGGCCAAGAAGTTCGTCGAAGAGCACCTCGTGTGTTTGAAGAACGAATGAACCCTCTTCTGGAGTTCACAGAAGAGAGATTTCGTATGAGGTTCCGTTTGTCAAAAGAGACAGTCAGGAATCTGGAGCTACGGATACGCCAACCTCTACAGGCAACAACTCTGTGAAACATGCCACTATCGCCAATATACATGCTTCTCCTAACACTGAGATTTTTTGCAACTGGGAGTTTCCAGATTGTTGTAGGGGATTTGTTTAAAATTGATCGAGCCACAGCATGCAGCCACAGAGTTACAAGAGAAATTGCTCCACTCGCTGTGGAACTAATTAAAATGCCCCGTGAAGAAAATAAAATGCACAGGCTGAAAAGCGATTTCTACGAAATTGCAAATTTTCCAGGTGTTATAGGTGCAATAGACTGTACACACATTCCAATAATTTCACCTGGGGGAGATAATGCTGAAGTGTTCCGAAATCGCCATGGATGGTTTTCGCTAAATGTGCAAGCAATCTGTGATGCGAAGTTGAGATATATAAATGTTGTGGCAAGATGGCCAGGATCGGCACACGACAGTAATATATTTCACAACTGTCGGGTCCACGCTCAGTTTGAAACTGGAGAATTTCCACTCAGTATTATGGTAGGAGATAGTGGTTATCGCTGTAATGATTATCTGCTAACCCCGGTACTCAACGAACGGACACCCGCAGAAAGGAACTACAACGTGGCCCATAAAAGAACAAGATGTGTAATCGAGAGGTCATTTAAGGTAGTAAAAAGACGGTTTCCCTGCCTAAGTATGGGCCTCAGAGTGAAGTTACTTCGAGTGCCACCCATCATTGTGGCTTGCTTCGTTCTACACAACATCGCCATCAACTCAATGGATAATATGCCGCAGGATGATGTCTTCGCAGGGCACCATTTTGCCGAATTACCTCAGCCTGCTGAGGATCAATTGGATAGGAGGGAGGACACAGCAGTCAGGTCAGCATTCATCAACAATAAGTTCAGGTATAAAAAACATTTTAATTACCATGTTTACTATTCGGACAATTTCTTTTCTTTTAATTTAAGATCTAATTCTAAATTTCTTACCATAAGTTCATGTTCCCTTAACTTCCATTCATTCTCTTCCTTCAAGAAACATATTTTCATTTCATGCTCCTCTAGCAGCAGTCCTTTTTTTCACTCTGTGTTCCTCTAGCAGCAGTTCTCTTCTCTTTTTTTTATATAAAAGCCGACCCTTTCTGCCATGGCATCATCCGTAAGGGTTGATTTCTTTGCCGGTAATCTGCGTCTATCTGGCTGCTTCGCCGTGGACCCCTGCTTCGCTGTGGACTCCTGCAACATACAAAGGATATCATCATCATCTTGCACAGTTTCCAGCCACTGGCCGGATCTGTTTGGAACACAAGCCTCTCCAACGTCTTCTGTCTTCCCACCATCTCTCAGCCTCCACCCTTGTCCAGTCTTCTCCTCTCTTCTTCACGCTTTCTTCCACCCCCTTCAGCCACCTGTCTCTCGGTCTTCCTCTCGGTCTCTTTCCTTCCGACTTCGTCTCGTGTATCCTCCTGGGTATCCTCTTCTCATCCATTCGTTTTACATGTCCATACCATCTAAGTCTAGATTTCTCTATATCATCCTGTAATGGTTCCTCCTTCAATAATTCGCTGGTCCTCTCATTTCTTATTCTGTCCATCTTTGTAGCTCCAATACTGCTTCTCAAGAACCTCATCTCACTGGCCTGTATTTTGTTCTTCTCCCTTCCTTTCATAACCCAGGTATCCGAGGCATACGTCAGGATAGGGACATAGTACGTCCGATATATGATCTTTTTGCTGTTCTGAGGGACATCCTTGCTCCATAACATGCTTCTCACACTCCTCCGGAATGCTTCTGCCTGTCTCCCCGCTCATTTATTTCTCTATCGTTTCTTCCATTATCTTCTATCCTTGTCCTAATCCTCCTTTCCAAAACTTTCTCAAAGATCTTTGCACAATGACTCATCAGTGTTATTCCCCGGTAGTTTCTGCATTCTGTTCTACTACCTTTCTTGAAGATCGGGACAATTATGCCTTTTTTCCAGTCCTCTGGGGTCTTCCTATCCTTCCATGCTGTCTTCATCACTCGGTACAACCATTGTATCCCCACCTCTCCTGCTGCTCTCACCATCTTCACTCTCAACTCGTCCACACCCGGTGCCTTCCCTCCTTTCATCTTCCTCACTGCATCTTCCACTTCTTTCCATGTTAAGTCCTTTTCTGTTTGCAGTTCATCTTCCTCTTCCCCTTTTCTTCCTCCTCGCCGTGGTTTCCATTTGGGTTCAGAAGTTCTTCAAAATATTCTTTCCACATACAAAGGATATGATGAACGAAAATAAATTACACCATAGGATGGCGAGAGTAAGTCATTTCATGAAGCTACAAGGCTCATTATGAATTTTTTACTATTTCATTGGAAGCTGGAGTTTCATGAAGTGACTTAGGCCTACTTTCATAAAAATTCCAACAACATGGATATTACTAAAATATGTAATTCAAGTTGTATATAGCATAGCTCTTTTTTTGATTTTTTGTTTGTTTTGTATAATAAAAAATAGTCATAAACTTGAACATTGTTTATTCTTCTATTCAAAATAGCAAGAGTGTTCCAAACACCTAATAGAATCAGAGTGCAATTAATACATTTATAAATAGATTTTCTACTCTGAAGTTCTTTAGTTTTCATAACCAAAACAAATTAATTGTCACCAAACTAAGCAATATTCCTTGACCTTAATTGTAAGTATTTTCTCACAGATTCCTGATTTGTTTACATCAAAGACTGATGGTGGTGGTTATAAGGGGAAGAACATGATATAATGATTACTAGTCTGCTAAGCCACTGCTATCAGATACTTAATACATTGTCAAGAATGCAACACTGAGAAAATGGGATCAAAGCTATCTCATCATCATCATCGGCAATAACTCGAATCCGAGTATAAACCTTCTTCCTTCAGTCCAGTTTGTGGATGTGTTTACGGTGACTAAAGAGTCCAATCCTGGCATGGAACAAGCGTCCACACAAGTCACATAGTATTGCTGGAGGAGGACGTGGTTGGGCTGCTCGAAGTTTCCTAGCTTGGCGCTTGGCCTCTTCATGTGTGCGTCGATCCCTTTCAAACCGTCTTTACAGTATCCGAGATGGTACGGCGCCAAGTTGAGCGGTCTTCAGCCAGTATGTCCCAGGTCTGTGAATCAAGACCTGTCAATTTCAGGGTCTGCTTAAATTGGTCCTTGTAGCGCCTCTTAGGACCACCATGAGGTCTGGTGCCATAGCATAAGTCACCATATAGCATTTGACGAGGTAATCTCACATCATCCATCCGATGGACATGACCAATCCGTCTAAATTGGTGACCTATTATGGATGATTGATTCTATGCTGTTGATTTGAGCCTTTTCCAGAACAGCAATATTGGTAATGCGGTCTTCCCATTTAATCCTCAGGATTGATCGAAGTTTTTGTAGGTGGAAACGCTCAAACTTCCTAAGATCACGTCGGTAAAGGGTCAACGTTTCACAGCCATACAAGAGTGTAGAAATGACTACTGCATTGTACACCATAAGCTTTGTACTCATGGACAGATCTTTATTCATGAAGACCCGGTGCGCTAATCGTCCATATGCTGCATGGGCTGCGCCAATTCTCTTATCCACACAGGCACAGCTCACAGAAATGGTACTGCCCAGGTGCGAGAAGTGGTCTACCTGTTCTAATGGCAAATTTGAGATGGAGATATTGAACAGAGGAAGAGGTGTGCCTGGTGAAGGTTGTGCCAAGACTTTAGTCTTATTGACATTTATGGTAAGACCAAAGCGATCACATGCACTTTTGTAACAATTAACTGACTCTTGCAGCTCTTCTGGTGTGAGAGTTGGCGACGCAGCATCAACTGCATACATGTTAGTAACCTTTGTAACCTGAGTTTTCCTCAAGGAGCGGAGACGAGTTAGGTTGAAAAGCCCTCCATCAACATGATACTCGACCTCCACACATGGGATGATTGTGGGTGAATCATAAAGCATTGCAGCCAAGTACAGCATGAAAAGCGTTGGAGCCAGTACACATCCTTGTTTCAGTCCATGGGTAATAGGAAATTCATCGGACATCGTATTCTGATGGCAAACCTGACCTGTCATGCCATCATGGAGAGCCTTGATTAGATCTACAAAACGCTGAGGGCAACCAAACCGCTTCAGCACCGCCCACATGGCTGGTCTTGGAACCGAATCAAATGCCTTTTCCAAGTCATAAAATACTAAGAAGAGTGGATTCTGTTGTTCTCTACATTTTTCTTGTAGCTGTCTCAGACAGAAAATCAAGTCAATTGTGCTTCTGGAAGCTCGAAATCCGCATTGTGACCGAGAGGATCTTTTCAGAGATAACCTTGAGGCGGTTAAGTAGAATTCTTGCAAGAATCTTCCCCACAATTGATAGCAGTGATATACCACGGTAGTTGCCACAAGCACTGCGATCACCCTTTTTAAAGATAGTGATGATAGTGGCATTCTTTAGGTCTCCAGGTACCTTTCTTGATTCCCATATTCTGACGATAAGGGTGAAAATCCTTGTTTTGAGGGAATGACCTCCGGCTTGAATTAGTTCCAGAGGGATGTTATCTGGGTTTCAATTGGATGAGATCTGCACTGAATTCATGATAAGTAGGAGGTACTGCTGGTGTATTCTTGGAATACACGGTACGAGAGATTATAACTTTCAATGCTTTTGCATGTTCTTTCCTTCCTCTTTGTCAAACACCAACAGTGATCTTCTGTTTCTTCTTTGATGGGCAAGTCTCTTATGTCTTCATGAGTCTGTTCTAGATATATATTCTCTGTGACTCACCTAGCGTCATCTAGCAGCGAATCTCTGAAGCTCTTCAACTCTTCCTCGCGCAAGAGGAATTCCTTCTCCATCTGGCCACCAGATTTTGCTGCCATCGCTAGCTATTATCTCCATGAGCAAGAGAACTACGTCTACTTTTTTACTCACCATGCTGCGCTAGTATCGCCTGTTATCAACTCTTTGAAGACCAGCTCAGCAAGAGAAGATCATTTTTTGTTGTAACATTGGCAATGCTTATATGTTCTCCTTTTGTCTCCTACCCCCCACTCTTTTCCCCTTCCTTGGACCCTCCGTGCTCCGTTGAGCAGGTCTCACTTCTCAATCGGCAGTTGACTCGGTCAGTTAAAGCTCCTCTCGAGCTAGTCTCCTCAAACCAAGAGGCACACACTCTTCTACGCCATGTTGGCAAGGTAGTTGTCATCAAAGGAAACTTCGCCTTCAACATGATAAGTACCATCTTAAAAGTTTTAACCTCATCTTCATGGTTTTAACTTCCACGTGCTTTAAACGATACTTTTATAGACAGTGTGAAATTATTTATTTTGGGGCAAAAATCATTCTTCGTGGGATTTGCCATGTTGAGCTTTTGCTCGTATAAGCTAATCTTACTAAAAAAGAGCTTTTCTTAAGCTATTCAAATGAGAAATCCTCTCACTACGTGGGATATTACCTAATACCCGCTGTCTATAATTCACCAAGCTAGTTCCTCCGTTGGATTTTCTCAACCCCATTTTTCTATTAAGATCGTTCTGGAACCTTCCAGATTCTGTACTTGATCTACAAGTCCTGTCGTCATGTATTTTTTCTCACTCGTGAGAATACTATTTAAAATTGAAGAATCTCATTTCTGAATTAAAAGCTCAATGGCTAACTTTCTTCCACCGCTGGAACCGCTGGAATGTTCTATGGTACATTTAATTGTAACTCACAACTTTCTCAAGAAATAGACTCTCACCTATATAGTGCAATCAGTTATTTTCATAATTGCAATAACTTTCTTTCTCATAAACTTTAGTGTTTCTATAGTGAACTTTGCATCCATCTTTACAGACTATAGTGAAAACCAGTGCTTGCTCCACGTTTCTACCGCGTCGCGATCGTCCGTTTACATTAAATACGGCCATGAACATTGATCCTATATCCCAATGATCTTTCCTCAACCTTCTACTAACAACCCATATTATTAAAATTGTAACTTTTCTATAAGGTGTCACTCACGAAGTGCCCTTCCAACTTTGCTAGTTTAACATTAATTAATTTCTGCATAATTGCGTGTGTGATACACGTTTCAAATTCACATTGTTCCTTTCCTATAATCAGGGAAAACAATTCTATAAACTCTTGAGCGAGTCATGTTCAGGTTTCACGAAATGGAAACTGTCCCATTTGGCTAGTGATTCCTACTCAAACTTGGGAAGTCTAGAACCTTCCTTTTAACTTTCTTCAGGTTTCACAGTAAGTGACCTGCCCTCTTGTGTATAATTGTCACATAAGTAATGCAGCTTAAATATAAGAAGTTGTAGGAACTTCCATCTTATTCTTCATGTTTTTCTTATTGTTATTTTCGAAGTTGTCACTTTCTCTAGAACATTCTCTCAAGAATTTCTTAAAGTACACTCTTTGTACTCCATTTAAATGTTTAAACTTTAATTACTACACTTGTCTTTTTATTTTCTTATAAAGATTTTAGAAACATGTAAGGTTTTAAACCTTGTAAATTGTCAATTGCCTGGAGCAACCATTTAATGTTAGGAGGTCTGCGACCCCATTTGTTAAACAATTTAAATGAACTATGTTTGTCAAAAATATATTACATACTTATTAAATTCATTAACCTTCTTTGAATTGTTTAATAAATTAAATATTTGTTTTTGGATTCATCATTTCTCTGATACTACAGTTAGGCAAGATCCTGGCTTTCCTAACTCTTCCTCAGTTCATGCTCTCGTTAACACACAATAAATCTGCCGCTATTTGTCTGGCCAGACTATCACCCTTCCCTATAGTAGTCTTATTCGTGCTTGGGAGGAAATACACTAAAGCCTTTCTCTGGCAAACTGCCCAAGTCTTAGCTGCGGTTCCCGTCAGCTTCGACCAAGCTCGTACTTACTTTAGGTATCAGAGAGTTAATTTTCAGTGGCAACTGCCTCTAAAGGTATTTAAAGTTAAATTTACAACTCTTGTGGGACTCTCCTCCTATTTTTCTATCCTTTTTCTCCAATCCAAAACCTACTTCCTTTTTTTAATCATCTTCCCTTGGTGGGTGGGTTATTCCTTGTCCAATAATCTACCCAACTGCCAACCACAGTTGTTCAGGTTGTTGCGGCACATCACAAAGGAAGTCTTCAGCAGCTGCTGATGGACGATTTAGGAGATTGGAGAAGTGCTCCTTCCAGAATTCCAAGATTTCTTGACTATCAGTAAAGGTAGTAGAATTATCAGCGCTTTTCAGTGTACCTGATGATGAGCGAGATGGTCCATATATCTCCTTGAGTACTGCTAGCTATGCCATTAGAGTATGTCGCTGCACCATTCTCCCGATTTTCTACAGCTCCTTGTCGCAATTTTGGTGCAGAATTAAAGGTACGGTTTGGCTACGACGGTGATCGCTGGCGATCTTCGTTGCTTTATGAACGCATGTAAACAGATGGGACTGGTTTCCCTACAGCGATCAGCGCTGGCGTCAATTCATTGCAATTCGGCAGAGATGATCGCTGGCCATTCAGCGAACAAAAGAATAACGATAAAGCTCTCGTCTCTTTGGGAAACAGTATCATGGCTTCCAAACAGACAGTATTTTGTAATTTCTCAAAAGGAACTGATGATTTTTTTAATAAATTACGTTGCTTGTCACAGAAACGTTGTTAAATGATAAGCGAGGGTAGTAAGTGTGCTTATTTGTTCACTTGTAATTTAATCAGGGTTGGCAAAATAACATTTTTTAATAAAACATTAAAGCATGTTTTTTTGTTTTAAACAGTCTTTTAAAATTCTGAACATGTTTTAAACAGTGTAATAAAATGCTGTATTTTTAATACTTAAATATAAATACTTTAGAGATCATCTTGACCAGAGTTGTATGGTAAGTAATAGACCAATGTTTATAACTAAATTCAGCCAGCAGGGAAATTTAGTTACCAGCTGGGATTTTTTTCTCTACAACTTATGGTTTGCTGTTGCGTTGTGTTGTGTGTGTGTTAGGTTATGTTTGAATGGTGGGGTATCTACTTGTTTGTGTTGTGTTAATTGCTGTGTAGAAAGTGTTTACTTAGCAGTATAATCAGCTTATTGCAGTTATGAGTTCAACTGGCAGAAGAAAAGATCCTGTAAGGCAACATTTTATCGAATGCAAAAGTTCCAAGGGTAAAACAATTAGGGCAAAATGTAAGTTGTGCAAGGAAGACATGGTTGGGTTAGTTGCTAGAATGAAACAACATATAGAGACAAAATGCCCTTATAGAAACAAATCCATGCCTGCACAATTTGAGGATAATACTGACTGTGGAGTCATGGAAATGGAATATGAAAATGAAACCCAAATCAAAAGTTCACTAATATCCACTCATCAGCAGCATGCATCACAATCACTTCAATCTCATTCCAATTCTACAGGTAAGATATATTTATACATAATTAAATTAAATTAATAAAAAAAAGTGAGGCAAATTTTATAGGTTATGTTCAATAATTAATTTGTTTAAAAAAAGAAATACAATTCATAGTGCACTTTTGTTCAAATTGTTTGTTTGAAAGAAATATATATTATTTAAATTACAATTCTATTATGCTCTTGAAAATATTACATACCGGTACTGTGTAAGTTATAGGTTTTATTAAAAAAAACAATGTAGCCTAATGGCAAAGTTATGATTAATACTGGTCTTACCCAATCAATCATATATTGTTTATACCAATACAGATAATTTGGGCTAAACGGATAACATTGGATTTGTTTTATTACAGATGATGAACCAGCTTCCAGTTCACGTTCCGTGGTTTCAGCACCATCAAGATCAAGAGAAAAATGTACATTGTCCAGTTCTCCATCTTCATCTTTTGATTATGATGATGATGATAATTGTTGTTTTAAGGGGCCTATCATCGAGGTTATCGGCCCCTTATGAAATGAAATGGCGTGAAATGAAAGGATGTAGATAAAAACAACTCACTGCCATGGATGAAACGAAAATGGTGTTTATAAAACAGACAGTGAGTCCCAACAATTATGCCTTATTTGAAAAAAAAAGAATAAAAGGCGGATGGTAAAAAAGGATAAAACAAATAAGGCATAGTGAACAATAAAATAGATGATCACAATAAAAAACATAAAACAGATTTAACCTGAATTAAAAGTCGTAACTACACATTAAAACTTAAAAAAGTAACCACTCTCCCTCATGAACCGGATGACGAGGTCAGCTGACGGCCCGTCATCACGGAGAATAAGGGAGAGTGTATTAGGCAGTTTAAGAGTCCTGCGCAGATCGGCCAGATCCACACACTCCAAGAGAAGGTGTGCCACGGTTAGGTGGGCGCCGCAAGGACACACAGGGGGATCTTCTCTCTTCAGCAAGTGGGAGTGCGTAGCAATCCCATGGCCGATCCAGAGTCGACAGTGTACCACAGCGTCCTTCCGGAGAGATCGGAAGGAAGATTTCCACACCTTCGTTGTCTCCTTGATGCCTCTCAGTTTGTTGGGTGGAGGCGTGGCACGCCATGCTTCCTCCCAATGCGACAGGATCGAATGCCGCAACTGAGAGCGCACATCACTAGCAGGCACCTTATACGGTAGCGAGGGCAGTGCGACTGCCTCTCTCGCCGCCTGATCAGCAAGCTCGTTTCCCGCAATACCCATGTGGCTAGGAAGCCACACAAAGGACATCCCGGCCCCAGCGCTACGCGAACTGACGAGCAGGTCGTGCACACGCTGGACCAACGGGTGCTTCGGGAAACACACATCGATCGCTTGCAGCGCACTCAGAGAGTCAGTACACACAAGAAAGTGCTGGTGATCGTCTGATAACGTGTACCGCAGAGCCTCTAAGATGGCATAGAGCTCCGCTGTGTACACGCTACAGGCATCGGGAAGTGAAAAGAGAAACCGACGATCCTCGACCACAAATGCACAGCCTACTTTCTCGTTTACCCTCGAACCGTCCGTGAATAGAAGCCCTGATCCCGGATACCGGCTCACCTCGGACTGGAACAGCCTCCGATGGACGGAGGAGTCAGTGTCCGACTTGGGGCCGGTGTGCAGATCCAGGATGATATCAGGGCGAGAGACCATCCACGCAGGGGCCTTGCTAGGTACTGGGACGATACAGGAGACAGAAGGAAATCGGAACTGACGGTATAAGTCATCCAAGCGAATCCCCGCCAGCCGAGTGGCTCGGTCGAGCGCATCATACAGCCGGCGATTCGGATTGGAAAACAAACATGGATAGCTTGGATGAAGGAGCATCTGTCGAATAGTTGCAGCATAGGTCAGCAGTACTTGTTGGCGCCTCAGAGGAAAGGAGGTACGCCAGCCTCGGCGAGCAAGCTGACGACTGGGCTCGTCCGAAAGGCACCCGTCGCCAGCCTCACACCGCCGTGGTGGACACTGTCCAGTTTAACAAGCACTGACTTACGGGCCGAACCATATGCTATACTGCCATAATCTAATCTAGATAAAATCAGTGCCTGATAAAAGCGTAGGAGCACCGCGCTGTCCGCCCCCCATGATGTGCCGCTAAGATACCGCAACATTTTGAGTTTCTTAAAACAAGCAGTTTTCAAACACCGCACGTGTGGCTCCCACGTCAATTTCTGATCGAAAAGGAGCCCAAGGAACCGGTACGCAGCAACAACAGGCAAAGCTACATTGCCCAGATAAAGCTCAGGATCAGGATGGAGAGTGCGCTTTTGGCAGAAATGGACAACCGAGGACTTAGCGGTTGAGAATCGAAAGCCATGCTCTAGTGTCCAGCGTTCCACTCTCCGAATAGCTTGTTGTAGCTGACGTTCAGCGAGCGCCATATTTTGCGCACTATAATGTAGAGCGAAGTCGTCTACATATAGCGACGGTACCACTGCTGGACCAGCAGCAGCGACTATACCGTTTATGGCAATCGCAAATAATGTTACGCTAAGCACCGATCCCTGTGGGACTCCGTTTTCCTGTATATGATATTGCGAATATGTCCCCCCTATTCGGACACGGAACAGGCGAAGGGACAGAAAATTCGCAATAAAAACCGGCAAGTTACCTCGGAATTTCCATTGATGCAGGGTAGAGAGGATGCCGTAACGCCAAGTGGCGTCATAGGCCTTCTCGAGGTCAAAGAAAACAGCGATTAGGTGCTGTCTCCGGAGAAAAGCGTCCTGTATGGCGGTCTCCAGGCGTACCAGATGGTCATTGGTACACCGAGACGCCCTGAAACCACACTGGTATTCAGACAGGAGTCCCCGTTTCTCCAGGACCCACACCAGGCGCCGACTCACCATCCTCTCAAAGAGCTTGCACAGACCGTTAGTGAGACAAATAGGTCTGTAACTCCCTGTCCAATTGGTATCCTTATCGGGCTTCAGGATAGGTATAATGATACCTTCCTGCCATTGCGCTGGTAACACACCTTCCAACCAGATTCGGTTAAACACCCTGAGCAAATAACGAATGCTCTCATCGTTAGGGTGCTTAAGCATCTGGTTGTGAATATTATCCGGACCGGGAGACGTGTCCCTGCAGAGCGCCTGCGCTCCGCGGAGTTCCCACTCCGTAAAGGGCACGTTGTACTCCTCCGAAGCGCGGGAAGCAAAACTAAGTTGGAAACGTTCCGCTTCGCGCTTCAGGGTCACGAAGGCAGGGTCATAGTTATCGGAACCGGATATATCCGCAAAATACGAGGCGAGATGGTTTGCAACGCGATAAGGATCTGTAACCAATTCATTATCAATGGAAATTCCCGGTACAGTAGAAGATGTCTGAATTCCCGAAATGCGTCGTAGTTTAGTCCACACTTGAGAGGAGGGGGTATGTGCCGTAATAGAAGACACATACCGTTCCCAGGATTGTTTCTTACTCTGGCGAATAAGAATCCGTGCCTTGGCACGAAATTTCTTAAACGCCACCAAATTGGCCATGGTTGGACGCCGACGGTAGTGCTTATGAGCTCGACGACGGTCTCTTATTGCCACTGCAATATCCTCTGTCCACCAAGGGACGAGATTGCGACGAGGAGTCCCAGAAAAGGATGGAATGGACTCTTCGGCGGCAGCAAGAAGCACATCGGTGATGTGCTGTACCTCGGCATCGACGCTCCGGCAACCAATATCAACGAACACAGCTCGTTCTTGAAACGAGGGCCAATTTGGCCGCTTAAGCACCCAACGACTGGGGAACTCCACGGGCGTCTGGTTCAGAAGTGTAAGAACGATCGGGAAATGGTCACTGTCACAGAGGTCGTCGTGTACATACCAACCAAATAGGGGGACCAGCGCACGGCTACACACACTCAAGTCAATGTGTGAGTACGTGCCGTGCGCTAAGCTAAAATGTGTAGCTTCCCCTGTATTTAATAGAGATAAATCCAACCCTTGAATTAAGCCCTCCACGTCCCTTCCTCTGGGGCAGGAAGATGGTGATCCCCATTGGGGTTGATGAGAGTTGAAATCACCCACGAGTAGGAAAGGGACTGGAAGTTGAGCAACAAGATCAAAGACGTCATTAATATCAAGGGGCTGGTTCGGTGGAAGGTACACGTTCAAACAGTTGTCATAGCAGGCAAGGACACGCGAACTGCAATAGCTTCCAGAGGAGTGGCGAGTGGAAACTTCTCACTATAGCAGTCAGAGCGAACGAAGGTACAAACGCCCCCGGAAGCCCGGGCGGCGTCTTGCCGCTCTTTAGAGTATAGTCGGAAACCTCTCAGAACAGTCCTGTGATCAGGTCTGAGGTTTGTTTCCTGTAGGCAGATTTTACTCGCTGCGTATTGTGCAATAAGCTGACGGAGCTCTGTCAAATGCCTGTCATAACTGTTACAATTCCACTGTAACAGTGCCATTGTGTGAACTTATAATCTAGGGATAAGTTGGAGCAGCAAGCTACAACTTATCCTCTGGAGGATCACCAGCCACTACGTCGACTATAATCTCCATGTCCTCAGGCGAGGGCATGGAGTGAATCGACTCGGTGGAAGATTTCCTAGACGCAGTTCGGCGGCGGGGGGATCTCCGTGGGGAGCGCGCAGATCTGGGGACCGAAACGTCCCCAGGCGCAGAATCATCCGCAGGTGGTGGGGTGGATGGCTTCCCCTTTTTTGGAGAAAGGGAATGCGTAGTGCGGGGTCCCTTCTTCCCCGCACCCACCTGTCGACGATGCCGCCTCCTCCGGCTTCGGCGCGGCTTTCGCCGACCGTTTGGGTGGGGAGGAAGTCGAATCACATTTCAGAAGTTGTTCAACCTGCTCACCAGTCCTAGTCTTGAGCAACAAGCTACCGGTTCTCATCTTTTGTACCTTCTCAAGCTCACCATAGACCCCTTCTATGTAGCGAGAAAACAAAATAGACCTTACCATCTTGAAATCCCCCCCCCCCCCATCCGTTCTGGTTGCGACCAGAAACTAGGGAGTGTTAGCACCCAGATTCTCACGAACAGACTGTTCCCAGGGGGTTGATCCCCGTAGGGAATCAAAAGTTAAAGACTTGGGTGGCGGACCACCCTGGTGGGAGATATTCCTCTTCTGTCCCATGGCCATTTCATCCTCCCTGAATGCCACCGACTCCAATCACGGGCTGTCTCTGTAGGCACTATCCAGCCAAGGCAAGGCCCGCCTAGCTTGGAAGGCATTGCCCGGGGGTCCGATGTTTGACATGCGATACAGGCATGTACCCCTTGGCATATACTAGAGAGTTTTCCTGCACAGGCATGCAGCTGTGCGGGGACCTGCGTTGTCAGACGGATACTACTGCAGGGTACATGGCGCACCCACCTGTCGGTGTGGCCAGACCGAACAGGCTCTCGAGCGTAGTCGCACACTTAGGTGGCCCTTCCCCTGACAGCACGCACTTATAATTTTGAGTGCCAGACCTCAAAAACAAGAACGGAAAAAGGCGTGCGATATAACCTAATGAGAGTTATATCGCACAAAGTGGGGCGTTTAGAGCTGGCTGTCAAACCCGTAAAGGGGACCTGGGCCAAGAAACCCTTCTCGTCGCCTTCTACGACTGGCAGTGTATACCTGTGAGTGTATTCCATCCCTCCCACCCACGGGAGGTCGAATTCGCAAGACAAGCCGGAAACCTAGAAGAATAGCCAAGGTCGCCCCTTTTAGCCGCCTCGTACGACAGGCAGGGGATACCGTGGGTGTATTCTAAACCCCCCACCCACAGGGGGACTTCATCTTTTATTCAAGGCCCTGGCCCAAGAATATTGCAAGGAGGATTTGATAGGTTTACAGTACACACATCAGCCAAGGAGAAAAAGCAATTTGATTTGCAAATAGCTCGCTTTATTTTTGGCACAAACTCTGCTTTTCGGCATGTTGAACATCCCGAGTTTGTAAAAATGATTCAGCTTCTTCAGCCTGGCTATAAACCACCCATCCGAAAGCAAATTTCAGGTGAACTTCTTGACGAAATTTTTGCTGAAGAGTTGGCCAAAGTAAAGAAAACTTTGGTAGGAAAATCTGTATGTATGGCTTTAGATGGTTGGAGCAATGTGCATAACGACTCACTTCTTTGTGTGTCGCTTAGTGATGTAATGTACCACTCTACTTACTTAACCGAAACCATTGACACCGAAGATAACAGTCATACACCTGATTACCTCTTAATGGTAGCAGAAAAACAATTAAAAACTGTGAAACTTCTTATGGCTGCCATCTTCGAAGTTTTGTCACTGACAATGCTGCCAATATGGGGAAAATGAGGGATGAATTGGCAAAACAAGATACAAAGAAGTGATAACTTATGGTTGTTCAGCTCACCTGCTTAATCTGATAGCACATGACTTGGAGGTGGTTGGCATTTCAGAACATGTTAAACAAATTATTAAATACTTCAGGAACACTCACTTTGCAGCAGCCAAGCACAAACAGGCTGGCGGAACAGCTCTTGCTCTTTTTACGGATGTACGCTGGAATTCTTTAGCTGACTCTATAGAGTCCTATTTGGGTAACTGGCATATTATTGTCAAAGTCTGCACTGAAAATCGAAGTGCCATTGAACCAATTATAAGTGCAAAGGTAAATGATATCAATATGAAACAAAATGTTCAAGACTATCTCATAAAACTTAAGACTGCATCAGTCTCATTAGATAAGATGCAGCGTGATGACTGTACCATTGGGGAAGCAGTAGAGGTTTGGCTTGACCTGCTCAATTTTTTCAAAAATGAAAACAATCCCAATGACATAAAGAAATTCATGAAACGATTTAACACCGCTGTAACTGATACCCATCTCCTTGCCAATCTCATGGATCCACGCTATCAAGGACAGAGACTGAGTGAGTATAATGTATAGCCTACAAATATCGTTACCTGTGTGCTAATAATTCTAGCGCAGCCATCACAGCATACAGTCACAATCATGTCCGCTGCAGGTGTATAAGCCGCGTTCTACTTTCATGCAGAATTAATAATACAAGTAGGCTATAGCTGCGACCAATATTTATAATGTATTGCAACCAGTGGCTTCGCCCAAACTGTGTCATCTAACCAAGTAGCGAACAATGACTTTGTCTCACCCAACATTAGTACATCAGTAATTTCACACAGACATTCAGTGGTGCAGTAACTTATGTCGAGAACTAAAAGAGAGCTATGAGATATTGTTGGTTTTCCCTGAAAATTTGCATATGTGACTCAAGCGCAGTGCATATGAGTATATGTGAGTATATGGCTCTTCAGAATGACGATTGATTCATGTTGCACAACCCTTGAAGTTCGTTGAAGGGCACCACACTACTCTGTCGCAACCATGACTGAAACAAATAAAAATAGGCCTAATATAAATATTTTATCAGCCTACTACTAAGTGGGCTATAGGTCAGTAGCCAAGTACATAAGTTGTAAGCTACATAAATAATCACCAATACATTCATTACCACTAACCGAGTGTGAATCATAGACTAGGCCTACTTCCAAGCTTACGAGTTACATGTGCAATGTATTATAATATTATGGTTGACGGCATTTGGAAGTCGAGAATAAGATACATTGCAATATTAGAAGGCGAACTGAACCTAAGAATATATTCCCGAGAGAGAACTTACATAGGCTATATTTTAGGTTATGTTTGAATTAGGCCTATACGGAAAATGCAGTCAGAAGACTATTTCAAAATTTGCAAAGACCATTAAGGTTTTTTACTACGTTATTTTTGCTGACTGAATATAAAAATAAATAAAACAACGATTAAATAACTTTGTACTTTTAATTGTGTAGGTCTAGGCTAGGCCTACTTACTCAAATCGTAGTGATCTTCGTAAAGTTTCTCCGATCCATCTCCAATCTTGTTCTCATTTTTTTTAGGAGTCATGATGAAATCTAAATAAGAATTTATCCAAAAATTAATTAAATAAAAGCTTCAAAACATCTCAGACTAGTGGATTTGACACACACATATCAAGAGTCTATAATAACTGTAAAAACTGTTTTAATCGATGTATATTCTTACCTTGTACAACTTGTTACAACTTAATTAGACTTGAAATTCGAAAGAAAACTGTGAAATTATTGAAATAATAAGTCATTAGTTGAAGTCGTAATTATAATGTTGGCGACTGTGAAAAATGCATTCTGGGTGTTATTGCCAGAAACATGTCGGCAACTGTGTGGTACGGAATTGTAATGGTATTATGGTCTTTGGAGATGGCGAGATTTTAAGCAGGGTTGGCGACAATGTGCTCGCACCTGAAAACAACTTAACTTCAAGAAATGCAAGCATAAACCAACATTTACGTAGGCATAGGGGACGGCTGTTAATGTTGCCTACCCTGTTTTGATCTAGTAACTTATTTAAGCTGTCCCGGACTATAGCGTTGGCATAACTGTTTTCCGAAGTATCTAGGAAGTATTTTACACCAAATGAGCATAATAACAATATTATATCAGTTATTTAGAAATATTCAATAAAATTTGGATAAAGGGGCCATAGCTTTCATAATATATCGGGACAGCTGGTGGCAAATTCAGACAGTCATAACTCATCTAAAGTAGAAGAACTAACCAAAATACCAGTAGTAATGGTCAGGAAAATATCTGGAGAAAATGTAGTAATAGATGTTTACTCCTCCGCCGTCTGTGACCCACCCAGCCATCCCAAATAGGATCACGTCTTATATAGACAAAATTACATCTGTGGCCGCTATTCGTCCAAATCAATCATCATCGGTTATGGTCCTGAGTATTCGGGTATCTTCGTTAGTCCCACTGTTCTGTAATCAAAACAGTACTGCCAACCTCACCCTTACGGTACTACATAAAACAAAGAAGCACCCAGTTCATCCTCCAATGCGCATCATTCGTGTGCAGCACTCAGTTCATTTGATAGTGCGCCGAATTGAATCATTTATTCACTATGGATTGTCGATGTTGCCTGATAACAATCAGTAACTTCAATCGGCGGTTCTATGATCAACCTAAGAAGTTGCTGAAGCTATTGAAGCAACACAATTTAGTACCAAAAACACCACCGTGCGTGAAATGCACTCGTGAAGCGTTAGTTAAGTGGATAAAACATTACCTATCTGTAACCTGCAACAAGAGGATACCCGGACGTCAAGGCCACACATACACCCGACCATTCTAATGTTCGTTTTGTCCAATCCAATGGTTTTCGACAATAGTTACAGCCTATCGCGTTCAGATCAATGGTTTCTGATTGCAGTCAAGTGATGTTGGCACCATTGCCTTCTACAAGCATTATTTACAAATATAAATAAGGAACTCGTGTAGTATACGTTACCCGCCGAAAATTTTGTATAGAAATGGCCAGTGTTACTAATATACAGGAGTTGAATATTTTATCGCTAGAGGATGTTATTGAATATTTACAGAGTGCCAACATTATTGTTTCCAGACCAATGGTTTTCACCTAGACCAATAAAGATTAGGTAGCACGGCCCTGCGGGCTACTTTAGGTTAATATAAATACCCCTGGTTTTTGTCATGCACAGTGGGGGTAGTCACGCATCAATAATCTTTATCCAGGCCAATGGTGGAGCCTAGTAATACAATCAGTAAGTTGGCAGCAAACATGGCGACGTGCTTTTTTGATAAGTTTATTACTTGAAAGTTAATGTTGACAATTTCCTTATTTTGAAAGTGTTTACGTGGTGTTTGTTAATGTCAAATGGCTTTAATAACGTGGCACAGTAAGTACAAACCATTTTCAGAACGTTACTAAGGAAAATAACGCACTTTGAAACGGGCAACGGATACTTCACGAGAGCCATAAATAAAACACAAAAGCCCAATTATTCCTTTTTTCACATAATTACAACCTAACGTGTCTTCTGGTGTGTTTTGTATGACATGTTGGCAACTACTGACGTCAATGTGTGCGCCTCGATGAGAGCGCTCGCTGCGGCAATTTCACGAACATGGCTCCGGTTGTTAAATAAAAGATATATTTACGTGATTTAGCTCATATATCGGGTGCAGTCGTAGCAAAAGTGATCAAGGTTGAAAATTAAAATTGATTATGTCTCCCAAAACAAAAAAATAAGATATGAAAATAACATACAGTATTGTGAAAATGGAAGCGAAAAGAAAAAAAAGTGATACGTCGTGCATAATTAATGATATGGCTGTGTGTGATTCCCAATGCTACATGGCAATGTGTTGACTAACGAGTTAAGGTAGTTCTTATTTTCACTACCAGGTTGCAGTGTGCCACGAACCATGTGGCACCAGAGCCCATGTAAAGCCCAGACGTACAAAGCAACCGCCGTTTGGCATGCAAATTGCAGGGCGACTCATGGTCAGCTCATGGCAATGGGTCACTAGTGGCCCACTATTAAGTCATGGTAATTACCTCATACCAGATGGGAGTTTGTCACTATTGGCTAGCTATTATGTCACAGTAATTACCTCATTGACAGATGGGAGTTTGTTACTACTCATTGACTTAAAGTCACGGTAATTAAGTCATTGCCAGATGGCAGTTTGCCACCATTTAACAGCAGTGAATGAAAGATGTAGTTTTCCTTAGTTATTGAGGTTTTAAGGGGCGGAAATACGAGGTCATCTGCCCCGTAGTTATCCTTACCCACTCTTAAAACTAACATGGGGTAAATTGTATATACCTAATTGTCGTTACCATACACATGCGTGTATCCACGAAAATTGGGTACGTCCAAGCAATCGCGCCAAGATATAGAAACATTTCGAATAGGGCACTTTCCCACCACAGAATATCAAGAAACATATGTATTGAAATGAAATCCGTTGAGAAATCTGCGGTAAATGGAGGAATATTGCTGTAATTTATAAGAAATGTACCACTTGTCACATGCAATGAAGATGCAGCGCCATGTTTGAAAAACGCAGGTCTGCAGTCATCTGTTCATCACCACGAGGCAAAGAACTTAACGAGAAAGACGAAACACTCACTCGCAGATCGAATGTATATTTTCTGCTAGAGCTGAGAGAGCGGACCAAACAGGCGACAAAAACATATGTCGACTGACATAAAATGTCTGACAATTCGATAGTTCGACAAGTTTTCGTTTCTCAAAGCATGACAAATCGACAAATATGTCGCGACAATTTTGTAAATTGTCGTGACATATTGTCAGAAATCTGTTTCATAAAGTTGTAATGCCGACTGGTAGAAATCTGACAAATATGTCATATATGTCACCAGTTTTTCTTTATGAACTAATGAATATGTCAGCCGCTGTTGTACAATTGTCAAATTGTCATCGAAAACTCGACAGGCGCCTCGTTACATATCGATTATTACCATAATCTATCTTTTCGTATCTCGGTGCGTTTGGAAGTCCCCCTTTACGTTAATAGCCTACAGTGTTCTTAGAATCGTTATGTCGCGACAATTTTGTAAATTGTCGTTACATATTGTCAGAAATCTCTTTCATAAAGTTGTAATGCCGACAGGTAGAAATCTGACAAATATGTCATATATGTCACCAGTTTTTCTTTATGAACTAATGAATAGGCTATGTCAGCCGCTGTTGTACAATTGTCAAATTGTCATCGAAAACTCGACAGGCGCCTCGTTACATGTCGATTATTACCATAAGCTATCTTTTCGTATCTCGGTGCGTTTGGAAGTCTCCCGTTACGTTAATAGCCTACAGTGTTGTTAGAATCGTTAGAATGGAGCGATTAAAAAGCTGGAGTAGTAGAGAGTGATTAAGATCAGTGACGTACGTAGGATTTCTTTCTGGGGGGGGGTTATTCATACAGTAGGCCTAAGGTAGTAGTACATTATTAAAATGATATTTCGATTATTATTCATAAATTTGACAGTAAACCGTGCTGCAATATTACAGAACATCAAATTAAAACCTACTGTTATTTGGTGGAAAACGACTTCCACTCTATCTTGTCAGACCCTCGGCGATTGCTCAACGCAGACGTAAGTTATGTTATACCATAGTCTGTCTCACTTTTTATGTGACTACGCTTCCATCACCCGTAGAAAAAAAAGATCACGGCATAACAGCCCGGAAAATGACCATTCGCTATTGAACACCGGTCGGGGAAGCCTACATCAATACACGTTCTTGTGGTTATATTGTTCGAATTTCAATTATTATTGTTGTATTTCTAATGACTTTAAGTTAATACGAAAATAACCTATAATAAATGTGCTTAGAGCAGAATTACGATATTTTCTTGCCCGTATGTCTTCTACCCACCATTCCCGCTTCCGTCTTTTTTGAAATATTTATTATTTTTATTAAAAAAACATAATTACTGGTACTGTATTATTCGTAAATGTTAGCCTCCAAGTCGATGAATCGGTGTCTTACGCAAGAATTGACAGAAATGCATTATAAACAGCAGACAAAGAAAACTAACAATGTGACGGCAATTGGTGCAAACGGGCGACGAATATACGACAAATCCTAAGACATCGTGCCGAGTACTGGGGCAAAAACAATTTTTTTTAATACGTAATTTTTTCTAAAACGAATATTTTCGATATTGAGAGTTTCCTAGTGTTTGAGTAGAGTATGAGGTTAGGTACAGTGCTCTTGTTGATTACATTTACCAAAATGTATAAGGTGTTTAAATTATCTTGACTAAATCTGTCTTAACATGACGACCATTGGAGCATTTACCTTATAGGCTATTCGTGATTGTCAGAAAGGTAAATGGTTGACCTGTAATGTATTATTAGACGCTGTAATAATAATCACATTTATGCAGTCAAGTATGTAAATATATAGTAATTTTGCACAGTATGTGCGAGTTTCTTCAAATAAATGAATATTTTCATAAATAGTAAATCCTTTATTATGATTATCTCACGTTGAACAGTTCATGTAAATCGATAGTTATTGAACATTATCGATTCTCGGAACTATCGAAGTGTACATAACCTCGACAGGTGGATTTGACAAATTGTCGTGGTTATAAAAAGGGCTTTGTGACAGGCGTAAATTGTACAATATTTCACCTGTCACACAAATACATATTGTCAGATAGAAGTGTTCCCAAAGGGCGTTATGTGTGACTTTTCGCACAGCCAATGTAACAAACGTCTCCATACTATTTTTATGAACACAATACCGTAACTTTCTGAGTTACACGCCGCAAATCCGAATTTATGAGTAAGTACGTGTGGGGGGAATCGAATCCTCGTTCCTCAAAGGCGTTATGTGTGACTTTTCGCACAGAGAATGTAAAAAACGTCTCCATACTATTTCTATGAACACAATACCGTAACTTTCTGGGTTAAAAGCCGCAAATTTGAATTTATGAGTAAGTACGTGTGAGGGGAATCAACCCCCCCCCCCCCCCGCCTCCCAATGGCGTTAGGTGTGAATCTTCACACATCCAATGTAACAAACGTCTCCAAGCTATTCATATGAACACAATACCGTAACATTCCGGGTTACACGCCGCAAATTCGAATTTATGAGTAAGTACTTGTGAGGGGAATCTAACCCTCGTTCCCCATGGGCGTTATGTGTGACTTATCGCACAGCCAAAGTAACAAACATCCCCATGCTATTTTTATGAACACAATACCGTAAGATTCTGGGTTACACGCCGCAGATTCAAATTTATGAGTAAGTACCTGTGAGGGAAATCGAACCCTCGTTCCTCAAGGGCGTAAAGTGTGACTTTTGGCACAGCCAATGTAATTAACGTCTCCATACTATATTTATGAACACAATACCGTAACTTTCTGGGTAACACGCCGCTAATTCGAATTTATGAGTAATTACCTGGGAGGAGAATCGAACCCTCACCCCCCAGGGGCGTTAGGTGTGACTATTCACAAAGCCAATGAAACAAACGTCTCCGTGCTATTTTGTGAACACAATACCGTAACTTTCTGTGTTACAAGCCACAAATTCGAATTTATGAGTAAGTACTTGTGAGGGGAATCGAACCCTCGTTCCTCAAGGGCGTTAGGTGTGACCTTTCGCACAGCCAATGTAAAAAATGCCTCCATACTACTTTTATGAACACAATACCGTAATTCTCTGGGTAACACGCCGCAAATTCGAATTTATGAATAAGTACTTGTGAGGGGATTAGAACCCTCGTTGCTCAAGGGCGTTAGGTGTAACTTTTCGCACAGCCAATGTAATAAATGCCTCCATGCCATTTTTATGAACGCAATACCGTAAATGTTTGACTTACACGCCGAAAATTCGAATTTATTAGTAAGTACTTGTGAGGGGAATCGAACCCACGTTCCTTAAGGGCGTTAGGTGTGACTTTTGGCACAGCCAATGTAAGTAACGTCTCCATACTATATTTTGAACCCAATATGGTAACTTTCTGGGTAACACGCCCCAAATTCGAATTTATGAGTAAGTACTTGTGAGGGGAATCGAAACCTCGTTGCTCAAGGGCGTTATGTGTGACTTTTGGCACAGCCCATGTAAAAAAGTCTCCATACTATATTTATGAACACAATACCGTAACGTTCTGGGTAACACGCCGCAAATTCGAATTTATGATTAATTACCTGGGAGGAGAATCGAACCCTCATCTCCCAATGGCGTTAGGTGTGAATTTTCACCAAGCCAATGTAACGAACGTCTCCATGCTATTTTTGTGAACACAATACAGTAACAATCTGGGTTATAAGCCGCAAATTCGAATTTATGAGTAAGTACTTGTGAGGGGTATCGAACCCTCGTTCCTTAAGGCCGTTAGGTGTGACTCTTCACACTTCCAATGTAACAAACGTCTCCAAGCTATTCATATGAACACAATACCGTAACATTCTGGGTTACACGCCGCAAATTCGAATTTATGAGTAAGTACTTGTGAGGGGAATCGAACCCACGTTTCTCAAGGGCGTTTCGCACAGCCAATGTGAGTAACGTCTCCAAGCTATTCATATGAACACAATACCGTAACATTCTGGGTTGCACGCCACAAATTCGAATTCATGAGTAAGTACTTGTGAGGGGAATCGAACCCTCGTTCCTCAAGGGCGTTAAGTGTGACGTTAGGCACAGCCAATGAAAGTAACGTCTCCATACTATATTTATGAACACAATACCGTAACTTTCTGGGTAACACGCCGCAAATTCGAATTTATGAGTAATTACCTGGGAGGAGAATCGAACCCTCACCCCCCAAGGGCGTTAGGTGTGACTTTTCATAAAGCCAATGTAATGTTCTACTTTTATGTAGAGTTTCTTACCCGCGCCTCCCTCCAGTGTTTTAGATCCCTTATTTGGGGGTGTAGGATCTAAAACGGAAGAGTTATTGTATTGATTTAGAAGGAAATGCCTAAAAAAGGGGTAGCTTCCCGTAGTCGGGCAAGCTGACCAGTGTAGAGTGTTGTTTTAGTGTCGGGGTGCTCCTATAAATAACGTAGGAGTGTTTTAGGGGATGGAACTCAATGCAAGGGTCACTGTGCTGGTTGCCCAGCTGTCTGGCTTGTTATATAACTGAACGTGCTCGTGTCAGCTATGTGGCGCTCGCTGCTCTTAGCAGTCGAGCCGCCGCGAGAAATACAATGGTACCTGAGTTAGCACTGTTGGGCTACCGTACGTCACGTCTAGCCGTGACGGGAATGAGGAAGGGCGTTGGGATGTAAAGAGGCGTATAAATAGTAAGTCGGGTGTAGTGTGTTGACCAAGTGTTTATTGGTCTGTGATGTTGAATTATGAGTCCCTTTCAGGGAATGTAATAATGATCACAATGTAAAAGTACAATCTGAGGGTAAAGGTTACAATACAGGAGATCTGAACACGTCTGACTCACCTCTGATGATAACGTCGATAGCCTGCGGCCGATGCACTGTAAGACTGGTAATGGAGAGATCCCCTGACCTCCTTAGGACTCCTTTTTATATTCTTCGGCGCTATGCTGTCAGCATTGTGATGGCATAGCTGCCCCAGTTAATAATGTGTCGCTGTGTGTAATAATTGTGCAAGGATTGAGCCGCTTTCTAGAGTGGCAAGCTGTCCTTGTGGTGTTGATGGATGTTGGTCTGGCTTTACAAGGGTTGCCAGTTAGGAGATTTAGATAGATGATGGGGGGATGGTCTTCAAGGGGTGCATACCCCTGGGGTACTGTACAAGCCTCTTTCCCTATTTAGTTCGCGTCCCCGCGAACGGGAACGGAACTTGGGGTTGGGATGTTGATGTAGTTGTTCTTGAAGCCCCCTCGTATCTTCTGGTGGTGTCTTCCTCGTCGTCGTCGGCGTCGTCGTATAGAATGGGTGATGTCGTGTTGAAGTATAGGTGTGAGATCAGCCCGTGTTCAGAGGGGAGGGTTATGGGATGTACAGATATATATATAACACTGACATTGACATTGTAAAAATGGAAATTGACATTGAGAAAAAAAAATGACATTCAGAAAAAAAATTGACATTGAGAAAAAATTGACATTGCCATTGTTGGCATATTGCGAGTTTCAAAAAGAAGGGAAAAAAACATGGTTTTGATACTTATCCGTTACATAGTTGTGCAGGGAGGAAAAACCCAGCTAGACGAGGAATTGTGCCGTCTGGCTTTATTTTGGGGAAAAAGTGCTCCCTGCTAAGAGAAAGATAGAAGAGAATAGAAAAAATGGGTGTTCCAGGGTATAATTTAAGGGAAATATTCAAAAGGCATTTATTGGTTTGGGATAAAACGGATTAGTTGTTAGCAATACATTACAATATATTATAGAACCTTCATTGGTAGCGCTTAATTTGCAAAACTAAGTGTAGCGCCACTGAAGTCTAACTTAATCTAGGTTAGCCTATGTTAACCTATTTTAGCCTAATGTTGTCGGGCTTACCTTGGTAACGGATTTTTAGTCACCAAGTGCCGAAATTTTACCTTAATATATATATATATAAAAATTGCCTTAAATGTAGACTTATGCTGTATTATAATGAATTATCAATAGTTATCATGAGTTGTCATGAGTTGTCGGACTTACCCTGATGCCGGGTTTGTGGGTCATCAGGCGCCGCACGGCGTTACTTAACGCTATCTATTTTAATTATGGTCTAAAAAATGCTATTTCTAAGCCGAAAGGGTGGCCTTATTCTAATGCCGAAATGTGCTGTGCCATTACCTGGCAACAGCGGTTAATAAATTTGCTTAATCCTAGGTTGCGTGTCAAATGCAACCGTCTTACAGCTAAATTTGGACCAGAACGATCGCCTGAGGCAATTTACTTCCTCAGGACACCACCCGCACGAGTCCTAGAAACACCGGTTGTCTCTAGGATCGCTGGATTCCGTTCCCTTAATTCTAGATGTCGACGTTTATCAACTAGTATTAACCTAGTCGCAGGCGGCTTACGGTGCCCCTGAGCAAACCGTTTCGCCCGCTGTACTTATCAGTTCTTTACCGTTGCCATTGCGTATGTAGTCGTAGTTGGGCCGCCCACGTAACCCTTATGAGGTGCTCGCAATGCCCCTCTCTTAATGCCCATTGGTTGCCCGCTGCGTCGCCATTTATGTGGGCATTGGACATTGTCGTCCAATGGCATAATATTATCTTCCCCTTCGTCGGCAATCGTAGTCTGCTTTTCGCAGTAATATTCGCCTGTATCGGCCGTAGTAGTATGCTTTTCGCATTAATATTTCATTTCGCCTTTATAGGCCGCCGTAGTATGCTTTTCGCATTAATATTTCATTTTGCCTTTATCGGCCGCAGTATTATTTCACTCCAACGCACAGGAGCCTTGCTTCCCGCTATAGAAGCCCTACCTACTTAATTTTAACTAGAAGTCTAGTCATAATGGGGTCGTCTCTAGGGATAGCTCTCGAGTCCGGCGCTGAGTGAGCTATTTCTCCCGCCATTCTCAGAAAGTCTCCCTGCAGGTCTTGGCTTCGACGACCGTGGCACATAGTGGGTGTAACCGTCTCCGACAAGGGGGATAAGCTATATGCACCCCTAGATCTCGATGTTTGCCCGTGCCAGGTCACGAATGCTTTGACCTTACGTGGTTCGTCTGTTCGGTCGGGTCAGTGATTTGTTGAGCCAACTGGGGTAAGGGTCATCATCGCCTACCCCAGCTCTGCCCCCAGTGTGGTGCCTCTGGCCTTCGGCTTGTGCCGCTATCATCCATCAGAGTGTTACAGATTCCTTTACCTTTAAAAAAAATATGGGCGTAACCTGTGTAAATAAAAAAATGTAAAATTTTCTCAAGTGTTGTGGGGTTGTAGAACTTCTAAGTACATAGACTACTTCTGGTCTACCATTGCTACGTCAGCTTTCCAGCAATAATGCTCTGTTAACCCTTTATGGAGGTGTTAGTAGGGTCTATGACGTCAGGTACCCTGTTATTAGGCTCTGGGGGTAGTTATTTGTAGAGTGGGCTGAAAGCATGGTAGGAAGAGGGTATGCATCTTTGGGCTCAAATAAATGGTGGCCTTGAGCCGGTAATGCTACTAGGAGTGCTCCTACAATGAGTGGACTGGGGCAGGTAATTCCCGGGATTGCAAAAATATGAAAATTCCATGCAGGTTTGATAGTAATACCCCTGGTAAATGGATGGGATACTCATGCATGTATCTGGATATGAGGCGTCTGCACTCATGTACGGATAGGTGTAGGTAGAGGCATAATACTAATAATAAACCTAAGCTTTTGACGCTCTAAGCTCTTAGTCTCTAACCTAACCGACATCTTACTTGGACGGAGTACAGTCCTACACTCTATCGGAGTTGTGATACGCCGGACCGATATGGGGGCAGGACCCCATATCGAGTCCCAACGCCACCATCATCATAGAAGACCGGTATCCACGGTGGGGTGAGTGATCTCGTGCCTGCTTAATTCCTTGTTCCCCCTAGATTATTATTTCCGTCCTCCCCTATTGCAATTGCCACTATTTCTTAATAAACCCCCTTTTTGAACAGTCTATTGACTACCTTTTTATTTCGTTTAGGTTAAGAAGCCCTTCCCTCTAGATTAGTATCTAGTTTTAAGATCTCCATTGAACGCTGACATGCAGGAGGCGCTGCACAGCAAGTGTGCGACCTAGAGGTAAGCTAGGTGAGTATTCATTCCTCCCGCCAATTCCCCTGTATGTAAATTGCTCTCTAAACGTGTCCGCAGTTCTTCATAAAGCATCCTTAACAAATACTGGGAGGTGCGGGTAAGAAACAATCAAACAGCTCTACATAAAAGTAGAACAAATGGTGGACAGGTGCCGGGTTAAACTCAGTAGACACCGGTATCGCCATCCAGCCCATTCACAGTAAGAAATCTACACAAAAGTAGAACAAATGGTTAAGACGCGGATTAGTCAAAACAACACACTCTACACAAAAGTAGAACAAATGGAGGGAGGCACGGGTAAGAAACAACAGCTCTACATAAAAGTAGAACAGTAACAAACGTCTCCGTGCTATTTTTGTGAACACAATACAGTAACAATCTGGGTTATAAGCCGCAAATTCGAATTTATGAGTAAGTACTTGTGAGGGGAATCGGACCCTCGTTCCTTAAGGGCGTTAGGTGTGACTTTTCACACATCCAATGTAACAAACGTCTCCAAGCTATTCATATGAACACAATACCGTAACATTCTGGGTTACACGCCGCAAATTTGAATTTATGAGTAAGTACTTGTGAGGGGAATCGATCCCTCGTTCCCCAAGGGCGTTATGTGTGACTTTTCGCACAGCCAATGTAACAAACGTCTCCATGCTATTTTTATGAACACAATGCCGTAATATTCTGGGTTACACGCCGCAAATTCGAATTTATGCGTAAGTACTTGTGAGGGGAATCGAACCCTCGTTCTCCAAGGGCGTTATGTGTAACTTTTCGCACAGCCAATGAAACAAACGTCTCCATGCTATTTTTATGAACACAATACCGTAAGATTCTGGGTTACACGCCGCAGATTCGAATTTATGAGTAAGTACTTGTAAGGGGAGTCGAACCCTCGTTTCTCAAGGACGTTATGTGTGACGTTTCGCACAGCCAATGTAAGTAATGTCTCCATACTATTTTTATGAACACAATACCTTAACTTTCTGGGTTGCACGCCACAAATTCGAATTTATGAGTAAGTACTTGTGAGGGGAATCGAACCCTCGTTCCTCAAGTGCTTTAAGTGTGACTTTTGGCACAGCCAATGTAAGTAACGTCTCCATACTATATTTATGAACACAATACCGTAACTTTCTGGGTTACACGCCACAAATTCGAATTTATGAGTAAGTACTTGTGAGGGGAATCGAACCCTCGTTCCTCAAGGGCGTTAGGTGTGACTTTTCGCACAGCCAATGTAAGTAACGTCTCCATGCTATTTTTATGAACACAATACCGTATCTTTCTGGGTTACACGCCACAAATTCGAATTTATGAGTAAGTACTTGTGAGGGGAATCGAACCTTCGTTCCTTAAGGGCGTTAGGTGTGACTTTTCGCACAGCAAATGTAAGTAACGTCTCCATACTATATTTATGAACACAATACCGTAACTTTCTGGATTACACGCTGCAATTTCGAATTTATGAATAAGTACTTGAGAGGGGAATACTAATTAAATCAACACAACACCGTTCGAATCCGGTTCATATATCGCAAATTCAATTATTAGGTACAGCACTCATTTCAGTTTCCGTATTGACCGTGTTTACAATAAGTAAAACCTGAATTTCCCGCCGAATCAATACTATACTTAATAGAAAACTCTATGGGTACATGTTTCGGAGACCCTCTGTCTCCTTCCTTAGCCCTCTTTTGGTACTACACACATCGTAAAACACATTCGAAATCCCCAATAAAACAACATAATACACACATCATAAATTACCAAGCCACAACATATTAAAAACTACGAGCTTAAAATACACTAAAATTCAACAACAACCATAAATGAAGCATTTAATGCTCCTCGCATTTTCAGTCCTTCAGTCCTTGTTTAGTTTGTGTCTTTGGACACATTAAAATATTGTTTATGAACAACCATTTATTTGGTTCAAAGTGTCTTCAAACTCTAAAATAAATGTAATCAATCTATGGAGACTCTTGCGTACGTAGGGCTTGTTGAATTGAAAACATCTAGAATTTGCCTATTGTCGATGGACACTTGTTGTTTGAGGTAGAAATCAAATATTATGGTGTTCCCTATCTAGAATACTTAACAACATGCTGTAGTGAAGCGACTGTTGTTTATGAATAACAGTCCAATTAGATAGCTAGTAGAGAATTGAAGACAGTCAATTCAGGGCTTCTTAGATGATGGTTAGCTGACGGTCGGCGGCATCGATTATAAATATTCATTACTATTGTTTTGGTCCTGAAATGAATGAAGCATGTTTTAGAAATTTGAATGCCAAGAATCTGAATGTTATCAAGTCATCTAACTGGATCAAAAATAAAAATAAAATAAAGACTTACGAGGAACATTAACAAGTTGACACCTCGTCTTATTCGTCATGGAATGCTGAATAGTTCCAAATATTCTGAAGAACAAGAACATCAGATAACGCCTTTGTTAGTACGTGTTTCCATAGTTATGGAAAAACATTCTTATGGATAATTAAAACGGCACAAAGACTTACCGGACATATGTGACCTTGTCAATATCACAACCCTCACAGAGGTCAACTTCAACTGAACAACGCCTGAGACATAACACAGCTGCTCGCTTGCAGTGAATCGGCCTGACGCGGTGGCGGGGAAGGGCGACGGGGAGGGGAGGGGGTAAGACATGAGTTTGGACAGAGGGGGGAGTGGGTGTGTAGTTGGCAGAATTTGAACGAATCGGAACGAATGAGATAATACCTACTGCGGCGGGGGTTGTGGGGGCGGTTTGCGTTGTTTATTGTTTAAATAATCTGCTATTGTATCAAACAATTCGTTGGTTTCAAAATTGATTTCGTTTAGATTATTGCATTCATTAGATCTCTGGGAAGTATTGATATGAATATTTTCCAAGATGTTCATGAAGCTGCCCTTAGACGCATCATGCAAGATTGTGACGTCTTTGCTTATGTCGGTGAACTTATGTCCCGTTTCTTCCATGTGTGTTGCCATAGCTGAGAATTTCCTGTGCTTAATGGCCGAAACATGCTCAGCATAACGAGTGCGTATGCTCCTACCTGTTTGTCCCGTGTAATTTGATCTGCAGGAACTACATCTAAGTTCGTAAACGCCCGATTGCATATACTTATCATTGCTGTTAACTTTGTTAGAGTTGAAAAATTTATTGAAATTAGAATTATTGGTTTTGAAGGCGATGTTCATTTTATGCTTCTTAAGGATATTAGTTACTGTGTATACACTTCGATCTATGTAGGTGAAGGTGGCAAACGTTTTCTTTGTTGAGTTCTCTCTAATTAATTTAGTTGTGGGTCTGTTTTTTAACTTATAGATTAACCTATTGACATATTTATGGCTATAACCGTTAACTTTAGCTATTTGGTGTACTATATCTAGTTCCTGCTTCCGATCATGTTCAGAGGAGGGGATTCTTAACGCTCTATTAATGAGGCGTATGAACGTTGCGTTTTTGTGGCCGACCGGATGATTAGAGTCCTGTCTTATGACTGTGTTCGTTTGCGATGGTTTCCCGTTTACTTTGTAATGCAGACGATTGTCTTTTCTGATCACAGTCAAATCCAAGTAATTTATTTTATTGTTAACTTCTGATTCTAAGGTAAATTTAATATTGTTGTCAATGTTGTTCAACTCTGCCATTATTTGCTCTATTGCCTGTACTTGGTTATCAAATTTCTAAAACGTACTTCATTCATTTCAGGACCAAAACAATAGTAATGAATATTTATAATCGATGCCGCCGACCCTCAGCTAGCCATCATCTAAGAAGCCCTGAATTGACTGTCTTCAATTCTCTACTAGCTATCTAATTGGACTGTTATTCATAAACAACAGTCGCTTCACTACAGCATGTTGTTAAGTATTCTAGATAGAGAACACCATAATATTTGATGTTCTACCTCAAACAACAAGTGTCCATCGACAATAGGCAAATTCTAGATGTTTTCAATTCAACAAGCCCTACGTACGCAAGAGTCTCCATAGATTGATTACATTTATTTTAGAGTTTGAAGACACTTTGAACCAAATAAATGGTTGTGCATAAACAATATTTTAATGTGTCCAATGACACAAACTAAACAAGGACTGAAGGACTGAAAATGCTTTATTTATGGTTGTTGTTGAATTTTAATTAGTGTATTTTAAGCTCGTAGTTTTTAATATGTTGTGGCTTTGTAATTTATGATGTGTGTTTTATGTTGTTTTATTGGGGATTTCGAATGTGTTTTACGATGTTTGTAGTACCAAAAGAGGGCTGAGGAAAGAGACAGAGGGTCTCCGAAACATGTACCCATAGAGTATTCTATTAAGTAAAGTATTGATTCGG
Organism: Meconema thalassinum; assembly: GCA_946902985.2. Lineage (NCBI taxonomy): Eukaryota > Metazoa > Arthropoda > Insecta > Orthoptera > Tettigoniidae > Meconema > Meconema thalassinum. The sequence goes on along the minus strand of OX336393.1, from coordinate 70,344,483 downwards.
CGGGAAATTCAGGTTTTACTTATTGTAATTCAATTATTCCACTTAGTACAAGGGAGGGGAATCGAATCCCGAACTTTAAGGGAGCTAGCGGTGACTTTTCGCATATCCGATGCAAGAAACGTCTTAATACTAATTAAATCAACACAACACCGTTCGAATCCGGGTCATACATCGCAAATTGGATTAGTCCACTTAGTACAAGGGAGGGGAATCGAATCCCAAACTTTAAGGGAGCTAGCGGCGACTTTTCTCATATCCAAAGCAAGAAACGTATTAATACTATTTTAATCAACACAACACCGTACGAATCCGGGTTACACATAGCAAATTCGATTTTACAATTTATGTAGGCCCTCCTCTTTTCGCCGGACTTGGGACCGGCACTCGGGAGCACTCCGGGAGTTGTCGGAGTTCAACCAAGAGGTAGAGTTACCTAACCTAAAGTTAAACCTAATTAGCCTAATTAAATATAGAAATACAAAATCATTACATTCACAGCTTACTCGCTAAACACAGAAAAGCTACAAATTACAGCTAGACCTAGATATATTTACATTTTGTATTCACAGCTTAACCTACAATTTAGAATATCACACTTAAATAATAATAAATCAAATAACAAATTTTAGCATGCAACAGGCAAATATTAATTATAATGTACGGTAACACAAAAATATAGCCTAGCCTATATACCGGAGAGTGTCTGGATGAAAACTACTGCTTGTACATCAAGCAAGGAGGTCTTTTTCTCTTGTTTACCGAACACCTGCACAAGAAAAACAAACCGAATTGATAAAACTTCTACATTAATTTCACTCCGTACCCTTAATGTACAAGCGCTACTTACGGTATCGTTCAGCAATCTGCTCTAGGAGATTATCATAAGCCTGCTTGTCAGTTTTTCCATACACTTCCATCCACATAAACTGGTCTATGTGCTCATGAAGTAATCTGGAGTTCATGACCCCAAGTTTCCTCGCGAACCGTTTTAACTTCGACCAGTAACCTTCAAATTGATTTGTGCACGTCCCAGTTACGGGGTCCACAAAGTACTGAACCCTTTATCCACAGGCTGTATAAAGGATTCTAATAATTTTTCATCATCTTTTGATACATTTCTACAGACAGCAGATATGAGAGCCAGACGGTGTTGGGAAATATTGAGAAATCAGTGGCCGAGAGGACACAATGGTTTAAGCTCCTGAGGTATTTTAGGAAGTAGCATAATATTCATGACACATAGGACAGGTGCAACTTTTAGCGCGGAGATGGCTTGGGTACGCACAATATGGCCAGTTGCTATGAGTGTTGGCGCCAAGAAGAAAATCGAATGCTACGATGTAATTGGTCAATCTTCAGGTTAACCACTCCCTGTGGCAGAAATACAAGTAAAAGCGCGCAAAGATCTACAAGAGTCTGAACCAATAATATCAAGACGCCCTGTTTGAGCGGCAACTCGGTTTGGTAACGCACCCTGGTAAATTAACGCGGGAGTTATCTACGGATTAATTCCACGATCGATTCGAGCCAGCTACAGCATAATCGTAACCTCCACATTGCTACAAACTCAATGATACCGATCGCATGCTAGTCTGATAATTATTATGGAACATTTTTCCATAAATCCCCTTCCACACCTACCCTAGCCAGCTTCGAGAGATGACTTTTATTTGTGCGTCTGAGGACGTAACGTTGACTTTTATTTGTGCGTCTGAGGACGTAATATTGACTTTTATTTGAGCTTTTGAGGAAGTAAGGCCGTTACTCAGGTGTCCGAGGACACGAGGCATACTCTGCATATTTTTTCATGTATTTGAACATGGAACATTTTCGTCAAATTATAAGTGTAACTTCAGTGATTTATTTGTAGTCCCAGTACTACCAGATAAGACCAGTTGATCGAAATAATTCACCAATAGACTGTCAAGGAATATAGTACTTGATCGGTGAATTTAATAGGAAATATATCGTGAGTGTATCTGACAAACTTTATTTAATTCAGCAAGAGATGACGTCTAGGAACGAGACCGGATCTTGGAACCAGCAGGACATTTGCCAGAAGATGTCGATGAAGAGCTAAACATTTTAAAGAAGTGATGGCTGCAGATGTTTCCTTGACGCTGTTTTAAAGGATTGAGTACAAATGAATTTATTTATTTATTAAGTCAGCTATGGTATTATGGGACATATTTTTTTAGATATTTGTTTGCTTGTTTGGTAATGTAGATTCTTAGTTCTTGTTTACTGACACATTAAGCATGGGACAAGCCGAGCGCTGGGTAATTTGTAAATATTGTGATTTTTGTTTGGTTCAACTATACGGGGCGACGCGCAGCTCGTGCTCGCATTCGCTTGCGTAAATCGCGGTCAAGCATTATAATTCGGAGGTATGCCTTATAACAAAAATGGAACTGAATTAATTTTGAGATTAAAAATAGAATTTGGAGGGTAAAGATTATTTGTGAGCAGAATTTCATGACGGATCAGGATTATTTTGATAGTTGCTTTTCCAGCAGACATGTACGGGATGGCACTTTGCACCCGAGTTTTTGTTGTGTATTTTGTTTAATGTGTCTATGGACGCAATATTGGTTTATCTGTTTTGAGCCGACCCAGTGGTATGTTTATGAGTGAGTCAGTCCAAGCTTTATGGCGCGTAGTGTGATTTTATGATGTGTTTGCGAGAATATATCATTGTGATTATTCTGACTTGCTCCACATCAGCCCAGTTCATAACCTCGCGAGGCTGAACCCGTCTTATATTTTGTGTTTTCTTACCATCCAAGCGGATGAGTAAGGTATGTTTGCGTTTCCCGATGGAAATAGCACCTGCTTGAAGGACTGAGAGAGATAGTTGAGGCAGCGATGATCCATACAAGAGGGGCGCGCTCAAATCAGATAACGCGACTTGTCATTAGTAAGAGGCCTGGGTCCTGTACTTCAATTTAAGACGTTGTTTTAAAATTCAAATACTGATCGGTTATAATGTGTATTTGATTGATTAAATGGGTGCTGTCCATAGTTGTAAGGTAGCTCCCGAAACTCCTGTTTGTCTGGCGTTTTATAAAAATGTAAACATAGTTTTCAGCCGTTAGGCTTGTATTTTGTTGCTGTTGCTTCATTTCTTGTGTGTTTATTTTACGCGTTCAATGACCCCGTGTGGCATTAGGATGTGCGAGGCTGTGTTTTCCCAATTTGTGATGCGAGCGTTTTGGCCTATTTTTGGCATGCTCCTTTTATTTTGTGTGCGTTGGCACCAGCTAGAATCTCAGGGAGATTCTTCATCTTTTTGTATTATTAGATCCTGCATGTGTCAGTAGTAATTATAGTGTGTTAATTAAGGGTGGGTCCCATAGCCGTAGTGTGATTTAAAAGATGCAACTCCGTGAGCAACATGACTGTTTCAGTTGTAAACGGACTCGCATCAGTACTCATTTTCTTATTAAAGAGCAGAACACCACGCATTATATAACTTCTTGACCAGGAAAAATGGACTTGCATCCATATGTTGTGACGAGCGAGTTCCTACCGCTCAATTTTATGTTATGATTTATCATTTTGTGTGAAGCTGTATTCACATTGTTTTGTTGGTGGAGCGAGTCTTACCGCTCAGTAATATATTTATTTCTTAAGGGGGTGAAAGTCAGGGAGGATTTCTCTTCTTATTTATTATTATTATTATTATGCACATAATTTTCAGTCATTAAATATCTTTTATTCTACTTGTTATTCATTTTATTTCTAGTATAGCCTCTGTCATGGACCTTTCTATTCATTAGAGCATGTTGTTTTTAAGCGAACTTTGCTGTGTAAAGCAGTCAGGACTGAACACGACCCCGTAGACGAATCTTGAGAAAACCATGCTTTATTGAAAGGTGCATAGACAAGCTGGCGCAGCCAACGTGGGGCCTTTCGCTGTTTTAGGCTTTTCTAGCGGATCATAGACAAGCTGGCGTTACCCTACATGTGGCGTTTCGCTGTTTTTGACTGTTTGAAATCACCGGAAGTGATATTTTGTTAACGTAAATACGGCGAAGAGAAATACCGCCAAGAAAATGGAATATACAGTAGAATCACGAGTTTGCAAGTTAAATACGATTCACGTTTTTTTTATTGATGTAATTAGTAAAGTAGTGTACGTGAAATCGGGCGCCCATTGATTAAATGTAAAATTAGATTTGTTTAGAAAGTCAAACTCATGAATATGTTAGGAGGCTGGTAGCCTTAAATGACAATTAATACTTTGTTAATTAGTCAGTGTTAACATCAGATCTGGATAGTAATTTTATGACTGAATATGTGCGGGTTAAAAATGTATTAAGTTAAATTAGAACCATTCAGTGATGATTGATTTGCGGGAGTAAAGGGAATAAGATTAAATGAACTGAAAGTGGTCAAATGAAGTAAATGTATGTCAAGAATTATATATGTGTGTGTCAGGGAGACATTTGCATGTCATCTTCCTGTTTTCTCAGTGATATATATTTTTGTGTGTGATAATGGGAACAGTAGCGGAGATCCAGACGATCATTGAAAGTGCCACGGCACGGACCCAGAAACTATTAAAGGAACAGAGTGAAAAATTAGACATTAAATTAGCTGAACAGAGTGAAAAATTAGACACTAAGATATCTGAACAGAATGCACAATTATCTGAACAGAATGAGTCATTCCAGACTCAAATGAATGACACTATAAAAACACAACTAGCTGAACAGGGTAACTCATTACAATCGCAAGTAAATGAAAATATAAACAAACAATTAGAAGCGCAAGAAATTAGAAATACGAGTCAGTTAGCCACATTATTTGCAGATATGAAAGAGTACACTACACAGCAGATGGTTCAATTCAAGCTTGATATAAGTAAGAATAACGACAAACAGCTAGGTCAGATACAAAAATTAGAGGACACCTTCAACCGTAAATTAAATGATTTAGACGAAACTGTATTAGCAAAACTAGCTCAGATAGAATTAGCATGCACGGTAAATAACAGTGAGGTTAAAACGGCACAGGATGGTCTTGAAAAGCGGTTTGATAAGATGGAGGAGGATTCTACGTTTATCCAGGGACAATTGTCAGCAGTAAATGAAAGTATTACGGGCCTGATAAAGGACATGGATAAATTAGAAATACAATCAGCAGAGCGATGGCGAAACATAGAATTGGACCAGGATAATTTGAAGAGTGCGATAGATGAGAATAATCTACGTCTAGAAGACAGGCTTTGAAGATAGAATCGAATCAGGAGGACACGAAACAGCAGATGGAAGAAACACTGGGAGCGATTAAAGATAGCATCAGAAAGGATTGGCGTAAGATGAGCAGCGACTCTAAAGAAGAACGGTTAACGATCATAAAAACCGTAGGTGATAACCATACACGCATTAAAACACTTGAGGAAGAAATCAAGAGTAAAATGAAGGAACAGTCGGACAGAATCATAAAAGCAGAGTTGCGTTCACTGGGACAGAACACGTTATTTCAGACAGAGCACGCTAAAGATAAGGAAGTTGACTCAGCAAGCCAGGGGGCAATTAGCGCGGCGATTAGCCACGGACTGACAGGCAGCCCATTAACGACTAACACAGGGGGATTTCACAACAACGTTGGGGGAACCTCTACTCCTCAGCATGGCTATCAGCACCCTCAAGTCGTGCAAGTAATTCGATCAAATGAATTTAAACCAAATAAATTCACAGAAGGCGTATCTTAAGGAGATGGATGACTATTTTAATGACAATAATATACCGCCCGCGCGTCGTTTAAGACTGATGGAACGATTTCTTTCGGGAAATGTACTTACGTGGTTCTTGAGCTTCAAGTATACTTACGGAGGGATGAATGAGTTCAAGGATGCGATTCTTAGAAAGTATTGGTCGGCTTCTCTACAACAAAGGCTTAGAATGGAACTTTATTCGAGAAAATATCAGTCAACTCAGCAGACGAAATACTCAGATTTCTTTTCGTTACAATTGTTGAAATTTCGGGATCTGGATCATCCTTTGGAAGAATCGGATCTGGTAATGACGATTGCACGGCAGTTGCCAGTCAATGTTCAGCAGGTGTTAGTGGCAGCAAACGTGGACACAGCGGTTCGAGCCGAACAAATCTTACGTCAGATTGACGAGACAACATCTCACTTGCAGCAGAGAGGGGGACGACAGCTGGAACTTGTAAACACAACGGAGGTGGTTAAACCCACTCAAGTACACACCAGATCGCAGGCAACAAATACAAGTGTGTCAACAACACCAAGACGAGGTCAGGAGGGCGACGAAAATAGGTCACACCAGCGACATGATAATAATAATGATAGGCAGTCCCAGGGCAACAATAGGTATTGAACCCTTTACCCTCTGATGGATAAATGATTCGATGTTTTATTTATTCAATTAATAAATATTTCTACAAGCATCATGAAAATAGCCAGACGGAGATGAGGAAATTTCAAGCATTGGTTGGAGACAATGGGGACATACCTGCAGCAGTTTAACAAAAGGCTAAATACTTAGGATTGTGAAAAGAAAGACTATAGCAATGATTCAGAAGGACAGGTGGTGGCCACCTCAAAATAGAAGCGACGCGCAGTGAGACACGCTTCTGGTATGTTCATTGTAATATTCGCGCCTAGAAAGAATATGATGCAGTAACGTGAGTGGCTGATGAAAATACTAGACACTCCTACTAGGCCAAGGTCTGATAAAAACCGCCAAGTTACAGAAAATATGGAACCAATGGGAGAAGAATGCTTACCAGCGCGGCAAGTCTAGCTTGGGCACGCTATGGCTAGCATTAAGGCGGGAGATCGGCTAGACAACATCTCTACGATCGATTCTAGGATTAATGGGCATATTCTTGACCTGCACTATTTTTCGAGTTCAATGATATTTATTTCATTCCTGTACCACTATTATTTTGAGAATTTTTTATATAATTTCCCCCTCTATCAAGACCTAGGGTCGGTTCATTTATAAGTGGCGTGAAGAGCCAAGACATTGCTATTACTTTTGTACGTCTGAGGACGTAAGGCTATTACTCTTGTACGTCTGAGGACGTAGGGCGTATTACTTTTGTTCGTCTGAGGACGGAAGCACTTATAATTTTGCGTGTCATCAAGGACACAGAAATTATTAATAAAAGTGGTAAATTCAGTGTTAGATAGTCACAGGACTATATTTTGTAGGGGCAGTATCATCGATAATTCGCACACGAACAGTTCCGGGGAAAGTAGTACCTGAAACGGCGAATTTAGTAGTCAGATATCAAGTGTATAATAATTTAACTTTTTGAATCAGCACGAGAGATGACATCGCTTACCATTGAAGAAACCTGGAACTATCAACACTCCGTCAAGATGGTTGAGATGAGATAAGAAGCATCCAGTGGGAGATGGCTGCTGATGTTCTTTGACGGGTGACTGGCTGAGGATGAGTACTGCATAATATTCTTATTATCTGATAGATTAACTTATGGTGTACGGGACATATTTTTGTAAATAATTTGCTTGTGTGATTAACGTAGTATATTTAGTTTTGGTCTGACACACCTTTTGCATGGAAACAGCTCGCATATGTTATTAGTGGAAGGTTCTTGTTTTTGTTTGTTGTTTTAACTAACGTAGCTATGTGGGCGACCGTGTTTGCATATGTTACGCAATGCGGTTAAAAAAACGTCTCTCGGAGATATGTTGTGTTTCAGAAGTAGGACTGAAGTAATATAATTATACAGTAGATTGGAGGGTAATTAAATTTTTTTTTGGTTTATTATTGATCAGATTCAGTGAAATTATTGCCTTTGGAGCAATGTGATTTGTGACGAAGAGCAGTCAGCTCTATCGTAGGTCTTAATAGTTTTTTTTAAATAGTTTGCGAGCACCTATTCAGCCGACCTGTGTGAAAGTTCGTAATGTAATTCCCAGATGTGTGTGTGTGTGTTTTGTGGTCATTACAAGCGGGAATTTCAGCGTAGACTGATTTCTGTCAGCTTGGTGCCAGGTCCATATTGTAACCTTGCGAGGGCAATTGTGGATATTTTGATTAATGTCTGACCATTTGTTGAGGTGGTTGAGATTTGCTGCTGTTGATTCTTTGAGATAACGGCACAGCTGGTCAGTTATTTTTACACACTGGAGTTGGGACAATGACAGGTATTGAGGAAAGCGGGAGATGTTTCACAAGACGGACTGAAGGTTGCTAGCGAGGTCATTAGTGGAGAGTGCTTGTGGCACCGTAATTACTTGAAATACAGAATTAAGAACTGATCAATGATAAAAATTTGTTTAAATAAATGGGAGTTGCCTACGAATCACGATAATCTCCGAAGCGTTAGCTTAACATGCAGTTTTGTTCATATAAAGTAATATCAGCTGGTCAGGCTTTTGTTGTTGTTGGTTTAGTCCATGTTTATATTCCATTCAGTGACCCGTGAAGTCACGTGCTATGCTGTATTTCCTTGTTTGTGTATTGAGCAATTGGCCGGTGTTGGCAGCTCATTGTCCAGCGCGTCATCGCGCTAAATGAGGGTCTCGAGAGAGATTCCTGTAAATAGTAGATTTTAGTGTGTGTGTCAGCATTACATTTTTAAGGGTTTTTATTAGTGTCATGTTCCATATCCGTAAACGTTGATTTACGAGATGATTGTTCGTAAGCACCGTGGCTGTTAACCCGTTGTAAACGAACAGTCATCCAAAGTACTCATTCCTCGTAGTTAGTCATTACGCGTACATAAAATCCAAATTGCAAGTTAGTGGAACCAGGATCCACATTTTAATAAAGGGGGGATCCGTCTGACTCCTCAGCATTGATAGATATTCCTGTCATGGGAAAATTCAGGGAGGATTTTTTATTATTGTTGTTTATATTCTTTTTATGCACTATTAGTCATTAAATCATGTTATTATTTTACATCTTGTCACCTTTCTTTCTTAATTATAGTTTTAATCCTATGACCCTTACCTCAGTAGAGCATGTTGTTTGGCGAACGTAAACATCACATTGGAACTGAGCGCGACCCCTTGATTAAGATTTCTTACATATAAACACTGCTTTCTGAAGGGTTCATAGGAGGTAAACTGGCGCGGCCAAGCGTGGGGAGGTTCACTGTGGTGTAACGGCAAAGAAATTGCACATGTCAATGTAAGCGTAGTTGGGTTTTCAAACTGACGCAACAATGAAGGTGTAATTTTGTTGCTGGTTCGCTGCTGGAACACATTTAGTTGGCGTATTTGAGTAAAACTGACATGCCACAAGTGGAGGCAGATATGACAGTATTTTAATCACCGGAAAGGGATATTTTATTAAAAGTAATTGAGGCGAAGTGGATACCGCCAAATGTGTGAAATATAAATTAAAATCAGGAGTTTGCAATGTAAAATACGGTTCACGTTTTTGTCTATTGAATTAAAGTAAAAGGTAATATACGTGATACCGGGCGCCCAATGATTAAAGTTAAAACTAGATTTGTTTAGAAAGTCAAACTCATGAAAATGTTAGGAGGCTGGTAGCCTTAAATGACAATTAATACTTTGTTAATTAGTCAGTGTTAATATCAGATCAGGATAACAATTTAATGACTGAATATGTGTTTGGGTTTAAATTAAATTGAGTAAAATTAGAACCACTCAGAGATGCAATCGACTAGTGGGATTAAAAGTAAAAATAAATGAACTGAGTAGGGTAAAGAAATTAAATGTGCATTGGATTGTATGTGTGTGTCAAAGGGCATTGCTTTATGCCATTTCCCTAATGTCTCATATAAAGTAATATCAGCTGGTCAGGCTTTTGTTGTTGTTGGTTTAGTCCATGTTTATATTCCATTCAGTGACCCGTGAAGTCACGTGCTATGCTGTATTTCCTTGCTTGTGTATTGAGCAATTGGCCGGTGTTGGCAGCTCATTGTCAAGTGCGTCATCGCGCTAAATGAGGGTCTCGAGAGAGATTCCTGTAAATAGTAGATTTTAGTGTGTGTGTCAGCATTACATTTTTAAGGGTTTTTATTAGTGTCATGTTCCATATCCGTAAACGTTGATTTACGAGATGATTGTTCGTGAGCATCGTGGCTGTTAACCCGTTGTAAACGAATAGTCATCCAAAGTACTCATTCCTCGTAGTTAGTCATTACGCGTACATAAAATCCAAATTGCAAGTTAGTGGAACCAGGATCCACATTTTAATAAAGGGGAGATCCGTCTGACTCCTCAGCATTGATAGATATTCCTGTCATGGGAAAATTCAGGGAGGATTTTTTATTATTGTTGTTTATATTCTTTTTATGCACTATTAGTCATTAAATCATGTTATTATTTTACATCTTGTCACCTTTCTTTCTTAATTATAGTTTTAATCCTATGACCCTTACCTCAGTAGAGCATGTTGTTTGGCGAACGTAAACATTACATAGGAACTGAACGCGACCCCTTGATTAAGATTTCTAACATATAAACACTGCTATTCTGAAGGGTTCAGTATCAACAGCGAGGATACCAACAATTGAGAAATAATAGGAGAAATGAGGGACCATACAGACGGTACGAAAATAACAATAATGAGAATCAGTGGCGTGAAAGGAGAGACCAGAACCAGTGGGACTATCAAAATTACAAGAAAGAATGGAACGACAGCACGCCGAATCACAGCGGTATCTGGAAGAATTACACGCTAATGGAGGGGACGAACAAAAACATTGGGAACATGCAATTAATAGGAGGTCAAATCTGACACCGTTAAGGAAGAAATTGGAGAGGAAGCAAATATATCAGCCAGCCAGGAAGACGAACGAAGCTTGCCAGTACGGAGTATGAGAGAACGTAGCCCGGTAGGGAAGAGAAACACCGGTGCGATACGAAAAACGAGGCAATACTAGAAGAAGACGACAGCGAGGAGGAGAAGACGAGGATGGTAGCAGAACGGAGGAGAAGAAGGAGATGGCAGCACGGAGAAATGGAGAGGACCCTTCTGTATTGTACGTAATCTTGGTAACAACGCATACAGAGTAAAAGAATTGAGTACAGGTACAATGTCTGTCTACAATGCGGCGAATTTAGAAGTGTATTTTACTAGCGAACCTTGGGAACGCAGAAATAATGCTGCAAATTGAATATATGGAAGTACTTTTGCACATCCAACTATACGGGGGTCAGCGAGTACGCCAGTTGAACGAGGAAGTTGGGAGCAGCCTGTTGTGGTCAAACACTAATGATCTCTGACAATGATGACACAGCGAGAGAACGAGCGAGAGAGATAAGGATACTGGACAGGAGAGAGACTAGCCTTAGGCGATCAGACAAGCAGGCAGGCTTGGAATGTCTGAATGAATGAGGGAGCAGGAAGTAAACACGAGTGCGTGCCGACACTCCAACGACAGTGGTGGCTAGACTAAACTTATGAGAGGGAGATTTCTCTAGGATTGGCAGAAATGGATTACAGATGTTATGTGTTTTTAAAAAAATCGACTATATGCTATGTTCGATTTTTTCCATGCAGGGGGATTGTGAACCCTTTATCAACAGGCTGTATAAAGGATTCTAATAATTATTCATCATCTTTTGATACATTTCTACAGACAGCAGATATGAGAGCCAGACGGTGTTGGGAAATATTGAGAAATCAGTAGCCGAGAGGACACAATGGTTTAAGCTCCTGTGGTATTTTAGGAAGTAGCATAATATTCATGACACATAGGACAGGTGCAACTTTTAGCGCGGAGATGGCTTGGGTACGCACAATATGGCCTGTTGCTATGAGTGTTGGCGCCAAGAAGAAAATCGAATGCTACGATGTAATTGGTCAATCTTCAGGTTAACCACTCCCTGTGGCAGAAATACAAGTAAAAGCGCGCAAAGATCTACAAGAGTCTGAACCAATAATATCAAGACGCCCTGTTTGAGCGGCAACTCGGCTTGGTAACGCACCCTGGTAAATTAACGCGGGAGTTATCTACGGATTAATTCCACGATCGATTCGAGCCAGCTACAGCATAATCGTAACCTCCACATTGCTACGAACTCAATGATACCGATCGCATGCTAGTCTGATAATTATTATGGAACATTTTTCTATAAATCTCCGTCCACACCTACCCTGAGCAGCTTCGAGAGATGACTTTTATTTGTGCGTCTGAGGACGTAACGTTGACTTTTATTTGTGCGTCTGAGGACGTAACACTGACTTTTATTTGAGCTTTTGAGGAAGTAAGGCCGATACTCAGGTATCCGAGGACACGAGGGATACTCTGCATAATTTTTTATGTATTTGAACATGGAACATTTTCGTCAAGTTATAAGTGTAACTTCAGTGATTTATTTGTAGTCCCAGTACTACCAGATAGGACCAGTTGATCGAAATAATTCACCAATAGACTGTCAAGGAATTTAGTACTTAATCGGTGAATTTAATAGGAAATATATCGTGAGTGTATCTGACAAACTTTAATTAATTCAGCACGAGATGACGTCTAGGAACGAGACCGGATCTTGGAACCAGCAGGACATTTGCCAGAAGATGTCGATGAAGAGCTAAGCATTTTAAAGAAGTGATGGCTGCAGATGTTTCCTTGACGCTGTTTTAAAGGATTGAGTACAAATGAATTTATTTATTTATTAAATCAGCTATGGTATTATGGGACATATATTTGTAGATATTTGTTTGCTTGTTTGGTAATGTAGATTCTTAGTTCTTGTTTACTGACACATTAAGTATGGGACAAGCCGAGCGCTGTGTAATTTGTAAATATTGTAATTTTTGTTTGGTTCAACTATACGGGGCGACGCGCAGCTCGTGCTCGCATTCGCTTGCGTAAATCGCGGTCAAGCATTATAATTCGGAGGTATGCCTTATAACAAAAATGGAACTGAATTAATTTTGAGATTAAAAATAGAATTTGGAGGGTAAAGATTATTTGTGAGCAGAATTTTATGACGGATCAGGATTATTTTGATAGTTGCTTTTCCAGCAGACATGTACGGGATGGCACTTTGCACCCGAGTTTTTGTTGGTTATTTTGTTTAATGTGTCTATGGACGCAATATTGGTTTATCTGTTTTGAGCCGACCCAGTGGTATGTTTATGAGTGAGTCAGTCCAAGCTTTATGGTGCGTAGTGTGATTTTATGATGTGTTAGCGAGAATATATCATTGTGATTATTCTGACTTGCTCCACATCAGCCCAGTTCATATCCTCGCGAGGCTGATTCCGTGGTATATTTTGTATTTTCTTGCCATCCAAGCGGATGAGTGAGATACATTTGCGTTTCCAGATGGAAATAGCACCTGCTTGAAGGACTGAGAGAGATAGTTGAGGCAGCGATGATTCATACAAGAGGGGCGCACTCAAATCAGATAACGCGACTTGTCATTAGTAAGAGGCCTGGGTCCTGTACTTCAATTTAAGACGTTGTTTTAAAATTCAAATACTGATCGGTTATAATGTGTATTTGATTGATTAAATGGGTGCTGTCCATAGTTGTAAGGTAGCTCCCGAAACTCTTGTTTGTCTGGCGTTTTATAAAAATGTAAACATAGTTTTCAGCCGTTAGGCTTGTATTTTGTTGCTGTTGCTTCATTTCTTGTGTGTTTATTTTACGCGTTCAATGACCCCGTGTGGCATTAGGATGTGCGAGGCTGTGTTTTCCCAATTTGTGATGCGAGCGTTTTGGCCTATTTTTGGCATGCTCCTTTTATTTTGTGTGCGTTGGCACCAGCTAGAATCTCAGGGAGATTCTTCATCTTTTTGTATTATTAGATCCTGCATGTGTCAGTAGTAATTATAGTGTGTTAATTAAGGGTGGGTCCCATAGCCGTAGTGTGATTTAAAAGATGAAACTCCGTGAGCAACATGACTGTTTCAGTTGTAAACGGACTCGCATCAGTACTCATTTTCTTATTAAATTGAAGTACACCACGCATTATATAACTTCTTGACCAGGAAAAATGGACTTGCATCCATATGTCGTGACGAGCGAGTTCTTACCGTTCAATTTTATGTTATAATGTATCATTTTGTGTGAAGCTGTATTCACATTGTTTTGTTGGTGGAGCGAGTCTTACCGCTCAGTAGTATATTTATTTCTTAAGGGGGTGAAAGTCAGGGAGGATTTCTCTTTTTATTTATTATTATTATTATTATGCACATAATTTTCAGTCATTAAATATCTTTTATTCTACTTGTTATTCATTTTATTTCTAGTATAGCCTCTGTCATGGACCTTTCTAATCATTAGAGCATGTTGTTTTTAAGCGAACTTTGCTGTGTAAAGCAGTCAGGACTGAACACGACCCCGTAGATGAATCTTGAGAAAACCATGCTTTATTGAAGGGTGCAGTACCTAGAGTGATTTACAGTTTTGTGAACATATGGAGAGACTCCTCCCATAGTCCCATGTTTACTGTAGTCTGCCCAACAGTCAGTCCATATTTCCGTTCCGGGTAGAACATGCCGCAAAATATGGTATTCCAATGTTCGGGCCCTTCTATTAGCCACATATATAACCATACCCCTTTTGAGGGAACAATCATATATGCCGAAAATCCACTGCTAGGGGACGGCTCTCCGTACATTGTGCTTCCTTTTCGTGATGACACTTTCATCTAATTGGACGATAGTTCCAGGATCACCAAACTGAAATAGCTGGTTATTGTTAGTCAAGTTCCAGGAACAAATATCCCGGCAATACCGAAATTGTTGCAGGGCAGTGTTTTTGGACACCCCTGTGGCACTCGCTGCCAGCGACACACTACTCTTCGCTGCAAAAAGCCATAATAAAGAAAACAATTCACTCATAGATAATTTGGTATCTTTAAGGAAAGTGCCCTCAGCCAGACTCCTATATTTCCTGCAGCTTTCGCACTTTATGTAAGTCCCTAGAAATGTACCTTGTCTCCTGTAAAAAGTGCAATCACCACGTCAATTCTGCGCTTTGCAACGAGGATTCGTAGGCAAAAGTCTTAAATTGTGCAATTTTTCTACAGTTGCTGCATCATCACACGCGAAATAATGAACAATATATATCATACACCCAACCTCCATGGCGGAGCCTACCGGTCAACTTAGTAGAATGAGAACTGAAATACAATGCAATACAATTTATACCACTCCGAAGATGTGCAAACACTGAAAACAGACTGTCTGTTTTGACCGTGTGACAATCGAACTGGCACGCTGGTGATCTGTTATATACACCATCGCTCCACCCAGGCGGCCTGCCATTGGTCCATCGCTGACGAGGAGCTTTCTCGATTGGCTGCTTGGTAGGGGGATTCAAACCAGCCGCGTTCGGGCAGGCCTGACCTCATGCTGCATTATTAGGGCTAAATTTAATGAAGTAACTGTCAATCAATTATTTTAATTGATTGGATTACCCCATTAAGAAAAACTAAAACAAAATCCAGCACCCAGCCTTCAACCAGCTTAGCCTCTAAAAATAAGGAGACATTCATCCCACAGCCTCCAACCAGCGCAGTCCAGCATTTTGGCCCCTAGTTCCCCCTCATCCCCCCTACCCTTCCCCCTAATATAACTCTTCAAGTTACCCCTAATACTCTATACCAGGGGTTCCCAACCTGGGGGGCGTGGGGCTTTATCAAGGGGGGCATGAAGTGACTTCCGAATTAAGTTTTTTTAACTCGAATATTACAATTTTGTATGATAAACATATTTCGAATCTCTCCAAGTGATTGTCGCGCCAAGTAATCGTTCCAAAGCACTGGTAATTGCCAACTGTCGGCACATACTCTGCGGACACAGACATAATAATGTTATTGAGTTTACGTCCCGTTTAATTACTGCGTTCTTAAAGACGCTGATGTGCCCGACTTTTGCCCCGAAGTGGATCTTTAACATGCCAGCAAATATACTGACACGGTTCCCTCGCATTTGCGCACCTTCAAATGCCAGCTGACTGCGCCAGGATTCGATCATGCAACCTTGGAACCAGCAATCAAGAACGTTACCGCAGAGCCACGCAGCCAGCCTAGACACAGACAGAATGACAAGTTGACACAAACAGAATATGAACCGGACTGAACCTTAGTTAGACCATACTGGGAGCTGTCACAATTAGTCAACATTCCGTCGATAACCAGAAACTCAGGACTATGTGAATTTACAGTTCGCCGCAAATGGGAATCATCGCAAACGGGAAATTACTCTAGATCCTGTATATCCATGACATAGGCCTACAAGCAGATAAGAGTTTAAATTCTTTCGTGAAAACTTGATAAAATAAATAATGACAAAATAATATTTTCCGCCGTTCTACATGTTTTATTTTAAAAACATGTGCTCTCATACAATGCGGAGGAATGGTTATCACCACATTTATATAAATAAAAGAAACTTGGTAGTGAGTCGAATTTAGGCAGTTCCAGGGATATCCGTTCGAATTTTTCACCTTTTTTTTCGGTTATTCGGTCTCCCTCCCCTTCTCTCCCCTCCTCTCCTCTCCCCTTCTATTTTTAAATTAGAGATTATTTTTATGTGTTCCAGCATTTTTAACTCTGACACACTCATTGCCAACAAGGCCAGGGGAAGCGGCCACTCTTAGTGGAGGGATGGATGATTTCTCACTAAGCCAGTCCGTACAGTCTATGACAGCTATGGGGCCATCCATTACGTAATCATAATGATGACAGGGTTCGAACGGGGGTGAACGAAATTATTACCCAATCACTTAACAACTAACAACAAAAAAACTCATTTTACCCTCTACGCGGCTTTCCAGTCGCGCTGATGGAAGCCTTACGTTCTAAGTTGAATGTAGCGAAAATGAATTTCGTTTTATTTATAAAATTAGCAGAAACCTTACCTTGTATGTTGAATGTAAAGTCCATTTTTGTTTTACTTATTACATTAGCAGAAGCCTTAAGTTCAAAGTTGAATGTAAAGGTAATTTTTGTTTTAGATATAAAATTAGCACAGTGCTTACCTTGAGCAATGAATACTTATAATCAGATCACAAAGAGGTTCCAAAAATATTTTCGATAAAAGATAAAGCAGGCCAAGGACAATCGTCAATTGTTCATAGACTTATTGTGCTTTTATTTTCTCCTACGCAACTCAGTGTTATATTTTACAGTAATTGATATCTCCAAGTCTCTGACATTGTGTATCTTGTTTCAGTTATTTATATGGATCAATCGTGACAAAATGAGAAATATTACGTATTTCAGTCATTATGTAATACTGGCGAGGTTAAAATTCGATCAAAAATTATTACGTAATATGTGGACGACTCATGTGTCATAGATCTTCGAAGTCGTGGCAGGAACAATACAAAGTGCTTCCGGGGTAATTATTTGTATGGTCAATGAGGGTGGGTTTAGGGATGCTCCCATCCAATATTTACGAAAATATTTGATTATTAACTGCGTTACAGTCATTATTTGAAGTAGCGCTCAGTCACTTATACTTACACATATTTTTAAATCCCTTATCCTCCCAGTTTGGCTTCATCCACAGACTCTGCGAATCCCTCAGTAAGCCTTCCTTCGGAGGGGAAGTTAAGCCGGTGGTCCCATGTCATAGATTTATGGCATGTTAAAGAACCTTCCACTAATTGCACCTGTGTGAAGCTAAATTATAGTTAAACAGTTGACAAACGCTCCTATGTTCCTACGTTCATCGCCAGGAGCCGACTGCGGTGGCGTCAGGTAACGGAGTTCTGAACTAGTAGTCGTTGACGGTGGCGTTTGGCGGCAAAAGTAGGAATTACTTGAAAAAATTATATGTCTGCAGTCCTTACTTGAATTGAAAACAGAAACACACACTAATACAGCCACCACAATAAACACCGGTTATCAGACAGATTCTACACACACCCAAAGTACACGGGGCTACTTGACCGCGTTGTCGCAGCCCCTACACTAAGGAACCAACCAACCAGACTTGGCGAGGGATCATTCCTCTACCGTAGCAAGGACGGTGTCTGGCTAAACACACGTTTTCAGCAGATACAACTAAGGATGGTGACAGGCCGATAGCCAAGGTCTACTTAACCTTTATAATGCCAGGTGACCAATAATGTATATCAGCCCAGGGAGCTTCTGATCTATCGACCCTGTTCTCTTATAAAAGTTTGATTGCTATTTTTAGTCACGTACTGCTATTGGTGTTATAACTATGGACCTGATTATTAAGTTTTCAAAAATATAAAATAGGTTCTTTATGTTTTCAGTAGGTAGAATACGATTCGAAGTAGGTTTTTATGTTTAATGTGTAGCAAATTTGACAAAAACTTCGTAGAGCTTAAATTTAATGAATTGTTAGTAGAAAATCCGAAAATCCAATTGCAACGGGAGTGTAAATATAATTTTACATATATCTTTAATCAAGTTATCACCGAGAACTTCACAATTTTAGGCAATATTTGCTCTCCTAATACCTAGGTATATGTTAACTATTCAAATTCAATAACACCAAGGATGTCAGAGGTGATTTCCACATTCCAGCTCGTCTAATTAACTTTGTTTATTTAGCATATAGGGAACTTGGGAACAATGTGTCCCCACTTTCCTGACAGTAACAATATGATAAGATATTTAGCCACACTTTTGTTGATTACAGTTAATAGCCAAGTATTTATTTAAAAATATGGACTAAAGATTCAAATATACAATAAATGGAACAAAACTGCAATTAGGTAATTTTAGGGAGGCCTACTCGCATATCATTCAGTGTTTATTTTTAGGTACTACAGAATTCATGAATATGGCTCTTTTTTTTCTGGTTCCTTAGTTGAGGGGCTGCGACAACGCGGTCATGCAGAATCTGGGTGTGTGTAGAATCTGTCTGATAACCGGTTTAATTGTGATGACTGTATTAGTGTGTGCTATCTGTTTTTAATTCATGTAACGACTGTAGACGATAATTTCAAGTAGTTCCTACTTTCGCTACCAATTGCTACCGTCCACGACACCTAGCTGTGAACTTCGCTATTACTAGATGCCATCGCAACCAGTGCCAGGTGATGGACGTTGGAACTTAAGAGCATTAATCAAACCTAATCTACAAATATTTGCTTCACACAAGTGTAGTTAGTGGAAGGATCTTTTACATGCCATAAATCTATGACATGGGACCGCCGGCATTACTTACCCTCCTAAGGAAGGCATACTGGGGGATTTTAACGCTCTTAAGAAATCCGACGACTTCGGCCGGGTTTGAACCCGCGATCTTGGGCATAGAAGCTATGCATGCAACCAACTACACCACTGAAGCCGCCTATGGCTCTTTTGAGTGCGATTCCGATAAGTATTAAAACGTATTTGCAATTAGAAATAAGGAAAAATTAAGTAAAAACTAAGAACCCGGTCCTTACTTATAACCAATTGAACACGGAATTAATTCTCTTACTGGAATTAACTTCCATGGATAGTTGGATTCAAAATAATTATTCTTTAAACATGCTGCAGTCAGAATCTTTACGTTCTTCCTTAGAATTAATTAAGGTAAATGTAGCCGTGCTTTGAACGAAGAAGAAATAAGTTGTGTAGGCTGTCAGAATTATATTTAAATTTCCGATTCAATTTAAAAAATAAAAACATTGAAATTGTTTTAAATGAAAATCCACAGCCTGCTTCCAGTTGACCGACCGGGTCAGGGAATGGAATGATTGAAGCCCCATCTAGCGGCGAGTATATGAACAGTGCTGGCTGCCGAAGCCTATCGCACTCCCTTGGGCCAATGATTAAATGAATGACAGATGAAAGAAATGATAGGGGAGAGTGTTGCTGGAATCAAATTTGCCACAGGGAAAACCGGAGTACCCGGAGAGAACCCTGACTGCCTCCGCTTTGTAAAGCACAAATCTCACATGGAATTACCGGTATTTGAATCACGGACCTAGGGGTGAGAGGCCGGCGTGCTGCCCACTAAGCCACGGAGGCTCTTGTTTTAGATGAAACAATTAAAATAAAGTTTTAAATATTTAGCATCCGTTTAAAATAAATCTACCAGCTGCGGAAAAAAATATTAATATTTCATCTTATAAATATAGGTAGGAGATAATTTTGTTCATCAAAATCTAGTATTTCACTACATGTGACTTTGCATCATAAACATAACCACTCATACATATTTCTTTGGCATCAAAAGGGTTAATGAAGGGTCAGAGAAGGCATTTTGGAAGGAAGTCGGCAGTAGACCTGTTGAAAGAAACGGTTCTGGCATTTTCTTGGTGTTGCAAGTGGGAAAGCACAAAAATAATTTTCAGGACGGCGGAAGTGCGATGCGAACCCAAGCTATCCCGATTCCAGTGAGACACGAGCTAGTGCGTTAGAGCTCTCGGCCACAGTGGCTGGTTACAGTATTTCAGTGGTGTAGATCACTCCTGCAGCTCTCAAGCGACCGATCGTGAAAAATGAGTATTCAATTGAAAGAAAATAGACATTAGCAGTGACAAATTGCACTCTAATTTCATAAATATCTATAATTTCATTAAAAAGTTACTTTAAAAAAATGTGCTGAGTATGCGATTTGCAGACACTGTTGCTGTAGGAAAATACGCTCCATAATTCCTGTGCACTTCATATTTTTGCCGCTGTGACGCCTCTTTCTTGTCATTTTAACATTTTGAGATCTTTCCTTTATCATTTTGCATGGATTTCAGAAACAGTAAATCAAAAGAACGAGTACTCAAATCGCATAATCCCATAAATATCGCATAACCGGTGAGTGTTATGATGATCCAATTTGCAGTGATTGCCTTCTTAAGTTAGGGAACGTAGAACTTGGAATTCTAACTGAAATGTAAATAGTGTTCTATAATCATTTGGTTGAAATGAAAACATAACAACCTTTCTCCTTGAGTCTCTCATTATAAACCTATTGGGAAAAGAGTGGTTTATGAACATGCGAGATTTCTCGCACGAGTCCGCTAGTGTAATGAAATTGTCTTATTACAATATTTCATGTAGCCCCAGAAATCGTCTCTTATGAAGGCCATAGTGGATACCAGCAAAGTGCAAATAAAGCCAGAGTTTCCGCAACAAACATTGAGAGGAGTAAATCCGTGCTCTATTGTCACGGAGCACGTGCTAGCGTCCGCCAACTAGTGACAATGGTTTTGTACCAAGGGCCGAGATGGCTATATGGCATAATTGAGGCCAGTAAATGAAGGCGCAGTACCTTACGTCCTTGCGAAGGCACCCAGCAAAATTGTCGATTGTCTGTGCCACGTCCAGAGACAATTGAATCTAAAATGAGACATTTGGAAAGAAAATACGGTTGGTTGGTTCCTTAGTTTAAGGGCTGCGACAACGCGGTCGGGTAGCCCCGTGTACTTGACTGGCTGACTTTAAGGGGAACATCTAAATGAGCAATCTTGTAACGGAAAATGCCGGACATTTTCGACAAATTAGAAAAGCCGGCCGGACATTACCAAAATGAATGAAAAGCAGGACATGTCCTTCAAAAGCCGGACGGTTGGTAACCCTACGATGGAACCAAATTTTTAACCAAGCCCAATCAAATTGCTCAATAATTACAAATGACGTCAAATCTGATGAGGGCGATACTTCTGTCCAGCATGACAAATGAGTTTGATTGTATGCAATCCTTTGTATTATTTTATTTTTTTTACATCCGAATTGAGCCACTAAGGACTACGGAGTAACAATCAAAATCAATGTTTCGTTGTAGATCGTCTGCCAGCTTTGATGTCCTGCCAGTATCTCTTGAGCCCATCACTCAGCGCCTTCTTCCGATCTTCTGAAAGAGGTCCCCTCCGTCTTTTGGGTTCTGCCCCTACCTTAAATCCCTGGTAATTTTTGATTAGGTGTCTGAATTCACACCTGTTCATAATTTTGCAATCCGGAATACCTATTTCTAGAAGGTCTTTGTTACATTCTTCAAACCATGCCAATTTTTCTTCTTTGGTTTCATGAAATTCCAAATTTTCTTTGTTTGACGATCGTTGGACATTCTGAAAATGTGTCCATAGAACAACAACCTTTTCCTTTTTATTGTTGACGTGACTGGTTCTATCTTTCTATATAACTCTTCGTTCGACTTCAAACGTATGTGCCCGTCAACCCATCTGTTGCCTAAAATTTTTCTCAATACCCTGCGTTCTCTTTTGACCAACTGGTCGACTAGTCCCCGTCTGTTCATAGTCAAAGTCTCCGAAGCATATAATGCTTCAGGTTTGACAACCGTGCTGTAGTGTCTTAATTTGGCTCCAATGCTCAGCGACTTCTTATTATAGAGATTTTTCGTCAGGTGATAGGCTCGGTCTAATTTCCAGAATCTAAGATTAATTGCTTCCTGTTCTAGGCCATTCTGTTGGATTACCTCACCCAGGTATTTAAATTTCTTTACACGTTTAATCTTTCCTTGGTTTATTTTCATCCATTCTGGTCCATCACTGATGTTTGACATGTACTTTGTCTTCTCAAAGGAAATCTGTAAACCTACTTTCTCAGCCATCTCTGACAACCGATTAATCTTTACAATGGCTGATTTAATATTGCTGGCAAAAATAGCTAGGTCATCTGCAAAAGCCAAACAATCAACGTGCACCCCTTTCAGTTTGGGCCCTAGCCTGAATCGTTCTTCATTCCCTTCTTCCCGACTCAGTGTCTTCCTCCATTCACGAATGACCTTTTGTAATACACAGTTGAAAAGGATTGGAGATAATCCATCACCTTGTCTGACACCAGTTTTGATTACAAAGGGATCTGAGATCTCGCCAATGAATTTTACTTTTGACACTGTGTCGGTCAAAGTCTGTTTAATCAGATTTCGAGACGTGTCATCCACTCCAAATTCTTCCAGAATATTCAGTAGCGACTCGCGGTCAATTGAGTCATACGCTTTCTTAAAATCAATGAATACGACCACATAGTCATACCTGCCTATCGACTTATACCTAATGATGTTTTTCAGGTTAAAAATCTGTTCCGGACAAGAACGCCCCTTTCTGAAACCGGTCTGGTACTCACCAATCTGATTATCAAGATGTTCTTCAATTCTGTTCAGGAGTGCTTTGGATAGGATCTTGTAGGGAATAGATACAATTGATATACCCCTGTAATTATTAACGTTCTTCTTATCCCCCTTTTTGTGGAGAGGGTGAATTAATGCAGACTGCCACTCTGTGGGTATTCTACCAGTTCTCCATATCTCCGCAAAGAGCTCAGCTAATATATTCAGAGTATCTTCATTTGCCAGTTTTAGAAGCTCTGCCACAATGGAATTATTATTATTATTACATTTATGCCGCGTGTTGATTATATTAAATGAATAAAGAGGTATCAGTTTTGTTTTATTACCATCTAAATTTTTGGATGAAATCACACAGGAGGAATAATACTGTATGTCGAGTTCGCCCTTGTTAGAAAATTGTAATAACATTCTTCTCAGAACGTGCAATTGTAGAGTTTGCCTTTCTGGTCAGGAACGCCTCATATCTACTATAGAAATACGTCTTGCCTGCTGTCCCCAAGGTTGCAAGATCAAATCATATTGCAGTCATTTTGCTTTTGAGAGTGCACACATGTAACGAAGCCGTGTTAATGGCTCTACTGGCACGTTAAAGATCGCCATCGGGGTAAAATTTTGACAACCTGGCGTCTCTAAAAGCTACAATTGTTAAAAAGGGACGTAAAACCAATAACATTATCATTATTATTATTTCTTTACTTACCGACAGTAGTGGCTACGCTGGCTAAAGCGCAGCATTAGGTCATGGGGCCAAGCTCTCTGCTGACTCGGTAGACGCCTGGGTTCGAGCCCCACCGTCGGCCGTCCTTGAAATGGTTTTCCGTGGTTTCCCATTTCCAACACCAGGCAAATGCTGGGACGGTACCTTCTGACAGGCCACGGCCGCTTCCTTCCACATCCTTGCCCAGTTTCATTCACCATCATTCATTTCATCTCTCATTAACTCCTCTCATGAGGTTGGCATCAGGAAGGGCATCCGGCCGTAAAAACCATCGCCACAATAACTTCCATCGCATCTCATCCCCGACCCCGTTGGAAAAAACAGGAATAATAAGGGGTAGACATACATTATTATTTCTTTACTTATTTATTTATCCATTTTAGTGATTATTTATTATTTGTTTCTTAGTTAGTTACTTACTTACTTACTTACTTACTTACTTACTTACATGGTGTCACCGATTCGAACCATCTTTAGTACACGTGTAGGGCATGAGTGCAAGAAGCAAGGTGCGATCTCAGCCGTTTCCCAGATATTAATTAATTGCAATTACTGTGCGGCGTCTATGTGGGGTGTACGCGTGTGTTTTACGCCCCTGACAGATAGCACCTTGTCGCGTCAGTTAGTTACAGATAGCACATTGTCGCATTTAAACATCGTGTCAGATGTGTTACAGATAGCATATTGTAGCGTCAGTTAGTTACACATAGCACATTGTCGCATTTAAACATCGTGTCAGATGTGTTACAGATAGCATATTGTAGCGTCAGTTAGTTACACATAGCACATTGTCGCATTTAAACATCGTGTCAGATGTGTTACAGATAGCATATTGTGACGTCAGTTTTGTTACAGATAGCACATTGTTGCGTTTAAACGTCATGTCAGTTCAGTTATAGATAGCACATCTTCGCGTTTAAACGTCGCATCAGGTTAATTACAGACAATACTTTGTATTTTGCGACCAGTATATGACAAATTTAACATTTTACATACATATCTCCATTACTCGAACGTTCGAATAGGGGGAGAAGGGGGCAATATGGAAAGGTTAGCATTTCATGAAAGAAAAATATCGTTAGACATGCTTTTTCGGAAATAAAAAGTGTATTTTAAGGGTTTATAATTACAGTACTACATAAATATCAACTATGGGTTAAATTCGTTTGTTCTACTTGAGAGCAATCTGCCTATTTACAAAAGTATGCATTCTTTCCATCATGCCCTCTTATTGGGGGCAAGATGGAATGATACAGAGGGCAAAATGGAAACTTGCCATTTTACATGTTTTCTTCATTTTTAAAACAATTTGAGATCAATATTTCACAGTTTAAATGAACAAGTATTCGTATTTACTTCATACAGCGAAAGTCACAAATGTAAAATTATTTTTTATTGTTATAGTCGGTGCAATCTTCACGGGCCCATTGCTCACAGAAGTTGCACTGCATCCACATTTCTTTACTCGCACTATCCACATAGGATTCATTACAAATCAGGCAGAAAACACTTTCTTTAGGAGCAGGATTATCTACAGGAGGCTTCGGCAGAAATATTTTTCCCTGTCCCTCAACCAGCTGCCCACGTCTGTTCTTATTATTGTCAGATGTTGAAGCATTTAGTTCAGGCAGTAGGCGTTTCATTGACGGTTTTTCTTGTCTCTGTTGATGCCGGTGTAAGGTGCCAAGTGGAAAACTATATCGCCTAGATGCTTCTGCAATGCTTGTTCGCTTGGCCTCATCCATAGCTCTTCTGTCCAATTACCACGGTTACTTTTCTTCTTATAGTTATGCACCTTCTAAAACAAAATAAAAATTAAACATGCAACTGTGAACTGATCATTTTCTATTATAGAAATAGCATGCGTATTACCAGGTTATTTTCGTTTGCTTTAAAAGCTACAAGTAATAAAACACTTTGATAATTGCCACTCATAATCATGAGTTGCAAGATGGAAAGCTTTCCATGTTGCCCTCATCGTTGCTTTCCATGCTGCCCTCATAACCTAAAATACCAACATGCTGCTGAAAAGTACAGTTATCTCTCTTTTCCTCAGTGTAATGTCTGAGAAATGTTAATATAAGGAAAGTTGAAGGCTATTTATACGTTTTGAAAAGTCTGGAAAACCAGTATGTTCAAATTTGGTTTAGTTATAATCAAATGCACACTTACCGTGAAATGCAAACAGTTCACAAGGCGCCAAAATCAGCTGTTCCTGTGATGCCAATGTTGCCACTACAAGTTCTTCTTGTACCCATTTTTCATCAGAATTGTAATCTCCTTGCACTCTTACAAAGGCAAAGGCGCCATCTTTACTACGAAAAAGGAAATAATTAATTTCCATCTTGCCTGCGCTTTCCAGCCTGCCCCCTCCTCCCCTAGTCGAATTTATTTTGACATCTAAATTCCCTTTGGCGTTTTTTTTTGCATCTACACTACATTTTGTAGGTATTTTTGATCTACGCTGCATTTTGTAAGTATTTTCGATCTAAAATGCATTTTGGGTGTGTTTTCAACCTCAATTGAATTTTGTAAGGATTGACAATCTAAATTGCCTTTTAGCATGTCTTTCAGTGTAGGAGCAGGGCATTTTAGTGAGTATTTTGAATTTCAATTGCATTTTGTAAGTATTTGCAACCCAAACCGCATTTCGCAAGAATTATAAACATAAATTGCATTTTGTATGGAGGGCATTTTGCAAGTATTTTGATTCTCAATTGCATTTTGTGGGTATTTTGAATCTAAATTACATTTTGTAAGTATTTTCAATCTAAATTACATTACGGTATGTCAGTATTGTCAATCCAAATAAGTAGTTTGAATCTACCGTGCATTTTGTAGGCATTTTCAATTTCAATTGCATTTTGTGGGTATTTTGAATCTAAATTACATTTTGTAAGTATTTTCAATCTAAATTGCATTACGGTATGTCAGTATTGTCAATCCAAATAAGTAGTTTGAATCTACCGTGCATTTTGTAGGCATTTTCAATTTCAATTGCATTTTGTAAGTATTTTGAACCTCAAATGCATTTTGTACGTATTTTTTGTCTCATTTTCATTTTGTAAGTATTTTGAATTTCAATTGCATTTTGTAAGTATTTCCACTCTACATTGCATGATGTACGTATTTTGAACCTAGCCTACATTTTGTGCGTATTTTTAAATCTATTCCTTTTGTGAGTATTTTCGTTCTAAATTCCCTTTTGTAAGTATTACCGCTCTCCATTTTGTGAGTCGTTTCAATCTGAGTTCCTTTTTGAAAGTATTTTCCGTCTCACTTAATTTTCGTTCTGGTTTCCATTTCATTGTAAATTTGCCTATCACCCAGACCATTAGGGGTCGATAAACTAGATGTTAGGCCCCGTAAAACAACAATTATCATCATCAACAACAACTTCTCTACCAGCTGTGGTGCCCACCATCTTGGGAGACATTGCTTACCCCTTCCAACTTCATCCCCGACATAATAACCCTACGTCCTCTCCTGGACTATTTACCAACTTGGCAGCAAAGTTGCAAATCTATCTCCACGATCCAAGCGTCACATTCCCCTGCTTGCTTGATATCTAAATTACTGCCCTGACCTTCCTCTGATCACCCAGTGCCAGCCTCTTTCTGGTGAGTGGGACACCATAGTCGTGGGATTTTGAAGAGCGTTACATATCCCTCAGTATGCCTTCCATAGGAGGGGAAGTAATGCCGGTGGGCCCATGTCATAGATAATAATAATAATAATAATAATAATAATAATAATAATAATAATAATATCGTATGGCCTCAGGTACCGGGTGCAAGCTTTGCTATTTGACATCCAGAGGGTAGCTTGCATGTCGAATTTCGTTGTTCCTTCAAGCACTATGAAAGTCAAGGAGGTTAGATATCTAAGCTCCTTGAATACTAAACCGCTTTCTAGTAGAAAAATGAGGAACTTTGTACTGGCGGAAACTCCCGAGATTAATTTTGCCATTATGAACACGGCCTACTGAATTCAAATGGGTTCTTTGACATGCCAACATCGTATGACATGGTGTCGTAATTTTTGCCGCCTTTCAAAAATCACGTACCACGGTTAGGAGCGAACCTGCAAGCTTGGGGTTAGTAGACCGACACGTTAACCACTCACCCACCGTGGAAAGCTAAGTCATAGATGTATGGCCCCTAAACTAAGGAACCAACCAACCAACCTAGGTTTATGCCATGTCTTGTATGTGGGGTTTCGCCTAGGAACACCAAGCTGGCTCATCAGTAGGCTCTTGGTGTCCGTGCACGGACCCCAACAGGGATAGGGAACTGTGCTGTACTCCCTTCTTATGAAGCGCACTTGCGCTTCTTTACTGCGAGAGTTAAACGCTCAATCAGCCTTTCACCTCCCTATAAGCCTTTATAAATGGAAAAGTCTCATATCGCTGAAAAAGATAAAAAAGCAGTTCATTTGAACGGTGATATCTCCTCAACATTGTCACATTACAATCCAAGTAAAGCGTGGCAAGTTACTTATTTTGTACAAAAAGGAGTATCAGGAGGATTGGAAGACATTAGATTTTCTTAAACTGAAAATAATGAAAACTGGGAAGATTCGTGTACCCAGGCAGCAAGAACAACCTAGAGGCATTCCTACTCAGAGGAAAGGATCTTTATTTCAGTTGTTGACGGGAAAATTATGTATTATTCCTGTTATTCCTGCTAACAGTTCCTTCCTTGGTAGCTGTATGGTCTTCCTTCATCTTGTTATTTGACGCCCAGAGGGCAGCTTGCATTTCGAATCTTGTCGTTCCTTGGAACGCCATGCAAGTCAAGGCAGTTAAATATCTAATCTCCCTGACACTATAGCGCTTTCTAGTAGAGAAAGGAGGAACTTTGTGATGGCTGAAAATCCCGAGAATAATGTTGCCATGGGTTCAAATGGGTTCATTAACATGCCAACAACGAATGGCATGCGTGCCGTGATATTTGTCGCCTATCAAAAATCAGTTACCACGGCCAGGAGCGAAACCAGTGGGATAGAGAAAGAGAATGTCAATTTAGGCTCAAAAGGAATGTTATAGATCTGCTGATACGCCAGACATGACAACTGTCAGTCAGAACGGTTGCGCTCTCTTACAGTAAATAATTTATTTTGACATGAAAGATTGATGGTATATTTATGAACCATACATTTTCTAAAACTAGAAGAAATTTCCTACAAAATGGATTGTGTTTGTCATCTTGGTGTTCTTGCTTTTGAATCTGATTTGAAAGTGAAATTGTACTAATGAAATCCTAATCTTCTTTGAAAATGACAAGGCATGAAGGAAGCCCCTTGTTATTAAAATAATTGGTGTTTTTTGCCATTGGATGTGTATGATATTTTTTAAAATTTAAATGTAAATTCTGTGTATTAGGATTTTTTTCCTATTTGTAATTTTAGTAAACACATATTTATAGTTAGACTGCAGGCTTTCGCGGCCGTGTCTAGTTTATCATCTAGGCTTACAGGATGGAGCCATGATTAAAGCTGCTGCAATGACAGCTGAAACGTCGGGAAACAATACACGACGCGGCTCCATCCTGTAAGCCTGGATGATAACCGTATTTATAGTGTTTGCAACTCATAGATACACGCTCATCGAAGAAACAGTCCCATATTATTATTATTATTATTATTATTATTATTATTATTATATATATATATAATGCGTTTGGCCCTCTAAGGAGCACATAGAACCATTAGTTAACATTGGTCTTCTTGTTCTTCTTATCTTCCCAAAACTTCCTCATCCTTTCGCTATGTGCCTGTCTTCTTTCTTGTGTCCATGCAGCTTTAAGTTTCAAATTCTGTCCCGTAGGGATCTTGGGTGGAAACTTATACGAATGTACTTTTTGTCTATATGCAGTCCGCGTCGTTGTCAGTGGGTCAATATTGATTTCACTGAGGTCCTTTTGGGTGTCTGCTAGCCAGCGTACTTTGGTTTGTCGGTTTCCATTGACTATGAGGAAGATTTTCTTGGTCAGTCGGGAGTTGTCCATTCGAGCTATATGTCCGTAGAATTTCATGCGTCTTTTACGTGCGAGTGAGGCGAATCGTTCAGTCCGTGAATACAGTTCGTCTGAGCTTTTCCTCATCCAGATACCGTCCTGAAGCTTTGGTCCAAAGATTTTTCTCAGTATTTGTCGTTCTATCTTCTCAATGTATTTGATGTTGATGGTTAACGATGACGTCTCAATCGCATAGAGTGCCTCTGGGAGGATGACTGTGTAGTAGTGATGGAGTTTGGCTTTAGTGGAAAGTGATTTCTTGTTGTAAATATTCCAAGTGATTGTGTAAGCTTTGCGTAATTTTTCTGCACGAGTTTTGTTAGCCATTCTTTCGTTACCAGTGTTCCCGATAATTTCACCTAGGTACTTGAAGTGCTTAACTTGTGTGATGTCGCCATATTTGGTTGTAATTGATGCCAGGTTTGTGCTCTTGGAATCCATGTACTGTGTTTTCTCGTAAGAGATATGGAGGCCGGTTCTGATTGATATCTCATGAAGCTTCTCGATGGCATGTCTGGCTTCTTCTGGAGTCCGGGTAATTATTGCTAGGTCGTCAGCAAAGGCGAAGCATTTTATGTTGATTCGTTGTTCTTTTGTTCCCATACTTATTCCAGGTATTTCTTTCTCCCATGTTCTGATGATCTTATCTAGTACCAGGTTGAATAGGAGTGGGGTCAACCCATCACCCTGTCTTACGCCTGTTCTAATGTGAAAAGGTTCGGACACTTCACCCATAAATTTAACTTTAGAAGTTGTATCTGTCAAGGTCTGTTGGATTAATGTAGTTGTTTTGTTGTCCACACCATATTCACGAAGTATATTAAACAGAGTTGCGCGGTCGATTGAATCATATGCTTTCTTAAAATCTACGAAGGTGACAACTGTGCGATTCGACTGGCGATGTTGGAGTACCATCTTGAGGTTCCAGGTCTGTTCTGCACACGATCGACGCGGTCGAAATCCCGCCTGATATTCACAGATCATGTGCTCTGTCTGTTGCTCCAATCTGGTGAGGAGGGCACGTGAGAGTACCTTGTAGGCGATTGGCAGGAGTGAAATGCCTCGGTAATTATTCGGATCTGTCTTGTCGCCCTTTTTGTGTAGTGGGTGAATCAAAGCAGTTTTCCAATCAACCCGTATGGTGTCACTCTCCCATATATTAGCAATGATGTTTTGTAGTCTTTCAGTCAAGAGTTCACCTCCAATCTTGAGCACTTCGGCGATTACACCGTCTTCTCCTGGTGCCTTGTTGTTTTTGAGATGTAATATGATGTTTTGTATCTCATCATATGTTGGTGGTACTGAGTCCTGGTTTGGGGCAGTAAAGTGGAGTTGGAGATTCTCTGCAGGTGGTTCACAATTGTGAAGCTCCTCGAAGAACTGTTTCAGGATATCACAATTGGCCTTAGTGTTTGTCTCAAGTGTGCCATCAGGGCGGCGAAAACAAAGACTGGGCGGCTTGTAGTTCGTCAGTTCTTCCCTAAATGTCCTGTGGAAATTTCGTGTGTTGTTCCTCTTAAAGTCATTATCGATTTCTTCCAATCGTTTGAGGTGGTACATGCGTTTAACTCGTCTGATTGTTTTGGATGTTTGCTTCTGCGTTTCTAAAAAGTTCTGCCAATGTTCTGGTGTTCGGTTGCTATTCCATGTCTTCCAGGCTCGGATTCGGGACTCTAGGGCTTTATCACAGTCTATGCTCCACCATCTGTGTTTTCGTTTCCTTGGTGGTTTGCCGAGTTTTCTTGTTGATTCTTGGATGGCCTTGAGAAGTTCATCCCATGTTTCCGTGTTAGTCTGTAATGATTGTGTAAACTCCTGTGCGTGTTCTTTTAGGTATTCCGGATCTATGCGTGGGAGTTTGGAATTTGGACGCTTTTTACGATTGGGTATGAAGCGGACTTTGATCTGCGAGAGATTATGGTCGGACTCTACGTAACCTTTGAGTACCCTCATGTTCATGATTTCTGGAGAGAATTGTCTGGTTATTGCTACATGATCTATTTGATACTCCCCGATGTGGTTTATGGGAGATTTCCATGTAGTCATTTTTCGTGGTGGTTTCTTGAAATGTGTGGACATTAGTTGTAGGTTGGCCATTCCACATATGTTGATTAAGCGAAGCCCATTCGCATTCGTCTTTTTGTGTGCCGAGAAATTCCCAATGATATGTCTGTGTTCCCGTTCTCTGCCAATTTGAGCATTGAAATCTCCGAGGAGGATCTTAATGTGGTGTTGAGGAATCTTAGTAAGTGTCCGTTCAAGTTGAGACCAGAACTTCTCAACTTTGTTTTTGTCAGGATCATTGTTAACTGGAGCATGTGAGTTTATCAATGTATAGGCTTTATTGGCGCATTTAACTGTGAGTAGAGAGAGACGATTCGAAGGTGATGTGAAGTCTATCACTGAGTTCTGGATACTGTTGTGCACAAGGAATGCTGTTCCGAACACATGTAAATTACTATTTCTTAGCTTAGTTGCTGGTTTTCCCTTATAGATACGGTATCCACCGGAGTCGAAGTGATCACAATCACGGAATCGTGTTTCTTGTACTGCAAGTATGAGAATTCCGAATCTGTCGCTGGTGTCCGTCAGTGTCTTGAGTTTCCCAGTTTTGGTCAGGGTCTGTACGTTTAGTGTACCAATGAATTGCGTTCGCTTAGGTTTGAGGAGTTTTGGGAAGCTCCGATCCTTCCCGGCATGACGTCCTGGTCCCCCAGAAGCCGAATGACCAGGTTCGCCTTCGCTCTTCTTAGCTCTGGCCTGAGGTAGTTGCTTTTTTGCTTGTGCTTCCATCATGCTAAGTTCGTGGTTGATTTTAGCTGGTGGGCGTGAGCCCAGGGCGAGTGAATCGCTGATAATCCATAAAATTCACTCTCATCGTAAGGATTGTTAGTTCATACGGCAGCTGATGTTATGCTGTGGTTTACTGGTGCCTCTTGGTGTTCTGGCTGAATATTATTTTACGGCTTCGAGCCAACCCTCCTCCTTTACGCGGACTTGGGACCGGCAACAGCAACGACTGAGCTACTCAATCCACCCAGTAGTTGCTGCAGGTGGAGTTTATTATTATTATTATTATTACTATAATTATTATTATTATTATATTCGTTCAGCCCCCTAAGGAGCACGTGGAACCATTAAATAGCTGTGCGAAAAGTCACAGCTAACGCCCTTAAGGAACGAGGGTTCGATTCCCCTCACAAGTACTTACTCATAAATTCGAATTTGCGGTGTGTAACCCAGAAAGTCGCGGTAGTGTGTTCATAAGAATAGCATGGAGAAGTTACTTACATTGGCTTTGCCAAAAGTCACACAAAACGCCCTTGGGGAACGAGGGTTCAATTCCCCTCACATGTACTTACTCATAAATTCGAATTTGGAGCTTGTAACCCAGAAAGTTACTATATTGTGTTCATAAAAATAGTATGGAGACGTTACTAACATTGGCTGTGTGAAAAGTCACACCTAATGCCATTGGGAGAGGAAGAATCGATTCCCCTCAGACGTACTTACTCATAAGTTCGAATTTGCGGCGTGTAACCCAGAAAGTTACGGCATTGTGATCATAAAAATAGTATGGAGATGTTTGTTACATTGGCTATGCAAAAGGTCACACCTAACGCCATTGGGAGAGGAGGGTTCGATTCCCCTCATAAGTACTTACTCATAAATTCGAATTTGTGGCGTGTAACCCAGAAAGTTACGGTATTGTGTTCATAAAAATAGTATGGAGACGTTACTTACGTTGGATGTGCGAAATGTCATAGCTAACGCCCTTGAGGAACGAGGGTTCGATTCCCCTCACAAGTACTTACTCATAAATCGAATTTGCGGCGTGTAACCCAGACATTTACGGTATTGTGTTCATAAAAATTGTATGGAGACGTCACTTACATTGGCTGTGTGAAAAGTCACAGCTAACGCCCTTGAGGAACGAGGGTTCGATTCCCCTCACAAGTACTTACTCATAAATCGAATTTGCGGCTTGTAGCCCAGAAATTTCGGTATTGTATTCATAAAAATAGCATGGAGACGTTTGTTACATTGGCTGTGGGAAAAGTCACAGCTCACGCCCTTAAGGAACGAGGGTTCGATTCCCCTCACAAGTACTTACTCATAAATTCGAATTTGTGGTGTGAAACCCAGAAAGTCGCGGTAGTGTGTTCATAAGAATAGGATGGAGACGTTACTTACATTGGCTTTGCTAAAAGTCACACATAACGCCCTTCGGGAACGAGGGTTCGATTCCCCTCACAAGTACTTACTCATAAACTCAAATTTGGGGCTTCTAACCCAGAAAGTTACGATTTTGAGTTCATAAAAATAGTATGGAGACGTTAATTACATTGGGTGTGTGAAAAGTCACACCTAACGCCATTGGGTGAGGAGGGTTCGATTCCCCTCACAAGTACTTTCTCATAAATTCGAATTTGTGGCGTGTAACCCAGAGAGTTACGGTATTGTGTTCATAAAAATAGTATGGAGACGTTACTTACATTGACTGTGCGAAAAGTCACACCTAACGCCCTTGAGGTACGAGGGTTCAATTCCCCTCACAACTACTAACTCATAAATTCGAATTTGCGGTGTGTAACCCAGAAAGTTACGTTATTGTCTTCATAAAAATAGCATGGAGACGTTTGTTACATTGGCATTATGTGTGAATTTTGGCACGGCCAAAGTAACAAACGTCTCCATACTACTTTATGAACACAATGCTGTAACTTACTGGGTTAAACGTCGCAAATTCGAATTTATGAGTAAGTACTTTTGAGGGGAATAGAACCCTCGGTCCTCAAGGGCGTTACGTGTGACTTTTCGCACAGCCAATTTATGTAACGTCTCCATACTATTTTTATGAACACAATACCGTAACTTTCTGGGTTACACGCCGCAAATTCAAATGTATGAGTAAGTAGCCTACATGTGAGGGGAATCGAACCCTTGTTCCCCAAGGGTTCGATTCCCCTCACAAGTACTTACTCATAAATTCGAAATTGTGGCGTGTACCCAGATAGTTACGGTATTGTGTTCATAAAAATAGTATGGATACGTTACTTACATTGGATGTGCGAAAAGTCATAGCTAACGCCCTTGAGGAACGAGGGTTCGATTCCCCTCACAAGTACTTACTCATAAATTCGAATTTGTGGCGTGTAACCCAGAAAGTTACGGTATTGTGTTCATAAAAATAGTATGGAGACGATTGTTACATTGACTGTGCGAAAAGTCACACCTAACGCCCTTGAGGTACGAGGGTTCAATTCCCCTCACAACTACTAACTCATAAATTCGAATTTGCGGTGTCTAACCCAGAAAGTTACGGTATTGTCTTCATAAAAATAGCATGGAGACGTTTGTTACATTGGCTGTGCGAAAAGTCACATATAACGCCCTTGGGGAACAAGGGTTCGATTCCCCTCACAAGTAGGCTACTTACTCATAAATTTGAATTTGCCGCGTGTAACCCAGAAAGTTACGGTATTGTGTTCATAAAAATAGTATGGAGACGTTACATAAATTGGCTGTGCGAAAAGTCACACGTAACGCCCTTGAGGAACGAGGGCTCTATTCCCCTCAAAAGTACTTACTCATAAATTCAAATTTGCGACGTTTAACCCAGTAAGTTACAGCATTGTGTTCATAAAATAGTATGGAGCGTTTGTTACTTTGGCTGTGCCAAAATTCACACATAATGCCCCTGAGGAACGAGGGTTCGATTCCCCTCACAAGTACTTACTCATAAATTCGAATTTGCGGTGTGTAACCCAGAAAATTACGGTAGTGTGTTCATAAGAATAGTATGGAGACGTTACATACATTGGCTGTGCGAAGAGTCACACATGACTCCTTTGGGGAACGAGGGTTCGATTCCCCTCACAAGTACTTACTCATAAATTCGAATTTGCGGCATGTTACCCAGAAAGTTACCGTATTGTGTTCAAAGAAATAGCATGGAGACGTTTGTTTCATTGGCTGTGCGAAAAGTCACACCTATGCCCATGGGAGAACGAGGGTTCGATTCCCCTCACAAGTACTTACTCATATATTCGAATTTGGGGCGTGTAACCCAGAAAGTTACGGTATTGTGTTCACAAAAATAGCATGGAGACGTTTGTTGCATTGACTGTGCGAAAATTCACACATAACGCCCTTGAGGAACGAGGGTTCGACTCCCCTCACAAGTACTTACTCATATATTCGAATTTGGGGCGTGTAACCCACAAAGTTACGGTATTGTGTTCATAAAAATAACATGGAGACGTTTGTTTAATTGGCTGTGCGAAGAGTCACACCTAACGCCCGTGAGGAACGATGGTTCGATTCCCCTCACAAGTACTTACTCATAAATTCGAATTTGCGTCGTGTATCCCAGAAAGTTACGGTATTGTGTTCATAAAAATAGCATGGATACGTTTTTTACATTGGCATTGTGAAAAGTCACACCTAACGCCATTGGAGGATGAGGGTTCGATTCCCCTCACATGTATTTACTCATAAATTCGAATTTGCGGCGTGTAACCCAGAAAGTTAGGTATTGTGTTCATAAAAATAGTATGGAGACGTTACTTACATTGGCTGTGCGAAAAGTCACACCTAACGCTCTTGAGGAACGATGGTTCGATTCCCCTCACAAGTACTTACTCATAAATTCGAATTTGTGGCGTGTAAGCCAGAAAGTTACGGTATTATGGTCTTAAAAATCGTATGGAGACGATTCTTACATTGGCTGTGCGAAATGACACCCGTAGCTCCCTTGAATTTCGGGATTCGATTACCCTCCCATGTACTAAGTGGAATAATAGAATTTGCGTTGTACAACCCAGATAGGTACGGTGTTGTGTTTTATATAATTAGTATTAAGACTTTTCCTTCATTTGATATGTGATTAGTTACCCTCAGTGCTCATTAAGGTGTGGATTCGATACCCACTTATATCTCATGTGTGAATTTCTCACACCGTACGCCAAAACAGTAGTTCTCTCGCGATATTCTTTGCCTTGATAGAAGTTAACAGATGACTGCTGATCTTCAGAGACAGAGAGTGCGTAGAGATTGTGTTGCTATTGGGTGTAATTCCAGTACTTCCGGTACTTCATTTGTTCGCAGGCGTGCACGCGCGCGGTGAGCTCGCGCCTGCGCATTGTAGTATTTTGCGGACTTGAAAATATTGGTCGCTGCCGTCTCCCCTGAGAACCAATCCCATAAATTTGTATTAAGACGTATTGGATTTTCGAAAATTCATCTGTAGCGCCCATGGTGATGGGGGTACGATCCACCTTTCAAGTACCATGCGGAATAATCTAATTTGCGATATATGTGCCTGATCGTTTCTGTCGCCTGTTTAGTCCGCTCTCTCAGCTCTAGCAGAAAATATACATTCTTTTAAGTTTTTATGCGATGCGTATTTCTTAAACCTCCTGGACTACAGCATACGCCGTATTTTAAGACTTCTGATTGGCGGATATTTAACTGTATGAGAATATTGATAGTTCAAAGTCGTAGTCGCTGTAACGCCCTCGGTTGTAATCCAGGAGCATTATTTCAGCCGCTTATTCTGTAGCAGTAGTTCAGAGTCGTCCAATTCATCTGCTTTGCGTTTAGGTGTAAAAAATTCATTAAACAACGTTGAAACATGTGCTAATTAAAACTGTAGTTCCTGGAATGACTGTGTATGTTTTAATATCATTTTAAGAGTTGTTTAGTGAGAGCATTTTAACACTAATAAGCACCCAGGTGAGCGATTATAACCTATATTAGTATTTCTTGCACAATTTGTGTGCAATAAAACGTTAATAATAGTATTTCGCAAAATGTGCATTGAATGTGTAGTTTTCTGGGAGTTACAAGGGAATGTTAGGCATTATATAATTGCATAATTAGTAGGCAAGCAATGAATAGAAATTAATGTTCCGACTTGGTAGGTCTCCTTGCGATTTAAGAAATAGGCTAATATTATTGTCGTTTAAATGTGTAGGTATGTAACTTATATAGCCTAATATAATAAAATTCCACATTTCCACATTTCATATAAGGGTCTCAAATCCCTATCATTGGCTAATTTTTATTTGAATAGGTTTTTGTTATTGGCACAGGACAACCACTTTGACTCTTGACGGACTGTTATACGATGCCTGTACAATAGATATCAATGAAGTGAAAAAGTTTATTTTGAAGTCGAGCGTTTAAAGTTCTTTTAAACAGTAGCCTACAAGTGAGGTAAGAAATCACAAGGGGTAACTCTAATAAATGAAATGGTATAGCTTAGGCTATGTGCAAGTGGCAACTTTCAGATCGTTGATGTAGTTGTACTAGGTTACACAATATAGTCCAAGGTTTGAACGTAGCTCATCTAAGAAAAAAGAGAGGCATGGTATTAATAACATAAAATTTTAAGTGTGTTTCTGTTTTAAGTAGCTTAATTGTATTTTTTTAAGAGTTATTGCAGCCAAGTGGCCATACATTATTTTTTTAAATACATTTGATTGTTTGAGATGTATCTATGTCTTTACTCTTCAGAACTAAGTTCCATTAGTGATCTTGTAATGTTCTTGCATAAGAGGATGTGGTACAGTATTTGTCGCACTTTTCGTTGCACTGTATGCACACGCATTTCTCCGAGATGCTGTGGTATGAGGTTATGCGGCATGTCTTGTGATGGAAGCCATGGACCGCCAGCCTGATGACTGCGCTTCTCATCTGCTGGTTAGCTTTTGCCCAGCTTCGGTCGATCATGGCGCTCATGCCGTAGAATTCTTCTTCTACTTTTTCCTTCTTTTGCTGCCTTTCTGTTAGGAGATTGCTGTATGCTTTCGTGGTTGGTAGTAGTAGAGTATATTTTAGTTCCTCTATCAGCAGGAAAGATTCTCTTGCCAGTAAATATGTATACCTGGAGGGTGTATATTTTGAGATGCCTAGTGCTTTCTTTAGATACAGTGCTTTTACATTCTCTATTGTTCTTAGATCTCTTGTTTTCAAGTAGTCCCATATTATTTGAAGTCCATATGTCAGGATTGGTACTATTTTGACTCTGAAAATCTTCATTGCGGTGTCTAATGATAGTGATTGAATTTTTCTGATGTCCCTCATTGCAGCGATGGCGGTTATTGTCTTTTGTTTTATGTGTTTGTTGAAGGAGTTTCCTGATGTTTGGAAGGTGATTCCTAGATATTTGTATTCGTTTACTATTTCTATTTGCTGTTGTAGTTTGTCTGGCTAAGAGAGGAGGTGATTTCCATGGAGGCTTGGCCTGCTAGGGTCATTACATGCCAAGTGAGGTTTGTGCAATAGCCGCACATACAGAAGGGGAAACATGGTGTATTCTACTGTGAGGTACTGCTCTATGAAACGGAACCTGCCATTGTACTTGTGGTCACCCGAGCCGCACCTACAGAAGGGAAAACGTGGCGTATTGACACAAAACTAATGATCTGGGCGCATTAGGCTGTAACCATTGTCAAAAACATTGGATTGGACAAAACGAAGGTCAGAATGGTCGGGAGTAGGTGCGGCCTTAGCCGCATGCAGCTAGCGGGGCAAGGTTGACACAAAACTAATGATCTGGGCGCATTAGGCTGTAACCATTGTCAAAAACATTGGATTGGACAAAACGAAGGTTAGAATGGTTGGGAGTAGGTGCGGCCTCGGCCGTTAGCAGCTAGCGGGGCACGGTTGACACAAAACTATTGATCTGGGCGCGTTAGGCAGTAAATATTGTCAAAAACCATTGGATTGCACAAAACGAAGGTTAGAATGGTCGGGTGTAGGTGCGGCCTCGGCCGCGCGCAGCTAGCGGGGCACGGCTGACTCAAAACTATTGATCTGGATGCGTTAGCCTGTAACCGTTGTCAAAAAAAATTGGACTGGACAAAATGAACGTCAGAATGTTGGGGTGTAGGTGCGGCCTTAGCCGCACGCAGCTAGCGGGGCAAGGTTGACACAAAACTAATGATCTGGGCGCATTAGGCTGTAACCATTGTCAAAAACATTGGATTGGACAAAACGAAGGTTAGAATGGTCGGGTGTGGGTGCGGCCTCGACTTCCCTCTCATTGTAGGTTACAGATAGATTATGTTTTATTCTCCTAACTTCCGCATCACGATGGCATTTCGTGCACGGTAGTGTTTTTGGTACTAAAATGTGGTGTTGCAATAGCTTCAGCAACTTCTCAGGTTGGTCATAGAACCGGCGATTGAAGTTACTGATTGTTATCTGGCAACTCGACAATCCATAGTGAATAAATGATTCAATTCAGCACACTATCAAATGAACAGAGTGCCGCACACGAATATGCGCACGAGAGAATGAACTGAGCGCTTCTTTGTTTTATATAGTGCCGTAAGGGCAAGGTTGGCAGTACTGTTTTAATGACAGACCAGCAGACCAAACGAAGAGACCTGAATACTCAACTACCGCAACCGATGATGATTGATTTGGACTAATGGCGGCCACCGCTGCAATTTTGGCTATATATGTTGTGATCCTATTTGGGAAGGCCGGGTGGGTCACAGACGGCAGAGGAGGAAACATCTATTACTACATTTTCTCCAGATATTTTCCTGACCATTACTACAGGTATTTTGGTTAGGCACTGCTACCACAATTATACTGAATTGAGAATATTGCACCAGAACTAAACAATAAAGCTCACGAGTATCAAAAATTGATAATAAACACAAATACACATGACCACAAGTACAACGGCAGGTTCCGTTTTATAGAGAAGTACCTCACTGTAGAATACACCATGTTTCCCCTTCTGTATGTGCGGCTCTGGTACAAACCTCACTTGGCATGTAATGACCCTAGCAGGCCAAGCCTCCATGGAAATCACCTTCTCTCTTAGCCAGACAAACTACAACAGCAAATAGAAATAGTAAACGAATACAAATATCTAGGAATCACCTTCCAAACATCAGGAAACTCCTTCAACAAACACATAAAACAAAAGACAATAACCGCCATCGCTGCAATGAGGGACATCAGAAAAATTCAATCGCTATCATTAGACACCGCAATGAAGATTTTTAGAGTCGAAATAGTACCAATCCTGACATATGGACTTCAAATAATATGGGACTACTTGAAAACAAGAGATCTAAGAACAATAGAGAATGTAAAAGCACTGTATCTAAAGAAAGCACTAGGCATCTCAAAATATACACCCTCCAGGTATACATATTTACTGGCAAGTGAATCTTTCCTGCTGATAGAGGAACTAAAATATACTCTACTACTACCAACCACGAAAGCATACAGCAATCTCCTAACAGAAAGGCAGCAAAAGAAGGAAAAAGTAGAAGAAGAATTCTACGGCATGAGCTCCATGATCGACCGAAGCTGGGCAAAAGCTAACCAGCAGATGAGAAGCGCAGTCATCAGGCTGGCGGTCCATGGCTTCCATTACAAGACATGCCACATAACATCATACCACAGCATCTCGGAGAAATGCGTGTGCATACAGTGCAACGAAAAGTGCGACAAATACTGTACCACATCCTCTTATGCAAGAACATAACAAGATCACTAATGGAACTTAGTTCTGAAGAGTAAAGACATAGATACATCTCAAACAATCAAATGTATTAAAAAAATTAATGTATGGCCACTTGGCTGCAATAACTCTTAAAAAAATACAATTAAGCTACTTAAAACAGAAACACACTTAAAATTTTATGTTATTAATACCATGCCCCCTCTCTTTTCTTAGATGAGCTACGTTCAAACCTTGGACTATACTGTGTAACCTAGTACAACTACGTCAACGATCTGAAAGTTGCCACTTGCACATAGCCTAAGCTATACCATTTCATTTATTAGAGTTACCCCTTGTGATTTCTTACCTCACTTGTAGGCTATTGTTTGAAAGAACTTTAAACTCTCGACTTCAAAACAAACTTTTTCAGTTCATTGATATCTATTGTACAGGCATCGTATAACAGTCCGTCAAGAGTCAAAGTGGTTGTCCTGTGCCAATAACAAAAACCTATTCAAATAAAAATTAGCCAATGATAGGGATTTGAGATCCTTATATGAAATGTGGAAATAAATAAATAAATATATATTATATATATATATATATATATATATATATATATCCTTGTTTTATTATATTAGGCTATATAAGTTACATACCTACACATTTAAACGACAATAATATTAGCCTATGTCTTGAATCGCCAGGAGACCTACCAAGTCGGAACATTAATTTTTGTTCATTGCCTGCCTACTAATTATGCAATTATATAATGCCTAACATTCCCTTGTAACTCCCAGAAAACTACACATTCAATGCACATTTTGCGAAATACTATTATTAACGTTTTATTGCACACAAATTGTGCAAGAAATACTAATATAGGTTATAATCGCTCACCTAGGGGCTTATTAGTGTTAAAATGCTCTCACTAAACAACTCTTAAAATGATATTAAAACATACACAGTCATTCCAGGAACTACAGTTTTAATTAGCACATGTTTCAACGTTGTTTAATGAATTTTTTACACCTAAACGCAAAGCAGATGAATTGGACGACTCTGAACTACTGCTACAGTATAAGCGGCTGAAATAATGCTCCTGGATTACAACCGAGGGCGTTACAGCGACGACGACTTTGAACTATCAATATTCTCATACAGTTAAATATCCGCCAATCAGAAGTCTTAAAATACGGCTTATGCTGTAGTCCAGGAGGTTTAAGAAATACGCTACCGGGACAAGATGGTCGCTACACACAACAAGCTTTAAATACTTGAGGCTAATAATCTATACACACACACTCGCTTGTTCTAAACTAAACCGTGTTGCTATCAGTGCTCAGACAGTAGGCTGATGACAAAATGCATTGCTAACAGAAATATAATCATTTACGGTTGTATAATGTTACCAGCTATCCATTTTGTGTTGCAGTGTTAAGCACTTTTAGCTCTTGTACTGGTGGTCTTAACTCGATTTCCAGATCTGAGGCCTAGAACGAGTCAAAATAAGAAACAAGGGCATGGTGGTGTAGTGGTTAAGCTGTTAGCCTTTTCACCAGGGTTCGATTTCAGGTTAATATGCCTGTCATAAACATATTAAACAAAACAAAACAGAGATAACGTTTAAAACTGATTACATTTGTGTCTTTTCAAATTATTACTTGGATTACAAATACAAAGGTGAACTGGGTTTGATATACAGTTAATTCTGTCTATCACACACTAGTCTGTAAGAAAGCCAAAAGAGCAATAGGCGTAGGTAGAGCAGTGGTAAGATTGCTATATGTAGAGAACTACCTAGCGGTTTTATAAACTGGCAAAGCTATATCGCATAAACAGTGCAGGATACAATCCAGCAATGAAATTTGTATCTTGTGGAACAGAGAAAATGCACTTTTACCTTGATGGATAGCAAATGAGTGCAGATGAATGACCTATGCATTAGCCTACCATAGGGTTATAACCACGAGGTGGAGGTGTGACTTCTATATTTTATTGTTTAGAGACATGGCTTGTTTGTAACCAGTAGATTTAGTATTTTGTAAATATTCATTTTTGTAATTGTAAATAGTGGAAACATTTTTGTAATAGTAAATGTTAAATGTATAACTAAGAGTTATTTGGGATAAGTGTGCATGTCAAGGATAAATAGCGTGGTTGTATTTGTTTTTCAAAGACAGGTATGGTTGTGTGAATGTATGACTATAGATAGAATGATAGAGAGAGAGAGAAAGCTTGTGTATGTGTGTGTGTGTGTGTGTGTGTGTGTGTGTGTAGCATTGATTGTTCAACCAAAGCAAACACGGCAAGGTAGGATGGTGGGGTAATTAATGTATATAGCAAATGGTAAATAGTATACTATAGTTTTTTTTAACACTTATGCTTTTTTTTAATGCTGCGGTAGATAGGTGTTATTTTGTAAAACAGTCTTACCTACAGTAGTAGTAGTAGTAGTAGTAGGCCTATATGTTTTTGGAAACAAACAGAAAGAGAATGCACTATTGCCATGGCCAAGCACTTCCATTAAGGAGATTTCAAGAAAATTTAAATCAGCAAATGTGTGTTTTACAAAACTAAACTTTCAGCTTGGACTAAATCATAAACGTGTCGTCTGTGATATGGAAAAAAATAGGAAATCCATGTTTCCATATCAACACAATTTAAAAAC
The DNA here is from genome assembly GCA_946902985.2 of Meconema thalassinum. Classification (NCBI taxonomy): domain Eukaryota; kingdom Metazoa; phylum Arthropoda; class Insecta; order Orthoptera; family Tettigoniidae; genus Meconema; species Meconema thalassinum. The sequence goes on along the minus strand of OX336393.1, from coordinate 70,300,661 downwards.
TTAAAACTGACATTTAAAAAATGTAAATGGGAAATTGACAAATGTGTAAACAACAAAATTGAAAATTCTTGTTTCTATATCATGAAATCCAAAAACTTTAAACTGACATTTTCAAATCGTGTACATGGAAAATTGACAAATGGCAATATGCGAAATGTGAAAATGAAAAAAAATTAACAAATGGCTGTCATTATTTAAAAAAATAAAAAACCGTCGTGTTCTATCGTTAAAGTGTGAATCAAACCACATCTACTTATTTGGATCACCCGAGACTGAGTAGACCTGTTTTAGTCCTAATATACTTTTAAAATTTTATGATAAAGCTCGAATTGAACTCAAGAGCTTTAGAGTGCCAGCTAACTATTATAACCGTTACGTCACAAAGACAACTTTACACTACTCTTAATGAACAATAATAAGAAAAGAATAATAAATGTTGAATTTTTTTAAAGGATGAACATGGTGACACTGTTTCTGTTGCACAGTCTGCTAGCTACTAGCCAGCAGCTGGGGTCTTAGAAAACGATACAGTTGACATTTTGTAATGAGATGTGACATGTTTCAAAGTACAGTATTATGGGTTGCTGTTGAGTAAAAACTAATCCTGTACAAGGAAGCAAGGGTTCGAACCCCTTACCTAACATTACTATTGCCTGAACATGGCTTGACGACACTGTATTATTATGATACTCGGTACACAAACCATAGATAGAGTGTATTGTTTAAGATCACTTTCTTTCTGAACATAGGTGGAGACTGTTGTTGGTTAACAATGGCATTAATATAGTAGGACGTGGGTATAGCAATTAATAAAAAAACAGACAATACCCATACAATATTTTTATTTATTTAATATAAGTACTTGTACAATAGTTACATTCAAAATACATTGACAAGATGGCACCTACTACATACCGAGTGTAAAAGTGCTCCGCAAGTCACCAGCCAAAACAGCCAGTTAAGTATCATTTATCAGTGTCCTCAGTGTGCTTATTTATTTGAACAAGCGTTTGTTGAGTGATTAATATAAAAGTATGACCCTAAAGGCAGTAAACGAGCGTGTGTGTAAGTTTGAAAAGCGGATGGCTGAATTTCAAGCTCGCTTGGAGCAAGCTATGGAGGCCTCCACGATCAGTGCTACCAACCCCAGCGACACCCTGAATGTTCTCGCGTCAGACTTTAAGGACTTCCGAGAAGTAATTACTGCGGAACTGGACGAGATGAAGAAAGAGGTAATCCTCGTCCAGGAGCATCTCGAGAAGCAGGACATCCGGCAAGATGAGGCAGAGCAGTACAGTCGGAGAAACTGCCTTCTCCTCCACGGAGTACGTGAAACTCTCAACGAGGACGTCTACGCGAAAGCAATCGAAACACTCTCTGGGAAACTAAATGTGACTCTGCAAATTGACAGTATAGACCGATGTCACAGACTGGGTCGCCAGCCAAGTACTGCTGCAGGAATCGTGGCCTCAGGGAGTAGGCCTATAACAATAAAGTTCCTACGATACCACCAACGAGATCGTGTTTGGCGCGCCAAGCGGTTGCTCAAAGGCAAATCGTTATTAATAACCGAATCCCTTACTGCAACTAGGAAGGACATCTTAAGAAAAGCACGGGACTTTTGGGGATTACGTAATGTATCCACACAAGACGGCCGAGTTGTTATCCACCTCAACAATGGCAGAAAACTAAATATTAACACACCTGCGGAACTAAAGTTGCACATTAATAGGCTAGGTGAAGGAAATGGAATATGTTCATAGACATGTGTACTAGCTGTTTGTGTGTGCGATTGTGTGTGTGTGTGTTTAGTATTTAGGCAGTCAGCTGTTAGTTTCATCAGGAAGTCGAGGTACCGTTACGGTAAGTTCTTGACCCTGTGAGCATGCCATTTAAAAATAGTTCTGCTGTCCTTGTAGGAGCCAATTCACCCTCAGGCAATGACCGAGGCTCGTACAATAGAAATTCTCCCCTCCCTCCACTTTCACCAGCGCACGCTGGTACCAAGTTACAGCAAGCATTTTCAAATTGTCTTACATTGCTGCCACCTGAATAGCCAAAGCTTACCAGCACACATAGATGAGATTACAGCAATATTCTGTGAAAACAATGTTCATGTAATAGGAATATCTGAGAGTTGGTTGTCTGAATCACTTCCGAATTGTGTGGTTCAGCTTGAAGGATATAATCTCCTTCGCCATGATCGAGCTGATAGGATGGGAGGCGGTGTTGCCCTTTATTGCAGAGATGATCTGAAAAGCAGGGTTATTTGTTCATCATCGTCCCTTGAGTTGCTGAGGATGGAGTTCATGTTTGTTGAGGTAACACTGAGTGAGCTGGAAGTATTGATAGGCATTGTCTATCGCCCACCTACTGTATCATACATTTCGGAGTTTGAAACTAGTCTGCTTAATTTACTGCCATCTTACGAACATGTCATTATTTTAGGAGATTTTAACACTAACTTACTAACCAAAACATACAAAGCAAAGAAACTTGAAGATCAATTTTCCTCCTGTGACATGACGATACTTCCTCTCGAGCCAACTAACTTCGTAAGCACAGCAAGCTACACTTCACATACACTAATTGATCTCATCATAACAAATAACCCACAGAAAGTAGTGACTCATGGTCAAATACCAGTGCCGGCTATATCCACCCATGACTTAATATAGTTAGCGTATTCGCTCCGCGTTCCAAAGTACAGGACTAAATATGTTACATGCAGAAATACAAAGGACATAGACCCGGTACAACTGAATTATGATGCCTACAGTCTTCCATGGAACGACATATTGAGACTGGACGACATTGACGAAAAAGTAAACAAGTTTAATCTATTAATACATGCACTATACAACAAACATGCGCCCAAGAGAAAGATAAGGATTTCTCGTAAACCTAAGCCGTGGTTAACTCCGGAAGTCAAGAAAATGATGTCCCGTAGAGATAATCTTTTCAGACAATACAAACGTTCTGGTCTACCAAATGATTTTGAAAAGTACCGAGTACTTCGAAACCAAATTAAGCAAACTTTACGTAATCTTAAATTTAAGTATGTTCGTGATACAACCTGCCGACTAAACACAGCTAGAGCGTGGAAACAACTCGGTGCTTTGGGCATAGGAAAAAAACAGGAGCAACTTCCTATACCTGACATTCCACTAGACGAGCTAAATGCATATTTCACGGATGCAAATACTCAATCCAGCCCAAATAACGCTGCCAGTCACGGCCCATCATTTCCACCACCAGATCGACCCAGTTTTGCATTTCGTAACGTAAGCACTAATGAAGTTAAGAGAGTGTTGTATTCCATTAGATCCCAGGCGAGCGGGATTGATGATATACCTATAAAATTTATACATTACATTATTGGTGCTGTTCTCCCCATTCTCACACACATTTTTAATTACTGTTTAAACAATGGCACACTGCCTTCTATCTGGAAATACGCCAACGTGATCCCTCTTCCTAAGGTACCTTGCCCACTGTTACCGTCCGACTACCGCCCTGTATCTATTCTCCCTGCTCTCTCCAAAGTACTGGAACGGTTAGTACAAACCCAAATACTGGAATATTTGAACACTCACTCTCTACTTGACCCACTCCAGTCTGGTTTCAAGAAGGGCCACAGCACAGCTACTGCCTTACTTAAGGTGACTGATGACATCAGACAAGCAATGGACCAAAGACAAGTAACAATACTCACACTCGTCGATTTTAGCAGAGCATTTGACACCATAGATATACCGACCCTTTTGAAGAAGCTAAAATCCCTTCTTGGCTCCGAAGCCATAATTTTTTTCTCTGCTTACCTAACGGGTCGAAATCAGCGTGTGATTGTACAGGACACCACCTCACAGTGGCGTCAGAAAAAGGCAGGAACCCCCCAAGGTTCGGTCCTTGGGCCCCTACTTTTCGTGCTCTATATCAACGATATCTCCTCCTCAATTAACTATAATAAATATCATCTTTATGCAGATGATCTCCAAATATATTGCCACACTAGTATCAACAATATATCAAATGCAATAAGGGATATAAACACTGATATCCATCAACTTAGTGTATACGCCGATGACAACTCTCTCCTGCTCAATCCTAAGAAAACCCAAACTATCAACATCGGCTCTCATAAGTTACTAAACTCATTAAAAAACAACTACGTTGTGCCTCCAGTAACACTGAATTCAATCACCATCCCCTTTAGTAAAGAAGTAAGGAACCTTGGGTTAACCTTAACTGAAACTCTTGACTGGTCACCACATATAAGAAATACACGTAAAAAGATATACGCATCCCTTCACCCACTCGTGCGCCATAAGAATATTTTACCACTAGACATTAAGATTAAACTCATCCAGACACTAATACTACCAATTCTAGACTACTGTGACGTCGTTCTCGTTGACGCGACTCGTGGACAAACAATGAAACTTCAACAAGCATTGAACTCTTGTCTTCGGTTCGCTTTCAATCTAAGATACGATGCCCACATAACCCCAAGCTACCGTGCTCTTTCATGGCTTAAACCTGATGAACGCCGTAAATTTCACTTGTTGACATCCATCTATCGATTTCTGCATAAAAACACCCCCACGTACATGTCATCAAAATTTAGTTACTTGTCCTCATATCATAATCGAAGCACTCGATCTGGCTCTTCCCTCGCCATCCCCATCAACCACTCATCCATGTTTAACCGCTCTTTTGCTGTAGCTGGGTCTTGACTATGGAATTCAACTCCTCCCGATATCAGAAATTCCACAACAATAAATAAATTTAAGGCCGCATGCCGAGATTACTTGTTGAATACTGCTGATTGCCCCGTGTGAATGGTGATGGATGATAGGGCGTATGACTGAGCTAGGATTATATCTAGGATATTATAAAAAGGTTTGTAACATTGTGATTATTATTATTATTATTTCTATTGTTATAATTATTACTATCATTATTCATGTGCCTTTTTGACTAATATTAGTATTAGCATAATTACAATGCATTGCTAAATTTATTGACGTCTCCATTGTAAGTGCAGTATGCTTTCTCACCAACTCAAATTTGTAATTAGAGTTGTTCATGACGACTCGTTCATTATCGAAGATCGTCTCCATATAGCAGATAATATCTGAAGTATAATTTGAATTTCGTAGAGTAATGTTAGTTTTGAAGACCAAAGTTCCTATTAGGAACTTCTAAGTTACTATTACAAATTGTTGATACACTCCACAATGTCTTTCTATAATGCTTCCCTTAGATTTTAGCATGGGATGATGGTGTTGCTAAACTATGCATTAACATTAATAAATGTTGAATTCAGTGAAAAAAGTTCGGTTCAATAATATATTTATTTGTGTAATTTCACATCATAATGACACTCGTAATTATAAATCTCGTCGTAATGTTCGAACTCGTATATTTCACTGTCTCTATTGTTTCAACAACGTGCGCTCTTCTCTGGTTCAAATTAACGCGTCTGCTCTCCTCGGAGTTCAGAAAGAATCAGCCTGGTCGAAAGGATGCTATCTTCCCTCCAATAATTTCCTATTAATCAAACACCTGCCACAGCTATCATTGGAAACAGCCATGGCATTGTTTCGTGCAAAAATAGCTCAACAGCAATATATGGCCTAGAGCTAATATGGACATATCTCTCGAAAAAAAAAACACATTACAAGATTTGGAAAGGTTGAAGGCAAGATTTCTGAAGCGATTTCTATGTACGGTATGTCGAAATAAACACAATCTCGTCTGGTCTATGTCCTTGCAAAGGAGACGTATTTTGTGGAAGACTTACGGCTGAGACTTCTACTTCAGTAGACAAGGGCCTACAGAAAATTACCGCAGGAACTACACATGAAGAGAGATACGATATGGGAGTTGAATGTTCTTTCAAATTAGAGTGTATGGGTCTGACTTCACTCCGGCTGGAATATAATTAAATGCTCGTTGGAATTAAATTCTATGGATTTAATTTCACTCCGGCCTAAATTGAATTAAATTGTATGAATTTAATGTCATTCCGACCGTGATAGAATTAAATGTTCGTTTAAATTATATTCCATGGTTTTAATTTTACTCTAGCTGGAATAAAATTAAATGTTCGTCCCGAGTTTCGTTCCGAGAAGAATATAATTGAATTGTATGGTTTAAATTTCACTCCGACCGGAATAGTCCTATATATTTTGTTCAGAGTTTTATTTCGAGAGGAATAGAATTACATTCCATGCATATAATTTCATTCCTGTCGGAATATGATTAAATGTTTTATTCACAATTTAATTCCGAGAGGAATATAATTAAAGCGTATGGATTTAATTTCATTCCCACTGGAGTTGAATTCAATGTTTCATTCAGAGCATCATTCCGAGGAGAATTAAATGAAATTATTTGGACTTAATTTTATTCCCGTTGGAACAAAATCGTGTGTTCCTTTCAACATTTCATTCCGAGAGAAATAACACGCATTGCAATGGATTTATTTTCTTTCCCACCGTGATTGAATTGAATTTCATTCCGAGATTCCTTGTCGGAGTGAAATTATATATTTCACTCGAGGTTTAATTCTACGCCGGGATAGTATTGAATTGACTGGCTGATTTTAATTCCATTCCTGCTCCGGAGTGAAATAAAAAAAATCATTCCATTTGCCATCCCTGCTCTGACCAAAATCTGGTTGTTATGAAAAGGAAGTTAAAGTTGAAGAAGCTGAAGAAAAGTCAAAAGTCAAAAAGATGGGCAATAGACAGACTGAAAGAGAAGGAAGCGAATGCAAGATTCAAGAAGAATATAAAGGAAGGTCTTATCAAAACCCCTAAACAATCTTCAACGGCAGGAGAAAGAGCACTTTTGAAGAATGAAATAACAAAATACGCAGAAGAAAACATTGGTAGGAAAGAAATAATAGGTAGAAAACCGTTGATCTCTCACGATCTACTAGAATTAATGGACGAAAGCTGGAAACACCAGAATGTAAGAGAAGAAAGGGAGAAAGTCGAAAACAGACATCTGAGAAATGAGGTTAACAAGAACCGCTAGGAAGCGAAAGAAGAATGGTTGAAAAAGAAATGTGCAGGTGTAGAAAATTGTCTGAAATTAGGAAACAACGCTAAACTAGAACAAAAGGATCATGAGGGTGTACCACTGAACTTGGCTGTCGCTCACATGGGCATCGTTGTGTTCCAAAACTACACCAAAATCAATACCTTCTCGTGGGCTAAGATACGAAAAATCAGCTTCAAACGCAAGCGCTTCCTCGTCAAGCTTCATCCTGAAGGATATGTAAGTACCGTAAAAACACTTTTTTGGTTCAATCGTTTAATTGCTAAATTAAAGTAGTCTTATCATAGGTCTTAAAACCTCCAGTAAAGAGTTGAGACAGCACAATTTCGTTCTGTAGCACACACAAATTACAATTGTAACCGAACTCTGAATAAAAGACGTTACCATAAGCATCTTGTGTATGATATCTCACCTGATCCCCTAATTGTTTTGGCCAGTGTTTTTTTTTCATAATTCAAGATGGTTTATTCAAGAGTTTATTATTCTTGGATTGTAGGGAGCAATGAATCGACTATCGATTTCAATGTCAATGCCTCGAATTGTTTTTATAATAATCCGTCCATTATTTCTTCTCCTATACGAAGGATAACCATTGGCATTATCTTTGCTCTCTTCCTGTAAGTATTTTCTATCTAAATTGCATTTTGTAAATATTGTCAATTCAAATAACAGTACAGTAAGTATGTAGTTAGTTGTAAGTAGGTAGTTAGTTTGTCTATTAGATATATGTCATTGTTCTATTAGACTGTGGTGTGTGAGTGTGTCTGGTAACAGTTGCATTGTTTATTAGTTATAGTTCATTGTTTCAGTAGACTGTGATGTGTGATTGCATGTGAGTGTTTCTGGTGACAGACTGTTTTAGTGGTAGTATTTGTTGTTGGTGGAACTTTAGTATTTTTTCGTTAGTAGAATTTTTGTATTTAATTGTTAGTACAGTAGAAGGTTAGTATTTTTGTTAGTAGAATTGCTCTTTACTTATTCTGAAAGGGAGTAGCAGCCTTTCAGAATAAATCAATTCTTTACTAGTCTTATAGACGGTTAAGATATTGATAATATAAGCCAAATAATGGCTACACTGCGTCCTGCTGCACGGCTGAAAGCAAGGGGAAACTACAGCCGTTTGCTATTCCCGAGGATATGCACCTCTCTATGCATAAATACATGTGATGATGGCCTCCTCCCTTGTAAAATTTCAATCCGGAGGTAAACTAGTCCCCCGTTCGGATCTCCGGGTGGGGACTACTCGAGAGGGGGTTAACATCACAGAAGTGACAAAGAGGAACTCTGACATTCTACGGATCGGAGCGTGGAATGTTAGAAGTCTGCTAGGAAATGGAAGGTTAGAAAACTTAGAAAGGGAAATGGATAGGTTGAGGTTGGATTTGGTTGGGATTAGTGAAATGCGCTGGCAGGAAGAACAGGACTTTTGGTCAGGAGACTATAGGGTCATTAGCACTAAATCAAACAATGGCCAAGCAGGGGTTGGCCTCATATTGAGTAGGAAACTTGGACAGCGGGTGGAATATTATGAGCAATATAGTGAACGGATTATTGTAGCAAAAATAAATACTAAACCTACCTGCACCACAGTGGTACAAGTCTATATGCCTACCAGTCAAGCTGATGATGAGGATGTTGAAAAGGTCTACGATGAAATAGACGAAATTCTGAGGTATATCAAGGGTGATGAAAATGTTATAGTAATGGGAGATTGGAATGCTGTGGTAGGAAAAGGGAGAGAAGGGAAGATAGTAGGAGATTTCGGATTAGGTGAAAGGAATGATCGAGGAAGCAGGCTGGTAGAATTCTGCACTGAGCATGAGTTGGTCATAGCTAACACCTTATTCAATAACCACAATAGAAGAATATACACATGGATGAGACCAGGAGATACAGGGCGTTACCAAATCGACTTCATTATGGTCAAGCAGAGGTTTCGAAACCAGATTTTGGATTGTAAAACATATCCTGGTGCTGACATAAACTCTGACCACAATCTGGTTGTAATGAAATGCAGATTAAAGTTGAAGAAACTGAAGAGAAGTCAAAAGCCAAAGAGGTGGGCAATAGACAGACTGAAAGAGAAGGATGTAAACGAAAGATTCAAGAAGAGTATAAAGGAAGGACTAATGAAAAACCCTAAACAAACTTCAATTGCAGACGAATGGGTACTTTTGAGGAATGAAATAACAAAATCCGCAGAAGAAAACATTGGTAGGAAAGAGAGAATAGGTAGAAAACCGTGGATCACTCAGGATATACTCGAATTGATGGATGAAAGGCGGAAGCACAAGAATGTAAGAGATGAAAAGGGGAAAGCAGAATACAGACGTCTGAGAAATGAGGTTAACAAGAAGTGCAAGGAAGCGAAAGAAGAATGGTTGAAAGAGAAATGTGCTGGTATAGAAAATTGTCTGAAATTAGGAAAAGTAGACACAGCTTATCGAAGGATTAAGAATACTTTTGGGGAAAAGAAGACCAAGTGCTGTAATATTAAGGACACAAATGGAAAGCCTCTAACAGATAGGGAAGAAAAGGTTGAGAGATGGAAAGCTTACATAGAGAGTTTGTATAAGGGAAAGGAGATTGAGAATCATGTAATGGAAAGGGAGGAGGAAATTGATGAGGATGCGATAGGAGATTTAATATTGAGATCAGAATTTGATAGAGCTTTGGAAGACTTAAGCAGGAACAAAGCACCAGGCATAGATGATATACCGATTGAGTTGCTACGCTGCATAGGAGAGGAAGGTCTGATCAGGTTATTTCACTTGGTGTGTGGGATTTATGAGACAGGTGAGGTACCCCCTGATTTCAAGAAGAATGTAATCATCCCTATACCAAAGAAAGTGGGAGCTGACAGATGTGAAGATTACCGTACAATCAGCTTGATTACTCATGCTTCAAAGATCCTGTCTAGAATAATTTACAAGAGGATTGAGAGACAGATAGAAACGGAGTTGGGTGAAGACCAGTTTGGTTTCAGGAGAAATGTAGGAACAAGGGAAGCTGTACTAAGTCTTAGGCTGATTTTGGAAGGTAGAATAAGGAAAGATAAGAGAACGTTCATGGCTTTTGTAGACTTAGAAAAGGCTTTTGATAACGTTGATTGGACTAAATTGTTTGACATTTTGAAATCGATTGGAATCAAGTACAGGGATAGGAGGGTGATATACAATCTATACAGAAACCAGACAGCAGTCATTCGAGTTGAAGGACATGAGAGAGAAGCTGGTATTCAGAAAGGTGTAAGGCAAGGCTGCAACTTATCACCCATACTTTTCAATCTTTACATTGAACAAGCAATGAAGGAAATTAGAGAAAAATTTAAAGTGGGAGTGAAGATTCAAGGAGAAATAATTTCAACTCTGAGATTTGCTGATGACATCGTCATCTTGGCCAACAAGCCTGAGGATTTGAATGAGTTTTTGAATGGTATGGACTCCGTCTTACGGAAAGAATTCATGATGAAAATTAATAAATGTAAAACAAAAATACTGGAATGCAGCCGAAATAAATCAGAAACCTCTATGGAGATCAAATTGGCAGGTGAAAAGCTGAAGGAAGTAGGAGATTTCTGTTACTTAGGAAGCAGAATAACCAGTGATGGACGAAGCAAAGAGGATATAAAAAGTAGGTTGGCTCAGGCAAGAAAAGCATTTCTACAAAAAAGGAATCTGCTGACATCGAATATAGATTTAGGTATTAGGAAGTCATTTTTGAAAGCCTTTGTCTGGAGCGTGGCGCTCTATGGAAGTGAAACTTGGACTATTGGTGCAACAGAAAAGAGGAGAATTGAAGCATTTGAAATGTGGTGTTACAGGAGAATGATGAAGATGAGATGGGTAGATAGGGTTACAAACAAAGAGGTATTAAGACGAGTGGGAGAGGAGAGATGTTTCTGGCGACTGCTAATGAAGAGAAGAGATAGGTTGGTAGGACATATACTAAGACACCCAGGAATAGCAAGCTTAGTTATGGAAGGAAGGGTCGAGGACAAGAACTGTAGGGGTAGACCAAGGTTAGAATATGTTAAACAGATTGCCTCGGATGTAGGGTGTGGTAGCTATGTTGAGATGAAACGATTAGCTCAGGACAGGGAGGCGTGGAGAGCTGCATCAAACCAGTCAAAAGACTGAAGACTCAAACAACAACATAATTAATTTACTCCTTATTTATCTTCATAATATTTTTTGTATTTTCGAAATTGTCATAAGCTATGTACTGGTACCATATTTCGTGGTTAAGTGTAAGAGAGGGCCATGAGCCCTAACTTCGCCACTACCGAAGACATACAATAAATAAAAATAAATAAATATTACTATTTAGTCCTTTTTGATTCTCTTGCATATGAAGGGTAGATAACCTTGTAGTTCAGCCCCTTAAAACAACAACAACAACAACAACACAACCTTTTGCATAGTCTGTGATGTTGATGACTCTTGAGATGTGGAAGATGGATTAAACATAACTTTTACAGCAGGGGTTAAATGTTGCTCAATAAACACTGCACTATTTTGAGTAGCAACATTTTTTTCTTGTACTAGCTTTTTAGCATTGTCATGATTATTTGTTGACACCAACAGTGTTTCATCTGGTACACCACATTGATGATCACTCACACTTAAAACCTTACCATTTCTACTTTTTAGATTGCCTGGACATCTTTTTGACCTCTCTTTTGAGCATCGCCAAAATATTATTCCTTTTACATTTTGACGATTATAGTTATAAGAGTAGCCTTTATAGAGTACACGTTGTTTACCTTTGTTAGTTGTAGTAAGTTCCATAGTAGCAACTAACCTGTTAGTATGATTTGCTCACTACAAAGGTTATAACTGTTCTGATAATAAAATAATTTAGCGTTGGCTTTTATATTTAATATGTACAGTTTGAAGTGAAAGCAAAAGTGAGAACAAAATGGTAGCAGAGTGGTAGAAAATATTACATGTATTGTTAATAAATAGTTTAAGCGGTTATGTGGATCCATTACATAATAATTTTGGCTCGACGAAGCTCATTATCTATATCCAATAGTTCTTTCTCATATTCAGTATAACCAGCCTGTTTATAGACATGCAGTTGCTGAAGCTGCCGGATTAGCTTACTTGGATTGTTCCAGTAGACAAATTCAACAAATGATTTTTTTTGTGTAAACAAAGCATTATCATCATCATCATCATCATCATAACCATTATCATTATCATCATCATTATAATCCTCATCACTATTACTATATAGTCCTTTTTGATCCTTTTGCAATACCACATTTTGCACAGTCTGTGTTGCCTTTGATAATGTAGGGAGTTTTTCAGACATTGACAACTGTCCTAACACGACTTTCTGAGGAGATGATACATGCTTCTTAACAAACAATGCACTACCTTGAGCTGCAATATCTTTTTCTGGGACAAGTGTTTTAGCATTTTGAAGAGTTTTTTTAAAACAGCAACGATGTTTTATTTGGTACAGTACATTGATGATCACTCACACTTAAGACATCACTATTTTTACTTTTCAGCTCACCTCGACACTGTTTTGAACGATGTTTTGAACAACGCCAAATAACAGTTCCATTTTTATTGGTCCGTTTTACAATATATGTATATCCTTTATAGAATGCATATGGCATACCATTGCTATTTGTTGATACTTCCATGTCAATTGTCAAGCATGAACTAATCTCTAGCAAAGTTCACTCGTTAATATAAATAATAGTTTAAAGTGAGGGGAAAACTGGGTGCAAGAGTGGGTGCAAAAGTGGGTGCAAAAAGGGTGCAAAAGTGGGTGCAAAAGTGAGTGCAAAAGTGGGTGTAAAAGTGAATGCAAAAGTGGGTGCAAACGTGGGTGCAAAAGTGGGTGCAAATGTGGGTGCAAAATTCAGTGTAAAAGGGAGTGTAAAAGTGAGTGCAAAAGTGGGTGCAAAAGTGATTGCAAAATTGGATGTAAATGTGGGTGCAAAAGTGGGTGCCGCTTATAGTAGGCATGAATTTTACTAGAATGTGATTTGAGTAAATGTAATTTCTAAACCCAAGTAGTGAATAGTCAGTTGGTTTCGATCTATGCAAGCGTAAACATGTCACATACACTGGTGATGGATACTCAAGGCTTTAAGGTCAACGAAAACAAAGTACTGTCCCCGTTTACCTGGATAGTAGGCTGTCAGATATCCGCCCCCTCAATCGGATTGCCAATTATCAATCGCACCGGCATAGCTACATCAATGAAAATGGCACTGACAGATACTATCGAGATAAGAGCACAGAAGTTCACAGGAAATCATTGTGGAACACACCAAAATAGACGGGGGTTCATACTTACCGTTACTTACCTCTTAATTATCTCGGGGTTTGAGTTGACAACAGGATCACTAAAGTCTGTTCACACAATAACCTCCACCATGACATTTAAAAATGAACCAGAACGAAGACGAGAACTTTGAACTGTACAAAAGCTTTATTTCTAATAAAGGGTATGATTTTACTAACACAACAAAAACAACGTGGCTATCAGTAGCCCAAGTCAATTTGACTACGTCCTCCAGTAGGACTTGCAAAAATTATCATACAACATGATATAAAACATTTTAGCTCCCAAGAGCTCCAAATAACGTAATATTCATAACACTATTGGATTGAAAAAGGACGTCAGGGTGTGACATATATAGAGCATTTGGTTTCCTTTTAATAAACATGAGAATGGTATTTATAGTCGCAAGGCCAGAGTGTGGACGACCTCACTCTCTGAGAACCAGATGTTGGCACAGCTGCGGGCTACCCTCCAGCCTGTTGCATACTGGTCAAATGGACTCCCTTCTTACATGCTACGTTACGTAAGAATACAGCCTGCGCTCTCAAGCTTTTAAATGTCTACAAGACAACTCACATTATATTTACGCAAATCTTTCAAGTACTTTGCTCACATCCTATTGGATCATTATGTTAATTCCTTAAACTTGTTAAGTTCAATCCAAATGTTTAATTAGCTCTTAAATGTTTATAACAAAAACACATAAATTATTTATAACAATTAGAAATTGTTTATAATATTTGTCAAGGACAATAAAAATATTATAAGCACGCCTTTAACATCACTCTCGTTCCACATTATTTTCAAAAATATTTACAGCAATTATTTACAATATTAACATTTTAATTGTTTAAATTATTAATTTAAGAAATACATTAGCCACATGTTCATTCGGTTGGTAATTTTCATAATCTTGTTTAATATAATCGACCAATGAAGGTTAGTTATACATGTTAATGTCACAATCTGGTTTAATAAAGGTTTTAATAATGATTTGTGACGGCAACCTTCATTCAAAATCTTATCTCAAATTCTTTCAAAACTCGTGTTAATTATAACAGTAATTCACTTGATTAATTTTCAACGAACTATGACAATCTTACTCCAGCGGAAAATCCTTCGCTAACAAGTTAATGCACAATCTGCATTAAAAATATGCCCAAAATCATCATATATTAATCTATATGGCATTAAAAACTTCCACATAACTTACAAAACTTCCACAAATAATTCTTTAACATTAATTCCTGTGGGAACCTCCTTCATATTCAAGGGCATTATACCTCAGCGACTTTCAACACGCGCTGCACTAGCGATTATACATTCATAGTTCCACTTAAAAATTCTAATAATCATTAATTGTTTCAAAACTGTTTTTCTATTTAACATTCGTGGATTTCATTCATGAACCGAAATGAAGTCAAAACTTGCCAATCACAAACAAATTTAATAGTGAATACGCTCATATACGCCTATCTGGTCTATCAAAATTTAAGATTAACATCTTAAAAGAAATGTAGTATGAAAATACTATCATCAAATAAAGTGCGACTAAAATGCAAAGTAGTCGAATAGAATCCAATTAGACTGGGGAATGCAAACATCGTTATATAAATCTCTAATTGAGAAAAACTCCTAACCAAAGTACTTGACTTTAATGCATTTAATAATTCAATATTAACATTACTCTTTCACAAAAGTGTCTATGATGCAATGTTCATTCATAACTGACGATAAATGTCTGTGTTGCAATCAATTCAAATAACGACTAGTATTTCCAAGATCGTCGACAACGTAAGAGATTTTAACGCTCTAAAATCATTTAAATGTTCTTCCTTCTTGATGATGACAGAAAATTGGTCAAAGTAATTAAA
Organism: Meconema thalassinum; assembly: GCA_946902985.2. NCBI lineage: Eukaryota > Metazoa > Arthropoda > Insecta > Orthoptera > Tettigoniidae > Meconema > Meconema thalassinum. Next base: position 70,285,407 of record OX336393.1, on the reverse strand, counting down.
CTGGGGTAGAATTACTTTAATAAAATGACACACTGTCTGAATTTAAATCTGCCATAAAAATCATTAACTTACAGTCAAATCGTGACTACAAAAAATATTAATTACTGAAAAATCTAAATATCAGTCTCAACTGATTCAAAATCGTTAACTATGCCCATGACATAACAATGTCTTAATAAATCGTCGAAAAAGGCATAACTCAACAAGGTGTACTGAGAATAAGAATCTCAACAAGAAAATAGGGCAAAAATCATGAGGATAAAAATATGGGAAAAATGGTTGCTCAAACATCATTAGTAAACTCAAATACAATAAACGTTCACGACTACCTTATCTGCCGATTGACGTTCCAGAGGAAAATTCCCCAAAGAAGACTGCTGATGGATCCATTTCACCACGTTAAAGCCGAGCTCCATCCTCGAAATAGGAAATAGCACCCTCGGAGAATCGAACTGCTTCCTTCTCCGGAAATCGCTCTGCTCCTCGAAGACGAATAGACATCCTTCCGGCAATAATCTTCTTTGTGAGTCGGGATATCCCTGACCTCTCTTGAAAAATTCCCTGAAGTTCCAGTAGACAATTGCCATGAAGTTTTGTAGAAATTTCCGAAGAAATTATTCATATTCAGAGTATGAAATTGTTTCTATGGCTGTTCGATGGTATTCAGCCTTTAATCACGAAACATGGGTGTAGATGGTATTCACCGCATGTTCCCTTGTGTGGAATAGCAATTAGCGAAGTTCCATGTCGCTATCTTACTCCGTTGAAATATGTCCCAATTGCAATAAGCCCTTTTAGCCTTCCATCTGCTCTTCGGTTGTAGTGTTAGAAGAACAAACTGCCGTATTCAATTGCTCCATTATACTGTATCGTTCTGTAACCAAGCAATCTGAAGTCTTTCTATTCCACTCGCAGCGTCAGCCGTTGCGTTGATTCTGGCTATACAAAAGTGCTTCTCTTGTGGCGAGATAATCACTTTTGTCAGTCGTATAAAACTGCTAATATCTTTTAAACTAATCGGTCGAAATTGTTCAGCTTTTCTCTATTACTTTATGAAGCACAGCACAATACAATTAGCTTATCGGTGACCGCTAACTGTTCGAAGCTAAACTTGTAGAAGCTTTCTAAGGTCCGTTTCAACTTCACCTAGTTTGACTTGGATCTCGTTAATATAGTGGCCTCGCCACGCGTTATAAAGACGATTCTTTTCACTGCTGTTCACTTCGACGTCTCACTATAATGAATGTATAAGAAAAGAACTTTCACAATAGACTTCGATGATCTGAGAATGAGATCTCAGAATAATCGGAGAACGAAAGAGGCTCCTCTCTTCTGCGCAAGCCCTTTTATTAACTTCACGAGGGGCGTTTCCATCCCTTCCAAAGCGTGGTACTGCGTCATCGCTAGAAGTTCCAACTTCGTTAATACATGACGGATTTTCAAAATTCAAAAACTGAAAATAAATTTCACCAAAATTCCAAATCAATGCTTCTACTGCAAATGGGTTTCCACAATTCTGCATTCCAAAAGTAATAAAAATACCATAGTTTCAGCAATCTCCGTCTTCCTTTAAACTATCGTTGATTGGTTCAAGCCTCCCCTCCAATAGCATAGTTTCTTCCTCAGCAGAATTCCTCGTTTCCTGCGACTGCGTCGTAAATCTTGGAACATTCTCGACTAAATGCTGACGTCACTGAGAATCTCAGCTCAAGTTGCTTGCTGGCATAACATTTACGTCATCCGTGCTTACGTCATGACTACCCACGTCATAACTATGACAACCATAACTTTCCTTATAATTTCAAATATAGCCACCGTGGTCTCTACATAATTCAATTACGGGGGCAGTACAGTATATATTTAAAGAGGTGGCTATCATTGATTGCACAACACGCGGGTTACCATATCTTTTTTCGGACTAGTGTTTTAACATTTGAAGAGTTTTTTTAAACAGCAACGATGTCTTATCTGTCACACTACATTGATGATCACTCACACTTAAGACCTCACTATTTTTACTTTTTAGCTCACTTTGACACTGTTTTGAACGATGTTTTGAACAACGTCAAATAACAGTTCCATTTTATTGGTTCGTTTTACAATATACGTATAACCTTTATAGTATGCATATGGCTTACCATAACTATTCGTTGATACTTCCATATCAATTTTCAAGCATGAAATAATCTCCAATAAATTTCGCTCGATAATAGAAATAATAGTTTAAAGTGGGTGCAAAGGTGGATGCAAAAGTGGGTGCAAAAGTGAGTGCAAAAGTGAATGTAAAAGTGGGTGCAAAAGTGGGTGCAGTTTATAGTAGACACGATTTTTACTAGAATGTGATTTGAGTAAATGTAATTTCTAAACCCAAGTAGTGAGTAGTCAGTTGGTTTTGATTTATGCAAGCGTAAACATGTCTCATACACTGATGATGGATACTCAAGGCTTTATGGTCAACAAAAGCAAGTATATAGTTGAAGAGGTAGCTACTATTGATTGCACAACACCGAATCTATTTTTGAAATTTTACAAAGGGCCTAAGTGCACTATTGTTAATATCTCGCGGACCAATAAGACTAGGGCATTGTATGAGGTTTTGTAGGACTTTTTGCCGAAGACTGCTGGTAAACACCTATGTCACTGCTTTACACGGCCCTGTTTATGGCCACGAGTTAATTTGGTTATAGAAGGGGCCCCGGGAGACTCAGTCCCAGGGCCCGTCACTGCTCTCCACGGCAAACCAATAATCAAAGGGGGGTATGACAGAGCTTGAGGCGATAACCCCTTTTGATTGATCCCTGTTGATTTGCCCCTTTGGACTGGTCCCCGTTGACTAGCCCCTCTGGACGGGTCCTTTTTGAAGGGAGTCATTTTTGACGGGCCCCTGCTGACGGGTCACTGTGGACGGATCCCTGTGGACGGGTCCCTGTTGACAGGTCCTTTTGACTAACCCCTTTGGACTTAAGAGATACACGCTCCGTTAGGAATCTTTCAACCCCCACTTTTCATCCCTTTCACCTAATAATATACGCCACATCGAAAAACCATTAGACATATGTCAGCTTATTTTTAATGATTAGTATATATGCCAAGTATCACATCCCCAAATGAAACCACTCGTGAGATATTGTTATTCAATGAAATGCACGTTTACCCCCTTAACACCTCTTTAGAACCTGAATATCCAAAACTCTTTCCTTAGTGGACGTTTTCGACATACAACGAACATATCCCCAAAACCTCATGTTTTTAACTTCAATAATTTTGGCTGGGCGATAATGAGTGAGTCAGTCAGTCAGGACATTTTCTTTCATTTATTTTTGAGAATTTCACCCCTCCCCATGAACCCCTTAAATTGGATTTATGAAAAAACAAGATGTTCAGCAAAGAACATATAGCCTACTTTCTCCTGAATGTATGGGTATCTTTATGACTCTTTGTCCTCATCCCTAACACAATCACCTCTACCACAATGTATTGTTTGTTTTCTTTTATATTGATAATAAGCCAGTAAGTGTCAAAATCAATATTATATACTTTATGACGATTGAATAACAAAACCACTAACTTATTGTAATGCATTCACGTCCGTTAATCTCTATATTAAGCCAGCCTGCAAAATTAAGAATCTTCCGCCCCAATCACAGTAGGTTGGTGCTGCGACCTATCGGTGAATTAATCTTTATCTTGCACGCGTATGCACTGCCATCGTAATGTACTACGATGGCAGTGTTCTATAGGTGTTGAATGAGTAGGCAGTTTAAAGTAGCCAGGAGGGAGGCGATCCAGCTGGCAGTGTTTAAAGGTATTCGGAGCGCGATCGTGGCTAATAGTTGAACTACCAGTATTACAAAATTGCCATACTTCAGGAGGCCAGCTCAGGCATTTACACAGAGTTATGTTTGGAACAATATTACCCACATAACCCACAAGAGGACAGCACCGTACAGAGGCATTAAGAAGGCTGTGGTTAATGACAACGTGTATCTAGTTCTTCTATTCTACTTTTCCTAATGTCTTCTGTTTATGTGCGATGCTGGGACTGTGATTTTATTAATATACGAGTGTATACTTTATCCTCTCCTTTGAGCTAAATTACATTTTATTCAGTATCTGTGGAAAAAGCTCGTGCACATCATTTGTAAAAGAATTCAAGAAAAAAAACCTAACTGTAGCAGTACTCGATCCCCAGTCAACTGCGTGTCAGACTAACATGCTAGCCCAGAGCTAACCCTATCCATGACGTCACGTGTTCTTAACTGACATATTAGATACAAACTGTTGGCAAATAATGACTTTAAATAAACGATTTCTTCACTGCAGTACATCTTCATTAAAGATCATTTCATACAAAGTTTATATTATTGTATCAGTAGGGTATATCACATACAACATACTAAAACTACTGAAATATAAGACAGGCACATGAGGACAGCTGCCATCTTGTCGTGTGACACAAATGGCTCAGCTCTTTTAAGCCACTCGTACTGTATAATATTATAATATTAAATTATAATAAATAACGGATCACGACCTTCAGGATAGCTTAAACCCCCCTAGGCTCGATAATCGGAATTGGTGGGTCTTAAGCTATTGATTAAAATGGTTGCATAATTCACACGGCCGCCATCCTGAAATGGCAAGGCCGATGACCTTGAATTTTGGGTCAAAGACGCGTCCTATATAAAGGTATGTTGTCACCAAATTTGGTAGAGATCGGATAATTGGTTTAGCCGTAATTTGATTTTACGTTTTGAACATTTGAGTGGCCGCCATTCTGTTATGGTAAAGATGGCGGCGATATAAAGTATGACACTGAGGTGTCCTTTACTAGTGCTACCTCTGTACCAAATTTCGTTCAATTCGGTTTCACCGTGTTCGAATTGATAGGGGGGACAGACATCCAGAGTACACACACTCAAACACACACACACAGACACACACACACACAGACTCACACACACACATACACACACACACACACACACACAGACACTCACACACACACATACACACACACAGACAGACACACTTTTTTCGCCCTGTGTTGATCTCATAAGTCTACTTTCATTTTTTGCAAAAATCGAAAGTAGGCTAAAGACGGTCGAACACCTATTTACTTATTTAAAGTTGTTTTTCCCCCTGAGTTTGATGAGTGAGTAAGTGAGTCAATCAGTTAGGACACTTTCTTTCCTGTTTTTCCCCCCGAATTTCACCCCTTCCCATGGGCCCCTTTAATTAGATTTATGAAGAAATGGTCGAACACCTATTTACTTATTTTTTAAGCTGCTTTTTCCGCTGAATTTCAAACTTATCGCCTATGTTGAATAAGAGATACAGTACATGCTCCGTTAAGAATCCTTCAACCCCCAATTTTCTCCCCTTTCACCTCATAATATACACCATATCGATAAACCCTTAGACATATGTCTGCTTATTTTTAATGATTAGTTTATACGCTGAATATCACATCCCCAAATGAAACAACTCGTGAGATATTGTTATTCAATGAAATGCAAGTTTAACCCCCTTAGCACCCCTTCAGAACATGAATATCCAAAATTCCATCCTTGGTGGACTTTTTCGACATACAACGAACATATCCCCAAAATTTCAAGTTTCTAACTGCAATAGGTTTGCTGGGGGATGATGAGTGAATATCCAAAAATCCTTCCTTAGTGGACTTCTTACCCCAGATTTCACCCCTCCCCATGAGCCCCTTAAATTGGATTTATGAAAAAACGATCGAACACCTATTTACTACTTTTCCCAGCTGATTTTTCTCCCTGAGATTCATACTTTTTGCCTCTGTCTTTTAAGGGATACGTTTCACACATACACCTCATAATATACACCACATCGAAAAAACCCTCAGACATGTGTCTTCTTATTCTTAATGATGAGTTTATTTGCCGAGTATCGCATCCCCCAAGGAAACCAATCGGGAGATATTGTTATTCAATTAAATGCAGGTCTACCTCCTTAACACCCCTTTATATCCTGAATATCCAAAATTCCTTCCTTAGTGGACGTCTTCGACATACAACAAACATAGCCCCGAAATGTCATGTTTCTAACTTCAATAATTTTGGCTGGGCGATGATGAGTGAGTGAGTAAGTCAGGACAATTTCTTTCAATTATTTTTCAGAATGTCACTCCTCTCATGAACCCCTTAAATTGGATTTATGAAAAAAAAACGGTCGATCACCTATTTACTTATTTTTGAGCTGTTCTTCCCCCCCCCCTGAGTTTGATGAGTGAGTGAGTTAGGACACTTTCTTTCCTGCTTTCCCCCAAGAATTTCACCCCTCTCCAAGGGCCCCTTAAATTGAATTTATGAAAAAACGGTCGAACACCTATTTACTTATATTTTAAGCTGTTTTTCCCGCCGAATTTCAAACTTCTCGCCTATGTCGTTTAAGAGATACACGCTCCGTTAAGAATCCCTCAACCCCCAATTTTCACCCCTTTCACCACATCGATAAACCCTTAGACATATGTCTGATTATTTTAATGATTAGTTTATATACCGCATATCACTATCCCCAAAGAAACAACTCATGAGATATCGTTATTCAATTAAATGCACGTTTACCCCCTTAACACCTCCTATAAACCCGAATAAATAAAAATCATTCCTTAGTTGACATTTTCGACATACAGCGAACATATTCCCAAAATTTCATGTTTCTAACTTTAATAGTTTTCGCTGGGTGTGATGAGTGAGTGAGTCAGACAGGACATTTTCTTTCAATTATTTTTACCAGAATTTCACCCCTCCCCATGGGCCCCTTAAATTGGATTGATGAAAAAACGCTTGAACACTTATTAAGTTATTTTTTAAGCTGTCTTTTTCCCCTGAGTTTGATGAGTGAGTGAGTTAGTCAGTCAGTTAGGACACTTTCTCTACTTTTTCCACACAGAATTTCACCCCACCCCATTGGCCCCTTAAATTAATTTATGAAACAACGGTGGAACACCGATTTACTTATTTTTAAGCTGATTTTTTTTCGCTGAGTTTCAAATTTCTCGCCTATGTCGTTTAATAGATAGGCCTACGCGCTTCGTTAGGAATCCTTCAACCCCCACTTTTCACCCCTATCACCTCATAATAATAAACCACATCGAAAAACCCTTAGACACATGTCTGCTTATTTTTAATGATTAGTTTATATGCCGAGTATCACATCCAAAAATGAAACCACTCGTGATATATTGTTATTCAATGAAATGCAGGTTTAACCCCCTTAAGACCCCTTTAGAACCCGAATATTCAAAAATCCTCCCTTAGTGTATGGTTTTGACATACAACGAACATATCCCGAAAATGCCATGTTTCCAACTTCAATATTTTAGGCTGGGCGATGATGAGTGAGTGAGTCAGGACATTTTCTTTCATTTCTTTTTCTTCAGAACTTCACCCCGCCCGATCAACGCCTTAAATTTGATTTATCAAGAAAACTGTCGAACACATATTTACTTGTTTTTAAGCAGTTTTTCCCCCTGAGTTTGAAGAGCGAGTGAGTCAATCGGTTAGGACACTTTCTTTCCTGTTTATTTTCCCCAGAATTTCACCCCTCCCCATGGGCCCCTTAAATTGGATTTATGAAAAAACGGTCAAACACCTATTTACTTATTTTTTATGCTGATTTTTTCCCGCTGAGTTTCAAACTCCTCGCCTATGTCGTTGAAGAGATACAGGCTCCGTTAGGAATCTTTCAACCCCTACTTTTCACCACTTTCACCTCATAATATACACCACATCGAAAAACCCTCCGACACATGTCTTGTTATTTTTAATGATGAGTTTATATGCCGAGTATCACATCCCCCAATGGAACCAATCGGTAGATATTGCTATTCAATAAAATGCAGGTCAACCCCTTTAACACCCCTTTACAACATGAATATCCAGAAATCCTTTCGTTGTGGGCGTTTGCGGCCCTTGAGGAAGCTGCATACCAAATTTTATTCCAATCCGTTGGGCGGTTTCTGAGATTTCGTGATGAATGTGTGAGTGAGTGAGTGAGTGAGTGGTATTTGACAAATATCTAGTAGATAGTGTCAAGTCTTTGTTTTGCTATACTCGGTTGACAGTGCTGTGTGAGCAGTTGAGTAACTAACGGGATTTCAAGTAAAGCTCCTCATTTTCTATACCGGTAGTGCAGAGAGCAACTGGCATCCAGTCGGCCGTGTCTCGATTTGAGCTATGTTGCCTTGGAAACTATCTGCCTTGTCATTCCTTCATGAGTATATTTTATGATGTTGTTAGCCTTTGCTCGAGTGCAAAAGGGCCGAAATCAGAAAAATGAGAAAGACTATCGAAAATTCATGTAGCCAGCGGTTCCTTCTGGGTCCTAAACTATGTGTATGCAAAATTTGGTTGAGATTGGTGGAACGGTGTAGATTTGTATACGGAACCAACCCACCCACCCAAATACATACATACATACATACATACATACATACATACAGAAATCATTCCTTAGTTGACGTTTTCGACATACAGGGAACATATTCCCAAAATTTCATGTTTGTAACTTGAATAGTTTTCGCTGGGCGTGATGAGTGAGTGAGTCAGACAGGACATTTTCTTTCAATTATTTTTACCAGAATTTCACCCCTCCCCATGGGCCCCTTAAATTGGATTGATGAAAAAACGCTTGAACACCTATTAACTTATTTTTTAAGCTGTCTTTTTCCCCTGAATTTGATGAGTGAGTGAGTTAGTCAGTCAGTTAGGACACTTTCTCACCCTTTTCCCCCCAGAATGTCACCCCACCCCATTGACCCATAAATTAATTTATGAACAAACGGTGGAACACCGATTTATTATTTTTTAAGCTGATTTTTTTTCTCTGAGTTCCAAATTTCTCGTCTATGTCGTTTAAGAGATAGGCCTACACGCTTCGTTAGGAATCCTTCAACCCCCACTTTTCACCCCTTTCACCTCATAATAATTCACCACATCGAAAAACCCTTAGACACATGTCTGCTTATTTTTAATGATTAGTTTATATGCCGAGTAACACATCCACAAATGAAACTACTCGTGAGATATTGTTATTCAATGAAATGCAGGTTTAACCCCCTTAAGATTTCTTTAGATCCTGAATATTCAAAAATCCTCCCTTAGTGTATGGTTTTGACATACAACGAACATATCCTGAAAATGCCATGTTTCCAACTTCAATATTTTTGGCTGGGCGATGATGAGTGAGTGAGTGAGTCAGGACATTTTCTTTCAATGTTTTTCTTCAGAATTTCACCCCTTCCGATGAACCCCTTAAATTTGATTTATAAAAAAAATGTCGAACACATATTAACTTATTTCAAGCAGTTTTTCCCCCTGAGTTTGAAGAGCGAGTGAGTCAATCGATTAGGACACATTCTTTCCTGTTTTTTTCCCAGAATTTCACCCCTCCCCATGGGCCCCTTAAAGGATTTTAAAAAAAGCGGTCAAACACCTATTTACTTATTTGTATGCTGATTTTTTCCGCTGAGTTTCAAACTCCTCGCCTATGTCGTTTAAGAGATACAGGCTCCGTTATGAATCATTCAACCCCCACTTTTCACCCCTTTCACCTCATGATATACACCACATCGAAAAACCCTCAGACACGGGTCTTCTTATTTTTAATGATGAGTTTATATGCCGCGTATCACATCCCCAAATGAACCCAATCGGGAGATATTGCTTTTCAATGAAATGCAGGTCTACCCCCTTAACACCCCTTTAGAACCTGAATATCCAAAAATCCTTTCTTAGTGGGCGTTTTCGGCCCTTGAGGAAGCTTCATACCAAATTTCATTCCAATCCGTTGGGTGGTTTCTGAGATTTCGTGATGAATGTGTGAGTGAGTGAGTGGTATTTGACAAATATCTAGTAGATAGTGTCAAGTCTTTGTTATGCTATACTCGGTTGAAAGTGCTGTGTGAGCAGTTGAGTAACTAACGGGATTTCAAGTAAAGCTCCTCATTTTCTATACCGGTAGTGCAGAGCGCAACTGGCATCCAGTCGGCCGTGTCTCGACTTGAGCTATGTTGCCATGGAAACTATCTGCCTTGCCATTCCTTCATGAGTATATTTTATGAAGTTATTAGCCTTTGCTCGAGTGCAGAAGGGCCGAAATCAGGAGAATGAGAAAGACTATCGAAAATTCATGCAGGCAGCGGTTCCTACTGGGTCCTAAACTATGTGTATGCAAAATTTGGTTGGGATTGGTGGAACGGTGTAGATTTGTATACGGAACCAACCAACCAACCCACCCACATACATACATACATACAGGCTTTCACTTTTATATATAAGATAAGGTTTTCCAATTGACATTATCATATGCCTTGTATATATCAATGAATACTATAAAGGTTTTCCTGGTAATGTTCAGTCTTCTTACTAAAATCTGACGTAATGATAGGATAGCCTCCCTAGTCCCTTTCCTTGTTCTAAATCCATACTGATCATTATCCAGATGTTGTTCTATTTTCTTGCTTAGTCTATCTTTGATGATAAATAAAATCTTTGATGCATGTGAAAGAATGGCTCATGTTCCATAAATAGAACATTCACAAGCATTTCCTTTTTTGGGTAGTGTGATTGTTCGAATTTTAATAAAATCAGGAGGTACAATTCCGTCCTCATAGCATTTAGTAATGATTTCAAAAAGGCATTCCTTAATGTGTACATCACAATATTTTAAGAGCTATGCAGGAATGTTATCTACACCAGTTGCTTTATAACCTTTCAGTTTAGCGAGTGCTGCATAAAACTCTGCATTAGTTATAGTTGGACCTTTATCATCTTCTTCAATTAGTTCTTCATCTTCTATATAAATACTATTGTCAGTAATATCTGGTCCATCATACAAATCTTCAAGATATTCCTTCCATCGCTCACATACCTTTTTCATTTTCAAACAATAGCTTCCCTTTGGAATACTTAACTACGTTGCTTGTGATGCGGTGTTGAAAGCTCAAAGATTTCACTTTAAAATAAGCTTTGTCAGGTTTCCCTTTCTTCAGGTCATCCGCAGTACCCACGCATACCCGCTTCATCCAATTTTCTTTCTCCTTGACACTTTTCCATGTTATTTGATTCTTTAGAGTCTAATACGCTTGAGTGTCTATATTTCTAAATTTGTTCCCTTATTCAATAAGCTCTAGGATTTCCTGGGTCATCCATTTCTCTTTCGGTTCCAATTTCCTTCTGCCTAGTACTGCCGTTGTAGCAGTTTCTAAGCCATTTCTTGTATCATCCCATCCTAAAGTCTCATCCTTAACCAATTATCAAACATCTTTAAATGTTTGTACTACATTAGGACCCTGATGCTTCTTAAAACACCATCTCTTTTGTCCACATGTTTCATTCCTCTTGAACTTTATCACATTTAGCTGCAACTAGGATGTGATCACTATCGATTTCCGCCCCATGGTAACTATGGCTGGCTTTCACTTGATTCCTATATCTTTGTTGAACTATGATGTAGTCAATTTGCAACATTCTTCTATCCTCAGGTGCTATCCAGGTGTAACGTCTTCTCTTGGGAACTTCGAAACAGGTATAAGTTATTACCATCTCGAGTAATCTTTCTCCTCTCACATTGACATCACCCATGCCAAACTTACCAGCACACTTAACATCTTTATGAGAGCCAACGGAAGTATTAAAATCACTCTTTAAAATAATGTTTGAATTCTCCTTTACTATGTCAAACAATTCTTCTATTTGATCATACATTGCTTCAATTTCTTCATCAGCATTTGTTTATCCTTCTAATAAAAACTTTGAATCGTTAATCATCACACTCGTTGAAGGAGAACATTCCCAACCGTCAGCTCCTGCTTTCTTCAGTATAGAGACAATGGCATACTGTTCATAACAAGTTTTATAACCCTTCACATTCCTGTCAAAAATCCAAAGTATTAATAAGCGAAATAAACTGACCAGATCTTCAGCCCCTCTGCATCGTAGCAACTCAGTTGGTACATAACCGATGTCTGGTGGTCCCTCACTACGTAGGTCTTATAGCAGCCAACCAATTCTGATTCAAATATTAAAACTTCTCTTTTATGCTCAGCGGTTTCCCCTCCCCTTTCACTTCATTATTCTTGATATTCTTAGCCCTATACAAACACTCTATGTGATCATCCTATGAGTCTACCTTCTATTCTATAGCTATAAAAGGTTTTCACCTCAGCACTAATATTAGAGCACTTAAGACTGCTTTACCCGAAAGAATTCTTAATCTTTCGATAAGCTGCATAAACAATTCCTACTTAAAAACAAGTATGTACATTTGAATATTTATGTAGTTTCATTTAAGGAGCATGTACATCTTTGTCATTTAGCCCCGAGTGCTTTGATTGCAATTTGTATGTTTGAATATTTATGATAACCTATGTATTCTGATGTTTGTATTAAATTGTGTATTTGGAATTAAGTTTAAGATTGGAAAGGAGGCGGCTGTGGCCTGAAGTTACAAACAATCCCCGTGTTTGCCTGGAGTAAAACTAGGAAATCCAAAATAAACAGTTCGAGGACGGCTGGTGAGGAGATGGAGCCCACCGCTTCGCAATTTGGCCTCATGAGGCTGAATTTACCCAGTCCCAGTCCTCAGACCAGAATTAAAATTCTTGGCAGGGCCAACAACCAAATCCGCACCTCCTGGTCGACAGCCAACTATGCTATCCCCAACACCTTGAGATAGTCATTGCTCATATTTATTCGAACCATTTTCTTTAGCTTTATTGTACTTCACCATTTCCTCAATTTTCAGACGTATGTTTTCTGCTTTCTCTATTTCATGTCATTCGCTCTTGTTTTTCTATATTTCATTCATATATTAGTATATCCTGAGTGAACCAAAATCTGTACCTTCTATTCGTTCTGTATCTTCTTTCCTGACAATATTTTCTTCTACAGATTTCTGTTTCAAAGATTCGAGTTCCTTGCATTGGAGTTCTCATCCACTTCATAACAACCAGATTGTAGTTAGAATTTGTGTTGGCCCCAGAGTTCGTTTTGTAATCCCAATTCAAATTTCGGAATCTCTACTTGGTCATAATGACATCAATTTATGAACGTCCTATACCTCCTGGTATCATTCCAGTGTTTATAGTTCTGTTGTGTTTGTTAAAAACTTGTTAGCTATTCCTTATTAGTGATCGGTGCAGAGTTCTACCAGCCTGCTCAATCGTTCGTATATTTCATGCATTCTACATTTCGCCGATATCTTTTCTTCTTTTCCGCTTCTTAACACAGCGTTTCAATCTCACTTTTCAACATTTACAATCTGCAGAATTACACCTTCTGTATTTTTAGTAGAATTTCATAACTTCTTTATTATCTGTTTAATTGGTAGTCTGCTAGACTTATACTACTCTAATACACGTAGTTTCCGTTCTAATTTTAACTACAATATGCCTATAATGCTGATAATATTCTACCCACTGGCCAAGTTCCTCAGAATATGAGACGTATTCCCCAAAACCGTTATTTGATTAAGAGCTAAATATCCTCTAGTCTCCTGGCCAGAAGTCCCATTCTTCCTGCCTGCATCCGTCACTAATCCAACACAAATCCAACTTCAGCCTATCTCTTTCCCATTTCATGTCCCCAAACCTTCCTCTGGATAATCACACTTCTAATATCCATGTTTCAACCAGTAGAATGCCAGACATCCAGTTTGTCAACTTTGTGATGTGAACCCCCTCTCGAGTAACCCTTGGCTGGAGATCAGAAAGTGGGACATGTTTACCACAAGATTGGAATTTCACAAAAGAGAAGGGGAACATTACTTAGAATTATGCATAGACAGGTGCATTTCCCTGGGGAGAACATTATGGCAGTAGTTCCCCGCTGCAGTAGGACAATGGGGGACAAGTGTGGCACAGGTAAGCAGAGGAAGCCAAGGGGTGGCAATTGGGGGCATTATTTATAAAGCATGACATCTTCCGTACTGCTACTCTCCTTATTAATAAAGTAATATAAACCAATTAATTATGCATCATATCAAAATTCTATTATGAATAAAATATATTACGAACAGATTTCATGAACTCTGCCGCACCGCTGAATGAACATTAAGTATCTGTAAAGCTTCTGTATGAAATATTAAGATACTGTCAGTCTTCCGAATAATTTAGTCCAAATAATTATATTATATGGTGGCAAATGCACCATTTTGTCTTACTTCCGTCTCCTAAACTCTTGATCAGTTTTCCCCAACGCCTGACAGAGCGCGGAGGGCAAATGACTTGTGGGTGGCCTTCATTCGTAGGTGGTTCTAACGGGAGGAGGTAAGCGTGAGAAGAAGCTCCGAAAGGTCTCAAGAGGTGGCGTGGGAATCTCAAGAAAGTCCAAAAGCTATTGCTAGGTCTCGTAAAGTCTGGAATTTCGGATCCAACTGGAAGAGACGATACTATTACTCCAACTATGTAAGTAATGCCACGCAGCAGAGTTCAGTGACACGTGTACGACGGTGCAGTTAGTCAACAAAGTGGGATACAGCGAATCAGCGAGTCAGTTGAGTGTGACACAGCAGTTAAGTACACATATTTGTATTCGAGAAGACAACTGACAGACTGTTAATGTTTCAGCTTTGAAAAGGAATATTCCGTGGAGTGCAGAAGGCCGAGATCCTACTTTCGGCGTGGGTAGGATAAGAGAACGCGAGAGGCTACCACAGCGGGGTACCGTGGCTCTAGTGGTCAATCATTATGCGACAGAGCGGTGAGTAGTTGCGTTCTGCCAGCTCTGCAAGTTTTCTCCCGGACTCCTTCGAAGCAAACCTGCACTTTAACTGCTCGCAGAGGGCTTTGCACAAGCACAACCCAGGTATTTTCCAGAACCCCTGTCCTTCAGTTTGCACCTCTTCTTGTACTGGGTCTCAACAACCACAACACCGCTCAGCGCTGCCGCAACCCAGATTTCAGTTCACGACTTGGTCCCGGGTTATAGACCCCCATAGCCACCTCGGCATGGCTCCTGTACCACCACTGACACAATTCATTCTAGCGCTACAAATTTTTGCCAACTATGTTATCCAGCGATGATAAAACTTTGTTGCTGCCAATAACAATCTTGAACCATGAAGGCTGGATCTGGCAACAACAACAACAATGTCAAAACTGTCTGCCAATGGTGGGATTCAAACTTATTACTTCACCATGCCAACAGTTGACCCTCATGGCTGTCACAACATACCACCAAGCGGTATTTGAAGTTCGCTACAAATAAGCAACACGCCTCACATGCCAACAGATTGGGTGCATTATTTCTGAGCGGAATTTACAGCACTCTATCAGCAGCAAAGTAAAGCGCTACATCAAAACTAGCTGTAAATAAAAACGGCAAATGGTCGTTCACGTGTCTCACTGGAAATAAAATTAATAAAATATAACGATGCGTCCATTAGGAGAGAAAACTTTTGATGAATGCTTAGTGATGTCGCTGAAAGGACAATTTCGTTAATTACACTATGATTTCACCTTGCTTGCGATTTTTAGTTTACGCCAAGGCCATGCCATTCGAGTCGACTTCTGGGAAGTAATGCCCTTCGTTAGTAATTGAAGTCGAATTAATATGATCGTTTGACGAATGAAGTAACGTATAGATAAAACTTCCTCAACATAAGGTTACCAAATTTATAATAATTGCAACCTGCGGCGGCTTAAGGCCAGCAGCACGTCGGTAACTCGATAACCAACGCTCTGCTTCACCAGAATGACACCACCCAATGGCCAGCGTGGATGGGCCAACTTACCGTTTATTTAGAGGTCCGCGTCGCTTCCACAGCAACAAAATCACCTCCAGATGGCATGCCCCAACAGAAGAGCTCCAAAGGGGTGGAAGGAAAGTGGAGAAGGGGAACGCACAGGCTATTCTACAGACACCCCCCAATAACCGACAGAATTGCTGTCGGCGAAATAATGCCACAACAGTTGATTAAAAATTTAAAATAAAAATTTAATGTTAAAAATTTAAAGGAGCACCTTCACCAGAAACAGAACATGCTTGCTTGCAAAACCAAAAAAAAGACAAGAATTAAATTAAAATTAAAATGTTATAAAGCCCAAAGATTAAAATAAAAATTACAGGCATAACACAATGAGAAAGGGCTTGATAATTTACAAGGGAATGCAATAGCGATCCGACATGCGGAGATCCCGGCCACGATGAAACGAGAAATAAAAATTTAAATTAACAAAATAAAATGGGATTAGAAAATAAATTTATGTTTTACACGACGGCGGAAAACACAGGAACATTTACCAAAAACCACAAAATAAAATCAACAAGATTACATTTAAAAAAAATATATTAAGCTAACACACAACACGTTTGAGTTTCGTGGCCGGCGCCAAGAGACTGACCTCGAGACCAGAATGCATCTCGTAAAAACAAAAAACAAACATGGCCACTAAAAAAACAGGAGACCGCATGCCTGATCGAAACTACGGCAAACAATTACCATTAAATTAATTTAGAATCCCCAGAGCGGAATGAAAGGCGGAAAACAATTACATCTAAAAACTATTAACACTAGTCGGTTTTATGTCTCGACAGATCTTACATTAGAATAATAATATGACAATCCCAAGATTGCCAAATGAAAATAAATAATAATTTAAACGTAAAATAAACTTATAAATGTGTCTCCAGAAGGTACAAAAATAATAACAAAATTAATATATATAAGGAAACGTTATTAAAACATAAAATAAATTTTAGGCCTATCAGGCAAAACAAAACAGAAGATCAAACATTTATACAAGGCCAAAATTGGAGCTCCCAAAATAAAATAATTGGATAAATAAAATAAACGTACCTTAAAACTTCACAGTGGAGACACAATGAAAATAAAAGAAACTAACACATTTTAAATAAAATAAAATATGGCACTATATTGCCTTGAACATGCCCGCCCAGCACATGCTTCGTTTTGGTCACAAGCGTAGGTCTGCATCGAGATGCGATTACATTTCACACGTCCACTTCACGGCGAAACGATGAAATTCACAGCCTGAAGAGCACAGGCATTTCCTTTTTTCTTGAATAAATCTATATTTCGTAGAGAATGGGGGCCAGAGCCCCCATCAGTGGTGACACCTTTCACGACCAGTCGGCTTGTTGGTTTCTTCACGACAGCTAATGGACTCCACAAGATGGCGGAGACAATCCCCCGTCAGATGCCGAACTGCATTCATGTAAATATTTATCGTCCAATCAAGGCTTGACACATCAATCAACAATGTCATTATTTAGTAAATAATTTGGCGGTATCATGAACACACAGGCACTTGTTTCATGACGTAGAATATAATTGTCTTTCAATTATGCCATGAATATGAAGAGTTTTATAAGACACAGCAAACACTCTCTATCGGAGAAAAAGGAACTACTTGAAAGAATCCCGAAGTCCGACAGCAGCTGCTATCTCGTGTCCACAAACGGAATCAAGTCAGCAAGCGGTCGATTCAAAATGTCATGGAACACCCGAAAACAGGGAAGAGGGATTTAAAAAACATTGGGACGTGCATTGCACGTAACAATAATCACCATAACATTTATGTGGCTAGGTAACTTGAATTTAAAAATTGGACAATGGGACGTCCAAGCTCTTAAATCTTTCGCTTTCTTACAAATATTTCCTAATTAACGTACTGATATGCTGCAAATGGAAATGTAGGCCTATCATCGTGCAGTCTCATAGGCTCTGCATGTCACCCCAGGGCAATCAACTTGTGGGGCACATTATGAAAAAAATACGGAGCCTGTTCTGAATTATGCAGTACGTCTACTTAATTGTGCCAGGCGCGTCTTTCATCTTCCTGTCGATCTCCCTTGGTCAATGGGGCAGCTGACCTCCCTGTTCCACCCCTTTAAACAATAACTACAACTACCCTAGTAAACTCCAGTTCTCATCAGACCTTTAAAGACTTGTCTTTCATGGCCTTTTTCATTACTCACTGCCCTAATTTTTTGAGAAGTCGAAACTCTTCCTTCTGTAGCATAACTAGAAGTGAACAGGTGCAGGTGATCTCGATGTTACATACCATAAAACATTGCACCCACCACCACCTGTCCAAATGATGCAAAGACTTTTACCACTCTCAGCCAGTGAGACGTTGGTGATGGCTAAAAGGCTTTTAGTTGCGCCAGAATTCAATTTTCATGCTTCCTATCCAATCATCCTTCATACATACATTTTCATTTGAGACAGTTTTACGTTTCAGCGTCCACTCTAGTCTGCAAGCCTCTAATTGGAAACAAGTCACATCTATGCTCCCCTATTAGCAGTTAGCACTGCGGCCGCCTCTGCTTCCACTCCTCTCACTTTGAAATCATTAAACACTGAATCTAGCCATCGCCTCCTAGGTCTACCTCTACTTCTCTTACCCTCTAAAGCAGAGGTTCTTAACCTCGGGAGTGGTCCGCGGGAGAATAGTGTCCAGCAGCGCCAATAAATGGGGATTTCGAAAACGATGTGCGTTGAACGAGAATCGTCCGAATGTATTCGCGGCGATGACTATCAGGTTTTGAATTGAAATATCTTTAAAATAAGTGTTATTGAGTAAGGGTTACAACTGATAAGGTGAATTAGGGGGGAGGGGGAGGGGGGGAGGAGGGGTGGTCCGTACAAGATTAAATTTCACCGTGAGTGGTCCGCAGACTTCTACGGGTTCAGAACCACTGCTCTAAAGCAAAACTCATTAACCTCTGGGTTATCTCTCCTCCCTCATTCTCTTACGACACCACCATCAGAGTCGGCTCATACGAATAGCGTCATCTAGAATGTTCATTTCTAACATAGCCTTTATCTCTTCATTACGAGTACCTCACTGCCATTGCTCTCATCTATTTGTCCCAGATATCATTCTTGCGACACTCATATCAGTTAACTCTAGCTTATGTATCAGATCTCACTTCCATACAGCAAGGTCGGTCTAAATACTGAGCGATGTAGGGAGAGTTTCGTCGCTACACTAACTTCTTTTTTACAGAATGCTGAACGTCGCAACTGAGAAGTCACTGCATTGGCTTTTCTACATCCCGACCCTATTTCCTTCACCATACAGTACTACCAACCTGAGAGAATACATAGCCCAAATACTTCAAAAGTTCAGTAGCACAGAATGAGATACGAACTAACGATAAAATGTTCTACAGTACATAAAATAGCCAAATTACCATAAATGATGAAAAATAAATCAGGAAATGGAGTAATGATTACTCCTCCGCTGACCATCATCCACACACAGTCCCCTTGGTCTGTGTCCCGCATTACGCACGTGAGTTATCGTCAAAGACGGCATTTCCAACCCCGCGCATTCGGTACTAGGTCATATCCGCTATCGTAACACAAAAAAGCACCGTTAAGTGAAAGGGTGCCAAGTGTCAGTCTAAAGTTAGACATGGATTGTGCGTGTTGCGAGTTAACAATCTCCAATCTCAATCGAGAATATCATAACGTATCAATAAATTTCATCCAAACCAATGGTTTTTGCCTAGCACAGTATTTCAATCCAGACCAATGGATTTTGCTTAGCCCAGTACCGGTATATCAATCCAGACCAACATTCGTTAGCTATATAAACATCCTCGATTTTTGTCAAGCAACGGTATGTCGCATAAACAGTGCAGGATACAATCCAGCAACCATAATTTTTATCTTGTGGAACTTATGGTTGCTGGATTGTATCCAGCACTGATTATGCAACATACCATTGCCAGTTCATAAAACCGTTAGGTAGTTCTCTACACATAGCGATTTTACCACTGCTCTACCTACGCCTTTTGCTTGTTTAGCTTTCTTACAGGCTAGTATGCGATAGGCAGCATTAACTGTATATCAAATCCAGTCCACCTTTGTATTTGTAATCTAAGTAATAATTTGAAAAGAGACAAGTATAATCAGTTTTAAACATTATCTCTTCTTTTTTTGTTTGTTTGTTTATGACATGTATATTAACCTAAAATCAAACCCTAGTCTACCTTAGTGAAAGGCTAACAGTTTAACAACTGCGTTACCATACCCTTCTTTCTTAGTTTGATTCGTTCTAGGCCTTAGAGCTAGAAATCGAGTTACGATCTCCAGTGCAAGAGGCACATGTTCTCACCACTATAGCGTGTAATGGTTAGCTGGTAACATTAGACAACCGAAAATGATTGTATTTCTGTAAGCCAAGCGTTTTCTGTCATTTGTCTACTGTGTGAGCACTGCCAGCAAGACAGTTTAGTTTAGAACAAGCGAGTGTGTGTGTGTGTGTGCATAGATTATTAGCCTCAAGTATTTAAAGCTTGTTGTGTGCAGCGACCATCTTGCTCAGTAACCACTGAGTAAGTTTTAACAGTCAACTCATAAAAACAGCATAGGATAGTTGTGTGTGTGTGTGATTCATGTACTTGGGAATATGCATTAGCTCCATGCGCTAGCTTTACCTTACCCTCTAGAGGAAGAGCGTTATCCCTTCCTTTGGACATTGCCAATGACTGCATTCCCCCACAAGTTTTACACTTAAGCCCTTGGCTTGTTCTTGATTAGGTTTGGTTTGCTTTAGGCTTGGTTTGGTTCAGTTGGGTTTGATTCGACTTGGTTCAGTTTAGTTTAATGTAGTCACCATTTTTTATTTTTAGCTACTCTCTTTAACCAATTAATTAACGATAGTCTACTCTTAATTCTTGAATCGATAAATTGAATTTTGTGTACATCGTTTGTCAAGCCATGCCTACAACCTATACTCCCTATGTACTACTGTCAGATCTGAAAACAAGTTCCAATGGTCAAAGACGTGTCAGTCACCATACAGGTAGCCTACAATAGTTCTTTCTTTACCTAGCTAGGTTTCGTCACTCACAATAAACATCTTACATTATGGGTTTGCAATATATTAAGAAAAGAAAAAGTCCATGATCTTGTTGTTTTGGGTCTTTTTTGGGGAAATTCATAAGCCAGAAAAAGAATGACATCATGTCAAGTTCTGAGTGGTTCTTGTATGTCAAAATCCCATTATCGGTTTATAAAATCTCAAGGCCATGCCCTAGTAGTTTTGGATTATTTCAATCAATGAGTCTACCATAGAAACATCGAAAAAATAAATACCCTTAAAACAAGTCGTCACATGACCCTCTCCGAACAATGCTTCGCAAAATATAAATTCATCCATTGAACATTGAACATGATCGGCGACATCATCCTCGCTTCCCCCTCCCACCATGGTTGCCATATCGTTTGATCTTCAAGTGTCCTCAGCATCTCTGTGCTTTTTTCATTGCCCTGTTGTCAAGTCAAGTCAATGCATTCCAATAAGCTCAAATAACATCCACATCCTGTCAGTCTGCCCCAGGAAGTTTGTTTTCTATACTCACTTCAAGCAACATATAACCAAGTTCTGTTTGTTCTATCTAAAGCCAACTTCATCTGATCAAGGAATTATCATTTGTCATGTCACTCATAATCGTTTACATGTTAAAGATCCCCTTCAGGGGGTTTAGGAATTAGGAATTCCATCATAGGAAAAATCGGAAAACGAACCCTCGACCCGCCGTCTCATCGAAATAGCGAATACTGTATTGGTATATCACCACCGTGGCCAGTAATAGCCTCGTTAAAACACGTGCCCAATGGTATCGTCTCTTTCTATCTACAACCACTCGTCATGAACATTTTAGACAGATTAAAAAAAAAGTTTTAAAAACTAAAGTGTTTTCAATAAAAGTGTCATTAGACCTATTCGCAATTTTTTTAAACATAAATACTATATTCGAAAGGGGGAGTAGTGTGGCGGGGGAGGGGGGGTTTGCATCACCCCGAGTCCTACGACCCCTCGTATTCGTCTCTGGCGTTATTGGTTTGTAAGATATAACAGAAAGTCTAAAATCACAGTTTTACACCAAAAATTCTGTTTCCCTCATTCTCAAAAACTTTAACCTATTACCAAAATAAAGAGGGTTTCGAGACAAGCCATTTGACACGTCATAGGACCAAATCCGACCATGCATTCGTGAGATATCGGAAAAAGTCTAAAATCACGTTTTTACCCCAAAAAACATGTTTCCAGCATTCTCAAAAATTTAACCTATTAATAACATATATAGGACTTCGAGACAAGCGATTTGACACGTCACACGTCCAAATGCGACCTTGCGTTCGAGAGATATCGGCAAACTTCGTAGGAAAATAGGCGACTATCTGGTTCTCTCCTCACCACCAAAACTCCTTCTTATAAATCTTTTTTTTTTTTTCAAAGAGCTCGCCCTCTTACAAAAATCCCAAGTGCGCATGCGTATAAAACAAAAACAAAAATGTTGATCCATAGCGGCATCTAGCAAAACGCATGCGCTATATGATCAACAACGTTTAAGTTCATAGTGGTATCGCCCCTCACGTCTGTTGAATTTGTAAACTGACTTTCACTAAAAGAATTACAATTTCATCCCCTAGTAGGGGTAGGTTTTATTTTGGGGTTGAAATAAGTTGTCCATTGGAAAGAGGGCGTCAGCCCGAGTCCAACGACACCTCATTTGTCAAAATCGGACCATGGGTTGGCCAGATATTAATGATTTAACATGGCTGAGGCTTAGTAGTAAGGGCATGTATGTTTTAGAGTGAAGTAGAACACCCACTACTCCACTACTCTTCCCCTTCACATCTCCTGGCTTTTTCTTCCCGAGATAATTTCTGCCATTTTACAAGTCTCCTGGTCATTTCCCCTCTTCTGTATTATTATTATTATTATTATTATTATTATTATAAAAGCGGCTCAAATGTATAAATGGCATGCGGGTTCATACGAAGATTCCTCTACAAGCCTAACAATAGCCGGAATTACTAAAATAACATCATTTCCTGAAAGAGGAAGAATTGGGCTATTTTTGTATGAATAAAACGAACAAAAAGAAGTTTTTGCTTCAAAATCCGCAAAATTCAGTCACAACTCCCCTTAAGTGGTAGTTTGTTACTATATATACAAGTTGGTAACACTTCCAGATAAACCACACCACAAAGTGCAAGCTAATCCAACTCTCGGCACACCACCACAAGCCTCGCTCTAACGTCCCACACATTTACTGGCACAATTTAATCCGAATGTTTAATTTTTATCAACCAACAGCTTAATCCCACTCCTCCGAAATAGTATCATAAAATATTGACCTGGATTTGCACTCCCAACATGTTTACATTATGTACACCGTTATTCCAATTATCTTCCGGTGCTGGAAATATAGCTACACCAATTTCGGGCCTCTGTTAATGTTTGTTCGGTTTAAATAAGAGTTTAAATGTGTGTTTCGGTGTCGATGATTATTGCATTAAGTGTTAACTGCTACAATAAGTTCCATAGAAAACACTATCTACAGAGTCACTCGCTATATGTGGCTAAAATCTTTGCCCTCACTTTCACCCATTTTGTTTCTTTTGCCATCACTACCATAGAAACTATGAACAAGATATGCACACTACTTAATATTCTTGGCGTTGCGTAGGTCACACAGCCGGCCTATTTTGTCAGCCATCTTTAAGACCTTAAATTACCCTACACGTATCTCCCGGGAGGTGCTAAGTAAGCAATGGAATTGGCTGCTGGACCTTAAGCTCTGCTTAATGGATATCCCAGCAAATATAGGATACATTAAAAGAACTTCGGCAATAATGAAGGAACATTATCCCAGTCAAAACGGTTCTTTTCAGAACCGAACAAAGGATATAGGGCCCACTTTGAAGATCCTACAACTGAATGTTGAGGGTATAAGCCGATCCAAAAGTTCTCTTAAAAGTGCTTAACGACAACCACGTAGATGTCGTACTGCTTCAAGAAACACATTGTGAGAATGAAATCCAACTTCACTCCAGATGTAAATTACCAGGATTCAATCTTGCTGCAGCTACCTTCCATAAAAACAACGGCATCTCTACGCACATTCGAAATAATATTGAGCAAGTACAGTGGCTGTACCGTGTGATGAGGGTGATATGGAAGGAGAAAAAGATCCCAGAAGATTGGAAGAAAGGATTAATTGTCCCAATATTTAAGAAAGGAAGCAGAAAGGAGTGCAGAAATTACAGGGATCACACTCATACCTCACTGTGCCAAGATATATGAAAAGATATTAGAAAGTAGAATACGAGGCAAAGTGGAGAGAAAATTGAGAGAGGAGCAGTATGGTTTCAGACCTGGGAGATCAACAGTGGATCTCATATTTTCAGTGAGACAGCTCCAGGAACACCACTACGAATTTGGAGAGGATCTGTTGATGGCCTTCCTGGACATCGAAAAGGCCTATGATAGTGTGTGTAGGGAGAAGGTTTGGAAAGCAATGGAAAACATGGGAGTGGAAAAAGGGACTGTAGGCAGAGTGAAGGAGATGTATTGAGGAAGTGTGAGTTGTGTGAAAGTTGGAGGGGAAAGAACAGACTGGTTCAGACAAATGAGTGGCCTGAAACAGGGTAGTGTGCTGTCACCCCTTCTCTTTACTGTGGTTATGGACGAGGTAATGACACGGATAGCAGGAAAGATAGGAGAAGATAAGATGAAAGCAATGGTGTTTGCAGATGATCTCATGGTCTGGGGAAACAGGGAGGAGGAAATTCAGGAGCAACTGAAGGCTTGGGAAGAAACAGTGGGAGAGTACGGGTGGAAGTTCAACATCAGTAAATGTGAGATCCTGTTAACGACCAGGAAAAAGGACAGACCAATGAATGGGATAACACTTGGAGATGGACAGCTGAAGAAGGTGGAAAGTCTCAAGTACTTGGGAAGTATAGTGGAGGAAAATGGGAGAAATGACAAAGAGATTACGGAACGTGGCAGACAGGCAGAAGCATTCCTGAGAAGCATTAGGAGCTTAGTGTGGAATAAAGATGTCCCACAAAAAAGCTAGGAAGTGTTATACAGAAGCTACTATATCCCGATACTGACCTATGCTTCAGAAACGTGGACAATGAAGAAAAGAGACATGAGCAGAATACAGGCAGGTGAAATGAAGTTCCTGCGAAGTAGGATCGGAGTAACAAGAAGAGACAGGGTGAGGAATGAAGTGTGCGATCGGTAACTTTTTCACGTCGCTTCGGGTCAAGGCTAGTAAACTACAGAGGTTGCCTCAATATGGAGCTCTTAGGCGAGGGGATCGCGGAGGGAAGGGAAAGGATGTGACGTCACACGTTTCCTCGTAGCGCGCGAGGCGAGAGATATGCAAGGAAATTCAACTTTCCCACACATTATATTGTATGGATTGCAGTGGTTTAAACGCGTGTTTTAAGCCATTTTTTTATAATCATGCCAGGCCAAAGATGTGCTGTGGCAGTTTGTCACAGTTATTATAAAGTTGGAAATGACGTGTCGTTTTTCACGATGCCAAAAGACGCATGCCTTCGCAATCAGTGGATTGCTGCATGTAAGCGAAAAGGTCATTGCAACCCTCAAACAAGTAGGATATGTTCCCTCCACTTTAAGAGTGAAGACTTCGAATTAGACTACAGGGCCGAATTGCTTAATATAAAGCCAAGATTTCCAAGGAATCTAAAACCAAATGGTAAGTGAGCCTAGCTGGCCTACTCTTAAGTTTTGATGACCTGCTAGGATGATTTTAAAGCTGTTAATATTTTTGACATATTTCGTACATGGTATCAGGGGCGTATATACAATTTTTTCGATGCGGGGGGGGGGGGAGGGGCTGACTCTCGTGGAAAATTGTGAGTACTTAATGAATTTTCTATTATAGCCTATGGAGTATGAATGGAAACTGTGAAATACATTGTATGTTGTACCCAATTTGGCTCTTTTCGGGGGGATCTGGAGCCCCCTCAGCCCCCCCCCCTTATATACATCCATGCGTGGTATTTTGATTTTGGACAAGATGGAAAATTTCAGGAGTAATTCTCTTTGCATTGGTAAAAGTTCTTTGCAAATATTCCAGAAAGCAGTCATCATTTCAATAAAATCCCTTCGACTTCTGCACCAAGATATGACCCGTAGGCATAATACAAAGTACATTCTCACACATAGGCTAAATCAAGATGTACCGGTACTGGAAAAACCTCTTTTCACAATTGCGAACTCGTGGTGGCTTTTACGATCATCCTTCTCCCCTTGACTGCATTTACAGACTGATGGGGATGATTATTTTAGGAAAAAATCCAGGAGTTGTTCAAAAGCAAACAAACACTGCTGATCCAGAATCAGATGATTATGTAGTTGCTAAAGCACTAAACAAAGCTGGCATAGTGTCTGAATCAAGTAACGTGCTTCCAGAACCAACCTTAGGGAGCAATGTGCAACCAGAGTCCTTCATTGCCAATATCATGGAACAAAGTGAGGAAGATGGCAAGGCTTATGTTGCAGGTTATGTAGCCCACAAGTTCCAAGATAAATTTCCACAACTTGGGAACTTAATCTATGGAATGCAAACTCAACACGATTATGCATTACCAACCAGGATTAAACACTTGTCATACGGTGGTATGACCGGTCCCTCA
The DNA here is from genome assembly GCA_946902985.2 of Meconema thalassinum. NCBI lineage: Eukaryota > Metazoa > Arthropoda > Insecta > Orthoptera > Tettigoniidae > Meconema > Meconema thalassinum. The sequence goes on along the minus strand of OX336393.1, from coordinate 70,258,926 downwards.
CAAACTTGGCTTAACCAGTTCCGGCACATTTCAGCATAATTCGTCACATTTCACGGAAAATACGGATTTCAACTAGGCAAGAACGTTCTAAGACGAACGACAGATTTTGTGTCTACAGAAGTTCCTGATGTACCGTCTGGTGGGGTTGAGGCAGCTTTGATAACAATTTTCTTCATCAGATTGAAACATTCCAATTCTATCTTGCATAAGAAGTGGTTATTGGAAGTCACTAACACCCACGATATTGCTACCGAGTCTAGGCGAATTTCCAAGAAATTCAAGAAGATCACAACATAAAATGTAAGTAGGCTACATTCAGTTATTTTATCACCCATTTACCAATAATTTCATGAGAATAAACTGTTCTTTGCGTACTCAACAGCTGATGTTGACAGTTTCGTTACGTTCCCCACATGGCGCGTTTGGTATCTTGTGACGTCAACCGCCTTGTGAGCGCTGATTGGTGAGTGAAAATTGAGGCAACCTCGGTAGTTTATAAGCCTTGGCTTCGGGTTGCTGTAATTCTGCATACCTGCCAACTTTTACGGTTTATCCATAAAATTTAAGGAAATTGCAGCATTTTACGGTTTTACGGATGAACGGTGTCATTTTACGATTTCGCGGACAAAAATTTTAAACGATAATTTACATTCGATAAAACCGCCCACTTCCGTACAATCGATTGTTTGCGTGGGTCGAAGGCAAGTCCACGATAGTCGATAACTCGTTCTTTGATATGATTCGTACTTTTAACCGTGTGATGGTTGTGTCGTCATTGTAATTGAATTTGAAGCCGGGATAACCGTTCTTCCATGTGAATCTTAGGTGTCGACAGGCTCTGCTTCGCATATTCTTTGTTCCGATCCGTTCGCTCGTTGCGATTTAAACCATATTCTTTGACCACGTTAGTTGTTCGTTGTTCGCGAAGTTGGCGTTCCTTGAATGTTTTCGTCTTTTAAGGTTGTGGCATATTTTAATGAAGCGTTCGAGTTTTTGTGCTATAACTTCGTGCTTCGCAGTTTCCTGTATTCCTTGGTCTAATTACATTCGTTCCACGTGTGTGTGTTTTATTTTCTACCATGTGCATATTCTTTCTTCACGAGGTTGGCGTCGTGTTCATTTAATGGTTGAAGACTTTGTGTGTTTTGACATGTTTCAATGAAGTGTTGGCTGTCTTAAGTGTTTTATGTTATAATTTTATGTGACGTTCAGTGATCCAGGTTCCTTTCGATGTTTTAGTAGATATCGAGAATGAACATATCCAACAAGAAACAGTACTTCCAGACTTTTAAAGAATACTCGGTTGATTTTCCGTGCATACTAAAATCAAGAAAGGGAGAAAAATTTGCCTTTTGCACGGTATGTGGGTGTGATATTAATGTTGCACATGGTGGAAAAAACGATTTAGTAATCTTGTGAAGTGCGGTAAACACATTAGTTATGTTAAATCGAAGGAAGATAGCAAGAAAATCAACACCTTTTTTGCTAAGTCTGGAAACGTTGACAGTGACGTAATTAGGCCCGAGTGTCTGTTTACTTCCTTTTTGGTGGAACACAATGTGCCCTTAAGTGCGGCTGATCATGCTGGTGCTTTATTTAAGAAGATGTTTCCCACATCAGAAGTTGCAAAGAAATATAGTTGTGGTCGCACGAAAACGACATGTATTGTAAATAAAATGGCAAAAAATGCATCATCTGAAGTTGTTAAGTGCCTTCAGAACGGACCGGATACAGATAAATCCCTTTTCTTTTCATCAGTGAGAAACTACTTTTATACTGCCTGTGACTACATCATCAACAAGTTTCCACTCAAGGATGACGTGTTAAAGAATGCTCAAGTTGCTAGGTTAGACAAAATTGAAGATGCAGAGTTATGTTCCATTCGTTTTTTTCTTGGAAAAGTTTCCTATCATGTTATGCAAGGAAGAGAATGAAACTACAGATGAGGTGGTGAATAAGCTTCAGAGGCAGTTCACAGCTCTTCAGGTAGATGACACTTTGGCTGCACATCAAGATGCTGCAAGTGATTCCAGTTGGGCACAAATATCAAGAATTCGTGGAGCCGATGGACTTCTTAAGTATAACCGAATTTCTAGAGTATTGCTCTCTATTCTTACCATACCCCATAGCAATGCAGAATGTGAAAGTTTTTTTAGCCTTGTGAAGAAAAATAGAACACAGTTCAGGTCATCCATGTCCAATGAATCTCTGGAGTCTATTTCTATTTTGAAGACCAGGAGTTCTGGTCCCTGTTATGACAAAACATTTTCTCAAGACTGTTTGCAGGAAGCTAAAAAGGCCACAACCATGACTTAAAAGTCGAACTAGCATGTGATTTGCAGTGTGTATTATATTATTTCTTGCCTGTGTTACGTTAAACAAGTTTCATTGTTTAAAGCCTTTTTCAATTATCGTATATCAGCTTAATCTATCAAGGAAGTCCTGTTATGTCTGCTCCAAACCAATATTCACCACGCCTGCTGCTGATTAACATGGATTTCTTCTTGATTGTTATGTTCATCTACAAATCATGTAAGTAGATATGATTTCATTGAAGTATCCTGTTTAAATCATGAATTATTGTATTTTGTAGCCCAGAAGTATTATTATTTTCGTCAAGCCGGGGTATGTCGAAAATCGTTAGATTTTTTTGTCGCGCGTGAGTTTTACTGATAGCCCTTTTCAAAAGTTGGCAGGTATGATTCTGTGTCCGTTTCATTAAAGATAATTAATAACACGAGGAGTATTTGGAATTTATTCCTATCAATTATACGATAAAGCCATCAAGATTGGCAGATTTTGAGAGTCAATAACAGCCTAATGGCAGTAAGAACATGGCAGTCAAATTTTATTTTTCTCTCGCATAATATCAATATTATAAGCAGTCACCTATACACCACCGCATCATTTCAGTTTTAATATTTAGTTACAGTTTTCCATATTTTTTAAATGATGTATTAGGTAGATTTCATTAGAAAGCTAACTATTGCAATGGGTCCCATATTTCGACTTCCGGAAAATTTCGACATATCTTCGCGTTTCACATCCCCCAAGCCCCAAAACCACCGTCAGTTCAAAAGTTTATATATAATTTATGTATGTATATATATATATATGTATATCAGTTTCTTGTGGACACGATAACTGCCGTAATTTTGCACCAATCACTTTGAATTTTTTACCGAATATGTATACCTATAAAATCTCGGTCGAGTTCGTCAATGGGCAAAATCGGTCAAAGGGGGTGAAAATGGGCGGCTTTTTTTTTTCGAAAAAGTGAAATATCGCTATAACTCTCTTAATATCTGAAATATTGAATCCATTCAAAGTTCATACTATGTGTCGGACAAGACACTAAAATTTATGTTTGAAACGTTTTTTGATAGCACCAACCATTGACCAAAGGGGTGGGAAAAAGTGGGTTTATCGGGAAACATTAATCATATCTCTGTTAATAGGCACAATATCAAAACCGTACAAAATGGACAATATTCCTCCAATAATTACCTAAAACTTTTGTCTGAAAGAATTTTTGATATGACCCACCATTACTCCAAGGGGTGAGCAAAATGATTTAAATTATAAGAAAATGCCAAGTGCCAAGAGAGGTTGCCATGACAACTATACTTTTAATTGATATTATTATTGAATATCCATCACAGTAAATGGAACCCTATTACACAAAGTACATTAGGGTTGTAGTTTGTTACAAAATTTAAAATTAAAAAAAAAATACACTATAAATTATGAGATTAATTTGAAAAATTACAAGAATAAAAGTTAAAAACTGCTTATAAAAACGGAAAGAGTGTGGAGTAGCATGCAGTTACAGTATATCTACAAAACTTTCGAGAGTTACTACGCATATGTCGGCTTGTTGCCATTATTGAGTATACTTAAATTGCAGACACTGCAGAGATCATAGAAGAGTTTCCCTCGGGCATCCTCAATAAGGCAACCCCTGGAGCCATGCTTGCCATTAATATCACCAGTAATAATTAGTGGTTTCCCTCTCAGAACGTTGCATATTTCCTGAATGACAGTCAGGTCCAAGTGATATCTCGTTTAGAGTCAAGGTAAACGTTGCACACATCAAGTTCCTGTCGGTTTAATGATGTGCAGATGACAACCCTGCCAACTTTTAATTGATAAGGGATGAGCCATCAGCAGTTGCTATGACGCCACTGCACGAGATAACATTCAGATTTCCATCTGTCTGTGGGAAGCGACTTCGGTATCGTAACTGGTAGCATGCTGAACTTCTATGCCCAAGGTCGCGGGTTCAAACCCGGCTAAAGTCGTCGGATTTACTAAGAGCGCTAAAAAACCCTGAGTTTGCTTTCCTTCGGAGGGGAAGTTCCAACGTTCGTTGCCAGTTGATGGTTCCCGTGGCATCTAGTAGCCAAGTTCACAGCTAGGTGTCATTGATGGTAGTATTTTAGGTAGATTTCATTAGAAAGCTAACTATTGCAATGGGTACCATGTTTCGATTTCCGGAAAATTTTGACATATCTTCGCGTTTCACATCCCCCAGACCCCAAAACCACCGTCAGTTCAAAAGTGTATATATATGTATATATATATGTATAGCAGTTTCTTGTGGACACGATAACTGCCGTAATTTTTCACCAATCACTTTGATTTTTTTACCGAATATGTATGCCCATAAAATCTCGGTCGAGTTCGTTACTGGGCTAAATCAGTCGAAGGGGATGAAAATGGGGGACTTTTTTCGAAAAAATGAAATATTGCTATAACTCTCTTAATATGTGAAATATCGAATCAGTTCAAAGTTCATACTATGTGTCGGATAAAGCTCAAAAATTTATGTTTGAAACGTTTTTTGATAGCACCAACCATTGACCAAAGGGGTGGGAAAAAGTGGGTTTTTCGGGAAACATTAATCATATCTCTGTTAATAGGCACAATATCAAAACCGTACAAAATGGACAATATTCCCCTAATAATTACCTAAAACTTTTGTCTGAAATAATTTTTGATATGAGCCACCATTACGCCAAGGGATGAGAAAAATGATTTCGGAATTATAAGAAAATGTCAAGAGCTATCAGTGGTTGCCATGGCAACACTACTAACTTGATGAGGGATGAGCCATCAGACGTTGCCATGACAACGCACTTGCGCGAGATCAGATTCAGATTTCCATCTAAGTGTGAAGCGGCTTCGGTGACGTAACTGGTAGCATGCTGAACTTCTACGCCCAAGGTCGCGGGTTCAAAGCCGGCCAAAGTCGTCGGATTTTCTAAGAGCGCTAAAAATCCCTCAGTATGCTTTCCTTTGGAGGGGAAGTTCTAACGTTCGTTGCGAGTTGCTGATTGCGGTGGCATCTAGTAGCCAAGTTCACAGCTAGGTGTCGTTGACGGTAGTATCTGGTAGCAACATTAGGAACTACTGCTTGAAATTGAGAGTCTGCATTCCTTCCCTGAATTACAGACTAATACAGCCATCACAATTCACACCGTTTATCAGACAGATTCTACACTCACCCAAAGTACACGGGGTTACATGACCACGTTGTCGCAGCCCCTAAACTGAGGAACCAACCAGCATCTCTGCGGGAGATATAATTTTGCGTGAAGAAGTAACAGACCGTTACATAGTTACACATCAGTGTCGAAACCTTGCATAAGGACAGTGTGACCACAAGTATAAAAATGGACTCCAAATGACAAGAAGGTTACCGTCATCATAAGACAATAGAATGTTTAAAATATGCATAAAATGACGAAAAACAAAGTTAATTAATCTCCAATTATAAAGTACTTTCACGTAATAAATGTGGTCTGATCCTTCTACGAAAACCTGCATATTCTGCCTATTTTCGCCTATCCCCAAGTTTGTCCGGTGAAATCTACCTCCGCCTTCCGGCGTGCCGAGAGGACTTTTCTTTTCTTTTTATGGTGCTGAGGCCTAAAATAGTTTTCATGCAAACAGAATGTGTATTTAATTATTGTGTATTAATCGAAATATAATGTTAATAATGTATATGATGATGATGACTGAGTGGCAGAAAAGCAAGGTCATCTGCCCCTTGTATAATGCAATACCGGTATATTAATGAACCCCCCAGAAGGGAAACCTGCGTACGCCACTGGGTAAGGTACCTTGAAATGATTCTTCATGGTTCCCCATTTTCATCTCCAGGTTAACGCTAGGACGTTAACACTTAAGAGGCCATGATCGCTTCCTTCCAACTCCTAATCATATTTCATTAACACCTCATTTAGGCTAAACAAAAGGGCGAACGGCCCTAAAAACCACTGCCAAATATAAATTCATTTCACCTCCTCCCCGACACAGCAGAATTAGGAATATTAAGGGGTAGAAAATAAACAACTATATGAAATGTGGTATGCAGGAGAGTTTCTTCAGAACGTACTTTAAGTTAAAATAAGTGGACTTAAGTATTAACAATTATTTTCTTCGTATGATTCTAGTTAATTCTCTTAATTTTATCTCATATCTTCAATTATTTAATACAAATACACAAAAGACCAAGTGCATGTTATTGAAATGCTCAGGATTGCGAAGGAGGTAATCACGGACTTAAGTTAAAACAATCCCAGCATGTGCCTGGAAAAGATAGACCCCACATACAGTAAGGTCACTGCTAAGCCCCACTTCTATTACCCTCATGAGTGGATCTCTGGAGTGAATACAGAAATCCTAATTGTATTGCTTTACCCTGAACTCAAGTCCACAGGGGTCAATTAATGCAATCATAATGCTAGCTTCACATATTATACCTTTTGCCACTCATAATTAAGATGCAGCTCAGTGATCAGAACAACATTGTACATTGTCGGTGGTCCCAGGTGGATTAGATATCTTAGTTCTTCTTATGTACATGAAAATGGTTCGTACTTTCTGTACTATACACAAGCTAACAGCTAAGCACTTCCGTTTGCCATCAATACAGTTGTAAAAATGCGACTCCTAATCCCAAAATGCTATTAGGTGATAAGTAGAGGTCATGGATGCAAGACGGTGCTTAACTCTTTCAGATCTGAAGATGATGTTTCTGATTCGATACATAGTACGCTGTTCGGAATAGGACATTCTGCAATCTTAATATCCCTAACATGGTCCATATGACTTTTTGCACAAATATGTTCCCCTTTTCCTAAGTAGAATTGTGTGTTACACATGACTTGTAAACTTGCACGGAAGGATTCAAGGAATAAATAACATGTTGTTGTTGTTTGAGTCTTCAGTCTTTTGACTGGTTTGATGCAGCTCTCCATGCCTCCCTGTCCTGAGCTAATCGTTTCATCTCTACATAGCTCCGACACCCTACATCGGAGGCAATCTGTTTAACATATTCTAACCTTGGTCTACCCCTACAGTTTTTGTCCTCGACCCTTCCTTCCATAACTAAGCTTGCTATTCCTGGGTGTCTTAGTATGTGTCCTACCAACCTATCTCTTCTCTTCATTAGCAGTCGCCAGAAACATCTCTCCTCTCCCACTCGTCTTAATACCTCTTTGTTTGTAACCCTATCTACCCATCTGATCTTCATCATTCTCCTGTAACACCACATTTCAAATGCTTCTATTCTCCTCTTTTCTGCTGCACCAATAGTCCAAGTTTCACTTCCATAGAGCGCCACGCTCCAGACAAAGGCTTTCAAAAATGACTTCCTAATACCTAAATCTATATTCGATGTCAGCAGATTCCTTTTTTGTAGAAATGCTTTCTTTGCCTGAGCCAACCTACTTTTAATATCCTCTTTGCTTCGTCCATCACTGGTTATTCTGCTTCCTAAGTAACAGAAGTCTCCTACTGAAGTTAATTCAAATTCGCATCCAAAGACTTTTCTTATGTCAAAGGAGACAGGGAAAGAGAGAGTAGTTTTGTAGAGTTTGCAGGGTTCCTATACATATGCCAAGTGTGGACCTAGCAGATTGTCTCTAGAATTGAGTGTGTGTGGAGACTTAGAGGAGTGGGTGCAGTAACTTACTGTAAATATATAATGTTAATATCAGTCATAAACAAGCAAAGTTGATGAATGTTGTGTAAAGGTATATTGCATAGTGTGTGGGGCATTTTACTGCATTGAGTTCCCATTAAAGCAATATTGGTCTCAAGAATACTCAAGGTAGGGAGAAACTTAATGTACTTATAATACTTGGCACCTTACGAGGAATGCCTTAATTTCACATCCACAAACTTAACGTAAATATGTAAACAGAACAAATGAAGTGTCTGTTAAACACACTAGTGTTTCATTCACCAGCCTGTTGGTTTATGGCTAAAACAGGTGTTCGCCCATCTTATTGGTTTATTGCCACTATACTTACAGGTGTCATAGATGAGAATGATGTCTTTACCAACAGTCCACCAAATTCATTTTAACAGAACCCTTCTGTAATAGCTCCATACAACACAACAGCTAAAACACATGGTTATTTCATTCACAACTACAACAAATTCACACGATCCATGCTTCTACAGAATAGCATCCTTCCCACTTTTTCAGAAATCCAGAATGGATATTTTAATAAAGAAAATAGATATCAGAAGAGTCACCTAACAGTTGCTAATTTAGTCGACCCAAACTCCAAAATACGTCTACTTCATGAAGGTCACACATTTGATGAAAGGAGGCTCTATCAAGATGCGTATTTTTTTCAGGGAAGTTGCACAATATGTAAAAAATTATCACAGATTTTAAATGACAGTCTGGCTATAGTCACCTTCTTTCGTACAAATTACATTACACGGAATTTATATATCTTCATGTCTGTTAGCTCATGCCCAGAATGAAGAGACTCTACAAGCAATGCAGCACATCAAGTTATATAATTTCACCACAGGATATAGGCAATAAACAACACAAAAAAGGTGAGATTGAAGTTTCTGCCTTTGCGTCAGATTACCAGCAGTGCATGGGGATAAGGAAGCAATCTACACTATCGGCATTCTACCGATAACAAAGTCAAAACAAATCAAAACCGGGCTCTGAGGCCATTTCACTCAGATCAGTTGTAAACACAAAACAAACTTCATGGAGTAATAGTTTTTAATAGGAGAGCTTGTAGTTTTACGTGACCATTCATGTGGCGACCATGAGTCACGGGACCTCCATTTTTTAAGAGGAATCCCAACCACAGGGCGCGATATTACACTCCGAAGGAATGTTAAAGAATTAACAAGGCACACGAATAGAAACATCATTTGTGATAGACTGTTCCCTTGTTCCATTTGTGAAGTTTTGGTATTGTTCTGGGTGATTGGTTCACTGCATGACATACCATGCCCAGTTAAAGGACAGAAAATGGCCTGAATCATCTGACAAAGGCTATCTTCCTAAGAATTTCAACATTTGTTAACTAGCAGCCTCAATATTGCATTCAAATATTGATATTCCATTTTCGTATTGAAGTTATGCAGAAATTAATAAATTTATCACTGTATTCTGACGAAGTAGTCTGATGTTTTAAAAAATATATCTGTGTCGCGGAAATGGAAGCCAGATTACAGTATACAGAGAATCTCTTAAATATTATGATCATATACAAAACTGGAGAAGCAAATCAGTAATGGAGTTTAATGACTTGCAACAAACAACAACCAGATATTAAAAATCCCAAAAAGACCTTTTTCAGATGAGCCAGACTCCAACAAATTTAGGCAGGGAGTCTTATCAAGCACAAGGTCGATAATGTGAATGTCTGGCCCTTAAAACAACAACTATCATATCAACCTATCCAGCAAACAAATCACAGAGAAAACAATATTTTCCATATACACTATGGAGCAAGTATATGATCAGCCAGAAATTACTAAATTACATTCAGGTTTCGTATTAATTCATAAATATTTCATCAGTGCACATGATCCCCTCACAAACGTATCACCAAACCTTTGTAAATCTCAGCCACACTTGGCGGAGTAACATCAGATATCATTAAGCATATAACGTGACTTAATAACCATAAAGCTGCTCTCAATATAATTAGGCACTTACAACACTCGCATCTCTGCCACTTGATGAAGATAGTGCTTCCGTTTTGACATGTGCGACTATCTCTGCAGTCACATTCTCATTAATCGTAACTTCCTTGTTGTTCGCAGTACCTTCCACGACATGTGCTCCCTAAAGAGAAACAACAATTTGTTAATAATGTTCCTCAGGAGGCATAAGAAATATATTTTGTAGATACACAAGCACGCTAGATATTCATCTTTTTATATGTCTCGGATTAGTTCTCTACTCAATAAATAATTTTAAGAAATTTGACAAGGTTAGAATAGCAACTCTGAAGGTGAAATTTCGCTGCTTTAAGTGCTCTTTAGCTGATTTTCAAATTATGTATATTTGTCTGACTTATATTTTCAAGGTTTTGAATGTTTTACAAGACAAAAATATAAAAGAATACCATACCTATTACTTACGATGTATTCGTTGCCATCGCAACACAATATACTTTATTTCTGAGAATCCAATACTTTCACATAGCGACAGTGCTATAAATTCAGCAACAAAATTGATACTACTGTCTTTCATTTTATGAGAAATAAAGTAGGTGTTTGATTCAATATGAAAAGAAACACAAACTTGAATTTATAAGACACACTTGCATTTTGGAATTTTTCTTAATTACGAATTCCAAAAGTCACCTGAGAATAATAAATGTTGATATGATTATCTTCAGTTGCACATCATGTGATTGAGTGGTTATGAAGTCAAAGACAATTCAAGACCTCAATACACAGAGTCGAAATTTCAGTAGCACACACTTACTAATATGCCAAGGATTCTTTGAAGTACCTACCTAATTTAGCAGCACGACTTAACCTTACAGGTGATGCAAGTCTTGCAATAATAATTCAAGGTTGTTTCAAAAAGGACAACAAATAACCAATTTAAAACTATTATAGACATTTGACAAAATAATAAATAAACAGTCCAGGGAAGCGATCTGACTCAATGCACATTATTAATAAAATAGAGTCAAAAAACATAAACTTTTCGGTTGTTCAGTTTCATAATTGAAATAAAAAACTGATTAAAACAAACTACATAACTTAAAAAAGGATTTAAGAATAATGTGCACAATCACCTGGCAATCAAGTTCTTCTTATACAAATACATCTTCAAATACATCATCAGGTTCTTGAATTTTCATCCCCACTGGCCTATCAGAGGGTGGCTGCTCATTCAAATCCTGGGAAGTAATGAACAACCATTACTATATATCACAATTAAAGAATATGAGCTAATGATTGTAATAGTAATAATAATAATAATAATAACAATAAGAGGAAACTGATACAAAACATTTGCTGACAAACTATCACATTACCAAGCACCTAGAACATGTCTTAAACCTCCGGATTTTGCCCTGGAAATAATAGAGAAAATTGTAAAATTCTCACAAATTACTTCCATGATCCTTTAACCTGCGATCCTCGTGAAGGAAAAATATAATTAATTATTATTATTATGAATTTAAAGTAAACAAAATAATTATTTACATTGATCGCCACTTATCTATAATTAATGTAAAGTTTCAACCTGATGGACCCAAACTCAGAACAGTTAAAATATCCACGAATTGATCTGGAATGTCTAAAACAAAATTCAAGCAATTTCCTTGCAAATATCACCAACCAAAATCCCTCCAATTTGATGGTATTAGAAGATACACTATTGGGATCTTCCAGGGACACTAAGGCTGAGTTTTTAGGCAAAAATTACAAAATAACTGTTTTTTTGTTTTTCCCATAACTTATGTATATCTTATGGGCCCCTGTGGATCATTTCAGTAAGACAGTTTTCATGCACTGCCATTTTTAAAGGCTCAGCGACATTTTTAAATCTCCTCTGCCTAAGAAGAAGATGGAAGACAAATCATATGAAAGTAGGCTACACTTTTAAAACTAGAAATCCTAGAAAGTCATAGGTTAACTCAAACGAAAGGTCTCTGTGCTGTTTATCTCTACAACTAAACATTCTACTTTAAAAAAATCACTGAATATTCAGAAATACGTGTGTTGTAAAATAACATTGCAATATCTCCAGTCACTTAGTAAATTACAGACCAAAAAATTAAAAACTATGAAAAATTATCAAAATTCATTAAACATGATGGCACATCAAGAAAAAAAATGATCTGACAGCATACATGTATCATTTTCCTGAAATGTCTCAATGTTATAATATTTAGAATAGTTTTATGCATATGTAATGAAAATATCAAGCGTTTTACATAATTTCTAATGCGCATGGAGCATTTTGATCACACGGTATATTTTAATAATATAATTAGTAAAAAATTAATTATATTTCATCCAATTGTTTTCAAATTTGGTATGTGGCTTAGTGTTACTATTCTAAGTATGCAGTATAAATTTAAACTCATTCTGACAAAAAAAATGAGGAAGTTGAAAAATTCAGTCCTATTGACCCTTAAACAAAATTCAAACAATTTCCTTGGAAATATCACCAAACAAAATCCTTCCAATTCAATGGTATTAGAAGATACACTATTGGGATCTTCCTGGATTATTGGGGTTCTTCCTCGAAAACGTAAAAACCGATAGTTGAACAAGACCAACGATAAGGTCATAGACCTTGTTATTCAAACCTTTAAAAAGTGCAGTTGCAATAAAATACAAAAAATTACTAGCATGAATTCATCAAAGCCCTGAAAGAAGCCTCAAGAATCATCAGATCTGAAAAACGGACATTATATCAAAATAGACTGACAGAAATAGATCAAAATTGAAGACTCCACGGGAAAAACGGGGTAAGCCACAATATGTGGATTTTTCATGAGAGCCAATTTAAACTTTCATCACTAAAAACAAATACTCACAAACACCCCAATTGAGGGTAAGCGATATAGTTACTTAGCCAAATGTATTTCTTATAAAGGAAGTTCATGTAATACAAATAACTAAAGTGAGAGGATATGGGACGTTATTTCCGTTTCCACTAAAAATAAAAACCTCTGTATCTCGCTGACTTACCGCAATATTTGAAGTTAATTACAACTTATCTGTAGTTACGATAGCTGTCCACCAGAGTGCCTCAGAAACGCATTTCCGAATAAAATGGACTTACCCCGTTCATTCCGCGTGGTCTTCTATTACACAGAAAAAAGTACAAGACACTGTAACAAAACTTTTGCTGAAGAACTATCACATTACTAAGTACCTGTTTTATGTGTTAAACATCAGGATGAGACCCTGGGAATAATAAAGAAAACAGTAAACTTCTCACAGATAACTTCCGTGACATTTAACCAGCGATACTCCTGAAGAACAATTCTGATTTGAGCAACCGATTCCAAATCCGGATTCAGAACTCCCTTCATTAGAAGAAATCGAGAAAATAATCCATGAACTTAAAAATAGCTAAGCTCCAAAGGAATGTTGAGATTAAGAGGTGAAAGCCTAGCTGAGAAATTTTCAAGTAATTCTTGTAAATTTACGGAGAAAATTACTGAAGACTGGAATTGCAATCTAATTCATCCACTAGTTAAAAATACCTACAGAGGAATATCCTCATTATCAGTTGCGTACAAAATTCTTAAAACATTATTCACGAGACTTGAAAACCAATCTGAACACCTAATTGGCGAATAACAGGCATGATTCATAAATAGCAGGTCCTGTGCAGAACAAATTCTAAATCTCAAAACCGTCTTGCAATTCCATAAAGCCAGGCAAACAATGCTCACTTTGGAGACTTCAGGAAAGCTAACGACACACACTGTTCATTATTTCAGAAAAATTCAAAGTTGACAGCATAACTAGAGTATTAAATCAACAGATACTGACAGCCATAACTTTAATAGTTAAATTTCAGTGAGCTCTCTGACCGTTCTTATATTAGCACAGGACTTCGACAAGGAGACAGACTATCACTGTTATTATTGAATCGTGTTCTTGAATAAGGTGGGAAAGTGGGAAAACAAAAGAAATAACTATTGTTCGACGAATCAAAAATAAAATTCATCTGCTGTGTTTGGCCTTTGCAGATGATCGAGCTATTCTTTCTAACAATACACAAGAGGCAGTTCAGGTTCTTGAAGGACTTCACGAAATTGCAGCTTAGACCGGACTCCAAATGCATGGAGCAGTCCGCTTGTCACCTGAACGGGAAACCTCTGAAGACTACATTCGGCAAAAAATCATCAAGTAAATAAATTCAAACCCTACGGCGAATCCGTGCTCATTAAACCGTACACCACGGCCTTGACGGCAGCTGCAGCAATTCGGTTTGAATCCTGCTGACAACACCCATCCTTAGTGATTATTCCCGAGGTTTTCACACTCCCTCCAGGCAAATGACGGGATATTACTTTACTTCACGATTGAATCGTACTACAAAGAGAGAATTTCAAAATTACAGAAGGCTATACCTACAGATGTAATTAATAAATCAACATCTAAGACATTATACCACAGTAATCAAAACTAAAGCACTATATGGCTCAGAAACATTGATCATTGAAGGTAGATCTCTTAGTAAGGCCATAGAGAAACAAGAAAGGAAAATCCTTGGTCCAGACTGCTCAGGAGTTTGGGTAAAACGGAAGTCTCAAAAGATTTATCGGCATTCTGAGAGGATCACTGACACCTACAGGTAAATGCAATTTAAGTTCTACTGTAACGTACTCAGAATGAACCATCACAGGTTCACCAAAAGGATTCTCAACCTTGCTCTCTCAATGGAAGTCAAGAACCAGTGGCTTAGTGAAATAGAAGAAATTACATAAGATCGACCCCAGTTCAAGACAGTAATTAACAGCCAACATTTAGCTGAGAAAATGATAAAAGGACCAATAAATCATGGCTGAAGAACGGAGGTGTCAATATCATTATTAGAAAAATTAAAAGCAAACATTACAAATCCACATTACTATTTGGTAGGGGACCAATAACCTAGATGTTAGGCTCCTTAAAACAAGAATTATCATCATCACTATTTGGCAGGAATAAGGAACATCACATAATTCCTATTAATTACACAAAGACTTGTCATACCCATCAGTACTGGTACACAATATATGTAACAATATATGGAACTAAAACACAACTTACAATCTCAGGGTATTCTTCTGGTTCACATTTGATAGATGGTTGGCCCTCCATAAAGTTGAGGAATCTACAACACAGGATAATTAAGTGATATACTTTAACATTCTGGATACACTGTAACAAGTACAGATTATATTTGTCATTTACATACAGAAAAGTTTAATGGTATATTCCAATACCCTTCCAGGAATTTTCTTCTGTTTTGCTCTATTTAATTTAAATGTATGCTATCGCACAGACAATGGAATTTCTATCTATGTCAGGTTTTTGAGGACGATGAATAAGTATCCCTATAAATGTCTACCCCTTCGAAACATTCCAGAAGTGTTTCCTTCTTAATAACCCCTAAAGAGTTAGTAGTGTTGATTGCTGTTTGAAGGGTCCTAACTATTTGGTGCTGATATGGAATGCTACAACAAGAACCAGTTATGTATAAGCCTATTTTGGTAAGAACCTTCCCCATGAAATATTTGCATCATCATATGAACAGTGCTAGATTGTCTAAATAGGACTGGGGATTCAGAGAGACAGTGATACTCTACGGGCAGTTGCTGAAATGCAGTACTAGGAAACCAAGCCAACGGTTTTGATGTCTACATTACTCAGCATAATGTACAGACTTTCAACCCCCAGTCACTATGATATGAATTGCCAAAGCATAGGGAACAAATTGCAGTATACTGAGCATAGTTATTGTGTATATTGTGACCATACACAACACGAGCCTAGGACTGACCCAACAACTTTGACGCAGCATGAGTACAGAATTAATGAATGAGACATCAGCGCGGATTAACATCTTTGATCTGCAGCGCGCGTCACACTTCTCGCCAGATAACTTTGAGCAAGTGAAAAGTTAAAGGAAGTAGGAGACGTTTGAGAAAACAAGAAGTCCAAGTTAATTCCAAAACTTGCAATTGATTGCAATCAACAGGGTTTTAAGCTCGACTTGGTAAAGCATTGCATTTCTAATTGTAATATTGTGGCAGCCACGGCGAGAAATGTGGTGTGGTACCGTAGTTTGGGCTCGACATGGTAAAGTATTGCATTTCTAATTGTAATATTGTGGCAGCCACGGTGAGAAATGTGGTGTGGTGCCGTACTTCTAGCATTACCGGTATCTCATGGCGCACCCAGAACTATCTGACCTTACAAGTTGTTTCTTTGTTCCCAGCTTGTTTCGTTCCTACCGACACCGAAATCCTTGAGTGTGGGTTCACTGCTGCTAATCCTTAGCAGCCCTATAACATTTTCATATCTACGAAACTTACAAAACCGAAAATCAGGAGATTTTCATACGAGAGGCAAATATTAGCTCAATTAATTGGCAAATTAAAATGCAAAATTAATTATTTAAACTAGCATTCAGCACTTATTATCCCATAACTCCCACTTTTAACACCATTTTCTTCACTTATTCTTTCTTTACTACACTTTACATTATCTTGGATCTTCTTTGTTCCCACGTGTTTCGAAATATCACCTTTTCCACCAATGTGATATAAAAACATTACATTGACAAACAGTAAAAATAATTGACCTTTGCTGGATTCAATCATGCACGGAAATTGTTGCGAGAACTGTTTCAAAAAAGGCAGAGTTGTATATTCAAGGCATAGTGAAGAATCAAAAAACGAGCAAAAACACTAGAATGTAACAATCATTTTGCAGCAAAGTCAATAAGCAACCGCTTCCACTGAAACAAATCCCTTTTACGAATGCAGGTAGCCCAATAACATGCACTGGAAAATATTAGAATTTACAACCATCTGACAAGTTCAATCAATAGAAACATTATGCATAATATGTATATTACACATAACGTTTTACAAAAGGAAATACGGTACCTTACTTACGTTATAAATATGGTATTTTCCAATGATACGGTAGGTTTACGGTCAACTTAATTTTCAAATATTGATTTGTGTTGTGGTGTTTGAAGCCATATTTTCAGTGTTGCCTTAGTAAACAAGAGTTTAGTGCTTTTCAGTCGGTCAACACGAATGTACCCAAAAGAGATGGGTTATGCCCTAATCCTGAAATAAATTACATGAGATTAATAAAACACTAGGATGACCAGTTTCGATCGTCAAGCGATCATCATCAGATCCATTACACTTAGGCTACAAAATCTATGTTTGAAATACAGGTGAAAATATTTACAATATGTACAATTATTTAGTTGCAGTGTTGGTACTGCAACTGTCAGTGTATGCTAAATGCAGTATATATGTTAGGTGAAATGCTAAATGGTGATAGCTATCCGTAGATTGTACTTTAGAGAGATTATATGGTTGTAAACTATGGTTAAACTATAAAATGTTAGGCTAACTACTTATCTGATTGTCTTCCGTACAACAGCTACTCGCAGTTTTCGTGCTCACTGGAACTCACTGTGCGGTCGACTGCGGTGGTTATCTTAACGACTGGTTTTTCCCTGCTTTCTCCCCCCCTGCTCCTACGTGCTGTGGGGAGTGATAGCGATGTGTTTATGTGAGGTGTTGCCAACCTAACAAAAGACCCCACCAACAAATTCCAAAAACAAATAAAAAGTGCGCTAAAAGAAACAGAATACATACTGACCAAAGCCGAAAAATCAAAACTAATAAACATGAACCCGAAAATACCGTCATTGAGGGGACAACCAAAAATACACAAAAAGGAATGCCCAATGAGACCAATAGTCAATTGTAGGAATGCCCCTAATTACAAAATCAGCAAAGAGTTACTAAAAATCTTACAATGCCGTCTTTCCAACGACAAAAACAACTCTGTAAAGAACACAACAGAACTAGTAACAGCATTGAACACCCTACAAATGAAACCTAGCTTCAGGCTAGTATCCTTCGACGTAACTAACATGTACACCAATATTCCGATTATTGAAGCAATCAACACTATCGAAAACAACTTAAAATCCAACAATTCGGTAAAAGAAATTGAAGAGATTGTGAGATTACTGAGGGTCATTCTCACCCAAAACGTGTTTCAATTCGACAATAAAATATACACACAGAGAGAAGGCCTAGCAATGGGATCGCCACTAAGTGGGTTAATCACTGACATCTTCATCAATGCACTAGAAAATGCGTTCTTAGAAAAGACTTCAACAAAGGGAATAGTAATATGGAAAAGATACGTAGATGATGTAATTTGCATCTACGATACTGAACTAACAAGCGAAGAAACAATTCTCCAATCCATTAATAGCCTTCACCACTCTATCAAATTCACTAAGGAATCCGAAATAGACCGGAAAATAAATTATCTCGATATAACTATTGAACGTAAAGACAACGACCTTTCATATTCCATATTCCGGAAAGCAACACAAACCTCGCATGCAATCGACAATCAGTCTAATCACCCCAGTACGCACAAACTAGCGGGTTTCAATTCAATGGTGCACAGAGTTTTAAACATACCCATGTCAAAAGACAACTATAATAAGGAAATAAGAACTATTATGCAAATAGCAAAGGAAAACAACTTCTCGCCAAGCAAAATAAATCAAATTATAGCCAAACATAAAAATAAAGATAAAACGATTCCCAAACCGGACAGTAATGAGAAAAAATTTGCGCGTTTCAACTATGTGAATGCGAATACATATAAAATCACTAACCTATTCAAAAAGCAAGGCATAAAGATAGCTTTCACGACGAAAAACACAACCGCTAGGCACCTCCTAAATAGTAATCTAAATAAACGTGACCCGTATTCAAGGTGAGGGGTATATTCTATAACGTGCCAAGACACCGATTGTCAAGCTAATTACATCGGGCAGAGTGGAAGGCGAGTAGACACACGTTATAATGAACATAGGAATGCGATAAGATACGGAACACATTCAGCCGTGCGCGAACATATGTGTGACGCAGGGCACAGCTTTACCAACATAGAGTCGGACCTTAAAATAATCCATCACGAATCGAAAGGCAGAGCTCTTGACATAAAGGAAGCACTCGAGATACACCTAGCCAAACGAAACAATCCCAACAATCTAAATGAACACACGTTCATGGAGAGCTCACCCCTCTTCACGCTACTAAAAAACACACCCTGTCGGAAACAAAACACAATTTAGCGACACAGCCAAGCTAGATAAAAAAAGGGGGAAATTAGGGGGTTATTAATAGGTAAATGTTATCTGGATCAGGTGTACGATGTACTTTTCTTCTGCAATAAACCAAGGCCCATATTCGCGGTAGTATTAAAGGTGCCGGGACGTCCTCATAAGACCGTCAACGCTTAGTTCGAATGGGTTATGCTCCACGCGTGGCGAGGGCTAATCCACGGTCTTTAATAGTTGTAGACCCACCTCATTCAATAACATACATCTTATCTAGGTTGGCAACACCTCACATAAACACATCGCTATCACTCCCCACAACACGTAGGAGCAGGGAGGAGAAAGCAGGGAAAAACCAGTCGTTAAGATAACCACCGCAGTCGACCGCACAGTGAGTTCCAGTGAGCACGAAAACTGCGAGTAGCTGTTGTACGGAAGACAATCAGATAAGTAGTTAGCCTAACATTTTATAGTTTAACCATAGTTTACAACCATATAATCTCTCTAAAGTACAATCTACGGATAGCTATCACCATTTAGCATTTCACCTAACATATATACTGCATTTAGCATACACTGACAGTTGCAGTACCAATACTGCAACTAAATAATTGTACATATTGTAAATATTTTCACCTGTATTTCAAACATAGATTTTGTAGCCTAAGTGTAATGGATCTGATGATGATCGCTTGACGATCGAAACTGGTCATCCTAGTGTTTTATTAATCTCATGTAATTTATTTCAGGATTAGGGCATAACCCATCTCTTTTGGGTACATTCGTGTTGACCGACTGAAAAGCACTAAACTCTTATTGATTTGTGATTAAGTATTCTGCGTTTTTGAATACGTCTTACATCAAATGTTGACATAATAGGCCTAAATAGTACCGTATATGACAAATACACGTACGGTAGGCCCTATTATTAATTTACCTGATGATATTGCCGAACAGTGTTCCTTATTGACAGAGCTATAGTTTTACAATATTACGGTACCGGTACTAGTAATTTTCTGAGAATTATTTAAGACTAAAATAGACTTTAGACTAAAATATCGAGAGAAAGAAACACTTTTCGTTCTCTAGAAAGGACCCGGCGTAAATACTCGCATTAAAACCGCATTTCACTCCCAAGCAGTCGGCATTCCAGTACGGTATTAATGTACCTAGAGTTCAATGGTTTGCAAAATTCCCTCCCTCTTGAGTTACAATGCGACCACTTCACAACAAAACTCACTAGCGTCACCAACTAATAATTTCCAAATGCAGGACATTGCTCAAAATAGAGCAGGACATTCAAAAAAAAATGTCTGACACGTTCAGTCGATACCAAAATTATGCATAATATATATATTACACAACTTTTTACAACTTACTTAATGATCAGTCCCTGCTGCAGTTCTTTTCCTTGAAGCTGTATTTGTCAACAGAACCTGCTTTTGAAAGAAGACGCGAATTATTTTCCTGAGGAACATATTTGTAGAATTCTTCACACTAGGTATCTTTGAAATTGATCCTCACAAGTAACATTCTACCAACAAACGGTTCCTCCATTGAGCATACGGTATGAATAAACACACATTGCTGCCTGGTCTGGCAAACTGGCAAATTGTACAAAAGTTCAGAAACAAAACTCAATGTTCTGGTACTTATTAAAGAAAACAGGCCATTGTTGGTCTAGTGTTGTGTCATGGTTCGCAGTTGAACTTTTAGAATACCGGTAAGCCTACGTTGCAGAACTGGTCGAATAAGGTAATATTGAATCATCTATTTCAACACCTTTTGACAGTAAATATTGAATAAATGTTACAATATCCTTAAAACTGTGGTCCTTAATGTTTTGAAGTTCCAACCATTTGAAACACTTGAATTCCTCCATAGGTTGCATCCAGTTATCCAAGTACACTTTGCAGGTTTCATAGAAAAATAAACACAGGACCGTCGCGTCACGAGGGTGCGCGGGACCTGGCGCGAGAATGTGCGCGGGGCCTAGTAGGCATGAGTTCGCGGGGGAGGGGATAGAAATGCAAATATTAGACTGTAAGTGGCTGTGTTGTACGGAGAGTGATATTTTAAAAGAAATTACAATTTTAGGTTAGTTAAAACTGATTTTATTACGTTTCTAAACAAACCTCAACAAATAGGATAAGCATAAAATTGGATACAGGGAGCACATGATCAGATAAAAGCAACAAGCATTATCAATGGAAACCTGATATAATGAGCTAACACGGGTGATTTTTTGCATAAATAATATGCGTATTATGGAAAACGAAGCATGTGCTTGATGTACTTTCTTAACCAAACGCACATAATGAATAATAATACGGTACGCAATCACGTTTACATATTTCAACATTCCTACGGCTATACAATTTTTCATAAACTTAACTGCTAAAAGTGCTATAAGTCCACTTTCACCGATAAATATGAGCTATACGGCCCCTTTGTTCGAGAAATAACATGGTTTACAAGGCAGGCTTTTTTTTTGTTCAAAATAAAAAAAATCTTTTTTTGTTTTGTCTAGAATTTAGAGCTTTTTATTTATGTAAAAGGCGCTTTGTGGGCCTTTGCTAGGGCAAGAGTGCTGATTAAATCGTTCATTTCTAATTTTTTGGCCGTTTCACATTCGATTGATAGAGTAGCCAAACCGTTCAGACGCTCCTGCGCCATCGTTGATAGCAAATAGTTTTTGATTAGTTTCATATTGATGCTATTTTTTTTTATCATGTGTATTTTTTCGTTGTAAAACAAAATAGGTCTACATAGGCTACTTCATGGAGTTTTCGATGCCCCTTTTCCGCCTTTTCCTTTTGAACTCGGTGTCATATTTGTCACTTGAATTCAACACACTCGCACTTTCATCACAACAGCACCACAAGCCCGATTTGAGGTGACTAAAAGACGGAACTAATAAGTCATATACTTAGTACAGAACTGATTAGATTGGCAGGCGAAGCTGCATATATTCAGTAATCGAATATGCGAGAACAATAATCTAGAATTTTCTACAAAAGTCACTTTAAAGTTGAAGTTGAATAATTCGAGAAAAATTAGAAACGTGTTCACGTGGCGGCAGCGAGGATTGAACCCGGGCTGCGCGCTTGGCGGGCGAACGCGGTATCCACTAAGCTACCGAGGCAGGTGCTGAGCGAAGCGGCGAGACGGCTATTTCTGCTGCACTGGCTGGTCCGCAGCAGTGCCGGTCCTCTGGAGAGTGCTGCGAGGAGTATCTGCACTGTCGCTAATACTTTTTCTGATTTTGTGTGACCGTTCGGCCGCCACAAGCCATTTATTATCAACGACAAACTATTGGAGAAGTCAAAATTAGAACCTGTTACTCATATTCCAAGAAGATGTGACGCCACATTTGTTTGGGAGATCGAGGATCTACCCCTGGGGGTTATTGATTACTTGGATGTATGGGGGGGGGGGGAGGGTCCCCCATACAAACACAGCATATTTTACATTGTTGGCTTATTTTAATTTGGGCTGGACTGAATCAAATACACTATCTTTACTTTTTCCATTTATGGCGTGAAGCGCGGGGCCTTTCTGAGCACGACCGCACCTCTCGCGACGGCCCTGCATAAACACCTTGCATTCTTTGTCCAAACCATCTTCTGAAAATGTATTTAACATCTGTCTGACTTTAAGGGAAAAAACCTAGCGAGAAAACAGCATTAATCAAAAAAATGCATAACTTTATCGATAAATTCGAGCATAACCCAAAAGAATGAAAAGCAGGTCATGTTGGTAACCCTCCGTAGGAGAAATCCATTTAAAAGAAAGTTTCTTATACAGGCCCTATCTGTCGTGGCAACATTGTTTCAAGATACATACCTCTGTAACCTCAAAAAATGAATATTGCAAACGCACTGTTTTGCGCTGTACTGGTCACAAGTACGTTTTCACACTGCTTCTCTAAGTAGACTCGCAGGCTCAAGGTAAAAAAGACTAGTGGGCAACGAGTAGAGAGGCTGTGGGGGTTCTGCTTCAAATACCGTTATTTATGCAAATGAGGGGGGCGTGGCAAGGTCAATGACCTTGAGGTAGGTCATAGTCAATGACCTTGAGGTAGGTCATTGACCCCCAAGGTCGCCGGGACCCCGGAAGGTAAACAAACCTTGGAGGGTCCAGGAACCGGTTTGAGGGGGTGTGGGTGGAGGGGGAGGAGTGGGGGTGGGGAGGGAGGGTGGGGGAGGGAGGGGAGGGAAGGGTGGGGTGGGAGACGAGGGGGGGAAGGATGGAAGAGGCTCTGCACGAGACCCTCCTCGACCCAGTCTCTCTCTTGGACTGAGCGCCTTCTCTGATATTATCCTGGGCTATATAGCTTTGCTTTGAGCCCGATGAGATCCGAGTGTTGCCGAAGGTTTCCGAATCCTAGGTTGTGAATGATTCTTCAGAGAATTGAACGGTCAACTGGTGTGTGTGTGACGTCACAGCAGATTACGGGATGTGAGGTAGGTCATGGACGGGAGTGTTTTGAATGGAAAACATGAATGGCGGTGGATGGCGGCGGTTGTTGAACCCTGACGTGGTAGGTTGGTTAGGTGTGAATGGGTCTGAGAGACAAACAAGATGGGGTTGAAAGCGCTCAATGGTAAACAAACATCAATGGTATCTGGAGTAGTGAATGGAATTGAGAGAGAGAGGGGGAATGAACTGGTTGTTGAATGTGCTCAATGGTAAACAAACGTCAATGAATCTGGAGTAGTATTTCCTGTAAATGGTAGGGTGGGGGTAGGATACAAATCGCATGGCATGTTGACTCGGCCAGCTCGACATGAAATAAAAACAAGAAGGTGTACACCAGATCTGATTTATTAATCCATGAATTATATGTGGCATTAAAACCTAGCCACTTAACAAAAAGTTTATTGCCACGTTTTTGTACAATTTTTTCAACAAGATAATGCTTGGGATATTGCGTCCTTTGCAGTTCCTCCATGTAGAATCCTCCTTGGATTGGCTGCTTGTTGAGGTCATCAAGTAAATAAACAACTGGATTAGAAAGTTTTACCTTGCGAATGCGAAATATTTCTGTGCTCCAGTTTGGTGTGTATCCTTTGGCGAAGATTGTTTTATGTTTACTGATGCGCACATAATCACCAATACGTAATTGATGACGTCGCGGATCTACTGTTTTGATTTTGTGATGAATGCGATCCAATTGCGCAATGTTCTTGGTTACAAGGCGTGGTTTCATTTTGATGGTTCTATGTTTAGTGTTGTTGTAACGTGTCACCAGGTCGCCTACAAGTTCAAGCCAGCGATAGGATCCTCTTGCTGTAAATTGTTCCCACATGCGCGTCTTGAGTGTGCGGTTGAAACGTTCTACAACACTTGCCTTTAGATTGCTAAAAGTGGAATAGTGATGGATGTCAAGTGATTTGAGATAAGCGGAAAAAGTCTTGTTGAAAAATTATTTGCCTTGATCTGTTTGAAGCAAACGAGGTTGTCGTCTTGACCGCTGAACGATGGTCTTGAATGCAGCGGTGACCAGTTGTGCAGATTTATTCCGAACAGGTTCAACAAAGGCCATTTTGGAATAAACGTCGATGACGGTGAGCAGATAGTTGACCCCGTTGTTAGCTTTGGCATAGGGAATCATTTCAACCAGATCAGCTTGCCAAAGATCGTCAACGCCCCGTGTGATGACATGACGACGATGGTAGAGACGACGAGCTGGTCTATGCAACTCGCGAGCAATGCCAGCCTTAACAGGCGAGGGTGTATGAACACGTTGACTCATTAGACAATAATGCCAGCATGACGAAGCTCCTCTTCTATTTCTAAAACTTCCGCCTCGTGTCCGGTATGACCAGCCTGTTCTGATGCACGCAACAGTTGCAGACGTTTAACCAACTTATTTGGATTGTTCCAATAGGCGAAATCGATGAATGGTTTCAAAGTATTAAACGTGATACCGGACGCTGAATTTGCACGGCGAACACTTGCATAGGTGGGAAACAATTTTGATATGATGGTTTTATATTTGAAGCTCTTATTAGCATTTACTGCTTCAGAACGTTTATAATTACGTCTAAAACCATTTGTAGCCATCAAGATGTCTTTATACTTTTCAAGATCTTCTTTATCATACTCCTCGGTAGAAGGTGTACGTGAAAATAAAAGTTCTAAAAGACCTGGCGTCAATTTATAACGAACTGTTTTAACAATCAAAACATTGTCACTTATCTTAATTGGTGAATCGCCAATTCGAAATCTATTGTTTTCATAGCGAACACCATAAGTAGTATCAGTTTTCTTAGTAAAAAAGATCTTCAAGGAAGGGGGTAACCAACGCACCATAATTTTGTAGTAAAATGGATTTTAACCGCACATATTGTTCGGGCGTATTTAATATTTCTTTAAGAGTAGGCTGCTTTTCTTTGGCTCTAGTGGGTGTTTCAGCAATTATTGATGTTTTCAAAAACTGGGGCAGCGGTGATTCTTTGGAGCTAGAAGACGGAAGCAATGGAGAAAAAACATCCTCAGGTTCTTCATCATTTTCTTCCTCCTCCTCTTCAATTGTTTGTGTTTCTTTTGATCGTGTACTAGGTTTTGATGTTCCTTTCAACACAGCTTCCAGAGGTGACTTCAAATGTTTTTCGACAAACAGTTCACTGTCGGCATGTGCACGTTTTAGATAGCGAAACTTTTGTCGAATGCTATTTCGTGCACGGATTATGTGCTTTTTTAATTGACTCCCTGTTGTCGCCATGACATCTGAACAAATGATGTTCAGAAAAGCAATGCAGCTACTTAAATACGAATGAAATGGTCAAATCCCATGCGGTAGCGTCCATTGTTGATGTTGCTCTGCTTATCAATAACAAGACAACTGTGGTGATGAGCGTTCCAACACATGGCACACAACTGTGTAAAGGCTTGAAAGGTCATGTCTGGGTTCACGTGATCATCGTAGACGTGATGCATGTTGCGCTCATCCTGTCGGAAGAGAACAATCACGTTGGCATTGTCACGAATTAACTGTTTTGGTATTCGCGAATAGGTTTGAGCGAGATAAAAACAATCAATATATTTATGACGTCCCATGCTAAAGTAAGCCTGAATAATACCCTGTCGTTCTGTGGCCACATCGTCAAAAATCATAAGCGAATGGGGGCGAACATTGTCTGGAGAAATGACATCTTCGTGTGCTGCGAATGTGAAGTAGCCCATGTTGCGCAGACCTGACATGACCTGTTCCAAGAACACATACAGCGGTTGATACAGCGATTTGGCAAAAATATAGATATTTTGAAAGCACACTCCGTTTAAGGAGGTGATGAGGGTAAGCAGAAGATTGGTTTTTCCACATCCCGACGGGCCGGCGATGAGACAGCGAATGGAGGATGGGAAGAGTGATCCATGACGTTGTTCGGACGATGTTGAGAAGAGGTGTGAAACCAAGTCTCCCACCGGAAGTGAATGTTGTTGCTTAATAATCTGCATATCAACTAAATGTGAAAGGGGAAGAGCTGGTCTCTATATACATGAGGCAAACGGGTGTTTCAGTTCCAGTGTAACCATGGACGCCTTTGGAAGAACTCTCAAAACAAATGAACGATTTGCTTTGACAAACGATCCAAAACATGATACAGATCCGGCTACTAAACGATATGTCGATGCTAATGTATTGTCACGCACTACAGATGGCAATTACGACTTTAATGGAAAGCGATTGACCAATATAACAGAACCCGTATTACCCTCGGACGCTTGTTCAAAAAAGTATGTAGATTATTACCGATTACGACGTATCAAAGGAGATTATGAGGCTCAGAATAAACGTATTACAGGCGTTGCAGATCCTGTGAACGATCAAGATGTGTGCACCAAAGCCTATATGTTAACCAATGCTGTGGTGTTAACAGAAGCAAAGGACTATGACGTACACCAACGTCGAATCACTCAGCTGGCTCTTCCAACAAACAACACGGACGCTGCTCGAAAGGACTATGTAGATAACAAGGTGAAACAGGTGCTCAGTATTGTGCCCACCCTAACTGCAAAGGGCTATACAGCAAATAATGCACGCCTTGTGCATGTGGCCGATCCTGAAGATGATCAAGATGTTTGTACAAAACGGTTTTTAAACTCTGAAATGGAAAAGGTGTGGGAAATTAAGGAGAACGCTCTACAGATGAAGCGAAGACGAATAGCAGAAGTTGCTGATCCTGCGCAACCTCACGACGTGACGACCAAACGATTTTTGGAACAACGGTTATCGCTTTTTATTAAATCAATACCCTCTATATTTCTGCTTCACATTGTAAACCAACAACCGGTAAAAGATCCCAATAACCTCGCCTACATACTACGTTCGGGGTATGACAATTACCGTTTAATGTATGATGGTGCCATTCGTGTAATTGAGTATGCACCAGATTTGAAACATTTAGAGGTACGATTAAACGGTAGTGTTCAACCACTTATTGATCAACCGGTGAAAGCCGGAGACAAATTATTCTTTCACTTGAAACTCTCGTCTGAAGAAAAAGAGGCGGGGAAAACGATGAACGATTTTCCTCTGTATATAGAACTTGAATATACAGCCACCATTGAATAAATAACTACAGGTTCCCTTCCTGAGGAGCGTTAGTTGTGTTCTATACTTTGCGGTGTGAGGTTGTCTTGTTCTTTGGTCGCGATGGTGAAACAGAGATATGTGGTGAAGAAGAGGAAGAAGTTGCCAAGAAAGGGAGGCTTTAAAGCTATTCTTCATGCGGCACGTCAAGCTTCGCGCGGAGAAACAAATAGTGAGTTGGCTATTAAGAAAGCACTCCGAGCAGCACGATTGCATGCGAATCCCAAAAGTAAACTACGTTTTAGAAAACGTGCCCGAGTTATTCCTGTGCCGAAACGTGGTGGATTTTTACCTGCACTGTTTGCTGGACTAGCAGCCCTGGGGTCACTTCTTGGAGGAGCAAGTGCGGTAGCACGAACGGTGAAAGCTGTTGAGGAGGCGAAGCAACAGTTGAAGGAAAGTGAAAGGCATAATAAAACTATGGAGGCCATAGCACTGCGCGGTAAAGGTGTGAACATGAAGCTAGCACCCTACAAGAAAGGACTCGGTATTTACATGTCGCCAAAAAACGGTTAATCGATGCACTGCCACGACGAGCCATGACGCATGAGGAAGTTATAAGATATGCAAAACAGCTTAAGATCTCCCACTTTCGAGGCGTGTTTATGTGCAACCAACTACCGTCTCGACCACGGAGCCATGAAAGTGCAGTTGTCAATTTGGATGACAGTCATGGGCCGGGAACGCATTATGTGGCCTACATAAAGCATGGGCGAACCGTGTGGTACTTTGACAGTTTTGGAAATCTTCCTCCTCCGACAGAGCTTGTTCGCTATTTTGGAAGCAGTGCAACAATACACTATAATGTGAAACGAGTGCAAAATTTTAACACGCAACAGTGCGGTCGTCTATGTTTGACTTTTCTATATAAGACCGAGCACGGCGGGTGACGTGGTCATTATGACAACAGAAAGTAGAACGTTTACAGTGCACGGACAAGGTGCGGAAGTAACTGTTGACTTTTATCCTCCTATTGAATTGGGACGACGACCCTACGTGCTGGGACTTGTTTCGTTTGAAGGCTATAATAGAATCTGCAACATAATTGAAGACGTCAATGATAAGTTCTACTACGATGACTATGTGTTAACTCTACCGTCTGGCAGCTACACCGTAGATGATATTCACGATCACATCTACACAACTCTCACCAAAGAATTTAGTCTAAAAGCATTTCTGGACGGGACACGCAAGTTTGAACTCATAGCCAACAACGTGACACATCGCTGCAGTATTCTTTCTTCTTTTAGGATTGATTTTAAATCTCAACCAGATTCGATTGGGTCATTGTTAGGCTATTCACCACAAGTGTTAGTACCGAACGTGATACACAAGTCTGACCAACCGGTGAAAATAATTGAAGATCATCACGTATCTGTCACGTGTAATATTATTACAGACGTCTACACCAATCAAGATCCCTCGCATTCGCTTTATGATTTTATTGTTACTTCACCTGGTGGTTATATCATCCGCGAAAACCCGTCGGTGGTGCTCTATCATCCTGTGAGTGTGACCAACATCAGGAATATTACCTTAAGACTGGTGAATAAAAACCAACGTCTCATCCGATTAGACCCTCATACACCTGTGACCTACAAACTGTATTTGAAACCAGCATGAAACAAGTGTATAAAGCGGCAACGCTGTCAAGAGCAGGTGTTAGTTGTGCTCAACGCGTGTACAGGTTAACACGTGTCAACAAGCAGATCCTACAACAACTTGGTTACATCTTACGTCATGAATTCGATTCTAGACGTGACAAACCCTGTCGAAGTACAGGAGGGTATTGTAAGAATTGAACACCATTCCTACCAACCGTATACTCAGGGACTAAATAATAATGATGAGATTCGAATTACTATTAACCAACAAGATATCTACACGCTTCCACATGAAAGTTACATCCAGATTGAAGGGCAACTCACCAAATAGGATGGTACCATTCCAACAACGTCAAAGTTGGCCAACAATGCTTTGGCCTTTTTGTTTTCTGAGGTTCGCTACGTGATCAACGGTATTGAAGTGGATACTACTCGAAATGTTGGCATAACAAGTGTCATGAAACTTTATCCCTCGTACGGAAGCGAAGAGAGTAAAGCTTTTTGTATGGCTGGTTGGTGTCCCAACTCAACCAACGACTGGATGATTAACGATGATGGTACATTTACTGGACATTTACCTCTAAAATTAATACTAGGCTTTGCAGAGGATCATAAGCGCATTGTTGTGAACGCAAGACAGGATCTGATTCTTGTACGAGACAGGAGTGATTATAATGCGCTAAAGGGAGCTGATACAGCGCCAATAGATACAAAAATTCTACTGCAACGAATTCTATGGAAAGTACCGCACGTTACTCTATCAGATCAGAAAAAATTGAGTCTGCTCAAGATTGTGGAGAAGGATACAGCTTTACCCATTCAATTTAGAAGCTGGGAGCTGCATGAATACCCGGTATTACCACTCTCCGATACACATACTTGGTCTATAAAAACATCACGGTATACAGAGCGGCCACTCTACGTCCTGGTTGGATTTCAAACAGATCGCAAATATCAACAGAATAAAGATGCATCAAAATTTGACCACATCCAATTACGAAATATACGACTCTTTTTGAACGGAGTTACCTTTCCCTATGAGGGAATGGATTTAAACTTTAACAAGAACAAATATGGTAAGCTCTATGACATGTTTGTAAACTTTCAGTCTTCCTATTATCAGAAAGAGGCATGTCCGCTATTATCACCACAAGACTTCAAGTCCCTGGCGCCTCTGGTGGTGATGGACTGTTCGTATTTGGAGGAGTCGATGAAGGAAACAACAATTGATATCAGACTAGAATTTGAAACATCTACAGTTATTCCAGAAAAAACAACAGCCTATTGCCTTATTGTTCACGAGGCGCAAGTGTTTTATCAACCGCTGTCCAATATGGTGACCAGAGTATAAATAGCATGTCTTCCTGCATTGCCCTTCACAGTCATGGAAAGCTACGATGAAGTCACAACCCCCTCTGCGAGGTGGGTCTGCAAATGTGAAAGTGATTCACCAGGTTCAGATGAAGATTCAAGGTTTACCATTTATCGTGCCCTAGTGAGTGAAGCTATAACTGCCTATCACAAGAATCATACTGTGCTTAGAATGCCGCCGCATCTGGTTCACTATTTACCAGATGGATTCATGTCTACGTTTGGTATTCATGACAGGGGCTACAACAACAAGCCCATCGCTAATCAAACAAATAAGGTGGACGATGGCGTTGCCAAAGCTTCATCTTGTCATGTTGGAGAGCGGGTAGATTGTATGGACTGCAAATGCGATCGTTGCTCAACAAGTCGAGACGCTGATGCAGCATTTGAGATTTATCGCACCCTGGTGAGTTTAGCAATACGCGCCTACCATAAAGCACAATTTCTTCGTGAAATGCCGCAGCATCTGATTGCCTATTTACCAGCTGGATTTCTGACCGCGTACGGTGCACACGACATTGACCTTAATTGGGATAAGCTACCATTACACCTCCGTATGTCGGCGGATGTTGCAGCCTGCCGTCCTTGTCGTAGACACTTTATGCATCGAGGAGATTCTCACTGTGATTGGGATGGTCCAAATCCTATGATAAAAAATTGTAAGCGATGTACTGATAACTTTATGAATAAAATTGTGTAATTGATTCTTTGTGTGTATATTATTTTCCCGCTCCTATCCAATCAGTTAGTTGTTAAGAAGCAGCGGTGGTGGAAGGTGTGATATCCGTCGCCATGCCGAAAACATTGATTGTCGACGTGCAGGGTTTCAAGGTGAACGGAAACAAGTTTGTATTTAAAGAAGTAGGAATTATTGACTGCACAACCATGTGGGCACCAAGAGTAACCAGTTTTGTCTTTGAACCACCGTTTCCATTGCATTTGCAGTCAGACGAGGACAGAAGACAAACAGAGTGGTTGCAACGCAATTTGGGACTAGTCTGGAAAGAAGGCGACATTCCTTACCAGCATCTATCACTTGTTCTGAAAGCTCACTTGTTTGGTGCTGACCTTGTATTTGTAAAGGGAAGTGAAAAAAAGGAATGGTTGCGTCAGTATGTTAATTCAACATGTCAACTTGTTGACCTTCATGATCTGGGATGTCCTGCACTGTACAACCTGTCCGTGCCTGATGAACCTCTACAAAATAAAACACTTCAAAATGTTTGGAAGCTTTTTGATTGGCTAGCTCGCAGAGCATGTCAAAACTTGCATGTTGAGTGCAAGGCGTTGTAACGTCAGCTTCAGTGTGAGACATACCAGTGATCAGTGTGGACGTGTAGTAATATGGCAGCAATTGAAGGTTTGGACTCAAACCCCACAGAGCGAGCTATTGTCAAGTTTTTTGCCTGTAAAAAAAAGCTTGACAGTTTCACAGATGAGGAATTGAACGCTTTGCCCAAGGCGTTCCTTTTTTATGTTGCTTCAAACGCGGTGAAAAATATTTGGCACAGTGTACCTAGTGAATGGAGCAGAGATCCTGGTCTGCGTGAACTACAACCATGCACTGACTTTAGTCATCACCAGCAAGTGTCTATTACTAAAATGCCATCCATTAGACAGTGTGGAAAGTGTCAGCTCATCAAATTGTACCACGGCCATACAAATATACCGTCCTGTAAAGACTTTGCTTCATCATTCCATGGTTGTGATGACGAAGAGGAAGAAGAGACAGCAGCGGCAGTATCGCCAGCACCAAAAAGTAAGACAACACTTGAAAAAGATATGCCAGACCTTTGCTGGTCATGGTCTAGTTAACAAGGCCATTGATCTACTTCCCATTGAACTGCATATTCCTGGCTATCAATTTTGTGGACCTGGAACTAAACTAAGCCAACGTCTAGCACAAGGGAACTCTGGAATCAACATATTGGATGCAGCGTGTAGAGATCATGACATTGCTTACAACAACAAGAATATAGAAGTACGTCGAGTTGCAGACCGCATTCTTCTAAGAAAGGCCATGCAGCGTGTGATGTCATCTACTGCTTCTATTGGTGAGAAGATTGCAGCCTTGATTGTAGCAGGAGCGATGAAGTCAAAGCTATTGATTGGTGGTGGATTAGTGAGGAAAAGGACAAAGTAATAAACATGAATCAAATATTGTGAAGTATTTATTTGAGAGTCAGTCCACCAGTTCATAGTATACACAAAATATGGTTTAGTTTTCTTCTTGTAAAAAACATACAATTTTAATAAAAAGAATTGAAAATGAAAGTGTGTTCTTTTTTACAAGGTGTGGAAATGACCATAAGGCAAGCTATTTACACCATCCCACAGACGTTTATTGTCATATGCTGTCAGCGATGTTTTATTTTGATTTACTGTAAAAATATTATGGTTCTTTGAAAGAATGCGTGTTTGCTGGTATAAGCGAGAGGTGTTTGCGTAGAGTACACATCGATATTCCTCAACATTGAGGAATTGTGTGACGCTACGAAGAACGCCCTTCGCTTTGCATTGACCTTTATTCTTTTGTGTTGAAAATGCGTACATTTTCGGCGCCAAAGCCACAAATTCTGTCATAACATCACCGGCGCACTCATCCTTAAATAGACCTATTTTTTTTATTCATGGGAATTATGCCAAACATATTGTTAACCTCATAGTTTGAGGTATCAAAGTAATTTGGATGTTCTCTCATCACTGAGTAAACATCTATCGTATTGGTTTGATAAATAAGACTGTCTGTATCCATATACAGTAATTTTACATCTCCAAACTTTTGTTTGGCAAACTCATAATGAAATTGATACATTACAAATTTTGAAAAGTCAAGTATTACCATTCCCAAGTAAATTGGTTTGTTATACATGATTTCTGTCTTTGACAATTCAATGGTTACTAAATCAGTTTCAATAACTCGTACAGAATGGAAATTAGGCATAGCTATATATTTTCGTGCGCCATATCGACCGTCCCAGTGGTTTACCAAATGAATAGTTCTATGCTTTCGAATATTTTCCATTGATTTACCGTAGCACGCATTGTTCATTAATTTATAAAAAATTGATTCAAATGTGGTCTTGGCGTGCTGCCGATGATGAGTATTCAATTGCATGTACGGTTGTAACCATGGTTTTTGGTCAAAGCAAATAATGCGGTGAATGGATTGCAGTTTCAAACCATGTTTCAAACATTGCATTAAATTTTCAATGTGTATGACGTACCGATTTTTTGAATTTAACGTTGCCAGCAACTTTTTATTGTTGGAACGTGAACTGGGAGGTTGTAATTTTTCAACACAAAATGGTAGATCAGAATGATCATTGTGTATCTCACAGGGATATAATAAGTCGACCTCTAGAACGTAGCCACGCGTGTCATTGCTCAACACATCTTTTTAATTAAAATTTGAAACTTCATCTGAAGTCAACCATCGAAAATTTTGATATGGAAGAGGTTTTTCCATAGCATATCCGTATAAATTGTTACAATCTAGGTAGGTGAGGTATGTTGTAGGTTGGTTTGGTTTGTATGTATCCATATATGGATTATTTGCTTTGGCGTGCTTTTGCACAAGCGAAACAAGACCACCACGTATTCCACGTTCAAAAAAGAGTAACATGTCGATGTCTGTTAATAGTTCCAGTTCTATGTCAGTCACCTTCAACATACAGTCCCAACTATATCCGGCAAGGGTGTAGTAATGGGCTGGATCTAGATTGTAGATTTCAAGACACAGTTTGCGAAAGTGTTCAAACACGTCTGTCAAAAGTAGTGTATCAATTTTGAGGTATAAATCAGCATACTCGCCCAAAGTTGATATCTTGAACACGTCCCATACTTTTTGGGCGTGTAAATAGTCTTCTTCAGAAATATGACTTTTTGTTAAGTCATTGTAAAATTTGTCCTTTGAAGGGAGTGCAGTTTCCTGTAAACATGCCCAATTGTTTACATAATTATAGGGAAACACCCCTTTTCGAATGCATAATTCAAATTGTTTGGCATCAGTAAAGTGTTGACGTACAAAATGCAAATTGTTTGGGTGAAGCCCTTGAACAAGCGCATCCAATGATGATGCGAGGAATCTATACGAATCTAAAAATCGTATACTGATTCCATTTCGCCATTTCGAAAACGAAATAAAATTTTCATGATTTTGTGGAATTAAAGAAAACTTTTGGTTTTCAAGGTTAACAAATTCCTTAATAATTAAATGGCTGTCATACCGAGACATGTTGTGTAAGAAACAAGAAATATAGCGTGCTCTTTTATACGCCAAATTACATACACTATGAGCCGCTCCTCTAAATTTGCCAGTGTACCGATTATGGTCTCTCACTGGTGTGTCACAAGGTGCTATTGGTTTTTGACAAATGTGGCAAGTGGTTGCTGTTGCAAAAACCGCCTCGTCTGCGTCCGACATTTGAAGCGGAATTGGATTTTGCAGGATATTGTACACCCGATCTGCCAAGGCGTCCAATTCATTTAAAAACCAAGCAGCAGCATTTGCATCGCGATAAGATTTGAAGTATGAAAGTGAAGGGTCATATGAACAAATCACGTTTAGAGCACAACTGAATGGCACATGTTGCTGTACTTGTTGAGTGTACGGGCGTGCTGGATCCGGTTTACATGTGTCAATGGGTGTGGTTAAACATTCAAAATCTGCATATACTGTAAATGGAAGCGGTTCTTGACGAGACACATTTTGAAATTTCATACTGGCTTTATCCTTTTCTGGGAATGTAATTTTTACAGCTGGTTGTGTAATGCAATCAATAGTATGTGCTGTCAACTTTTGATTGCTAGTAAAATATTGCAAACAGCGATCACATGTATATACCCTATTTTTACTCTTTGTAACTTGTGAACGAACTAGTCTAGAAAGATCTTTGATATAACAATAATGGTTGCACAATTCCCCTTCAATGTACAATAAATTAAAATGCTTTTCTTTTTTTCCCTTTGTCACATAGAGTGGCCCAATAACTTTGTCCCCTTCAACTCCGTATACATTAATGGAGTAAAGCGGATTTTTAGATTCAAAACGAGAAATGGCGTTGAGGTCCATTGGGAATTCTATGTCTGCTAAATTTAGACTGATCATTAATTCCATAAATTTCTGGTGATATTTTCCCATTCTGTGAACATTTTCAGTTGCAGGACTTAACCCAGCAGCCAAGGACCACACAAAGCAAAAAACGTCATTATTATCCACATTGATGACTGCGTGATGTTTTTCCAACTGTTTAGGTAAATTAACATGAGCTGAACCACTGTTCATGGGATCAAAGGTTCATACATTAATTTTAAAATGGTTGATAGCTTCCAGCGATTTGCCACTTTCCAATTCTTGAAACTCGGCAAAGCGCGTCATGAGCTTATCGACAATGTTTTTACTATACCAACTGTGTATATTATCAGTGCGGTACAATTCACACATTTTCGTATGTAAATAAATCGGTTTGGTTATTTCAACACCTTGTTTTAAAATAACAAAATCACATAATAACTCAGCGTTAATCTTTAACGCTACATGTTCCCTTAAACAGCCTTGCATTTTATTTTGAAAAATGTTGTAGCTAGCGTTTAAAAATTCATTTGGGTCTAAAAATTTAGCATCATTATTAATTTTTAAGCTACATAACTTATTATTAAAACAACTATCCACGTTCTGCCAACTAAGTTCTGATGCTGACATCATGACACTTAGTAATTACATTTACTACAAAAACAGCAAATCACTGAACAGTTTGCAGAGAATGAAAACAAACAAAGTTTATTGTCTCTGCAAATTCTGTTTTAACATTAACAAATTTTAAATTTTATTTGATTCTTCAATAAATTCTACCAAACATCTTTTATTTTCTACTCCCAAATATTTAAGGTAGATGGTTCCTTTGTTGAGGTCATTTACAGCTTCGTCGTTGAGTTCCATGAACCTCGCAGGTAAGAAGACAGCGAAATCTTCTAGTTCGCAAACAATTCTTCTGCCATATTTCGTGTTTACTTTGCGAACAGCTGTCACCAAATAGGACTCGTTAACTGGCAGGTCCTGTAAACGTTTAGTCTCCAGACCGGTTGCTCTGCCAATGAGATTCGCAACTGTTATAGCAGACATATTGGTTCTGAAAGGTAATTATAAAGTGTTTAGGTAAACTATTAAAAAGGTTCAGGTACCCTCCACCTTTATTTATTAGCACATTAACTCAAACCCTGATATATAGAGTAAACCATCAAATGTGTATACAAAACTTATTTGCGAAGACGAGGAGTCTCGTAACAGCGCTCAGTCCCAGTAATCAGTCGGATAGAGCGAGATAAGGTAATATCTCTTTTGACTGACGTCAAGCCTGGTAATGACTGTTAGTTGCAATAATAGTTTTATATACCCATTTGATATTATTATTATCCACTTGATAAATATTTAAGGTCAACTGTATAACCATCGACAGTTAGAGAAACTAAAGGTACTGTGTTCAATATTACCTGATAGAAGATCTTTGCAGCAAAGCGATGTGTATACTACCAACTCGTGGACTTCTCTGACTAGCAACAATAATGTCAGGGCTTATATACCCTTACAATCAGAGGCAACACGCCGGTTTGTCCGCTTTCTCAGTAACTGGATGACCTCCATATTTAGTGTCCGCTTTCTCAGTAACTGGATGACCTCCATATTTAGTATAAATGAACCTGCTACTTTACAAAGAATTGTCATTCACTGCTGCTATGTCCGATCAGGAAAACACCCATCATGGCGATGATGAAGAATCCGCAAATTGGGACTCGTCTTTGGACATTTTCATGTAAGTAATATTCATTTTTTTTTAAATTGATACCAGACTAAAAAAATTAAATCAAAGCCTAGAACGCTAACTAATTAACCATGGGACCGGAATATATTTTTAATTAAGACAATACAAACACCCAGTCCCCAAGCCAGGGGAATTAATCACCAGAAAATACAATCCCCACAGACCTCCCAAAAATCTAACCCAGGACCCTCCAGTTCAGAGTCTAACAGCAGCCAAGAACAGTATAGTTGAGCCACACAGCTAAACACATAGTTGTATCTTGTCTCGCAATAAGCAGTCAAGTTAATTATTACACTATTGTTTAAATGCAATGTCAAGCTTGGCTAACACTATTGCTGTTAATGTTAATAGCGTTTGTCAAATTGTGGTCAAGTAGCTTTGAACACTTAGATAGGTGTTAAGGTTTTATATACTTAGCCGGGTGTAGCCCAAGGACGGCCGACGGTGGGGCTCGAACCCACGCGTCTACCGAGTCCGTCCTGACAAGCTTTTAATTGAATTTCATAGCTAGTTTTTTTTGTCGTGTGACCTACTCAGAGGCCGAGTGCAGGTCTTTCTATTCGACGTCCGTGGGTGACCTGCGCGTCGCTATGGAGTATATGAAGATGAAACTGGGCAAGGATGTGGAAGGAATCGGCCGTGGCCTATCAGAAGGTACCGTCCCAGCATTTGCATGTGGAAGGAATCGGCCGTGGCCTATCAGAAGGTACCGTCCCAGCATTTGCCTGGTGTTGAAAATGGGAAACCACGGAAAACCATTTCAAGGACGGCCGACGGTGGGGCTTGAACCCACGCGTCTACCGAGTCCGTCCTGACAAGCTTTTAATTGAATTTCATAGCTAGTTTTTTTTGTCGTGTGACCTACTCAGAGGCCGAGTGCAGGTCTTTCTATTCGACGTCCGTGGGTGACCTGCGCGTCGCTATGGAGTATATGAAGATGAAACTGTGCAAGGATGTGGAAGGAATCGGCCGTGGCCTATCAGAAGGTACCGTCCCAGCATTTGCATGTGGAAGGAATCGGCCGTGGCCTATCAGAAGGTACCGTCCCAGCATTTGCATGTGGAAGGAATCGGCCGCGGCCTATCAGAAGGTACCGTCCCAGCATTTGCCTGGTGTTGAAAATGGGAAACCACGGAAAACCATTTCAAGGACGGCCGACGGTGGGGCTCGAACCCACGCGTCTACCGAGTCCGTCCTGACAAGCTTTTAATTGAATTTCATAGCTAGTTTTTTTTTGTCGTGTGACCTACTCAGAGGCCGAGTGCAGGTCTTTCTATTCGACGTCCGTGGGTGACCTGCGCGTCGCTATGGAGTATATGAAGATGAAACTGGGCAAGGATGTGGAAGGAATCGGCCGTGGCCTATCAGAAGGTACCGTCCCAGCATTTTCATGTGGAAGGAATCGGCCGTGGCCTATCAGAAGGTACCGTCCCAGCATTTGCCTGGTGTTGAAAATGGGAAACCACGGAAAACCATTTCAAGTACGGTCGACGGTGGGGCTTGAACCCACGCGTCTACCGAGTCCGTCCTGACAAGCTTTTAATTGAATTTCATAGCTAGTTTTTTTGTCGTATGACCTACTCAGAGGCCGAGTGCAGGTCTTTCTATTCGACGTCCGTGGGTGACCTGCGCGTCGCTATGGAGTATATGAAGATGAAACTGGGCAAGGATGTGGAAGGAATCGGCCGTGGCCTATCAGAAGGTACCGTCCCAGCATTTGCATGTGGAAGGAATCGGCCGTGGCCTATCAGAAGGTACCGTCCCAGCATTTGCCTGGTGTTGAAAATGGGAAACCACGGAAAACCATTTCAAGGACGGCCGACGGTGGGGCTTGAACCCACGCGTCTACCGAGTCCGTCCTGACAAGCTTTTAATTGAATTTCATAGCTAGTTTTTTTGTCGTGTGACCTACTCAGAGGCCGAGTGCAGGTCTTTCTATTCGACGTCCGTGGGTGACCTGCGCGTCGCTATGGAGTATATGAAGATGAAACTGGGCAAGGATGTGGAAGGAATCGGCCGTGGCCTATCAGAAGGTACCGTCCCAGCATTTGCATGTGGAAGGAATCGGCCGTGGCCTATCAGAAGGTACCGTCCCAGCATTTGCATGTGGAAGGAATCGGCCGCGGCCTATCAGAAGGTACCGTCCCAGCATTTGCCTGGTGTTGAAAATGGGAAACCACGGAAAACCATTTCAAGGACGGCCTACGGTGGGGCTCGAACCCACGCGTCTACCGGGTCAGCAGAGAGCTTGGACCGTGACCTAATGTTGCGCTACAGACTAGTTGGAAAAAAAACTTTCTTTTTTTTTTCTCCCAGTCCCACTTAAGAAACATGACTAATTTATTGTAATTTAATGCAAATTGTATTACCGGTTGAAGACCTGTTAAATTTATTGCCAAGACATACTGCTTTAACAAAAATAAAAGTTAATAGCCTACATCCTCAATCTTGATACCAGTCTAATGTCAAACAGGCTTTCAATATCTTAGAATTGTGACAGTATCATTAAAATTGTGTTGGGCTGTTATGTAAATTAGCAGTAGTATACCGGCTCTCACCGCTGATCTACAGTTTAAATCTCACTTACTTCATGTGAGATCTGTGTATGGTACCGCAAAAGTTGAATTGTTGTTGTTTGAGTCTTCAGTCTTTTGACTGGTTTGATGCAGCTCTCCATGTCTCCCTGTCCTGAGCTAATCGTTTCATCTCTACATAGCTCCAACATCCCTACATCGGAGGCAATCTGTTTAACATATTCTAACCTTGGTCTACCCCTACAGTTCTTGTCCTCGACCCTTCCTTCCATAACTAAGCTTGCTATTCCTGGGTGTCTTAGTATGTGTCCTACCAACCTATCTCTTCTCTTCATTAGCAGTCGCCAGAAACATCTCTCCTCTCCCACTCGTCTTAATACCTCTTTGTTTGTAACCCTATCTACCCATCTGATCTTCATCATTCTCCTGTAACACCACATTTCAAATGCTTCTATTCTCCTCTTTTCTACTGCACCAATAGTCCAAGTTTCACTTCCATAGAGCGCCACGCTCCAGACAAAGGCTTTCAAAAATGACTTCCTAATACCTAAATCTATATTCGATGTCAGCAGATTCCTTTTTTTGTAGAAATGCTTTCTTTGTCTGAGCCAACCTACTTGCTTCGTCCATCACTGGTTATTCTGCTTCCTAAGTAACAGAAGTCTCCTACTTCCTTCAGCTTTTCACCTGTCAATTTGATCTCCATAGAGGTTTCTGATTTATGATTTCAAAATGTCAAACAATTTAGTCCAATCAACTTTATCAAAAGCATTTTCTAAATCTACAAAAGCCATGAACGTTCTCCTGTCTTTCCTTATTCTATCTTCTAAAATCAGCCTAAGGCTTAGTACAGCTTCCCTTGTTCCTACATTTCTCCTGAAACCAAACTGATCTTCACCCAACTCTGTTTCTATTTGGCTTTCAATCCTCTTGTAAATCATTCTGGACAGGATCTTTGAAGCATGAGTAATCAAGAAGGTTGAATTAAGGATAACAAAATTAACAGTATTATTCTCTTCTTGCAAAACATTTTTTAAACTCAGCTTCCAAAAGCTTACATATAGCAGAACGCGGATTTTACAACTACAGAGGTGACAGCCGAGTTCAGCATTGCTTCCACTTACTTGTGTCAAGCTCCTCTCTGTCTTCTTTCCTATCAACCTCGCTTGATCAACTCTTGTTCTCTTCCAACTCCAACAGTATTAGAGTATCCAAGGCCCTTGCCACATCTTTTCTGATTCCCTCCTTCTGCAAGAGGCCAGTCTTCTTTTCCCATTATTTCCTACCTTCTGCCTGTCATTTAATCATTGATGCAGAGAAGTGCAAGGAGTATGCCTCCATAACTTAGGAGGTTTTCTTCTGTGTACTTTAATTTTCCCTGACACAAACATCAAGACAGTTTATATCCTCGCCGCTAGATTGGGTATTCTAATGACATTGATAGACATTTTTTCTATTTTATAGTTTTTCGAATGACCGCGTCATCGCAGAGTTTTTCATGCAGATGATGTTAATGATGGAGGCCGAGGCAGAAAACGAAAGTGAAAATGAAAATGACAGTGCAAATGAAGAGGAAGAGGAAGAAGAAGCCACAAAAAAATAAAAAATAAATGTAACAAAAAAGAAAAATAATAATAATAAAAAATATTCTTGTTTTGATTGATTTATTTGTCTATCATTCCCATTTTTTTTTTATATGAAGCTGAGCGAGCCAACATGTCAGGTGTCAATCTCAGAAATTCACTCCTGTGACATCACACATCGGTTGACCGTTCAAATCAGATTATTCATTCTAACACCCATCCATGTCCATTAACCATCTAGCACGCCTTCCATATCCTCAGCTCCATAACACATAAATTCAAATCTCCCAAGTCAGCATAAATGAAAATCCTTCGGCTGCACTAGGTCTCTGTGATTATGCCTCCATGGCTTAGGGAGAAGCATGCCAACCTCTCACCGCTGGGTCTGTGTTTCAAATCCCAGTTACTCCATGTAAAATCTGTGCTGGACAAAACAGAAGCAGACTGGTTTTTCTCCGGGTACCCTAGTTTTCCAGACAAACTTTCATTCTACCAACACTCTCCACCATCATTTAATTTTATCAGTCATTTATTCAATCGCTGACTCAGAGGAGTGCGATAGGCTTCGACAGTCGGCACAGTTCATATCTTCACAACTAGATGGAATATTCCAATGTCATCAATAGACATTACACCATCTTGTTTTTATTTCATGTCGAGCTGGCTGAACCGACATGCCATGCGTTTTGTATCCCCCACCCATTAACAATTTGTTTACCGTTAAGTATTAGAAAAAAACAATCCCATCCATGACCTACACTACATTCTGCCTGTGACGTCCCAACCTCCATTCACAGTTCCATCTTCATTCACGTTTGTTTACCCGCCAACCTACCACGTCAGGGTTCAACAACCGCCGCCATCCACCGCCATTCATGTTTTCCATTCAAAACACTCCCGTCCATGACCTACCTCACATCCCGTAATCTGCTGTGACGTCACACACACACCAGTTGACCGTTCAATTCTCTGACGAATCATTCACAACCAAGGATTCGGAAACCTTCGGCAACACTCGGATCTCATCGGGCTCAAAGGAAAGCTATATAGCCCAGGATAATATCAGAGAAGGCGCTCAGTCCAAGAGAGAGACTGGGTCGAGGAGGGTCTCGTGCAGAGCCTCTTCCATCCTTCCCCCCCTCGTCTCCCACCCCACCCTTCCCTCCCCCTCCCTCCCCCACCCTCCCTCCCCACCCCCACTCCTCCCCCTCCACCCACACCCCCTCAAACCGGTTCCTGGACCCTCCAAGGTTTGTTTACCTTCCGGGGTCCCGGCGACCTTGGGGGTCAATGACCTACCTCAAGGTCATTGACTATGACCTACCTCAAGGTCATTGACCTTGCCACGCCCCCCTCATTTGCATAAATAACGGTATTTGAAGCAGAACCCCCACAGCCTCTCTACTGCAACGGTTTAAGAGCAGCCAATTTATGAATATCACGAAGCAAATAGTCGCCTCCGTAGCGTAGCGGTCAGCATGGTTAGCTGCCGCCCCGGAGGTCCTGGGTTCGATTCCCGGCTCTGCCACGAACTTTGAAAAGTGGTATGAGGACTGGAACGGGGTCTACTCAGCCTCGGGTGGTCCAAATGCGTAGAGGGGGTTCGATTCCCACCTCAGCCATCCTCGAAGTGGTTTTCCGTGGTTTCCCACTTCGTCTTCGGGCACATGCCGGGATGGTACCTACTGTAAGGCCACGGCCGCCTCCTTCTCTCTTCCTCGCCTATCCATCCCAATCTTCCATCCCCTCCCATCCCTCATGAGTCCCCTGTTCGCTTTGCAGATGAGGCCGCCTGGGCGAAGTGCTGATCGCACCTCTCCAGTTGTACCCATCCCGACCAGATGTTCCAGGCTCCAGGACACTGCCCATAGAGGCGGTAGTGGTGAGTTCCCTCGCTGAGTCCGTGGGAACCACCAATCTAGAGGGTAAATTGACTAAATAAAAAAATAAAATAAATAACGAAGCAAATAACAAAATTAAACGAAAATTGGGAGGAGTGTGGCTCATGATCACCCAGTGACAAGAAGGTAATGAAATGTTAATTATTCCTTGCCCCCGCCCTGTCACGGCCAAGATTTAAGGATCAAAATAATCCATGAACCAGTCTGAAGCAGGACAAGCACTCCATAACATCGTCCAGTATAGAGCTTGGTAAGATGCGAAAAAATACAAATGACTTCTTTATTTGCTATCTGCCCCATTCCTTCTTCCCAACTACACCAACTAGTACAAAGAAGCATAACTTTTTGCGTTATGTATCTGTTAAGAAGATATAAGATAATCCTTCCAAATACATGTGGTTATTGCAATTTGACGGGTCATTATTAATTATTGAAATGTATTTTGATCGATTCCGTGTTTAATTGAGTAAAAGGTATCATCCTCATTTTGGGGGGTAGATATCAGTTGTAGCATCTGACCCGGAGCGGGCGGCTACACACGGCGTCTGTACTCCATGTTAGGGGCGGCCGAATTATATGCTGGCAGTAGCGTTAAAATGCCCTCAACGACAGACGAAGCGACCCGCCGGTTGAGGTATTTCCTGTCGCATCAATGGCTACGTCTCTTCTAAATTCGGAACATGCTAGGGCGTTCCCCCAAAGCGACGCGCGCCACTTGCGCCTGAGTGACGTGAGAAATGAGCGAGGGTTACCTACTCATGAACGGGTTAGGTTAAAGAAGTTAGTTCAACCAAAACAACTAAGACTAAGATTCGCTACCCTCATTATTGGAACGTTGACTGGCCGACATCGTGAGCTAGCAGAAATGCTTAAACACAGGCGTGTCAACATTGCCTGCATCCAGGAGACCAAGTGGAGGGGTTCAAAGGCGAAAGAAATTGGAGATGGCTACAAACTCATCTATCACGGTACCAGCGCAGCACGAAACGGTGTAGCAATAATCGTAGACCAGCACTACCGCAACAGTGTCACCAATGTCAACAGGGTGTCAGA
The DNA here is from genome assembly GCA_946902985.2 of Meconema thalassinum. Taxonomy (NCBI): domain Eukaryota; kingdom Metazoa; phylum Arthropoda; class Insecta; order Orthoptera; family Tettigoniidae; genus Meconema; species Meconema thalassinum. Next base: position 70,214,313 of record OX336393.1, on the reverse strand, counting down.
TAGGCTTATGTCTATCAAGATTGATTCAACAGATATCACTGCCCACATTATATCTTGCTACGCACCTCAAACTGGGTGTACAGAGGATGAGAAAGATGAATTCTGGAACAGTCTGGACACCCACCTTCGAGCAATCCCCCAGGATGAGTCCATTATTCTTGGAGGAGACTTTAATGGACATGTTGCGTCTCAGTGTGAAGGATATATGCGATGCCATGGAGGACATGGGCTTGGTGTGCGCAATGATGATGGATGTCGGATACTTGACTGTGCAGAAGCTCATAACTTGATTGTGACCAACACATATTTCAAAAAGAGGCTAACACATCTGCCTACTTATACCAGTGGAGGACATGCTACTCAGATCGATTACAGGCTAGTTCGGCAACAAGATATGAAGCTGGTGACAGATACCAACGTGATTCCGTATGACAGCGTTGCCCCTCAACACCAATTGCTTGTCCTTGATATTCAGAAAAACGTTAAGCGACCCAAAACAAAACCTGAAACTGGGCCTGAGCGTATCAAGTGGTGGAGATTGAATGCCCACCGCAATGAGTTGGTCACAGCCTTGGCAAACTTATCCGTGAAGTCTGATCAATCAGTTGATGGCATGTGGAGGGATGCTGTGAAACAGATACATCAGGCGGCGAAAGAAACTGTGGGAAAAACCATACCCGGAAGAAAATACATTGATAAACAGACCTGGTGGTGATGAAGTCAAGCAAGTTATCAGGGAGAAAAAGATGGCCTACAAGACTTGGTGGAACTCGCGTCTTGATACTGACCTCCAGCAATACCGTAACCTGAAATCAGCAGCAAAAAGAGAAGTAGCTGCTGCAAAGGACAATTATTATCAAGACCTGTACGACCAGCTTGACACACCATCAGGAGAAATCAATGTATATCGTCTTGCTAAGTCCCGTAATCGTTCAACTCAGGACATTGGACATGCCATGCATATCAAGGATGCGAACGCTAAGCTACTACGAGAACAGCAATCTATCGTCCAACGTTGGGCAGACTACTTTTTTGGCAACTGCAACGAAGAATTTCCACACACACCAATTGCAAGTCCTAATCCTACCTTAGGACCCGTTCCTCCAATTACATCCGAGGAAGTAATGCTTGCCATTAGCAAGATGAAGAGTGGGAAAGCAACTGGCCCAGATGACTTACCGACGGAAATATGGAAAATTCTAGGAAGGCCTGCCTCAGAATTCCTTGCCACACTCTTTAACCGGATCATTGTTGAGAACCAACTTCCCCATGCATGGACAACTAGCATAACAGTTCCAATCTGGAAGGGAAAAGGTGATGTGGGTGACTGCTCAACTTATCGCCCTATTCGACTCCTCTGTCATACGTTTATTTGAGCGTGAGCTTGATTGTAGACTCAGAAATATTGTCACTGTAACACCAAACCAGTGTGGGTTTGTTAAGGGATACAGTACCATCGATGCTGTCCATGCCACACGCCTTCTAATGGAAAAGCACAGAGAGAGGCAGCGGAGTGTACACCTGGCATTTCTCGATTTAGAGAAAGCTTTTGACCGTATACCTCATGATCTTATTTGGTGAGCTCTTCGTTGCCATGGAGCCCCTGAGGAATATGTAAGCTGGGTGCAACTTCTGTATCGCAATGCCACTAGTGTAGTTCGGAGTCCAGCTGGAGTCTCCCCACCTTTTGAAATCACTGTGGGTGTTCATCAGGGTTCTGCTCTATCACCACTGTTATTCATCCTCTGCATGGATACAGCAACGGCGGACATACAGACCTCACATCCCTGGACCCTTCTCTATGCGGATAATGTGGTACTTGCCAAAAAAAAACGCCCTGAACTCCGGCACAGGGTTCAAACGTGGAACGACAGACTGGCTGAAAATGGACTACACCTCAATATCCAGAAGACAGAATACCTGGAATGTGGCCCCCAAACTAGAGGTACCATCAGTATCAGCACAGAAAATCTGCAGAAGACCATGCATTTTAAGTACTTAGGGTCCACTGTCTCTTCAAATTGTGACGCCACTCCTGATACTCGGATGAGGGTAAACGCAGCCTGGCTCAAGTGGAGACAAGTCACTGGAGTTCTCTGTGATAAAAAGATGCCTCTGCATTTAAATGCAAAGGTCTATAAGTCTGTGGTACGCCCAGCAGCCATCTATGGGACTGAATGTCGCCCTATGACCAAACAACATGAGCAAATTTTGAATACGATGGAAATGAAGATGCTCCGATGGTCGATGGGGCTGACCCGATTTGACCACGCAAGGAACACAGACGTCCGGCGAAGATTTGGTGTTGCACCAATTGTCGAGAAGGTGAGGGAGGCTCGTCTACGCAGGTACGGTCACGTCATGAGAAGACAAAACAACTCAGTTGCCAAAAGAGCACTCCATATCAACCCAGGTGGAACAAGACCACGTGGAAGACCTGCAAAGCGGTGGACTGACAACATCAGGGCTGACATGCACGCTGTTGGTCTAACACCAGAAGATGTCAACGACCGAAATAAGTGGAGGAGATGTAGCAGAGTAGCAGACCCCGCAAGGGATTAATGCTAGGAAGAAGAAGAAGATTTTGATCGATTCCGTGCTGTCTAAACCCGACCTTTCAAGTAACTTATTACCGTACTTTTCATGTTTCAGTGTTCGCCCTCCTCTAGTTGTCTGTAGTGTTTTACTTAGGTCACATCGGGATTTCTAATACATGTCGTGGATTAAAGTGGGGTTGGTGGGTGGCTTATAGACAGCTGAGGAGAAAACATGTATTATTACAGAATTTTCACAATTATTGTCATTCATCATAACAAACGGTATTTCGGCTAATTTCAACAGCTTATCAGATTGTATCGTGTGTTTGATTCCCGTGTTGTGGTACATAAGATATACTGAACTATATTCCTAGGGTGACCGACTCTACATTTTCAAATGGAGGACAGACTCTTAATAAAAGGAGGACTTTTCATAAAAATGTTCTAAAATGGAAGACAAATGGAATTTTAATATCAAGGCTGTGTTCCAATAGTACAATTTCAGCCGTAGTGAACTAGATAGTCGACTACTTTACCGGATGTGACGTCAGCAAGTCAGGATCCAATACTGCTTAGCACATAGCAATCAAGTCCGTAGTACGTAGTGAACGAAAGTGCTAGATTGGGCGACTTGACGACTTGTACAACGAAGTTAAAGAAAATGTAGGATATCTTTGATTTTTGACTTGATTATTGAAGCCTCTTTGCTTGGTACTTTGCCTTATACTCTGCCATCTTTGCTGCCATCAACCGTGCTTCAAACCAACGTGAGTAGGGGAGCTGTACCGGTTCTAACCCATAGCCTACTTTCCTGGAAGCTGTGCCCAAAAAACCAAGATGGCGAAGAAGATGTGCCCAAAAAACAAGATGGCGGCCAAGTTGTGCCCAAAAAACAAAGATGGTGGCCACTGTCGTGGCTGTGCCCAAAAAACAAAGATGGCGGCCAAGATCGTGGCTGTGTCCAAAAAACATAGATGGCGGCCAAGATCCTGGCTCTGCCCAAAAACAAAGATGCGGCTATGACGTCACAACAACATGGCTGTCACTGGTGACGTTCAACGAGGGGTGTTCAAAAAGTTCCAAAATGTTAACTCATACCCTACTTTCCTGGTGACGTCACAACGAGGGGTGATCAAAAAGTTAATCCATAGCCTACTTTCCGGGTGACGTCATAACGAGGGGTGATCAAAAATGTTGATCCATAGCCTACTTTCCACTAACCAAAATGGCGACTAATCAAAATGGCGGCTAACCAAAATGGCGGCCATGTTTTAGATTTTAGGAAAAGTTCCAAAATGTTAATCCATAGCCTACTTTCCTGATGACTTCGCAACGGCCTACTTTCCACTAACCAAAATGGCGGCTAACCAAAATGGCTGCCATGGATTAACTAACCTAGCCTCACCTAACCTCACCTACGAGGTGTGTTCGAAAAGTTCCAAAAATGTTAATCCATAGCCTACTTTCCTGGTGACTTTGCAACGAGGTGTAATCAAAAATTCCAAACCGAACGCATGGTCGGATTTTGATAAATGTGGTGTCGAGGCTGATTTTTCCAAAATTCCAAAAGTGTTGATCCATTGCCTACCTTCCTGGTGACTTTGCAACGAGGTGTAATCAAACATTCCAAACCGAACGCATGGTCGGATTTTGACAAATGAGATGTCGAGGCTGATTTTTCCAAAATTCCAAAAATGTTAATCCATAGCCTACTTTCCTGGTGACTTTGCAACGAGGTGCAATCAAAATTGCCAAACCGAAATGGGGTCTAACCAAAATGGCGGCTAACCAAAATGGCGGCCATGGCTTAACTTATCAAGCCTTACCTAACCTCACCTGGAGGTGTGTTCGAAAAGTTCAAAAAATGTTAATCCATAGCCTACTTTCCTGGTGACTTTGCAATGAGGTGTAATCAAAAATTCCAAACCAAACGCATGGTCGGATTTTGATAAATGAGGTGTCTAGGCGGACACCCCTATTTTTTACAAAATTCAAAAAATGTTGACCCATAGCCTACTTTCCTGGTGACTTTGCAATGAGGTGTAATCAAAAATTCCAAACCGAAGGCATGGTCGGATTTTGATAATTGAGGTGTCGAGGCTGATTTTTCCAATATTCCATAAATGTTGACACATTGCCTACTTTCCTGGTGACTTTTCAACGAGGTGTAATCCATATTCCAAGCCGAACACATGGTCGGAGTTTGACGAATGAGGTGTTGAGGCTGACTCCCCCTTTTTCCAAAATTCCAAAAATGTTTACCAATAGCCTACTTTCCTGGTGACGTCACCTACTAACCTGGCAAAGCCGATATCTCCCGAATGCATGGTCAGATTTTGACGAATGAGGTGTCGAGGCTGACACCCCCTTTTTCTCAAATTCCAAAAATGTTGACCCATAGCCTACTTTCCTGGTGACGTCACCTACTAACCTGGCATAGACGATATCTCCCAAATGCATGGTCGGAGTTTGACAAATGAGGTGTCGTTGAAATCGGGCTGACACCCCCTTTTTCCAAAATTCCAAAAATGTTGACCCATAGCCTACTTTCCTGGTGACCTCACATACTAACCCGCCATACATTCAGGGTCAAAGCAGATATTTCCCGAACGCATGTTTGGATTTTGACGAATACACGTGTGAAATAACATGTAAGCTAACAAGTCACATCCTGTTTTTTATTTATATGTGACAAAATGCAAGTATATGTGTCACATGACCTCGCGCAGGTGTTGGCTTTGAACTTTAGCCATACACGTGCGCGATGATTGAATGTTCAAGAGTGTAAATCGCTGAGTCTGTAAAAGTATCATACATCTTGGATTTCAGAGGCTTATGCGGTGACCATGCTTGCCAATGCATTCATCGCTATTTGATAAATCAAGGATTGTTGGGTGCAAAAGTGGGTTCAAAAAGTGAGTGCAAAAGCCAATATATAAGCCAGCACAAAAGCCAATACATAAGCCAATACAAAAGCCAATACAAAAGCTAATACAAAAGCCAATACATAAGCCAATATAAAAGCCAACACATGGGGTTAGGTTAGGTTAGGTTATGATATGTTACATTAGGTTAGACGAACTAAGTGTAACGTTATAGCCTGTCTTAAAACAAGTCTAAACGTATAAGCCAACACAAAAGCCAATATATAAGCCAGCACAAAAGCCAATACATATGCCAATACAAAAGCCAATACAAAAGCCAACACATGGGGGGTTAGGTTAGGTTCACGTGACATGTTCTAAAAGTTTAGACTTGCTTTAAGACTGGCTATGACATCACCGATAGCTCACCTAACCTAATGTAACATAACCTAACCTAACCTAATCCCATGTGTTGGTTTTTGTATTGGCTTATGTATTAGCTTTTGTATTAGCTTTTGTATTGGCTTTTGTATTGGCTTATGTATTGGCTTTTGTGCTGGCTTATATATTGGCTTTTGTGTTGGCTTATACGTTTAGACGTGTTTTAAGACAGGCTATAACGTTACACTTAGTTCGCCTAGGCTATGGTAATGGCTTATGGTGATGGCTTATGGTGATGGCTTATGGTGGATTATGTGAATGTCTATGTAGATGGCTATGTGGATGGCTTATGGTAATGGCTTAAGTGGATGGCTATGGTAATGGCTATGTGGATGGCTTATGATGATGACCTATGTGGATGGCTATGGTGATGGTTTATGGCGATGGTTAATGGTGATGGCTTATGGTAATGGCTTATGGTGATGGCTTATGGTAATGGCTTATGATGATGACTTATGGTGGTGACATTTGGTGATGGCTTATTGTGATAGCTTATAGTGGCTTATGTGGATGGCTAGGGTGATGGCTTATGGCGATGGCTAATGGTGATGACTTATGGTGATGGCTTATGGTAATGGCTTACGGTGGTGGTATTTGGTGATGGCTTATGGTGATAGCTTATAGTGGCTTATGTGGATGGCGATGGCTTATTGTGGCTTATGGTGATGGCTATGGTAATGGTTATGTGAATGGCTTATGATGATAGCTTATGTGGATGACTATGGTAATGGCTTATGGTGATGGCTTATGGTGGCTTATGTGGATGGCTATTGTAATGACTATGTGGATGGCTTATGATGATGGCTTATGTGGACGGCTATGGTGATGGCTTATGGTGGCTTATGTGGATGACTCTGTCGATAGCTTATGGTGATGGCTTATTATGGCTTATGGTGATGGCTTGTGGTGGTGACATGATAGAAAAAAACAATTGCGAGCTTGACAGCCGAGTTACAGTAAACATATAAGCCAACATCAAAGCCAATATATAACACAAAAGCCAATACAAAAGCTAATACAAAAGCCAATACATAAGCCAATACAAAAGCTAACATTTGCCTGGAGTACAGTAGAAACGAGAAAGCCAGAATGACTGAGTGGGAATCGAACCCTCCTCTTCTTAGTTTTACTTCACGAGTCTGACTGTACCTCGTTCCAGCCCTCGCATTAGAATTTTATTTTGCACATCGGGAATCGAATCCACACCTCTAGGGTGATAACCAAGAACGCTAGCCGCTACACCAAGAGGTGTAGATTATAAATGGTCAAGTTGTTTCAACACGGATTCACAAAATAGTATTGCCATTGTAGCCTTAAGTTAGGAACCATCCCTGCATTTGCCTGGAGTACTGTAGAAATGAGAAGCCAGAATGATTGAGTGGGAATCAAACCCTCCTCTTCTCAGTTTTACCTCACGAGTCTGAGTGTACCTCGTTCCAGCCCTCACATCAGAATGTTATTTTGCACATCGGGAATCGAACCCACACCTCTAGGGTGATAACCAAGAACGCTAGCCGCTACACCACGTGGTGTAGATTACAAATGGTCAAGTTGTTTCAACACGGATTCACAAAATAGTATTGTCATCGTAGCCTTAAGTAAGGAACCATCCCTGCATTTGTCTGGAGTACAGTAGAAATGAGAAAGCCAGAATGACTGAGTGGAAATCGAACCCTCCTCTTCTCAGTTTTACCTCACGAGTCTGAGTGTACCTCATTCAAGCCCTCACATCAGAATTTTATTTTGTACATCGGGAATCGAACCCACAACTCTAGAGTGATAACCAAGAACGCTAGCCGCTACACCACGAGGTGTAGAGTGGAGGATACTAACTAGTTCAATGTTAATCCTATTAAAGAAGCTTTTCAGTCAGTCTAATCGAGGGCTGGCATGCAACGAATATTTCAAGTATACGAGTAGCTATGCTTGCAAGTAACCTATGAATTTTCAAACTTGTATTGTCAATGGCATCTAGTCATGTACATGAACACTGGATATAATGGTCAAGTCGTTTTAACACGGATTTTTAAACTCGTATTGTCAGTGGCATCAAATTAAAAGAGGTACTCACCTTTAATAATAACCGTTGCTGCCAACTGGATTAGGTATAACCAATTATCTGTAAGAAAATAAATAAACCAATCAATCAATCAATCAATCAATCCATGACATACACATTGATTTATATTTAAACTGTTTAAAACGTTTAATCTATTAAATACATACCTCACAAATAGTTTTCTTTCTGGTCCAAGTAACGCCACCTCTTTCTTAAGTTGTTTATAATAATTGATAAGACTCTAGCATTAATCGCCGGTAATGAGAGACCAATGAGAGTCGATGATAGCTATGAACTTGCATTTATAGTGTTCAATATTGCAAGCTTGCAAAAAACAATTTACAGGACATGGTATGTCAAACGGAAATGACATTCATAATAAGTTTTCCGTTTTCAATTATCTGCAATATCAGCTTTTTTTCAAACACAATAGCTTGTATTGCAACATCACATCCTGTTTCAAGATCTCAGCTATTAGTTAACTGTTGCTAAGTGATGAAATAAAGAAACTGTATTACCTAGTTCATCCTTTACAAAATCTGATGGCTCACATCTAGTGGGATGTAGGATTGGCAACCACAAGGTCCTAGCTATGTTTAGCATTGCTTTCACATGCTTGTATCAAAACGCCTCTCCATTTACTATTCTGTTAACCTGGGATTGAAAGAGTGAAATGATTTGGCGAGGAAGTGTAAAGGAGGCGGCTGTGGCCTTACAGTAGGTATCATCTAAGCATTCTATTCAAATACAAAATGGAAAACCACTGAAAACCACTTCAAGAATGGTGGAATTCATTCATGTGGCTCAGAGACTTGGTGTATGCCACTCGCATGTTGAAGCCTCTATGGCTTAGGCAAAGCATGCTAGTCTCTCACTACTGAGTCCATAGTTCAAATCCCAGTCACTCCATGCGAGATTTGTGCTGAACAAAGCAATGAGATACAGTTTTTCTTTCTCTGGCAATGACAGTTTTCCCCTGTTGTCATTTCATTCTAGCAAGGAGACTGACGTGGCCTTATGGTAGGTATCATTACAGCATTTTGCCCAAAGACAATGTGAGAAATCACTGAAAACCACTTCAAGAATAGCTAAAGTGTGAATCGAATTCTCTCTATTCATTTGGGTCTAGGCTAAAGCTGAGTATACCTCGTTCCAATTCTCATACCACATTTTAAATTTCTTGACAGAGCCGGGAATCAAACCCAGAATCTTTGAGAGCGCCAGCTAATCATGCTAACCGCTACGCTAATAGTTTTTTTCCTTTCTCCGGCAATGACAGTTTCCCCCTGTCGTAATTTCATTCTAGCAAGGAGACTGCCGTGGCCTTATGGTAGGTATCATTACAGCATTTTGCTCAAAGACAATTTGAGAAATCACTGAAAACCACTTCAAGAATAGCTAAAGTGTGAATCGAATTCTCTCTACTCATTTGGGTCTAGGCTAAAGCTGAGTAGACCTCGTTTCAATTCTCATACAACTTTTAAATTTCTTGACAGAGCCGGGAATTAAACCCAGAACCTCTGGGGAGCACCAGCTAATCATGCTAATTTGTGCTGAACCAAGCGATGAGATATAGCTTTTTCTTTTCTCTGGCAATGACAGTTTCCCCCTGTCGTCATTTCATTCTAGCAAGGAGACTGCCGTGGCCTTATGGTAGGTATCATTACAGCATTTTGCTCAAAGACAATGTGAGAAATCACTGAAAACCACTTCAAGAATAGCTAAAGTGTGAATCGAATTCTCTCTACTCATTTGGGTCTAGGCTAAAGCTGAGTAGACCTCGTTCCAATTCTCATACCACTTTTTAAATTTCTTGACAGAGCCGTGAATCAAACCCAGAACCTCTGGAGAGCGCCAGCTAATCATGCTAACCGCTACGCTAATAGATTTTTCCTTTCTCCGGCAATGACAGTTTCCCCCTGTCGTCATTTCATTCTAGCAAGGAGACTGCCGTGGCCTTATGGTATCATAACAGCATTTTTCTCGAAGACAATGTGAGAAATACTGAAAACCACTTCAAGAATAGCTAAAGTGTGTGAATCGAATTCTCTCTAATCATTTGGGTCTAGACTAAAGGTGAGTAGAACTCGTTCCAATTTTCATACCACTTTTTAAATTTCTTGACAGAGCCGAGAATCAAACCCAGAACCTCTGGGGAGCGCTAGTTAATCATGCTAACCGCTACGCTACAAAAGTGATTCAGGAGTGACTTCTCTTAAAACGTGGTTTCATGTTTTTTCCATTTTCACCACCAGGCGAATGCCAAGACAATTCCTTTTCAATAGATTCACAGTTGATTTCATTTTAATGTCCAATAATTCATATAGCAGTACATACATGCAATCTAACATGTAGCATGTTTAGAGAATGTACAATTTAACACTGTCATCATGCTGGAGTTGCAGTTTTCATTATCTCAAGGTCGTGCTACATGCATGCGGGAAGAGGCAGTTGTGTTTCATGTTTCTCGGCAAGAGCTCACATCTCGTTGAACGTGCGTAAGCAATCACAGGGCCTCAGCTGTGTTCGGCATTGCATTCACTTACTTGTGCCGGGCTCCTCTCAATCTTATTTCCTGTCGACCTCACTTGGTTAACTCTTGTTATCTTCCAATCTCAAGCTACACTGGTTTTTCACACAAAGAACTTGCCGATGGCTTTGTCCGTAGCATTGCCTTTCTCCATGGTATCGCGTTCTGTAGATGTTTACACGTTGCTTGTAGAAATCTCACTGGCGTCATTCACAGGTAAATCTTGAGTTATAATTTTGTTCAACAACTCCCAGCAGACATGGGTGGTTAACCAATGAAAGAGATGCCACGCATGCGCTAGGGCTGTATGGGTAATGTTGCCACAGGAACAAGTATCCATCAATGTTTGCAGGGATGGGCAGCCCAGGTCCATTAGGTCGATACATTGACAGTAAGACGCTAAAAATGGTTGCAACCATTCACGTTTTTCATTACCTTTCACAAATACCACATTGGCCGAGGATAAGTGTGCTTTCATGACCACGTCCAAATATTTATAGGAAATGGTTCCTTGATTCCAGTCTAGTTGCCTATGATTTTCAATTCACTGGGTTTATTTGCGGTTTTTTTTCACACAACAAATCAAAAGCATGGGGCGGTTTAAATAGCAAATGCGTAGCTTGCGATATCCAAAACGTGGTACAAGGGATAATGGCCACTTTTTTAAATATAAATTTGTTGTCACCAATTTTAAACTCTTGGCAATCCACAATGAGTGTGCGCAACATGTTGCCGCTTGCCTGGACCAAGTTCAACTGACGACTGACTGACCATTGACCACTAAGGTGTGGTCATGACATGGACATACCTGCCATGCTAGTTTGAAAAAAAAAATGAGGTTAGGGTAGGACAGGGGGACATGAAAAAAATAAGAATTTAAGAATTACATCATTTTATTATCATAACACGTCTTACAGGCTTTTGTCATTTTGGGATAAGGACGATACCAACTGATGCAACAATATAGTCTCTTGTGTTTGTAACGCCCATAACACCGATGATGTCCCAATGTCTCTAAACTAGGCGATTTTGATGGTGAGCTGCTCACCGAAGCACCATGGACACCATACAGTCCACACGTATCGTAACTTGTTTTTTTTTCATCACTCAGAGGCACGAGTGGGGGATAGCTTGAATGACAGGGTATATTTCCCACCTCCATTCTGCACAGGTAGGGGCAGGCAGGTGACCAGCACTGATGTTCCTGCATGGGTTCATCGCTCTCTTGCCTTTGGTCTATGATGATGGGACAAAAGGCACATTTCACTTCATCTCTTGTTTTTAAATAGTAGAATCCAGCGGCTGCTAAGGCTTGAGGGTTTATGAAAGGCACTGGCCATATTGCAAAAGTCTTGAAACGTTGTTCCTCAGAGTTTAAATTCATGGATGTGACTTCTCTTGATGCTTTAAAGCAAGACATGACTGAGCGGCTTGACGTGGGTTGACCTGTTATTTATACACTCGACACTTGGTTGGACAGTGGATAATAGTTGAGTTGTTAGTGATGAATAATCAAACAGTAGGCCGTCGTATTGGCTGGTACATTGTCATGCGTTTCAAAATCTAGTCGAATGTCAATATTGGATGGCTTGACAGACTCTTCCAGGTAAGAACAGTCAAAGACAATCAGTGGTGCCCTTGCCTTAAACGCATGGGGTAGCAGCATGGGGCCGTTCTCTTTTTGATAATACGACCATCGAAATTTAGAAAACAAGTCGTACACGGGGCCAAACTTATTTTTTGAAAAATCCAAATCCAGTCTTTCATAGGGAAACACAGCTCCGTTGAGGAAAAGACGTGCATTTCTCAATTGCAGGTGATCAAATTGCGTGGCATCTTTGGTTTGTTGATACTTGCGATTCGTTTGAAAACCCACGATCATGTAAAAAGGTCTCTGTATAGCGAGCTGTTTTTACAGACCAACTGTGTGTGTTGGTAGTGGCCAATAGCGGGTACTCATGGAGTGCCCAGATTCTAAATTCCATGGGTAGAGGCATATCTCTCTTTACCATCCTGAGTATGTCCAGTTTTTTTGCTATCGTCAAGAGTCACATGGGGAACATTCCATAGCAAGCGTTGTAGTTGAATTTTTGAATCTATGGGGGCATTGTCGTCGCCCTTGAGTGCATTATTATCACTCCTGTCTCTCACCAGATAAAGCACTTGCCTTGCGTTGACAACAATGCGCTGGTGATCTTCGGGAAAGCCTATAATCAGTGTAAAAGGTAAATATCCAGTAAAGGTGCCATCGGTGTGTACCATCCAGTCATTGGTCGAGTCAGGGCACCAACCCGCCATGCGAAGTGTTTTACCTTCTTCCTCACTGTAAGAGGGATATAGTTTCATGACACTGGAAACACCCACATTTCGAGTGCTATCCACCACGATATCGTTAATGACATATCGCACCTCAGAAAAGAGAAAGGCTAAACCCTGGTTGGTCAACTTGGATGTGGTGGGTGTAGAGCCATGAGCTTTGGTGAGCCTACCTTCAATCTGAATGACACTTTCATGCGGTAGGGTGTAAATATCTTGGTTGTTGATAAAAATTGAATTTCATCATTGTTATTGAGTCCAGGTGTTTGAGCTTGATATGAATGGAGATCAATTCTTACCACCCCTGGTTGCTCCTCGATGTGGTTCGCTTTCTCTAGGATAGAATTCATCATGAGTGTTGACGTGGTAACCCAAATGCTGTAAAATCTGCTTGTCCTTAAATGTTAACGTGCATTCACGTGGCAAGCAACTAACACCATTCCTAGACGGTGTTGTTGCTTTATGCACAAACTTCATAGTGGCTTTAGCACCAACTTGTAAGTCACTGGTGTGGTAGAATCTAGATCAATGAGTTGTTAATCTCTATTGATCAGTCTTAATGTTAAATTACTAATACCATCGACAGCCACAGAATGAAAAACACCACTGGAGAGTTTCCACGAATAATATAGCCATTGGGCGATGTTACAATAAAGTCATAAAACGAATGCGATGGTTCTTGATTAGTGTACACTTGGCTAATAATATTACACGTTACCGACACATGATGGTCCTAAATGAATTTCACTTCATGGTCCGATTCATGTTTCTTGTTGGGCTCCAACACGCGTGGTTTATATCCTAGTAATGGACCAATGGAATCAGGATGTGTTTTAAAGTCAATGTTAAATGTGAAGAAAATACTGCAGTGATGAGTGTTGGTATTTCCTACAAGTTCAAACTTGCGCGATCCATCGAGAAATGACTTTAAACCATATTCATTGATCAACACCACGTAAATGTGTTCATAAATACCATCGATCGTATATCCACCAGAGTTCAGGGTGAGCACAGACTCATCATAGTAAAACTTGTTGTTCACATTTTCACGTATGTTGTATATTCGATTGTACGTTTCAAGCGAAACAAGTCCTAAACCATAGGGTGTTTCACTCAATTCGATGGGTGGGTAAAAGTCTAGGCTGACTTCAGGTCCACGTCCATGCAGTTTAAACGTTTTACTTTCTGCCGACCTACTGTTGACTTTTTGCTTATGCTGCGTCTTATATAAAAAAATAAACACAAACGTCCACACTGTTGGCTGTTAAACGTTTGCTCACGTTTCACATTATAATATATCTTGATCCTGTTTCCAAAATAGGTCACTAGTTCCATGGGCGGGGGCAAATTCCCAAAACTGTCAAAGTACCATACGGTGGATCCCTCTTTGAAATAAGCTACATAATGCGTTCCTGGTCCTCGGTGATCATCCAAATTGACAACAGCACATTCATGTTTCCAGGGTAGTGGGGGTAATTGGTTTCACATAAACACACCTCGAAAATGAGAAAGCTTTAGTTGTTTAGCATAGTTTTCCACTTGTTGATGCGTCAGGGCATGTCTTGCTATGGCTGTGGTTATTTTTTTATATATTTCGAAATGGTGAAATCCCAAATCCTTGTTGATAAAAAGCTGGCTTTAAATTGACATTTCTAGCCCCCATAGCAATCGCTTCCATCGTTTCATTATGTCACTGACTATCTTTTAGTTGTTGCTTGCCCTGCTGCGCGGCTTTAATGGATTTCGCCACTGCACTGGCACCGCCCAAACGTGAACCCAGAGCAGCCAGACCGGCAAATAAAGCAGGTAAAAATCCCGCTCGTTGGGGAGGGGAATTACTCGCCCTTGTTTTGAACCCTGTCACCGACGTTTTGGAATAACATGTCTCTTTGCTGCTCGAAGGGCTTTCCTTATGGTCAATACATTATTTTTTATTTTTTTATTTCGCAAGGGCTTGTCCACGAATGTCGTAAGCCCAGGCTTTGCCAAGGACAGGGTCTTATTTAAGTCTTTTTAGTCGTTCTCACCACCTACCTTTGTTTCACCATGATGATAATGACCAAAAACCCTTCACAAGAAAGTTTAAATCACAACTAACGTCAGATGGTTATTTCATGGCTGTATATTCCAATTCCACATAAAGTGGGAAATCGTTTATGGTTTTTCCCGCTTGCTTTTCATCCCATGTCAACATGAGATGAAAGGATAATTCGTCACCTGCATTGAACATTTCATGGTTATGGGGCAACATCCTATGACCATTTATCTTTATTTGTAAATGGTTCTCATCAGGTATGGCTTATTTGATGTGATTGTTTCCATCATAGTGCAATAGATAGTGACTTAAACCCGAAGCAAACACATAGATATAGTGCTGATCATGGACTAGCGGTAAATGGTTTCTGTCATTCACAGGTTTTTCATTTGTCAGGTACACTAAAAATACAGATGGGATAAATTTATGAAGCCTTTTCATTTCATAGGTCACGTAACGCTTGGTACAGACATCGTCTTCGTCTTGCGGGTCTTCCACGTGAATAATCCGATGGTGATTAGCGCTATAGCCATTCACCGTAAGCTGAGGCACATTGTCATAGAACTCATACACTTTGTTATCCACATACTTTTTCGTGGTAACGTCTGTAGACACTTGAGGATGTTTTACATGGGTTAACCGCTTTCCCTTAAAGTCATGATCTCCCTGTTTTGTGCCATGGCACAACAGACCTATCCACATAGTGTTTATTAGCAGGATCTGTTTCTTGTTTAGGATCATGTATGGGGACAGACCTAGCTTTGGCCTTCAACACACGTCCAAAGACATCCATCGTCAACCTGTAGTACGAGTCTATTGTTTCTACGACAAGGCTCGGTTTCCTGTATATAGACTACCTGCTAGCCTGTCTAAGCCTTAGTTGAAATGAAGATTATTAAGCAGCAAGAGCCATTCCCCGTGGGGGACATGGTATCCCATCTCTGTCCCACATCACGTGAACAACGCCATGGTTCACTGTTTACATTTTCCATTCGCTGCATCATTGTGGGACCTTCCGGCTGTGGAAAGACCAATCTTTTGCTAACACTCATCACAGCGCCCAATGGTCTGCGTTTTCAAAATATTTATATTTTTGCAAAATCTCTCTACCAACCCCTCTACGTGTTTCTTGATCAAGTCATGTCTGGATTACAAACGAGAATATGGGCTATTTCATATTTTCCACGCAAGAAAATGATATTTCATCGGATGAGGTAAAGCCTGCTTCACTCATGATTTTCGATGATGTATCCACTGAACGTCAAGGCATTATTCAAAGCTATTTCAGCATGGGTCGACACAAACATATCGATTGCTTTTATATTGGACAAACGTATTCTAAAATGTCCAAACAGTTGATTCGTGACAATGCCAATGTCATTGTTTTATTTCGCCAGGACGAGAGGAACATTCGTCACATTTATAATGAACATGTGAATCCAGATATGACCTTTCAAATGTTTACTGAATTGTGTGGCAAGTGCTGGAACACTCAACGTCATGCCTGTTTAGTGATTGACAAACAAATTGAACTCAACCAAGGACGATATCGCTTAGGGTTTGATCATTTTATTGCTATTTAAGGCCCTGTCTCTTTCCCTCTCAATTCATTTGTCAAGACACCATGGCGTTAGCAGAGAGTCAATTGAAAAAGCATATTATTAGAGCAAAAAATACTATTCGCCAGAAGTTTCGTCAATTGAAACGATCACGTGCAGACCATGCTTTGTTTATTTTACATCATTTAGCACCTCCGCTAAAAGCCATGTTGAAACCCTCTTTCAAGCCATCTGAAACGCTACCCACCGTTTCACAAGCCACTCAGACGCTGCACGAGGACCCTGAGGAAGAGGAAGAGGAACAGAAACAGGAAGATTTGATTAGTGTTAGCGAAGTTGAGGATGACGAGGAACAAGTGTTTACGCCTCAAAAAAAAAAAGACCGCACCCCTTGCAGAGTTTTTGAGAAAAAATATATCCTTTGCCATGGTCGAAACAACTTGCCCTTTCAAATCGTCTCCGTTATCACAAGTCTTGGCCACCCCTCAAAATAAAGCTCAACTGAAAAACATTTTAATAAAATATTATGGATCAACACTAGAACCCTATCTCATTGATCTATTTATTGGAAACACAGATACCACGTATGGTGTTCGCTATGAGGATGATAGTTTTAAAATTGGGGAATCATCCATTACATTTGCACGTACTAAAGCTGTCATTAAGAACATCAACTATAAATTGACGCCAGGACTGCTAAGCTGCTCTTTTCTCGAACACCCTCATTCCATGATTATACGTCAGAGGACCTTGGCAAATATAAATCTAATTTATTGGATACTCATGCCCACAAAAGACAGTATGATCCAGCTCAACAATTGAAAGCCAATACATCTCAAAAATATAAAACCATCATTGCAAAAATGTTTCCCGCCAAAGTACTCGTCGTCAAGTGTCCGCTTCGGGAGTGACATTTAAATCATTAAAACTCCTTGTGGATGTTACCTACTGGCACAATCCCAATAAACTCGTCCAGCGACTACAGTTGTTGCATGCTTCACGTCAAGCCGGCCATACCGGTCACGATTGGGAAATTCAAGATATTGAACAAGAACTTCGAAATGCCAAAATTATTGTTTAAGCCCTCACCAATTAAAATGGGTATTGCTCACGAGTTGCATCGCCCAGCTAGGCGTCACTATCCGCGACTCGAGGTGATTTCACGAGGTGTGGATGAACTTTGGCAGGGTGACTTGGTTGAAATGATAACCTATGCTGGCGTTAACGACGGTGTACGCTATATGTTGACCGTCATTGATGTATATTCCAAAATGGCCTTTGTTGAACCTGTGCGTCGCAAGTCTGGCCCACTAGTTACCAAGGCCTTTCAACATATTATTCAACACTCCAAACGTCAACCTCAGCTGCTACAAACCGACCAGGTGAAAGAATTTTTCAACAAGGATTTCTCCAGTTTTCTCAAATCTAAGGATATTCACCATTACACCACGTACAGCAATCTCAAAGCCAGCGTGGTTGAGCGGTTTATCCGAACATTGAAAACCCATATGTGGAAAGCGTTTACCGCTCAGGGCAGTTACCGCTGGTTGGACATGTTACCTGGGCTAGTGTCACGTTACAATGACACCAAACATGGAACCATTGGGACCAAGCCACGCCTCGTGACCAAAACTATTCAGCGACTGGATAAACTGTTCAACCCCATAAAAACAGCAGATCCTAAAAATTGGGTTTTTGTTCGTGTGAGCAAATTTAAGTCTGCCTTCAATAAGGGCTACACGCCTCAGTGGGGGACTGAACTATTTTGAATTCGTGAAGTCAACTTGGACAGTCCAGTCACTTATTTACTCGAGGACCTCAACCGTCAAACCATACAAGGTAGATTTTATCTCCATGAACTTCAGAAAACTGCGTTTCCTAAACATTATCTTGTGGAAAAAGTGTTGAAACAAAAAGGAAATAAACTATATGTGAAATGGTTAGGATTTAACTCTAGGTTTAATTCTTGGATCAATAAATTACAGGTTGTATGAACCTGTGTATTTTTTATTTTATTTTTTATTTATTTTATTGAATCATGTTGTACGCGAGCTCTGTGTACGGCGCTCCACGATTCGTGCATGTCCATACATGTTTCTCTTTCTCTCTCCACAACTGCGTCTCAGTCTTTCACTCCACGCCCCTCCCCTTTTCCCCTCCACTCCCTGTTTACACTCACTTTGTTTAGCTATTGGCTGTCATGGATTCTCCTCCCCGCCCCTCCTCACCTCGCCTCTCCCTCTATCCCTCTCACCACAGTTGTTAACACCGCTCTTGCCTGGCAATTGGCTGTAGCAATGGTAGGGGGCGGAGTTGTGGTCGCTTACTCCGTTATCTCTCTCTGACATGGTTGTCAGATTGTTTGACCTTCATCTGCCCTCTAACGCAAGCCAGCGGTGTTGCCAAGTGGGGTCCGCACATTCTTGAGATAGCGTTATCAAGTGTTGAACGTGGGAACGAAGCTCGGCTAGCTAGCAAAACAGGTTTGATCTTTTCAGCCTTCAAGTGACAAAACACATGAGGACTTGCTAGCAGGCTACCAGCTACAAGTGTTAAATCATACATTTCATTTAACCATTCACAGCTCGGGTTTCATGCTAAATCTATCTCATTACAGAATTATCATTTGCATTAACGCTATTGTTTTGTCTTTATACAAATTGCTTGGTCAATCGAACGTTATAGCGTCATATCCTACAACTGTCTGTTAGCCTATGAACATGCATGAATGCCACAAAGCCGTGTCACTGATAACCGTTTAATAAGAGGTTAAAGATCTCTTTTAGGGTAAGCAATCCTAACACGCTTCACACGTTTTGGAATATTAGCGTTCATCCTTTCGCCATAACAAATATCGGAAAACGAACCGTCGTAAACCGTCCCTCCGTCCTGCCAAAATATCCATTGATCTATTGGGATACCGCTACCATAAGTGGCGACAGGATCGTTAACACACATGCCAGTGGTACCGCCTGTCTTGACAACCACGCTTCATTTAAAATTTAAAAAACAGGCAATTTTTTTCAACATGTATGGCGTTAGGCCCTTTATGTATTATTTTTTGTAAAAAATAACCACCATATTCGAAAGGGGACGTCACCCCGAGTCCTATGAGTCCTCGTACATGTCCCTAGCAGCGTTGGTTCGCGAAATATAACAAAAAGTCTAAAATCACATTTTTTACCCAAAATGGAGTTTTCATCCTACTCAACGCAGGCATTCTCGACAAGAGGGCAACGCGACGAAAAGAATGACACCTCGTACAAGTCTCTAGCCTTTTGGGTTCGAGAGATATCAGCAAAAATCACAAAAAACACTTGTTTACCCCAAAATGGAGTTTTCCATTTTCTTTTAAATATAATGAGTGGTCCATAGCAAAAAGGACGTCACTCTGTGTCCACCGACACCTCATTTGACAACATTCGACTATGGGTTCGCGAGATATCCACATATTTAACATGGCTGTGGCTTAGTAGTGGGGCAAGGAGGGTTCTAGAGTGAAGCAGAAGCACCACCACTCCCCTACTGTTATTTTCTGTCCTAGAGACTTGAAATTTATTTTGGCTGTAGAGGGAGTCGGGGTCATTGATTTATGTCTAACAAACTTTTTTGTTAACTTGTTAGTTTCCAAAATATAAGAATTTCAAAATTTCAGTGTTTTCAAAAAGCATAAAAAATAAAAAATTTCATTATAAAAATAAAGATCATAGAGACCTTCGTTTAAGCCATTGCAAAACATTCTATCATGTTTGGTTTTCAAACTATCGCCTACTTTCAAAAACAAAACAAAAATATATTCTTTAAATAAATATAACAACTCGTCCATAGAAAAGGGGGCGTCACTCCAAGTCCTACAACACCTCATTTGTCAAAATGGGACCAAGGGTTTACAAGAAAAGTCTATTTAAATGTTTCTACTTCGCGCGGCGGCCATGTTGGTTTTTTGGGCACAGCCACGCCAAGTGAAGCAGAATCGGCATAACCCCCCTACTACTGGAAAATGGCTTCTATCACTACAATGTTAATCCCATAAACTTATCTGACGTCACCACGAAAGTAGGCTATGAATCAACATTTTTGGAATTTTGGAGAAAAAAAAGGGGGTGTCAGCTCGACACCTCATTTGTCAAACTCCGACCATGCATTCGGGAGATATCGGCTTTGCCAGGTTAGTAGGTAACGTCACTTGGAAAGTAGGCTATGGGTCAACATTTTTGGAATTTGAGAAAAAGGGGGTGTCAGCCTGTACACCTCATTCGTCAAAATCCGACCATGCATTCGGGAGATATCGGCTTTGCCAGGTTAGTAGGTGACGTCACCAGGAAGGTAGGCTATGAGTCAACATTTTTGGAATTTCGGAAAAAGGCGGTGTTAGCCTCGACACCTCATTCGTCAAAATCCGACCATGTGTTCGGTTTGGAATTTTTGATTACACCTCGTTGCAAAGTCACCAGAAAAGCAGGCTATGGGTCAACATTTTTGGAATTTTGGAAAAGTCAGCCGCGACACCTCATTTATCAAAATCCAACCATACGTTCGGTTTCGAATTTTTGATTACACATCGTTGCAAAGTCACATGGAAATTAGGCTATGGATTAACATTTTTGGAATTTTGAAAATATCAGCCTCGACATCTCATTTGCCAAAATACGACCATGCGTTCGGTTTGGAATTTTGGATTACACCTCGTTGCAAAGTCACCAGGAAAGTAGGCTGTGGGTCAACATTTTTGGAATTTTGGAAAAATCAGCCTCGACACCTCATTTATCAAAATCTGACCATGCGTTCGGTTTGGAATTTTTTATTACACCTCGTTGCAGTCACCAGGAAAGTGGGCTATGGATTAACATTTTTGGAACCTTTCGAACACACCTCGTAGGTGAGGTTAGGCAAGGCTAGGTCCATGGCAGCCATTTTGGTTAGCAGCCATTTTGGTTAGACACCATTTGGGTTAGCCGCCATTTTGGTTGGTGGAAAGTAGGCCGTTGCGAAGTCACCAGAAGAGTAGGCTATGGACTAACATTTTAGAACTTTTCCTAAAATCTAAAATCTGAAACATGGCCGCCATTTTGGTTAGCCACCATTTTTTTAGTCGCCATTTTGGTTAGTGGAAAGAAGCTTTGGATCAACTTTTTTGATCACCCCTCGTTGTGACGTCACCCGGAAAGTAGGCTATGGATTAACTTTTTGATTACACCTCGTAGGTGACGTCACAAGGAAAGTAGGCTATGGATTAACATTTTGGAACATTTTTGATCACCCCTCGTTGTGACGTCACCAGGAAAGTAGGCTATGAGTTAACATTTTGGAACTTTTTGAACACCCCTCGTTGAACGTCACTAGTGACAGCCATCTTGTTGTGACCTCATGGCCGCATCTTTGTTTTTGGGCACAGCCAGGATCTTGGTCGCTATCTATGTTTTTTGGACGCAGCCACGATCTTGGCCGCCATCGTTGTGTTTTGGTCACAGCCCCGATCTTGGCCGCCATCTTTGATTTTTGGACACAACTTCGCCGCCATCTTTGTTCTTTGGGCACAGCTTCGCCGCCTTCTTGGACGCCTTCTTTGTTTTTGGGCACAGCCTCTTCGCCATCTTGGTTTTCTGGGCACAACTTCCAGGAATGTAGGCTATGGGTTAGAACCGGTACAGCCTCCCTACTCACGTGCTGTGTTGCTCCGGTGTTGCTTGATAAGTTAATCTTGTTGATAAGTTAATTATTGACAGTTGTTCTGAAAACACTATTCCCGTGGAAAGCAGAAATGGTGCGGAATTTAAATGTAAGTACAATCATATATTCTTTGGTGCCGGTACACTATAATATTAACGTTTTTTAATACAAGGGATGAATATTTTTTAGCATGGCTATCAGTTATTGAACTTTTGCCTACAGACCTAGGTTATGTGATGAAATTATTTTAACTTATTTAACCCGTCACTACCACAGATGAAAAATATTTAATTAAAGACACACATGGGTGCAGGGGACACGTTTTTAGAATTTTGGTCACTGACGGCAGATTAAAATAAATGAACTGGCACTACCTTGTTATAATAATAACTTGGTTAATTTATTATTAAACATGGTGTAATTTTGAAAATTTTAGGAATTTTTAAAAAAGGCTACGCCAATAAATCACTTTTTTTTGTGAAATAACAGCTATCGAAGAATCTTACCTGTATTTCTTTCAGTACTGTATTGTAGTTTCTTACTTTTAATGTGTATAAAACTGAAAATGCACTTAATTTTCGAATTAAATGAATGATGGAAAGAAAACCGGGTAGCGCTGAATGAACATAGAACGTGCGATAATATTCTTTACAATACATGATTTAGCCAAAATACCTTAGCCTATGAAACGATGAGAAATAAATCAGGGAGCGACGATTTAATAGATATTTCCTCCTCCGCCTTCTGTGACCCACCCAGCCATCCCAAATAGGATCACGAATTATATTGTGAAAATTACAACTGTGAGCGCCATTGTTCAAATCAATCGTCTTCAAAACCGTACCATGACAGTACTGCCAACCTTGTCCTTATTGTACTGTGAAAAACAAAGAAGCGCCCAGTTCAATCTCTAGTGTGCAGCACTCAGTTAATTACATAGTGCGCCGAATTGGTGTGGGTTTGACAATGGTTACAGCCTAACGCGCCCAGATCAATGGTTTTGTGTCAACGGTGCCCCGCTAGCTACGCGCGGTCAAGGCCGCTCCTACCCTCGACCTTCTAACCTTCGTTTTGTCCAATTCAGATCAATGAGTTTTGACAATGGTTACAGCCTAACGCGCCCCGATGAATATTTTTTTTTATCAACCGTAATGTTGTATCGCAACAATGTGTGCGCCTCGGTGCGTGCCGCTAGAGTGCACCTGGTTGACAGTTAAACGAGATGCAAGCGCTGTCGAAACATGGCAGCCGTTTCGAAAATAGCAATAAATAAAAACACATATTTACGAACTTTAGCACATATATGAGGTTCAGTAGTGACCTGGGTTCGTAAATCAATACGTAATATCGCCCTGAAGATGAAACAAGGACACAAGGTATGTAAAAGTGAAATTCATGTCTGCTGCAAGTGTATAATCCGCGTTCCACTTACATTCAGAATTAATGAAAACTGCACCTGTCTTTTAGCAGTTAGGCTTCATATCAGATGATGTGATTGGAAATGTATCACACACAAATTCACAAATAGTTTATATTTTATTCATTTATGCTGCGTTATTTTGCCATCAAGGTGACAGAATCTCTGCCATTGTCTACTATAATATTCAATAGAGCCTATTCCTTGCAGCAATTTGGACACATAACATAGCCACTTTTACCACATTTACGCTTAAGACACAGAAGGGTTCCGAGGACCCGATGACTTATTTATGGTAGACCGGGTAGAATAATTAACCGAACGCAATGGCACCTCAAGGCTAACTAAAGAGAATGGGCATACGCAGTAGCCAGCTCCAGGCTGCAGACCACTGAGACAGAAAATGAAAATAAATTTTGTTCGGTTTTCTTGCACCCATGTGTGGCAGTAACTGGTTAACAGTTCTTTAAACAGCTTCACGTACCGACCAAGGACGTGTTGTGAAATTGTGTAACATTGCCTTTACTGACTAGTTATCAAGTCGTATTCATTTAATTTTTTTTCTTTTCAGGGTCAGAGGAGACAACATTGTCCTTTATTAAATTAAGGATTGCGCACCATGAGCTCTTCACAGGGAAGAGGGGCTCTGCATCGATGGGCTACCATACTATTGTCCAAAAAATGCATTCCGGCGGAAATATGTCATCACCAGTATCTAAAAGGTTGCTGGAAAAGAAGTGGGCAAACCTCACAGCTAAATATAGGGCGATTAAATCGCCCCCTACGGGAACAGGCAGCGAGGATGGTCACCGTACCCCTACCACTTGGCCATATTACGACATAATAGACGCTTTTTTTCGGAACGCCACACGATCAACCCCCCTTTCATTATTGATTCTTCAAGACCCCCATGTTCCAATGCTACTCCTCCTCCTCCTCCTCACAGTCCCGATTTCTCTTACGTTACTCCTTCCCTGTCCACTTCCATTTATTTACCCCAGTCTACAGCCGTACAAAGTACACCTGGACCATCCTCGCCCATTCCTACTAGGGCGCAGCATACTCCCAGGTGCCTTGAAGCAACCAAAAGGAGGAGGCTGATGAAGACCCTCTCCTCAAGTACCTGAAACAACAAGATGCTAGGGAGCAAGACAACACTGAGCGCCTGCTCTCTTTGATTGAGAGGCTTGTGGACAGGCAGTAGCCTAGTCTATGATAATGTATTGTTTAATAAAAGTTTTAACGGAACACATTTTTCTCTGTTTTAGTACACGTTCCCAGTGTAATGCTCTTTAATTTAAGATCTTGTCGAGGTAGGTAGGTGAATTGGAACTTTACTTCTTGTTAAAGACACCATTTCTAGTTGTTGAACAAATGAAGTTTAAAATTTGTGTGTTCCGAGTAGGCCTCTTTGTTCCTAAATGAAAGTATTCGAATTCTCCTGTTGGATAGATGCGACCTTCCTTTTCAAGTCTCCTTCCTCTTTCAGCATTCTTACTGTGAGGTACCTTATTTGTTTTTGTTCAGCAGTTCTCTGAATTTATTACTTGAGTACACTACCTAATCTGCTTGTGACACTCCTTATGTTGAGAACTTACCAGACACAATCTTCATTAAAATTCAGCAATTTTTCTAGCAATACAAAAAAGAAAAATTGCTGAGTTTTAATTCACTGGCCGTGATAGCCAATATACAATCTTCATTCTTTGTTGAATTTTTGTTTTTAATTCATTTTAGAGTCATTGGAAATCTTAGTAAATAGCCCCATGTATGTTCAATTTGTCTTATAACCCGTGTTTCTGTGGTGACTGTAGTAGTGTGTGCATCTGTAATTAAATAAGGTTTGCAAATGGGGTAGGTGCTCTGGAACTTCAAATGAGGCAAGTTGCTATTCCGCCATTTGCATTGGGGGAGCATGGAAAAAATCAAGGAAAGACGCACTAAGAATAACTGCGGTCAGTTCTGGGACTTGTTGGGGCTCCCCATCGAGGTCATGGTGAGACATTTAAAGCACGAATAAAGGTGTCCTATAGGAACAGACAGTTGCCCATACTATCAAATTGACAGTTAAGGTAGGAGCCTTGCATGGTAAGTCAAATGATACAGAGTTGCTTACTGCTAGAGTCCAAGCTCTGTGAACGTGCGGGGTGAGGTGACTTTCAACAGCCCGCCGTGTTATCGTAATTCGTGTCTATTCCAATATATTGCTAACATAGGGCCATTGCCAAAACAAGTCTGGCGTTGCAAATGAGTGAGTGACCAACCAATGTATTTAGTTGTTCCTACACACGTACCGGGAACGCCCTCACATCTCTCCACATTCCTCTCAGGTTCATAGAGCTTGGACTCTAGCAGTATCTACTGTTTACACCACGGTTTGTAGCCGATTAATCCCGGTTTCACAGTGGTACAGAGGACATTCTGTGCAATTGATACGCGAGTTTTCAGTTGCGCGGAAGGCAACACACATCAATTGCACAGGCCTGAGGTTCACCACCCGTCTGGGTACGACTGAGAAACTGGAGCTCGCCTGCCAAAAATCGTGGCGTGAAGTGTAGCTTTTGTCATTTAGCCTATTATGAAACTGCAGTTGGAATCAGTGCCACAGATCATAGGCCTATGCCTTTACCACCCAATTTTATGTTGTATAGTTAACGTGATCCAGTTCGACTTCTTTAATTTTGTATCACGCACTGCCTTGTAACAAAGCAAAGCCAACTCCGTACAGGCCATGGAGGCCCTGGGAGTAGTGGAAGGTAGAGGCTTCCACTTTCTGTGACATCGGCACTAGATGGGATGGAGGTGTCAGCTCCAAGCCCGCCCGTCTTTGCACAAGAATTACCCTGGTACTGATTTCTGGTGTAGGCTGAGTGAACCCCAGGGCTATTTGGATTTCCGAAAGTGGTAGTTTTGTTTCTAAAATCCACTACCTGGGTGGGGATGGAACCCACTCCCTTTCAGTTCGCTCAGTGCCTCTACCGACTGGTCAGCTCTATAAGGTTTCAAACAGCACCAAGTTCTTCCGACAGCCTACGAGTACTTATAGGATTTTCTTCCCAAACACCTTAAATCTATAGTGTTTCCTTCACCAGTGTTGAAACGTTGGAACCATCATTTTCCCACGCGCTCACTAACGACAGCTCCACCTTCCACTTCACATATTATTTGAGCAGTGGTAGCAGCTTTTTAATCTTGTTACCAATAGTGCTTTAGAAGGACACTAATCTCCAACTTTGCAAGTTCTATTTGTGTTTGTGCAGTTTTCCGTGACCATTAATCAAGCGATCATGCACCACTTACGTAGAATCCGAACCACAGGATGTGATATTTCACTTTTAAATCTTGCACGCATCAACTGGGTACCAAACCTTGGCGAGAGGCTTTATTACTGCACCATCATGCCCCCAACCAACTATGAAATTCTATGTGCAGCGGTGCCACACCCTCCTCAGATCAAGACAACGTGCTGTGATTATTTAAATAAATTTTCTGAGCATATTTATGTCCACATGGCAGTTATGAAATGGTATTTAAAATAGCATAAGTGTTCATATGGACTCCGTTCAATGAAAGTATGAAATGATTTATCCAAATAGACACTGGTTTTGATATGTCTCTAACCTCGTTCAAAGAAACATTTGGACAAATTTAAATATCTCCTACTTCATAACACTAAGAGGAAATGTGGATGTCTGTTCTTTCTCCATTCATTTCAATTAAAAGCAAAATTATCATTTAGTTTCAAGGTTGTCTCCCAAAAAGAATCCTTTAAGCCACTGGTGCACTCATACTATACCGCTAATACTTTTACAAAACTACTTCCTGCAGACATCTGTGTAGCTTGATGGTACTGGGTATGCCAAGTTAATTTCTTGAAATGAATGCCACTAAACAATCAAAAGTGCAGGCAGTCCCAGTGACCTAACAGCTTTCTGAGGGCAAGAAAGCAATTAATACCCGATGGCGCAGATCTGCATGAACTCGAGGGCTTGGAGGGAAAGATAGTGGTGGGGGTCACTGCTACTGTGCTACTCTGACCAAAACAAATCCTCTTGTCACCAGCTGTTGCCACTCCAAATTTATAGAGTAACTGTTCGTCATTCGAGATCTTAACTCGCAGCGAAGTGAACGTTCCTCCCCTATCAATCACGCTGAAGCCCGTATAAGAGATTCCCTGTGTGCACAGCAGAGGTTTTGCGCCATCAGGTATTATGTGCAGTACAATAAGGAAATTCGTAACATTTATATTTTGCAGTAGTTAACTGATTATAACATAAGTTGCCTGTTGGAAAAGGGAAGGAAGGCCAACACTTTATGTGCCCGTTTAGACCGGAGTCCGCACGACCACATATGCATTTTACCAATAATCAGTCAGCACGAGAGTCAAAATATCCCGGAGCGCCAGATGGGTTAAAGCAAATCGCAAAAACGACATCAAATTAAAAAAATGCTTTGCTGATTTTTGGCTCAATGCAACAATAAGGATAGAAGAAGATTTAATTGGGTAAGACACATCTGGTAAAATTATCTCAGTTTATTTAAAGTTAAAATCTGACTGCAAAAATGCTCAAAGCAGCATCACTCCACGTGTGGCGATCCACACTCTTATTTACACACAATATACAGAAATCTTCCAAACACATTTGACAATCTTTTTGGAAACACAAGTCCGAATAATAGTCCTGTGGACTGTGTTCCAAAATTATTAATATTTAATTCCAGTTCAAAATTAATTGTCTATACTGGAAATAACGTAGATCACTGTTTGACTATTTACATGATATTAACACTCGTAGAATAAATGTTTATAGAATTTCTTAGACTTTCATTTGTTTTCCAGTTTTCAAAAATATATCGTTGAAAATATTATCATCATCGAAGCAACACAAATTATTAACACATATTAATAACATCTGAAAAGTATTTGACCATTGAGCATAGCATCGAAGAACTGTGCGAAGCACAACAACAATTAATTGTTCTTCTGACATTAAACATTCGAGAAGTGACTCGATTATGAACTTCAGGTTCCAAACAAAATATATGATTTCTGAATCATCAACTTGATCAATAAATGGTTGAACCATTCAACTATTAGATTTTCCACTTGGAAACAATATGAAAATATTTATATTCATGGCCATTCTTAGCAATTTTTACAACTTGCAATTCTTCGACAGAATGCGGAAATTAGAATTGTAGTTTTATAATGAATTCATTTAGATCATGGCACTAGGATTGAAAATATCCTTCAAATTATTCGTGGTTAAAGAATTACTTTTAATTGGCAGTGGCCCATTCTATTATTTGTGTAAGAACACAATATTACAAAAACAACGGCAAAGGTCTTCCTCTGAAGAAGAATAAACTACTATCATGACAAATCCGGGTTCTAGCAAAATCAAAGTCTAAATGGAATTCGTAAACAAGGTTGAAATAAGAACTGATGGTTTCAAAGAAATAACCTTCGGGTTATTCATACGACGAAATGTGTGGCTCCAATACTCCTACTATAAACCTGAGCCATCGAACCTGCTATTTGATTGATGCTCGAAAAAACCTTCATTCCTGCGACTTAACATGCGCACCTGGGAATGGCATTTCAACTACTCCACACACATAAATTATCTTCCCAAAATTTATACAATAAATCAAGCCTCTGCTTGTTATCAACACTGGAAGATTAATAAACTTACAAGTTTATTTTATTTTACCATTCAGTTCAACCCGTGAATTTACCATACTTATGAAAAGCTTCATTTCACTTTCGAGTGTATTTACGTCATGATTTTATATAAATACAAAAATATCCTATTTGATACAAATATCATTTGCTTCCCGTTTCATGCCTCTCCGTGTTATATGAAAAATATACTTTGCTCAATGCAAATATCAACTGTTCAACCAGAACTGAAATGTTGGTTGAATGCGGGCTTGCGCTAACCACTCTCCTTCGGAAAATCTCCTGTTCCAAACTAGAAATGTTTAAACTACTTCATAGGCTCTTTCTCAATACATATGATTATTAGAAAATATAATATCCAAGAATTATTTAGAAAAATTATAAAAATTATTATTATTATTATTAGTGGATTATTATTATTATTATTAATTATTTTAAATGTGTTTAATTATCATCTCATTATGTGAGAATCCACATGTTCGAACCTTCGAATATGGAAAAAATATCCATTCCTCAACAAAAATAAATTTAACTTTTACAGTTACATCGGCTGATTACCGTGATTTCCTTAAAATATGAAAAATTCAAATAAATGCTCGAAATGCTCGGTCATCTATCCTAAACTGTTCTGAGTGTTGAAAATGCTCAGAATAACTCTAACAAGTCTTGCGTAAATCATTACAAGCTTTAAATACGACGAAAAAAATGTGTTGGTCATCTGCAGAAAAATAGTTTGTTCCAATTAGCTAGCATAATATAATTCAAATGTGGATTACATTTCTTGATGGTCTTGAAGTGTAGTAAACCTGGTCTGTACCAGATTTATCCATAGACATGCCCTATCGGACAAGCACGTATAATCCTTGTATCGGCCGCCATTGTAGACCCACAATTCGTCTAGTCAGACATAGTGGTAGTATCTTTCGACGTTTGAATAAACTGTGGTTCCATTTTAATATGGGCTTCTATCAAAGCCATAACAGTTTGTTGAAATAGGGTCAGATCTAAGTGATCTCTTCTTAAATATGTCAGTTGTAACATAACTCACTGTAATCTCATCAGTACAAGAAAAACATTGACAGTCTAAGCAATTAACGGCTGTTCTGAAGATCGTTCCCTGGGCATGGTTTATTAATATCACCATCTGCCATGCGCTAGACAACTTGCAGTTTCCCTTGCGTAGACTAATGAACGCCACCGTTATAGACTAGTCTTCAATGTACTGACAGATCGAAGTGGTTAACTAGTTACAAAAATGAAAACTGACTTGAAATGGATTTAAACATCCAAGTATTAAGTTACTATTGGACTGTGACAAAATACTATTTCCTAGACAAAGTCTAGCATATGTCCTTTTGGAAATATAAATATTTCCACCAATGTCTGTAGAAATCAATCACCTCAGTGATTCTCCTCACCAGAAACTTACTAAGTTCCAACTCGTTTGCGCAGCACTTCTCGTGACTATCACGATTTGAAAAGAACTTCTGCGTAGATACGGCAACCATGTGCCTTGGCTCAGCGTAGATGCAACTTGCTTGCCAAGTGCTTGTGTTAGAATGAACTGACAGTGCCTCCTCCAGCTGGCTTTTATTCAAAACTGTCAGGGTCACGCGTCATCGCCTGATATCTGGAAATCCTCATATCTCTTGAATCCCTGGTCCGATTTACTTGATACTAATTGCATTCTCTTTCATTTGGCCGTGCCAGTAATCTGATCCCAGTCTCAAGTCTCTACTCCGTAGTTAACTATTTAATCAATAAATAGCCTCCACCTCTGCTGTTACTCGCTACGTCACTTGACATCCAACTATCGGTAAAATCCTTCGAAATGCTTCTCGAAGCAATGTAGCGCGATATTCAAATATCTGAACTTTCAAAAGCGGCTACAGCCTTTCCCTTGATATCTAGGTGTCTGAAACTTGGAATACCCATTCCTAGAGTTGGGCACATCCACCCCACACCTAGCAAAAAATAAAAATTGAATTTTTTTTATTTTTCCTATCTACACATTAAATCATCTGGTTCTTGAATAATAGATCTTCAAATTCGATGCATTGTAAGTTCCCACGATGTTACCAGTTCGTGTATTGGCTACTTCATAGCTTCCATTATTGTTTACTTCCACAATATTCAAAATCTTCAATTTCACCAGGTTTACTGTCAAAAATATCTTGATACTCTTCCAAAATCTTCCCTAGCTCTGGGGACTCCTTCTCAGTGTAGACTTCTCTTCCTTCAGCTTCATGAAAAATCAGAGACCATTGAGCATCTCTCTCGATGTCTTCCTCTTCTTTTCCCTCGAAGTTAATCTCTTCGGTATTCTTGAATCTAATCGTCTCTGTCTTCATATCTATCACTGCTTGATATTTCTGAATGAAATCTGCTCCCAATATCATGTCAAAAGCCATGTCCTTCATTACAACAAATACATGTCGGAAATCATGTCCTCCAATCGTAATACATAAGTATAATTGTGTTTTACACAGAGATATTTTATTGGGTATTATTCCTTGGATCTTAATTCCTGATACTGGAATCTCTTCTAAATTCTCTTTGAGCTTCCACAGAATATAAAGCTTCTCACTCACCAGACAAAGCATAGCCCCAGAATCGGTCAAAGTATCGACAGGCATACCGAATACTTCGCATGATATGATTGGCATTCTAATTCTGGTACCCATTTCTTTTCGTTCGTCATTCTGTTGAATTAAGTCATCATCCTCTGCTTGCCATTTAATAATTCAGGAAGTGAAAGTATTCAAAATTCTATCTTCTACTGTGAATTCGAAGGTTTTTTTTTTTTTCATTACCATTCCCCCGGGATTGTTGTGTTCCCGATGGACCTGGATCATTGGGCCTCTGCTCCACAAATTTCAAGTTATCTTGGTGTCTTGCTTCCAAATTTTTCCTTGTGTCCTTGTTAAACTCTTCATTGGACTGACGAGTATCTACATTCCCTCTGTTATTGTAGTTGTTTCTACCATAATATCTTCTTTCCTGGTACCTTCCTTGAGTATCTCGTGGTCTTCTCCATCGAGTATTGTATCGATTACCACCATCTGGTCTTGCATATGGCTTGTAACTGTATCTGTTACTGTACTGGTTCCATCCTCTCTTATTCGGATCTTCCCTCGGCGATTTCTCTTCTCGCTCCTCTCGAATCTCTCGAGGTGTCTGAGAATAACTATCAGCCATAACAGCATACACGGCGTTGTTACTCTTTCCTCCCTTCTGATGGAAGAATTTAGCGTTTGTATGATCCAGCTTCTGTAATACTTCATCAAATTGTTCCATATTATAGATATCAGCAGCGATCAAAGTCCTCTGGACGTCTGCTGGAAATTGACGTATCAATGCAGTATTCAACTCGTTATCTGGCATTGGCGGATCTAAATGTTGAAGTTTAGACAGCTGTCCAGAAAAGTACGTCGAGTATCGAGTAGGTTGTGACGTCGAGAATCTCTTCGAATATAACTCTGCTCTGACTTGCTGTTGGGTTTCCGGGGACCAAAACTTCTTCAATAGCCCACGAGAAAACTCCTCAAAAGTGGTTAGAGTGGATCTAAATGCTCTAAACCACAAAAGTGCAGGACCTTCCAAGAACTTCCCTATCACTCGGATCTGTCTTTCTTTAGGGATCTTAGAATCTTTCAGGTATTCACCTGCTTCTCTCAAAAATTCCACGGGTGTTACAGAATCTCGCCCTGAAAATTTAGACGGCTTATCTTCTATATTCTTAAATACAGTTATGGGGTTGGATTGAAATACTGTCCTGACCTCATCCTGTCTTTCAGTCTCTCTAGCTGCTCCTAGATTTATCTGTATCTGTTCCTTTCCCCTTACATTTGGCATTTTCAAAAGATGATCAGACTGTTTCTCATCCTTTATTTGAGTTTTCATAGCCTCAAGTTCCTTCTGGTTTTCTTCTGCCATCTTCTTAATTGCTTTAGTATCTTTACAATTGTCCTTAACATCAATGGATATCTGGTTCATAACAGCCTCATGACTTTTCAATGACCCTGTCATATCTGATATGTCCTTCTGAGTTGCTTGGATATCCTTGGCAATTACTTCAATATGGGATGACAAAGATTCCCTAATCTCCTTGATTCCCTCTTGATTCTCCAGCTTGAGTGTGTCTTTAATTTCATTGACAACTGTGGTTTTAATTTCAGTTTGCAACTCACTAATCACACCTTCTCTTATTTCTCCCATGACAAGTTCTTTGAATTGTTCCGTTAAACGTTGAACAACTAGAATTCCCATCTCGTTACTCTCCTTCTTCACTCTGACTTCCAGGTTGACCATGTCTTCACCAACTTTCCTAAGACCATGTTCTATCCTATCAGCTAAGCTTTGGGATCGAAGATCGGCATCGCGAAATTTATCGTCCATTAAACTAGCGTTAGTAGCTAATGAAGTTTCGAGCTCATGTGTTTTTTCGCATAATTTATTCATTTTACTTTCAAGTGTCATTTTCAAAATTTCAGAATTCTCTTTAAATTTACTTTCCATTGAATTAAATTTACTGTTTAAATTTTCTTTCAAGTTCCCTTTTAACCTGCTTTCTAAAGAATCAGAATTTTCTTTAAGTTTATTTTCCAAAGAATCAGAATTTTCTTTAAGTTTACTTTCCAAAGAATCAGAATTTTCTTTAAGTTTATCCTCCAAACTTTCTTTAAGTTTATTTTCTAAAGACTCAGAATTTTATTTAAGTTTATCATTCAAATTTTCTTTAAGTTTATTTTCTAAAGAATCAGAATTTTCTTTAAGTTTATCATCTAAACTTTCTTTCAAATTATCAGAATTTTCTTTAAGTTTACTTTCTAAAGAATCAGAATTTTCTTTAAGTTTCTTTTCTAAAGCCTCTGTATTTTCTTTCATAATAGCGGCTACACGCCGTCCAGCCTCTTTTGAACTCTCCTCCAAACTCCTCATCATCCTCATCATTTCTTCCATAATTTCAATTATTATTCAAAACTTAGGGGTATACAACAGTGGCAAACACAAGCTTATAACTAGAACAAGAAATATGAATAGCTAATTGGAACACTATAATAAAATGAGATTTGTCCTAATGTCGACGTGATGGAAAAACAAAATTCTCTACTTTTACGAATTACATTTACCACAATATCACAAGAAAATATGCAAGTTCTCAAATATCCTCCACCTGGATTCTAATAATGTGTATGTCCAGTCATCGAACGTTTACTACTGAATTTACTTGACGCCCTAATGGTTAAGCCATTATCAAAATAATCAAACCCATTCTAATTATTAACCAAGTTAAATTTTTAATTTTCCCCACTAATTGGGTTTCCTATTAATTTATTCATCCAAACCAGACATCTCTCAACTCCCAAAATATTTCTATAAAAATTATCACAATTTCAAATCGGCATGCGATTGACCATGTCTAAATCGGGACCCACGTTCGAAGCCATTTCTCTCTCTATCTTATTTTATGTGCCCGTTTAGACCGGAGTCCGCACGACCACATATGCATTTTACCAATAATCAGTCAGCACGAGAGTCAAAATATCCCGGAGCGCCAGATGGGTTAAAGCAAATCGCAAAAACGACATCAAATTAAAAAAATGCTTTGCTGATTTTTGGCTCAATGCAACAATAAGGATAGAAGAAGATTTAATTGGGTAAGACACATCTGGTAAAATTATCTCAGTTTATTTAAAGTTAAAATCTGACTGCAAAAATGCTCAAAGCAGCATCACTCCACGTGTGGCGATCCACACTCTTATTTACACACAATATACAGAAATCTTCCAAACACATTTGACAATCTTTTTGGAAACACAAGTCCGAATAATAGTCCTGTGGACTGTGTTCCAAAATTATTAATATTTAATTCCAGTTCAAAATTAATTGTCTATACTGGAAATAACGTAGATCACTGTTTGACTATTTACATGATATTAACACTCGTAGAATAAATGTTTATAGAATTTCTTAGACTTTCATTTGTTTTCCAGTTTTCAAAAATATATCGTTGAAAATATTATCAACATCGAAGCAACACAAATTATTAACACATATTAATAACATCTGAAAAGTATTTGACCATTGAGCATAGCATCGAAGAACTGTGCGAAGCACAACAACAATTAATTGTTCTTCTGACATTAAACATTCGAGAAGTGACTCGATTATGAACTTCAGGTTCCAAACAAAATATATGATTTCTGAATCATCAACTTGATCAATAAATGGTTGAACCATTCAACTATTAGATTTTCCACTTGGAAACAATATGAAAATATTTATATTCATGGCCATTCTTAGCAATTTTTACAACTTGCAATTCTTCGACAGAATGCGGAAATTAGAATTGTAGTTTTATAATGAATTCATTTAGTTCATGGCACTAGGATTGAAAATATCCTTCAAATTATTCGTGGTTAAAGAATTACTTTTAATTGGCAGTGGCCCATTCTATTATTTGTGTAAGAACACAATATTACAAAAACAACGGCAAAGGTCTTCCTCTGAAGAAGAATAAACTACTATCATGACAAATCCGGGTTCTAGCAAAATCAAAGTCTAAATGGAATTCGTAAACAAGGTTGAAATAAGAACTGATGGTTTCAAAGAAATAACCTTCGGGTTATTCATACGACGAAATGTGTGGCTCCAATACTCCTACTATAAACCTGAGCCATCGAACCTGCTATTTGATTGATGCTCGAAAAAACCTTCATTCCTGCGACTTAACATGCGCACCTGGGAATGGCATATCAACTACTCCACACACATAAATTATCTTCCCAAAATGTATACAATAAATCAAGCCTCTGCTTGTTATCAACACTGGAAGATTAATAAACTTACAAGTTTATTTCATTTTACCATTCAGTTCAACCCGTGAATTTACCATACTTATGAAAAGCTTCATTTCACTTTCGAGTGTATTTACATCATGATTTTATATAAATACAAAAATATCCTATTTGATACAAATATCATTTGCTTCCCGTTTCATGCCTCTCCGTGTTATATGAAAAATATACTTTGCTCAATGCAAATATCAACTGTTCAACCAGAACTGAAATGTTGGTTGAATGCGGACTTGCGCTAACCACTCTCCTTCGGAAAATCTCCTGTTCCAAACTAGAAATGTTTAAACTACTTCATAGGCTCTTTCTCAATACATATGATTATTAGAAAATATAATATCCAAGAATTATTTAGAAAAATTATAAAAATTATTATTATTATTATTAGTGGATTATTATTATTATTATTAATTATTTTAAATGTGTTTAATTATCATCTCATTATGTGAGAATCCACATGTTCGAACCTTCGAATATGGAAAAAATATCCATTCCTCAACAAAAATAAATTTAACTTTTACAGTTACATCGGCTGATTACCGTGATTTCCTTAAAATATGAAAAATTCAAATAAATGCTCGAAATGCTCGGTCATCGATCCTAAACTGTTCTGAGTGTTGAAAATGCTCAGAATAACTCTAACAAGTCTTGCGTAAATCATTACAAGCTTTAAATACGACGAAAAAAATGTGTTGGTCATCTGCAGAAAAATAGTTTGTTCCAATTAGCTAGCATAATATAATTCAAATGTGGCTTACATTTCTTGATGGTCTTGAAGTGTAGTAAACCTGGTCTGTACCAGATTTATCCATAGACATGCCCTATCGGACAAGCACGTATAATCCTTGTATCGGCCGCCATTGTAGACCCACAATTCGTCTAGTCAGACATAGTGGTAGTATCTTTCGACGTTTGAATAAACTGTGGTTCCATTTTAATATGGGCTTCTATCAAAGCCATAACAGTTTGTTGAAATAGGGTCAGATCTAAGTGATCTCTTCTTAAATATGTCAGTTGTAACATAACTCACTGTAATCTCATCAGTACAAGAAAAACATTGACAGTCTAAGCAATTAACGGCTGTTCTGAAGATCGTTCCCTGGGCATGGTTTATTAATATCACCATCTGCCATGCGCTAGACAACTTGCAGTTTCCCTTGCGTAGACTAATGAACGCCACCGTTATAGACTAGTCTTCAATGTACTGACAGATCGAAGTGGTTAACTAGTTACAAAAATGAAAACTGACTTGAAATGGATTTAAACATCCAAGTATTAAGTTACTATTGGACTGTGACAAAATACTATTTCCTAGACAAAGTCTAGCATATGTCCTTTTGGAAATATAAATATTTCCACCAATGTCTGTAGAAATCAATCACCTCAGTGATTCTCCTCACCAGAAACTTACTAAGTTCCAACTCGTTTGCGCAGCACTTCTCGTGACTATCACGATTTGAAAAGAACTTCTGCGTAGATACGGCAACCATGTGCCTTGGCTCAGCGTAGACGCAACTTGCTTGCCAAGTGCTTGTGTTAGAATGAACTGACAGTGCCTCCTCCAGCTGGCTTTTATTCAAAACTGTCAGGGTCACGCGTCATCGCCTGATATCTGGAAATCCTCATATCTCTTGAATCCCTGGTCCGATTTACTTGATACTAATTGCATTCTCTTTCATTTGGCCGTGCCAGTAATCTGATCCCAGTCTCAAGTCTCTACTCCGTAGTTAACTATTTAATCAATAAATAGCCTCCACCTCTGCTGTTACTCGCTACGTCACTTGACATCCAACTATCGGTAAAATCCTTCGAAATGCTTCTCGAAGCAATGTAGCGCGATATTCAAATATCTGAACTTTCAAAAGCGGCTACAGCCTTTCCCTTGATATCTAGGTGTCTGAAACTTGGAATACCCATTCCTAGAGTTGGGCACAATACTACATAAACTCAATAGATTTCAGCAATGAAAGAGAAAATTTAATTTTAGGAAGAAAACACACAATTCATTCTGGACATGTACTCAAACATCCTTGTAAAAAAGCATTACCAGGTACAAGTAATTAAAAATAACCTCAGCAAATTTGGTAACTTCTGTAAAATAGATACGGTATCGAAGAAGTCATGTCATGATTCAATTTCCTTTTAGAAAACACCAAGTTTTCATTCAATAAGAAAATA
Organism: Meconema thalassinum; assembly: GCA_946902985.2. Classification (NCBI taxonomy): domain Eukaryota; kingdom Metazoa; phylum Arthropoda; class Insecta; order Orthoptera; family Tettigoniidae; genus Meconema; species Meconema thalassinum. Next base: position 70,176,167 of record OX336393.1, on the reverse strand, counting down.
TATCAGCAAATGGGCGGTCTTGCAAAGGGATCTCCTGCCTCAGGAATTGCAGCAGACATTACATCGACCATTTAGAAAATAACAAAATATCCAAGGAATTAGAAACTGGGGAAGATTATGTTTACAACATATTCACAATTTTAGACAAATATTTGTTAAAGGCAGACCAATTATTAGAAAAAATGAATAATTTAAATATGAAAAATTTCACCGTCAAATCCGAAAAAGAATCATCATGAAATTAAACCCCAAACATATTAGATTATTAAATATATAGAAGGTGCGTTCAAAAAGTAATGAGCCGGAGACTGGAATGCGCAAACCGGTGACGACATCGGCTAATCATGGCGTGTGTAACGAGGTGTGGTTCCGACCAGACGTGGAAGGTCACAGCCCGGCTCTGCCAACAATTTAAAAGTCTTGGTATGGTCTGGTACTGGGTCTCCCAGCCTTGTGATGCAAAATGGGAAACTGCCAGATGCTATGGCAGGAGGAGGAGTGGAAAGGAACTGGCCACCCTACCACACGCAAACTCCGGCTCGGGATGCCTGGTTAGTGATCCCTTGACAAAGTCAAGGGCTCTAATTCAGGTCACCTAAGTCCCTGGAGGGGATATGGTACTCTAATTTTTAATTGAATATTCATTGCTCATTTCTTACAAAAGAAGCAAGGAAAAGAAAGTTCAGCGTTCATCCGATCAACGAGCAAAGACACACAAGTGGACAGTTTCACACTTTATTTAATACCCTATCGACCCTCGATGCCATAATTTTTCAAATTTTAGAATGAGTGTAACTTCGTATGGCGAACTTTGTGTGTATCTCAAGAAAGGAATTGAAAAACAACTTTTAACAATGCAATCTCAGTAGAAGAAAGACTTGCAGGTACGTCGAGGTAAGATAAAATGCACACCTAGTTTATAAAACTATGTATGAGAGTTTCATTGTAGTAACAACATATATGATTTATTCATTCATTTATTAATTTATTCATTCAATCATTGTTCTATTAATTAATTAAGTTATTTATTTATTATGGAGCGCGTCAGTCGCCCAGACCCTAGCATGCTAGAGCAACTCTGCCTATGAGCAATGCTGTATATGCGCCCAGTGTCGCGCTAGCATGGCCATATTGATACGAAACTGCGCAGAGCATCTTTGACGCTGCGTCGAGAAAACGCTCTCTGCTGCGTCTTTGCCGCCGTGTCGACCAAGCATGGCCACCTACATTTGAATCAATGTAACGTACTAAGGCGACCGTGCCGTGGTATTTCTGAAGCGGCTACAAAGTCGCAAACTTGGCCTCTGCCTAATGCTCTTTAATTCGAGATTTTGTCGAGATAGGTAGCTCAATTAGAACTCGACTTCTTCTTTAGTGCTTTACCAGAGGATAATAGGGAATAATGCAACATAATTAATGGACAATTCCGAAGAATTTGCTTTATTATTTGCATTTCACTGATGTATTATAACAGTATACAATTCATATAATATAGAGGTCTAAGGAAACATGCAATGAATTACAGCAATTGCATAAAATATAATAGGACATTCCTGTGTAAAGAATTTCAGGATTTTACATGTATTTTAACCTTAGGATGTTTCTTTCAGTATTTTAATGCAATTGTAAGGTACTGAACAATTATGAACAGTAATGCCAAACGTGCAATAAAATTTGCTATAGGCTACTACTGCAATTGGTAGCTCTGTTAAGACAAGCATTGCACCTTGCATTCCTTGTGGATATTACCTGTCACTTGAATTTTTGAATTCAAAGCTGCAAACACAAGGCCAATTGGCTCATGAACTTAATGGACGGTGAAATCCTAACAGAGGAATCTGAATCTATGGGAAAATCAAATGAAAATACCTGTCCCAGCGGGATAAATTATTCTGTACTTGCGCTTTCTACATAAACTCATTGGCAGATTTGCTTGCAGGATTTAATGTCCGATTTAGTGACTTGAGAAAGAAGGAAGTGTATTGCAGTATTTTCCCATCACCATTCAGCATTGACGTGATTAGTGTCCCTGACAATTTGCATAGACTACGTTTAGCATTACCCAGGAACAACGACGTGGACGTAGTAGTAATTTGTTCCCTTTGGGGTGCTTGATTACTGTGAGTCCCCTTGCCTCTCACTATCTCGGGGTGCTTGATTACTGTGAGTCCCCTTGCCTCTCACTATCTCGGGGTACTTGATTACTGTGAGTCCCCTTGCCTCTCACTATCTCGGGGTGCTTGATTACTGTGAGTCCCCTTGCCTCTCACTATCTCGGGGTGCTTGATTACTGTGAGTCCCCTTGCCTCTCACTATCTCGGGGTGCTTGATTACTGTGAGTCCCCTTGCCTCTCACTATCTCGGGGTACTTGATTACTGTGAGTCCCCTTGCCTCTCACTATCTCGGGGAGCTTGATTACTGTGAGTCCCCTTGCCTCTCACTATCTCGGGGTGCTTGATTACTGTGAGTCCCCTTGCCTCTCACTATCTCGGGGTGCTTGATTACTGTGAGTCCCCTTTCCTCTCACTATTTCGGGGTGCTTGATTACTGTGAGTCCCCTTTCCTCTCACTATCTCGGGGTGCTTGATTACTGTGAGTCCCCTTGCCTCTCACTATCTCGGGGTGCTTGATTACTGTGAGTCCCCTTGCCTCTCACTATCCCGGGGTACTTGATTACTGTGAGTCCCCTTGCCTCTCACTATCTCGGGGTGCTTGATTACTGTGAGTCCCCTTGCCTCTCACTATCTCGGGGTACTTGATTACTGTGAGTCCCCTTTCCTCTCACTATCTCGGGGTGCTTGATTACTGTGAGTCCCCTTTCCTCTCACTATCTCGGGGTGCTTGATTACTGTGAGTCCCCTTGCTTCTCACTATCTTGGGGTGCTGCTGCAGTTCTATAAATCACTGGTCGTTCAATGCGGCCTGATTACGATGCAACGAATGTAGACGAAGTAATAGGTAGCGGAACTCAGTCCCACTAGCTTCATCACGTTGGGGACGCCTTTCAACTGCAATGGCATCATTAGGAACATTTAGAATGTCACCAGCAGTTGAGCATATGTTATGGAGAACTGCAGCAGCAGCTAAAACCTGAACCCCCGTTTTCAATTTCACCTCCGGAGACTTGGTGAATAGTAACCTCCATCTTATTTTCATCGCACCAAATGCCCTCTCTACCACACAGCGACCACGGCTTAAATGAAAATTGAAACTACGTTTCAAGGGTGTGAGGGGTTCTTTATAAGGTGCAATGAGGGGAATTGGCTGCAATATGCAACCATACCCCTTATCACCAATTAAAAAGTGACCCTCTGGAGGATAAGTTGCATGTCGGTAAAGTGAACTGTGCCTGAGAGCACGCATATCATGCACCGATCCAGGAAATCCTGCGAAAATGTCAATAAATCTTCCACTATGGTCTACTACTCCCTGTAAAAGGAGGGAATAGTGGAGCTTTTGGATGATGTATTGATCATGTACGCTGTGGGGACCCGTGTGCGTATCTGGCATCCGTCTATTGCCCCTGCAGCCTGGCGGAAGACTGGACTTCCGCACATTTGCTCAAAACCTGCACCAACTATATCCAGTTCGGGCACAGTAGGATGTCGAATGATGCGACGAACAAGTCCAACTGTTTGCTTCAAAACTCCCATCACTAGACAATGCGTGGTAGATCTTGGGAGATTGAAGCAGCAAGCGACAACCCGGAAACTAGCACCGCAAGCCATCCAGTACAGGAAAATTATAGCCTATAAACAAAAAGCAAAGAAAAGAATGGACCAAGAACCTACCCGATTTATGAATTAATTCATTCATAAAAAAATTTTTTTTTTTTTCAGTGTTATCTAAGTAAAAGTTACATAAAGCAATCCAGTATGTAGGCTACGTTACTTCACTAGACCTACCCAGAGTTGGGGAAAATATTCCCAACATGTATTTTGAATACAAAATACTTACAAAAAAGTATTTTAGATACAAAATAGACTTATAAAATTCCAGAAAATACAAAATAGTATTTTAAAATACAATACAAAATACTTTTAATAAAATATGATTCTCTTCCATTCAAACTTTTCAAAATAACATTATCATTATATATTATTATGAGTGATCTGGACAGGTGTGTAAATTAACGTGAAAGGCCAAAGCGTTCAAATCCCACCGTCAGCCTCCAAGAAATGCTTTTTCGGGACGGTACTTTCTTATAGGCAATGGCCGCTTCTTCCAACTCCTTGCCCTATTGTCATTTCGTTTCCCATCAAGCTCTGTGTTGAGGATGGTGTCACCTCGTCCCCGAACCCATAAAATGTGAAATATATATAGAAATTGATATTATTATTATCGTATGACCTAAGCTACCTTGAGGAGATCTATTGTGCAGGTACCTTCATCCGAATTCATCGACCGTAAATCAAACTACTATAATCCACCAAAGTGCTGCAATACTATTTTGTATACATTTGTGACTTTCTTTTTATATACGGTATGTTGATTAATTAAGAGGCTTCGCGACATTGTGGTCATGTTGCCCCGTGTGCTTGGGTGTGTGTGTAATTTGTCTGATAACCTGTCTTACTGCAATGGCTGTATTATTATGTGTATTTGTAATTCAGATGCCATCCCAGCATTCGCCTGGAGTATTAGTGGGAAACCAAGGAAAGCCACTCCCAGAATGGCTGAGATAGGATTCGAACCCGCCTCTACTCAGTTTTATCTCACGGGGCTGTGTATCCCATTCCAGAATTATATTTATTGGTAGAGCCGGGAATCGAACGTGGGCCTCCGCGGTGGCAGCCAAGAGTGCTAGCCACTATGTTATGAGGTGGACTTATAGTGTATATGCGTACTGTTTACATTGGCTGAAACTCTTGCGAGAGCGCTATCTTTCAAAGATTATCTAACAAAGGCTGCTGACAACCGCAAGACGCGGAATGATATTTTGTGGAAGCATTGTGGTTCAACTTAGGGTCCAACACCAATACACTCTGTTGTTCAGCTGTTGACTTCGTGTAATCTAGCACTGAATACTGAGCACCAGTTCGGTTGGAGAGCTTGTTTTCGTTGCGAAGTTCATGTAACCCCGTGTAATTGCGCATGTGTGGAATTTTTGTGATGGCTGTATTAATGTGTGTATTTGAGCCGGTTAGAATGACAGTGGTGTAAGTCAGTACATTGCACAATCTGACTTATGTCTGGATGTGTGTTTCATTTTAGTTCCTCTACTTGGTGTGATAGTAATGTAAGTCAATAGTACACAAACTGGCCACTAGGATCAGCACCAACTTTGTATATGGAGCTGAACAGCGGTGTAGTTGAGAATGACACTGGTGTAAGTCACTTGCAAGGCTACAGACGTTTATTACTAGTTACTGTAGCTACTGTAATCAATGTTTTGCAGCATTGTGTGTGTGTTTCGATTCTTTATAGTGCTTTAGTGACAATGTGTATCTGAAAACTAGTGAAGGCTTATTGTATTTGATTTAAAAAACAAATTATTTTGCTATGTGGTGTTTTGTGGTTATGTGAACTATTACAATCCTTAAAACAATATAAAAATGGCTAGGCCTAGTAACAGGTTTGAGCCTTTGAGCAGTGATCAGTTTGAGGACGATCCTGATGAAGATCCCGATTACAATGTAGATCTGTCACATATTGTACCCCCTGCAATAAGACTTGTCAGCTATTCGTCTACAACAAATTCCGAGGACTCAGAGCCTGACAATTCACAACATACCCCCGAGTCTATTGGGCCTGATAATAATATTAAATCTAGAAAGAGGACCAGAGTTCTTGCAAATCATAAACAAAAAGTAGCCAAGCGCCTTAGAAATTCTGGTCAACAATATATCAACAAAACTGGTGGTAGGCCTATTATACACAAGAAAAATATTCTGATGCAACTGCAAACTGAAGTGTAGCCTAATAACAATTTTTCAACTGGACCTACCTCAAATTCAAGAGACCACCCTTGGGACTTCCTTGTCAGTTGGTCACAGAACAGGGACAATGCTTGGGGCGTCACGCGAATATGTTGTTTGGTTCAGTGGTAATCACGACTGAGGATTGCAACATCTCGGTGCATGGTCTCCAGCGCACAATAAGGGCCTCGTCTCAAATTTTCAATTTGCCGCTGTCTTATTATCATAATTGCCCTTCTTCTCCTCCTCCTGAACTGTATCCTCTTAATCAGCCAAACACAAATCATAATTAGGGCTCGGCTAAAAGGTGATCTTCTTGGTGCATCCATGATCGTATCGTATTCACAGATATTGTTTTGTTAAAACAGCTGATGAAAGCGCAAAGAGCTTACAAGGAGTAGCAGATCACCGCCATCTTGAGTGTTTTAGTTTGCCAGCAGCATGTAAGTCCAGTGCGTTTCAGAACACAAGTCTATGAAGAAGGCTCTGATCAAGCAGACATGTCCCAAATCTCCGTAGTGCATAGCACATAGCACATAGTAGCTAGCAGCTAGTCAATAGCAGACAACTTGAGTATTGGGTAACAGCCAACTAACATGGGGTAAATTCAGTGGCGGTTCGCACTCTGAAACAAGGGTGGGCCACAGCACATTTTTGAGAGAACATACGCCCATAATGGTACATGTTGGCCGTACCATGAGTATACAAGAAAACCGATGTCACTCAATTGGTTAAATTGTGGCGGCCATTTAGTAATCGTATCTCTGCGGTTTTATCGGGCTGTGATGGCGCAGTGGTCAAGCTGCTTGCCTCGCACCAAGGATGGTCCGGTTCGATTCCCGGTTAGTACTTATGGGAATTCCGAGGTGAAATGACACGTCTGGTGGCTTGGATTCCACGTAAAAATCATGTCCCGTGATTTATGATCGAGAAGTTAAATGGTCACGTATTAGTACAAGCACTCCTACTATTCCTTCCGATATCCCTAAAGTAGATTACATAAACTCAATAATTTCACGGATCCATTAAAGCCATTACCATGCCTCCGTGGCTGAGGCGGCAGCACGCCGGCCTCTCACCGCTGGGTCCGTGGTTCAAATCTCGGTCACTCCATGTGAGATCTGTGCTGGACAAAACGGAGGCAGACAGGTTTTTCTCCGGGAACTCCGGTTTTCCCTGTCAACATTTCATTCCAGCAACATTCTCCACTATCATTTCATTTCATCTGTCATTCATTTAATCATTGCACCAGAGGAGTGCGTCAGGCCTCGGCAGCCGGCACAGTTCATATCCTCGCCGCTAGATAGGGGCTCCATTCATTCCATTCCTGACCCGGTCGGAGACTGGAAGCAGGCTGTGGATTTTCATTTTCATTAAAGCCATTAACACGAACACTACAAATCCCTAAAAATCCAGTGAATATTATTAAGACCTTAATCGAATGAGCGACATAATATACCTATTCTTGTCCACAAGTTCGTTGTGTTTACGAACAGCCATCATCCAGTTGCTGCCCTATACTATATTCACCAACACTGCTAAGCTCATTTCATTGTTCGTATGACATTTTGACTTTAAACAATGTTTCTTATCTTTTTCAGGTAAATGTTTTAAATCATTGATGCCAGTCATGGTCCATGTGTCATCGCCACCAAATAACAGGCACGGGAAACAAAACAAAAAAAGAGTTTACTACCCGACACCCACATATCCAATCCCATTTTTCATACACAGATTTATTGAAAGTCCTGTTATATGTTCTGTGTTTATCTTAAGAGACTCGATTAATGCACAGACCTGGTTTTGGAGGGCCTAATTCATTTGTTAATAGTCTGTCCTCATAAGTTAAGATCTTATCTTGTAATTTTGTTTTTACCTTGTCTATTTCATGGTTTCGTTAACGACACCCGCCAGAGGCTCAATTCTAGTGAAACGTGGGTTGGCGACCATGGGACTCCAGCTGAGTATGGCTTTGCTTCCACTTACTTGTGCCGGGCACCTCCCTGTCGTCTTTCATGTCGACCTCCCTTGGTCAACTCTTGTTCTCTTCTGACTCCGACGGTATTAGGGTATCCGAGGCCAAGGGAGTCTTTCACTTTCCCTCCTTAATTAGCCTTTCTCCCATCTTTCCTGATACTCTCCTTCTTCGAGGGGTCAGCCTTCTTTTTCTTTTCATGTTATCTCCTGCCTTCTGAACAAGGCCCTCGAGGAGGCAGGGTGTACGTAGCCCCACCACTTCTGGTGCACCCTGCATTTGCTATACCCTCAAGTGCTCACGGCTGGTGAGCTCGGGAGTTGACGACCCCGAGGGATTCCTGAGCTGGGTCCGTTTTGTCACCTTGTCACTTTGGGTTAGGCCCTCTCCTCTTTGGCTTTCCTATGTGCCTTTCATGGCTCTCCTTCCTTCCAAGTCCCTCAATCCTCATTCTTTGAGGGTAGGAGGCATTTCTTTTCTTACTGTCCTTTATTTGCCTTATCGTTGATTTGTTTATCATTTCATCTTCTAGTATGTAAGTCTGTAGTTAGTATTAGTTATAGTTTTCATTCTCATCTCATCTTTCACTATCACCCAAACCATTAGGGGCCGATAACCAGGGGCGGTTCGAGTGGGGGTTATGGGGGGTGTCTCACCCCCCACAGGTATTTTCTCAGTCGGCAAATACGACATCAGTCGGCAGTCGGCAAATCCTGAAGAAGTCGTAACATTTCCCAAAACAGCATTTAAAAAAGCAAAACGGGGCATGGGCATATACGATTTGGTCCGATTTAAATTTTTAAAAATATTATACTGATAGTCTGCATTTTACCGACAGTCGGCACAAACGGACGCTGCAATAATTTCATACAGCCAGGCAATAGCCCAGTGCGGCACGGGGAAGAGTCGGCAAAATAACGATTTTAAATGTTTCACTTCCAGTCCTCGGTGCACCGGCTGCCACTTGCCATTTCGTTTCTTTGTATGGAAACTGAAGAAAGAATGACAGATGATCAATGTGGGACCAAGGACAAGGGATGAACTCATCGGCACGTTCCTGGGTGGATGGAACATCCCGCGTTCATTATGCAGAGTGACTCAACTTCACAGCGAAGCGAGCCCAGCATCTGTGCCATGTGGCTAGACAAAAGGTGTTGGTGAGCGCATTGATAACTTCAGGTCAAGCCAACTCATTGAGATATTGTCGGATTAATGTTATGAATCATAACTTATGACCTGCTACCGCTTGTCTCGGCGCGTCCTCAGATATCCGCGCTATTGTGACAAAATTGACAGGTTTATGGTCCCAAGGTTCCTCAAGGGGTGGGGTGCTCACTAAGGTCAGTGCAGTGGTCACCGAGAATGAGAGATAGCAGTCGTTCCTGAACCAGCAACTTTTACAGTGATAACCAGGTGCAAATACAGTGGCAGTGGGGCGTGAGTTTTCGCCGACACGGAGCATTTTGTAATAATAATACAATACATGTACAATAAATATATGCGTATTTTCAGCCATGTTTATGTTTAATGGTGTTAACAAGAACAAAGTGAAGAATGATCGCACGCTCGAGTACAGTGGCAAAAATTGAAAAGTCGCGGAAATAAGAAAAAGAGCAAATTACAAGAACACTTCACTTCACTTCAGAAACTCATCAAGCAGTGATAGCTGATTTGTGCCACTTTGTCAATGGAAAATGCGACGAAGACGTTCACCTTGATAAACTTTTACGGACGATCAGAATTGAGGAAGAACGAGAAAAGGAGTACCACAAAAAAATTATCCAGATATTTATTGACTCAGCAAGAACCCTTTGTCGGCAAGGTTTGGCTTTCCGAGGTCACGAGGATGGAATCATTCAAGATAATGGAAACTTCAAGCAAATTGTAAAGTTACTTTCACGGCATAGTCCGGTCATGAATAGGTGGTTGGAAGAAGTGAATACGCGGAAGCAGAACGTTACGTATATGAGCAAGGACTCTCAAAATGAATTCATCCATCTACTTGGAGAGAACACGTGAAATAATTGCAGAAGAGAACAAGAACGCTGGTATGTTCTCCGTTATAGCAGATACTAGTCTACTCCTGATATGTCACATAAAGGCCGCCTCGCGTTGAATATCCCATACGTAGTCGAAAAAGATGAAGAGCTCGTTCCTGTGGAGCTTCTTTTAAAAATAGACGCTGTTTTAACAAACATAAAAAACACTGGAGAGGAGTTGACTGCAAATATTTTTTTCATTTATATTCAGAAGAACTTTTACTTCCACTCAATAAACTAGCGTTTCAATCGTAAGACTTTGCTAGTAACATGTCTGGCATATACAACGACACTCAAAAAAGTTATCAGAGAAGTGCAAAATAGATATTCCGTACGTTCCATGCCAAGCTCACAGGTTAAACATTTTCGTAAAGACAGCTTGTATTAATGCTAGCGCGCTTGTCCGAGAGTTTTTTGACACTGTTGAAGCATTGTGCGGTTTTTTCGGGTACTGGTAGCACGAAACGATAAGCTTGCAGATAGAGCTGGATAAAATTGAAAATTCACTTCAACTTAAGAATTTATCAAAATCAAGGTGGACTGCGCGCGCCGAATCGGTGAGAGCTGTTTCTACGTCTTATGAAGAGATAGTCACAGCATTCGAAACAATGAAAACCTCATTCGATTCTGAATCTGACAGTAAAACCCGAACTTTTGCGTCAGGCTTGCACAAAAAGCTTCTAGACTTTGATTTTATCTGCATCATCGGGCATGTACTTTACCAAAAACATCATGTTTAAAATTAAGAACATAACCGAGCTTTTAGAAGCGGAGGAGCTGAATGTAGTAGACGCGAAGCAGCTGATTCAGAGCGCTTTGAAGCCTTTTGAAGATATCAACGACGACGGCAATATGAATATTTTAATAAAGAGTGCATGGTCATTTGCGAAAAGTATGCAAGTAAATGCGGAGGAAGACTTCTTAAAGCACCACAGAACCCGGCGACTTGCAAAGAGGTATGACGCGCACGCTTAAACAACAGCAGAAATTTATTTCTTTATTCAACAGAAAGGAGTTCCGAATACTTGGGGATGTATTTTCTACAATCGTGCTAGACACTCTCGCAAAACGAATTTCTTTGCTAGATATATTCCACATAATTTTCAAGATACCCGCTGGCAGAAAAAAAAACTGTACCATCGAGCGCGTTCGATCTATAAAGCAATCATACCCGAAAATCATCCTTCAAGATGAAGAGCTTGTGCTGGCTGAGCTTGAAATCATGCTTGATGCCAGTAAACAGTGCTCATCCTTTAAAGAAATCGCAAAAGTTGCTGTAAAATTAAAGAGCATTATCCCGTGTCGTTATCAAGTAGTTCGACTGATTTTAACATTCCCAGTGTCTTCTGCTTATTCTGAACGGTCCTTCATCAAGTTGAAGCTCATTTTCAATCATTTGCGACATCGATGGGTGACGACCGCATAGACTCCCTCATGATGTTTTTAATGAAAGGTAAGGTCGACGACATTGAAATTACGGAGATAGTGGGGAAGTGGTCCGTGTTAAAACATCGTAGAGTAGGGAATTAGAAAGAATAACTAGATTTGTTATTCTTGTAATATTTCAACACTTATTTTGTTCATTTATCAATTTTTCCTGCGATTCAAATTTCTGGAACTAATAAAATACCTTTTAAATGAAAGCCGTTAATTAAGTATATTTGTCTTGTGTATCGTTTGCCGCCGCCCCTCCCCCTTTTTCCCTCCCGTTGCTCAGTTTTTAATCGAGTCGGCAATGTTAAACAGCCACTCGGCATTTTTTAAATTCTCACTCCGCCTAAACGTCAAGTTCGAACCGCCCCTGCCGATAACCTACATGTTAGGCCCCTTAAAACAACAATTATCATCATCATCATCATCATCTTCGTTAACGACATGAACACCTCCAATGCGTGAAAATGCAGTGAAAATTATTAAGTAATTTGTCGCAGCATTCAGTTACGGTCTAAAATCAGAATGGCACATAATAGATAAGCGACAATTAGGAATTAACTGCTTACCTTTTACGACGAAATACGCGCTCAGTGTATATTTTTATTATGTTTAACACGGGTACGCGCTATTCGCACCTCGCAAATCACGCTCCCAATAACAAATATTATGTAAGATTAATATTACTGAACACTACAAAAGACCACTGCACTCATTCACATTTATAACTCAGTATCGCAAGCGCCAAAACTTTCGAAGCCAAGTGTTGAGGCAGGACTGTCGCCACGCAGGTGTGTATTCCCCTAGGCCTAGATTAAGAGATGAAGAGAATTCTCAAACTTCACGTTATAACATAATACAAATTCACTTACGGAACATAGCCTACGTTCAAAATGTTACGTTCCTGTCTCAATGCATATTACATATGTTGATATTTCTTCTTACATATTAATAAAGAGCGCAGTGTTCAGAGGGATGTATCGTACATTAATTTGTTGTAAAATTGCCGAGGGTATGTAAATACGCCATCTATGAACTTGTCTGCCCTCTTACGGTGCACTTAAACACCCCTCTCCACCCCTCCCCTTCCCTCCCCAACTTGCTACTTTCACGGCCATTTGACCGTCTCGTCACAAGATTCTTGTGCCCCAAGTCGAAGAAATTCCCATAGCTCCTCTCTCCACCTCGCCCCGCTGAATAGGAAGGGATGAAGTTACAGAGTCAGGAATAGGAAGCATGTGGCAACACTGTGTTGGTCTCATAAGACATGTGCCCAGCACCTTGTTGTGACAGACTCCTACTGTTGGGAAAGTGAACAGCAAGGCGATTGAACTGCTTGGTCGCGACATAAGCGCCATTACCACGGAAGGACTATCAAGACGACTACGACCCAAGGAGAATGTTTAATGGTGGTGCACGTGACCGTGTGCCCTTGTTCTAAAACCGCCACTGGGTAAATTGTATATACCTAATTGTCGTTACCATACACTTGCACAGGTCTGTATTCACGAAAATTAAATACGGTATTCTAAATCAATCGCCATGTGGCACGAACAAGTCTTAGAACAGTTCTAATGTTAAAGTAGGTCCAATTCATCACTAAATTATGTCATGTCCGTATAGAGTACTTCAAAGATCCCTGCATGGACATGTCATTAATACCGGTAACATTTTTGTTGGAGAGCGCTTGCCACAAGGTTCGGATACTCCAAGCTGGTTGCCGAGAGCGCTGGCATAGCCTGATCTCAATGGATTGCAAGGCAGTGTGTAGATCGTGTGTCTACACTCTGTGGAAAACACACTCTACCATCTCCAATGCTTGTGGTGGGCTTAGAGTTATATTGTTAAAATGTAGGCTATGTCAAATAAAAAATGCACTCAAGTCTTACAGTTAATCGATCGTTGATATTTATAATAAGCTGCTAATTCATCAGGTTATGAGGCCCAGTCTACGGCAAACTGCGCGTAAGTGGATTAAAAGTCTGTTTAACGATCGTGTGCTTTGAGTGTGTGCGATTACAAGATGGCTCAAGAAAGTGTCAAGTTGAATATTCCAATGTTAAATGGTGGAAATTTTATATTTTGGAAAACAAAGTTGCGAGCCGTATTAGTGCGTGATGATTTGTGGGAAGTTGTCAGTGAACCAAAGCCTGAAGTAATTAACGCGGTGTGGCAGAAGAAAAATAACAAAGCCTTAGCGTACATTACATTGAGTGTTGAGGACAGTCAACTCATTCATTTTGCACACTTGAACGATGCGTGTGATGCATGGCAGGCTCTCTCGAAAAGTACGAGAGATCCACGTTCGGAAGGAGGTTATATTTACGACGTAAACTGTACGGCATACATTATCGTGGTGGACAAATGAGCAGTCACATCGACGCAATTATGGAAGTAGTGGGTTTGCTGCGTGGATCTGGTAGGCCACTTGAAAACGACGAGATTGTTGCGGTTTTGCTGGTGAGTCTTCCAGAATCTTATTCAGGGCTTGTCACAGCGCTCGAGGGCCGTGACGAGGCAGATTTAACGGTGGAATATGTAACTGGGAAAATGCTTGACGAATACCAAAGGCGTGCCGAAGCTGGTGAGCCTGGAAATTGTGATTCAGAGGTAGCACTACAGTCGGCGGTCGCAGTCTCAAGTAAGGTTAGTCGTGCTCATCAAAGTGGAACAACTAAAAATTCAAGCGGGAAACCAAAGGGTGGCAAAGAGATACGGGCATGTTACTTCTGTAATAAACTTGGCCATTTAAAGGCAGATTGCTATCGATTCAAGAAAAGTCAACAGCAGAGATCAGCAGGTTCAGAATCGGCAAGATCATCGGTTGAGGTTAAGATATGCAACACACAAAACTATGCCACATTTAGGGCACTGGATCAACAACATGCTGCAAGTAGGCCTACTGGAGGATGGTGTATATATTCCGGGGCAACCAGTCATATGACGAATGATAGGCAATTTTTCATGTCTATTCGTGACACAAGTGCTACAGTCTTTCTTGCTGATGGTTCATCCCTGGTAGCTGCTGGAATCGAAGATGGACAATTTTACTGTGAGGTACCAGGCGGGCACCTCCAAGAAGTACTGTTGAAAAATGTGCTGTTTATTCCACAATTGGATGATAGTCTACTTTCGGTGAGGCGCATAACAGAGCAAGGTCACCGAGTGACGTTCGAGAATGACACGTGCAGCATCTACAAAGAACATCAGGTCATCGCAGAAGCAAGGAACGATGGGAATTTATTCAGACTTCAGACTGTGGTACCAAATTCGTCAGTTCATGTGGCGAGAGAAGCTGTATGCCTACACCAGTGGCATCGTCGATTGGGACATCGGGATCCGGTTGCAATCCAGCGTCTGATCAATGAGGAATTGGCTACAGGACTGGAATGCTGTAAAACGAGTGATGCGGTATCTCGCATTTACAATACACAAGACACTTCGTTTATCTTCAACTAAAGACACAGAGCTCAAATGTTATGTGGATGCTGACTGGGCTGGTGACAAGACCAACAGGAAATCTACAAGTGGTTATGTTTTCTTTCTTGGCGAAGGAGTTGTAGCATGGTCAAGCCGGAAGCAAACGTCAGTTGCCATGTCGTCTACCGAGGCGGAATACATTGCAGCATCATTTGCCAGTCGGGAGCTGCTGTGGCTCAGACAATTACTTATGGACATGAGTTTACCGATTGTTGGTCCAACAATCATGTATGAAGATAACCAAGGTTGTATTAAATTAATTGAGTCAAATTGGTTTGGGGCTCGCACCAAACACATTGATGTATGTCATCACCAGCTTCGGGATCTTCGAGAAAAGGACATCATAGAAGTGCTGTATTGTCCATCCAACAAGATGCTGGCTGATGTATTCACGAAGCCTTTGGCTAGAGAACCATTTCAGAACATTGTGGAACAACTGGATCTACAATGATACGAACCTATGACAGCGAGAAGGGGTGTTGGAGAGCGCTTGCCACAAGGTTCGGATACTCCAAGCTGGTTGCCGAGAGCGCTGGCATAGCTTGATCTCAATGGATTGCAAGGCAGTGTGTAGATCGTGTGTCTACACTCTGTGGAAAACACACTCTACCATCTCCAATGCTTGTGGTGGGCTTAGAGTTATATTGTTAAAATGTAGGCTATGTCAAATAAAAAATGCACTCAAGTCTTACAGTTAATCGATCGTTGATATTTATAATAAGCTGCTAATTCATCAATTTTAAAAAACACTCACATTTAATTACTTCGCAGGAAAGTACGCCAAACACACGGAACTCGGCGACGATATCAGTGGTGGACAGAAACGAACACGTGAAACAATTCAAACCACGA
The DNA here is from genome assembly GCA_946902985.2 of Meconema thalassinum. Taxonomy (NCBI): domain Eukaryota; kingdom Metazoa; phylum Arthropoda; class Insecta; order Orthoptera; family Tettigoniidae; genus Meconema; species Meconema thalassinum. The sequence continues at coordinate 70,160,471 of OX336393.1, read as the reverse complement.
ACCCCCGATGATAAATAGGAACGATGAAACGAAAATTACATAAGTACGATTACGAACACATACCTAACGCTAAGATATGATTTTAAACCACAATATTCAATTAGATTCAGTGTTCATAACTTACCTAAACAACGAATTTAGAGAATGTCTGAGAAAATGTACTGCAGACTTCTTCTTCGCCTTCAAAGTGGAGAGGATTTGGGCATAGCAAACTCGTCACTCAGTCACTAGTTCAGATCATGGAGCATATAATAACAGAGCTGGAATGGGCGTGTTCTAGGCGAACTTCACGTTGCCACCACAAGAGTGCATCAGGTATAGGAGGGGTCCAGGCGCATACGTATTGGCGGACATGCTTCATTCTCTATAATGCAATCAGCTGTTCTGTCAGGCATCCAAGTGAATGAAAAAAATAGGCGTATGGGAACTGGAATTTATTTCAGTTGAAGGCGAAACTCAGAAGAAGAAATGCGAAAGTTCATGGAAAGAAGGGTGAACTTATAAAGAGGTACCGGTATTATTGTTTGGAATGTCACTTCTATGCAGTAGCCTACCAATTCTATGGATGTTTTCCTCGTCAATATCCGCTTAAAATGTCGTATTTTATCCTTTATAGGCTCGAAGATTATGATGCCACATTTAATGCGGAAAATCGGCAGGATTAGGAGAAGGATATTTACGTCCTGAAAGTACCAAGTGCAGTAGCATGACGAATGAAAGAGAAAGTGAGATGTCTCCTCAAGTTCAAGCGCAGCGCCCGGCAGCGCTAGAGTGAGCAAGTTCCACGCTGCCGGTCAGCTGGCCTTAGGGATAATGATAGATAGATAGATAGATAGATAGATAGTTTTATTAATTCCATTTGATCAAATACATGTATACAATACATTTTTGATATAGGACACGTCAGAATTTACATCTATAAAATAAAAGTACTAATAGGTATATACAGTAATACTAATACTATAACTATTTATAACTTATTATAATAACAGATTTTAAGGGATACAATCTTATTGGACAACTATTTACACCTTATTCTATTATCATAATATGAAAACTTAATTCTATAAATACAACAACTTACAGCTAGGTGTTACAATTAAAATAGAAAAGTAAAATATAATTATAGATTTCATCGTTTCTATACACTGAGATATTCAACTACAGAGTAAAAACAATGGCACTGCATATAAGCTTTCGACATTCTATCAAAGGTTTTTATTTTTGGGGCAAGTTTTATATACTGGGGTAGTTTATTGTATAATTGAACTCCTGTGTGATAAGTTCCTTTTTTATATATGCTTGTGTGTGTGTGTGTGTGTGTGTGTGTGTGTGTGTGTGTGTGTGTGTGTGTGAAATATGAATGTTATGATTTTGTCTTGTGTTATGCCTATGAACATCATTGTTTGTTTTAAGAAAAACACACTTATTCATTAAATTCTTTTTACAAAACATAATACATTCAAAGATATATATACAGGGCAGAGGGAGAATGCCAAGGGAAACGAATTGCTTTGTAACTGATAGCCTACTCTTTTAAAAAGTAATTAGCGATTACAATTAAAATAACACGGCAGGGCAGAATGGAAAATATAATTCACGGAAATAAGTACTCCATTACATGTTACGTAAAGCACAGATTCCTGGAGTAGGCTATACAGACTGTTACTTTTGTTGTTTCTTGTTGTGGCAATTTAGTTTCCTCAGATTGAGAGACTAAAGAAGGTGAATTTGTGGGTCTGAATATAATTAATGAAAATGGGGGAATGGCAGAACGGCTCTTGAGAGCACTAGTGACAGAGTTGAGATGGCTATCCTCAGAGGGAGTGATGCCTATGTGGTGATTACCTAATTCCTCAATGAGGGAAATAAATTGGGCTATGGGATTGAGCGCGTTAATTGCTGTTTGCCTGACTGATTTACAAAGGCTAAAACCAATAGGTGGGTGAATGAGGACAATCGTGGTCTGAAGGTTACTGCCATTGGGTGAAGCGTACCACAGCTCTTTCTCGAAATCAAATGTCGGGAATGAGACGTGGCCGGGTGAGGGAGTAGATGAGCTAGAGAGTGAGGAATCTGATTTTGGTGAAGCTGGTTTAAGTGGAACGAGTGTACCATCTCGTTTTTGGGTAGGCCCATTCGGAATTAGTGTTCCTGGATTGACAGGGGTATAATTTGGGCTTTTAGGGTCATCAGGGTTCTGAGTTATCAGGAATGTTATGCCCTGTTACGTTAATGTGAGAGGTTTAGTGTCAGTGCGCGACTTATTCGTGTTCGTGAGTGTATAAGAGCGTGTAATGAGTAAGAGGTGATGAGAGATAGTGGTCAAATACCTTGGTCGACCAGAGAATAAGGAAAGAGAAAAACAAATTTACCAGTCACTCAAAGTTACCCAGTTTAAATACAGTTGGAGCTGTGACGTTGAGTGCGCAGATGAAATTTGAAGTTACTTGAAATAATTCATTAAATAATTAATTATTGGCTGCTTGGTAGGGTGAGGGGATGAGTTAAACTCGTATTAAAACTCGAGGGAGACAGGAGTTGCTTGACTAGGATGATTATAGGGTGGGTATGGTGTTGGATATTTGAATGGTAGAGGAGTGGCTTAATCTGCACTGTTACTTAACGGGATGCAAATTAAGCCTATAGGAATGTAGTGGAATGGCTTGAAATATCGAAGACGCGGCGATAGTGAGGACTGGGCTTGGAGCAGTAGCGTGCAGCTTGCTTGTATGCTGGACTCAGAATGATGATGGAACAAAACAGTAATATTAACAAATAAATATGTTTGAAGTAGGCCTACACAAAACATAAAACGCTGATGTACACAAGACACAATGAACTGAATTTAAGAACTGAAAGCAAAGGAAATTCAATTTAATTCACAGAAATATCTCACACAGTAGCTTCCCTCGCACTTTTCTATGACCCGGTTCGACGGAACAACAGGACACGTGTTGGACATAATCGCTTCCAGTGCTTGTAGCGGCGGGACCACAAACTACCGTTCTATAATGGCGGAGTCCTCACACTAGTTCCTTCTATTCGTCATGGCAGTACTATACAAGGATGTTAATGAAAGTACAAACTGCGAAAACCCAGTATTTTTGAAGATAATTGAAGTACTGTGAGCAACGTGATTCAGGTGTGGGTAGTACCGGTAATATGTATAAAGAGACGTACGTGTTGTGCTTGCGTTGGGCAGTGGAAGGTGAATTTGCTTTTTTAAAAGGCAGAGTTGCGTCAGAGTACAGAAAGAACGTGATATACCATGGTTTGGTTTGAGTCTTCAGTCTTTTGGCTGGTTTGATGCAGATCTCCATGCCTCCCTGTCCTGAGCTAATCGTTTCATCTCTACATAGATACCACACCCTATATCCGAGGCAATCTGTTTAACATATTCTAACCTTGGTCTACCCCTACAGTTCTTGTCCTCGACCATTCCTTCCATAACTAAGCTTGCTATTCCTGGGTGTCTTAGTACGTGCCCTACCAACCTATCTCTTCTCTTCATTAGCAGTTGCCAGAAACATCTCTCCTCTCCCAATCGTCTTAATACCTCTTCGTTTCTAACACTATCTACCCATCTGATCTTCATCTTTCTCGTGTAACACCACATTTCAAACGCCTCAATTCTCCTCTTTTCTGCTGCACCAATAGTCAAAATTTCACTTTCATAGAGTGCAACGCTCCAGATAGAGGCTTTCAAAAATGACTTCCTAATACCTAAATCTATATTCGATGTCAACAGATTCTTTTCTGTAGAAATGCTTACTTTGCCTGAGCCAACCTACTTTTTATATCCTATTTGCTTCGTCCATCTCTGGTTATTTTGCTTCCCAAGTAACAGAAATCTCCTACCTCGTTCAGCTTTTCACCTGCCAATTCGATGCCTGTCTTACGTGCAGGATTAAAGTTTAGAATTAAATAGGAAATTCTGGAGGCGCTAATCAGGCATTTAAGGGACAATTAGCTTCTAAATACGTTACTGATGATTGAATTGCACGTCCTACCTCGCCAAGTAGAGCTTACATAATCCTTGGGTGTGCAATGGTCGAAACCAACAACACTACTGTCAGTTGGATTCCACTTAATCCGTCAAATTTGTTTTGTCCTTCGTTTTCTCAAACTGGGATCCTTTGGAAACCTATGCCCACCTCTATTTTTACACAGTGGTACACAGCAGCACGTACTAGGCATTATTCCCGCATGTAAATGTCGGAATCTATGAAATTTGCTTAGCATTCGCCATTAGCCATATTACGTACTGGACCCGTACTAGTCATGCTGCACTCTGGTGACAACTTTTGACAGTTACACGCCCATTCTCAGGTCAATTTTAGAATATTTGCTGTGGTTGTTGTCAGGTAAGTCTTCGCCTAGCATTTATTCCAATGATTGATCGTAGCAAGGAGTCAAATGCCTTACTTAAATTGATGAAAGATGTGTATAGTTATCCATTTTTCCGCCTTATTGCATCTTGTATGTCTTCGTGGAGGTTTGCTACGGCTTGAAGCATCGCCGTCAATGATTCTCAAGCCGTGCTTATGGTAGAATTGGCAACGTTTAGTAGAGTCCGTAAGTTCTATAAGCACGTAAGGCCACATTGGTGTCACGGCAAGATGGCGTCACAGTGAGAGTGTAGTGAAATAGCAGCTAGTGTAAATATTTGATAAAAGTGGTAAAATATTATAACAGAGGTTTAAAATCTATAAAGTTACTTTCCTTAGGTCAAGTGAAATATGGAATATTAATAGTATTTAGAAATTCTTATTGATAAATTAATAAACTTAAACTAAGTTGTGGGAACGTGTATCCAAAGATTCGGTGACTTCTTCAATCACTGTTTGAACCAAGTAGATCAGTGGTGATTTTACGAGTTTTCACCCGATTGGAAGATATACGGTACGTATTTCGCAGTCTTCTTTATTGGTAGGTAATGTGCCCAAGTAGACACGGCTGACTGACATCGAACCGGGGTCTTTATAAAGGAAAGACCAGGCCCATGATTCTTCTAAGAATCGAACCATTGATCTCTGAGGGGGAACAGCCACAGTGAACCCGAGGAACAATTAGATAATGACAGTATATAATAATAATAGCTTAATTCCACGTCCAGAACGAGATTATTAAGCAATATAAGTTGGAATATTGTAAAAAAAAATGCAAGGCAGTATACGGATATGTTAGCGAGCGCTACATAAAAGAGCCAGCTTGACATTTTGACAAAGTGAAGTTGAGAGGAGGCGTGGTAGACGTGACGCCAGCGTACTATTTCTTGGTGACAGTAAGGGAGAAGGCTGTGATTACCGACGAAGAAAATCCCCACTAGACAACACAGAACAGTAGAGAGGGGAGAGTCATCAAGACAAATTAATTAATTCCTGCCAAATGGAGCATTCAGTTGGAATGAGACTTACACCAAGAGACTTCTATTCTAAGAGCAGTAATTTAGGAGTCTCTGCACACCTAAATTAAAGCCTGTATGTGTTTTTGAGTGTATTCACACACGTACTGCGCGGGGGCACGGATAAGTCTCGTAGCCGAAGGGGATTTCCCCGGGGTAGCGTCCTAACGCCATGGAAGATAGCAATTAATTTTAATTAATTGGACGAAGGAATTGCCAGCACCAAGTGAATTTGGAACCTCCTTGAATAGACGAGTAAGAATCACACTTCACCTTGTCAGAGAACGCATTATTTAAGAAGAGGGTCGCTCCTGAAATCCAAGTGGACTACTTTTCGTCAGAAAGCTTTATATGGGAGATGACGGAGGAGACAGTCAGTTCTTCTTGACTCAACTCGTGGAAGGACATGCGGCTCGACCACGCGGGGAAAGTGCGCGAAATTTATAAGTAGTGACGTTCAGTATCTTTGTGTTGAACAATGAAAGGCACATCATGTAGCATAATAAAAGTAATTCTGCATTAATATTTTAACTAGTCTACAGCAGACGTATAAGCAGACAGTATACTCGACTAAATAATCAGTACAGCGTAGAGATATTTCAGGATGATGTTTATAGACAATGAACTTATCCACAGGGAGTGTTATAATATTTAAAATAACACATATAATTGTAATGAACACTACAGTTTTACGGGAACCTGGAAGGCATCACAAGTATTTGTGATTTATGATTGAGCAACTTTGCGAGATAGAAGATAGAAACTGTAGGAGACGGGAGATGAGCACACATCCGCGAGATAGACTTTCGGAGGAGACGGGCGGTTGTCAGAATTTAGCTGCGTCGCATCTCTGAAGTCAGGCAATAAGTGGAAATCCAAGCAAGGATCCGTGTGTAAAATATGTGTAAAGTTCTTTTAAAAGTGATCATTAATAGTGTTTATATTTGTATGTTAAAAGAATGTGTGTTGTTTCAAAAGTGTAAAATGCCAGAAGTGCAAGATATAATTACCATGTGCAAATTATATGCAATGTGTCATATGAAGTGTGTCATGATAGCTTAAAAGCAAGCAAGATGGTGGGCAAATTGCTGTCATGTTGGACTAACCCAGCAAGAATGAAAGTGAGTACCATTCCAATAAGTTGATATGATTTAATAGCTCACCATACAACAAATCATTTCCTCAAATATTAAGAATTAACAGTAATTTGTGTACGAGCTCACATCCCTCGTATTTGTTATAAATATATGGGTTTGAGGATGATAAGCTTACGACCATTTAGGCGTAAGACGTTGATGAAAGTAACGGTAACGTTAAGTAATAATAATAATAATAATCTGAGGTCAGTGTCAATAATAAATATATAAATCGGCATATGGATGCCCATAGAACGTGCAAAGTGTGTCATATCCGTTGTAAGAGTACTGTGTTATTGTGAAAAGTAAGAAAGAGAGATAAAATAGTGAGATAAAGAGAGTTTTTCAGTGTCATTGAAATGTTAGATAAATGTTTTGTAATGTTAATACTACATGGTTGTATTTGAGAGTCATTAAGGCAGTCAATGTAAGTGCCAGTAAATTAATGCTTGTTTTGGAGCTACGTAAAACCTTGGCTTATAAGTAAATGTATGAGAGACATGAGTGCTTTAGGAATTGAGTCATCTGAAAGAAATATTGTTTTAGCCGCGATCAGCGAGCATGTAACGTAGAATCAAGTGATTTGCGTCGATAAATTGCAGGGACCATCCAAGAATAGTTCGCGCGTTCACGAATCTAGTAGGCCAATCTTCGAATCTACGATGTGGTATCGTCTTAGAGCATATATGTGTATTCGCAACAGAGTTGGGGCACAGCCTGTCGGTATCCCACTGTTAGCAGAGTCTTCGCTGCCAGGGAAAACCATTAGACACCCAAGGTACGCCAGTATAGTAATTGATCTGCCCATAGAGGTAAGACAAAGGTTCTTCGAGTAGGAAACGTTGATTTCCTCTAAATATATTCGTGCCCGTACAGTGAGTTAACAGTTTGAAACTCAGCTGGTACGCGCACAGAGCAACTGATTACGTCCATAGAACGGCGAAAATATTTTGTGATCCATCCCTCGCTATAAATACTAATTAGGAGCCGAAATGAGCCCATTAAATACCATAAGTGTAGGCATTAAATATTTAGATCGACTTAATTCGTAATGACACAATCCAATCAGGTACCTCTAGCAGAGCTGCACCATTGAGTGAGCACATGGCCAAGTTCATTTGCAGGAAGTCGGTCAGGGTGGCAGGCAGAGGCCTCAGACCCGGCAGCCATCTTGAAGATGGTGGTCCGTGACGAATCTTTCGTTAGCATCAAGGGGAGTCAATTTTACCGGATCCCTTTCTCTTTTCTTTTAAGATTGTAGTGGGACACTGAAAAATCTCGATATTTCGAAAAGCATTGAAATATGCTTGATATTATGGTATCAAATGAATTATATGTACTGTTTCCATGCGTATAGAATGTTGGAATGAAGTAATTGGATAAGATTTGGCCAAGTTATTGTCTGAGGACAAATTAACTGCACCAAATAAATAGATGCATTTTGTGAAGAGTAATTACCCAGTTTATGCAAATTTATTCAGACGGGTAGCGTAATTTAACGATATGACACGTTTGTTTTGGTAATGATGATACGACCAGACCCAGAAGACTGTTGTATGGTGAAGCTATAAAATTCAATAACTATGTGTATTTTGGAGGGAAGGTATACCACTTCAGCGTTTGAAACTTATGGGAAAAGAAGACGATGTGCGCGGATAAGCAGCACATGTTAAGCAAGTCATAAGCTAATGAAATCAATGTTATTCAAGGTAAATGTTCCGTTTCAAAATGGATAAATATTTAATGATTGCACATAAAGGTTATTTAAATGTAATTTGTATTTGTTGTGTTGTGATATGCAAATTTGTGTTAAATTGTGCCACGTGAAGAACACTATGGACACTCGCAAATGTCAAAGAGTATCAACGTTAGGATATCTAGGATAGATATGGGTGCGGTGGAGCACCAAACTTTATGAGAAGAGACTCACATATATTTTGATTTTTGTTGTGGGAAGTAATTGTAATATTTTTGTTTTATTGTGTTGTGTTTTGCCATGAATTGATACCATTAAATGATATATTTAGGAATTTGTTTTTTCTTTCAAGTAGAGTAGTTACCTGACAGACTCAAATCCTGAACATGTGATCGTATAGTGGGTTGAACGCCCCATGCCTCGAAAGACCGTGAACTAGCTGGGATACGAACACATGTTCCATATGATGACGCATGGGTACAGTAATTAGATTCATTCATTTAGGTAGTAATAATTAACATAAATTTAGTGTAATTTGGTGTAAATATCAAGGCTAACTTAGATCTCTAGTATGTCGGCAGTAAACAGTGTTAGTGTCTCGTCAGATAATGTAACCGTTACGGATTTATGCTCGTCGTGCAAAATAAAAGTAAAAAATGCAAATAAAATCATCACAAGATAAAAAAAATTGAGCAAAGAGGTAAAATTGAGTGAGGAGAAAAGTGAAACCGATTGTCGTAATGTAGGCCTACCGGTACCGTCATGCGAATGTCATAACCTGAGTAACGAACTGTCCTCAAAAGATGAAATAATAAAGTTGCTAAAGGAAGATATTACTAAGTTAAAGGAAGAGTTGAATAAATTAAAAGGAAACTGAGAGGAATGCAAGGAAACTTGGTCCAAAGTTGCTGGTAAGGTAAGATTGAATATGCCTAGGCATATAAATGGATTACCGGTACATGTAACTGAAATTCCCGTCTCAAATTCATTTCGAGCGCTCGTCGAAGAAAATGATGACTTTCTTCAAGAAGAAAAGAAGAAAGTGATAAAGAGAAATTCCAGGAAGATGCGGATATTTGCGAACAGTCACGGGCGAGGTGTAGCAGCAAGCGTATTGGAGAGAAGCGGAGAAATGGAGGTCACTTCGACAGTAAAGCCAGGAGCACCCATTGCAGCTGTCACGAACGGGATGATAGGAGAGTGTGCAACCCTCACTTGAAAGGACTATGCAGTAATCATCGTTGGAGCAAACGACATCTATACAAATGAGAGTAAAAAGGTAATCAAAGATTTAAAGGGTACATTGTCATCCATGCTTAACACAAATTTCATTATTGTAAACATTCCGCAGAGATACGATTTAATTCCCAAATCATGTGTAAATGTAGAAATAGAGGCTACAAATGGTAAAATTCGTAAAATTTCTAAGAGTTTTCCAAATGTCCAAATTATAGATGTAATAAATTAGACAGGAAGTTCCACACTCGACATGGCCTACATTTAAATAGGTTAGGAAAAGAGTATCTTAGTGGTGAAATCTGAAAAATTGTAAATTCAAATGGTAAGAATAGTTCAACAGTAATATCTTTAGAGTGGAAGCAGGGAAACTTGTAAAAGAAGCCAAACGTGAAGTTTGGCATTCAGATCTTTCGATGTCAAATTTAACTGAGGGGAACAATGATATTTCGGATTTGTCTAGCAACATTTTTTTTGTTTTCTTTTTGTTTTTCGAGGGAAACGTGGGGAAATCTTCAAAAGACAGATTGCAAGCTTCCGGACTTACAACTGTGCAGGATTCTTACCTACTAAAAACCCACAAACCCTTTACTTGGCTTAAGGCTACCCCGGAATTGCCTGTTCAGCCTTACTTCAGGGTGGAGCCACTGTTACGACCAGAGGTCTCAGTCAATTTCATTAAATGTGATGATAATGAAATTACTCTCATCATCTTCACTGTCTTCAGCAACCAATCTTCTCGGTTCCTCTTCTTTTCTTGCTTTCAGCAGCTCAGAGATGTAGACTGCAATCTGTGCCCAACTTTCTCTGCTGCTGAACATTTTATCCACCACATTGTCTGGTGTAATGACACCAACTTTAGTCTCCAGAAGCCTTCGAAGATTTCTCCACCTCAAGCATGCAAAGAATGTGTGCTGAACATCGTCCCATTGATCATCACAATAACGACACCATGAACTAAGTGAAATTCCCATTCGATGGAGGTATGCGTCATAATAACCATGACCAGAGAGAAACATGGTAATGTAATAATTAACCTCACCATGTTCCCTCGACAACCATGGCTTCAGTTGCTTGATGAGCCTAGCGGTCCACCTGCCACGATGTTCACGTTCCCATTCTTCCTGCCATTTCAGAAGAGATCTGTCTCTTTCCTCCCTCTTCAAGCGTATCTTAGAATGCTCGTCTTTGCGCAAGTATATACGGCGCCTTTCCTTGGCCTGGATGTAAATGGGTATCGCCCCAGCTATTACTAGCACTGCCGGTCCAGACACTGTACGATAGGCAGAAGTTATTCTGAGGGCAGCTCTTCTGTGAACAAAGTTTATCCGCTTCCTATACATCTCAGAGCCAAGAGCTACTGACTAAATCTCTGCACCATAAACAATAACTGATTCCGCCACTCTCATCAGCAGTTTCCTCTTCAATGGTGAAGGGCCGCCAATATTAGCCATGAGCCGCGACAAGTTGTTAACAATCCTTGCAGCCCTATCAGCAATCTTGCTGATATGATTCCAGAATGTTAACTTGCTGTCAATCATAACACCCAAGTAACGAACAGCAGGAGCTGTTTCTATCACTTGATTATCTGCTAGCATTGGTACAACTCGTGGAACTCTCTTCTTAGTAGCAAGGACTAGTTCTGTTTTATGAACTGATAGTTGGAGACCATGTTCATTCATCCAGGTGGAAACCTGATTAAGTTTAAGTTGCAGACCCTCCATGGAGCGCTCCATAATGAGCACAACAAGATCATCAGCATATCCCACCAAAGAAGTGTCCTCTGGCATCTCCATCCGTAAAATGCTGTCATAATTTACGTTCCACAAATCAGGACCTAACACCGAGCCTTGAGCCGCCCCCGCTGTTACCTTGCGACAATTGACTCCTTCATCTGTGTCATACTGTATCCAACGATCACAAAGATAATTCCTAAGAACAGACGCCAAGTGGCGAGGAATGTTAAATGTTGTTTCAACTGCAGCTATTATGTCAATCCACCGGGCAGAATTGAAGGCATTTTTCACATCCAAAGTAACCAGTAAGCACATTTTCCTAGAGAAATGGTTGCCATGCTCAATGGATCTGACAGCCATCACCACTTCTTCAATGGCGCTGATGGTGGACTTACCCTTCACAAAACCGTATTGTTTGGGGGACAGACCTCCGGCAGCAACAATCGCTGCCTGAAGCCTTCCTTTAATCATCTTCTCAAACAGTTTGCCAGCCATGTCCAACATGCATAGAGGTCTCTGACCTGAAGCAGTAGTGGGATCTCCTTTGCCTTTAGGCATGAGCACAAGCCTGGCCACTTTCCACGGGGTCGCAAAGACTCCCTGTAGTAAACAACAATTATACATATTCAGCAAAACATCTGGTTCCTCTTCGGATATGATCTTTAACACTTCAGCAGGAATTCCATCCGGCCCTGGTGCCTTCTTATTCTGAAAAGATCGTGCTATAGTTTGTAATTCCTCTCTAGTGAATAGCGGAATATCATCTAGCATCACCGGCATGTGATCGGGAAATCTCTCTGGATGATTAGGAAATGGCTCATCTTTAATAGCTTCCTTCTGGGATGCCGTCATAGCAGCAGTAGGCACCATAATGCCGCCGAGCTTCTTACTGACAATTTTGTAGCCCAGACCCCATGGGTCCTGATCCAGATCGTTAATGAGCTCGTTCCATTTATGTGCCTTACTTTGAGCAATGGCCCGTTTGAGAGCCCTCCTCGCTACTCTACACTCTTCTATCGCATTTGCAAACTCTAGAGAATCTCTGCAGAGCCTTTGTACCCTTCTCCTTAATCGAAAACACAATCGTCGAGCCTCTGCTATTTCAACATTCCACCAATAGGCTGGCCGTTTGTTCGGAAAAATCTTCTTTTTGGGCATGGATGCTCTGCAAGCCTTAACAATGAGATCAATGGTCGACCTAACCAGGGTTTCTGCAGAACTCGCGGGGCTATGTTGAAACAAATCCTCCAGAACTTGTTTCCCTTGTGCTATTACTGAAATAAGAATTTCACCATCCATGTGATCAACGTTCCATCTAAACGGTATCGGAATTTCATGGAGGATGTATCTATGATCACTGTTGTTATAATCTAGCATTACATGCCAGTCTGCAATGCAAGCAGCAAGATCTGCAGAGACAAACGTTAGGTCTGGTGTGGTTCCGTTTTGCCCAGGCCGACAATATGTTGGAACATCACCGCTATTTAGCAGCACCAAGTCCAACCTAGCAGCCATCTCCAAAATGCTAGGGCCTCTCCCGTTTGTATGAGCCAAGTCCTACTCAACTGCTCGACCATTAAAATCACCGGCCACCAGAATACCCCCAGTTACTGTACCTAGGAAATCCTCAAGGGCAGATAGTCGGGTCTCAAACTGCCGAATTGATTCATTTGGTGTTAAGTAACAGCTTACATAAGATATATTTCTGCTCTTGACCCAGACAAATCCATTTCCAGCACCAAACTTTTCAATAAAAACTCTGCTTGGATCCGCTACCCATATAGCAGCCGTCCCACTTTCATCAGAGTACCAAGATGGAATATCCCTGTCCTTATATTGTTCGCTAATAAGCACAACATCAATATTCTTTTCCGCGGCAAACTGAACTAGGAGATCGTTAGCCAACCTGCCACGATGAATGTTGCCTTGTAGAAATCTTAGCATTTTGACTGTTGAGCACTCTCCAATGCACGTCGAAAGACAGCACACATACCTGACCCGATCACATGGTCGTCATTCTTGCCTTCACACGCGCAGATCGAGCATTTTGGGGTAGTCGTGCAGTGAGCAGCTTTATGCACCTTTCCCCCGCATCTGTAGCACAACTTCGACCTGTCAGGACCCGTACATTGTCTTGCCATGTGACCATAGCCCATACATCGAAAGCATTTCAGCACATTGGTCCTTTTCCGAATATGGCAGCTAACCATGCCTATCTTAATATGCTGATCAAGGAGCAACTCATTTGCCGCATTGGAGTTTACCACAACTATGGCCATACGCTGTTCTCTGGAATTGGGCTTGGTAATAGTAACTTTTATTTCACCCATGTTATTCTTAAGCCGGTCCTCTAATGATGCCTGGACTTCCTCTGCTGTTGTAAGACAGTCCAAATCCCTAATTTCCAAGGTTATGGTAGGAGCCAACATTTTGACTTCACCCAGACCCTCAGCAGCTTTGGAAATCATCTCCCTGAACTTAGATTTATCTCCATTTTTCCCTTTCATTTCAAGGAGCACCGCACCAGTCGACGTTCTGCGAATCGATTTAAGGTTTACGCCACTGCAATCAGATGTTGCTTGCTGACGCAATGATTGAAGAACTTCTGAATATGTCTTCCCCTCATTAGGCTTGATAACAATTGCCTCGTTGCGTCTTCTATCCTTAGTTTTATTTCCCTTCTGATGTAGAGAATGATTACTTCTAAGTTCTCCCTTTTCGTCCTCCAGAATAACTTTACCGCTATGACCCCTGTGTTTCCTTGTTCGAACTGTTTGCCAGGCATCTTCTGCTAACTTCTCCACGGGAGGTTCAATGACCACAATTTCATTTGCAGATATGTTTTCGGAATTGACACTGCTCTCAAGAACAGTAATCATTGTTTCTCCTTGACTTGCAGCCTTCTCGCATATGGGAGTTCTAGGTCGAGTGATAGTAGTGACCTCTGTTGCCAATCTAGTTTTGCGGCAGTGATCGAGGACATCAAAAACCTCTACTAACTGCGCTAGGCTATTCTTGATATTATTACTCATATTTCTTTGAGTTTTCGTAGCTGCCATCATGATCTTCAGTAATCCTATTCCTTTCAGAATCTCTGACCCTTCTTTTATGTCTATTTCATTTCGACATTTACCTTTGTCCGCAGTGAACCTCAATTCATCTGAACCTCCATTCTCACCCTAGATTATTGTACTCTGCCCCGCCATGACATTATATACAACGTCCAGCTCCCTAGATGAAGTAGTTCTTGTAGACGCCACACATCGCGCGCCATTGGAATCTCCCACTTGGGCGTGAGCGCTGGTATCTGCGCCGCTTACAATCTCGGGGGATTCCACACACAATCTCTCCATGACACCGATCTCTTCTCTTCTGTTGGACATAACCTTACTTTCCACAAGCGACGGGGACAGAATTCCTGAACAGATGGAAGAATTACTCACCCAGCCACCCCTCAAGTAGATAAATCACTTCGTCGTGCTGAAGAGGCTCTGCCACACAAAACCCAACACTTTCAACTAATATGGTCACTGAAATACACCTTCAAACTCACTTAAACCACGAAAGCCAAGACGCACCAACCGCTCAGTACGACAACAACAATGTATCCAATAATAATAATAACAATTATGATGATAATAATAATGTAAATAAATCACCAACACAAGCTTGCAAAAGTAACAAATTTAAACTTTACCTCCAGAATGTTCAGTCTCTCTGTAATAACATGGAATACACGAATCTAATGTTAAAAAAGTCCTCTCGGCACGCCGGAAGGCGGAGGTAGATTTCACCGGACAAACTTGGAGATAGGCGAAAATAGGCAGAATATGCAGGTTTTCGTAGAAGGATCAGACCTCATTTATCGCGTGAAAGTATTTTATAATTGGAGATTAATTAACTTTGTTTGTCTTCATTTTAAACATATTTTAAACATTTTATTGTCTTACGGGGACGGTAACCTTCTTGTCATTTGGAGTCCATTTTTAGCCTATTTTCAATTTTGAAAAAATAGGCTTATGAGATCACCTTTTGTCCGTGTGTGTGTGCGTGTGTGTGTGTGTGTGTGTGTGAGGTGTGGGTGTGTGTCCCCCCTAATAAAATCTAAACGGCTGGAGCGATTTCAGTGAAACTCTGTAAGTTCATAGCACTATTCCCGGCGACGTCGACCGTGCCCATCGAATTTTGTTACGTCTCACCAATCCAACATGGCGGCTGTGCGAAATATTTCACTAGCATTCAGTATCTCCGAAACTACAACGGATATCGCCCTGAAATTGTGTACGGTGATAAAGGGTACTACTAGAAGTTCACCTATGAAACTTTCAAAAACCTGGTTACTACATAACCAACATGGCGGCCAAGCGAAGTGGAGTCTTTTAAATAGACTTTTCTCGCGATTTAACTATCCAAACGTAATGAAACTTGGTACAGCAAATATTGATACACATTGCAATGCACTGGAATCTAATTTAGTTCAATTGTTTACATAACCTCAAAATGGCGCCTGTGCGAAATATTTCACTGACATTCTATATCCCCGAAACTATTACAGATATCACCCTGCAATTTTGTACGGTGATAAAGGGTACTGATACAAGTTTACCTATGTATAATTCATAAACCAGTAAAGTACAAAACGAACATGGCGACCAAGCGAATTTGAAATATTTTAATAGACTTTTCTCGTGAGTTAACTCTCTGAGCGCAGTGAAATGTGGTACAGTAAATGATTTTGCAGATTGTAATGTACTGCCATCTAATTTAATTCAATTGTTTACATAACCTCAAGATGGCGGCTGTGCGAAATTTTAAAATTAAGTTTTTATTTCTTGTGTCGTAATCATGCGATCGAAGTGAAAGTTTGAATAATGAACCTAGGCAATAAGTGACCTTGAATGGTACATACAGTAACTCTATGGCCTATACATATAACAATCCAAAATGGCAAGCTTCCGTAATATTTAGACGGTTCTGAATATATATGAATCTTTTACAGCAACCAAACTGAAATTTTTATGTTCATAGAGACTATGAACATATGTTCACCTATAGGACTTTCAGTAACCTCGTGAGCACGAATCCAACATGGCAGCGACGCGAAGTATAAATATATAAATGGACGTTTCTCGCGAATTAACTATCCGAGTGCCGTGAAACGTTGCACGTTTTAAATGCTTACACAAATGTTGATCCACTGGCATCTAATTTAATTCAATTGTTTGCATAATCACAAGATGGCTGCTGTGCGTAATTTAAAATCTCGTTTTTACTTCTTGTGTTCTTATCATGCGATTGAAGTTTGAATACCACACTTACACAATAATCTTAATATAATCGTACAAAAATAAAAATCCAACCTGGCGACCGTCTGAAATATTTAGACGGTTCTCAATATCTACGAATCTGTTACAGCAATTAAACTGAAATTTTGTATGTTGATAGAGGCAATTAACATGAGCAGGATATATGAAAATAGGCTGTACAGCTCTTCACGGAACTACTTGTTATACTTGTGGTCACACTGTCCTTATGCAAGGTTTCGACACTGATGTGTAACTATGTAACGGTCTGTTACTTCTTCACGCAAAATTATATCTCCCGCAGAGATGTTGGTTGGTTCCTCAGTTTAGGGGCTGCGACAACGCGGTCATATAACCCCGTGTACTTTGGGTGAGTGTAGAATCTGTCTAATAAACGGTGTGAATTGTGATGGCTGTATTAGTCTGTAATTCAGGTAAGGAATGCAGACGCTAAATTTCAAGCAGTAGTTCCTAATGTTGCTACCAGATACTAACGTCAACGCCACCCAGCTGTGAACTTGGCTACTGGATGCCACCTCAATCAGCAACTCGCAACGAACGTTGGAACTTCCCCTCCAAAGGAAAGCTTACTGAGGGATTTTAGCGCTCTTAGAAAATCCGACGACTTTGGCCGGCTTTGGACCCGCGACCTTGGGCATAGAAGTTCAGCATGCTACCACTTACGTCACCGAAGCCGCTTCACACTTAGTCAGATGGAAATCTGAATCTGATCTCGCGCAAGTGCGTTGTCATGGCAACGTCTGATGGCTCATCCCTCATCAATTTAGTAGTGTTGCCATGTCAACCACTGATAGCTCTTGGCATTTTCTTATAATTCCGAAATCATTTTTCTCATCCCTTGGCGCAATGGTGGCTCATATCAAAAATTCTTTCAGACAAACGTTTTAGGTAATTATTAGGGGAATATTGTCCATTTTGTACGGTTTTGATATTGTGCCTATTAACAGAGATATGATTAATGTTTCCCGAAAAAACCACTTTTTCCCACCCCTTTGGTCAATGGTTGGTGCTATCAAAAAACGTTTCAAACATAAATTTCTGAGCTTTATCCGACACATAGTATGAACTTTGAACGGATTCGATATTTCACATATTAAGAGAGTTATAGCAATATTTCATTTTTTCGAAAAAAAAAAAGTCCCCCATTTTCATCCCCTTCGACCGATTTAGCCCAGTAACGAACTCGTCCGAGATTTTATGGGTATACATATTCGGTAAAAAATTCAAAGTGATTGGTGCAAAATTACGGCAGTTATCGTGTCCACAAGAAACTGATATACATATATACATATATTACATAAATTATATATAAACTTTTGAACTGACGGTGGTTTTGGGGTCTGGGGGATGTGAAACGCGAAGATATGTCGAAATTTTCCGGAAATCGAAACATGGTACCCATTGCAATAGTTAGCTTTATAATGAAATCTACCTAAAAATACTGCCGTCAACGACACCTAGCTGTGAACTTGGCTACTAGATGCCACCTCAATCAGCAACTCGCAATGAACGTTGGAACTTCCCCTCCGAAGGAAAGCAAACTCAGGCTTTTTAGCGCTCTTAGTAAATCCGACGACTTCAGCCGGGTTTGAACCCGCGACCTTGGGCATAGAAGTTCAGCATGCTACCAGTTCCGATACCGAAGTCGCTTCCCACTGACATATGAAAACTGAATGTGATCTCGTGCATTGGCGTTGTCATAGCAACTGCTGATGGTCATCCCTTATCAATTAAAAGTAAAGTTGTCATGGCAACCTCTCTTGGCACTTGGCATTTTCTTATAATTTAAATCATTTTGTTCACCCCGTGGCGTAATGGTGGGTCATATCAAAAATTCTTTCAGACAAAAGTTTTAGGTAATTATTGTAGGAATATTGTCCATTTTGTGCGGTTTTGATATTGTGCCTATTAACAGAGATATGATTAATGTTTCCCGAAAAACCCACTTTTTCCCACCCCTTTGGTCAATGGTTGGTGCTATCAAAAAACTTATTTGACATAAATTTTTGGCACTTATCCGGCACATATTATGAACTTTGAAGGGATTCGATATTTCATGTATTAAGAGAGTTATAGCGATATTTCACTTTTTCTAAAAAAGCCCCCCATTTTTACCCCCTTTGACCGATTTTGCCCATTAACGAACTCGACCGAGATTTTATAGGGATACATATTATGTAAAAAATTCAAAGTGATTGGTGCAAAATTACGGCAGTTATCGTGTCCACAAAAAACTGATATATATATATATATATATATATATATATATAGATAGATACATATATACATAAATTATATATAAACTTTTGAACTGACGGTGGTTTTGGGGTCTGGGGGATGTGAAACGCGAAGATATGTCGAAATTTTCCGGAAGTCGAAACATGGGACCCATTGCAATAGTTAGCTTTCTAAAGAAATCTACCTAAAATGAACTTAAAGACATCTCAGCACTCTGTATTTCAGAACATTGGCTGAAAGAGGAACAACTCGAATTAATTCAATTCCCAGGCTTTATACAAGCTAGTAAATCCTCTAGAACTAATATTAGCCATGGTGGTACTTGTATCTACCTAAGAAATAATTTAGATCATGAACAGTTAACATCTTATGATTATCTAATTATGGAACAGGATTTTGAATTCACTGCCGTAAAAATACAGCAGTTTAAGTTAATAATTGTATTCGTATACCGTTCTCCGTCAGGTAAGTTTCCTTTATTTATAGATAAATTAGAATTGTTACTCAATAACATGAGCAAAGTAAATTTCGATATAATAATTTGTGGGGATGTAAATGTGGATTTCTTAAAATTTCATAGAAATTGTGAATTATTAACACAGTTACTAATTTCCTATGGACTTAAAACTACAGTAAATACCCCAACAAAAAAACCAAAATTTAGTAAAACAACTCCTGATCATTTCTTTTAAATACAGATAAATATCACCATTCAATAGAAGTCTCTTGTCCGGGTTTTAGTGACCACCATGGACAAATACTTAGTTTTGAAGTACCCGAAACAATCAATAATAATGATAATGGAGTAAAATCAAAGTGCAGGTCATTCACTGAAACAAATGTTACATATTTCAATGACTTATTAAATAAGGAAACATGGTGGTGTATTCTTGGAATACACGGTAAGATAGAGTATATTTTTTAATACTCTTTGCTTGTTCATTCCTTCCTTTTTTCAAACACCAACAGTGATCTTCTAGTTTCTCTTTGGTGGTCATGTCTCTTATGTTATTTGTGAGTCTGTTCTAGATATATATCTTCCATGACTCACCTAGCGTCATCTAGCAGCGAATCTTTGAAGTTCCTCAATTCTTCCCGGGACAAGAGGACTTCCTTATCAATTTGGCCACCAGATCTCGTCGCCATCGCCAGCTATCATCTCCGTGGTCAAGAGAACTTCGTCTACTTTTTCACCCACCATGCTGCGCTAGTATCGCCTGCTATCAACTCTTTGAAGACCATTTCCTCAAGAGAATTTAACTTTTTAATGTTGGTTATGCTCATATGTTTTCATTTTGTCTCCTACCCCCACTCTTTTCCCTTTCCTGGTCCCTCTGCGCTTCGCTGAGTGGGTCTCACTTGCACGTCGACACTCGACTTAGTCAGTCAAGGCTTAACTAGAGCTAGCCTCCTCAAACCAAGAGGCATTCTCTTCATTCCACGCCATGTTGGAACTTTAAGTTTATTCTTCAAAGGGAACTTCACCTTCGCTATGCAGCAAAGATGAGTACAGACTTCAGGTTTTAACCTCATCTTCATCGGTTTTAATATCTACATGCTTTAACGATCATTTTATAGGCAGTGTGAGATTACTATATTTGGGGCAATTATCATCCTTCGCGGGATTTTCCATGTTAAGCTTTTGTCTGTCTAAGCAAATCTTAATAGAAAGCAGCATTTCTTATGAGAAATCTTCTCACAACGTGGGAATTACCCACTGTCTATAAAATATCAAGCTCGTTCCACCGCTGGAATAACTTTGCCCTATTCTTCTATTAGAATCGTTCTGGAACCTTCCAGAATCTTCACTCTATCTACAAGTCGTGTCATCATGTATTTTCCACTCACTTGTGGGAATACTATTTAAAAATGAGGAATCTTCCTTATAAATTACTGCTCAATAGCTAATGTTCCTTCCTCCGTTGGAATTTTCTCTGGCGTATTTAATGATAATCTACAACCTTCTCAAGCAATAGACTCTCGCCTATCCAGTGTAACCAGTCATTTTCTATAATTGCGATAACTTTCTTTGCCATAAACTTTTGCGCTACTACAGTGAACTTTTCATCCATTTCAACAAACTATAGTGAAAATGTGCTTGTTCAACATTTCTACCGCGTCGCGATCGTCCGATTATTATAAATACGGCCATGAACATTTACCTTCCATCCCAGTTGATCTTTCCTAAACCTCTTACTAACAAACCATAATAAAATTGTTACTTTAGGTCTTTTTCAATGAGGTGTCACGCTAGAGACGTGCCCTCCCACTTTTGCTTATATCTCATTAATTAATTTCTGCATAACTACGTGTCTTGTACACGTTTCTATTTATCTTGTTTCTCCCTTCTAATTAGGGGATACAATTCTTTCAACTCATAAGTGTGTTATTTCTAGGTTTCACGAAAAGGAAATCTTGCCCCATTTGGCTCGTGATTCCTACTTAAACATAGGAGGTCTAGAACCTTCCTTTCGACTTTCTCTTCAGGTTTCACATTAAGTGACCTGCCCAATTTGTATAACCAAAAATAAGGGTAATTCCGCTTAAATATAAGAAGTTAGGAACTTCTATTTTATTCTTCCTGTTTTTGTTATTGTTATTTTCGAAGTTGTTAATCTTTCTAGAATATTTTCTCAGAAATTTCTAGAAGTACACACCTTGTACTCTATTTACTGTCTAACTTTAATCACTTTAATTGTTCTTAACTTCTGTACTTTATCCTCTCTATTTTAAAAATCTTGCGAGGATTTTAAAACATATAAAGGTTTGAAACCTAGAATTGTTAATTGCCTCGCGCAAACTTTAGATGTTTTTTCGGAGGTCTGTGACCCCATTTGCTACAAAATTGAAATTATATATTTGTTGAATTTATTACATTCTTTTGAATTGTTAAATAAATTAAGAGTTCCTTTTCGCTTTTTCATTTTTCTAGTATAACAGTTAGGCAAGATCCTGTCTTCCTTGACTTTTCCCACTTAATGCCATTACATCTATTGATAGGGCTTTCACCACTTGTTGCATTTGAGCAAGAACTCTTAGTGGTTATCTTGGTAAAGTCTCTCTTAGCTTTAATAGCTAATTCTAACTGGTCAGTAAAGCAAGTACAGCTCGCAACGCCAGCTTCCTGCTTGTGGAGATCCTCTCCAAAAAACGTATGGTTGGTTTTCCAAAAGATAAGTGTTTCTCTTTGCCTAAACTTTTAGTCGGCTCCTTGCTGGGTAAAAGCTTAGCCATTTCCAAATGCAACTATTGGTTCACGTACCAAAATTATTCCCAAAGGTATAATTCTTTTATCACTATCCTTCTTGGAAGCACTTGGTCGCTTTGTAGTAACTCTACAACTTCGAAAACTGGAAATATCAATTCCGATTCAAATTATTGGCATTCTTCGAATCACTTGTTCAAAAACTAATTCCTTTGAACAGACATACAATAAGTCTGTTACTCTCTGTCTTGCCAGACCATCACCCTTCCCCATAGTAGGCATATGCATGCTTGAGAGGGAATACGCTAAAGCCATTCTCTTGCAAACCGCCCAAGTCCTAGCTGCGTTTCCCGTTAGCTTCGACCAGGTCCTTACCCACTTTAGGTATCAGAAAGCGGATTTGCAGTGGCAACCGCCTTTGAGTGCGTTTAAAGTTAAATTTATAACTTTTGCGGGACTCTCCTCCTATTTCTCCATCCTTTTTTCTCCAGTCCGAAACTCACTTCCTTTTCTTTATCATCTTCCCTTGGTGGTTAGGTTATTCCTCAGCCAATAATCTACCCACATGGTCAGAAATTTATAAACTAGAAAATGTAAATGATAAATTTAATGCATTTAACAGTACCCTGAAACACTATTTTGAAACAGCATTCCCCTTTAGACAAAGAACTGTTCAAAATAACAAAACTAACAATTGGATAACAACAGGGATTATAAATTCATGTCAAAGAAAGAAATTTCTACACAAATTATATAAACAATACCACACAACACCTGAATTCAATTTATACTACAAAACATACACTAGCATATTAAGTAAACTAATAAGACTAGCAAAGAAAATGCATAATGATAATTTTATTTCCCAATCATCTAATAAAAACAGGGCTATGTGGTCCGTGATAAAGAAAGAAACTGGAAAATCTGCTAAAATACAAAGGATCATTACACTGTCCATAAATAATAAAGTGATAAATAATACAGAGGAAATAGCAAACACTTTCAATGACTATTTTCTGGAAATTCCACAAAAATTATTAAATAAATCACAGGTAAATACACTAAATTCTAATTATAAAATAAATATATGTAGTGATTCTTTATTTATAAATCATGTCACAATTGAAGAGGTTAGAATAGTTATAAAAGACCTAAAAATAAATTCTGTGCTGGGATTGATGGCATCCCTGATGCAATTTTAAAGAAATGTGCAGAAAATATAATAAATCCACTTACACATTTAATAAACAGTTCAATTCTTTCAGGAACTTACCCGGATATTTTGAAGTTATCAAAAGTAATTCCAGTGCACAAAAACGGTTCAAAAGATGAATTAGATAACTATCGTCCCATTACCTTACCAACTGGTATCGCAAAAATTGTGGAAAAAATCATGTGTAGGAGACTGATAAGTTTTATAGAAAAAAAATATTATCAAACTCACAACATGGATTCAGAACGGAAAATCTACACAGACAGCAATTTATGAATGTATTAATAGTATACTGAAATTAATTGACAATAAGGAACATGTAACTGGCCTATTCTTGGATTTATCGAAAGCATTTGATGTTGTTGACCATAAAATCCTCCTTACAAAACTAAATCAATATGGTATTAGAGGTCTAGCTAATAAATGGATAGACTCTTACTTAACAAGGCGTAAACAAATAGTAAGCTTGAGACACAAGGATGATGGAACCAAATTACTTAATGAAACATTGTCCAATGAGGGAATTATTAAATTTTGAGTACCCCAGGAATCGGTTTTGGGCCCACTACTTTTCCTTCTATATATTATCAATGATATAACACAGAACGTTCATTCACATAAGGAAATTTTGTTTGCGGACGATACAACACTCGTAATAAAGGGTGAAACAAAACAGGTCATACAGCAGTCTGCTGACTCCGTTACAGGAGAGTTAACCAAATGGTCACAAGATAATCGCCTCATAATCAACTATAAAAAAAACAGTATGTCTAAATTTCCACACTATACAGAATAGGAATCCTGCGAAGCCCAATATAACATTAAATGGTCATCAAATAGAAAATAAATCAGAAACAACGTTTTTAGGACTATGGATACAACATGACTTGAAATGGAATAAACATATACAATATCTGAATACTAAACTGAACTCGATGTACTTTGCATTACGTATTTTGAAAACCTGCACTAGCATGCACACATTAAGAAATACTTATTTTGCTTATTTCCATTCATACTTAAGATATGGGGTCATATTTTGGGGTATGTCGCCAGATGTACTAAGCACGTTTATGATACAAAAGAGGGCGATTAGAATTATGGCAAATGTAAACACTAGAGAATCATGTAGACCTCTGTTTAAAGATTTAAACATTCTCCCTCTGCCCTGTATATATATCTTTGAAAGTATTATGTTTTGTAAAAAGAATTTAATGAATAAGTATGTTTTTCTTAAAACAAACAATGATGTTCATAGGCATAACACAAGACAAAATCAAAACATTCATATTTCACACACTCACACACATAAGCATATATCAAAAAGGAACTTATCACACAGGAGTTAAATTATACAATAAACTACCCCAATATATAAAACTTGCCCCAAAAATAAAAAACCTTTGATAGAATGTTGAAAGCTTATATGCAGTGCCATTGTTTTTACTCTGTAGTTGAATATCTTAGTGTATAGAAACGATGAAATCTATAATTATATTTTACTTTTCTATTTTAATTGTAATACCTAGCTGTAAGTTGTTGTATTTATAGAATTAAGTTTTCATATTATGATAATAGAATACGGTGTAAATAGTTGTCCAATATGATTGTATCTCTTAAGATCTGTTATTATAATAAGTTATAAATAGTTATAGTATTAGTATTACTGTATATACCTATTAGTACTTTCAATTTATAGTTGTAAATTCTAACGTGTCCTATATCAAATATGTATTGTATACATGTATTTGAACAAATGGAATTAATAAAACTATCTATCTATCTATCTATATCTATCTGTCTATCTATCTATATATATATCATGCTGAATTTTATTCATAAATATCGTTTATTTTGATATAACAGCGTCTAAAAGCAGTTCGCATTAACTATTTCAACACCCTTAAATTCCTCGTGGTAAATCAGACCTGCTGAAACTTGTAGGAGTGAGTATTTCCCGTAATAAGTACCATTTGTAACCAATACCTGCTAATGAATTTATCCAACAAATTCTTCAATAATATTTCATTAAACTATTTCAAATGCTTAGGAAGTGTTGTGTGCCTGGCTGTAAGTCAAATTATGGCAGCACTATTAAAATAACTGGTTATATCACTCCATTTTGATCACTACAGCGAGGTGGACGTTCCGTGCCTAGTAATTTAGTTTAGGCATATATCTTCATGTGGCCTCTATATTCCAGTACATTGTGAAGTAGCAAGTGACTTTAGATTTCATCAGAAAGCTATCTACTTTTAAATTAAGTGACCAGAGGAGCATTATTGGTAGACTGTCAGCATTTAGCTTGGGGCCTATTGTGACTATGATGAGTGCATGTATGGACAAAATATGAAGAATTTATTATCAAAGGCAGTCTCAAAGTTCGTAACAATAGCCTTAAATACATTTTCTGCGCTTCAATGACGGCAGTGAGCATAGTAGCAATAAAAGGAAACTTAAGACATTGGGACATTGAGGTACCGCCTTTTATTATTACCGTATCGGGAATCGACAATACATAGCATGATGATATGTATCCTTTAACTGTGATATCTGTGTGTAGATTTAGCGGACGTTATGTTCTGTTTTAATTTCGAAAACATTATGCGTCAAAATCTATGTGTTAACGCAGTGTTAGCAATTACCATGTGCTTGCGCTAGGCCTCGCAGATGACAGATGGGCGGTGTTGCCAAAACTTATGACACGGCTTGAGAATTGTAGACGGCAATATTTGAAGGGTTGATCTACCTTTCCGAAATCCGTACTGTTCTTCTGGAATAAGGTGATTTGCTTCTTCTGTCATTCCATTATTGATTATTTTTGTGAATAATTTTGCTTTGGCGTTTCCCAGAGCTATGCTTCGATATGAGTCCCGGCATTGTACATCTTCTTTCCCTTTGTAGATCAGCTTAATGATAGATTCTCTCCAGCTGGTAGGAATTTGGTTGGTTTCTATGCATTTGTTGAAAAGACTTACCCATATGTCTGCTAGTGGTTGTATGGAATCTATTAGATGTTCGTTATAGATTGTGTTTGGTCCTACGGCTTTCCCAGTTTTTAAATATTGTAGTGTTTTGATTTTGTTTTCCCTGTTTAATATGGCTTTGAAATGCGTTTCTCACTCCATCATTTGTATGGCTTTGGTAAATTTCTGTAAATGGGCTGGCTTCTGCTAGCTCGAAATTTTTCTGTCCCTCTGTTGTTCTGTGAAATTCTCTTGCTTTGTCTTCAAGAGCGCTTTGTAGACTCGTCTTGCTTGAGCGTATGCTCCAGTGTCCAAGAGTGTTTTTGTGGACGTTAGTGTAATGTAAATAATTGATACCATTTATTTACAAGATCTTGGCAAGGATGGATACAATGTTATGAACAAGCTAGGAAGTTATGAACAAGCAAGGAATATAAACATATTTTATTGTTCAAATATCAGTAGCAATGAAGCCCACATACCACATCCCCCCCCACGGCAATTTAATAGTACAAATCGAAATCTTTCAGGTATAATTGAGCTCTAGTATCCAAATTGGGCCTCCGTCTCCGAGGCTCTGATATTTTCGGAACGTCTTTTAGTGTAATTCCGCTATCCATGTATACTTCATCCTCGCGATTGTTACGTTCTGATGAATGTCCTTGATTCTCTGACGGGGATACGCTGTGATGAGGCTCCGAATGGCGGGTTCTGATGGATCTTCGTCGTGATGGAACTCGGATAGATCTTCATCGTGATGATTTTACCTCTCTAAAATGGTGCCTGATGAAAGCTGTGCAAATAGTGCTGTAGTAAATAAGCTTAAAATTACTGGTAAATTGTTATGTTCGAGGAGTAAAAATATAGGAACGGACTCCAATTTGAGTTCATCTTGCGCGATAAAAGTAAAAAAACGCGAAAATAGTGGTGACTATGGCCAAAGAAAAGCTAGTTGAGGAAGCCGCGTGTAAGAGAATCACAATTTGTAAAGACGACTGTGATTATCAGGAGCTTAACAAGTAGTTCCGTGAAGAACTATACAGCCTATTTTCATATATCCTACTTATGTTATCTGCCACTATCAACATACAAAATTTCAGTTTGATTGCTGTAATAGATTCGTAGATATTGAGAACCGACTATATATTTCGGATGGTTGCCATGTTGGATTTTATATATGTAGGTCCTAGAGTTATGTAATGTTACATGAATATTATTGTGTACGTGTAGCATTCAAACTTCAATCGCATGATTAGGACACAAGAAGTAACAAGGAGATTTTAAAATTTCGCTCAGCTGCCATCTTGTGGTTATGGAAACAATTGAAATTAATTAGATGCCAGTGGATCAACATTCGTATATGGATTTATTGTAGCCTACCAAGTTTCACTGCACTCGGATGGTTAAATTGCGAGAAACGTCCATGTGAATATTTTTACTTCGCGTCGCCGCCATGTTGGATTTGTGCTCACATGGTCATTTAAAGTCCTATAGGTGAACGTATCTTCATAGCCCTTATGAACATAAAAAAAATCAGTTTGATTACTATAATAGATTCGTAGATATTCAGAGCCGTCTAAATATTTCGGATGGTCGCCATGTTCGATTGCTAAATGTATAGGCCATAGAGTCATGTACCATTAAAGGAAAATTATTGCGTAGGTTCAATATTCAAACTTTCACTTCGATCGCATGATTACGACACAAGATATAAAAACTTAATTTTAAAATTCGCACAGCCGCCATCTTGAAGTTATGTAAACAATTGAACTAAATTAGATACCAGTGCATTACAATGTGTATAAACCTTTCCTGTACCAGATTTCACTGCGTTTGGAACATTAAATCGCGAGAAAGGTTTATTAAAATTTTTGAATTCGCTTGGCCGCCATGTTCGTTTTGTAGATAACCGGTTTTTGAAAGTCTTATAGACGAACTTCCAATAGTGCCCTTTAGCTCCATACAAAATTTCAGGGTGATACCGCTAATAGTTTCAGAGATATAGAATGCCGGTGAAATATTTCGCACATCCGCCATCTTGTGGTTATGTAAACACTTGAACGAAGTTAGATGTCGGTGCTTTACAAAGTGTATAAGCATATACTGTACCAAGTTTTATTGCGTTTGGTTGGTTAAATCGCGAGAAACGTCTATTTAAAAGTCGCAAATTCGCGTGGCCGCCATGTTGGTATGTAGTTACCAGTTTTTCAAAAGTCACATAGGTGTACTTCTAGTAGTTCCCTTTATCATCGAAGAAGATTCCAGGGTGATATCGGGAATAGTTTCGGAGATATTAAATGCTGGTGAAATATTTCGCACAGCCGCCATGCTGGATTGGTGAGACGTAACGAAATTTAATGAGCACGGTCGGGGTCGTACGGAATAGTGCTATGAACTTGCCGAGTTTCATTGAAATCGCTCCAGCCGTTTAGAACTTATTAGGGACACACACACACACCTCACAAACACACACACACACACACACACAAAAGGTGATCTCTTAAGCCTATTTTTTCAAAATTGAAAATAGGCTAAAAATGAACCAGCATCTAAGGATGAAATAATCAGGTAACTGAAGGAGGATGCGAGAAGACTTGTTGAAGAGAATGAACGTTTAAGTATAGACCAGGGCGAAAGAAGTGAAAAGAGGACTCATGTTGTGAAACGTAGTACTGGACCAACTAGGCCAAATTTTAGGCCTAAGATCGTTGACAATTGTGTGTGTGTGCCGCGTAGGAACTCATTTGGGGGATTCAAAGAAGTAAGGGACGATAAGACATCAGTGAAAAAAAGTGTGCCTAAGCCTACTAAACAACAGAAGAAAGTAGGTAAAGTGTTGATTTATTCAGTCACGGACGCGGAGCAGCAGCGAATATCTTGGCGAGTTGTGGTAACATGGCAGTCACTTCAAGTGAAACCCGCGGCATCATTTACTGCAGTTGTGAGTGGATCAAAAAGTGGAACAGCTTCGTTATCTTCGAGTGATTTTGTGGTGATCGTTGGCGGCTCTAATGATGTCTCAAGAAATGAAGGTAAAACTGTGATCAGCTCCCTGAAAGGAACTCTATCTTCGCTGACCCACACTAACGTCGCAGTTGTGAACCTTCCCCACAGGTATGAGCTAATGGAGAAATCCTGTGTAAATGAAGCTGTAAAAGACACGAATGTAGGGATTGCGAAGGTATGTAAGCATTTTCGCAATGTTCATATGCTAGATGTTAGTAGGTTGGATAGAGCTATGCACACTAGCAGGGGCGCACCCAGACTTTTGGTTTGGAGGGGGATTTCCTCAATAACATGATTTCAGCTATGGAAAGAGAATGTGCCCATTATTAGTCTTGTATGTAAATATGTATATTTGAGATCATGTGCATAAAGAGGCATTCTATAAGATCAAACATACTGTAGAATGTTCTGTTAAAACCAATACAAAAGATGCTATTGGACTGGAGATTATGTAAACAAAATGTGCATTGGTTTTATACAAATATTAGTTACTGTACCATTGAGCTAAGGTTATACAAGTAATAAACAGGAACTGCATGATTTTTATCAAGAATTAACTTTTGATCACGATCAGAGTGATAACGACTGGATTGCTCTACTCACTATTATCATAACTACCGGTATATATCCAGCTACCAGGATCGTCATTTACTGAGCTTTGAGTTGTTTATACCAAGACCTAGTACCGCATAGGTTTTAGGAAATTAATAATAACATTTTGATTTTGAATATGTAAATTTAATTGGAACTAAAAATTACGAGATATAATTGTATACCATAGTGTTACGGATTGTAACAAATATTTTATGTACTGTACGTGAACATATATAAGTTATTTTAATTTTCCTTAATAACTAACATTATAATAAAAATTCTTAAACATTTCTAGAATTTCAAGTTGAACGTAATCACTCAGGCTGAAGGCAAGTTTAAACAAATAGTTGAATACAAATCATGTATTAATGAATTAACATTAACGTTGTTTGGATAAAGTGGAAACTCAAATTTCACAGAACAAAATCCAGCCGCCTAACAGATTTTTTCAAAACGGAAACTACCTCTGTATTGGTGACTTCAATTTCCCGGTGAATATTCAGTGTTGCTAGTCCAGTCAGCCTGTCTGCACCCATGGTATTCCTAAGATATGTTTTCAGCCGACGTAGTGTAGAAAATGACCTCTCAACAGTGCTTGTAGTCACAGGGATGGTACACAAAATTATCAACAATGTGTGGATATTAGTAAACAAGTCCTTGTCACATAGATTCAACACATCGATTGAGTTTTTAGGGATATTAGCGAGGGTCTTGAAGCTCTTATGCCACAGTTTAAACTCAGGCATAAGCAGGCCTTTGTTGTTTCCTCCACTTTCAATTATGTCATTCTTATAAAAATTACACAGCTGTAAGAAATCAAGTTGCATTTTTTCTTGGAAGGTTTCTTTATGTGTATGTGATGCATTGGCTGATGGCAGTAAGCTCTCAAAACTCTTTAATAAGTCTTTATGCTTCATGAATCGAGATTCCAATGAAATAATGAAAGAGTCATTCCAAGGGATGAAAACAGATCTTTTATAGTATAATTCTGGAGTTTCTGCTGGAATGTTGCTTCTGTTCAGTTGTCTCCCAACTGTTCGAGGCATCGAAATTATTGAACCGCAGTTATTAGCAATTTTGGTAGCTTCTTCAAACGAGTGAAATTCTTGATCTGCATTTTTTCTTAGAGATTTTAAGCTTTCAATCACAGTTTCAGCGTGTGTAATTGCAGACGATAAATCTAAATCAGTTCCCTGAAGCTTTTTGCTTAGGTTTACTGTGCAACCTAGCAGTTTTTCTGATGCCATGAGAGAAATTATAAATTCAACTTGACCTAAGAAGTTTAGTAGTATTAGAGCTCCTGAAGAAGATTCCCTATCATTCCAGTTTTTAATCACCTCTAACGCTACTTCAAGAGGTTGCATCAGTTCTTTCATAACAAAAATAGCATCGTGCCTTTGTACCCATCTCGTTGGACAAAGCTGCAGGAGTTTTTTCTTGTTGGTTTCAAGATTTACCTCAGATTCAATGCACTGTTTTAAAACTGCTTGTCTTTTAGGAGTGATAAAAAATCCCACAACTTCTCCACTATTCCAAAGCAGTTCCTGATTGATACAACCTCAGACGTGGTCGACAATGCCAGGTTAAGGCTATGATAAGCGCAATGCACGTATATTGCTGTGGGGTGAGCTTCTTGGATGCACGCTTGAGCCTCTTTAAACTTAGCACTCATGGCAGCCGCCCCATCGTTCCCCTGGCCACGTAGGTTATTTATGTCTATATTACTGTCTTCAAGACCATTAATCAATGTTTTTGCCAATACGCTACCCGTAGTAGAGGTTAGAGGCATGAACTTCAAAAATTGCTCACATATTTCATAACCATTTAAAGTATTTGGCGTTACATAACGTAAACACAAAGAAAACTGTTCAACAGTTGAATTATCAGATGTTTCATCTGCGAGAACAATAAAAAACGTAGCTTCTTTTACTTTACTTGCTATTTTTTCAGTTATTATTTGGTTACAAGCATCGATGGCTTGATTTTGAAAATTCCAATTTATATAGGTCGCATTTTTGCCACATGACCCAAAGTGATCTTTCAAATTGTCGTCACCTGCTTCAATTCTAGCTCTGAGCAAAGCTCTTAAGTTCCCCTCATTTTCAAATGGTTTGCTGTCGATTTGAAACTGACCATAATCGATATGGCCCCTAAGGCGATATTTTGCCTGCCACACAAATTGGAATTATACTTTTCACATTATGTTGGGCTTGGACGTCTTTTCCTTTATCAAGAGATTTGTCAATCGTTTTCATTCGGCAGTCCATAACTCTTTTAAAGTTAGCTGCGCTGACACATGAGTCTTTATGATACTGCGAGTTTGCATGTTTTTCAAACTTTTCTAGTGCTTTTTTCCATTTACCAAAACCTTCTTCAACAAGTTGTCCAGTATGTTGAGCGTTACTCTTACCTACTTCTTTTTTTAAAAAAAGCATACAATGGACACAGTATGCAGAGTCTTCAATTCCAGAATACGAAAGCCAGGTATATTTCATTAGCCATGCAAACGAAAATTTTCGTTGTTGGTTCCCATGCGATCTAAAAGGAAAGTTAAAGTTGCTCTGAGAAACCCATTTGTCATTTAAAATATTGAACTTTTCATTGTCAGTCAACTCTTTGTTTTTAAATAAACCATTGTCCAAATCCATGTTATGTTTACTTACAACGGCCATAGGCCTGCTCACATTTGCCTCTGAGCCCTCCTCTGACGAACAACTTGGCTGTTTTTCTATGCTTGCAGTCCTTGTTAACAGTTCCTTACTCGTTGAAGGATTGCCACATTCACTAACACTAACCACATCATATATATTGATTTTTAACGGTTTAAAGTAGTTTTGCAAGTTTGACTTTCTTTTGTCTCCCATTACTACTAGTCCAATTGGACACACTACGAACACCAATAGCCAATAGAAAATACAAACACAACAACAATCAACGAATGAACTTTTACAAACACCACTACTGACTTGACGCCTGACACAGAGCACAGCACAATACATTGGGGAGAGAAATTTTCACCGCTGTCCCACGCGCATCTTACTCCGAGCATAGTTACGACAACGGCCGGAAATATACGATCGTGTTGTGTTTACAACATATATTATATTCACTCAAGGGTTGCATAAATATAGGCCTAACATAATTCTGTTTTAAACCAGTAGAAAATCGCAAAATGTTCCAACGTTCCAACACTAAACATTCTGGAGCCCGTTATGCAATCAATTTTCTTGAAAGATATCATCAACGTTTTTAAAGTGTTCCCAGGTTTTTAGGGGGGGGCTTAAGCCCCCAAAGCCCCCCCCCCTGATTGCGCCCCTGCGACACTAGACATGGTCAACATTTGAATAAGCTAGGTAAGGAAATCTTAAGTTGTGAAATAAGTAAAAATATTAATATGAAGTTAAAGGAAAACCATTACATTACAGTGGACACTTGGGTATCAGAACCAGGGAAACTGTTAGAAGAAGCTGGATCTGAAAAACAGATTCAGCAGGTGTATTCAGAAACCACTAATAGTAAATTAAAAGAGTTCAATATTGATTATAGTATGCATATCTACCATCAGAATGTTCAACATCTAAGTAATAAAGTAGATGATTTAAATAACCTCATAAATTCAAAAAACTACAGTGTTGCTGTGTTCACTGAACATTGGTGTGAGAGGGAGGAAATAAAAACCATGCATCTAAATAATTATATACTAGCCAGTAGTTACTGTCGAGAAGAAATGAAAGGTGGGGGTGTGAGTCTGTACTGTAAAATAAATATTAGATACCAGGAATTGGGGTGGGTTAATAGCTATGGACTTTGATGATGCAGGTATTTTAATTCAGCTGAATGATGATTTTGAAATATTTATAGCAGGAGTATTGTGCCCAACTCTAGGAATGGGTATTCCAAGATTCAGACACCTAGATATCAAGGGAAAGGCTACAGCCGCTTTTGAAAGTTGAGATATTTGAATATCGCGCTCCATTACTTCTGGAATGGAATGGAAACTTTGTGCAGCCAAGAGCATGTTAAGTGACGTAGCGAGTAGTAGCAGAGGTCGAGACTATTTGTTGATTAAATAGTTATCCATGGAGTAGAGACTTGAGACTTGGATCAGATTACTGGCACGGCCAAATGAAAGAGAATGCACTTAGTCTCAAGTGAATCGGACCAGAGACACCGGAGATATGAGGATTTCTAGATTTCAGCGTGATCCAGCGTGGACCCGACCGTTTTGAATAAAAGCCGACCGGCCCAAGCATCATCAGCTCACTTCGAACCAAGCTCTTGCATGACAAGGTGCTGCTGCCACGCTGCGCCAAGGCACATGGTTGCCGGATCTACGCAGAAGATATCTTTAAATTGTGATAGTCACAAAAGTGCTGCGATACGTGTGGAACATAGTAAGTTTCCGGCAGAGGGAATCACTAAGGTGATTGTTATTTTTCTACGGACACTGGTGAAATACTTTATTTCTATATGGACACATGCTAGACTTTGTCTAGAAAGTACTTTGTCACAGTCCAGTAATAATAATACAATACTTGGATATTTTAATCCAATTAGTCAGTTTCATAAATTGTAACTTGATAACCACTCCGATCTTTCAGTATATTGAATGCCAGTCTATCACGGTGTTGTTCATTAGCCGACAAAGGGAAACTATAAGTTGCTTCGCGCATGATAGATGGTGATAAACCATGCCCAGGGAACGATCTTCAGAACAGCCGTTGATTGATTTAGACTGTCAGTGTTTTCTTGTACTGAAAAGATTACCGTCAGTTATGTTACAACTGACGTATTTGAGAATAGATCATTTGGATCTGTCCCCATTTAAGCGAACTGCTATGGATTTAATTGAAGTCAATATTAAAATGGATCAGCAGTTACTTCAAACTTCAAGAAGTATTTCCACTATGTCGTGTTAGACAGATTGTGGGTATATAATGGCGGCCGATACAAGGATTAGACGTGCGTGTCCAATAGGGCATGTATCTGGATAAATCTGGTACAGACCAGGTTCACTACGCTTCAAGACCAACGAGAAATGTAAGCCACATTTGACTTTTATATTATGCCTAGCTAATTGGAACAAACTCATTTTCTGCAGATGACCAACACATTTGTTTTTTTCTTCGTATTTAAATCTTGCAATGATTTACGCAAGACATATTAGAGTTATTCTGAGTATTTTCAGCACTCAGAACAGATCAGGATCGATGACCGAGCATAACGAGCATTTATTTGAATGTTTCATATTTTTTTGATAATCACGGTAATCAGCCGAGGTAACTGTAAAAGTTAATAATTATTTTTGTTGAGAAATGGATATTTTATCCATATTCGAAGAATCGAACATGTGGATTCTCACATAATGAAATAATAATTATCACATTTATAATAATATAACTAATAATAATAATAATAATAATAATAATAATCCACTAATAATAATAATAATGATTTTCATAACTTTTCTAAATAATTCTTGGATCTTATATTTTCTAATAATCACATTCATTGAGAGAGAGCTTATGAAGTAGTTTAATCATTTCTAGTTTGGAACAGGTGATTTTCCGAAGGATAGTGGTTAGCGCAAGCCCGCATTCAACCAACATTACAGTTCTGGTTGAACAGTTAATATTTGCAATGAGCAAAGTATATTTTTCAGATAACACGGAGAGGCATGAAACGGGAAGCAAATGATATTTGTATCAATTAGGATATTTTTGTATTTATATAAAATCATGACGTAGATACACATTCGAAAGTGAAATAGAGAGTATCATAAGTGTGGTAACTTCACGATTTGAACTGAATGGTAAAATAAAATAAACTTGTAAGTTTATAAATCTTCCAGTGTTGATAATAAGCAGAGGCTTGATTTATTGTATAAATTTTGGGAAGAAAGTTTATGTGTGTGGAGTAGTTGAAATGCCATTCCCAGGTGCGCATGTTTAAGTCGCAGGAATGAGGAGGTTTTTATTTGAGCATCGATCAAATAGCAGGTTCGATGACTCAGTGTTAAATAAGGAGTATTGGAACTACACATTGCGTCGTATGAATGACCCAAAGGTTATTTCTTAAAAACCATCAGTTCTTATTTCAACCTTGTTTACGGATTCCATTAAGACTTTGATTTTGCTAGACCCCGGATTTGTCATGATAGTATTTTATTCTTCTTCAGAGGAAGACCTTTGCCGTTGTTGTTGGAATATTGTGTTCTTATAAAAATAATAGAATGGGCCACTGCCAATTAAAAATAATTCTATAACCACGAATAATTTGAAGGATGTTTTCAATCCTAGTGTCATGAACTAAATGAATTTATTATGAAGCTACAATTCTTATTTCCGCATTCTGTTTAAGAATTGCAAGTTGTGAAAGTTACTAAAATGGCCACAAATATAAATATTTTTCTTAATAATGATTCCAAGTGGAAAATCGAATAGTTGAATGGTCCAACAATTTATTGATCAAGTTGATGATTCAGAAATCATATATTTTGTTAGGAACTTGAAGTTCATAATCGAGTCACTTCTCGAAACGTTTAATGTCAGAAGAACAATTAATTTTGTTGTGCTTCGCAAAGTTCTTCGATGCTATGCTCAAGGGTCAGATACTTTTCAGATGTTGTTATTAATATGTGTACATAATTTGTGTTGATTCAGAGATAATAAGTTAATATTTTTTGACAATTTTTTTTTTAAACTGGAAAAATAAGTGAAAGTTAAAAATTCTATGAACAATTATTCTACGAGTGTTAATATTATGTAAAAATTCAACCAGTGAACTACAGTATTTCCAGTAAAGACAATTAAATTTGAACTGGATTTAATCATAAATAATGGATATAATTTTGGAACACAGTCTACAGGACTGATAATCAGACTTGTGTCTCCAAAGATAATTGTCCAATGTGTTGGAAAATTTCTGTACATTGGGTAAATAGTAATGTGGGTCGCCACACATGAATGATGCTGCTTTGAGCATTTTATTTTGCAGTCAATTTTAAATTCAGAATAAAATGAGATAATTTTACATGATGTGTTGAATCTCCTTCTATCCTTATTGTTGTATTGAGCCAAAAATCAGTAAAGCATTTTTTCATTTGATGTCGTTTTTGCGATTAGCTTTAACCCATCTGGCGCCCCGGGATATTTTGACTCTCGTGCTGACAGATTCTTGGTAAAATGCATATATGGTCGTGCGGACTCCGGTCTAAACGGGCACATAAAATAAGATAGAGAGAGAAATGGATTCGAACGTGGGGCTCGAGTTAGACACGGTCAATGGCATGCCGATTTAAATTGTGATAAATTTTTATATAGATATTTTGGGAGTTAAGAGATGTCTGGTTTGGATGAATAAATTAGTAGGAAACCCAATTAGTGGGGAAAATTAAAAATTTAACCGGGTTAATAATTAGAATGGGTTTGATTATTTTTGATAATGGCTTAACCATTAGGGCGTCAAGTAAATTCAGTAGTAAACGTTCGATGACTGTACATACGCATTATTAGAATCCAGGTGGAGGATATTTGAGAACTTTGTGATATTGTGGTAAATGTAATTCGTAAAAGTAGAGAATTTTGTTTTTCCATCACGTCGACATTTGGACAAATCTCATTTTATTAGAGTGTTCCAATTAGCTATTCATATTTCTTGTTCTAATTATAATCTTGTGTCTGCCAACATGTATACCCCTAAGTTTTGAATAATAATTGAAAATTATGGAAGAGATGATGAGGATGATGAGGAGTTTGGAAGAGAGTTCCAAAGAAGCTGGACTGCGTGTAGCAGCCATTATGAAAGAAAATACAGAGGCTTTAGAAAATAAACTTCAAGAAAATTATAATTCTTTAGAAAATAAACTTAAAGAAAGTTTAAATGATAAACTTAAAGAAAATTCTGATTCTTTAATATATAACTTGAAAGAAAGTTTAGATGATAAACTCAAGGAAAATTCCGATTTGTTAGAAAGCAGGTTAAAAGATAACTTGAAAGAAAATTTAAATAGTAAATTTAATTCTATGGAAAATAAATTTAAAGAGAATTCCGAAATCTTGAAAATGTCACTTGAGAGTAAAATGACTAAATTATGCGAAAAAACACATGAGCTCGAAACTTCATTAGCCACTAACGCAAGTTTAATGGACGATAAATTTCGCGATGCCGATCTAAGATCCCAAAGCTTAGCTGATAGGATAGAACACGGTCTTAGGAAAGTTGGTGAAGACATGATCAACCTAGAAATCAGAGTGAAGAAAGAGAGCAACGAGATGGCAACTCTAGTTGTTCAACGTTTGACAGAACAATTCAAAGAACTCATAGTGGGAGAAATAAGAGAAGGTGTGATTAATGAATTACAAACTGAAATTAAAACCACAGTTATCGATGAGATTAAAGACACACTCAAGCTGGAGAACCAAGAGGGAGTCAAGGAAATTAGGGAATCGTTGTCATCCCATATTCAAGTAATTTCCAAAGATATTCAAACAACTCAGAAGGACATATCAGATGTGACAGGGTCGTTGAAAAGTCACTAGGTTGTTATGAACCAGATATCCACCGATGTCAAGGAGAACTGTAAGGAAACCGAAGAAATTAGAAAAATGGCAGAAGAAAACCATAAGGAAATTAAGGCTATGAAAACCCAAATCAAGGACGAGAAACAGTCTGACCATCTGTTGAAAATGCCAAGTATAAGGGGAGAAGAACAGATACAGATATACCTAGGAGCAGCTAGAGAAACTGATAGTCAAAGACAGGATGAGGTCAGGACAGTATTTCAATCCAACCCCATAACTGTATTCAAGAATGTAGAGGATAAGCCTTCTAAATTTTCAGGGCGAGATTCTGTGACACCCGTAGAATTCTTGAGAGAAGCAGGTGATTATCTAAAAGATTCCAAAATCCCTAAGGAAAGACAGGTCCGAGTGATAGGGAAATTTTTGGGAGGTCCCGCACTTCTTTGGTTTAGAGCTTTTAGGTCCACTCTCACCAATTTTGAGGAGTTTTCCCGTGTGTTATTAAAAAAGTTTTGGTCCCCGGAAACCCAACAGCAAGTCAGAGCAGAATTATATTCAAAGAGATTCTCGACGTCACAACCTACTCGATACTCTACGTACTTTTCTGGACAGCTTTCTAAACTACAACATTTAGATCCGCCGATGCCAGATAATGAATTAATTACCGCATTAATACGTCAGTTTCCAGCAGACGTCCAAAGAACTTTGATCGCTGCTGACATTTATAATATGGAGCAATTTGACGAGGTATTGCAGAAACTTGATCACACGAACGCTCAATTCTTCCATCAGAAGGGAGGAAAGAATAACAACGCTGTGTTCGCTGTTATGGCCGACAGTTATTCCCAAACACCTCGAGAGATTCGAGAGGGGCGAGAAGAGAAAACGCCGAGGGAAGAGCCAGATAAAAGAGGATGGAATCAGAACAATAACAGATACAGTTACAAGCCTTATGCGAGACCGGATGGTGGATATCGATATAATACTCGATGGAGAAGGCCAAGGGATAATCAGGGAAGGTACCAGGAAGGAAGGTACTATGGTAGAACCAATAACTACAATAACAGAGGGAATGTGAACACTCGTCAGTCCAATGAAGAGTTCAATAAGGAGACGAGGAAGAACTTGGAGGTAAGACACCAAGAAAACTTGCAGTTCTTGGAACAGAAGCCCAATGCACCAGGTCCATCGGGAACACAACAATCCCGGGGGAATGGAAAAGAAAAAAACTTCGAATTCACGGTAGAAGATAGAATTTTAAACACTTTCACTTCCAGGATTATTAAATGGCAAGCAGAGGATGATGATTTAATTCAACATAATGACGAACGGAAAGAAATGGGTACAAGAATTTAAATGCCAATCATATCATGCGAAGTATTCGGTGTGCCTGTCGATACTTTAATTGATACTGGAGCTATGCTTTGTCTTGTTAGCGAGAAGATTTATATCCTGTGGAAGCTCAAAGAGAATTTAGAGGAGATTCCAGTATCAGGAATTAAAATCCAAGGAATAATACCCAACAAATTATCTCTGTGTAAAACACAATTATACTTATGTGTTACTATTGGAGGACATGCTTTCCGACATGTGTTTGTAGTAATGAAGGACATGGCTTTTGACATGATCTTGGGAGCGGATTTCA
This sequence comes from Meconema thalassinum, assembly GCA_946902985.2. Lineage (NCBI taxonomy): Eukaryota > Metazoa > Arthropoda > Insecta > Orthoptera > Tettigoniidae > Meconema > Meconema thalassinum. The sequence continues at coordinate 70,120,547 of OX336393.1, read as the reverse complement.
TTCAGAAATATCAAGCAGTGATAGACATGAAGACAGAGACGATCAGATTCAAGAATACCGAAGAGATAAACTTCGAGGGAAAAGACGAGGAAGACATCGAGGGAGATGCTCAATGGTCTCTGATTTTCCATGAAGCTGAAGGAAGAGAAGTCTACACTGAGAAGGAGTCCCCAGAGCTAGGAAAATTTTTGGAAGAGTACCACGATATTTTTGATATTAAACCTGGTGAAATTAAAGATTTTGAATATCGTATTCGTGTAAATGATGATGCACCTTTCCATGCTAAATTGTATCCGGTAGCGGAAAAGCATCGAGAAATGGTAAAAGTGCTCATCAAAGAGATGGAAAGTAATAATGTGATTGAAAAGTACACTACCTCTTATGTCAATCCATTAGCAGTAGTGTCTAAGCCAGATGGAAGTCTGAGACTATGTTTAGACGCGCGAAATTTGAATTCAAGATTGCTGCCAGAGTATAACAGACCACCAATCATTAGGGAACTGTTAAGGAAATTCCAAGGCAAGGTCTGGTTCTCTAACATTGATCTCACTTCGTCCTACCACCACATTAGGCTTAGTGAAGATTCCAAAAAGTTTACAGGGTTTATGTTTGACCAGCAGACATATGTATTCCGCCGTCTACCATTTGGGGTCAAAACATCTGGATCTGTTTTGATCAGAGCACTGGAACAAAACTTGAGTCCTGAAGTAAAAGAGATAGCAATTCGTTACATAGATGATAACCTAATTGCATCTGAGACTAAGACATCTTCAGATGTTATTCGCAGATTTGAGAAAAGCGAACTTTAAAGTAAACCTTCGAAAATGTCAGTTCTTTCGGAAGGAAATAAAATTTTTGGGCCACATTTTGGATGGTGAAGGATACCGTCCCAATGAGACAAAGATACAGGTGATTGCAAATTTCCCTAGACCTACTAGAGTAAAGAATGTCCGCAGTTTTCTCGGGACATGCCAATTCTTTGCAGGGCATTGTCCAAGCTTCACCAAGACGGTTGCTCCATTGCAGGAATTATTAAAAAAGGGAAACAAATGGAAATGGAATGAAGATTGTGAACAATCATTTCAAGATGCCAAGAGGTTATTGGTAAACAGCGTGAAATTAGAGTATCCTGACTTTACCAAGAATTTCATCATAGAATCCGATGCATCCAACGTAGGGATTGGAGCTATTCTTCTTCAAGAAGATGACGATCACAAGAGACGTTACCTGGCGTTCATAAGCAGGAAACTTCGTCCATCAGAAAGGAATTATTACACCACAGAGTTAGAAGCCCTTGCTGTAATCTTCGCGTTGGAGTCGTGGAAGAAAATGTTAATTGGACATTCAGTAATTGTGAGGACTGATCACCATGCATTGGAGTTTATCTTGAGAACAAACTTTGCCAGTGATAGGATAACTAGATGGTCACTTTTTATTCAACAATTCAACCTAGTTATTGAACACACTCCTGAAAAATTGAACGTTGGGGCCGATTTATTGAGTAGAGCAGTGGAGTCTACATCTAAGGTTTTTCAAGTTAACCTGACGCAGGAGGATGAGGATACCTTGAGAAGGTTAAGATTGTTGCATTTATCCCAGAGGAGAGACCGACGTTTTAGAGACATTTTTCGTTTTCTACAGGGAGACATGGATCCAAATGATGATGATTTTGTGGAAACTGAAAGAATTTCAAGAGATTTTATGATGTTAGATGGTTTAATCTACAAGTTTGCAGATCCCGACCATACGAAGCTGAGAGTAGTGATACCTCCACGAATGCAAAAACCCATTATCTGGATGGCACATCGAATTGCAGGTCATGCTGGAGTAGATAAGACGGTCAACTTCATACAAGAAAAATTTTCGTGGGAGCGAATGCGACAAACTGTCAGGAACACTATCCGAGAATGCGACTTATGCCAAAGGAGTAAAAATAATTCTAGATTATTGAGAGAATTACCAAGGCCTATTATTCCTTCTAAACCTTGTGAAATCTTCGCGACTGATCTTTATGGTCCTCTCCCAAAGTCTAAAAGAGGTAACCGATATATTCTGGTGACCATGGATGTTTTCAGCAAATACACTATGTTACACCCATTTCAGAAGGCAAACGCAAAATATTGTGCGAAGAGAATTAGAGACAACGTAATTCCGGAAGCAGGCGAACCGGAATTCCTTTTATCAGATCGTGGATCCCAATTTACATCTTTAGAATTTAGAACCGTCATGAATAATCTTGGGATTAGACAATTGTTTTGTTCTATCAGACATCCTGAAAGCAATCCAGCAGAACGCGTGATGGCTGAAATAGCAAAATTTTGCCGCCTCTATTGTCCAAATGAGCATTGGAAATGGATGGATGTTCTCTCATTAGCATCCGAATCCATCAATTCTACAATTCATGAGAGTACTGGACAGATTCCCATGTTGCTTCATCATGGAATTAAACCAACAAGATTATGGGATCGAATCATCTCTATTCCACCTGAGATTGAACCAAGTCGTCAGATGAGGGAAACTCTAGCTTTAGACAAGTTGAGGAGCCAAGCTGAGAAAAGAGAGCGCAGAGTGAGAGGAAAGCCTTTTCGCAGACCCTTGCGCGTAGGAACTCTTGTTTTAGTGAAAAGACCTACACCCTCTGACGTGCAAAATCGAGTGTACTCGAAGTTTGCAAGCCTTTACGCTGGAACCTATCGTATTGTGGAAGTAAACAACAATGGAAGCTATGAAATCGCCAATACACGAACTGGTAACATCGTGGGAACTTATAATGCAGCGAATTTGAAGATTTATTATTCAAGAACCAGATGATGTAATGTGTAGATAGGAAAAATAAAAATTTTCCAATTTTTATTTTTTGCTAGGTGTGGGGTGGATGTGCCCAACTCTAGGAATGGGTATTCCAAGATTCAGACACCTAGATATCAAGGGAAAGGCTACAGCCGCTTTTGAAAGTTGAGATATTTGAATATCGCGCTCCATTACTTCTAGAATGGAATGGAAACGTTGTGCAGCCAAGAGCATGTTAAGTGACGTAGCGAGTAGTAGCAGTGGTCGAGACTATTTGTTGATTAAATAGTTATCCATGGAGTAGAGACTTGAGACTTGGATCAGATTACTGGCACGGCCAAATGAAAGAGAATGCACTTAGTCTCAAGTGAATCGGACCAGAGACACCGGAGATATGAGGATTTCTAGATTTCAGCGTGATCCAGCGTGGACCCGACCGTTTTGAATAAAAGCCGACCAGCCCAAGCATCATCAGCTCACTTCGAACCAAGCTCTTGCATGACAAGGTGCTGCTGCTAAGTTGAGCTAAGGCACATGGTTGCCGGTTCTACGCAGAAGATATCTTTAAATTGTGATAGTCACAAAAGTGCTGCGATACGTGTGGAACATAGTAAGTTTCCGGCAGAGGGAATCACTAAGGTGATTGTTATTTTTCTACGGACACTGGTGAAATACTTTATTTCTATATGGACACATGCTAGACTTTGTCTAGAAAGTACTTTGTCACAGTTCAGTAATAATAATTCAATACTTGGATATTTTAATCCAATTAGTCAGTTTCATAAATTGTAACTTGATAACCACTCCGATCTTTCAGTATATTGAAGGCCAGTCTATCACGGTGTTGTTCATTAGCCGACAAAGGGAAACTATAAGTTGCTTCGCGCATGATAGATGGTGATAAACCATGCCCAGGGAACGATCTTCAGAACAGCCGTTGATTGATTTAGACTGTCAGTGTTTTCTTGTACTGAAAAGATTACCGTGAGTTATGTTACAACTGACGTATTTGAGAATAGATCATTTGGATCTGTCCCCATTTAAGCGAACTGCTATGGATTTAATTGAAGTCAATATTAAAATGGATCAGCAGTTACTTCAAACTTCAAGAAGTATTTCCACTATGTCGTGTTAGACAGATTGTGGGTATATAATGGCGGCCGATACAAGGATTAGACGTGCGTGTCCAATAGGGCATGTACTGGATAAATCTGGTACAGACCAGGTTCACTACGCTTCAAGACCAACGAGAAATGTAATCCACATTTGACTTTTATATTATGCCTAGCTAATTGGAACAAACTCATTTTCTGCAGATGACCAACACATTTGTTTTTTTCTTCGTATTTAAATCTTGCAATGATTTACGCAAGACATATTAGAGTTATTCTGAGTATTTTCAGCACTCAGAACAGTTTAGGATCGATGGCCGAGCATAAAGAGCATTTATTTGAATGTTTCATATTTTTTTGATAATCACGGTAATCAGCCGAGGTAACTGTAAAAGTTAATAATTATTTTTGTTGAGAAATGGATATTTTATCCATATTCGAAGAATCGAACATGTGGATTCTCACATAATGAAATAATAATTAAACACATTTATAATAATATAACTAATAATAATAATAATAATGATTTTCATAACTTTTCTAAATAATTCTTGGATCTTATATTTTCTAATAATCACATTCATTGAGAGAGAGCTTATGAAGTAGTTTAATCATTTCTAGTTTGGAACAGGTGATTTTCCGAAGGATAGTGGTTAGCGCAAGCCCGCATTCAACCAACGTTACAGTTCTGGTTGCACAGTTAATATTTGCAATGAGCAAAGTATATTTTTCAGATAACACGGAGAGGCATGAAACGGGAAGCAAATGATATTTGTATCAATTAGGATATTTTTGTATTTATATAAAATCATGACGTAGATACACATTCGAAAGTGAAATAGAGAGTATCATAAGTGTGGTAACTTCACGATTTGAACTGAATGGTAAAATAAAATAAACTTGTAAGTTTATAAATCTTCCAGTGTTGATAATAAGCAGAGGCTTGATTTATTGTATAAATTTTGGGAAGAAAGTTTATGTGTGTGGAGTAGTTGAAATGCCATTCCCAGGTGCGCATGTTTAAGTCGCAGGAATGAGGAGGTTTTTATTTGAGCATCAATCAAATAGCAGGTTTGATGACTCAGTGTTAAAGAAGGAGTATTGGAACTACACATTGCGTCGTATGAATGACCCAAAGGTTATTTCTTAAAAACCATCAGTTCTTATTTCAACCTTGTTTACGGATTCCATTAAGACTTTGATTTTGCTAGAACCCGGATTTGTCATGATAGTATTTTATTCTTCTTCAGAGGAAGACCTTTGCCGTTGTTGTTGGAATATTGTGTTCTTATAAAAATAATAGAATGGGCCACTGCCAATTAAAAATAATTCTATAACCACGAATAATTTGAAGGATGTTTTCAATCCTAGTGTCATGAACTAAATGAATTTATTATGAAGCTACAATTCTTATTTCCGCATTCTGTTTAAGAATTGCAAGTTGTGAAAGTTACTAAAATGGCCACAAATATAAATATTTTCTTAATAATGATTCCAAGTGGAAAATCGAATAGTTGAATGGTCCAACTATTTATTGATCAAGTTGATGATTCAGAAATCATATATTTTGTTAGGAACTTGAAGTTCATAATCGAGTCACTTCTCGAAACGTTTAATGTCAGAAGAACAATTAATTTTGTTGTGCTTCGCACAGTTCTTCGATGCTATACTCAAGGGTCAGATACTTTTCAGATGTTGTTATTAATATGTGTACATAATTTGTGTTGATTCAGAGATAATAATATTTTTTGACAATATTTTTTTTTTGAAACTGGAAAAATTAGTGAAAGTTAAAAATTCTATGAACAATTATTCTACGAGTGTTAATATTATGTAAAAATTCAACCAGTGAACTACAGTATTTCCAGTAAAGACAATTAAATTTGAACTGGATTTAATCATAAATAATGGATATAATTTTGGAACACAGTCTACAGGACTGATAATCAGACTTGTGTCTCCAAAGATAATTGTCCAATGTGTTGGAAAATTTCTGTACATTGTGTAAATAGTAATGTGGGTCGCCACACATGAATGATGCTGCTTTGAGCATTTTATTTTGCAGTCAATTTTAAATTCAGAATAAAATGAGATAATTTTACATGATGTGTTGAATCTCCTTCTATCCTTATTGTTGTATTGAGCCAAAAATCAGTAAATCATTTTTTTCATTTGATGTCGTTTTTGCGATTAGCTTTAACCCATCTGGCGCCCCGGGATATTTTGACTCTCGTGCTGACTGATTCTTGGTAAAATGCATATGAGGTCGTGCGGACTCCGGTCTAAACGGGCACAGTATATAGAGCCCCAAGTGGAAATATGGAAATATTCCTAAGACAGTTTGATTTACTTCTGAATAAAGTAGCCAAAAAATATAGAGACATAATAGTAGTCGGTGATTTCAGTATAGACTGGTTTGCACACGACAGGTCCCTCGAGACATTCAAAGACATTGTATTGTCATTTGGCCTTAATACTCTTGTCAAGGAGCCAACTAGGATAACTAAACATTCTGAAACATTAATCGATTACATTATTACTAACATGCCAGACGAATTAAGTAATTGCACTGTTGTGGAAAATTTTGTATCTGACCACCGTGGCCAGGAATTAAAAATTGCATTTCCTCATGAATCACAATTAAATCAGTCTACATGAAAGTACACTCGAAATGTATCTAATAATAATAATGTATTGAAACTCACAGAAGAACTTGGTAATGTTGATTGGGGGGGAAGTGAGGAATATTAGGGATGTAAATGCTGCCTGGAAAAAAATCTGTTCTATTTTTAAAGTGTGTCTTAATTTATCCTGCCCATTAGTTAAAAGAATAAACAGGAATCACCAGAGCACTAAGACAACAAAACTGTCTGATCTGTGCCATAGGAAACAACAAAACATGATTGATGCTTTCGATAGCTACAAGCAAACAGGATTGAAGCTTTATAAAGATATCTATAAAAAAATAAAGTAGAATATCATGAAGAAATAAAAAAAATTAAAGCACAAGAATATGAAAATAGAATAACAAATTCTAACAATTTTGCCAAAGAAGTATGGCAAATAGCTAAAGATATTTCAGGTCTTAATAAAAGAAACACATGGGAAAATATTTCGATAAATATCAATAACGATGTTGTTAATGCACCTTTACAAGTAGTAACAGCATTCAATGATTATTTCATTCAGCCACCCGTTAGGATCAGTGTGAATGTAAACAGTAATAGAGCAAAATGTAATGATCATAATGTTGCAGGAAATAAATGTGGTAATAGCAGTATAAAGCAAATCACATGTAATAAGTCAATCTTCCTGTAACCAACCTCAAAGATGAAATAAGTACGATAGTCAGAAAATTAAAAAATAAACATAGTCATGGTTGGGATGAAATTTCACCCTGGTTGTTGAAACAGTGCTATGGTCCAATCCTAGACATTCTTACAGAACTGATAAATATGTGTCTCTTAAAGGGCATCTTCCCAGATATACTAAAGCTATCCGTTGTTAAACCAATTTTTAAAAAGGGTGACAGACATCAACTAGGTAACTACAGACCGATCACCCTTATCTCTACATTTTGTAAAATTTAAGAGTATGTGATTTACCATAGAGTAATTGAGTTTATTGATAAGAATGATTTAATAAATAAGAATCAGTTTTGTTTCAGGAAGGGCTTATCAACTATAAATGCCATTGCATAATTTTATGAAACTCTGCTTGCTTCTCTTGATGATAATAAATGTGCTGTTGGGGTTTTCGTAGATTTGACAAAAGCATTTGATACAGTAGATCATCAATTATTATTGGATAAGGTAGAGGCTTATGGTTTAAGGGGAATAGCATTGGAACTGTTAAAATCATATTTGAATAATTGATGGCAATTGATTGAAATTCCTTTTAAGAATGGTGAAAATATATCCAAGTTCCAATCCACTCCTGGTTTATTTAAAACAGGTGTAACTCAAAGTTCAATCCTTGGTCCCCTCCTTTTTATTCTCTATGTGAATGATGTACCACAGTCAAAAATAGTTTGATTGTTTCGTATGCAGACGATACCTCAATTTTGAACTGGAACTGTAATAAAACAATTACTCTTCAAGAAACTCAAAATAGTTATGATCTTGTCACTCAATATTTTAATGAGATAATGTTAAGTGTAAACCCTTCAAAAACTAACTTTGTAATATTTAACAAGCATAAGGGAATTAATTTAGAAGTAGATCGAAATCTTTACTGTGGATCTGATGATATTCAACAAGTAGCCTCAGCAAAATTTTTGGGTGTTACAATAGATCGTAAATTATCATGGGAAGAGCATATAAATGAAATCTGTAAAAAAAAATAACAAAAACTCCTTTGTTTTAAAGAGAATTTCAATATACTTAAGCAGCGAATACCAATTAACAGTCTACTATGGATTAATACATTCACAGATATCATACGGTATTGAGATATGGGGTGGGGCAGCAAATAGGAATATGGAGAGAATATTTAAACTGCAGAAACGAGTAATACGATACTTGTTTGGGTTGAAATCGAGAGAATCATGCAAAGTTGCATTTAAGAAGCATAATATTTTAACAATATTTTCATTATATATTTTCAAAGTTATCTTGCTTGTAAGGGAAAACCAACATAAAGTTGTCACAATCAACAATGTCCACAAGCATGAAACCAGAGGGCAGAATGACTATTTTCAAAAGAGGGAAAATAAACAATATGCAGAAAAGGATCCTTTCAAAAAAGGTGCTATATACCACAATAAGCTTCCAAACCACTTAAAATCTTTGACTGGAACTGGGTTCAGAAAGTCTCTCAAGATATACCTAGCCCAGAAAGTGTTGCATTCTTTAAATGAATTTTAAGGAAACATGTAACTGTTTAATTATGTAAAAGAATGTTGTAAATATGTAAATTTAACTGTGAGTATGTTGCGTGACGTATCCAATTCTGTATGATGCAAGTTCTGGAAATAAAGAGTTTTGTATTGTATTGTATTGTGACGGAACTCTGATGGACCTTCATCTGATGGGCATTCCTCAGGTTCTCCCCTCCTCTTGGGGCCAATTGCCTTAGAGAAACGGTTGTTTCATTTCCGTCCTTCCTTCTAACAAGAGCATATTGTGAGTTGGCTTCGAGAAGTTCCGCTTCTTCAACTAAATCGTCATATTTGCTTGCACGAACGTTTTATTTTTCAGTAGCACCATCTGTCCATGAATTAGCCAAGTGGGCAGGGTGTCACCATTTAGCGACCTTCGATTGTGATGAAAAAATATTTCATGAGGGGTGCAGTTCGTGGCTGTGCAGAGAAGCGATCGTATGGAATGAAGAGCCTCCGGAAGAACATCATCCCAAGCATCGGGAGTCATACGTTTATTTTTGAGTGCCAACAATAATGTTTTCCATATTATTCCGTTGTACCGTTCCACCTGTCCATTTCCTTGCGGATTGGAAGGGGTGTCCTGCTTGCGGCTACTCCATTTGTGTGTAAAAACTATGTTATCTATCTTAACATAAAAGAAGACCCACGATCCGAATGAATAAATGATGGCATTCCAAATATTGAAAATAAACTAAACTTACACTTTACAACAGTTGCCGCAGACAAATCCCGGCATGGGAAGGCAAACGGGAAACGCGAGTATTCATCAACGACTGTCAGGATGTAGCGATTGCCGGACTTAGATGGAGGAGGGCCTTTAAAATCTATGTTCAACCGTTCAAATGGGCTCGTCGCATTACTTAATGTTCCTGTATTTTTCAAAAATCTGGGCTTCATTTCTGCACATATACGACAAGCAGAAGTCATTCTCTTGATTTCTTCGATTGAATAAGTTAGGTTTTCACTTTTTACCCAATGATACATCTTGATATGCCAGGATGGCAAAGTGAATTGTGAAGTTCAAGCAACCTGCTTGAACAACTAGAACTGCAAACTCTCGACAATGTATCTGCTTTTACATTTTCTTTTCCCGGCCGGTATATTATGTCAAACTTGTATGGTGATAGCTCAAGGCGCCATCGTAGAATTTTATCATTTTTAATCTTACGGTTTTGTTTATTGTTGAAGACAAAAGATAACGCCTCCAGATCCGTTGATAGTTTGAAATATCTTTCTAGTAGGTAGCACTTCCATTTCTTTATAGATTCTACGATAGCAGCTGCTTCTTTCTCGTAGGACGAATGAGATTTTTCTGCTGGTGACAGTGTTCTTGAAAAGAATGCAACGGGACACCCGTCTTGACTCAACGTGGAAGCCTACGCTACATCAGAGGCATCTGTTTCAACTATTAGAGGCGATTGGTCTGTTACAGAAGTGACTAGGGATTTAGCTATATCTGTCTTCAGCAATTTGAAAACTTCAACAGCTTGGTGACTTAGTGGAAAGGTGAAGGTATCTGTAAGATGCCTTATTTTGACAGAGAAGTGCGGTATCCATTTAGCATAATGAGCAAAGAGTCCAAGGGCGCACTTTAAAGAGCGAGTATCTTGCGGCAGAGGCAAGTCCAACAATGGTTTCAAACGGTCAGGGTCAGAGCGAATTTCTTTATGAGAGACCAGATAGCCTAAAATAGTGACTGTAGACTTTGAAAATTGACTCTTATAATTGACTCTTATTTCTATTTCTGACAAAACCATATTTATCCATAACTGAAAGAAAACGCTTCAGATTCAAATTATGTTCTGCTTCATCTTTACCACAGACCGTAATATCATCCAGATAAGCAAAAACAGGCCTTCCTCAGTCATAACCCCATCTATCACTCGTTGAAAACAAGCCACTCCGTTCGTTATTCCAAAAGGAATTGTATTCAAATTATATAATTTCCCTAGAGCTTCAAAAGCCGTAATTTTTTTTCTTCTTCTGATATCTGAATCTGATGGTAGGTGCTCTGAAGATCTGTGGTTGAAAAAATACTATAGTTAGCTACTTTGCGTATTAACTCATCAATTTCAGGAAGGGGATAGGCGTCAGGAAGAGTGTATTTATTTATGGTCTGAGAATAATCAATGACGAGTCTTTTTTATGGCGACTTTCATGTTCTGTGTGAATGACGACGACTTGAGCTCTCCATGGAGAGTTACTCTCCTCAATAATACTACCATCGAGCAATCGAGAAATTTCGTCTTTTATCAACCTTGTATCTGCATCTGAGTAATATCTAGACTTAGTGACAATAGGCCGACAATCAGGTGTCAAGTTACTAATTAATCGAGGCGTTTCAATCTTAGCACACGAAGTTAAACCGCAAATTGACAGAGGTGGTCTTTCACCGCCAAACACCATCTGCACACTAGAATGATTCTTCAGCAGATCATGACCAAGCAAAATATCGGCACAGAGTTCGGTTAATATATTAAGTCTGGCGTTACGATAACCTTGTCCCAACAGTTCGAGAGAGACCAGAGTATACCCTTTCACCTTAGATGCTAGAGAGGTCGATGCCATTACTACACTTCCCTCATCTGGGTAGATCTTCAATTTAAGGCGACGGACTATTTGCACGTCTATAAAACTATGAGAACTGCCAGTATTATAACGGATCAAATAACAAGAATATGAGTAAATACACTTCACTTTGTTGTGCACTTACTTGTATAGTATAATATGATATGAGTTGGGTGCCAGATCCCTATTTATTATAGTGAATCGAAATTTAAGAAAAATTCTCGGCTATCAGCAGTAGAGTGAGACCTACTTATTCCTGGTCATGGCGAAACAAAGTCCAATCCAGTATTTATTTAAGGAGTAATTGAATTTGCCTATACTATGTACTGCCCCCGTAATTGAATTATATAGAGACCACGGTGGCTATTTTGGAAAATATAGCGAAAGTTATGGCTGTCATAGTTATGACGTGGGTAGTCATGACGTAAGCACGGATGACGCAGTACGTTATGCCAGCAGGCTACTTGAGCTGAGATTCTCAGTGACGTCAGCATTTATTCGAGAAGGATCCGAGATCTACGACGCAGTCGCAGGAAACGTGGAATTCTGCTGAGGAAGAAATTATGCTATTGGAGGGGAGACTTAAACCAATGAAAGATAGTCTAAAGGAAGACGAAGATTGCTGAAACTATGGTATTTTTATTACTTTTTGGAATGCAGAATTGTGGAAATCCATTTGCAGTAGAGGCATTGTTAAGGAATTTTGGTGAAATTTATTTTCAGTTTTTGAATTATGAAAATCCGTCATGTATTGACGAAGTTGGAACTTCTAGCGATGACGTAGTAACACGCGATGGAAGGGATAGATACGCCCCTCATGAAGTTCATAAAAGGCCTTGCGCAGAAGAGAGGAGTCTCATTCTCAGATTATAAATCAATCGTCAGATTTCAAATAAGCATTTCAGTGAAACGTCGAGTGAATCAGTAGTGAAAAAGTCGTCTTTGTAACGCGTGGCGAAGCCACTAGTCGAACTTACGAGCAGTGCAGGTTTACTGTGAAGTAAATCTAGGTGAAGTTGAAACGACACTTAAAACGCTTCTACAAGATTAGCTGTGAACAGTTAGCGGTCGCCTATAAGCTAATTCTCTTGTGCATTGCTACAGTAAGGACTGTAGAAAAGCTGAACAATTTCGAAGAAGTATTTTGGAAGTTATTGACAAAATTAGACGACTGACAAAAGTGATTTTCTCGCCACAGGAGAAACACTTTGTATAGCCAGACTCAACGCTACGGCTGACAGGGCTAGTGAAATAGGGAGACGTCAGATTGCTTTTGTGACACAACACTGCAGTATAATGGAGCAATTTAATAAGGCAGTTTGTTCTTCTAATACTTCAACCGAAGAGCAAATGAAAGGCTAAAGGACTTTATGCAATTGGGACATATTTCAACGGAGTAAAATAGCAACATGGAACTTCGCTAATTGCTATTCCATACAAGCGAACATGTGGTAAATAACCATCTACACCCATGTTTCGTGAATAAAGGCTGAATACTATCAAACAGCAATATAAATGATTTCATACTTCCTGAATATGAATATTTCTTCGGAAATTTATACAAAAACTTCATGGCGATTTTCAACTGGAACTTCAGGGATTTTTCAAGAGAGGTCAGGGTTGTCCCGACTCACAAAGAAGATTATTGCCGGAAGGATGTCGTTCGTCTTCGTGAAGCAGTTCGATTCTTCGATGGTGCTGTTTCTGGTTTCGAGGATGGAGCTCAGCTTTAACTTGGTGAAATGGATCCATCAACAGTCTTCTTTGGGGAATTTTCCTCTGGAACGTCAATCGGCAGATAAGGTAGTCGTGAACGTTTATTGTATTTGAGTTTCTTAGCAATATTTGAGCAACCATTTTTCCCATATTTTTATCCTCATGTATTTTTGCCCGATATTCTTGTTTGAGATTCCTATTCTCAGTACACCTTGATGAGTTATGCCTTTTTCGACGTTTTATTAAGACATTGTTATGTCATGGGCATAGTTAGATGATTTTGAATCAGTTGAGACTGATATTTAGATTTTTCAGTAATTTGCTTATTTTTGTAGTCACGATTTGACTGTAAGTTAATGATTTTTATGGCAGATTTAAATTCAGACAGCGTGCCACTTTATTAAAGTAATTCTACCCCAGTTTATTACTTTGAACAATTTTCTGTCATCATCAAGAAGGAAGAACATTTAAATGATTTTAGAGCGTTAAAATCCAGTACGTTGTCGACGATCTTGGAAATACTAGTCGGTATTTGAATTGATTGCAACACAGACATTTATCGTCGATTATGAACGACCATTGCATCTTAGGCAATTTTGTGAAAGATGAACATTAATTATGAATTATTGAATGCATTAAATTCGTGAAACTTGTGTTAGGTTTTCTCTCATATAGAGATTTATATAATGATGTTTGCATTCTCCAGTCTAATTGGATTCTATTCGACTACTTTGAAGTTTTAGTCACATTTATTTGATGATAGTATTTTTATACTACAATTCTTTGAAGATGTTAATCTTAAATTTTGATAGACCAGACAGGCGTATATAAGCGTATTCACTATTAAATTTGTTTGTGATTGGCAAATTTTTATTTCATTTCGATTCATGAATGAAATCCACGAAGTTTAAATCACAACAGTTTTGAAACAATTATTGATATATGAATTTTTAAGTGGAACTATGAATGTATAATCGATAGTGCAGCGGACATGTTGAAAGTCGCTGACGTATAATGCCCTTAAATAAATGAAGGAGATTCCCACAGTAGTTAAAAATGATAAAGAATTATTTGTGGAAGTTTTGTAAGTTCGGTGGAAGTTTTAATGCCATATAGATTAATATATGATGAATTTTGGGCTATTTTGAATGCAGTTTGTGCATTATTTTGTAAGCGAAGTATTTTCCGCTAGAGTGTATTGTCATAGTTCGTTGAAAATTAATCAAGTGAATTTACTGTTATAATTGACAAGAGTTTGAAAGAATTTGAGATAAGATTTTGAATGAAGATTGCCGTCACGAATAATTAAAATTATTACAACCTTTATTAAACCAGATTGTGACATGTACATGTATAACTAACCTTCATTGGTCGATTATATTAAACACGATTATGAATTTACCAAACGGATAAAACATGTGGTTCAATGTATTTCTTAAATTAATAATTTAAATAATTTAAATGTTGATATTGTAAATAATAAATGTAAATATCTTTGACAATAATGTGGAACGAAAGTGATGTTAAAGGCGTGTTTAAAAGTTTTGTAATTATCTTCGACAATATTATAAACAATTTCTAATTGTTATAAATAATTTATGTGATTTTGTTATAAACATTTAAGAGTGTGTTTGATACTCTAAACTATGCTGATTAAACATTTGGATGATAACTTAACAAGTTTAAGTAATGTTAAAATAATCCAGTGGGATGGAATTAAGCATTTGAAAGATTTGCGTCAATATGTATGAGTTGTCTTGTAGACATTTAAAGCTTTAAAAGGAGCTGTATTCTTACGCAAGTGTGGGGAGAGGAGTGCGCCCCATTTGACGGGCATGCATCAGGTTGAGGAGTAGACCAGCTGGCTCGACATCTGGTTACAAGCGGGTGAGGTCGATACTCCGGCCTTGTGCCTATTTATACAAGTGCAATGTTTATTAAAAGGAAACCAAATGCTCTATATATGTCGTTCCCTGACTTCCTCATCCAATCCAAATGTGTATTAAAATGTTACGTTATTTTGAGCTCAAGGGAGCTAACATACTGTTTGATAATTTGCAAGTCCTTTAGGAGGACGTAGTCAGATTGACATAGGCTACTGATAGCCACGTTTATTTAGTTGAGTTGTGAAAATCATACTCTTTATGTGAAAATAAAGCTTTTGTACGGTTCAAAGTTCTCGTCTTCGGTCTGGTTTATTTTTAAATGTCATGGTCAAGATTATTGTGAGAGCATACTTTAAGGATCCTGTTGTCAACCCAATCCCCGAGATATTTATAAGAGGTAAGTAAATGTAAGTATGAAACCCCGTCTATTTTGGTGTGTTCCACAATAATTTTTCTTGGTTACTTCTGTGTTCAAACCTCGGTAGTATCTGTCAGTGCCATTTTCATTGATGTAGCTGAGCTGGTGCGATTGATTGTTGGCAATCCGATTGAGGGGGCGGATATCTGACAGCCTACTATCCGGGTAAACGGGGGCAGAAGGATTGGCGCACCTAAAACGTTGGGGCTCGATTCAACATAACTGGATCACCAGATTGAACGCCAGTAGGATTGGCAAACCTAAAACGTGTGGTTCGATTAGACTCAAATAAAGAGGTTGATTCTTTGTTAGATGTCTTGGCCAATTGTAGAATTTAAGAGTGTGATTATATAGGAATTAAATATTGTATTGTAGTAGGAAAATTACACTCAGAAAAGATCAGATCTTATACAACTTGAGAAAGGTTAAATAGGCTGGAAACTTAGAAAAATCGCCTATGATCTGGAATCTTATTTTATTTGACCGGCTTATGACATTTTAGTCATATTAAAGATAAAATTAAATTATTTGGATTGTAAATGTAAATTATTTGTGTTAGGATATTTTAAAATGAGCCAGGGAAATTTGAACATGTGCTTGAGTTTGTTTCAACATGAAGTATCTTCGAAAGTTAATTATAAGGTAGTTATAAGCTAGATTTAAGACAGAAAATTGATCAAATTCATATATGGTGAAAAGTGTTGCTCAAATGTTGTTATTTTGCTCTTTTGATGTATGTCCCTACAGCAGTCTAATTTTTGAATAATATTGTAATGGCAGATGAAAGTTTGACGATGATGTTAGCGGAGATGTCTGCTAATATGAAGCAGATGAGTGAGAGTATGAAGGAGATGGAAGCTAGGAATACTAGTCGAATGGAGGAGAATGCTAGTAATTTGAAAGCAAGAATGGAGGAGAATGCTAGTAATATGTCTGCTAATTTGAATAGTAGTATGAAGGAGATGGAAGCTAGGAATACTAGTCGAATGGAGGAGAATATGAAGGTTCTTCATACTAGTGCTGCCAATTTAGAGGATAATATGTCGCGTTTACAGATTAATACCCAAGGAATTGAGAATACTGTAACGGACATGCGTACAGACGTGTCTAATGTCCATAAAGATGTGTCTATTGTGCATAAAAATGTTGATGATGTTAAATGTGATATTTCTAAGGTACAGAAAGACCTTACAATGTTAAATTTAGATGTAGCTAATGTCCGAGGGGATATTTCTTGTGCTAGAGCCGAAGTAGTTGTTGTCAAAAATGATGTTGCGACTGTCCAAGACAAGGTCGAGGAAGTCCAAAAAGAAATTCAAAATGCTAGAACGGATGTATCCAATGTTCAGGTAGATATTAATAACATTCGTGCGGATATAACTGAGGTGCAAAGTGACATAACTAAGATTCAGGTAGAGGTCAACACAGTTTTCGTAGATATGACTAAAGTCCAAACTGATGTAAATAAAGTCAGGGAAGAGATAGAAAACTCGAAAACTCTTTGTACGCGTAATATAACTGCATTAGCGACTAGATTAGTTGATGAGTCAGTTAGAACGACAACGTCTTTAGCAGATTTGAAGTATGATTTAGAGGTCATGAGAACCCAGGTATTAGACCATAATAGATTATTAAAAGAGGATATCGAAGTAGACATAGCAGAAATGTTAACAGCAAACGTAGCAGTATGGAAAGACGAGTGGAATAAGTCAAGTGGGGAACATGTAACCCAAATTCAGGAAAGGATTGAAAGAAAACTTGCCAGTACTCAGATAGAAATTAACAAAGAAGTAGTACAGATTAGGAAAGATTTAAGCGTCAGGATGGATTCGCTATCCGAAAGACAAGTTGAAGATAGGACAAAATTAGATCAGGATGTGCAAACATTAAAATCTGCATTAGAGGAACAGATTCATAAAGTTGTCTCTGATGTGAATGAAACGACGAGTAAACTGCAGAATTTGAAGTTAGGAGAGGCTAATTTAATGGAGACCTACAAAGAAGAGTTAATCAAGAAAGTATTAACGGAAATCACTGACAAGGATACAGTAGGCTTGACTTGCGAAACTAGTAGGAATTATGCCAGAAGATATAACCTAGATCCAGAAGAGAGAGACGTGACTCCTGAAGAACGTATATCCAGATTCAGGGAGGAAGATGACGAGAGGAATATGGAACCTGAGTGGAACTACAGAGATAGTGGGAAAAACTACCCGGATTCATATCCGAGGAACGTAACGGTCATCAGGAATTTTGAAGATAAACCGCAAAAATTCAGTAACACGGATAGTTTGACACCTATCGAATATGTAAGGAACCTCAAAGATTATTTCATCGAAGCTCACATTCCCAGAGAGAGAGAGATGAAGATAGTGGAGAGATATCTGATTGGAGGACCCCTCGAATGGTTTCGCGAATTTAGATACACATTCAGTAACTTTGACGAGTTTGCAGAGGCATTAATCAAACGATTTTGGTCCATAGAAGCGCAGAATTCGTTAAGAGCGGAGGTGTATTCAAGAAAATACTCCGGTACACGTCCAACGCGGTACGCTGATTTCTTTACGAGTCAATTATCCCGCTTGAGATTCTTACAACCCCCATTGTCCACGGAGCAACTTATTGATGCGATTTCTCGTATGCTGCCAGTTGAGGTGAGAAGACTAATAATTTCGTCCAACATCAGGGATTTAACCAGCATGGATGAATTACTGAGGAGGTTAGACTACACAAGTCCAATGCCTAACGTAGTACAGAAAGGTCAAAGGCAGAAGTATAAAGAAATAAATACTGTATATATGGACCAAGTCCAACAAACTGACAAGCCAGATGAGGAGAAAACTGACAATGTAGGTCCTCACAGGAATAATCAGTTCCGAAATAACAGATCGCAAGGTTACCGACCGTATCAACAGAGGAGAGGCTGGAACTATAACCGAGGAAATTATAATGGAAGAGGCAGATATTATAACAATAATGGTTATAACCGAAATTATAACAGGAATAACCAGAGCCAAAACAGAAATCAGAATACTCAAGGTCAGGTTATGACACCCGATCAGTATCAGGAAAGAGAGAAGGAAAGCCAGCAATACCTGAAAGAATTACGGGAAAAAGAAGCAGACAACCAAAAGAAAAGGCAGGATGTTGTAATCGATCCTGGGCCTTCTACGAGCCAACAGAATTTTGAGGTCGGTAACACAAAAAAAAAAAACGCCGATTTCTCAACGTCAGTAAGAACCTGTAAATACATTGCCACACCACACCTGATTACGATTAGTGAGATATATGAAGTGACTGATGAAGATTTGCTAGAAGAGAGGGGTATCGTTAAAGAGGAAAGACCATGTGCCTTACCCATTATTTCTGTACGGATAGATGGACAACAGTATAAAGCCCTGATGGATACTGGTGCTATTATTTCCATCATTTCAGAAGAATGTTATCAAAGTCTGCTAAGAGGAGAGAACATGACAGTTCTACCTGTTTCTACCGTCAAAGTGAGAGGGATATTCCAAGATAAGGCAGTGAAGTGCAAGATTCAAGTGTTATTGAACTTTGAGATCAATGGAAGGAATTATGAACAGATCTTCATTGTGGTGAGCAAGATCAATTTTGATATGGTGCTTGGAATCGATTTTATATCGAAGGTCGGAGCTATTATTGACATGAAGAACAGAAGTATTAGCTTTAATGATGGGTACATAATCACAGAAGAGATAGAAGAACAGGACGTGAAAAACAGTCTGGAAATAGACCTTAGGGAAGAAATTTTGAATACTATAGTTAATTAAGTGGAAAATTTAGCAGAAATACCCAGTAGAAAAACTGAAGGATTTGAAGAAATTCAGGGGGAATTTGAGGATCTGATAAAGGAATTCCAAGATATTTTCGATGAAAAGCCTGGATTGATTAAGGATTATAAATACAAGATAAGGCTGACAGATGAAACCCCTTACCAGAAGAGAATATACCCCATTCCTGAGAAATACTATCAAGAAGTACGAGGGTTAATCAGAAAAGTGGAGGTAGACGGAATTATTAGAAAACAGGCGTCGTCTTATATAAACCCCATCACAGTAGTGAAGAAAAGTAATGGTCAGATACGTCTTTGTCTCGATGCCAGAACCATTAACTTGAAGATTCTTCCAGAAAATGACCGACCACCCAAGATTAGAGATCTGCTTCGAAAATTCAAAGGGAGAGCATGTTTCAGCGTTCTTGACTTGACGTCTTCATTTTATCAAGTTCAGCTAGAAGAAGATAGTATGCAGTACACTGGATTCCTATTTGACCAGACGTCATGGGTCTTTGTCCGAATGCCTTTTGGTATGGTTAACAGTGGACCAGCACTTATTCGAGCACTTGATAGTAAGCTCACTGACGAAGTGAAAGAAAATGTAATCTGCTACATCGACGATTTAATCGTATCTTCACCCAGCGCCGCAGAACATTTAGTGCACTTGAGAAAGTTGTTCGAGAATTTACGGGAGGCCAATATCAAGGTGAATTTTGGAAAATGTCAATTCTTGAAGCAGGAATTAAATTACTTGGGGCGTACTATTGATAAAGATGGATATCATCCAAACATGAAAAAAGTAGATGCGATCACGAGATTTCCAAAGCCAACTAAGGTGAAACAAGTCAGAGAATTTGTAGGAGCATGCCAATTTATTAGCAGCCACTGTCCAAGATACTCGGAAATTATGGCTCCTCTGTATGACTTACTCAAGAAGAATAACAGATGGAAATGGAGTACCGCTGCAGACGAGGCTTTTGAGAAAGCAAAATAAATGCTCAGAAATAATGTGAAACTGGAGTACCCAGACTTTGAGAAGGTGTTCTATATTGAGTCTGATGCATCAAGAGTAGGCATTAGTGCAGTCTTATACCAGAAAGACGAGGCAGGCAACAAGCACTACATTGCGTTCACTAGTCGGAAGTTGAAGAAACACGAGGAAAATTACTTCACGACGGAGCTTGAAGCGTTAGCTTTTGTAACAGCATTGCAAGCCTGGAAGAAAATCCTGCTGGGACATAAGGTCATCATTATTACTGACCATAAAGCACTACAGTTTATGTTGCAAACTGACATGTCGAGTGATAGATTGACACGTTGGGCTTTGTTCACCCAACAGTTTAACGCCACTATTGTCCACCAGCCTGGGAAAGATAACTTACTGGCTGATGCTCTATCACGTAACCCTATTAAAATGTGCAGATACACCATGTACAATTGGAGCAAGAAGATCAAGAAACCGTTAGGAGGTTAGCCCGAATCGGTGTGTCACAGAAGAGACACGCTCCAATAAGGAAAATGTACAGGTTCCTCAAGGGTTACATGGACAATACTGATGTTGACTATGCAGTTACACGGAGAAATTCACGACACTTTGTCTTGAGTGGAGACATCGTATGCAAGTATGCTGACTCTGCGCATACAAAACTCCGAATAGTCGTGCCACCTAAACTTGTTGTCAATTTAGTGTGGGTAGCTCATCACGCAACTGGACATGCCGGTTTAGATAAGACTCTTAATACTCTCAAAGAGAGATTTATCTGGACTAACATGCGTTCCAGCATTGCCAAGGTCATTAGATCAGGTGACAAATGTCAAAGAGCAAAGTATGCTTCTGCTTTATTAAAAGGAAAACCGAAGGCTATGATTCCTTCTAAGCCAAACTAACTTATGGCGACGGACATATTTGGCCCCTGTCCGAAGGGATATCAGGGTAACCAGTACCTGTTGGTTACCGTGGATGTTTTCTCAAAATTTGTTACAATGAGTCCCATGCAAAAAGCTAACACAAGGAACGTAGTAAGCAGACTGGAAAATGCTGTATTTCCTAAAGCTGGTATACCAGAATATCTACTGTCAGATCATGGAACGCAATTTACATCCGTGGAATTTATAGCGGATATGGAAAGGCTTGGCATTAAGCACTTATTTTCAAGCGTGCGTTACCCAGAATCTAATTCCTCAGAAAGATATATGGCTGAATTTTCGAAATTCTGTCGAATTTTCTGTCCAAATGATCATTCTGGTTGGGTGAGATTTGTACCCCTTATAGAGGAATGTCTGAACTCTACAGTGCAGGAGAGCACAGGAGAAGTGCCAATGCGACTTCATCTAGGAAGAACCCCAGAAAGGCCGTGGGATAATCTTTTCAACCACATTCCTAGAGATCCCGACTTAGGAAGGCAACAGAGGATTGACAAGGCGAAGGAACAACTCCAGAAAGCAGCAGAGAAACGATTGAAAAGAGTAGCTGGAAAACGTTTTGGTGCACCCTTACAAGTTGGAAATCTTGTATTATTACGCAGACCTGTCAAGGCTGATATGAGCAAGAAAATATACCCCAAATTTGGAAATGTATTCATGGGGCCGTTTAGGATTACGAACGCCTATGGAAACAACTGCTATGAACTCTACGATGATGAGAATAACGTCATTTACGGCAAGTTCAATGCTGGAAATCTAAAAAGATACTATCCTAGAGTAAGCCAGTAATAATTCAATTTCGTGTTCAAGAGAGTTGAGGTACTTGTAACACTGAGTTTAAAAAACAATTTGCAACTGTTTTTAAAACGTGGTGGGAGGAGAATGCCCCCGTAATTGAATTATATAGAGACCACGGTGGCTATTTTGGAAAATATAGCGAAAGTTATGGCTGTCATAGTTATGACGTGGGTAGTCATGACGTAAGCATGGATGACGCAGTACTTTATGCCAGCAGGCTACTTGAGCTGAGATTCTCAGTGACGTCAGCATTTATTCGAGAAGGATCCGAGATCTACGACACAGTCGCAGGAAACGTGGAATTCTGCTGAGGAAGAAATTATGCTATTGGAGGGGAGACTTAAACCAATGAAAGATAGTCTAAAGGAAGACGGAGATTGCTGAAACTATGGTATTTTTATTACTTTTTGGAATGCAGAATTGTGGAAATCCATTTGCAGTAGAGGCATTGTTCAGGAATTTTGGTGAAATTTATTTTCAGTTTTTGAATTATGAAAATCCGTCATGTATTGACGAAGTTGGAACTTCTAGCGATGACGTAGTAACACGCGATGGAAGGGATAGATACGCCCCTCATGAAGTTCATAAAAGGCCTTGCGCAGAAGAGAGGAGTCTCATTCTCAGATTATAAATCAATCGTCAGATTTCAAATAAGCATTTCAGTGAAACGTCGAGTGAATCAGTAGTGAAAAAGTCGTCTTTGTAACGCGTGGCGAAGCCACTAGTCGAACTTACGAGCAGTGCAGGTTTACTGTGAAGTAAATCTAGGTGAAGTTGAAACGACACTTAAAACGCTTCTACAAGATTAGCTGTGAACAGTTAGCGGTCGCCTATAAGCTAATTCTCTTGTGCATTGCTACAGTAAGGACTGTAGAAAAGCTGAACAATTTCGAAGAAGTATTTTGGAAGTTATTGACAAAATTAGACGACTGACAAAAGTGATTTTCTCGCCACAGGAGAAACACTTTGTATAGCCAGACTCAACGCTACGGCTGACAGGGCTAGTGAAATAGGGAGACGTCAGATTGCTTTTGTGACACAACACTGCAGTATAATGGAGCAATTTAATAAGGCAGTTTGTTCTTCTAATACTTCAACCGAAGAGCAAATGAAAGGCTAAAGGACTTTATGCAATTGGGACATATTTCAACGGAGTAAAATAGCAACATGGAACTTCGCTAATTGCTATTCCATACAAGCGAACATGTGGTAAATAACCATCTACACCCATGTTTCGTGAATAAAGGCTGAATACTATCAAACAGCAATAGAAATGATTTCATACTTCCTGAATATGAATATTTCTTCGGAAATTTATACAAAAACTTCATGGCGATTTTCAACTGGAACTTCAGGGATTTTTCAAGAGAGGTCAGGGTTGTCCCGACTCACAAAGAAGATTATTGCCGGAAGGATGTCGTTCGTCTTCGTGAAGCAGTTCGATTCTTCGATGGTGCTGTTTCTGGTTTCGAGGATGGAGCTCAGCTTTAACTTGGTGAAATGGATCCATCAACAGTCTTCTTTGGGGAATTTTCCTCTGGAACGTCAATCGGCAGATAAGGTAGTCGTGAACGTTTATTGTATTTGAGTTTCTTAGCAATATTTGAGCAACCATTTTTCCCATATTTTTATCCTCATGTATTTTTGCCCGATATTCTTGTTTGAGATTCCTATTCTCAGTACACCTTGATGAGTTATGCCTTTTTCGACGTTTTATTAAGACATTGTTATGTCATGGGCATAGTTAGATGATTTTGAATCAGTTGAGACTGATATTTAGATTTTTCAGTAATTTGCTTATTTTTGTAGTCACGATTTGACTGTAAGTTAATGATTTTTATGGCAGATTTAAATTCAGACAGCGTGCCACTTTATTAAAGTAATTCTACCCCAGTTTATTACTTTGAACAATTTTCTGTCATCATCAAGAAGGAAGAACATTTAAATGATTTTAGAGCGTTAAAATCCAGTACGTTGTCGACGATCTTGGAAATACTAGTCGGTATTTGAATTGATTGCAACACAGACATTTATCGTCGATTATGAACGACCATTGCATCTTAGGCAATTTTGTGAAAGATGAACATTAATTATGAATTATTGAATGCATTAAATTCGTGAAACTTGTGTTAGGTTTTTTCTCATATAGAGATTTATATAATGATGTTTGCATTCTCCAGTCTAATTGGATTCTATTCGACTACTTTGAAGTTTTAGTCACATTTATTTGATGATAGTATTTTTATACTACAATTCTTTGAAGATGTTAATCTTAAATTTTGATAGACCAGACAGGCGTATATAAGCGTATTCACTATTAAATTTGTTTGTGATTGGCAAATTTTTATTTCATTTCTATTCATGAATGAAATCCACGAAGTTTAAATGACAACAGTTTTGAAACAATTATTGATATATGAATTTTTAAGTGGAACTATGAATGTATAATCGATAGTGCAGCGGACATGTTGAAAGTCGCTGACGTATAATGCCCTTAAATAAATGAAGGAGATTCCCACAGTAGTTAAAAATGATAAAGAATTATTTGTGGAAGTTTTGTAAGTTCGGTGGAAGTTTTAATGCCATATAGATTAATATATGATGAATTTTGGGCTATTTTGAATGCAGTTTGTGCATTATTTTGTAAGCGAAGTATTTTCCGCTAGAGTGTATTGTCATAGTTCGTTGAAAATTAATCAAGTGAATTTACTGTTATAATTGACAAGAGTTTGAAAGAATTTGAGATAAGATTTTGAATGAAGATTGCCGTCACGAATAATTAAAATTATTACAACCTTTATTAAACCAGATTGTGACATGTACATGTATAACTAACCTTCATTGGTCGATTATATTAAACACGATTATGAATTTACCAAACGGATAAAACATGTGGTTCAATGTATTTCTTAAATTAATAATTTAAATAATTTAAATGTTGATATTGTAAATAATAAATGTAAATATCTTTGACAATAATGTGGAACGAAAGTGATGTTAAAGGCGTGTTTAAAAGTTTTGTAATTATCTTCGACAATATTATAAACAATTTCTAATTGTTATAAATAATTTATGTGATTTTGTTATAAACATTTAAGAGTGTGTTTGATACTCTAAACTATGCTGATTAAACATTTGGATGATAACTTAACAAGTTTAAGTAATGTTAAAATAATCCAGTGGGATGGAAGTTAAGCATTTGAAAGATTTGCGTCAATATGTATGAGTTGTCTTGTAGACATTTAAAGCTTTAAAAGGAGCTGTATTCTTACGCAAGTGTGGGGAGAGGAGTGCGCCCCATTTGACGGGCATGCATCAGGTTGAGGAGTAGACCAGCTGGCTCGACATCTGGTTACAAGCGGGTGAGGTCGATACTCCGGCCTTGTGCCTATTTATACAAGTGCAATGTTTATTAAAAGGAAACCAAATGCTCTATATATGTCGTTTCCTGACTTCCTCATCCAATCCAAATGTGTATTAAAATGTTACGTTATTTTGAGCTCAAGGGAGCTAACATACTGTTTGATAATTTGCAAGTCCTTTAGGAGGACGTAGTCAGATTGACATAGGCTACTGATAGCCACGTTTATTTTGTTGAGTTGTGAAAATCATACTCTTTATGTGAAAATAAAGCTTTTGTACGGTTCAAAGTTCTCGTCTTCGGTCTGGTTCATTTTTAAATGTCATGGTCAAGATTATTGTGAGAGCATACTTTAAGGATCCTGTTGTCAACCCAATCCCCGAGATATTTATAAGAGGTAAGTAAATGTAAGTATGAAACCCCGTCTATTTTGGTGTGTTCCACAATAATTTTTCTTGGTTACTTCTGTGTTCAAACCTCGG
Source organism: Meconema thalassinum (assembly GCA_946902985.2). Classification (NCBI taxonomy): domain Eukaryota; kingdom Metazoa; phylum Arthropoda; class Insecta; order Orthoptera; family Tettigoniidae; genus Meconema; species Meconema thalassinum. Next base: position 70,094,812 of record OX336393.1, on the reverse strand, counting down.
TAGTATCTGTCAGTGCCATTTTCATTGATGTAGCTGAGCTGGTGCGATTGATTGTTGGCAATCCGATTGAGGGGGCGGATATCTGACAGCCTACTATCCGGGTAATCGGGGACAGTACTAACTACAAGAAAAGTTATAGACATGAAGTTAATGATATAATTTATTGACTCATAAACAAAATACTAATAATTACAAAAAGAATTTAATTTACCAACTGCGGTTTAATTATTTAAGAAGAAAAATGATAAACGAATGAATTGAATCTAATCTTGAAGTTATAAGTTATAGAGACGTAAGATATTTAATTGTTTGCTCACCCAGTTGAAGTATCATCATCATAAAAAAAAGTTTGAAAGATGATCTCGATGTTCCGTTTCATGTTGAAAATGGTGTAATAACTCAGTAGATATGGTATACTATCATCAAGTACGTTGCCATCTGTTTAAAGACCGTTGAGTAGGGATATAATCCCCTGTTGGCTTATATACGAGGCACGTCCAGAAAGTAAGTTCCGTTTGGTAATAAAATTAAATTGTGTACAGTTACAGAAAAAATATTTATTGCACAACATTCTACACCTCTTAAACTACTTTTCCACATAACTGCAGAACTTTTGCAGGCATTTGTCATAGCGTGGCACAAGTTTTTGGATACCTTCTTCATAGAAGTTTGCCGCCGACCGTAAACGACAGTGAAGACTCCCCTGTAAGATATCCTACCGTTTGGCCACGACTGTTAGGCGTGCATACCAGGAGAACTGCTTATGTATAGGAGTTCTCCTGACCACATACGCAATTTGCCTAACAGTGGTGGCCAAATAGTAGGATATCTTACAGGGGAGTCTTCACTGTCGTTTACGGTCGGTGGCAAACTTCTATGAAGAAGGTATCCAAAAACTTGTGCCACGCTATGACAAATGCCTGCAAAAGCTCGTCAGTTATGTGGAAAAGTAGTTTAAGAGGTGTAGAATGATGTGCAATAAATATTTTTTCTGTATCTGTTCACAATTTAATTTTATTACCAAACGGAACTTACTTTCTGGACGTGCCTCGTATATATCCGTTATACATTGCGGTTATTAGGTCGAGACATGATGTAGGCTGAAGCTATGAATGAGCTTTAGCAGTCGGCGAACCTTAGTTGTTGCTTCCTCTCAATAATCTGTCACTAATGACTTGTCGTTCGCTAATGACTTCCTTGTCTCGGGTGACAGCTATATATTTCCTTGTCACATCCTCCCACCATCGTCAAGCTTCCCTCTCTACCTGGGTCTTCTCCCTGCTTGCACCACCAGTTGAACCTTCCTGTATTAGTGACGTATTTGTTTCACCATGAGTTGAAATAATTTGTTCTATTCCTTCTCGAAAGATCTCGAAGCCCGACACGTCATCGTCAGTCTTAGTCATGTGGGTTTCTTGCATCTTATGACAATGACTGCCTACTGTGGTGAAATGTTACAGTGTCACCGGGGTATATACTATTGCGATATTTTCTTGTTGCAAAATATATTGCGACCTACATCACACGTCTCTTTACAAGTGATAGTTAAATAAAAAGCTAATTGAATAGAATAATAAAAACCGCTTACAGTTATATGACATAAAAATCATCACACCGATGTACTAATTAATAATAATAATAATACATATGACAAATTACAATAAATAAAGCAGCTTAGGGATCGAAACACTTCATTATCAATTAGACAGTGAACCTTTGAGCCGTTGGCTGAGACGACAGCTTTATGCAAGGAATTTATAAAACCATTATTTATACTTGACAAAACCATAGATGATGATGAATAAATGTTTTAGATGATGTTTTCTTTCTGCAAACCCTGGCGGAGTGACCTTTGATATCACAGCTTATACAAATAGAATATCTAGCAGGGCATGCCGGGCGAGGATGGCGATCATTTCCACAGAAATAACATTTTTCTTTATTTCTGTGTCTTGCTACAGCTGACAACACATGCGCTGGATCAGGAGTCTCGTCATAAGGTTGTTCAGCATCTTTAACTGGTAAGGACCCAGTAGTCGCATTTGTAGACATTAATAGATGTATAGATTGCTTTTGAGCCAACTCTAAAGCTTTGGCCAGAGTTTCCGCATCCCTTAAATTCAAAGATTGGTTTTCTAAGAGGCATTGTCGAATTTGTGGAAATAGTAGTCCGTTTATAAATGAATCACGGATGTATTCATCTCTATTTTCTGTAGCCGAAACTGCTTTGAAGTCACGATTCTTGCTTAAGAGTTTAAGATTTTGAATGAGCTGCGCAATAGTTTCCCTGAGTTGTTGTTTTCGAGCTGCTAGTATGTGACGAGCAAGTATTTCACTTTTCTCTTTTGTGTCGAGTGTTTGTAGTGCGCTCACATAAGTCCCATTATCACTTATGAGTTCATACATGTCATGCGAAAGGAAGTTTATCATTACTTTGAATTTATCTGCATCAGACAAGGGTTCCGGGGCGAGATCTAAGAAGTTGTTGAATGTTCTCTTCCAATGTGCCCATTCCTTTGGTGCGGAAGGCGAGTCGGGATCGGTTTCGAATTTGTTTGGTTTTAAATAACGATTCAATACAGACAGAGATGGTGACTAATAGATCATTATACCTAAAATATTTCGATTTGAACTAGTAAATAAAAGGGGGGGGGGGATGTGTTATGTTGACTTCATTGCTACTGATATTGTAACAATACAATATGTTTATATTCCTTGCTTGTTCATAACATTGTATCCATCCTTGCCAAGATCTTGTAAATAAAATTGTAATGTATATAATTGATACCAGTTTAAAGACTTTTATTTACAAGATCTTGACATGGATGGATACAATGTTATGAACAAGCATGGAATATAACATATTGTATTGTTACAATGTCAGTAGAAATGAAGCAAACATACCACACTTAGTTTATGAAGATGGTTTAGGACCCGTTGCCTTCCTTTATAGCTTTTCACATCGAACCAAGGTTTCGCTCTTCTTTCGCCTCGATTGTTTTGCGCTTGTGCGTATTTTGTTATGTTCTCTATGCATATTGATGAATTATCTACCATCCCATCTTTAATGTGTTCTTTTATCTTATCTATTCCCTGAGTTCCTGTTGTTAATTTTGTCATATCTAGGGTACGTTCTGTGGCTCTTCGTTTTTGTTGTCGCTGGTTGGCATCTGTGTTTGTTTCTATTGCTGTGATTATTGATAGATGTTTTCTGAATACTGATGATATAATTGTAGGTTGTTTCGTTTTGGACATTGCTATTGCTCTTGATTTAAGGAATATTAGATCTATTGTGCTTTTTCCGTTATGACATATGTAGGTATGTTGGTTGTGGTCATTGAGTAAGTCGAAGCCCTCTGTTTGTAGAAATTCTAACAGTAGTATTGTTTTATAGCAAGTTATATCTGTGCGACAATTGAAGTCTCCTGCTAGTAGTATCGGGTCGTTTCCTGCTTTCGTTAGCGCTTCGCTTATCTCTTCTACAATGGTTTCGAGAGACATGTATGGTTGAAAATATGCAGCAATCACTGTGAGGACTTCTGTTTTTGTTGTTATGATATTATCTGTCTTTAGTAGTAGCATAATTTTATTGGTGTGAGTGATGGCTTGAAGTTGCAGGATATGCCACCACTGGGCCTTCATGTTTCCCCTTGTTTAGCTAATGAGTGTGTGCCATAATATCCCTGCAGTTCTACTTCATTGACCGAGAATGTTTCTGTTAAGATGAATATGTCTTGCGTTAGAATGTCAATTGGTGAATTGCTTCTTAAGCTTTCCAATCCTTCTACGTTCCATAGAAGTATGCTGCACAGTTCTGTCCTTTTATAGTCTTACGCCTTCTGTTCTGTTTCTGCGAAAAACATACTTCTTCACAAGGGCCCCATGCTTCTGCTTTATTGGTTACCTCTAGTGAATCGTGTGGGATTCCAAGCTTAAACGCTTTGAGTCGTCCAGTTGTGTTCATCTCTTCACAAGGACCCCGTGCTTCTGCTTTATTGATTACCTCTAGTGAATCGTGGGGGACTCCAAGTTTAAACGCTTTGAGTTGTCCAGGTGTGTTCATCTCTTCACAAGGACCCCATGCTTCTGCTATTTGATTTCCTCTAGTGAATCGTGTGGGATTCCAAGTTTAAACACTTTGAGTCGTCCAGGTGTGTTCATCTCTTCACAAGAACACCGGCGGGCCATGCTTCTGCTTTATTGATTAGATTAGACTTGATTAGATTAGATTGTTATTTATCCATTTGCATCAATTTCGTGTATACAATACATTTTTGATATAGGGCACGTCAGAAATTGCATCTATAAAATAAAATAACTTACAGGTATATATTACTAATACAATAACTATTTATAACTTATTATAATAACATATCTTAAGAGATACAATCTTATTGGACAACTATTTACACCTTGTGAGCATTGTGACAAATTCCGGATTTTTATCACCATTTTAGAAGTTCACCTAACATTAGATATACTCAGTGATTTAGTTGGAAAAAAATATTTACAGGAACTCACCTTATTAATTCAGCAATTTCCAAATGGACTCGTATTGGGTGTCAAAATCAGCGGCCTTGTGTTTCCGACAAGTTGTTTCATCAGCTGAACGTCTCCCCTTTCGTAGCCATGACTTGACATATAGTTGTGGGTTAAATAAATGCACAGGAGGTCCTACGCTGCTTATGAAAATAAGTCCGCTTGATCTTTCAACCAGCAGCCTATTTCTCTTTTCGGTGTAGATCTCATTCATGGTACTGAAAGCTCTTTCAGATTCTGCTGAAGAGATGGGAATGGTCTGTACAGTCTTGATTAAAGGCATCAGCTCCACTGGAATTTCCTTGGTCTCGACATACTTTCTAAAAGCATTAATGTACCTCCTCTTGTCTGACATGTGGAAAAAGTCACGAAGGTTGCCGACACTCTCATCACCATAGCAGATATCCAAAGTAGAAGTGGAGGGCCAATTATTTTTGTATAGTACCTTTGAATCACTGATAACTTTTGTCATACTCTCATGTCTCTGCTGACTAGAGCTGGAACCAAGATGAGATGATGTGGACACATTTTCCATAAGCCTGTTATTTAAATTGTTCACAAGACTTCTGAAAAACTGCTTTCTGTCTATTTTTACAACTTTTTTAGAATCATGTAATCCTATGTTTCTAAACTTTTTGTTTTCTGCTGCTTTAAGAACTGTTCTGTAGCATTCTCCAGAAGCTGAGTTACACATAGATTCAAACACTTTTATAGTGCGCTTGATTGCATTTTGAGCCTCTGTCAGACTTGTCTCTCTTTTCTGCAACTCTAATGACAAATCAGCTAACTCAACAAGAGCATCATACATAATTGCAATATTTTCTACAAATTCTACACAAGTTAACATATTTTCTAGACCTTGGAATTTTGCCCTTTCTTTGGAGTCTCTCTGGTGGTCATTTTTGGCCTCACTAAAATGTTTTACTAGAGCACTATAGTTTTCCCAGACAGCTTTTACAGTTCTCTGGCTTGAAACTACCCATCTTATTGTAAATATTTTCCCAATTTTCTTAACTCTTTGTTCCAGTGAAGCAGCACAAATGTTGAGTTCCCTTTGAATTTTGGGAGACATGCTGTATAAAGAATACAATTTGTCAAAGAAAGAATGGAAATGGTTAACACCTGTAACTCCATTCCTTGTATCAGAAACGGCCAATTCCAAGCGATGGTTTAATCAGTGCCAGATTACTATATCTGGAAATAACTTTAAAAACTGTGCTCCAACTCCATTTTTTCTACCTAACATTACAGAGGCCCCATCACATGCTAGACCAACTAAATGTTCTGCCAGAAAGTTTTCATTCATCCCATATGAAGAAAGATTCTTCAATATCTCTCGAGTAATCACATCTGCTGTAGTTGGTTCAAGTTCTATCAAGTCCCAGAAAAAGGAAACAACTTCAGAGTTATATGAAAGAGCACATCTCAAACATAATACTAACACAGATTTTACACTAACTGTTGCTGATTCGTCAATCATAATACTGATTTTCCTCTGATTTTCTGTTATAGATTTTGCTATTTTATTTCTCATTTCCTGTGAAATGTGTTCAATAATATTAGCACAACTAAATTTTGTATTAAGAACTCGTCCCACATCTAAACCATTTAATTGTTGAAGTTCAACATAAGCCTGTAGGTCTACAAAGGGTCTATTTCTTTTCGCAATTGAGTATGCTGTTCGAAATACTCCAACGGTGGTTTCTAGCTGTTTGACATTCATATTGTCCAAGCAACTTTCAAATATTTTTTTATTGGATTCTGATTTTTGTAACATAGCTTTTTTGTGAGATTCTGAATTTTTGAGCTCAAATATTTTTTTCCTAAGGCTTGTTTGTTGTTGATTAATATTATTTCCGTTGGGATGAACCTTGCATTCTACCCATACTTTCATTAGCTTAAGTCCTGCCCCTTTAGAAACTCCTAATCCTAATTTACTTTCCTCTTTACATATATTGCAGCCTAAATTTTTATTTCCTGCAAATAACCACTCGTTCTCTGACAAAAAATAACGGTACTGAGACTCGTTCCAACAGTCTGGAAAATCTTGTTTTCGGTAGGTGGGTCCTTGAATTTCACAGTCGATGGTAGAAGGTGTAGAACCATAATCTAGATTCTCCCTTGAATCTGCATCACACGTTTCACAACATTTAACCCAGGGTCTATCTCTATACTCACGTCTTTAATGAAACTAATGTTCTCGGAACTCCATTCAGTTTCGTTTTTACTTGAGCCATCACACACCTTTATAGTATTCTTTGATTCTTCATCTTCATCCCCAGCACGTTTTTTTGAACCCAGCCACTTATGTAAACTCATTGTCACAAGTTGTGACTCACAACTCACTTTCACAGTCACTGGAAAACTTGAAAGGTACTGATGTTCATTAACTGCAAAGAGATTCCGTAATATCTGCTTCACAGCAACACATCGAGCAAAACATAAAATAAAACTTGGATTCACACAAACATAACGAGCGGAATAAAGTTGTTGTGCTCACTTCCCGCTCTCCGTATCAAATAGCAGTGTAGCCAACCTTAGAGAACCAGAAAAACGCCCAGGAGTGTAAAAGCGACCGTATTTTATGAACATAAAACCGTAAGGTTCGATATTAGTCCGCTAGAGTACACCCGTGACGTTTTAGCGCTATGTATAGATTATAAACGATTTTCTTACTGAATGTAAAATTGTTACGTCATTCTAAATCGGGATTTTTTTTCCGGAACGGCGTTCCGGCCCGTTCTGGTCCAACTAAACCACTGGATATACTACATTTAGCATACACCGACAGTTGCATTACCAACACTGCAACTAAATAATTGTACATATTGTATATATGTTTCACCTGTATTCTCAAACGTAGATGTTATAGCCTAAGTGTAATGGATCTGATGATGATCGCTTGAGTAGTGTGTTTTGGACAGTTCTTCAGCCTCCACCTCCACATTCCTCCACACAAGATGGCGGCGGTGCGATATCTCTCGAACGCATGGTCGAATTTTGACGAATGAGGTGTCATTGAACTCGGGCTGACACCCTCTTTCCAATGAACACCATATTTCCACCCCATAATAAAACCTACCCCTACTAGAGGGTGAAATCGAATTTTTTAGAGAATATCTCTTTCCAATTGCAACATGTGAGAGTTTGAATGCCAATATGGAATGTAATGTTGTTCTGCAAACCAATAATCAAATAGGGGCATGTTAGGCCTTGAGGTGAGAGCCCCTGTTATTGTTGACGAGCCCCTGCTGTCAGGCCCTTGTTGATGGGTTATTGTTGACAGGTCCTTGTGGACGAGTCCTTGTGGACGAGTCCTTGTGGACAAGTCCTTGTGGACAGGTCATTGTTGACAGGTCATTGTTGACGAGTCCTTGTTGACAGGTCCTTGTGGACAGGTCCTTGTTGACAGGTCCCTGTGGACGAGTCCTTGTGGATAAGTCCCTTTGGACGGATCCCTTTGGACGGGTCCCTTTGGACTGGTTCCTACGGACTAGCCCATGAATTTATTTAAATTATGTCAAAGGGCCTAACTACATTTGTGTGTGTTGAACTGACGTTGTTCACCACTACTATAATGGGATAACGATATGAAAGGAAAGTGACGAAGTACATGTGAACACGTGTGGGATGACCTTATTACCGTCCTCCTTGTGAAACAAGTCACATCCTGTTTTGGTTCATACGTGAGAAAATGCGAGTTCATGTGTAATATGATCTAACATACAGGTGTTCACCTGTACACGCGCACGATAAGAGCTAACAAGTCACAACCTGTTTTGACAGTGGTGGGAGGTGAAGGGGGGGGGAGAGGGGGGGGGGAGTTGGTGTAAGAGAGAACACAGGTGAAGAGAGAAAGAAATATGTATTGCTCATAATACATGTATAGCTGAGGACTGTACATAGGACTGTAGGTTAAGTACAACATGAGTGAATAAATAAATAAATACAAGACACACAGGTTCACACAACATGTAATTTATTAATCCAAGAATTAAAGGCTGAGCTAAATCCCAACCATTTTACATATAGTTTATTTCCTTTTTGTTTCAATACTTTTTCCACAAGGTAATGTTTAGGAAAAGCTGTCTTTTGGAGTTCTTGAAGATAAAACCTGCCTTTTATGGGTTGATGGTTGAGGTCCTCGAGTAAATAGGTGACTGGACTATTCAGGTTGACTTGACGAATTCGAAATAGTTCAGTCCCCCAATTTGGAGTGTAGCCCTTGTCGAAGACGGACTTGAATTTGCACACACGAACATGGTCCCCAATATTAAGGCGATGACGTTTAGGGTCTGCTGTTTTTATGGGGTTAAATAGTTTATCCAGTTGTGGAATATTTTTAGTTACAAGTCGTGGCTTGGTCCCAATGGTTCTGTGTTTGGTGTCGTTGTAACGTGACACTAACTCAGGTTACAAGTCCAACCAGCGATAAGTGCCCTGAGCGGTAAACGCTTTCCACATATGGGTTTTCAATGTTCGGTTAAACCGCTCGACCACGCTGGCTTTGAGATTGCTGTACGTGGTGTAATGGTGAATATCCTTAGATTTGAGAAAACAGGAGAAATCCTTGTTGAAAAATTCTTTTCCCTGGTCGGTTTGTAGCAGCTGAAGTTGACGTTTAGATTGTTGAATAATATGTTGAAAGGCTTTGATGACTAGTGGACTAGACTTGCGACGCACAGGTTCAACAAACGCCATTTTGGAATAAACATCAATGACCGTCAACATATAGCGTACACCATCGTTAACGCTAGCATAGGGAATCATTTCAACCAAGTCTGCTTGCCAAAGTTCATCCACACCCTGTGAAATCACCTTGAGTCCCTGATGGTGACGTCTAGCTGGACGATGCAACTCGTGAGCAATACCCATTTTAATGGGTGAAGGCTTAAACAATAATTTTGGAATTTCGAAGTTCTTCCTCAATTTCTTGAATTTCCCAATCGTGACCAGTATGGCCGGCTTGACGTGAAGCATGCAACAGCTGTAGTCGCTGGACGAGTTTATTTGGATTGTGCCAGTAGGTAACATCCACAAGGGGTTTTAATGGTTTAAATGTCACCCCTGAAGCGGACACTTTATGACGAACACTTTGACTAGTGGGGAACATTTTTGCAATGATGGTTTTATATTTTTGAGATATATTGGCATTCACTTGTTGAGTGGGATCATACTGTCTTTTGTGAGCATGGGTGTCCAATAAAATGGATTTATATTTACTAAGGTCCTCTGGCGTATAATCTTGAGATGAGGGAGTCCGAGAGAATAGTAGCTTTAACAGTCCTGGTGTTAATTTATAGTTGATCTTTTTAATGACAGCTTTAGTACGACTAAATTTAATCGATGAATCACCAATTTTAAAACTGTCATCCTCATAGCGAACGTCATAAGTGGTATCTGTGTTTCCAATAAATAGATTGGTGAAATAGGGTTCCAGTGTTGATCCATAATATTTTATTAAAATGTCTTTCAGTTGAGCTTGATGTTGAGGGGTGGCCAAGAGTTGTGAAAATGGAGACGATCTGGAAGGGCAAGGTGTTTCAACCATGGCCAAGGATTTCCTTTTTCTTAAAAATTCTGCAAGGGGTGATGCCTTTTTTTTGAGGCGTAAACACTTGTTCCTCATTATCCTCAACTTCGCTAACACTAGTTAAATCTTCCAGTTCCTCTTCCTCTTCCTCTTCCTCGGGGTCCTTGTGGTGCGTCTGAGTGGCTTGTGAAACGGTAGGTAGCATTTCAGATGGCTTGAAAGAGGGTTTCAACATGGCTTTTAGCGGAGGTGCTAAATGTTGTTGAATAAACAAAGCATGATCCGCACGCGATCGTTTCAATTGACGAAACTTTTGGCGAATAGTATTTTTTGCTCTAATAATATTCTTTTTCAATTGACTCTCTGCTAACGCCATGATGTCGTGACAAATGACTTGAGAGGGAATGATACAGTGCCTTAAATAGCAATAAAATGATCAAATCCTAAGCGATTCCGCCCTTGGTTGAGTTCACTTTGTTTGTCAATCACTAAACAGGCATGACGTTGTGTGTTCCAGCACTTGCCACACAATTCTGTAAACATTTGAAAGGTCATATCCGGATTTACATGTTCGTTATAAATGTAACGACTGTTCCTCTCGTCCTGGCGAAATAAAACAATGACATTGGCATTGTCACGAATCAGCTGTTTGGACATTTTAGAATACGTTTGTCCAAGATAGAAGCAATCGATATGTTTGTGTCGACCCATGCTGAAATAGCTCTGAATGATACCTTGTCGTTCAGTGGATACATCATCGAAAATCATGAGTGAACCAGGCTTTTCCTCATCCGGTGAAATAACATTTTCTTGCGTGGAAAATGTAAAATACCCCATATTCTCATTTTGTAATCCAGACATGACTTGATCTAGAAACACGTAGAGGGGTTGGTAGAGAGATTTTGCGAAAATATAAATATTTTGAAAACACAGACCTTTGGGCGCTGTAATACGTGTCAGCAAAAGATTGGTCTTTCCACAGCCGGAAGGTCCCACAATGATGCAGCGAATGGAAGATGGAAACAGTGAACCATGGCGTTGTTCACGTGATGTAGGGCAGAGATGGGAAACCATATCCCTCACGGGGAATGACTCTTGCTGCTTAATTATCTTCATTTCAACTAAGGCTTAGAGAGGCTAGCAGGCTGTCTATATACATCGCACCGAGCCTTGTCATAGAAACAGTAGACTCGCACTACAGGTTGACGATGGATGTCTTTGGACGTGCGTTGATGGTCAAAGCTAGGTCTGTTCCCATACATGATCCTAAACAAGAAACAGATCCTGATAATAAACACTATGTGGATAGGTCTGTAGTGCCACGCACAAAACAGGGAGATTATGACTTTAAAGGAAAGCGATTAACCCATGTAAAACATCCTCAACTGTCTACTGACGTTACTACAAAAGAATATGTGGATAACAAGGTGTATGAGTTTTATGATAAAGTGCCTCAGCTTACAGTGGATGGCTATAGCGCTAATCATCACCGCATTATTCACGTGGAAGACCCGCAAGACGAAGACGATGTCTGTACCAAGCGATACGTGACCTATGAAATGAAAAGGCTTTATAAATTTATCCCATCTGTATTTTTAGTGTATCTGACAGATGTAAAACCTGTGAATGAGAGAAACCATATACCGCTAGTTCATGACCAGCACTTGACCTATGTGCTTGCTTCGGGTTTAAGCCACTATCAATTACACTATGATGGAACCATTCACATCAAATACGCCATACCTGATGAGAACCATTTAGAAATAGAGATAAATGGTCATAGGATGTTGGTCCATAACCATGATATGGTCAATGCAGGAGACGAATTATCCTTTCATCTCATGTTGACATGGGATGAAAAGCAAGCTGGAAAAACCATAAATGATTTCCCACTTTATGTAGAATTGTAATATACAGCCATGAAATAACAATCTGACGTTAGTTGTGACTTAAACTTTCTTGTGAAAGGTTGTTGGTCATTATCATCATGGTGAAACAAAGATATGTGGTGAGAAAGACTGAAAATATGACCCTGTCCTTGGCAAAGCCTGGGCTTAAGACATTCGTGGACAAGCCCTAGCGAAAGAAAAAAAGAAAAAATAATGTGTTGACCATAAGGAAAGCTCTTCGAGTAGCACAAAGACATGTTATTCCAAAACGTCAACGACAGAGTTCAAAAGAAGGGCGAGTGATTCCCGTCCCCAAACGAGCGGGATTTTTACCTGCATTATTCGCTGGTCTGGCTGCTCTAGGTTCAATTTTAGGTGGCGCCAGTGCAGTGGCAAAAACTATTAAAGCCGTGCAACAGGGCAAGCAACAACTCAAAGAAAGTCAGCGACACAATGAAACAATGGAGGCCATTGCTATGGGAGCTAGAAATGTCAATTTGAAGCCAGCATTTTATCAACAAGGATTTGGAATTTCACCTTTTCGAAATAAAATAAAACATCTTTAACCTCAGCCATAGCAAGACATGCCCTGACGCATCAGCAAGTGGAAAGCTATGCTAAACAACTGAAGCTTTCTCATTTTCGAGGTGTGTTTATGCGAAACCAATTACCCTTACAACCCTGTAAACATGAATGTGCTGTTGTCAATTTGGATGATCACCGAGGACCTGGAACACATTATGTAGCTTATGTCAAAGAGGGATCCACTGTATGGTACTTTGACAGTTTTGGGAATTTGCCCCCGCCCATGGAACCAGTGGCCTATGTTGGAAACAGGATCAAGATATATTATAATGTGAAACGTGAGCAAACGTTTAACAGCCAACAGTGTGGACGTTTGTGTTTAATTTTTTTATATAAGACGCAACATAAGCAAAAACGTCAACAGTATGTCGGTGGAAAGTAAGACGTTTACACTGCATGGACGTGGACCTGAAGTGAGCCTAGACTTTTACCCACCTATCGAATTGAGTGAAAAACCCTATGGTTTAGGACTTGTTTCTCTTGAAACGTACAATCGAATATACAACATACGTGAAAATGTGAACAACAAGTTTTACTATGATGATTCTGTGCTCACCCTGAACTCTGGTGGATACACGATAGATGACATTTATGAACACATTTATGTGGTGTTGATCAATGAATATGGCTTAAAGTCATTTCTCGATGGAACGCGCAAGTTTGAACTTGTAGGAAATACCAACACTCATCGCTGCAGTATTTTTTCTATATTCAAAATTGACTTTAAAACACACCCCGAATCCATTGGTCCATTACTAGGATCTAAACCACGCGTGTTGGAGCCCAACAAAAAACATGAATCAGACCATAAAGTGAAATTCATTGAGGACCATCATGTGTCGGTGACGTGTAATATTATTAGTCAAGTGTACACCAATCAATAACCGTCGCATTCGCTTTATGACTATTGTAACATCGCCCAATGGCTATATTATTCGTGAAAACCCTCCAGTGGTGCTTTTTCATTCTGTGGCTGCCGATGGTATTAGTAATATAACATTAAGACTGGTCAATAGAAAGCAACAACTCAATGATCTAGATTCTACCACACTAGTGACTTACAAGTTGGTACTAAAACCACTATGAAGTCTGTATATAAAGCAATAGCACCGTCTAGGAATGGTATTAGTTGTTTACCAAGTGAATACACGTTAACATCTCAGAACAAGCAGATTTTACAGCATTTGGGTTACCACATCAACCCCCGCGATGAATTCCATCCTAGAGGTAGCGAACCACATCGAGGAGCAACCAGGAGTGGTAAGAATTGATCTCCATTCTTATCAAGCTCAAACACCTGGACTCAATAACAATGATGAAATTCAATTTGTTATCAACAACCAAGATATTTACACTCTACCGCATGAAAGTGTTATTCAGATTGAAGGTCGGCTCACCAAAGCCGATGGCTCTACACCCACCACATCCAAGTTAGCCAACCATGCTTTCGCCTTTCTGTTTTCTGAAGTGCGTTATGTGATTAACGATATTGTGGTGGATAGCACTCGAAATGTGGGTATTTCCTGTGTCATGAAACTATATCCCTCTTATAGTTAGGAAGAAGCTAAAACACTTTGCATGGCGGGTTGGTGCCCTGACTCGATCAATGACTGGATGGTACACACCGATGGCACCTTTACTGGACATTTACCTCTTAAACTGATTTTAGGCTTTGCTGAAGATCACCAGCGCATTGTGGTCAACGCAAGGCAAGTGCTTTATCTGGTGAGAGACAGGAGTGATAATAATGCACTCAAGGGAGTCGACAATGCCCCCATTGATTCAAAAATTCAACTACAACGCTTGCTATGGAAAGTGCCTCATGTGACCCTTAACGATAGCAAAAAACTGGACATACTCAAAATGGTAAAGAGAGATATACCTCTACCCATGGAATTTAGAAGCTGGGCACTCCATGAGTACCCGTTATTGCCTACCACCAACACACATAGTTGGTCTATAAAAACAGCCCGCTATCCAGAGAGACCTCTCTACATGATTGTGGGTTTTCAAACAAATCGCAAGTATCAACAAACCAAAGATGCCACGCAATTTGATCACCTGCAATTGAGAAATGCACGTCTTTTCCTCAACGGTGCTGTGTTTCCCTATGAAGGGCTGGATTTAGATTTTTCAAAAAATAAGTTTGGCCCCCTATACGACTTGTTTTCCAAATTTAGATGGTCGTATTATCAAAAAGAGAATTGTCCAATGTTGTCACCCCAAGCTTTTAAGACAAGGGAGCCACTGATTGTCTTTGACTGTTCCTACTTGGAAGAGTCTGTCAAACCATCCAATATTGACATTCGACTAGATTTTGAAACGCATGACAATGTTCCAGCCAATACCACGGCCTACTGTTTGATTATTCATCACAAACAAGTCAACTATTCTCCACTGTCCAACCAAGTGACAAGTGTATAAATAGCAGGTCAACACACATCAAACCGCTCAGTCATGTCTTGCTTTCAAGCCTCATGAGAAGTTACATCCATGAATTTAAAATCTGAGGAACAACGTTTCAAGACCTTTGCGACGTGGCCGGTGCCTTTTATAAACCCTCAAGCCTTAGCAGCCGCTGGATTCTACTATTTAAAAAGAAGACATAAAGTGAAATGTGTGTTTTGTCCCATCATCTTAGACCAATGGCAAGAGAGCGATGAACCCATGCAGGAACATCAACGCTGGTCACCTGCCTGCCCCTACCTATGGAGAATGGAGGTGGGTAATATACCCTGTCATTCAAGTTACCCCTCACTCGTGCCTCTAAGTGATGAAAGAAGTTATGATACGTGTGGACTTTATGGTTCCGGCAGTGCTTCAGTGAGCAGCTCACAGTTAAAAACATCCAGTTTAGAGACATTGGGATATCATCGGTGTTATGGACACTATAAACACAAAAGCCTTTTTTGTTGTATGAGATGGTACCGCCTCTATCCTAGAATGAAAAAGGAATGTAAAACTTGTTATGCTAATAAAATAATGTAATAAAAAAATTGGTTGTTGTTGTTATATTATTATTTCTTATGCCCCCTGTCATATCCTTACCTCTATAGTGACTACTCGATGTTTTTCTTTTCTTTTACTAGAATGGAATGTAAGTAAATGACATGGGTACACCTTACTGAACAATTGTCAGTCTGTGGTCAGTTGGACTTGATCCAGACAAGAGTGAACATGTTGCGTACACTGATTGTCGACTGTCAAGGGTTTAAAATTGGAGATAACAAATTTATATTTAAAGAAGTGGCCATTATTGATTGTTCCACTTTTTGGATATCGCAAGCTACCCATTTGGTGTTTAAACCACCTTATGCGTTTGATTTGTTGTGTGATAAAGACCGTAAACAAACCCAGTGGATTGAAACTCATATGCAACTAGACTGGAAGCAAGGAACCATTTCATATAAGCACCTGGACGTGGTCATGAAAGCCCACTTGTCTTCTGACCATGTAGTATTTGTGAAAGGTAGTGAAAAACGTCAATGGCTACAACCATTTTTAGCGTCTTACTGTCAATGTATCGATTTAATGGACATGGACTGTCCCTCGCTGCAAACACTCATGGACCGCTGCCCCTGTGACAATATTACCCATAAAGCCCTGGCACAGGTGTGGCAATTGTTTCATTGGCTAACCACCAATGCCTGCTGGGAGTTGTTAAATAAAATTAAAACTGAAGGTTTACCTGTGGATACCACCAGTGAGATTTCTACAAGCGACGTGTAAACATCAACGTGATACCATGGAGAAAGAGGATGCTACCGATAAAGCGTTTGGAAAGTTCTTCGTGTGCAAAAAAAACTAGACAGTTTTACCAAAGAAGAATTATTGGCTCTTCCAAAATCATTCATTTATTACGTCGCAGCAAATGCAGTGAAAGAAATCTGGCAACATGTACCAAAATCATGGACTCAAGACCCTGTGTTAAGTGAATTGCAACCATGTACGGATTATGATCACCATAAGCAAGTGGCTATGGCAAAAATACCCTCTATGCGACAGTGTGCTACTTGCCAGCTGGTTAAACTGTATCACGGTCATAAAAGTCAGTGTAAAGACTTTGTTTCCTCATTCCACGGGTGTAATGGAGATAAAAAGCAGCAACAACAAACATCATCCACAGAGGAGGAGGAAGATCAAACCCTTTCTCCACCAATGGAAAAGGATATGCCAGACCTCTACTGGCAATGACGTCATTGACAAAGTAATTCAATACTTGACTTTCGAAATCTACCTATCTGGTTATTATCTGTGTGGTCCTGGAACTTATCTTGAAGAACCTTTGCAGCGTGGTGATATACCTATTAATCCTTTGGATCGAGCATGTACCTTTCTTATCACCACAGTCATCCTGCATTAAGATGTGTAGCGGATAAAGTATCGTTGAAAAGCTAAACAACGTTTGACATCCTGTGATGTCTCAGTGAGAGAGAGGTTGGCAGCCCTCATTGTGATTAGTGCTATATAAGGAAAGTTAATGATGAGTGAACATGAACATTGAAAAGGATTGAGTAATAGGTATTTCTTTGTATTCTATTTTTGTAAAGCTCTATTTGTTGTGAATAAAAACAAGGTTTACAAGATCACAATGTCTTTTAATTTTTAAAAATGGTGATAGCCATTTCTTCATTTTCATTTTTTCTTTCATGAATATTTACATTTTCCACTTCCCCTTTTTTACATTCCCCTCGTTTAGTTCGCACATTCTGTACATTTTTTGTTGTGAATAAAAAGTAAGGTTCACTAGATCACTATATCTTTTAATTCTAAAAATGGTGATAGCCATTTCTTCATTTTCATTTTTTCACACATGAATATTTACAATTTCCACTTTACATTTTTACATTCCCCTTGTTTAGTTCACACATTCTGTACATTTTTTGTGAAATATAAATAAGGTTCACCAAATCACTATATCTTTTAATTTAAAAAATGGTGATAGCCATTTCATTTTTTCACACATGAATATTTACAATTTCCACTTTTCATTTTTTACATTCCCTTGTTTAGTTTACACATTCTGTACAATTTTGTTGTTGTGAAATAAGAAACAAGGTTTACCAGATCACAATGTCTCTTTAATTTTAAAATGGTGATAGCCATTTCACTTTTTCACACATGGATATTTACAATTTCCACTTAACATTTTTTACATTCCCCTTGTTTAGTTCACACATTCTGTAATTTTTTTAAAATCTTTTTCGTAATATACAAAAGCAAACATTTTACACTAAAATGTATTACTTATCTTATTTTTACTAAACTACTGTAGCCTAACATTATACATTCTACTTACAGTTTTTACAAAAAATATTACAATATAAAACACACTAAAAATATTACAATATAGTGATCATTAGACTTAAGTAAAGTAATAGTCGTCAATGCGACTGTTTCCCCAAGCAAGAGTATTAAATGTGTTGGGTATAATGAATCGTTTGTTGTCTTCATTACTTAAAGCAACTTTGTTCAACAAATTGGTATGTAGCTGGTGATTTTTACTTCTAAATACACACATTTTCTTATATAATACAGGTGGGTTACTAACTATACAGTTTTTATAATCACTTATATCTAACTCTTTACTAACAACAGTCTTTTTCACTCCTTTTAATTTTTTTACTACTACATCATCAATTGTCATATAGCTGTATGATTTAGATTTTGTGCCTACAAAGGTGTCTATAATAACACCAGCACATTCATCCTTAAATTTCCCAAGAACCTTTTTGTTTACTAGAGGTAAATGGTAAATATTATCCTTGGGGTAGTCACTTGTATCAAACCTTAGCTCAGTTTTGATATCCTCGTAAAAATCATCAGTTTTAAACTCATAAATAAAAGAATCTGTGTCTGTGTAGAGTAATTTAGCATTATCAAGATAGTTTTTCTTTACATAATCATAGTGAAATTCATACATAAGTGTTTTTGATAGTTCCAGAATGGTGTAACCCACATATATGGGTTTGTTGTAAGTTACTTTAAGACGATTCATTTGTATTACAACTAAATCCTCATGAATAATTGATCAGCTATGAAAGTTAGGCTTGCTTATTAAGTTGCTCGCACCATACCTTTTACCATCATTCTCCCACTTTGTTATCAGCTTTACATCAACTCGTTTATCAACATTCTCCATAGTCTTTCCAAAAACACTATTATTCATGAGTTTATAAAAATCTTTTTCAAACGCGTTTGTTGACTGTGTTCTTAAATTATTGTTTAGATCAATATACGGTTTGAGCCATGCTGACTGATGAAATTGCAATACGCGATGAATTTTAGTTAATTTCAATCCATGCTGTAGACACTGTTTCAAGTTTTGATAATGTATTACATATTTACATTTATCATTTACATTAGCAATTAACATTTTTGTTCGTGATGTGATGTATGGAGATATCATATTCTCAGGACAAAATGGTAAATCATTATGATCATCATGTAACTCTTTAGGGTACTCAAGATTTACCTCTAAAATATATCCTTTATCATCGTTATCATTAAGAGTGTCAACATGTAAGACATCAATTTCAGGTTGTGTCAGCCAGCGAAAATCTTTCAGTGGTAGATATTGACTCATAGCCCAACCATATGGGTTATTTGCATCGAGGTAGACAATATACTTTGACTCTTCACAAGGGTTGTAGCTAGGCAAGTATTTATTATTCGCTTTAGAGTACCGTCCACTACATTGGCTTAATCCACCTCGAATTGATGATTTTATAAAATTGAGCATGTCTATATCAGTCATTAATTCTAAATTTACTTTCGTTTTTTTCAACATTGAACTGAAACTTAACCCAGGAGCTGTGAAATACTGACAAGGATCAAGGTCATACGTTTTCATACATACATTCGAAAATTTTCAAAAACATCTGCTAATAACAACACATCTGTCTTCAAATATATGTCTGAAAATTCTCCTAAAGTTTGAATGACAAACTGTGCCCATACATGTTGTGCATGTTAATATTCCTGATCACTGATATGACTTGTGTTTAAGGAACTGTAAAATGCATCTTTCGGTGGTAAAGAACACTCCTCAAGACGTTCCACACAGTTAATATATTCATAAGGGAATATGCCCTTTTGACGAATCAAATTAAAATCATCTTCTTTAGGAAAGACACGTTGAATTTCATGAAACTGATCTGATTTTAAATTACTAGCCAGCTTATCAAGACTACTCGACATAAAGCGGAATGAATCTAAAAATCGCAGTTTAATGGGTTCTTTTATTGCTAGTTTTGATGTATTTTGTGAACGACATGTATTGTTCCTTATTATTTGCAATAACATCAATTTTCACATCTGAAGCTCCAAATTCTTTAACGATAAAGTGATTATCGTGTTTGCTACCGTTGTGTAGAATGACCGGAATGAATTTACTTACTCTATAATTTAAATTACATTCTTGGTGAGCAGCACCACGATATTTTCCTGTTAAATGGTCATGATCGCGAACCCTGTCTGTATATACAACATTCACCACATATAAAACAATTAGTTTCAGTTTCAAAATTCATTTGCTCTGATGAAGTTAGTGGCTCCATTGGAATGATCGTATTTAAAATAGAGGATATACGGACGGCATCTTTCTCAAGCCTTTCCATAAAAACTTTAGGTGCATCAGGTCCTCTATAGAGCTCAAACTTATTTAAAGTGTCATCATAACTACATTTAATATAATATGCAAAGCTAAAAGATTCATGAATGTGAGTAGTGTTGGTGAAAGTTTGGGCTGGATTCGATGAAAATGTATTAAATGGTTTTAGCAAAGCCTCGAAGTCAGCATATATAACAAATGGTACTCGAAGCTGTTTCTCATAATCCTTAAATTTTAGAATGTTATTTTTAGGAGTCGGTAATACCGTACACACATGATTACACCCCCATTTTTAATGTTGAGTTAGTTGATCCTCTTTTCTGAAATGTAGCAAACAACCATCACACAACCACTTTTTACCATCGCGTTTTGTTATATGACTACTGACAAGTCTACTTAAATGTTTTATCCAACAATAGTGGGCGTTTTCACCTTTAGTTATGTACAGTAAATTTACATGAGCATTCTTTTTTTCCTGAGTATAATATAGAGGGCCTACTATACTCTTATTTTCAATTCCATAAACATTAATACTTACATTGTTCAGCTTTTCAACACGTTGAATGTCTTTTATCGCCATAGGAAATTCTATTTCTTTTAAATCTAACACTGAAGAATAGTGAGGATAAGATGACGTTATCTTTTCATTCATCGCTGCTGGATGGAGAGCTGAGGTTACAGCCCATGCAAATCATGCATGGTCACTATTCATAACGTTTATACAAGCTTTCTTCCGTTTAATTCATGCAGGTAAATCAATGTATGATGATGCTCGAAGGGGATTATATTTATTCATGTTGGTTTCTAAATGAAGTACTTCAACCAATGCCCAGCCCGACTCCCTTTCCTGGAACTCTCCACTCTTCACGATGATAGCACTTGAAATATTTTGATATACATCACTAATATTAGCTGATTCACTAACAATTACGTTTTTTGTATTAAAAGATTCGATATCCGTAATTTCACCTTCGCTCCCAATTTTTACATAGAGGCCAAAAAGTTCAAAATTCATTTAAATGTTTTATGCTCTAATAAAACATTACCTACCAAGCCAAACACAGTAGGTTGAACATTTTTTAAAAATGATTCAATACTTTGAGTTTTTTCTTCACTATGAAGTCTATAACTAGCAATTCGACTTTTAAATGAACTACCAATTTGTTGAATATTTCCAGAATTTCTTTCATGGCAAGCGTTATTTTTATGATGAATACTGCGTAAATGTCCATGAATGATTGAAGAAGGTATATCAATATTACATACATCACAATGTGTTATCAAAGCTTCACCATTCTTCTTTCTTTTTGTTACACAACTATTTTCACAATCTTGAGAACGTTTACGCTTTTGAGCATCACATTTGTTTAAAGGTTCCGTGCTAGTTGATGGTTTTACAGTTTTTAATTCCTGTTGTTCACCATGCACTTCATCCATGTGGGATTGATATCGCTTTACAGCAGAAAAACCAAGATCACAAACTGAACATGAAAAAGGTGCTGAACTGACATGCTTTAAATTTACATGCCGTCTAAGACTATCCTGTCGGTTAAATGTCTTAGCACAATGACTGCACACAAACATTTTAATGTCATGTTTAGCATTTGCGTGTCATTGAAGGTTGTCAGGTCTTGAGAACTGTTTCTTACAGTCACCACACTTGAACATTATGATCACTTTCGAAATTACCTATAAAAGAAAGAAATCATAAATGTTAATAAATGATAAAACAAAGTACAATATAAATAGTTTAATTACATTCCAGTCAATGGTTATAACAGGGTATTTAAATCGATCATCTGTGAACTCTTAGCAAGTCTAACTTCATGTAGTTCTAACTGAGGGTTACTATATACCACTGTCACTGACACTTAGCGGTGAACATTCGAACTTGATAGAGTGGTAGAAACCAGCGGTCGCCAGTTAAGTGAGCTAGGTGTGACGTCATAGCCAGTCTTAAAGCAAGTCTAAACTTGTAGAACATGTCACGTGGTAGAAACCAGCGATCGCCAGTTAAGTGAGCTAAGTGTGACGGCATAGCCAGTCTTAAAACAAGTCTAAACTTGTAGAACATGTCACGTGATAGAAACCAGCGATCGCCAGTTAAGTGAGCAAAGTGTAACGTCATAGCCAGTCTTAAAACAAGTCTAAACTTGTAGAACATATCACGTGATAGAAACCAGCGATCGCCCGTTAAGTGAGCTAAGTGTGACGTCATTGTCAGTCATAAAGCAAGTCTAAACTTGTAGAACATATCACGTGATAGAAACCAGCAGCCACCAGTTAAGGGACACTGGGACTGAGTTTTAAGCATATTTTATTAAAAAATTCAAATTTTCGATTTTGACATATTATTGTACCCCTGACCATAACGGATGATTTAGATGTATCATTTTCCACATTCCGCCTTTTTTTGAGGCACGGCGAGACGTTTAAATGCCGGCCGCACTGCCATTTAAACGCCCCTTTCTCTTGGTACATTATCCTGTACACGCATTTATGCATTCTTTTATCGGAGTTGTTTGAATACGGATTTGAAATTCCCTCTGGTCTACTGTTTCTGCATTGTGCTACCATCTACCGATGAATATTGACACTATTTACTACGTAAGCTATACAAATACCTCCAATGTTTGAAAATAAATAAATAAATATCTCAAACGGTCGACATGATGAAATTTTGCATTTATATTGTATTTTATAATTTCTTGAGAGTTCCTAGTCGCTTATAGAATGTCAGTAGATGCATAATTTATCTTTATTTGATATTTGTGTTGACTTTAGAAGTGTAAGCATGGTCAACCTCTGTTTATGAACAAGATATTGGAGGCTAGGCTAGCACGTTTTCGAAATTTATTGTGTTTGTGAAGTTTCTGGCGATTTGTATTGCTTTCTGTGAGTGTATTACTTTTAGTGTATACAGAATGGATTCAGTCACTTCCCGCTGGCATAAGCCGAAATGCAAAAGCAAGAAGAAAACTGTCAAGGCTTTCAGACTTGCTGCTGCTCGTTGGAAAACATCAGGTAAGGGAGCTGTTATTCCTGAACAAACTAGTAATGAACATGTGATCTCACCTCTTGTCACACCCACCGATTCTCAGAACACTGCTGATGCAAGAGATAACATTTGTAAGAGTGTACAAAAGTTAGGGTTATTTGAACAATTGGGTTCTGAAAGTAGGCCTAGGCCAAATTTACATCCAACAAGTGATGAATATTTTCTGGTGCATTCTTCCACTTTGCATGAACTAGTGAAGAATATAAAATGCAATGAGTGTGGGGAAACATCATTAACTGTTCAAGTACGAGAAAGGCATGGTTTAGCGCATAAGCTATGTGTCAAATGTACCCACTGTGGCTTTTGTCCAACTCAAACTTATTCAAGCCCTCGAGTAGAAGATGACACTATTACACAGAGGCCTCCATTTGATGTCAATAGGAAGAGTGTCGATGCATGTCTCAGTTTAGGTGTAGGGCATCGGGGAATGGAGAAATTTTGTGCCACGTTAGGAATGTCGGGTATGGATTCGAAAACATTCACAAGACATATGACAGTTTTAGCTGCAGAATCTAAGACTCTAAAATGTCTTACTCTCTCCAAGTCTAGGAAGGTGGTACGTAGGGCATATGATACACTTGATTGTAACCCTGAAGGTAGGCCTACTGATAATGATGTAATTGACATTGCAATCTCCTACGATGGGACCTGGCACAAGCGAGGCTTCACTTCTGCTTATGGAATAGGGATAGCTATAGATCTTCTCACAGGACTAGTCGTAGACTATGAGGTGGTATCCAAATACTGTCCTATGTGTGTTATCACTTCTGCTGAGCTTGGTTCGGAGTCCCCAGAATTTAATGTGTGGCATGTAGGTCATAAGAAGAGTGGGGAGTGTCAGGTGAATTATGAGGGTAGTTCTGTTGCAATGGAAATGTTTGCTGCTGGAATTTTATGGAACCGTTCCATTTCAGACTGCCAGATGCGTTATACAACTGTCCTTTCTGATGGTGATTCTAAAACGTTCAACCATTTGGTCAGTACAAATGTGTATGGCAGCAACACAGTACTGAAAAAGGAGGAATGCGTGAATCACATTTCAAAGAGAATGGGGACAGGTCTGCGACAGATGGTACAGAATTGGAAAATAAAGGGTGTCCAGTTGGGTGGCAGGTCAGGCGGGCTTACTAATGCTACGATTACCAAGCTTACCAGCTATTATAGGAATGCCATAGTACAACACACACCTAATGTTGAAGACATGAAAACTGCTATCTACGCCACTCTCTACCATTACATGTCCACTGACAGTAAGCCCCAACATAAGAAGTGCCCCCAAGGCGTCGATTCTTGGTGCTTCTACAACAGAAGTATAGCGACAGGTAAGGTACCTATGAGTCATAACAAAATGACTGTCAAGCTTTCGGAGTCATTAGTGTGTAAAATAATGCCTGTTTATCAGAGGCTGGCCTCTAATGAATTACTATTCCGATGTGTCCGTGGTGCCACGCAGAATCAAAATGAGTGTCTACATTCTACCATTTGGAGGAAGTGTCCGAAAGAAACTTTTATATCAAGAAAGAGACTTGAAATTTCTGTATGCAATGCTGTAGCAGAATTTAATATGGGATGCAGTGCTACAACAGACTTGAAGTCGGACATCAAAAGAACTTCAGTTCCTTATGTGACTGAACAGGCAGTCCTTAGGCGTGATGCTCGCAGGAAGTATGAGAGTCAGCGATCGTCCTCTGAGAAGAAGAAAGCAACTCGACGGAAGACTAAGGTCACAAAGATGAAGAAGGAGGTTGCAAAACAGAAGAAGGAAGGTGTTACTTATGCTGCAGGAGAGTTCTAATGGGTACGTTGAATGGAAATATTAAAATATATGCATGTTTTTAGAAAAATGCAGTTTTCTCAGTTTCACATTTTCTGATGTATAAAATCTAGTACGCGTTACTGATGTAATGCAATTTTCTTGTAAATTAACATGCATGTTCCTTAGTACTTTATCCACAAACGTGTGCATTACTTTTTGGATTGGAGTTCTGGTTTGCCTGTAAAAAAAATTCAAACCTTCAAATTTCAAGAATTTTACAAAAAATAAACTTCATTGGGGAAAAAAATTATATCTTCATAGTAAACAATACAATCTCAAATTCGATGCACTATTTTATTTGTATAAGAATGCGGAACTAGAAAAATATAAATAAATTGTGCTATCTACATTAGTTTGACGCGCTTGACATTTTGAATATTTGAATAATTTGCATATAAATATTGGAAAATAATTAATTTCTATGCAGCTAGTAAAGCTACATTGATCAAATTTGGCACACATGTTTATACTACAGCTTAATACCAGCAAACAAAATATCAAGACTGTACCTTAATATTTACAGGAATTAGAAAACTCAGTCCCAGTGTCCCTTAAGTGAGCTAAGTGTGACGTCATAGTCAGTTATAATGCAAGTCTAAACTTGTAAAATATGTCAAGTGATTAGGTTAAGTTAGGTAAAGTTAGGTTATGTTAGGTGAACTGAGGTTAAGACTTTAAATATTCCCTATGTCACTGACACCTAGCAACGAACATTCGGACTTAATAGAGTGGTAATCAAAATCTAACCTACAAAATTAGCTTTACACACCATGGTCAAGTAGTTCCAACTTTCACTACCAAATATACCATTTTTTACTGACATCTAGTAGTGAACATTGGAAAATATCACTCTAACTGTTTAAAAGTTCTTAGAGGGGCACTTACCTTTTTATAATTTATCAACTGCTGTCACTGAATGAACAGATTGTAGGAATCTGGTAACCTACAGGTAACCAATTATCTGTAAACAAATCAATCAATCAATCAATCAATACATTCCAATCAATAACTTCAACATCTATTGTGTTTAGTCTAACATGTTTTAACCTTATGGTTTGGTAGTTCGCTATTCATGATTCTGACTTCGGCATATGAGTGGATTTAGTCAAGGGTTGGTATGACTTTAATTATGTTTTGAAGGGGTTATGTTTCTTCTCTCATCTTAACCTAAGCTTCAGGTTTGTAATTTATTTACTGGTGACATGACCTTATTTATGATGGATGTTTGGTTGGTATATGTGTACGATGTAGTTGGTATGTTTGTCAGTGTGGTTGATATGTAGTAGCCTCGCATGTGACCTTCGTGGTCTGCAATTTATTGCCGTGACTTTGGCCACATATATTATTGGTGTTTGTTCGCGTGTATGTTGGTAGGTTATGTATGATTTGGAGTACTTTGGTTCATGAAAACAATTACCTTCATCTCTCTGGTTTTCTCTTGTAATATATGCTCTTCTGTCTAAGGTTTTAATTTGAACAAGCTGATCCAGACACTATGTTCTGCGATACAGTGATCATGTTGTTTGACCATGGGATTTTCTCTACTTAATTTTTTTTATTTCAATTACCCTCTCCCTGGACCTTAGTATATCCACCTTGGATTCTGTGACATGTGTCTCCTGACACTTAAATAATTATTTATTTTACCCTCGTTTCGACTCTGCCAACAGTCTGTAATTTAATTTTTTTTTCCTTTTCTCGATTCCATCTTCTCTGATTCTCAACTTAGTTTTGATATTCCTTTATTATGAAATGTTTTTATATCTTGTTGCATGCATGTATTTTTATATATATTTGATTATATTGTTTTCCCTGAAAATTACTACTCGGTGTTCTTTCTTGACAGTAGATATTAGTGTATTTAGTCTCTCATTTAATCTGGGTTATGGTAAGCAGAAGTTCAGCACGCATTCCTCCCCAAGTATCTTGTCTTCTTTGAGTTCCCTTGTGTTGACGTGTGTCAATTGGTAGCAGAGCGTGGTTATTCTGCATGCAATTAAGTGAGGACTATCGTGTCATCTATTCTGGATGGCATAGATCCTGAATGTAGATCTTATATGACCATGTGTGTTCGACTTAGGAATCTTCTTGAACTAAACAGTGTTATTATGGCTGCAAATGTAGTCAGGCTTTCTGATACATTAACGATGACTGATATTCCAACACTTAATTAAGTTTTTAATCATCTTCAAATTAAATAATTTCTAAGAAAGCCTATCAACTTAAGTGTTTTCAGGGCAGGAACTCTAATAGTTCAGTTTATCGCAGAGTAAACACAAGGTAAGTGATGTGACTTGTGTCGACCTTGTTCAAAAGTGATGTTGTATTTCTCTTTCAGGATGTGAATTTTGGGTGAAGTGTATTTATCGATTCGTTTATTGTCCATCTTTTTGGTTAACTCAGCATAGGGAGTGTCATTTCGTAATTATGTTTTCTGGTTAGTACTGGGGTTATGTTCTCTATTGGTGTTTAGTTGTTTTTCTTCGTAAACCTTATATTTTTGGGGAAGTGTTTGGAAACGAGTTTATTTGGGAGAGTGTTTCTACCTTGAATTTACCCTCTGTCGCAGTATGGGATGCTAGGAGACCAGTAAGTTCTTGGTAATTATTTGTTTTGTTGGGGATTAATTATGAAGTGATTTCATGAAGATTGTGAAGAGTATTGTGTTTGTGAGTTAGGTCGTTGTGCCTAAGCTGTTGTGTCAATTTAGTACCTCAGAATGGCCTCTGTGTTATGCCTAATTATTTCTTTGGGAATAGAGCAACGTGCAATTTGTGTTATTTGTGTTTTGTCGAAAGGCTGTGCCATCGCGTTTCGGTTCCTAGTTGTTATTTTGTGGGTGGTTAATTATTTCTTGGTAAATTGGGGTTGTCAGTAGGAAAGTTTGGTGTTATTGTTCTCTTGGTTTATGTAGATTTCTTCTTTTGTTTTCCTAACTGGCAGATACGTTATTGTCACTTCCTATCGCTGTGCTTTGTCTTTTGTATAGATATTTTCCTTGTCACGTGGTTAGTATGGTACCATAAGCAGCGAACCTATGTCATTTCAGGTTAGGGTTGGATTGTTCCTAATATTTCTTACTGGAATCTGGTCATGGTGTAAATGGAAACCTCTTAACAAGATTCCTAGGATCATGTTAGATTTTGGTTGACTCCAATAATATCACTTGTTAGGGTCACTGAAGTGAAATGTTATTAAAAAGATAAAAAACGTACCTCATGTAAAGAAAGGAAGTGACCTTTCTAAGAAAGTTTTGTAAAATTTATTGTTTAAAGTCTTGTACAAGCAAAGAATCATAGAAGATGAAAAGTTAGGGTTGTCTTATGAAAAGTCGGAGGTTGTCTTTTGGTAAAATTCTGTTGGCCACAATTTTTGTTTATTTTGGAAATGTTAAATATGAGAAGTTAGGCGTAACATTTAATGACCTTATCATTAGTTATAGCAGATACCTAGGACATGTACTGTCGCAGTGATATATGGTTACACATAATTGGAGAAGAATTTATCAGCTGGAGAATGAGCGGTGACTATTACTAGAAATCCAGGGCCCGGATTAAGTGATGGAAGCCACTCCCTCCGGAATCTCAGCTCGACTACTATTCAAGAAAGGAAATTTGACATGTATTAAAGTTACTTGATGTATACAAAGATACTGTAATTATGTAATACTACAAGTAAGAGTGTTCATTTTTATGCATGTGGGATTTGGTGCATGTGACATTTGGTATTTGGATGGTGAACGAACTTTGTGTAAAGTGTCACTGATCTGTGAGAATGCCTACTATCTTCTGTACCCTCTCTATGAACATTTTAGTGTTCAATAGTTGTACTATTGAGCACAATAGGGGGGTGGAGAGCTGACCCGTTTCTATTCTTCGAAAAGTACTTCAGGTCAACAAATTACTACATCCTGGACTTGTGTTACAAACCTAGCGGGTGCTATTGGTACCTAAGGTTATGTGAGCCGACGCGAGATAGCGTGGCGTGTATCTTCTGTGACTTTGTATCGTTTCGTTGCTCATATATCGATCTACGTTCAATTGCTTCGACCCGTTGCTTCGGTAACAGTTGTTGACAGCAATAATGAGTTGAGATTTTCCATCAGCGGAGAAGAGATGTGAATTGACAAAACTATAAAGGAGGAGTTTAGGACGGCTAACGCCGTGCCTAGAGCTTATAAGTCTTAACGTGGACTCTACATCATACTCACACATATTAATTATCTACCACCGTTGGACCCCTGTTTCATTCTGAAAACCTTAAATATCGTAGGATACGTATGACATTTTATGCATGTGGCGAAGTTGTCCTTAAGAAGAATTAAACTTCATTAATTTTTACCAAAAGATAACTGTTTTTGGGAGCTGTTAAAGTATGTTCATATGTTGTAATGTGGATATGAAAGGTGGTTGTGTTCGTGAACCTTTGTAATTGTAAAGATGTTGGAATGATTGCTGTGTTACGTTGGCAGAATATGTGATTGTATGGATGATATGTGTTTAGTCTAACATGTTTTAACCTTATGGTTTGGTAGTTCGCTATTCATGATTCTGACTTCGGCATATGAGTGGATTTAGTCAAGGGTTGGTATGACTTTAATTATGTTTTGAAGGGGTTATGTTTTGGTCTCTCATCTTAACCTAAGCTTCAGGTTTGTAATTTATTTACTGGTGACATGACCTTATTTATGATGGATGTTTGGTTGGTATATGTGTACGATGTAGTTGGTATGTTGGTCAGTGTGGTTGATATGTAGTAGCCTCGCATGTGACCTTCGTGGTCTGCAATTTATTGCCGTGACTTTGGCCACACATATTATTGGTGTTTGTTCGCGTGTATGTTGGTAGGTTATGTATGATTTGGAGTACTTTGGTTCATGAAAACAATTACCTTCATCTCTCTGGTTTTCTCTTGTAATATATGCTCTTCTGTCTAAGGTTTTAATTTGAACAAGCTGATCCAGACACTATGTTCTGCGATACAGTGATCATGTTGTTTGTCCATGGGATTTTCTCTACTTAATTTTTTTTATTTCAATTACCCTCTCCCTGGACCTTAGTATATCCACCTTGGATTCTGTGACATGTGTCTCCTGACACTTCAATAATTATTTATTTTACCCTCGTTTCGACTCTGCCAACAGTCTGTAATTTGTTTTTCCTTTTCTCGATTCCATCTTCTCTGATTCTCAACTTAGTTTTGATATTCCTTTATT
The DNA here is from genome assembly GCA_946902985.2 of Meconema thalassinum. Lineage (NCBI taxonomy): Eukaryota > Metazoa > Arthropoda > Insecta > Orthoptera > Tettigoniidae > Meconema > Meconema thalassinum. Next base: position 70,064,565 of record OX336393.1, on the reverse strand, counting down.
ATGAAATGTTTTTATATCTTGTTGCATGCATGTATTTATATATATATTTGATTATATTGTTTTCCCTGAAAATTACTACTCGGTGTTCTTTCTTGACAGTAGATATTAGTGTATTTAGTCTCTCATTTAATCTGGGTTATGGTAAGCAGAAGTTCAGCACGCATTCCTCCCCAAGTATCTTGTCTTCTTTGAGTTCCCTTGTGTTGACGTGTGTCAGTAATAAAAGACTACAATCCATTAATAATATGTACTTACCTTGCAAAATAATTTAATGATTTTCAACCAAAAAAAGGCTTTTTTTTTACAACTCTTGAGCAGTAATAGAGCACTGTTCACTCAAAGCGAGTAATAAAGACTGACAGAAGGGAAATATAGGACACCTCTCTTATATAAACTCTCATCGCTCGTGTCAGCAGTTTTTTTTCAGATCATTGCAATTCCTTTCCCAATACAGCTGAGAGTCCAAAGTACACTAGGAACACCTGTGTGGTATCCAATTACTGCTGACTTTGCATGATCATCACCCATTGTCTTAATCAACACCTGAGGTTTCAAATTACTGCAGCGTCAGTCATAGCAACAGCAGTGTGCGCTCCCTGCCATGTCAGCAACATGACACCGGAAGGAACACCTGTGTAATATCCAATAACTGCTAACTTTGCATGATCATCATCCATTGTCTTCATGAACACTTGCGGTTTCAAATTACTGCATCGTTAGTCATAGCAACAGATCTGCGCGCTTTCTGTCATGTCTGTAATATGACACAGGAAGTAACAAGTCGGTTTACTGCACGTACCATCTCCTCAGTTTTAACATCTTAAGAACATGTATTATTATTCTCTTTCAACTACAAATGACTCGTTAGAACACATCCATCCACCAAGTTAGATCCCTTGTCTGTTCACATGCATTTCGTCACTTTACTTTCATATCGTTATCACATTATACTAGTGGGGGACTCGTGAACAACGTCAGTTCAACATACTGCTTTACACGCAAAATGTAGTTAGACACTTTGACATAATTTAAATAAATTCATGGGCTCGTCCGTAGGAACCAGGCCAAAGGGACCGGTCCAAAGGGATCAGTCCAAAGGGACTCATCCACAAGGACTCGTCCACAAGGACCTGTCCACAAGGACTCGTCAACAAGGACCTGTCAACAATGACCCGCCAACAATGACCCGTCAACAATAACCCGTCCACAGGGATCCGCTCCCCCACCCTCTTACAAAAGCCAAGAGTGGGCATGCGTAAAAAAACAAAAAAAACAAGCATGTTAATTCATAGTGGCTACCCACCGTATACATGTCTCTTGTGTTGAATAACGTTTATTTAAAAATCCCGCCCTCTTACAAAAACCATGAGTGGGCATGCTTAAAAAACTAAAAAACAAGCATGTTAATTCATATTGGCTTTCCACCGTATACATGTCTCATGTGTAGAACAACGTTTCATTCCATATTGGCGTTCAAACTCTCACATGTTGCAATTGGAAAGAGAGATTCTCTAAAAAATTAAAATGTCACCCTCTAGTAGGGGTAGGTTTTATTTTGGGGTGGAAATATGTTGTCCATTGGAAAGAGGGTGTCCGCCCGAGTTCAATGACACCTCATTCGTCAAAATCCGACCATGCGTTCGAGAGATATCGGGCTGCCGCCATCTTGTGAGGAGGGTGAGGAGGAGGAGGTCACAGAACCATCCAAAACACACTACTCACTTGACGATCGAAACTGGTCATCCTAGTGTATTTATTAATCTCATGTAATTTATTTCAGGATTAGGGCATAACCCAGCTCTATTTGGGTACATTCGTGTTGAGCGACTGAAAAGCGCCAAACTTTTTGTTTTATTTACACCTTACTCTATTATCACAATATGAAAAAATAATTCTACACATACAACAATTTACAGCTAGGTATTACAATTAAAATAGAAAATTAAAATATAGATTTCATCACTCCTTTATGCTAAGATATTCAACTACAGAGTAAAAACAATGGCACTGCAGATAAGCTTTCAACATTCTATCAAAGGTTTTTATTTTTGGGGCAAGTTTTATATACTGGGGTAGTTTATAGTATAATTTAACTTCTGTGTGAAGAGTTCCATTTTTGATATATGTTTGTGTGTGTGTGTGTGTGTGTGTGTGAAATATGAATGTTTTGATTTTGTCTTGTGTTATGCCTATGAACAGCATTGTTTGTTTTAAGAAAAACGTCTTTATTCATAAAAATTCCTTTAAAAAACATAATACTTTCAATGATATGAATGCAGGACAGTGGGGAATGTTTAAACCTTTAAACAGAGTTCTACATGATTCTCTAGTGTTTACATTTCCCATAATTCTAATCGCCCTCTTTTGTATCCTAAACGTGCTTAGTACATCTGGTGACATACCCCAAAATATGACCGCATATCTTAAGTATGAATGGAAATAAGCAAAATTAGTATTTCTTAATGTGTGCATGCTAGTGCAAGTTTTCAAAATACGTAACGGAAAGCACATCGAGTTCAGTTTATTATTCAGATATTTTATATGTTTATTCCATTTCAAGTCATGTTGTATCCATAGTCCTAAAAACGTTGTTTCTGATTTTGTTTATATTTAATAACCATTTAATGTTATATTGGGTGTCACAGGATTCCTATTCTATATAGTGTGGAAATTTAGACACACTGTTTTTTTATAGTTTATTATGAGGTGATTATCTTGTGACCATTTGGTTAACTCTTCTGTAACAGAGTCAGCAGACTGCTGTATGACCTGTTTAGTTTTACCTTTTATTACGAGTGTTGTTTCGTCCGCAAACAAAATTGCCTTATGAGAATCAACGTTCTGTATTATATCATTGATATATAGAAGAAGGAGTAGGGGGCCCAAAACCGATCTCTGGGGTATTCCAGATTTAAAAATACCCTCATTGGACAATGTTTCATTAAGTAATCTGGTTCCATCATCCTTGAGTCTCAAGCTTACTATTTGTTTACGCCTTGTTAAGTAAGAGTCTATCCATTTATTAGCTAGACCTCTAATACCATATTGATTTTGTTTTGTAAGGATGATTTTATGGCCAACAACATCAAATGCTTTCGATAAATCCAAGAATAGGCCAGTTACATGTTCCTTGTTGTCAATTAATTTCAGTATACTATTAATACATTCACAAATTGCTGTATATGTAGATTAGTTAGTTAGTAATTGTTGTTTTAAGGGGCGGATCTACGAGGTCATCTGCCCCTTATGTGTAGATTTTTCCGTTCTCAATCCATGCTGTGAGTTTGATAGTCCGGGTAAGATCCTGAGAGAATTGAACTGTTTATTAAGTGCGTAAGTGGATTTATTATATTTTCTGCACATTTCTTTAAAATTGCATCTGGGATGCCATCAATGCCAGTCCAGAATTTATGCTTAGCTCTTTTATAACTATTCTTACCTCTTCACTTGTGACATGATTTATAAATAAAGAATCACTGCATATTTTTATTTTATAATTAGAATTCAGGGTATTTACCTGTGATTTATTTAATAATTTTTGTGGAATTTCCAGAAAATAGTCATTAAAAGTGTTTGCTGTTTCCTCTGGATTAGTAATCACTTTATTATTGCAGGTCAGTGAAATGTTCCATTGTATTTTAGCATATTTTCCAGGTTCTTTCTTTATCACGGACCACATAGCCCTGTTTTTATTAGATGATTGGGATGTAAAATTATCATTATGCATTTTCCTTGCTAGCCTTATTAGTTTACTTAATATGCTAGTGTATGTTTTGTAGTATAAATTGAATTCAGGTGTTGTGTGATAATATTTACATAATTTGTGTAGAAATTTCTTTCTTTGACATACATTTATAATCCCTGTTGTTATTCAATTGCTAGCTTTGTTATTTTGAATAGTTCTTTGTTTAAAGGGGAATGCTGTTTCAAAATAGTGTTTTAGGGTACTGTTAAATGCATTAAATTTGTCATTTACATTTTCTAGTTTATACATTTCCGACCATGTTTCCTTATTTAATAAGTCATTGAAATATGTAACATTTGTTTCAGTGAATGACCTGCACTTTGATTTTATTCCATTTTCATTATTATTGATTTTTTCGGGTACTTCAAAACTCAGTATTTGTCCATGGTGGTCACTAAAACCCGGGAAATAGACTTCTATTGAATGGTGATATTTATCTGTATTGATAAAAAATTGATCAGGAATGGTTTTACTAAATTTTGTTATTCTTGTTGGGGTGTTTGATGTAGCTTTCAGTCCATAGGAAATTAGTAACTGTGTTAATAATTCACGATTTCTATCACATTTTAAGAAATCCACATTTACAGTACTTAACAAAAGTTTAAGACCACTAGCCTTATTCATAGAATTAGTTCCTGGTCTTATCATTTTATCGCAATCCTTATCATGATTAATTTCTTAATAATGTAGTCTGTGAGGCGTCTGTATAGATAGTGAACATTCGGACGTGTCTTTCAGCTTACTAGTTATGGAATTTTATTTACAGTACAGATATTGAAAAATTTCCATATCTTTAAATATGGAATAATTTGTGTACCTTAAACGGGCTCGTGTATTTTAGTATCGATTTTTTTTTCTTGTATTGTGCGCGGTTTAGGATCAAAACGACATCAAAAAATTAACTCCCAAAAATTTTCTTAACGTTATAGAATGTTTTCCTTATCTACTATATAAAGCTCAAATACCACTCACTGACTGACTGATTCATTCATCACGAAATCTCAGAAACCACCGAACGGATTGGAACGACATTTGGTATGCAGCTTCCTCAAGAGCCGCAAACGCCCACTAAGAAAGGATTTTTGGATATTCAGGTTCTAAAGGGGTGTTAAGGGGGTGGACCTGCATTTCAGTGAATAGCAATATCTCCCGATTGGTTTCATTGTTGTTGTTGTGTTGTTTGAGTCTTCAGTCTTTTGACTGGTTTGATGCAGCTCTCCATGCCTCCCTGTCCTGAGCTAATCGTTTCATCTCTACATAGCTACCACACCCTACATCCGAGGCAATCTGTTTAACATATTCTAACCTTGGTCTACCCCTACAGTTCTTGTCCTCGACCCTTCCTTCCATAACTAAGCTTGCTATTCCTGGGTGTCTTAGTATGTGTCCTACCAACCTATCTCTTCTCTTCATTAGCAGTCGCCAGAAACATCTCTCCTCTCCCACTCGCCTTAATACCTCTTCGTTTGTAACCCTATCTACCCATCTGATCTTCATCATTCTCCTGTAACACCACATTTCAAATGCCTCAATTCTCCTCTTTTCTGCTGCACCAATAGTCCAAGTTTCACTTCCATAGAGCGCCACGCTCCAGACAAAGGCTTTCAAAAATGACTTCCTAATACCTAAAGCTATATTCGATGTCAACAGATTCCTTTTTTGTAGAAAGGCTTTCCTTGCCTGAGCCAACCTACTTTTTATATCCTCTTTGCTTCGTCCATCACTGGTTATTCTGCTTCCTAAGTAACAGAAGTCTCCTACTTCCTTCAGCTTTTCACCTGCCAATTTGATCTCCATAGAGGTTTCTGATTTATTTCGGCTGCATTCCAGTATTTTTGTTTTACATTTATTAATTTTCATCATGAAGTCCTTCCGTAAGACGGAATCCATACCATTCAAAAACTCATTCAAATCCTCAGGCTTGTCGGCCAAGATGACGATGTCATCAGCAAATCTCAGAGTTGAAATTATTTCTCCTTGAATCTTCACTCCCACTTTAAATTTTTCTCCGATTTCCTTCATTGCTTGTTCAATGTAAAGATTGAAAAGTATGGGTGATAAGTTGCAGCCTTGCCTTACACCTTTCATAATACCCGCTTCTCTCTCATATCCTTCAGCTCGAATGACTGCTGTCTGGTTTCTGTATAGATTGTATATCACCCTCCTATCCCTGTACTTTATTCCAATAGATTTCAAAATGTCAAACAATTTAGTCCAATCAACGTTATCAAAAGCCTTTTCTAAGTCTACAAATGCCATGAACGTTCTCTTATCTTTCCTTATTCTACCTTCCAAAATCAGCCTAAGACTTAGTACAGCTTCCCTTGTTCCTACATTTCTCCTGAAACCAAACTGGTCTTCACCCAACTCCGTTTCTATCTGGCTCTCAATCCTCTTGTAAATTATTCTAGACAGGATCTTTGAAGCATGAGTAATCAAGCTGATTGTACGGTAATCTTCACATCTGTCAGCTCCCACTTTCTTTGGTATAGGGATGATAACATTCTTCTTGAAATCAGGGGGTACCTCACCTGTCTCATAAATCCTACACACCAAGTGAAATAACCTGATCAGACCTTCATCTCCTATGCAGCGTAGTAACTCAATCGGTATATCATCTATGCCTGGTGCTTTGTTCCTGCCTAAGTCCTCTAATGCTCTGTCAAATTCTGATCTCAATATTAAATCTCCTTTTGCATCCTCATCAATTTCCTCCTCCGTTTCCATTACATGATTCTCAATCTCCTTTCCCTTATACAAGCACTCTATGTAAGCTCTCCATCTCTCAACCTTTTCTTCCCTAGCTGTTAGAGGCTTTCCATTTGTGTCCCTAATATTACAGCACTTAGTCTTCTTTTCCCCAAAAGTATTCTTAATCCTTCGATAAGCTGTGTCTACTTTTCCTAATTTCAGACACTTTTCTATACCTGTACATTTCTCTTTCAACCATTCTTCTTTCGCTTCCTTGCACTTCTTGTTAACCTCATTTCTCAGACGTCTGTATTCTGCTTTCCCCTCTTCATCTCTTAGATTCTTGTGTCTCCGCCTTTCATCCATCAATTCTAGTATATCCTGAGTGATCCACGGTTTTCTACCTATTCTTTCTTTCCTACCAATGTTTTCTTCTGCCGATCTTGTTATTTCATTCTTCAAAAGTGCCCATTCGTCTGCAATTGAAGTTTGTTTAGGGGTTTTGATTAGTCCTTCCTTTATACTCTTCTTGAATCTTTCGTTCACATCCTTTACTTCCAGTCTGTCTATTGCCCACCTTTTTGGCTTTTGACTTTTCTTCAGTTTCTTCAACTTTAATCTGCATTTCATTACAACCAGATTGTGGTCAGAGTTTATGTCAGCACCAGGATATGTTTTACAATCCAAAATCTGGTTTCGAAACCTCTGCTTGACCATAATGAAGTCGATTTGGTAACGCCCTGTATCTCCTGGTCTCATCCATGTGTATATTCTTCTATTGTGGTTATTGAATAAGGTGTTAGCTATGACCAACTCATGTTCGGTGCAGAATTCCATCAGCCTGCTTCCTCGATCATTCCTTTCACCTAATCCGAAATCTCCTACTATCTTCCCTTCCCTCCCTTTTCCTATCACAGCATTCCAATCTCCCATTACTATAACATTTTCATCTCCTTTGATATACCTCAGAATTTCGTCTATTTCTTCGTAGACCTTTTCAACATCCTCATCATCAGCTTGACTGGTAGGCATATAGACTTGTACCACTGTGGTGCACGTAGGTTTAGTATTGATTTTTGCTACAATAATCCGTTCACTGTATTGCTCATAATATTCCACCCGCTGTCCAAGTTTCCTACTCAATATGAGACCAACTCCTGCTTGGCCATTGTTTGATTTAGTGCTAATGACCCTATAGTCTCCTGACCAAAAGTCCTGTTCTTCCTGCCAGCGCATTTCACTAATCCCAACCAAATCCAACCTCAACCTATCCATTTCCCTTTCTAAGTTTTCTAACTTTCCACTTCCTAGCAGACTTCTAACATTCCACGCTCCGATCCGTAGAATGTCAGATTTCCTCTTTGTCACTTCTGTGATGTTAACCCCCTCTCGAGTAGTCCCCACCCGGAGATCCGAACGGGGGACTAGTTTACCTCCGGATTGAAATTTTACAAGGGAGGAGGCCATCATCACATGTAATTATGCATAGAGAGGTGCATATCCTCGGGAATAGCATTACGGCTGTAGTTTCCCGTTGCTTTCAGCCGTGCAGCAGAACGCAGTGTAGCCATTAGTTGGCTTATATTATCAATATCTTAACCGTCTATTAGACTAGTAAAGAATTGATTTATTCTTAAAGGCTGCTACTCCCTTTCAGAATAAGTAAAGAGCAATTCTACTACAAAATACTAACCTTCTACTAACAATTAAATACCAAAATTCTACTAACGAAAAAAATACTAAAGTTTCACCAACAACAAATACTACCACTAAAACAGTCTGTCACCAGGCCCACTCACATGCACCCTCACCAGCACACTCACACACCACAGTCTAATAGAACAATGACATATATCTAATAAACAAATTAGCTTCATACTTACAACTAAAAACTAACTACATACTTACTGTACTGTAATTGAATTGACAATATTTACAAAATTTAAAATTATAATCTGGTAGCAAAAGTATCTACCCCGTCCCGGATTCGAACCCAAGAACTCTAGGTAGGTCGGTAGATACCCACAAAACCTCAGAGCAGACATTATAAATTAAAGACATTACGTAAGTTTATTTTATACATAACCTATAAACATATCACCCTGAAAAGGTACTAACAGTATGGTACATTATTACAGGAAGTGAGATGATAGTCAATGTACAGAGATCAAAGTAGTGAACCTAAGATTGGACCAACTATCATTAATATCACTACTAGGAAATAAGTCTTAAAGAACTGTCGGGATCAGATTCCGTTTTCATTGCTCAATAATAACATGCTTTTCAGTCTGAATGCTTTGCATATGAATTTCTATTTAACAGAATATATAGTATGCATAGTTGGAAATCTTGGAGTATTAGCTCTGTGAGTATGAGGGTGTTGGGATTGTTTGTAAGCCACCACATTCTTCCGACCAAAATGCCGTTAGATTTCTACATGCCGGATGTAATAAAGGACAAGTGTGTTGAATTATGATACAGCAAACAGACTAAATCTTATTAGGACCATATCATTTCACGAATTCACAGAGTATGTATTAACTATTTTATTAATCTAATCTGACCAAGAGCCAGCACGACGACATAAAACTCTCAGAATACTACTTACATAACAAAAGAGAAATCAAGGACAGCAAAATCAGATTGGCTACCAGATAGGGCAGAGATGTTGATTAGTTGACCATATAACCGGTGGTGGGGTTAGCTGACATCTAGTCCCTAATCCTGCTCCGCTGACGTGTGATTTGGCAACACACTGCCCAACCTAAAAGCAATCCTGAACATTCTCCCCCCGTTGAATTAGTTCAAGACCGTTATGCATTTGACATGCTGACTTCTGAAAAAAAAAAACCAGTAAGTGCGCATTACATATAACACCAAATATTGCTGTGCCGTAATCGCCCTGTTTTGTTAAGTTCCCGTAGACCATATTCTACTTAGTACTAGTTCTCAACTCAGACCAGTTCTCCTCACACAAATAATACCTTTGTACAAATTACCTTAAATTACACACTTACAAATCTTACATGGCGAGGCCGTAAACAGAAATCACGTGTGCTGTTATGTATGAGTTTCATGAAGGACTGTCTCGCATTCTGATGGCCCATCTTTTGTCCCGTGGACGCCTTAAGCAAAATTACCCTGTCCAAGCGCTCACCCATCTCTTGGGGACAAATGGGAATTCACCAGCGCTACCAAATTCTGGCCTTAGTGTATCGAGACATTTTAGTGCTCAAGAGCATCCGACAATCCCGTCATATTTCCCTCTACCTTAAAAACTCTCATTTACTTACATACTACCCCCTGTGTGACTTCTGATACGCCTGCCTAGAAGACCAGATCCTCCCACGCACCAAATACCACACTTACTCATTTGATAGGCTGGCTCGCCAGCTAAACATCCTCACTTTATGACACATACTTTCGGAGACTATGTATATTATACGTCCCGTATAATCTGTTTCCCTCACTATTCTCCAGCACATATGCTGTTTTGCCAATACGTTTGGAAACCATATATGGGCCCTCGTCCCCTGCTTCCAACCTTGCAAGTGGCTCCCTTAAATGAACGTCATCACGTTGCTCTACCTACCTATTTCTCAGTGTCTGTAACGATGCCCTGTTGCTACTGTCCACACATGCTAACCCTACTTTCCTATGGTGTCACACTTCTACTCGACACTCTATGACCTAAAAATGTCACTTCTGACTGACAGAATGACGACTTACGACAGCTTCAACGTGAACCCTGCCTGATCTAACTTCTGAAAAACTATATCTAAATGACGTAGATGCTCCTCAAAACTGCATGAACTAATTACCATATCATCTATGTAAATGGTTACAAACTCTCCTGTGTCATCCCCCAATGCGATGTTTAAAGCTCTAATTAAAGCTGCTGAACTACTCTTTAACCCATAAGGTGTTCTACAAAATCGATAAAGGTTATATTTATGACTAAAAGCTGTAAATGGTCTATCTTCGTACATAAGTGGCACTTGCCAAAAACTGGAACTCAAATCTACACAAGTGAAATACTTCTTCCCCTCAAATGTTTGCATTAATTCCTCTATTGACATAGATTTCAGCTGATCTGAACTAATTCTACTGTTAACCAAACGAGCATCTAAACAAATACGAACTGTGCCGTCGGTCTTGGGTACCGTGATCAAAGAATTAACATACGGACTGTTATCATTAGTATTATTATTGTATTGTTACCAGTGGCGAATTCTCCCATGCATCGCATATACCGGCGGTATACCGGCGGTATACCACCGTGATTGGGGGATGTGATACTCGGCATATAAACTCATCATTAAAAATAAGAAGACACGTGTCTCAGGGTTTTTCGATGTGGTGTATATTATGAGGTGAAAGGGGTGGAAAGTGGGGGTTGAAGGATTCCTAACGGAGAGTGTATCCCTTAAACGACATAGGCCAGGAGTTTGGAACTCAGCGGGAAAAAATCAGCATAAAAAATAAGTTAATAGGTGTTTGACCGTTTTTTCATAAATCCAATTTAAGGGGCCCATGGTGAGGGGTGTAATTATGGGGGGGGGACGCAATATGTCTGAGGGTAAAATTATACATGGCCTATGTTGTAGACAATAACACATTACATCTTTTTTGTCTCTTGCTATTTCATCATACGACGAGTACTTACGGAGTTATTAATGATTTTGTACTTTTTGGTCGGAATTTTCCAAGTCCTAGGAATGACACAAAAATTGATTCGAATGCAATTTCAAAAAAAAAATTACTTTTATTATATTTCTCACGTCTTTTAGGGACCGAATCCAACATGATATTTTGATGTTTTTTTTCGTCCCATGCATTTTTGGTTTCAGGTGATAGAATTATTTTCCACTAGGACCCATGCTTATCTACTATATAAAGCTCAAATACCACTCACTGACTGACTGATTCATTCATCACGAAATCTCAGAAACCACCGAACGGATTGGAATGAAATTTGGTATGCAGCTTCCTCAAGGGCCGCAAACGCCCACCAAGAAAGGATTTTTGGATATTCAGGTTCTAAAGGGGTGTTAAGGGGGTAGACCTGCATTTCATTGAATAGCAATATCTCCCGATTGGTTTCATTGGGGGATGTGATACTCGGCATATAAACTCATCATTAAAAATAAGAGGACACGTGTCTCAGGGTGTTTCGATGTGGTGTATATTATGAGGTGAAAGGGGTGAAAAGTGGGTGTTGAAGGACTCCTAACGGAGCGTGTATCCCTTAAACGACATAGGCCAGGAGTTTGGAACTCAGCGGGAAAAAATCAGCATAAAAAATAAGTAAATAGGTGGTTGAGCGTTTATTCATAAATTCAATTTAAGGGGCCCATGGGGAGGGGTGAAATTATGGGGGGGGGGACGTAATATGTCTGAGTGTAAAATTATACATGGCCTATGTTGTAGACAATAACACATCTTTTTTGTCTCTTGCTATTTCATTATACGACGAATACTTACGGAGTTATTAATGATTTTGTACTTTTTGGTCGGAATTTTCTAAGTCCCAGGAATGACATAAAATTGATTCGAATGACATTTCAAAAAAAAAAATTTTTAATACTTTTATTATATTTTTCACGTCTTTTTTGGACCGAAACCAACATGATATTTTGATGTTTTCTTTTTCGTCCCATGCATTTTTGGTTTCAGGTGATAGACCATGCTTATCTATCTATATAACTAATGTTATAACGGGATTCCAAATGTTATTGCGGGCGAAGCCGCGGGTAACAGCTAGTTTTTTTATAAAACCAAAATATACGCGTAGCTTGTACTACGCGTTTAGACATGCATAGCGAGAAAGCTGTTTGAGTAACCTACAGGTCACTAACACCGGATGATAGTTCATCTTTTCCTCAACAGATGGCATATACCTAGCCCGGCAGATGGGTTAATTTATGTGAATGTGAAGCCTTAATCTCAAGACAGTTGCCAAGAGATAGAGGTTAGTGTTACATGAACTGTGAAAATGGTGGGGGGAGTCAGAAGGATTGAAATGGCAAATCAGTGGTATGGGAAAATGCGGAAAGTCGCATAGAGCAATCTGTGATGATTTGGGGTGCATGTCCGCTGCTGGAACTGGGATTTTAAGATGTCTTCACAAGATGGATTCACAACGTTACATTGAAACTATGCAAGAAAACATGCTGCCATCCGCCCACAAGCTTCACAATGGGTATTTAGTTTACCAGCAGGATAACGCTCCTTGCCATAAATCTGCTGCAACAATGGAGTGGTTCGGCAGGCACAAAATCGCATTGTTGGATTGGCCCCCTAGAAGTCAGGATTTGAATCCAATCGAAAACTTGTGGAAAATCCTAGGCCAGTGCGTAGTTGCTCGCAAACCCAAAAATGTCCACGAATTGTGCGAGAAGATTTCGGAAGTGTGGAATGACATTACGACCCGGGAATGTCAAAAATTAATCAAGAGCGTGCGGAAACGTGTAAAAATGTGCTTGAAACATAAAAGACGTCCTATTGACTAGTAAGACACAATCAGTGTGTGATAATAGTGAAATTTCATTTGGATTAACATGACTTCAAAATGCTCTTTTCCTTTTCTTTCCTTATTTCATATAAATATTTTGTTGTTGTTGATAAGCACCCAGAAAACTCAAAGATGTGTAATAAATGATCATAAGTATTACCTTGTACCGTAATATGCACAATAAATGTACCTTATCGTGTGCGATGGAGTGAAAATTCGATTTTGTGTGGAACGTGATTTCGAAATGTTTAGCTCCTTTACATCGTTTCGGAAAAAGCTAATAAATGAGCTCTTAACTTTAATAATTTTACAAAAACAGCACAGTATTATGTAGGAGGGTAAAACATAATGTACTGAATGTGTTTATATAAACAAAATACCCATGAATTTTGTTCTGAATAAATCGAAATATACCAACAACAGGGTGGTCTTAAACTTTTGATAAGTACTGTACATCCCCACAAATGATTACCGTATATCGAAATTTACTTTGCTCGTGTTATTGAGTAACAATTCTAATGTATCTATAAATAAACGAAAATTTCCTGACGGAGAACGCTATACGCATACAATTATTAACTTAAACTGTTGTATTTTTACGGCAGAGAATTCAAAATCCTGTTCCATAATTAGATAATCATAAGCTGTTAACTGTTCATGATCTAAATTATTTCTTAAGAAGATACAAGTACCACCATGGCTAATATTAGATCTAGAGTATTTACTAGCTAGTATAAACCCTGGGAATTGAATTAATTCGAGTTGTTCCTCTTTCAGCCAATGTTCTGTAATACATATTAGATTTATGTAATCAATTTTATTATAGAGAGACTGAACATTCTGGTGGTAAAGTTTAAATTTGTTACTTTTGCAAGCTTGTGTTGGTGATTTATTTATATTATTATTCTAATAATTGATGTTATTATTGTTGCTAGACAAATCCGAAATACCTTTGTTGCACTCGGTTAAATTTGACAACGAAAGATACTCATCTGAATGCCAAACCTCATGTTTGGCTTCTTTTACCAGTTTCCCTGCTTCCACTCTAAAGATATTACTGTTGAAATATTCTTACCATTTCAATTTACAATTTTGCATATTTCATCACTAAGATACTCTTTTCCTAACCTATTTAAGTGTAGGCCATGCCGAGTGTGGAACTTTCTGTCTAATTTACTTACATCTATAATTTGGACATTTGGAAAACTCTTACAAATTTTATGAATTTTTCCATTTATAGCCTCTATTTCTACCCGAAAAGCAATTTTTGCCACATAGGAAGAACAGCTGTCAAATCGACCTTGCTAAGTCGCCTAGTTTATAGGGCAGGGGAGAATGTGGGGTACCGTACTGGTTATTGGAAGAAATTCATTAGTATTTACTAACAAATACTCCTTTGTAAAATGCCAGCTTTCTACGATCATATACTTCGAAATCGGCTTTGCAACGCAAAGTAATCTACTCCATTCCGTCTGAAAAGCTTTCTTTTTATGGAAGTAAAGCATTGGCATGGCAATAATTGTTGAATTTGAAGAGCTCATGTTATAGCATCTGTTTGTTTATGTTTCTATCACCCTAACGCTATATCTGCTTCTGGTAACACCAGCAGAATGCTTACCAGCCGGGCACTACTTGGACTGGACCACTTGGAAATCATTAAACAGATTACGAGCAGGTGTAGGCAAAACTAAGGATAACCGAATTAAATGGGGGTACCTACAAGAATCAACACTTTGTCAGCCCGATTCTGTAACTTCACTCGTTAACAACCCACCAACATGGATACGACGGAATCGTAACCATAGGTATAACAACAAATGGCTCGAGGCTCAAAGTGGTATTCTGTAAGGCACCTTGTTATGACGCTTGTTACGACTTCAGGATCAGGATTTCATAGCCATCTTCATAGTACGAAAGCTTTCCACTAGATGACGGGTAAATCGATTGGCGCGGTATTTCAACGTATTTCATACCATTCGATATCACAATTAGTTTGTATCATTTTTTTAAAACTATTTCCTATGTTCCATATTGCCTTAATCCATACTTTCACCTATTATGGTGTTTTATTTATCGTATGCATTGACCATTCATACGGATTACTTCAACCTGATTAGATACACCTAACCCCATTTGCGAAAACATTTACGCTGTCTGTTCACATGCATATCTATTTCAGTTAGGGTTTTCTTTAGCTATTGCCTTAATTAATACCTTATTTTATTTCGGAGTACTGGTATCTTATTTATAATACGGTATTCAACGGATACTGTATTCCAGCGGATCATGCCAACCTTATACACCCAACTCCCTTCCGAAGAGAAATTACATTGCCTGTCCACATAAATATTCATTTTAGTTTAGTAGGAATCAAATAGTGTGTTGTCTGGTTTATTACAACATGAACTGTATCAGAAACCTAAGTTAAGATAAATGTTTTATGTGGCCAGTAAGCTATTGGGCAACTTAGGCCTAATTGACTACTGAGAGCAGTTTAACACATGAACGACAATACCGTTAAGAATAGGTGTATAAATTTAGAATAATGTTCAAAAATCTCCAAGAATGAGGTATTAACTCTTTGGGTAGTAACACAATAGAAGTTAATGGGGGGCGATGGTCCAATCTAGTATGCCCGTTTTTCTTCACGGCAGGCCTAGTGTAGTGTTAATATGAAATCATCGGTTCTAGTCAGAACACCATATTGCTCCTCTGGCTGCAGCCAAGAAAGTCAAAGAGTGATTTAGTGATCCATCGTAATACCAGCCTTCAATAATAATCCAGAGCAAGTGCCCTGCAGGTAAAACTGAGGTGGCAAGAGGTCCATGGAAATTGTAGGAAGCTAAGATCAGGATCATTTAGACTGCAGTTTAGTATTGTTCACCTTAAAGGTACTTCTCACATTAAGAACTTTGATCAGAAAGGAGTGGGGTATGGGTGCATTATGTGGATCTGTTGCACCTGGAATGATGAAGAGCAGCTCATGCCACTGGAACTAACCATAGAATCCGTTACACCCGTCAATTTATAAATCTAGGACTGTTGCGTACGATAGGTCTACATGTTAAGTTACAAGTTTGCAAATTAGTAGAAAGAAAGTATCAGCAGGTCATTGATGTGCTTCTAACTCCTTATCCTAGAATAAAACTACATTCTACATTTTAGCAATATTTACCACTTAATGGAATTTATTCCGGTTTTCTTCAGATGAAGTTATTTATTAGCCTTCTTTTAAATTCAATATATTCTACCTAGCCTAATCCTTTCGTCTCTATATGGCCCTAGGGCATGGAAATCACAATGACTCAATGCTCCTCCGAGATTCTACACAGAAGGGAGGAGGCACTCAACTACGAGTATGACCTTTGTTCCTCACACTCAATGTATTATTACATGAAGGAAGGGGGAGAGAGAAAACAGAGGTTTGTATCAGCACCATGCAGATTAAAAAATCTCTGGGGAGTAGGGAGCAGGAGTTGATCCATCCCTAGCATGTCTCCACAGGCAACACCCTGTCCCTAAATACTATTACAAAGTTACTGGGAATGAGATTAAGACTAACTACATTGAAATATTATGTGGATAACATAACTCTCACCTGAATTCTTGACATTCTTATCACATACAGTAGTATGAAAAAGTCTACTTTCTAATTGCACAATCTTCATAAAGACATAAAAGAGGTAAACACAAACCTTGTGAATTAGGAGGAATGCCTACTGGTTCTGGTGGGATCAGTTGGTGTTAGGATTGCAGCTGTTCATGAAGCAAGGCTCAAATCATACACAATGTTTTCTTTAACAAATTATTATTCAAATAGAACACTTAATTTATAACATAAAATTAAACATTTGAAAATACATCAGTTTGCACAGCAATGCACCTGTGGAATGTGTCCCATTGTAGAGATAATCAAATTCAGTTTCTTTCTTCGTCTTCTCATTCAGACCAGGTCACTGGAAGATGTATCACAGATTTTTTTGGCAGAGAATCCTGGAAAATTGAAAATCAATCCCTTATATTGTTACCAGTATTGTGACAAAATAATATAAACAAATTTCTAGATTAATTTTGTATCATGACCTGGAGATGCGTTCGTGTAGCCTATATGCTACTTTCTTAAACTCAACTTAGCCATTATAGTGTAACAAAACAATTTAAACGGGCTACATCCTTATGCAAAAACAAGAATAATTATTTTAAATAATAATGTTTTTTTTCTTTTATTTTCTTTGAGAAGCAGTCTTGTGTAGTATTTTGCTAAATTTCCATGCTGGGAAGTGTCTGGAAATACTCTCAAGAAATGAGAAAACTGCCCTTCCTATACTACTGAGCAAGACCAATAAATGCAATCACTTATCAGACTTAATCGTCACAAATGGACAACACACTAACGAAAGCCTAACCTCATGTCAACCATCTTCAGTTTACAGATTAATAATATCATTCATTACCCAGTCAGCAGTGCCGGATTAAGACTCACAGTGGCCCTAGGCAATTGTTAATATTTGAGGCCCCTTTTCCCCTTTTTTTCAACCCCCCTCCCCCTCCCCCTCCCCCCTTCATAAAAAGTCAATCATAACTTTGAAAGAGATTTTATTTACATATTCACAATGAATGATGAATACAATACATATACAAATTTATTTATTTATTTTAATTTTTTAGCCTACATAGGACTACATTAGTCAGGTTTATGGACGTTTTTCTTCTTTTTGTTAGCCCAATATTTCTTCATCCTTTCTGAACGTAATTTTCTGCTTCAGAAATGACTCTTCCTATTCTCTGCTTGTTGATTTTTGTCTGTAGTCTAGTGTGTTTGTCTTTCAGAATCTTGAGTGTGTCTTTCTTGTATTTTAAATCTTCTATTGTAATCTGTAACTCTCTCATGTCCTGTTTAAGTTCTGTGATCCATCTAATATTGTTCTTACTCTTACTCGTCCATAATTTTTGTATTATTTTTCTACTGATTCTATTTTCTGGTGACCGTATTAGATGCCCTAAGAATGATATTCGTTTCTTTTTCATTGTGCTTGTCACTGGTTCTATTTCTTTATAAACTGTTTCGTTGGAAGCTAGTCTCCAGACTCCATTTACTTGATAACTTTTACTTAAACAGGTTCTCACTATTCTCATTTCTAACTTGAGTACTCTATCTATTGCAACTGTGTTTGTTGTCTTGAATAATGTTTCACATGCATATGTAATTTGTGGCTGGGTGACTGTTTTGTAGTGCTTCAATTTGGTTGCTATCGAGAGACATTTTTTATTATATGTATTCTTGGTAACATGCTGTGCTCTAACCAGTTTATCTATTCTATTTTGCCATGCTGGTTTCTCGTTCAGGTTGTATGTGATCACTTCACCTAAGTATTTCATTTTTTTACAATGTTTATTTCTTGGTCTCGCAGCTTAATTTTGTTTGCAAGTGGAGGTTGAGTTAGCATAACTTCTGTTTATTCAACTGAAATTTTCAAACCAATATTTTGAGCTATTTCCTGTATAGATTTTATTTGCAGTTTTGTTTCCTGAATATCATTGGCCAGAAGAGCTAGATCATCAGCAAATCCTAGACAGTTCAGATGTATGTTGTCTTTCTGGGTTCCATTTTTTATATTTTTCGAGTTGTTCTTGTACCATTCCCTCATAACGTACTCCAGCGCACAATTAAAAAGAAGAGGTGATAATCCGTCACCCTGTCTCAAACCAGTTGTTCCCAAAAATGGTTCATAAAGTTCTCCTCTGAACTTAATTTTAGAAATTGTATTCGTTAGAGTAAGTTCTATCAATTTGATCAGCTTTGGGTGAAGTCCGAAATGTCTTAAAAATTATAATAATGATGGTCTGTGGATGGAGTCATAAGCTTTCTTGAAATCTATAAATGTTATTGAAAGGGGCTTGTTTCGTTTTCTGTAATATGCCATGATTAGCTTCAAAGTTATTATTTGTTCAGCGCAGCTTCTCCATGGCCTGAAGCCTCCCTGGTATTCACCTAACTCTTGATCTAGTTGATCTTTAATCCGATTATATAGTATCTTAGAAAAAATCTTATAAGTGATATCCAGAATGGAAATACCTCTATAGTTGTCTGGATTACTTCTGTCACCTTTCTTATGAATTGGGTTAAGTATAGCTGTGGTCCATTGTTCTGGGAATTTTTCTGATATCCAAATCTTTTGTAATACCATATGGAGGGACGTCTGAGTCGAACTGCCGGCGTATTTCCACATCTCTGCAAAAACCTGGTCTTCACCACACGCTTTGTAGTTCTTCATTTCCTTAAGCGCTGTTTCAACTTCTTTCGCTGTAGGTAGGTTTATGTTTTCTGGTTTAGTTTTTATTGGGGTATGTGTATCAATGAATAAAATCTTTTCAGGTTCATCATTGTTCAAGAGCGTGTTAAATGCTTCCGCCATGATTTCTGCATTTTCCTTATTGTTATGCGCTATTTTTCCATCTGTATTTTTCAACATTATACAAATACATATGTACATTTTCAGAAAAACTTTTTTCTGCATTTTGTTTCGCAGAAAGTTTCAATAACATCATCGAAGTTGATTTTCCTTAAAATGTCTGATTCTGATTCTTAGTCTGATTCTGATAGAAGTCAAAATTGAATCCCTCAAAATTAACAAGAAACCGAATTCGAATTTCTGCATTCTGTTTGCGATGCACCCCGCTTCATTCCGAGTGTCATTATTTTCTGACTCGTCACCTTCAATGCTTTGTAAAGCCTCGACAATACTATGAAACGAATCATAAACCGCGTTCGTTGCATTACCATGTGCTTCCCAGCGCGTATCTGACAATGATTTCAAAGTTTTAGCGATTTTATATAATTTTTCAACACTCCCCAAATGTGAGGGTTTGCAGAAAAAAAAGCTATACAATGATTGCATTATCGAAAAAAATCAACTACGTAAAAATAGCTTTTAACAGCAGATTGTCCAACTAAATCGAGGGAATGTGTACCTCAAGGAACATAAATAACATATTTATTCAGTTCTAATATTTCGGCTTGCAGACCCTAATACTTTCCAGACATGTTTGGCGCGTTGTCATAGGACTGTCCTCTACAATCTTGAATTTCCAAACCGCAATCTCTAGTGACGAAGTTCACAGTTTGAGTTTGCAAACTTTCGCCAGTATGACCTTCTATTTCAAGAATTTATTTGACTCCACCCCCCCCCCTCCCCCCCCCCCCCCAAAAAAAAATCCAAAACATTGTTTTTTATTTTATTTTTAGGTGGAATTTTTCATTTTTGGGGGGCCCGTTTGAGCTGGGGGCCCCAGGCAATTGCCTATTGTGCCTTATGGTTAATCCAGCACTGCCAGTCAGGCAGATGACCTTGATGTAGTCTGTCATTTCGATCACCACTAAAAATAAAATAAGTTACCCAGCAAATAATACAAGTGTACATTAATTTGGTAGACCAGCATATAAAAGCCTCCAAATGAACCTCGTATTTCGCATGATAGACCGGAGTTTGAGAGTCAGAGTAATAAAGTCGTTGACATAAGCGAACAGCTGACGTGTCATACCTCTCGTTAAGAATGCACTACCAAGTGCTTAGTCACAGAATGATGGTGTTGCATGTGATATGAAACGGTGATTCCCAAAGACTGTGTTCAGACGTTGTTGAACAGCCACTGCGAAGTGAGCCGTCACCCTATCGTGTTAAAACCAAATTTTTCAGCTGCGGGACGAGCCAGTCATTAGAACGATCAAAAAAATATGGTTCAAACAGATGCGTTTGTATCATGCCGGCCCAGATCATGACGTGAGGTGGGTTCGCTAGATTTCTTCAGCTGTGCAGAGACCATGGACGGACAAATATGATGTTTTAAATTCCTAAGATGTAAGTACAAATGTATATGTACTGACAATAGAAATAAATAATAATGAGTAGGGGTATACGGACTTTGTGCGCACACTGTAAGATTTCCATGCATTGTTTCGGCTTCTGGGGAACATAGCCAACTGATATTACTAACCACGGTCACTACAGCACCAGAAATGTGTGTTAATATTTATTGCTCATTCAACGATGGCAGCCATGTTCGACAGTGCATGAGGTCTCTTCACCTGTTAATAAGACGCACACATTGACATCACCACAGGTTGGGGTTAACATTGTTCACGATTGGTCCGTATTGACGAATGATAGTTTAAAATTTGAAATACATTTATGTTCCGTCTAGTCAATGTCCTAGGGCGTAAATAAACACAAAAAAAGTATTGACTAGATGGAAGATAAGTGTATTTCAAATTTTAAACTATCACCACATTTGCCAACATGTGGGATACAAAATACAGCACTCAGGTCTAGTCTGGATAAAGATTATTGATGCACGATTACCCCACTGTGCATGGCAGAAACCAGGTGTGTATATATGGCTAACGGATATCTAGCAATTATTGGTATAGGCAAAGCCCATTGGAATGGATTTAAGAAATTTCACTCTCACAAAAAACATTAATTACAGCAGTGCACAACACACATTACCGTACTGTGCGAGACAAAAACCACGGATGTATTCGTGTAAATGGCTAACGCAGTCCTCCACCTAATAATTATTGGCCCAGGCAAAAGCCATTTATAAAATACTATTACAAATTACTTTTATTGATCTAGAAAAGGCCTATGATAGCATCCCTAGAACAAAAGTTTGGGAAAGCTTAACAAATAGGGGGATAGGCAAGGAACTGAGAGACATGATAAAAGGAATGTGCATGGAATGCTACAGTAGTGTGAATACTAGAGTCGGGACATCGGAATGGTTTAAAATTGACACTGGACTAAAGCAAGGAAGTGTGGTGATGGATGACATCATGAAGGCAGCAATGAAAGAATATAGTAGGGCAAAGATGAAGGTAATGTTGTTTGCAGACGACATCGTGATCTGGGACGAGGATGAGAGGGAGGTACAAGAACAGTTAGACGTAATAAATGAAAAGATTGAGCAATGGAGATTGAAGATAAATGTGGAGAAGAGTAAAACAGTGGTGATGAGTAGAGAAAAGAAAGAAGGAAAAGGAGTAATCAAAGTAGGAGATACCAAGAATTGGATGTAGTGAAACACTTCAAATACTTGGGAAGTGAACTGACTGAATATGGAAGACTAGATTTGGAAATTAGCAGAAGAATACAACTCGGGAGTGCTTTCTACCAACAGGTACGGGGACTAAGGGAATAAGGATATACCAATTAAGGCTAAAGAAGTTATGAACAAAGCATATTATGTTCCTATAATGACATATGCAGCAGAAACTTGGACAATGACTAAGAGGGATCAGAGCAGAGTACAAGCAGATGAGATTCCTGAGAAGTATGGTCCAGAAAACGAGGAGGGACAGAGTGAGAAATGAAGATATACGGAAAGAACTGGGAGTACAGAAACTAAATGACAAACTGGAGCAAAACAGATTGAGATGGTTTGGACATGTCAAACGGATGAATGAAGTAAGGCTACCAAGACGAGCACTGGAACGACGGATGACAGGGAAGAGAGGACGAGGAAGACAAGAATGCGTTGGATGTACTCGGTGGAGAATAGTATTAGAAAACTGAACGTGGATTGGAACACTGTGTCTGAAGAGGAATGTTGGAACGACAGAACAAAGTGGAGAGGAACCATATTTTTTCCCCACCCAGTGTCAACTGGAAAAGGGGAAATGAAGATGATGATGATGACTATTACAAAACGCACCTTACAGATTCCGGCGTTTAGCTGTACACTTGACTTTGAGAGCTCAGCGGTAGGAGAGAGAAAAGGTATTTTAGCTTAATTTCAGACGCTATTTGATGGCGAGCAATTTTGACCTTTGAAATAAGGTGTAATACTGCGTATTTTGCACCACATAACACATGACCCAGGTATGCAATGTTCCTACATTTGGTGGTAATCATCAGCTCCCACTTAGAATTTGGTCTCCGCAGTACCAGCTCATTAGAGATGTGAATAGAGTAGATTAGGTGGGAGGGCAAATGACCTCGTAGTTCCACCCCTTAAAACAACAATAACTATCACTGCTAAACAATAAAATATACTGTCAAAATTCACTAATATTGCTTAAATTAAGGTTTTTATTTGTAGCTTGGTCAACGACGGCAGGTGTTTGTGGCCGATAAATTGATGTCATATTACGTTGCCAACACGTCCGATACAAAATGCACCACATTGACACCTTTGTAATTATGTGAAAAAAGAACTCCAATACCATCACGTCATCAACTACGTGATCAAGGTAACTAAGAAGTCCCCTAAACGCCAGTGCATCGCAAGGTATAGATGAACCTTATTGGTCTAGGCGAAAACCATTGGTCTGCCGGATGCGATATAGTATCGAATGCGTGTGGTTGGCAATACTGTACATCGTGCTAAAAATGGCAGAGTCAGCTGGAATTTCATCTATATAAGTCGTGATCCTATTTGGGATGGCTGGGTGGGTTACAGACAGCGGAGAAGTAAATAACTATTACTATATTGTCTCAAGATACCATTACTGCAGGTATTTTGACTAATTTCAGTAGTTTAAGAATTTTTTACTTCGGTTCAGGTAAACTCCACTCTTGGAAAGCATTAGTCAATTAGGCCCAGGCCTACAGGTAAGTTGCCCAATAGCTTACTGGCCACATAAAACATTTATCTTAACTTAGGTTTCTGATACAGTTCATGTTGTAATAAACCAGACAACACACTATTTGATTCCTACTAAACTAAAATGAATATTTATGTGGACAGGCAATGTAATTTCTCTTCGGAAGGGAGTTGGGTGTATAAGGTTGACATGATCCGCTGGAATACAGTATCCGTTGAATACTATAAATAAGATACCGGTACTCCAAAATAAAATAAGGTACTAATTAAGGCAATAGCTAAAGAAAACCCTAACTGAAATAGATATTCATGTGAACAGACAGCGTAAATGTTTTCGCAAATGGGGTTAGGTGTATCTAATCAGGTTGAAGTAATCCGTATGAATATTCAATGCATACGATAAATAAAACACCATAATAGGTGAAAGTATGGGTTAAGGCAATATGGAACATAGGAAATAATTTTAAAACAATTATGCAAACTAAGTTAATTGCGATATCGAATGGTATGAAATACGCTTAAATACAGCGCCAATCGATTTACCCGTCATCTAGTGGAAGGCTTTCGTACTATGAAGATGTCTATGAAATCCTGATCCTGAACTCGTAACAAGCGTCATAACAAGGTGCCTTACAGAATACCACTTTGAGCCTCGCGAGCCATTTGTTGTTATGCCTAGGGTTACGGTTCCGTCGTATCCATGTTGGTGGGTTGTTAAGGAGTGAAGTTACAGAATCGGGGTGCTTATGGTGGAACCCATGAACTGCGAGTCTCGTCACGACGTGTCTCATTTCGGATAGGGGTTGCATCCATCTTTTGTCCACCATGGCATCAGTCGCGTAGAATTCCTTCGGAATATCAAGCCATTTGCTTTGCAGATCCTGGAGTAATTTTCTGTAGCTTTCTGTGGAAGGCAACAGTAGAAGTTACCGAAGGTCCTCTATTAGGAACGTTTCTCTTGCCAGTTCATATACCAGCCTAGATTTGGCTGACTTGGAGACTCCGAGGGCTCTTTTGAGGAACCTAGATTTCACCTTTTCGAGTTCCGCCAGTTGTTTGTAGTTGAGAAACTCCCATGTTAGCTCCAGACCGTATGTTAGTACGGGTATGACCTTGGCTCGAAAGAGCATCATTGCTGTTTCCAGCGATATTTGGGTAATATGGCTTATGTCGTTTATGGCCTTCACTGCTGCGGCCGCTTTCGCTCTTGTATGCATTCTGAAGCTTCGGCCTGTTACCTGGAGCGTGAGGCCGAGGTATTTGAAATTGTTTACTTTCTTCGGTTCCTTGCCGTTGCATAGCACTTGGTCAGATTCCACTGGCCTGCCCCCGTTCCGGAAGACGACCATCTCAGTCTTGTCCTCGTTGATTGTTAGTTCGTTCTCCTGGGCCCATTCGCTTAGTATGTTGATTGCATCTTGCAAATCCTTTATCTGCTCCGAGGCGATTGCCATGTCGTCTGCGTATATATACAGTTTGGACTCAGTTGATTCCTTTATTTTGTCCCCTGCATCGTGTGAGAGCGCACTGAATAGAATGGGACTGAGGGGTCCCCTCGAAGTACTCAATTCGTTTGTATCATCCATTTGGTTTGTCTAACTCCGTCCTGCACTTGTATATAGTTTTCTGCCAATATGTTCGATATAAGGGTCGTCAGCCTTGATCTACCTATGAGTGTTTCCAGCTTATGTATCAGCAGCTTTCTGTTTACCAGGTCAAAAGCCATCGTAAAGTCAACAAAGACTACATAGAGTTTGCTCTTGGGTTTCTCTAGTGTTGTTGTTACGTGCCGTAATAGGCTTCCTGCAGCCATAGTTGTCGATCTATGCTTCCTGAATCCACATTGCTCTTCTGGTAGTATTGGGTCTATTTTTTCGTCTATTCTCGCTGTCAATATTCCTGTTAGTAGCTTTAGGGCTGCGGATTCCAGCGCTACTCGCCGGTATGAATTTGGGTCGTCGGTACTCCCTTTTCTTTGTATAGTAGCTTGATGGTTGACTTATTCCATTCGTTTGGTATTTGCCCGAGTTCTAAGCATTTGTTTAGTAGGGCCGGCCATATCGGTGCCAGTTCCTCAGTAGTTTGTTTTAGATGCTCATTCCTTAGTCCATCTGGACCGGGGGATCTATTTTTCTTTTCTTCTGTATGGCCATGGTGATCTCTCCTTCTTTGATGGGTTCTGACACATCGCGTTCTTCTGGGGGCCTGGTTTCGGGTCTGGTCTCCTTTGCACAGGTGACGTTCTTGATATGCTCCTCCCATGTTTCCAATGATATGTTTGGTTGGAAGCTTTGGATCTTTGGCCTCAGGGCACGGTATGGGTCTGTTTCTGCTTCTGCAATGACCGCTCTTTGCGTCTCTTCTATGAAGTCCCTTTTCTTCTTTTTAATCAGTTCTTTGTAGGTATTCCTGTGTTGTCTGTATTCTTCCAGTGCTTTGTTATCTTTTGTGACTCTAATGCTATGGGGTTTGCCTAGGGTTTCCTTCCTTTGAATAAAACACGATTCATCGAACCAAGGTTTAGCCTTTCTCCCGTGTTAAGGCGTGGTAGCTGCGCTGGTGATGCAGTCTTGTATCCAAGCTGCCGCATCGTCGATTGCTCCCTCTTGGATGCATTCCATCACCTTGTCTATGTCTTCCAACTTTTCTCTAATTTTATCTCTGATTAGAGTTTTTCTCACTCTGGTCGGTCCTTCTATAGTTTCCCCATCGCAGATCTCTCCATCTATTTCTAGGCTCACTGGTATGTGCTTGTTCAGATCTAGGAGTATCTTTTTTCTGTAGGTTAGGTAATGGGCACAGCACTCATGCACTGAACCCAGTCACAGTCCTAACAAGTAGTTCCGTGAAGAACTATAGAGCCTATTTTCATATATCCTGCTCATGTTAATTGTCTCTATCAACATACAAAATTTCAGTTTAATTGCTGTAACAGATTCGTAGATATTGAGAACCGTCTAAATATTTCATATGGTCGCCAGGATGGATTTTTATTTTTGTACTATTACATTAAGATTATTGTGTACGTGTGGTATTCAAACTTCAATCGCATGATTAGAACACAAGAAGTAAAAACGAGATTTTAAAAGTACGCAAACCAGCCATCTTGTGATTATGCAAACAATTGAAATAAATTACATGCCAGTGGATCAACATTTGTATAAGCATTTAAGGTGCAACGTTTCACGGCACTCGGATAGTTAATTCGCGAGAAACGTCCATTTAAATATTTATACTTCTCGTCGCCGCCATGTTGTATTTGTGCTCACCAGGTTACTGAAAGTCCTATACGTGAACATATGTTCATAGTCTCTATGAACATAAAAGAAAATCAGTTTGGTTGCCGTAAAAGATTCATAGATATTGAGAACCGTCTAAATATTTCGGAAGCTCGCCATTTAGGATTGTTATATGTATAGGCCATAGAGTTATATACCATTCAAGGACAATTATTGCCTAGCTTCATTATTCAAACTTTCACTTCGATCGCATGATTACGACACAAGAAATAAAAACTTAATATTAAAATTTCGCACAGCCGCCATCTTGAGGTTATGTAAACAATTGAATTAAATTAGATGGCAGTGCATTACAATCTGCAAAATCATTTACTGTACCACATTTCACTGCGCTCAGAGAGTTAAATCACGAGAAAAGTCTATTAAAATATTTCAAATTCGCTTGGTCGCCATGTTCGTTTTATACTTTACAGGTTTATGAAATATACATAGGTAAACTTGTATCAGTACCCTTTATCACCGTACAAAATTGCATGATGATATCTGTAATAGTTTCGGAGATATATAACGTCAGTGAAATATTTCGCCCAGCCGCCATTTTGAGGTTATGTAAACAATTGAACTAAATTAGACTGCAGTGCATCACAATGTGTATAAACCTTTGCTGTACCAAGTTTCATTACGTTTGGATAGTTGAATCGCGAGAAATGTCTATTTAAAAGTCTCAATTTCGCTTGACCGCCATGTTGGTTTTGTAGTCACCAGGTTTTTGAAAGTCTCATAGGTGAACTTCTAGTAGTGGCCTTTATCACCGTATACTATTTCAGGGCGACATCGGTAATAGTTTCGGAGATATTGAATGCTAGTGAAATATTTCGCACAGCCGCCATGTTGGATTGGTGAGACGTAAAAAAATTGAAGGACACGGTCGAGGTTGCCAGGAATAGTGCTATGAACTTACCGAGTTTCATTGAAGTCGCTCCAGCCGTTTAGATTTTATTAGGAGGGGACACACACACACACCTCACACACACACACACACGCGCGCGCGCGCGCGCACACACACACGGACAAAAGGTGATCTCATAAGCCTATTTTTTCAAAATTGAAAATAGGCTAAAAATACTATTACACGTGAATAGTATCCAATATTTGAACTAGAAACTACTGGAAAATTGTAACACATACATACAAGGACACGGAAAGGTTCTAAACTTCACTCCAAGCGACGTACCTTAGTGACTTACTACTTTAACACAAACATGACATCGTCACACTTAAGGGTATGGAAATTAAAAATTAAGGGAGCATTCTTGCAGATATCTAAGGAAGGCATGAATAACAGAAGGAATGGGAGAATGAAGGAGCACAGAAATGTTGAGAGGAAGGGGGAAACCTAACGAACGTAAAGTGTGTAGAAAGGGGGCTCGTTGAGTGTCATAAAGAGGGCATTGAAAAATTAAATGATTAATAGTACCGATTGCCTTAGAACAGTCGCAGAGATCCGAAGGACGAAGCTTACAGCGGGCTATGTATACCGGAGTCAATGCATGATGAAAACGTAAACGAATAATCGTAATAATATGACATCGAGTGTAAGATCCATTATAAAACCAAGGGTGTCTAGGGATAGTGGGTTGAATTCTATAATATAACCTGGCTTTCGTGCGTGTATAATCCTGCCATTGTTGTAACCAAACATTAAGTAATTGAGATTTGAGAATGGGGAGATAATCTGAGGCGGGGGTAGCCACATTCGTCAATACATCATGACCCATGGCCGCTTCCTTTGCTGCTTTATCCACTAATTCATTCCCAGATAGGTTGGAATGTCCGGGTATCCATGAAAAAACTATCCGATAGCCCGAGTGATATAATTCATACTTTAAATTTACAATATTAAATACAAACCAATTATTCGTAGTATGGACATGATGTAACGCCTGGAGGACACTTTGAAAATCAGATTGAATTAAGGCCTTAGTGATGTTATTCCTTTTGATATACAGAAGTGCTTGTCGAATAGCAAATGCTTCTGCCGAAAAAATAAAGAGGGTATGCGGTAATTTAAAGGAGGCGAGATATGATATAGAGGGGATATAGAAGGCATCACCCGTACTCGAAGGAGAGGGAAATGTTGATCCATCTGTATAAATTGTTGTATATTGTTGATGATATTTGCGGGCAATGGAAGGGGTAACCACAGAAGACATACGAGATACACGTGAGGAATGTTGCACAACATCGGGTTGAAACATTAATACCGAGAGCGGTGCATTATGACAAATGGGTTTTCGTGTTTGAAGAATTTGAGGGCGAAAACCCGAAAGATCCATATAAGACAGGAGAATAGAGGGAGGTTAATAGCGTTTGAATAACCTTTTTTTGATTATATTCGGAGAGAAGTTGTAGTTTGGGAAGAATGGGCGCTGTTAATATTGCCATGGGTCTGAGGAGATATCGTGAAGAAAGATAACGTCTCCTAAGGTGAAGCGGTTGCTCTGCCGCCGCGACGAGAAGAACTTGTCTGGGGGAGGAAGAAAGGACCCCGAGTACAATTCTGAGGACGGAGTATTGTAGCTTATCCAATTCATTGAGGCGTGTTTTAGCATGACATCATAATAGTGACTACTGTAATCGAGTACAGATCTAATGAGATTTCTGTAAAATAACAATAATATCTGAGGATCAGCTCCCCACTTACGACGAGTTAATGGCCGTAATATATTTAATTTCTGGGACACATGAGCTTTAAAGTGAGTAATTTGAGGCGTCCAGGTCAACTTATTGTCTATGATGAGTCCTAAATATTTTGTATGGTGTACAATAGGAATGGTACCCTGATTATAGCGGATCGGCGACCGGTCACACACCCGTTTATGTGTGAAGAGCAGAGACGCATTTTTGAGAGGAACAGTATCAAGACCATGTGAGAACAGCCATGAATGTAATATCGTGAGAGCACGTGATATGATCTGCCGACACGTATTTATATCAGAATAGGAATAATATAGGAGTATATCATCAGCATATTGTATTAGGCGGACATGAGGAAGTAAAAGCCGTTCGATCTCACTTGTATAAATGAGGTATAAGATTCCACTCAAAATATCACCCTGCGGCAGACCAGAAGACGAATACCTGTAATTTAACACAGTAGGAAAGTTGGAAAGTGTGATATGCCTTCGCCGGAGAAATGCCGAGATGATTTTAATAAAGTTGATCGGAAATTGTTGTTGTTGGAGTTTTTTCAGTAAAAGGACGGTATTCACATTATCATAAGCCCCTGTAATATCTAAAAAAAGACTGCTAATGTTGAGTGTTCGCGGCAAAATGACAAAAATACATCAAGAAGTATTATGTATCTAGTTTATGTCCTCTATGGAACTTGGTCGGAGTGTATATATGCTTTTACTCTGTGACGATGTTAGTTGTAATTTGTTCATTGTGTTAAGATGTAGATTGAGATGTGTGTGCATATTAAAGTGCTATAATATCCTTTATTCAAAACATAGTAGCTATAATGTGCTTTATTCAAAATATAATAGTTGGCGACGAGGAATTGGGACTTGATTCTCCAGTACAGATATAGCCTATATCAATGAAGTACCGTATTTACGTTGTCTGTTTCAACGGCCACGTGAGTAAAATCAAGAATCAGGCAAATCGACATGAAATGTACACAGAGTACTTGTAAACGATCCTAAGCAACTCATCATATATTCAGCTGCGTGTGCCTCCATGCCACATATTCAAAATAATATTTATCGCAGTTCGAACTTTGAGGTTATGCAATGTTTTTTTTCTCAAGCCCAGGACAATATTCGGTTATCGATCACTACCCAGTGTGTTTTAAATCGGTTATCTTCAAACATTTTATTATATTTGAACTGTGATTTTTAAAATTATTTCGAAATTCCGTCAAGATGGTCGCAAATCAGTTTCAACAATTACTGATCATTTTTACTGATTCTCAAGAGAAGTTACTTGAAAGGTATCAAGCTCACCAGTCCGTCACAACCCCACAAGCCACTAACATCACACCTTTTGAAAATTTTGATTCTGGAAAGGAAAAGTTTGTGTCGTATTTAGAACCATTTGAAAATTACGCAAACTTCAACAATGCCACCGATCCAACAAAGAAAGCTCAACTCTTGTGTACATCAATAGGGGCAATTCATTATAACAATCTCTCTGCATTTTTAGGCCCTGATAAACCAATCAAGTCTCTCGGTTATAATGACCTAGTAAAGCATTTCAAGCAAATACTGTCACTTCAAGTCTCAACCGTAGTTTCCCAACACTAATTTTTGAACGTCAATCAAAAAGAAAGTCAAAATATTGCAGGATTTGTTGCCACTCTTAGAAACCACTTACTAGACTGTGACTTTTATATTCACTGTACATGTGACGCCAGAATTTCAATCGCGGATGTTTTTCTTCGTGCACAATTTATACGTGGCTTGCGAGATAATTGGATCAGAGAGAAACTTCTCCAGTCTAATGACACGAAATTTGATGATCTCCTGAAGAAGGCTATAGCCTTGGAATCATCGCGGTATGAGAGTAATCAGCTGTCAAAACAGCTCACTACACCGTCAGACACTGTAGAGGACACAAACAAAGTAACAAAAGCCACAGGTTCATATAATGACCGAAGTATGAATCAATATAGCAGTGATACTCAGTCACGTTTTGTTCAACAGCCTAACCCAGGCTCTCACTCACGTGCACAGTCCAGGGGCCGCCGTAGTTCTGTCAATTATAGAGCACTAGGTATTGATGGATTATGCCTGAATTGTGGAAATTCAAACCACAGGTCAAGAGATTGTCGCACAAACAGAAACTCTCTTAAATGTAGGTCCTGTAGGAAACTGGGACGTGTTGCAAAAGTTTGTATCACTACACTTCTTCAACAGTCTAATACACACAACATTGCAACTGAGAACCACCCTGAAACCAATTTCGGGAAAGGACAACTGGAATGCATCGAAGATCTCTTTGAAGTAGGACAAGAATCAGATAAATTTTTTATCACTGTTAAGCTCAACAATAAATCACAAAGATTTGAAGTCGACACGGGAGCAAAATATTCACTCATCCCAGAGAACGAATGTTCAACCTTGGGTCTTGGTTTGCCATTGCAGCCAACAAATATCTGTTTTCGATCATATTCTGATCATGTTATCAAACCCAGAGGAAAAATTGTTGTCACAGTATCATACAAAGGAACAGAAATTGTTGCAGATCTTTTTGTAGTTCCGCAAGGTCATGCCACATTGCTTGGTCGTGTTTGAATCAGGGTCCTCGGCCTTGATCTGAAGGAAATTGACAAAGACACAAATCAATCACTTCACGCTGAATCTGTCAACTCAGTGCAGTCAATTCAGGATATTTTACATCAGTATAGTACAATCTTTGAAGAAAAAATTGCATGCGTTCCCAATATTGAAATAAAACTGCAACTCAGAGAGGGGGTGAAACCTGTCTTCAATCGTGAACGTGATGTCCTTTTTGCTCTTCGAGAACGCGTTGAAAAGGAACTCGCTTCATTGGAATCAGAAGGAGTTATTTCTCCCACAGCTTTAAGTGATTGGGGATCGCCTCTTGTTGTTATCCCAAAACCGGATGGGGGAGTTAGGTTATGTGTTGACTACCAATGTGGAGTAAATTCAAGGTTGATTTCTGAAAACCATCCCATAAGACCAGTTAATGATGTTCTACATAGTCTTAGAAACTCAAAATGTTTCTGCAAGTTAGACTTATACAAGGCATATCTACATCTGAAGGTTGATGAAGAAGGTAGTATGATTCAAACTACATCCACTCACAAAGGAACCTTCAGGATGCACCGACTGAGTTTTGGCATCAAAACTGCCCCCTCAGAATTTAATAGGATATTATCACAGATCCTTCATGGTCTTCCAAAAGCTGAAGCTTATTTTGACGACATCATAATACATGGTACAACGAAGGAGGAGTGCACCAAGAACTTAATAGCCTGTCTAGAACGGCTTTCAAAAAATAATCTGCATTTGAACAAAAGCAAATGCTCATTTTTTTTTCAAGGAAAACATAGACTACCTAGGGCATATTGTATCATATAATGAGATCCGCAAGTCACCAGAGAAATTTCAAGCTGTGTCACAAATGCCACGCCCTAAAAACAATGAATAAGTGAGACGCTTCCTTGGTTTGGTGACTTATCATGCAAAGTTCAATCCTAATTTTTCAACCCATTACGGC
Organism: Meconema thalassinum; assembly: GCA_946902985.2. Classification (NCBI taxonomy): domain Eukaryota; kingdom Metazoa; phylum Arthropoda; class Insecta; order Orthoptera; family Tettigoniidae; genus Meconema; species Meconema thalassinum. The sequence continues at coordinate 70,031,528 of OX336393.1, read as the reverse complement.
AGTTACTGCGGAAAGGTGAACGGTTTTTCTGGTCAGCAGCTTTCTTGAATCTCAAGTCCGAGTTATGTAGGGAACGTGTCCTTACCCCATTCAACCCATCACTGCCTATCATCTTGTCAACCGATGCCAGTCCTACTGGTGTTGGAGCAGTATTAAGTCATGAGATGGATGGCCAAGAAAGACCCATCGCCTATGCATCTCGTGCCCTAACACCAGCAGAATGTAATTACAGTCAGCTTGACCGGGAAGCGCTGGCAATAATTTTCGCCACAACACACTTCTACAACTATATTTTTGCAAGAAATTTCATTCTTGTGACAGACAATGAACCTCTGTCAAGTATTTTTCATCAGAACAAGGGCCTGCCACAAATGACATCCGCAAGGCTCCTAAGATATGCATCGTTTCTCTCCGAGTTTGACTACACGGTAAGAGTGAAAAAAGGGAAAGATAACGAAAATGTTGATTGCCTATTCCGAGCCCCTGTTGCATCTACCTCGCCAAACATTGAAACATCAATAAATGCAGAAGTTTCACAATTCTGTGCTGAAACGATTCTTCAAGTGTCAAGTGAAATCATTACGTACGAAACTATCCGTGATGAGACTATGTTAGACCCAGAACTTAGTGCCACCCTGCAACGTCTTCAAACTCAATCCTTGGATGAACCATATACAGTTGAAAATGGTATTCTATTCGGTCAAGACCGAATTGTTATCCCAAAGAAACTACAAAGAAAATGTTTGGAAGAGTTACATTTAACACACCTCGGCATTGTGAAAACAAAACAGTTAGCAAGACGATATGTCTACTGGCCGCAATTAGACAAAGACATTGAGAAGCTTATCAAATCTTGTGAAGAGTGCGCGCAGACTCGTTCAAATCCACCAAAAGCTCCAATACACCCCTGGGATGAACCAGAAGAAAATTGGGAACGCATACACATTGACTATGCGGGGTCATTTGATAACCACCATTTCTTGATGTGTGTTGACGCGGAATCCAAGTGGGTCGAAGTACGAATGGTGAAAGACGCTCCATCCACTGCAACTACTATCAGTCTGCTTGACAATATCTTTACCGTACATGGGTACCCGAATGTCCTTGTTTCAGATAATGCCGCTATCTTCACGAGTGATGTATTCAGATCCTATTGCAAGGAGAGAGAGATTTTTCAGAAATATATTGCACCAAGGCACCCAGCAACCAATGGGCTAGCCGAGAGAAACATCCAAACTTTGAAGTGGTGACTTCGTGCTGCTGTAAATGACCCGGCACCGGTTGGATGCTCTACTTCCAAACCAAAAGAGCTTGACTATATCCAGTTTCTCACCCCCTGTTCGCTCTTTCAAAGTGGGAGAGAGAGTGCAAGTCCGGATTCACCAGAAAAACCGTGATATTTGGCAGTTTGGTGTTATACAAACTAAACTCGCCCAGCGTCACTATGATGTGAAATTGGATTCGGGACGAATTTTATAGCGGCATGTTGACCAGTTGTTATCGACTCTCGTGCCAAAGAAAGATAAGCATATCACTTTTGCTCCAACAAATCCTCCAGTGCGTGGTGTTCCAAATATACCAACACCAACCCAGTCAAGACTAGAAAATGATGATATTCCTCCTGCAACCCACACTTCAGATGATACAAGGCAGACCATCCTGCAACCAGATGAACGCCCTGATCGAAACAGCCTTCCAACACCTGCTGATAATTATTTAAGAAGATCAGCCAGAGACAGGCGACCTCCTCAGTATCTGCAAGACTAAGTGCCCAAATGAATATGAATAGTTCCTTTTATTTGTTTTTATATAAGTGGGGGAGACTATTATGTATCTAGTTTATGTACTCTATGGAACTTGGTCGGAGTGTATATATGCTTTTACTCTGTGACGATGTTAGTTGTAATTTGTTCATTGTGTTAAGATGTAGATTGAGATGTGTGTGCATATTAAAGTGCTATAATATCCTTTATTAAAAACATAATAGCTATAATGTGCTTTATTCAAAATATAAGAAGAAGAAAATAATCAAGGCGTCCGTAGTAGATTTCCGATTAGCAAAGGAGTATTGAGTTTTTGGAAACATATCATAATATTCTAAATTCCCATACCAATCGTGTCAACAAAATCCGTTGGAAAGTCTTCCTAATACAGGACCCAATATGTATACCACGATAGCTTCCTGCTAAATCTAGACTTTTTCCTGGTTTTAATATAGGAACTACTAAAAACTCATTCTAATCCTCTGGGACATTGCCAGAGTCTAAGACGGAATTAAAAACATCTAATAGAACCTGTTGTGCATTATTGGGGAGACTATTAATTTTCGTGGTATGTTATATAGTCTGGTCCCGGTGTAGTAGATTTTTTTGTGCTAAGGCTAAATGAAATTCGGAAACAGTTACCGGATGCAAAAGACAAGAAAACATAGGGTTGTGTTCCTGGGATGGAAAGATAATTTCTTGCTCCACAAATTCAGGAGTCATCGTGCGATAAAAATCTACTGACTGATCATAATTCAAACGATGTAGACTTGGACATAAGTGGCGTCGCGATAAGGTTTTTTACACAGTCCATATTTGAGTAATGGGTGTCCTGTGGTGTATATGAGAGACGTATTCTCGCCAAGCTGATCGTCGTTTATCATTAAAGGACTGTTGGCATTTTGCAACAAACTTTTTATAACGTTGATAAGTATACGGGGTATTGTACGTTCGAAAAAGTCGTGATAAATGTTTTCGTCTCTTTACCATTCGCGTACATTCCTCGTCCCACCAGGGTAGCAAGGACCTTCTCTTACCAGAGGTGCGTGCACTGGGAAATAGCGGATGATAGGTGTCAAAATATTGAACAATGTAGGTAATGAGCAAATTAAAGGAGGCACAAATCGGGGGTGCTGTATGACAATAGTGCTGTTGGATGTAGTTGAAAAATTGAGCTGATCCAAACTTTTGAAACTCCTAGTAAAAACCGGAGTATGCAATGTATTACTAGGACGAGGGACAGAATCAAAGGTCATCAAGATCGGATAGTGGTCACTTTGATATAAATCAGGGGTCGTGTGCCATATAATTCTGCGGGCCAGAGAAAGGGAAACAAACGTTAGGTCAACCGCACTAGGGGCCTGAGAAGGAGGAGAAATACGAGTAGGTGAACCATCATTTAAAATCTGGAGATGGAACTGCTGAGCTGTTGTCATGATATCCCTACCCTTGGGTGTCGTGCGGACACAACCTCAGTCTGTATGATGGCCATTGAAATCCCCATCAATAACGTGGGAGGTAAAGGAATTACAGTAGAAAAAAAGGAATGCCATTGTCGGAAATTACCTTTGATAGCCGGAGGAATATACAAATTAGTGATATGTAGGGAGGCAACAGTTATGGTTAGCACATATGTTCTGGGGAGAGGAAAAAGAAACGGGGTAACCTGGTATGAAAGCCGTTCATGGATTAATATTAGGACACCACTACATTGCGGTCCATCTTGGCGTTCAATGTTATATCGTGGAACATGAAAAGATAAATTTGGGGATAGCCATGTTTCTTGAATGAGAATTATATCAGGGATGTACTCTTGGATTATAAGTAGTAATTCATGTCTCTTGTTTTGAATGCTATGAGCATTCCATTGAAGAATTTTCATGTTGAGGCGACAGAATTACTAACTATACTAGGAGACGGTCGGGGATCAGCAGGAAAGGATAAGAGAGAAATCTTATCATAAATATTTTTGAGTAAATGGGCCCATTGTACATTGGTACCCAATAGTTCCATCAAATGCATAACATCCTATGTGATATCTAGAGGCACACCCTTGGCGGGATGCACTGGAAGTGAGGGAGTGGGGGTGTCCCCACCTGGGACGGGGTCAAGGAAGAAGAAGGGGGCACAGAGCCTGAGGCTTTGTCCCCACGGTTAATAGACAAATATGCATGTCGGTCATACCCCAACGGGGAAATGACCTTAGGAGTACTCGTGACTATCGTTGTAAACTTACGTTTCTTTGGTACAGAATTCGGTGTAGAAGAGGCTAGTTGTGTAAGGGGAGGACATTGCTGCGGGACTGAAAGGGGTTGAAACGGATGTCCTGATATGGAATTGAGAATTTCTTGATACGTTTTGTTTTCAGTGCACATGCTAGTTTTAATTTCAATTTGTTTTACGTGGTACTCACACCTCGGTGAGCCACTCATATGATTTTCATCGCAATGTGCACAGCGCACCAAAACCTGAGTACATTGTGTTGTTTCATGTCCCTGGGCGCAACGCCCACATCTCGGTGCTCGAGCTCTACAATTCTGTCCAGTGTGCCCATATCTTTGGCATCGATTGCAAATAATAGGGCGAAATATGAAAACCTGAACTTCTAACATAACATGAAATATAGAAACATATACGGGAAAAGTTTGAGTTTCAAAGACGATCTTCACCTGTTGGTAATAAGTCGACCTTCCCGTCCGTGACTTTTCTTCTGTTCATGCGTTGAATTGTTACAATGGGGCAAGGAGACTCGAAATATTGTAATATTTCATCAGACGAGAGAAGTATCAACCCCGCGTATCAGACCCACTCTATGTATATTAACTGAGGGAATAAACGCCTTTAAGCTTTTTTCCGTGAGGAGAGGGTTCTGAAGAAAATTATTTGCATCCCAGGAGGTTTTAAAGGTGACCTGAATTCTATTCCTACCTTTGCGGTGTATCTCTTGTATTCCAACAATCTTACGTTCATAGAAAAGTTTACCGAGGCCCAACGGATGTAAATTACCGATCCGGTTGGTGGGATCAGAGGATTCCACCATGACATAATATGGCCCAGTATGGTTCTCATAATACGTTCTGGGTGACTCATTCACAGTAGGTGCCATGATGGAGCTATAGAGACTGGTTGTGTTGGTCGTGTATTTTGCGAGGGAATCGTAGGGGTTGCATTAAGGACAGGTGCCGTGTGATTAATTACTTCAGTAGTAAAATATTCCATTCCTTCCTCCGGAGGACGTGTATCCTCGCCCCCTCCACTATTATCGCCCATCTTGTCGGCAGAAGACTGGTAGGTTACTTACTCACACAGAAAGGAAACACACACACTAAAGAATCAGAATGGTAGGACACACAGAAACTATTGGATACTCTCACTAACACGTATTTCTACGGAGCAGGTATACGTCAACCGTCACACTCGGAAGGTCACACGATACTGTTAGGAGTATCAAATAACAGAGAACAGACTCTCAGCACCCCGATTCTGTAAGAAATGGTTAAGCTATAACAAGTCTTTAGGACCCGCAAAGACTGGTTGGCAGTTGACCTGGTATTCTGTAACGCCAAATCGCTTCCGTGTTGTGACGTAGGTCTTACCGCTGAACCATTCACCTTAAAGGCATGTTCCGAGAGCTTGTTAGCCGTGTTGTAGCCCTTGGTTAGCTTATTTGTAACGAAAAATCAAAGATGGAAGCGACCAGCTGATATGTATGTTATCACTTAATGGCTTGAATATTAAGTTATTCATTGAAGATGGGCTTTGGTAAGTACAAAACAATATATTTTTGATTCTTCAAGCTGTGCAAATATCGTTCTTTGACGATTATGGTAAATAGTATACTTAATATGAATAATGTCGTCCCGTGTAATATTATTAACTTACACTTTTATTTTTGTTTTGAGATGCCGTAAGCGATCTAAGACGATTATTTGATGAGGAAGAAACGTAAGTGCTATTTTATTACTTTTGAAATAATTAGATTTCATTTTAATTGTAGAATTAGAATCATATTTGCGAAAGCTTGTAGTCAGTAATCCACCAAGCTTATTTCTAGGTTATGGAAATAATTGCTGTCAGACGTTTGAAGACGAATACTTATCTAATGTGCAGCAATTGTGCTTTTAATTATTTAAATTAAAGCTGCAAATGTTCACATTTCATCACGGCCTTGGCCTATGCCATTGGTAAATTATAATTAACTTAATTGTGATGAAGACACATGACAACATTATTATCATAATGGACTTTCACAAACTGAAATTAACTCATTTACCTAAGAAAATGAGAGAATGAGATGGAATGTTGTCCCCATCGTCAGATCTGGTAGTGTCAAAACATTCAATTCTGATCCAGTAAGTATTTAAACAATAAGCTACCATTTAAAACCTTGGCAAATGGCCTTAGTAGGGATGCTGGAACATAAAGAGTACCAGTATTGTACTATGCTTTCATATTGAACTAATGAGGGAAGTTAATGTTAAATATAATGCATGCAGTCGATTAACAGTGTAGGGGAGAAATAAGAAATAATATCAGACCCCAAATGAACTAAAGTTTGTGGTCAGTCTGCTTGGCAAGTTGTCATTGCGAAGGGAGGACTTTCCTCTGAAAGATTACATTGCATGCTTCTGCTGGAAACTAAAACCTTAGCACTGGCTACACGTAGTTGCTCTAAATGTGTCACCCGTGCTCAGTATGTGATACTAGGATCTGTATTCCATTTGGCCTGAAGCAGGATCTGCTGAGAATTGCAATACAAGGACTATGTTTTTTATGGTGTGTCTAAATTACCCATGTGACTTGTTTCTGTAGACACTCATATGGTGTATTACCAGTAGGCAATTAAAATGTGATTAATCACATTGCTGTTATAGGTGATTCTGGCCACTTGGTTGAGTCTTGATTATTTATTCCAAATTTAAATCCTGCTAGATTGTTCTTACGAGGAATAAACATCACTGTGCTTTGATTGACAAATGTTCCAAATAGTTCTCACAGTTTTAATAACCTGGTATGACACAGCTCGGTTATCTGAATGGATCAGATGAGAAAGAAAAATCACAACATGGTGCTTTGGGTGTTTATGTCTTAACATCAAGGTACGTTAATTTTCTTCATTTCATTGTGTTATCATTTGAGAACTAACCTACATGCAACAAGGTGTAAAGCTTTCCAAGAGTGGAGTTTACCTGAACCGAAGTAAAAAATTCTTAAACTACTGAAATTAGTCAAATAACCTGCATTAATGGTATCTGGAGACGATATAGTAATACATGTTTACTCCTCCGCTGTCTGCAACCCACCCAGCCATCCCAAATAGGATCACGACTCATATAGATAAAATTCCAGCTAACTCTGCGATTTTTAGCACCATGTACAGTATTGCCAACACACGCATTCGATACTATATCGCATCCGGAAGACCAATGGTTTTCGCCTAGACCAATAATTGTTAGGTAGCGTTAGCTAATAGAAACACCCCTGGTTTTTGTCACGCGCAGTGGGAGAAGTCACGCATCAGTAATCTTTATCCAGGCCTATGGTTTTGCCAATTATTTCTTTTTTCACATAATTACAAAGGTGTCATGTGGTGTATTTTTGTATCGGACATGTTGGCAACGTAATATGACGTCAATTTGTCGGCCACAAACATATGCCGTCGTTGACCAAGATACAAATAAAAACCTTCATTTAAACAATATTAGTGAAATTGGACAGTATATTAGTGATATTTGACAGTATTTTTTATTGTGCAGCAGTGATAGTTATTATTGTTTTAAGGGGCGGAACTACGAGGTCATCTGCTCCCTATAATTTACTATTAATGTAGTTAGTTATTGTTGTTTTAAGGGGAAGAACTACGTGGTCATCTGCCCCTATTATGAATGTAAGTGGAACGCAGATTATACACTTGCAGCAGACATGAATGCGGCTTTTACATACCTTGTGTCCTTCCTTGTTTCATCTTCTGGGCGATATTATGTATTGAAATTACGAACCCTGGTCACTACTGAACCTCATATATGTGCTAAAGTTCGTAAATATGTGTTTTTATTTATTGCTATTTTAAAAACGACAGCCATGTTTCGACAGCGCTTGTATCTCGTTCAACTGTCAACAAGGTGCACTTCAGCGGCACACACCGAAAATGAAAAATAAATCAGGAAATAATGTGGTGATAAATGTTGATTCCTCCACTGTCCATAACCCTCCTGCCTTCCCACTTATATAGTAAAATTGCAGATGTGTCCGCCATTATACGCGAGAATTATTGTCAAATACGGTATTGCCAATCCCACGAATACAGTACTAGGCTACTGTGTGTATAGGTGGTAATGTAAGAAAAAAGGAGTGCCAAGTTCAATTATAAATTCTGAATGAAAGTAGAGCACGGCTTATACACTTGCATCAGACAACTTTTCGTTTAGCATTTGTCCCACAAATTAGCAGGGTCTGCTTTTTTGGTTCTCTGTAGTAGTGGAGTAGTGGCGCTTCCAACCAGTGTCATGGCCGCCGCGCGAAATTGAAACATTTAAATAGACTTTTCTCTCGAACCCATGGTCCGATTTTGACAAATGAGGTGTCATTGGACTCGGGCTGACGCCCTCTTTACAACGGACTACTCATTTCAACCCCTAAATAAAACCTACCCCTACTAGGGGGTGAAATTGTAATTTTTTAGTGAAAGTCTCTTTCCAAATGTGACATGTATAAGTGCGCTGCTAAAATGAACTTAAACGTGGTTGCTCATATAGTGCATGCATTTTACGAGATGCCGCTATGGATGAACATTTTTGTTTTTGTTTTATACGCATGCGCACTTGGGATTTTTGTAAGAGGGCGAGCTCTTTGAAAAAAAATGATTGATAAGAAGGGGTTTTGGTGGTGAGGAGAGAGCCAGATAGTCGCCTACTTTCCTACGACGTTTGCCGATATCTCTCAAACGCAAGGTCGGATTTGGACGTGTGACGTGTCAAATCGCTTGTCTCAAAGCCCTATATATGTTATTAATAGGTTAAAGTTTTGAGAATGAGGGAAACAGGCGTTTTGGGGTAAAATTATGATTTTAGACTTTTTCTGATATTTCACGAATGCCTGGTCGGATTTGGTCCTATGACGTGTCAAATGGCTTGTCTCGAAACCCTCTTTATTTTGGTAATAGGTTAAAGTTTTTGAGAATGAGGGAAACAGAATTTTTTGTTGTAAAACCGTGATTTTAGACTTTTTGTTATATCTCACAAACCAATAACGCCAGAGACGTATACGAGGGGTCGTAGGACTCGGGGTGACGCCCCTCCCCTATCTCTCTTTCGAATATAGTATTTATGTTTAAAAAAATGCGAAAGAGCCTAACGACACTTATGTTGAAAACATTTCAGTTTTTAAAACTTTTCTTAAATTTGTCTAAAATGTTCATGACGAGTGGTTGTAGATAGAAAGAGACGATACCACTGGACACGTGTTTCAACGAAGCTATTACTGGCCACGGTGGTGATATACCAATACAGTATTCGCTATTTCGATGAGACGGCGGGTCGAGGGTTCGTTTTCTGATTTTTCCTATGATGGAATTCCTAATTCCTAAACCCCCTGAAGGGGGTCTTTAACGTGTAAACGATTATGAGTGACATGACAAATGATAATTCCTTGATTCGATGAAGCTGGCTTTAGATAGAACAAACAGAACGTGGTTATATGTTGCTTGAAGTGAGTATAGAAAACAAACTTGCTGGGGCAGACTGACAGGATGTGGATGTTATTTGAGCTTACTGGAATGCATTGACCTGACTGGATAACAGGGCAATGAAAAAAGCACAGAGATGCTGAGGACACTTGAAGGTCAAACGACATGGCAACCATGGTGGGAGGGGGAAGCGAGGATGATGTCGCCGATCATGTTCAAGGGATGAATTTATATTTTGCGAAGCATTGTTCGGAGAGGGTCATGGGACGACTTGTTTTAAGGGTATTTATTTTTTCGATGTTTCCTATGGTGGACTCATTGATTGAAATAATCCAAAACTGCTAGGGCATGGCCTTGAGATTTTATAAACCGATAATGGGATTTTGACATACAAGATCCACTCAGAACTTGACATGATGTCATTCTTTTTATGGCTTATGAATTTCCCCAAAAAAGACCCAAAACAACAAGATCATGGACTTTTGCTTTTCTTAATATATTGCAAACCCATAATGTAAGATGTTTACTGTGAGTGACGAAATCTAGCTAGGAAAAGAAAGAATTATTGTAGGCTACATGTATGGTGACTGACACGTCTTTGACCATTGGAACTTGTTTTCAGATCTGACTGTAGTACATAGGGAGTATAGGTTGTAGGCATGGATTGACAAACGGTGCACACAAAATTCAATTTATCGATTCAAGAATTAAGAGTAGACTATCATTAATTAATTGGTTAAAGAGTGTAGCTAAAAATAAAAAAATGGTGACTACATTAAACTAAACTGAACCAAGTCGAATCAAACCCAACCGAACCAAACCAAGCCTAAAGCAAACAAAAACCTAATCAAGAACAAGCCAAGGGCTTAAGTGTAAAACTTGTGGGGGAATGCAGTCATTGGCAATGTCAAAAGAAAGGGATAACGCTTTATCTTTAGAGGGTAAGGTAAAGCTAGCGCATGGTGCTAATGCATATTCCCAAGTACATGAATCACACACACACAACTATCCTATGCTGTTTTTATAAGTTGACTGTTAAAACTTACTCAGTGGTTACTGAGCAAGATGGTCGCTACACACAACAAGCTTTAAATACTTGAGGCTAATAATCTATAGACACACACACACACACACTCGCTTGTTCTAAATTAACTGTCTTGCTGGCAGTGCTCACACAGTAGGCAAATGACAGAAATGCTTGGCTAACAGAAATACAATCATTTTCGATTGTCTAATGTTACCAGCTAACCATTACGTGCTATAGTGGTGAGCACATGTGCCTCTTGCACTGGAGATCGTAACTCGATTTCTAGCTCTAAGGCCTAGAATGAATCAAACTAAGAAAGAAGGGTATGGTGACGCAGTGGTTAAACTGTTAGCCTTTCACTAAGGTAGACTAGGGTTTGATTTTAGGTTAATATACATGTCATAAACAAACAAACAAACAAACAAAAAAAGCAGAGATAATGTTTAAAACTGATTACACTTGTCTCTTTTCAAATTATTACTTAGATTGCAAATACAAAGGTGGACTGGGTTTGATATTCAGTTAATGCTGCCTATCGCATACTAGCCTGTAAGAAAGCCAAACAAGCAAAAGGCGTAGGTAGAGCAGTGGTAAAATCGCTATGTGTAGAGAACTACCTAACGGTTTTATGAACTGGCAATGGTATGTCGCATAAACAGTGCAGGATACAATCCAGCAACCATAATTTGTATCTTGTGGAGCAGAGAAAACATATATATAGAGAAAGATATAGAAAGCTAGTGTATGTATGGGTAGCATTGATAATTTGACCAGAGAAAATACGATGAGGTAGGGTGGGGAGAGGGAGAATTAACACTTATATATGAATGAATGGTAAATAGTATTTTAGTTTTTTTCCCCCAATAGTTTTGTTTTTTAAATGCAGTGGTAGATAGTCGTTATTTTGTAAAACATTCTTACTTGCAGTAGTAATAAGACTCTATGGTTTCGCAAACACATAGATAGACTGTATTATTGCCATGGTCAAGCACTCACATTAAGATCATTTACAAAATCATAAAATGAAAAATAAAAAATCTTGTTTTGGAAATATCGTTTTTCAACATACACAAAATAAATATATAAAAAATTTGTAAACAGCAAAATGGAAAATCCATGGTCAAGCACTCACATTAAGATCATTTACAAAATCATAAAATGAAAAATAAAAATCTTGTTTTGGAAATATCGATTTTTTTCAACATACACAAAATAAATATATAAAAAATTTGTAAACAGCAAAATGGAAAATCCATGTTTCCATATAGACAAAATTTAAAAACCTTAAACGGACATTTAAGAAAATATATATAAATGGGAAATTGACAAATGTGTAAATATGAAAATGGAAAAATCCATGTTTCCATATCATGAAATTGAAAAACATCAAACTGTCATTTTAAAAATGCAAATGGAAAATTGACAAATTGCAATGTGTGAAATGTGAAATTGAACAAATGGCTATCATTATTTAAAAAAAAAAAAGAACATGGTGCTCTATGGTTGAGGTGTGAATCAAACCCTTTCTACTTATTTGGACCACCCGAGACTGAGTAGACTAGTTTAAGTTGTCATACCACTTTTAAAAGTTTGTGTTAAATCTAGGAATTGAACCCAAGAGCTTGTAGGGGAGATCAAAGGTTATAATATGTTAAACAGATAGCCTTGAATGAAGGGTGTGGTAGCTATATAGAGATGAGACGTTTCGCTCGGGGCAGGGAGGCATGGAGATCTGCATCAAACCAGTCAAAGGACTAAAGACTCAAACAACAACATGTACGTTCACCAAAATAATGTTGTGTAACGGTAAATGTTAGTCAACGAACAGTAATGCATTACTAAAACCCATGACACGATACCTAAGAGCTTTTCTAAAATGATTTTAAAATGCCTTTAACCCTATATTGAACACCCAGTTCACAAGACTCATAACTGCAATGTTATGGTAAAACAAAACAAAATCTATATTTCAAAACAAACAAGTGGTTTAGTCAATGTATACTGGAAAAAGTTTTGTAAACACTCAAGTCCTCAAGACCAATTAAATTAGTAACTGTCAGGTTGGCCGAGTGGTTAAGGTGTTTGACTTAAGATCAAATTTCTGTATAAGGAAGCAAGGGTTCGAATCCCTTACCTGACATAACTATTGCCTTAACATGGCTTGGCCACACTGTATTATTATGATACTCAGTACACAAACCATAGATATAGTGTATTGTTTAAGGCCACTCTCTTTCTGAACATAGTCAGAGACTGTTGATGGTTAACAATTGTATTAATAGTGGGACATGGGGATAGCAATTAAGAAAAAACAGCCAATACCCATACAATATTTTTATTCATTTTAGTTTTTTTTTACAATAGTTACACACTGAATACAACTTTTTATCTCTTTACCATTGTTTGATATAGATTTTAAACACAACGCTTGTTGTAGATGCTTTTACAACTTTCTCTAGGTACTCTTGTTCTTAAAAACTGGGGAAGCCGCAATGGTTTTATAGACATTAAACCCTCATTCTCTTATTTTTTCATTATTATGATTATCATTATTATAAATATTATCTTTATAATTATTATAGTCATTGTCACCATCATTATCATCATCATTATCATTCTCAACATTACTAGAACTATCCAATTCCATTTTTTCCTTTTCAAAAGGGATCTCTTGAAGAGTCTGTGTTGCTTTTGATAGTGTTACGGGTTTATTGAACGTTGACAACTGTCCTAACATGACTTTTTGAGGAGATAAATGTTTTTTCATAAGGAAGTCACTATGTTGAGTAACACTATGTTTTTGTCGGACTTGCTTTTTCTTGTTCTTTTGATCATGTTTTGTTAACACTAACGGTGTTTCATTTGGTATACCACATTGATGAGTACCCACACTTAAGACCTCACTATGTTTACTTTTTAGATGACCTAGACATTTTGTTGTTCTTTGTTTTGAGCACTGCCAAAATATGATGCCATTCGCATTTTCTCGCTTATAGTTATAAGAGTACCCATGATACAGGGCACGTGGTTTACCTTTATTGGTTATAGTATATTCCATAGTAGTCACTGACTTGTATAGTCGATCCGCCTACTACAAAGGTCTGAACACTTGTGGTGAAAGAATGATGTTGTGTTGACGTTTTATGCAGGATAATGTTGGTGGCATATGTGGGTGGCTTATGTTGATGACATGTGTTGTTGGCTGATTTTGGTGGCTTATGTTGATGGTTTATGGTGGTGGCTTATGTTGATGGCTTATGTTGGTGGCTTATGTTGATGACATATGTTGGTGACTTATGTTGATAGCTTATGTTGGTGGCTAATGTTGATGACATATGTTGTTGGCTTATGGTGGTGGCTTATGTTGATGGTATATGTTGCTGGCCTATGTTGATGGTTTATGTTAATGGCTTAGGTTAATATTTTAGGTTGATGGCATAAGTTGATGGCTTATGTTGGTGGCTTATGGTGGTGGCTTATGCTGGTGGCTTATGCTAGTGGCTTATGGTGGTGGTTTATGGTGGTGGCTTATGTTGATGACATATGTTGGTGGCTTAAGTTGGTGGCTTATGTTGGTGGCTTATGGTGGTGGCTTATGGTGGTGGGTTATGGTGGTGGATTATGGTGGCTTATAGTGGTGGCTTATGGTGGTGGTTTATGGTGGTGGCTTATGTTGATGACATATGTTGGTGGCTTATGGTGGCTTATGGTGGTGATTTATAGTGGTGGCCTATGTTGGTGGCTTATTTTTGGTGGTTTACGTTAATACCTTATTTGTAATGGCTTATTTGACAAGTTATTGTTGTCAATGTATTTAGAGGATTTTTCTCTTGGTTTTGGAAAGTATCTCAACTCTTTTTTATGGTAGCATAATGCTTAGCGCCATGTTTGTAAGCAACAACAACACACTAAAATTCCAAGAATCCAAAGTACTCTAAGGTTAATGATTGTCTCTCAACTCCATTCAACGTCTAGTCAAAAAAACATTATATATTTTTCACATTTTACAAAAAAGGTAAATTGGGAAAGTAAGCTATATGTTTAAACTAAAAATCATATCAAATCATATGCTAACTCCAACACCTACGTCTATCCCAATCTCAGTCAAAAAAATATAATATTCTTCAAATTTTTCCAAAACAGTATTTGGAAAGTAGGCCATATTTTGAAAACTAATCATCCTATAAAGTCATATATATATATACTGAAACCAATGGCTTTTATATCCTTAATCTTAAGAACAAAATATGGAATTTTTGACATTTTTTCCAAAAATGTTCATTTTAAAACGGGGCTATATTTTGGAAACTAGGAATTTTACAAGAAAGTTTGTTTAACGTAAATGGCAGGTATTTACCCCCACTACCCGCAAACCAAGTCCCAGGTCTCTGGGGAAAAATCCAAAAAAAGTTCAATTTGGAAAGTAGGCAATATTTTGAAAACTAATCATCCTAAAAAGTCATATATAGACTCAAACCAATGGCTTTTATGTCCTTAATTGGTAGAACAAAACTTAACATTTTTTCAGTTTTTCCAAAAAAGTCCAATTTTCAAAAATTGTCTATATTTTGGGAACTAAGAATTTTACAAAAAAGTTTGTTTAACGAAAATGAAAGGTCTTTACCCCCCTCTACCCAAAACATAAATTTCAGGTCCCTAGGACAAAAACTGTGCAGTACATATATATATTTTTTTTTGGGGAGGGGGTCTATATTCACTTTACCTCCCCACTTTACAAGATGGCGGCCATAGCTTAACTTAACCTAGCCTAACCTAACCTGACCTACGAGGTGTGATCAAAAAGTTCCAAAAATGTGGCTGCAACTTAACCAAACCTAGCCTAGCCTAACCTAACCTCCCTGTTGACTAGCCCCCTTTGGACGGGTCCTTTTTGAAGGGAGTCATTTTTTTACGTGTCCCGGAGGACGGGTCCCTGTGGCGGGTCCTTTGGACTGATCCCTATGGACTGGCCTTGCATTTTATCCAAATTATGTCAAAGGGGACCCGCCACTGGGACCCGTCAACAAGGACCCGTCCTCCGGGACACGTAAAAAAATGACTCCCTTCAAAAAGGACCCGTCCAAAGGGGGCTAGTCAACAGGGAGGTTAGGTTAGGCTAGGCTAGGTTTGGTTAAGTTGCAGCCACATTTTTGGAACTTTTTGATCACACCTCGTAGGTCAGGTTAGGTTAGGCTAGGTTAAGTTAAGCTATGGCCGCCATCTTGTAAAGTGGGGAGGTAAAGTGAATATAGACCCCCTCCCCAAAAAAAAATATATATATGTACTGCACAGTTTTTGTCCTAGGGACCTGAAATTTATGTTTTGGGTAGAGGGGGGTAAAGACCTTTCATTTTCGTTAAACAAACTTTTTTGTAAAATTCTTAGTTCCCAAAATATAGACAATTTTTGAAAATTGGACTTTTTTGGAAAAACTGAAAAAATGTTAAGTTTTGTTCTACCAATTAAGGACATAAAAGCCATTGGTTTGAGTCTATATATGACTTTTTAGGATGATTAGTTTTCAAAATATTGCCTACTTTCCAAATTGAACTTTTTTTGGATTTTTCCCCAGAGACCTGGGACTTGGTTTGCGGGTAGTGGGGGTAAATACCTGCCATTTACGTTAAACAAACTTTCTTGTAAAATTCCTAGTTTCCAAAATATAGCCCCGTTTTAAAATGAACATTTTTGGAAAAAATGTCAAAAATTCCATATTTTGTTCTTAAGATTAAGGATATAAAAGCCATTGGTTTCAGTATATATATATATGACTTTATAGGATGATTAGTTTTCAAAATATGGCCTACTTTCCAAATACTGTTTTGGAAAAATTTGAAGAATATTATATTTTTTTGACTGAGATTGGGATAGACGTAGGTGTTGGAGTTAGCATATGATTTGATATGATTTTTAGTTTAAACATATAGCTTACTTTCCCAATTTACCTTTTTTGTAAAATGTGAAAAATATATAATGTTTTTTTGACTAGACGTTGAATGGAGTTGAGAGACAATCATTAACCTTAGAGTACTTTGGATTCTTGGAATTTTAGTGTGTTGTTGTTGCTTACAAACATGGCGCTAAGCATTATGCTACCATAAAAAAGAGTTGAGATACTTTCCAAAACCAAGAGAAAAATCCTCTAAATACATTGACAACAATAACTTGTCAAATAAGCCATTACAAATAAGGTATTAACGTAAACCACCAAAAATAAGCCACCAACATAGGCCACCACTATAAATCACCACCATAAGCCACCATAAGCCACCAACATATGTCATCAACATAAGCCACCACCATAAACCACCACCATAAGCCACCACTATAAGCCACCATAATCCACCACCATAACCCACCACCATAAGCCACCACCATAAGCCACCAACATAAGCCACCAACTTAAGCCACCAACATATGTCATCAACATAAGCCACCACCATAAACCACCACCATAAGCCACTAGCATAAGCCACCAGCATAAGCCACCACCATAAGCCACCAACATAAGCCATCAACTTATGCCATCAACCTAAAATATTAACCTAAGCCATTAACATAAACCATCAACATAGGCCAGCAACATATACCATCAACATAAGCCACCACCATAAGCCAACAACATATGTCATCAACATTAGCCACCAACATAAGCTATCAACATAAGTCACCAACATATGTCATCAACATAAGCCACCAACATAAGCCATCAACATAAGCCACCACCATAAACCATCAACATAAGCCACCAAAATCAGCCAACAACACATGTCATCAACATAAGCCACCCACATATGCCACCAACATTATCCTGCATAAAACGTCAACACAACATCATTCTTTCACCACAAGTGTTCAGACCTTTGTAGTAGGCGGATCGACTATACAAGTCAGTGACTACTATGGAATATACTATAACCAATAAAGGTAAACCACGTGCCCTGTATCATGGGTACTCTTATAACTATAAGCGAGAAAATGCGAATGGCATCATATTTTGGCAGTGCTCAAAACAAAGAACAACAAAATGTCTAGGTCATCTAAAAAGTAAACATAGTGAGGTCTTAAGTGTGGGTACTCATCAATGTGGTATACCAAATGAAACACCGTTAGTGTTAACAAAACATGATCAAAAGAACAAGAAAAAGCAAGTCCGACAAAAACATAGTGTTACTCAACATAGTGACTTCCTTATGAAAAAACATTTATCTCCTCAAAAAGTCATGTTAGGACAGTTGTCAACGTTCAATAAACCCGTAACACTATCAAAAGCAACACAGACTCTTCAAGAGATCCCTTTTGAAAAGGAAAAAATGGAATTGGATAGTTCTAGTAATGTTGAGAATGATAATGATGATGATAATGATGGTGACAATGACTATAATAATTATAAAGATAATATTTATAATAATGATAATCATAATAATGAAAAAATAAGAGAATGAGGGTTTAATGTCTATAAAACCATTGCGGCTTCCCCAGTTTTTAAGAACAAGAGTACCTAGAGAAAGTTGTAAAAGCATCTACAACAAGCGTTGTGTTTAAAATCTATATCAAACAATGGTAAAGAGATAAAAAGTTGTATTCAGTGTGTAACTATTGTAAAAAAAAACTAAAATGAATAAAAATATTGTATGGGTATTGGCTGTTTTTTCTTAATTGCTATCCCCATGTCCCACTATTAATACAATTGTTAACCATCAACAGTCTCTGACTATGTTCAGAAAGAGAGTGGCCTTAAACAATACACTATATCTATGGTTTGTGTACTGAGTATCATAATAATACAGTGTGGCCAAGCCATGTTAAGGCAATAGTTATGTCAGGTAAGGGATTCGAACCCTTGCTTCCTTATACAGAAATTTGATCTTAAGTCAAACACCTTAACCACTCGGCCAACCTGACAGTTACTAATTTAATTGGTCTTGAGGACTTGAGTGTTTACAAAACTTTTTCCAGTATACATTGACTAAACCACTTGTTTGTTTTGAAATATAGATTTTGTTTTGTTTTACCATAACATTGCAGTTATGAGTCTTGTGAACTGGGTGTTCAATATAGGGTTAAAGGCATTTTAAAATCATTTTAGAAAAGCTCTTAGGTATCGTGTCATGGGTTTTAGTAATGCATTACTGTTCGTTGACTAACATTTACCGTTACACAACATTATTTTGGTGAACGTACATGTTGTTGTTTGAGTCTTTAGTCCTTTGACTGGTTTGATGCAGATCTCCATGCCTCCCTGCCCCGAGCGAAACGTCTCATCTCTATATAGCTACCACACCCTTCATTCAAGGCTATCTGTTTAACATATTATAACCTTTGATCTCCCCTACAAGCTCTTGGGTTCAATTCCTAGATTTAACACAAACTTTTAAAAGTGGTATGACAACTTAAACTAGTCTACTCAGTCTCGGGTGGTCCAAATAAGTAGAAAGGGTTTGATTCACACCTCAACCATAGAGCACCATGTTCTTTTTTTTTTTTAAATAATGATAGCCATTTGTTCAATTTCACATTTCACACATTGCAATTTGTCAATTTTCCATTTGCATTTTTTAAAATGACAGTTTGATGTTTTTCAATTTCATGATATGGAAACATGGATTTTTCCATTTTCATATTTACACATTTGTCAATTTCCCATTTATATATATTTTCTTAAATGTCCGTTTAAGGTTTTTAAATTTTGTCTATATGGAAACATGGATTTTCCATTTTGCTGTTTACAAATTTTTTATATATTTATTTTGTGTATGTTGAAAAAAATCGATATTTCCAAAACAAGATTTTTATTTTTCATTTTATGATTTTGTAAATGATCTTAATGTGAGTGCTTGACCATGGATTTTCCATTTTGCTGTTTACAAATTTTTTATATATTTATTTTGTGTATGTTGAAAAACGATATTTCCAAAACAAGATTTTTTATTTTTCATTTTATGATTTTGTAAATGATCTTAATGTGAGTGCTTGACCATGGCAATAATACAGTCTATCTATGTGTTTGCGAAACCATAGAGTCTTATTACTACTGCAAGTAAGAATGTTTTACAAAATAACGACTATCTACCACTGCATTTAAAAAACAAAACTATTGGGGGAAAAAAACTAAAATACTATTTACCATTCATTCATATATAAGTGTTAATTCTCCCTCTCCCCACCCTACCTCATCGTATTTTCTCTGGTCAAATTATCAATGCTACCCATACATACACTAGCTTTCTATATCTTTCTCTATATATATGTTTTCTCTGCTCCACAAGATACAAATTATGGTTGCTGGATTGTATCCTGCACTGTTTATGCGACATACCATTGCCAGTTCATAAAACCGTTAGGTAGTTCTCTACACATAGCGATTTTACCACTGCTCTACCTACGCCTTTTGCTTGTTTGGCTTTCTTACAGGCTAGTATGCGATAGGCAGCATTAACTGAATATCAAACCCAGTCCACCTTTGTATTTGCAATCTAAGTAATAATTTGAAAAGAGACAAGTGTAATCAGTTTTAAACATTATCTCTGCTTTTTTTGTTTGTTTGTTTGTTTGTTTATGACATGTATATTAACCTAAAATCAAACCCTAGTCTACCTTAGTGAAAGGCTAACAGTTTAACCACTGCGTCACCATACCCTTCTTTCTTAGTTTGATTCATTCTAGGCCTTAGAGCTAGAAATCGAGTTACGATCTCCAGTGCAAGAGGCACATGTGCTCACCACTATAGCACGTAATGGTTAGCTGGTAACATTAGACAATCGAAAATGATTGTATTTCTGTTAGCCAAGCATTTCTGTCATTTGCCTACTGTGTGAGCACTGCCAGCAAGACAGTTAATTTAGAACAAGCGAGTGTGTGTGTGTGTGTGTCTATAGATTATTAGCCTCAAGTATTTAAAGCTTGTTGTGTGTAGCGACCATCTTGCTCAGTAACCACTGAGTAAGTTTTAACAGTCAACTTATAAAAACAGCATAGGATAGTTGTGTGTGTGTGATTCATGTACTTGGGAATATGCATTAGCACCATGCGCTAGCTTTACCTTACCCTCTAAAGATAAAGCGTTATCCCTTTCTTTTGACATTGCCAATGACTGCATTCCCCCACAAGTTTTACACTTAAGCCCTTGGCTTGTTCTTGATTAGGTTTTTGTTTGCTTTAGGCTTGGTTTGGTTCGGTTGGGTTTGATTCGACTTGGTTCAGTTTAGTTTAATGTAGTCACCATTTTTTTATTTTTAGCTACACTCTTTAACCAATTAATTAATGATAGTCTACTCTTAATTCTTGAATCGATAAATTGAATTTTGTGTGCACCGTTTGTCAATCCATGCCTACAACCTATACTCCCTATGTACTACAGTCAGATCTGAAAACAAGTTCCAATGGTCAAAGACGTGTCAGTCACCATACATGTAGCCTACAATAATTCTTTCTTTTCCTAGCTAGATTTCGTCACTCACAGTAAACATCTTACATTATGGGTTTGCAATATATTAAGAAAAGCAAAAGTCCATGATCTTGTTGTTTTGGGTCTTTTTTGGGGAAATTCATAAGCCATAAAAAGAATGACATCATGTCAAGTTCTGAGTGGATCTTGTATGTCAAAATCCCATTATCGGTTTATAAAATCTCAAGGCCATGCCCTAGCAGTTTTGGATTATTTCAATCAATGAGTCCACCATAGGAAACATCGAAAAAATAAATACCCTTAAAACAAGTCGTCCCATGACCCTCTCCGAACAATGCTTCGCAAAATATAAATTCATCCCTTGAACATGATCGGCGACATCATCCTCGCTTCCCCCTCCCACCATGGTTGCCATGTCGTTTGACCTTCAAGTGTCCTCAGCATCTCTGTGCTTTTTTCATTGCCCTGTTATCCAGTCAGGTCAATGCATTCCAGTAAGCTCAAATAACATCCACATCCTGTCAGTCTGCCCCAGCAAGTTTGTTTTCTATACTCACTTCAAGCAACATATAACCACGTTCTGTTTGTTCTATCTAAAGCCAGCTTCATCGAATCAAGGAATTATCATTTGTCATGTCACTCATAATCGTTTACACGTTAAAGACCCCCTTCAGGGGGTTTAGGAATTAGGAATTCCATCATAGGAAAAATCAGAAAACGAACCCTCGACCCGCCGTCTCATCGAAATAGCGAATACTGTATTGGTATATCACCACCGTGGCCAGTAATAGCTTCGTTGAAACACGTGTCCAGTGGTATCGTCTCTTTCTATCTACAACCACTCGTCATGAACATTTTAGACAAATTTAAGAAAAGTTTTAAAAACTGAAATGTTTTCAACATAAGTGTCGTTAGGCTCTTTCGCATTTTTTTAAACATAAATACTATATTCGAAAGAGAGATAGGGGAGGGGCGTCACCCCGAGTCCTACGACCCCTCGTATACGTCTCTGGCGTTATTGGTTTGTGAGATATAACAAAAAGTCTAAAATCACGGTTTTACAACAAAAAATTCTGTTTCCCTCATTCTCAAAAACTTTAACCTATTACCAAAATAAAGAGGGTTTCGAGACAAGCCATTTGACACGTCATAGGACCAAATCCGACCAGGCATTCGTGAAATATCAGAAAAAGTCTAAAATCATAATTTTACCCCAAAACGCCTGTTTCCCTCATTCTCAAAACTTTAACCTATTAATAACATATATAGGGCTTTGAGACAAGCGATTTGACACGTCACACGTCCAAATCCGACCTTGCGTTTGAGAGATATCGGCAAACGTCGTAGGAAAGTAGGCGACTATCTGGCTCTCTCCTCACCACCAAAACCCCTTCTTATCAATCATTTTTTTTCAAAGAGCTCGCCCTCTTACAAAAATCCCAAGTGCGCATGCGTATAAAACAAAAACAAAAATGTTCATCCATAGCGGCATCTCGTAAAATGCATGCACTATATGAGCAACCACGTTTAAGTTCATTTTAGCAGCGCACTTATACATGTCACATTTGGAAAGAGACTTTCACTAAAAAATTACAATTTCACCCCCTAGTAGGGGTAGGTTTTATTTAGGGGTTGAAATGAGTAGTCCGTTGTAAAGAGGGCGTCAGCCCGAGTCCAATGACACCTCATTTGTCAAAATCGGACCATGGGTTCGAGAGAAAAGTCTATTTAAATGTTTCAATTTCGCGCGGCGGCCATGACACTGGTTGGAAGCGCCACTACTCCACTACTCTCTGTCGCCATATTACACGATTATGTGCCATGTCGGGATGAAGTCGGGCAATTTTTAAATAGTCAAGTAGAGTGTCAAGCCAGCGCTGTCTCGGGACGTCCTATTGGTCTCTTCCAATCTTTCCGCAATGTCAATTCAGTGTGTGCAACTGTTGTTTCAGCAGCCGGTAAGACATGGCCTTACCAGCGGAGACGGCTTTCCTTCAACTTTTCAGCATTTGGTGCTACTACATATCTCTTGCATCAGACATGAATGTGACTTTTACATACTGGTACCTTGTGTCGTTGTTTCATCTTCTGGGCGATATTACGCATTGAAATTAGGAACCCTGGTGACTACTGCACCTCATATATGTGCTAAAGTACGTAAATATGTGTTTTTAATTATTGCTCTTTTAAAAACGGCTGCCATGTTCTTGCATATTGTTCAACTGTCAATGAGGCGCACTCTAGCGGCACACACCAAGGTGCATAAATTGTTGCCAACATGTGGGATTCAAAATCAGTTGATAAAAACATTCATCGGGACGCGTTATGCTGTAACCATTGTCAAAAACCATTGGATTGGACAAAACGAAGGTTAGAATGGCTGGATGTTGATGCGGCATAGAACCGCAAGGGCAAGGTTGGCAGAACTGTTGTGATTATGATTGATGTGACAAGTGGCGGCCACAGCTGAAATGTTGCCTGGATAAGTCGTGATCCTATTTGGGATGGTTGAGTGTGTCACAGACAGTGGAGGAGGAAACATACATTAAAACATAATTCCCCGATTTATTTCTCATCGTTTGATAAGGTACCATACAGAATGTTATCGCTCGTTCTATTTTCATTCAGTGCTACCAAACATTTGTCACGCTGAGTGTGTCTTGTGTCTGAAATTAGCTAAAATACCTTTTCTCTCCTACCGCTGAGCTCTCAAGGTCAAGAGTACAGCTAAACGCCGGAATCTGTCTGGTGCGTTTTGTAATAGTATTTTTTTAAAAATTCACACCAATGGCTTTTGCCTGGGCCAATAATTATTAGAAGGAGGGCTGCGTTAGCCATGTACACGAATACACCCCTGGTTTTTGTCTCGCTCAGTAATGCTTGTTGTGCACTGCTGTAATTAATGTTTTTTGTGAGAGTGAAATTTCTTAAATCCAATCCAATGGGCTTTGCCTATACCAATAATTGCTAGATAGCCGTTAGCCATATAGACACACCTGGGTTCTGGCATGCACAGTGGGTTAATCGTGCATCAATAATCTGTATCCAGACCAGACCTGTGTGGTGTATTTTGTATCCCACATGTTGGCAACTGTGGTGATAGTTTAAAATTTGAAATACACTTATCTTCCGTCCAGTCAATACATTTGTGTGTGTTTATTTACGCCCTAGGACATAAAAATCTCAAGGAAACTAGACATAGTAAAACTGGCCCACAGCATAGGAAAAATAGATGAAGCAATACATTTAATACAACAACAAGAACTAACAGGTGCAACGGAAATACACACGAAAACCCTTCAATCTTGTCAATTACAACCAAAAGAAAGAAACTCACGACCATGGTTTGACAAGGTCTGTTACAACGAGCGAAGGAAAACTTTACATGCACTTCACCGTTTGAAAACCTCATCGCAGAAAGATGACCTATTGCAATATGCAAAACAACGGAAGGCATACAAAGCTTTACTTAAGGTAAAGAAGGCGAATTATCTTGAAGATGAAACCAGAAAACGTTGTGAAATCGCACGGAAAGACCCTTTCATAACTCTCAGGAAATCAAAACCTCAAGCAACGAGCTGTATCCCAATGGAAACATGGGAAATTCACTTTAACAACATCCTCAACCATCAAAATCAGACAGTATCGTTCACACTTCCCCCAACAAGAACAACAGAAAACCACTCTCTCATAACAAAATACGAAATAAACAATGCAATACTAGAAGCAAGAAATGGCAAGGCGTCAGGTCCAGACAACATCTTCACAGAGCATCTTAAAGACTCTGTGCATATCCTACAAGTTTACTGGACAGAACTCTTCAATAAATGCATAAGTACAGGGTAATCCACAACAGTCGCGGACTTCGACTATAAAAGTTATGTACAAAGGCAAAGGTGACATTGACAATCCCGATTCATACCGGGGCATAGCACTAGAAAACACCACATTCAAGATCTTCATGAAAATCATAACGAACAGGATTACCTCATTAACAGACTCCCAAATACCAGAAAATCAATTTGGTTTCAGAAAAGGGAGAAGCACATTGCAGGCCGTCAGTTTCCTAATAGACCAAGCTCAAGATTCGCTTAGACACATGGGGAAGAAACACATTGTAGTATTTGTAGATTATAGTAAGGCCTTTGATCTCATCAACAGAGAGATACTCATTCGGTAACTTACACACATGATAGGAGAAAATCATCCACTCACAATTATTCTCTCCAACATCCTAATGTACAATCACATCCAAATATCAGATGGCACAACTATATCCAGGAGCATTATACAGACAAATGGAGTCCTACAAGGTGACCCACTAAGCCCAATAATATTCAATATCATGACTGCAGACGTCACGGAGATAATAAGATACACTTCAGCGTCACTTATACTATATGCGGACGACATGGCAATTGGCTCAAGTGATAAAGAAGAGCTTCAAGATGTCCTAAACAGACTCATCGCATGGACAGACAGAAATGAACTACAATTCAACCAAAGTAAAACCAAACAAATGACCTTTAGGAGAGGAGGGAAACATGCTTCAAGAAGCACAATAACACTACACAATAAACCTCTAGAAGTAGTCTCAAAATTTAAATACCTCGGAGTTACTTTACAAACAACATTATCATCCTTCAACTTCCATGTTACAGAGAGAGCCACCGCTGCAATAAAAGCCATGTATCATATCCAACAACCACAGTGAATCTCAATAGCCATTGCATTAACACTGTTCAAGATGGCTACAGCACCAATAGCAACCTATGGGATTAACATCATGTAGGACAAACTAACAATCAAAAATCTATCAACAATTGAGAAGGTCAAAGCCCGATACCTAAAACGGATTCTAGGCGTAGGGAAGTCAGCACCATCGAGGCTAACATATGTGTTAACAAAAGAAACCTTCTTCGTTGAGGACATAAGAACACAATTCTGGCTACCAAGTACTATCATCATCATTGGTTTGCAGTCCTAAGACTGGTCAGTTGCCATAAAAACATGTCCAGATCATCCTGTCATTTGCCGCTTCCTTCAATGAATTATAATTGTGTGCTTGGGTGTCGTTTAGCATTTGTTTAAGGAAGGTATTTCTAGGTCTTCCTCGTGGATATTTTCCCTCAATGAACCCTTCTTCCACAGTTCTCATTAAATTGGAGTGGCGCATTGTGTGACCCCACCATGCGAGACGACGTTTACGGATTGTGCGTAGGATTGATCTCCGTTGGTTCACGGTGTCGAGAACCCTTTTGTTCGATATCCTGTCTCTCCACGTCACATTTATCATCTTACGATAGCACCACATCTCAAAGGCTTCAAGACGGTTCTTTTCATTTTTATTTAGTGTCCACGTCTCACAGGCATACAAAGCAACTGTCCATACAAAAGCATGTAGCATTCTCATTCGGAGGGAAAGCTTAAGCCGACTGGTACACAGTAATCTCCTCTTTTGCATAAAAGCTAGTTTTACCTGAGCAATGCGGCATTTAACTTCAGTGGTGCACCTTCCGTCCTCTGTAATCTTTTGACCTAGGTAAGTGAAGGATTTGACTTGTTGTATGTCTGAGTTATTAATCTTTATTCGAAGAGGTTTAGGGAGTTTTGAGACTGTCATGCATTTGGTCTTTGAGGTGTTTATTTTCATGCCGTATTTCTGCACCGTTGATGCAACTCTTGACAACATTGCCTGCAAAGTAGATGGGCTACCAGCTAGAATGGCCTGATCATCTGCGAACTTAATTACATTTATGGGAATTCCATTGATCTTCACACCTAAACCTGTGTCTTCTAAAGCTTCTGCCATCATCAACTCACCAAAAGCATTAAACAAAATTGGGGAGAGAGGACATCCTTGTCTTACTCCTTTTCTGATAGGAACTGGATTAGTAAGACCTTCTCTTAAACGTACAATTGCATTTTGACCATTGTAGAGGTCCCATATGAGTGTTATGAGTTGTTCTTCGACTCCTATGTTCCTTAATAATGGGAATAGTTTATGCCAGGAAACTCTATCAAATGCCTTTTCATAGTCAATGAAGCATATATACAGATTTCGGCTCCTGCTCATCATACGTTCTCAGAGGACTCTAAGAATGCCAATGGCATCTCGGGTACTAACTCCTCGACGGAAACCAAACTGTGTTTCTTGGATGTAGCCATAGACTGCCCCTTCTACTCTTTTCTTTATGATTTGTATCATAATTTTGGATGCATGAGGAACCAAACTAATTATTCTGTACATACTGCAGTTGGTCGCATTTGCTTTCTTTGGTAAAGGGACCATGATGGAGTTTCGAAATTCAGATGGCCAAATACCCGTTTCGTAGATTGTTTGCGTTAAGTCATAGAGTTTTTCATTAATTATATCACCAGCAGACTTGATTAGTTCACTAGGGATGTTATCGATGCCTGGAGCTTTCTCATTTGGTAATGACCTCATTGCCAACTCAAATTCACTTTTAGTCACAGATAAAGGTGCAACTAAACTTGTATGTGACTCCTTTGTATGTACGTACTCAAATTCTTCATTGTACAGAGTCTTAATGTACATTTCCCAGTGGTTCCTTATTTGTGTTTCATCAGTGATAATTGAACCTTGGTTGTCACGCAATGCTGAGGTTAGAGTTCTTTTTGGTAAGTGGCATATTTTCCTTGCTGTTTTAGTGCCAAGCTGCCCTTTCCATGTTTTTCCAGTTCTTCGATTTCTTCGCATTTTTGATGAAGCCATTTTTCTTTGGCTTTTCTACATTCTCGATCTATTTCATTTTGAAGCCTTCTGTAAGCTATTCTCCCTTCATTTGTATTGACCTGTTTCAGTCTCCTCCTTTCTTGGATCTTCAAAAGAATATCCTGTGTTATCCACGGTTGTCTGGGAGTGACTGATAGATTTCCGAGTACTTCTTCTGCAGCCTCTGTGATGGAGTTCGTTATTGTCAACCATTTGGTATCGATATTCTGTGACGATGTGCCTGTTTCCAAATCAAGTACTAAGTACTAAGTACTGTTAAAAGAAAAACTAATGCCATATGGCCCGAATTTTACTCAACAGACGCTATGACAACATCGGAATGGAAGCAGCCAAATTATGAACTTAGACACATACTGACAAGATTTGCAACGCACGGCTTTCACTACAAGCTATGACAGAACCTAAAATTTCATCAACCGGAAGAATCCTGTGTGTGCAAATTTTGCAATAAACATTGTGAGCTATATCATTCACAAAACTGCCAAAACAGGACAATCTCAATAATAGGACTAGGTCAAGAATAATTTATGTACCATTATGCACATTGTGCGCTTTTCTTAAAATAATAATTTATTGGTCTTGCTCAGTAGTATAGGAAGGGCAGTTTTCTCATTTCTTGAGAGTATTTCCAGACACTTCCTAGCATGGAAATTTAGACTGCTCCTCAAAGAAAAGAAAATAATAAAACATTATTATTATTATTATTATTTAAAACAATTATTCTTGTTTTCGCATATGGATGTAGCCGGATTAAATTGTTTTGTTACACTATAATGGCTAACTTGGGTTTAAGAATGTATCGTATATGCTACACGAGCACATCTTCAGGTCATGATCCAAAAATAAATCTAGAAATTTGTTTATAGTTTTTGTCACAGTACTGGTAACAATATCAGGGATTAATTTTCAATTTTCCAGGATTCTCTGCCAAAAAATCTGTGAAACACCTTCCAGTACCCTGGTCTGAATAAGAAGACGAAGAAAGAAACTGAATTTGATTATCTCTACAATGGAACATGTTATATCGTGGGAGATACAAGATAAATAGCATACACTTGTTAATATTAAACAACGGTTTATTAAACACTAGTTGATACCCAACGATACACAAGGTGGACTAACTTGAGCGGAACTGGCGCGGAACTAGGCGGAACTGACGTCTACAGTCTGCAGGTACACATACACATAGTAGCTGGAAAATTCCAGAATCGAATGTTCCAGATTGGAATGTTCTGGGCATAGTGACTAGAATGTTCGTGTTAACTCAAATAGCCTAAATACACAACACTGACTAGAATGTTCACGTTAACATAACACTTTCTAGAATATTCATGAAAATACACAACATTTCCTCCCTCTTTTAAATGGATGATTAAGGAAACTTAATCAGGAGAGAATCTCAATGGTGGTCTTCGCCGGTGAGTACTCCTGCGTGGAATAAAAGTAGTCTGGGAAATAGGTGGTGCCCTGTTTACAGGTGTAGCTGGTGTGGCTGGTGGTGTTTGGACTGTTGATGGTGTCTCGGTGAAGCGAACTCGTCTCAGGCTCGGTTGCTCGGTGGCTTGGTCAGTTGTGCGGTGGCTTCGTCGGTTGTGCGGTAACTTCGTCGGTTGTGCGGTGACCTTGTCGGTTGCGCGTGGCTTAATCGGTTGCACGGTGACTTGGTCGGTTGCGCGGTGACTTGGTCGGTTGCGCGGTGACCTCGTTGGTTGCGCGGTGGCCTGGTTGGTTGCGTGGTGGCTTGGTCGGTTGCGCGGTGACCTGGTCAAGTTGAGTCTCTTGCGGAGATGAGGGTACCTTTGCTCCGTTGCTGTTATCGTTTGACTGGCGTAAACGATTGGACGTTCTTGCCCGTTGCTGAGCCGGTGTGACAGTACTGCGCCCAGGTCGGTCTTGCTGGCGTCCGTGGCCAACAGGAGTGGTAACGCTGGGTCATACTGCATGAGTACCTGGGGCGAGGTTAGGGCGTTCTGGATGTCTTTGTATGCCCTGTCGCCTTCTGGTGTCCAGATGAGAGGGTCCTTGAGCAGCATGTCTCTGAGTGGTCTGTCTCTGGTGGACAAATCGGGGATGAACGAACTGTAGTAGGTTGCTTTACCAAGAAACAGTTGGAGTTCTTCTGGTGTAGTTGGTTTTGGTGCATCACGTACAGCTCGGATGTGTGCATCTGACTTGTGGATTCCGGACGCATCGATTTTGTGGCCAAGGGCTTCCAGAGAAGTTTGAGCGAAAACGCATTTGGCTCGGTTGAGCTTGAGGTTGTGTTGCCGAAACCGTTCCAGAGTGGTGCTGAGGGCCTGCATCAGATTTTCAATGCTATCAGCAAAAACTATACTGTCATCGAAAAAACTTACGACGTTTGGGAGACCATGCAGGACTGTGTCCATTCGCCGCTGCCAGATAGCGGGGATGTTAGCTGCTCTATATACTGCTCGCGTTGGGCGGATCAGACCGTGAGTTGGCGTGTTAAGCGTGAGAGCATGACTGATCTCGTCGTCGACCTCGAGATGAGTGTACGCGTCGGTGATATGCAGATGGCAGAAGAGAGTGGCGCCGCGCATTCGGTTGAACAGATGTTCCACCTTGGGAATCGGATGTTCATCGATGATGATCCGCGGGTTGAGAGTAGGCTTGTAGTTCCCTGTGATCATCAGTTTGCCGTTCTTCTTGGCGACGACGTGCATTGTCGATGCCCACTCAGAGTAGTCCACTCTTTTGTTGAAGCCAGATGCAATTTTCTTGTCGATTTCCTTGGCATAGGCATCGCGGTGGGCAACTGGTACGTCTCGAGCTCTGGCGTAAACAGGTGTGGCTCCAGCCTTCAGGTGCACCTTCGCTGGGGGACCTGAGATCTTCCCGGGGGTGTCGCTGAACACATCCTGGTAGCGAGATAGAATGTTGTCGAGCTGCTTCTGTTGTTCCAAGGTCAGAGCCTGCTTGTCTGAGAGCTTGTGGATTGGGTCGGGTTTTGCGAAGAGGTGACCAAAGTCGATCTCCCGTACAAACTCTGAAATCCACTCTCGGCCAAAAAGCGATTCGACTTCATCGTCAACCACATAGAGATTCAGGTTCCTGGTTGTGGTTCCGATGGTGGTGCACACTGACGTTTTGCCAATGCATTTAATCGGATGGCCAGTGTAACTGACGAAGTTACGATCGTTTCTCTGCAACACAAAACCTGGTTTGATCATACTTAGCTTTGATTTGCTCATGGTTGAGCAGGGGGCGCCGGTGTCGAGTTCCATTTTGACGGTGGTTCCTTCTATGTTGACATCAACCAGTGGCTTAGGTGCTGCGTTGACCAATCCGATGATCTCGATTTTGATGAGGTAGTCCACAACGTCGAGGTTTCCTGCTGGATGCTCTTCTTCGGTCACATGGTTTGTTGTTCGACGTTTCCTCGATTTCGATCGGCAAACTTTTCTAATGTGACCTTTCTTGCCACACTTCAGGCACTCTGCGTTCAGGAACCTACACTGACTACGAGGGTGAGGTTCACCGTACCCTGCACATGTTGATTGATTGTCCTTGGATGCACTCTGGTTTGCCTGGTGTGGCCATTGGTGCTGTCTGGTTAGGTTGTAAGACCCTTGACTTCGATGAGCTGACTTGCTGCGTGGCGACTGCTGGTTGATGTTCTTCCTGGACAGAGGCCTCTCGTATCCAATCCGATTGGTTGATTCAGACTTAGCAGTAGCTGTTTTTACCTCGTCGGTGGTAATGCGAGTAGCTTCGAGTGCGTGCGCGATTTCATATGCTGCGGTGAAGTTCTCTGGTTGTTTTGCAATAATCTCGTCGCACATTTCTCGTGATTCCAATCCTGCGAGCATTTGTTCAATTAACATGCGATCAAGGAATGTGCCATACTCACAAAACGTTGCAGTCAGCCGCAGTCTTAAGGTGAAGCTAGCGATGGTTTCTCCTTGCTTCTGCACTACACTCCTAAATTTGATGCTCTCGGCAAACTTGTTGCGTGTGGCGTCGAAGTGGCCTTTCAGCTTAGATTGGATCTCGTTGTGTGACAGAGTTTCCGGATCATTAGGACTCACCAGGATCTTCAGGGAATCATTGAGTTCAGATCCCATGTAAACCCGTGCAAAATGTGCGTGTTGATCCGCGGGTACCTTGCTCAAGTTGAGCGCCCAGGTAAAGCGAGTGAAATAGTCGGCTACAGTCGTTCCGTCGGTAGTCGATACGGTTGCATTGTGAACTTTGGCGGTCGAGGTTCTGATGACGTTGTTGACCCTATTGTCTGTCGGATAGGGTCGGCGATCATTGTCGAGAATTGTTGGAGTCGTTCAGAGGTTAAGTCCGGCATGGTGAAGATGAGTGGAGAACAGTATATCTAACACGCACTTGCGATGAACTTAGTTCGGTGCAAACACTTGCGTTGCATTATGTTGATCTGTCGCACCTGGAATGATGATGAGCTCATGCCATGGAACTACCCACAGAATCCCTTACAGAATCGGGGTGCATATCACTTAATGCAAGCCAAGACAAATTTCTCTCCCTGAGTATAGTGAAATGTGAACTAAATTACAATATTTATTCTAAATGCACTTTGTTTTTTGTTTTAGTCGTTTACCCTCCAGGTTGGTGGAACCCTCGGACTCAGCGAGGGAACTCACCACTACCGCCTCTACGGGCAGTGTCCTAGAGCTGGGAACATCGAAGCGGAAGGGATACAACTGGTGAGGTGGGATTGGCACCTCGCCCAGGCGGCCTCACCTGCAAAGCGAACAGGGGCCTCGTGAGGGAAGGTAAGGGATGGTTAGGATGGATAGGCAAGGAAGAGGGAAGGAGGCGGCCGTGGCCTTGAAGAAG
This sequence comes from Meconema thalassinum, assembly GCA_946902985.2. Lineage (NCBI taxonomy): Eukaryota > Metazoa > Arthropoda > Insecta > Orthoptera > Tettigoniidae > Meconema > Meconema thalassinum. Next base: position 69,999,062 of record OX336393.1, on the reverse strand, counting down.
GTACCATCCCGGCATTTGCCCAAAGACGAAGTGGGAAACCACGGAAAACCACTTCGAGGATGGCTGAAGGGGAATCGAACTCCCTCCACTCATTTGGGCCACCCGAGGCTGAGGAGACCCCGTTCCAGTCGTCGTACCCCCAGTACTTGTAGCAGAGCCGGGAATCGAACCCAGGACCTCCGGGGCGGCAGCTAACCATGCTGACCGCTACGCTACGGAGGCGACTCTAAGGCTATGTTTCTATCTACCAAAATTATAATAATGGCTCCCCGTCGTGTTCGTTAAGCCGCCATTTTGGTCACCGGCACGGCCTAGGGTGGGGGCTTAACGAACACGAGTGAATCAAAACTATCTAAGATTTTTCCGAGCATGGTCGCCAATCAAAACGTCCCTGATTGGCTGAGCACTTATTGGGTCCTTCCCGCCACACAGCCGCAATCGATTCCGCCATTAACCTCAATTTAACATAACCTAAGTTACTTAAATTACAAATATTAATGTTGGTGAAGGGTGGGTGACTTGTGGATTAGATAAGCCATTTTTAGTGTTGCCTTCTATAGATTTGTGGGTGGCATTGTGGTTTTTTGGCAATCTCGTTATCTTGTAGTCATTAAGATAAATAGTTCTATTTCGGGGGCCTATCACTCATTTAGCGGTTTATCACAACCGTAGCCTACTATTACGAATAGCTGTACTTTATTAAGATTTTTCTGAACCTTCGCGAAATAGTGGCGTTGGATTGAGATTATTTTTGACTACCATTATGGGATTTTAATAGTTTTTCATAGAGCATTTTTGTTGTCTTGTAGGTATGATTGATTTGACATGTTAGGCCTGCATGTACAGTTTTTTTCTGGTTTTGGGAATAATGCTAATTACCATTAAGTGCAACCGTGTTGACCGACTGAAAGACATTAAGTATTTCGTTTACTAAAGCAACACTGAAATATGGGTTCCAACACAATATGGACTTGGAACTTATGTTCGCTTAACAAAATAATGATACATCAACAAGTCATCCTTGTAATCTCTACAAATAATAAAAATATTTCCCATCCAATATAGGCCTATTCATGTTGAACGGTAGAAAGTTATCAACCTTTATTAAGGCAACACTGAAAAATGTTCATTTTTATCTAGCCTACTTACTCGGGGTCATCTGCATCTATGTCCCTAGATGTTCAGTTTTTTAAAATTCTCCCTTTCCTATGGGCAAATAACACATGGATGTTCCCTATTTTTCTTAAGGGGATTCAATGATCTTATGCTGAACTAATTAAGAATAGGGCATGTACCCCAACCCCTTAAATATGAAGTTGTCAGGATAAAAACATGTCCATAACCAACAGAAACTTGAGAACACTGAGATCAGGAGAATGTTGATCGATCATGGATGCAAGACCAGAAAGTCTTAAAGAGGAGTGTTTCATTTAGAGGCTTGGAACATCATGGTCAAGACCCCTGTACTTGGGTGTGTGCTCAATCTGTTTGAAAACCCGTTGACAGATCACGAGTTAATCTGTGGCAGGAATCAACTCCGTCCTATGCTAAGCTGTGAGTACTGGGCACCATTAGTGTTCTGTGATTACTGTATCAATTTCTTAAAATTGTGTCATAGGCCTATGCATAGACAAGTCACTGAGAATGTTCTATGAATGGTGAATACCAGTAGGCTAGCCTACTTCGCTGCCTCCTTCACTAGCATTTCCAGGCACCTGGTTAGTTGGTAAAATGAAATAGAAAAATCACTTGAATGGTTCAAGTTGTCCTTGATTGTCCTAGTGGGACAGTGTACCCCATTTCAGATCTTAGTTCAGAATTAGTTTCCTTGACGGAGTTGGAGAAACAGTCACAATACCTATGGTACTACTAGACCTAGTACGGTACATGTAGATGGAAGCAATGTGAGATCAACCACTAGGTAGCTTATGTCCCATTAGTTGGGAGTGTTAGGGAATGGGAGATTGGTTCAACATGTCATTCTGTGTTATTGTATATTTCATTAATGTATGGGATATAAAAGTGTATCATAGGAATATTAAAGCATGCCATAATATATCACCAGTCGGTCAATTGGATACAACAATTCAATGAAACATTCTGTTAATAATTGGGAAGTGTCGTAGGCAACCAGAGAATAGACACAAGAAAAAACACCAGTCTTCCAGGCAGTTGTCATCAACTGTATTTCACATAGAGAAGAATGACTAAAATACAGTAGTTCCTCATGAAAAAAAATAACTGGTCAATCAATGGCTTGGAAGACAGTAGTAAGGACTTGCATGCTGTCAGTAAAAGTGGAGTTAAGAAAGATGTCTAGAATATTTAAATCAGTAGCTGATAGCCAGGATTTTTAAAATTGCCATAGGTAATTGCACCATAATATGATTAGTAGCCTATGTGCAAGATTTTAAATGGTAGGTTTTTTTGTGAACCAAGAAACAGCTCTTAACATGGATTATGTTCACGTTAGGCTTACAAGTTATTGGGAGGGAGGTTTATTCTACATACCTGTTGCACATAAAATGAGCTTCTGATTAGAGCTCTGTGGGAATGTTTAAATGGATTGATGGTACAGGGTTTATCAAGCCACTTTCTATGCATCTTTTAAAAACATTTTAGCATATCATAAGTTACTGTCATCATTGCTAATGCTGTAATCTGTCATGTTTATTTATGCAGCATGAGGAATTAGGAAACATTGGTAGGATTGGTATATTGAGTGGGGATATAGTAGGATAAAATGCAACTGTGTCATAGAAACCCAAGATGTATTTTTATTTCTCAACTTTATTTTCTGTAGTCTCCAACACACCCTACCACCAGGGGGAAAGAAAAAAACTTGTTGTTGATGTATAATGAGAGCAAATCTTGAAACACTGCGATTTAAGTGGTTGATATCAAAAGCTGTATAGGAAAAATGAAAATGTGAAGTCGCGCCAAGTTTACGAAGCCTTGCCAGACTCAGCCTAAATTATCTTTGATGCAAATAAAGCCTCAATAGTTCAAGCTTTAGGACGACCTTTGACATGAGCACTATAATAGGCCTACATTTAGGATCGACATAGCCTGCAGTAGGTCTTATGCTACTGTATGCACCTGGGCATGTTTTAAATAAAACTCAGCCTGCAGGTTAATAAGGTAGTATATTACTATAAATCAGTGGCGACTGGTGGTCACCGTTCTTGGTATACCGCACCATTTACCCCTTACATCCCCCCCCCCCCCCCACTCCTTTTTCACCATGCCTCAACCTCTTGTCAAAGTTGAATTATTATTATTTTTATTTTGTATTGGAGAACATTTACATAACTTCTAAGAAACACACTTTATAGCTATAATTTTGGATAGGTTATCCCAATATATTGAGGTCACTAGCCAATTGTTTTGGCCGGGGATATAAGGTCGGATTCCCTTCCTAACGCCACGTGATCTTCCATGTGAAATATTTAGCGTGCTGTCACCGGAATTCGAACCTCGACCTTCCGGGTAAAGCCAGTGCGTCATCCTCCCTCTGCAAGACTATGTCCTTATACATTTAAAAAAATCTTCGTTTAACGCCTGAACACGGCCTACATGAAACTGCTTCTAGGTAAATGGCATTCGAATCCCCTCGCCCTCCTAGTTCATTTTGACAACGTACAGAGTACATTTCATCTTTAAGTTGCCTTCTCTCTCTCCCCGTTCTTGACCAGGTCTTAAATTTTACGAAAACAAATAAACATTGATCCATTTCCGATGGATCTCAATTATACATTGTCTCATCATTAGACACGTCCAAACATGAGAAGCGCATTCATTCATAACCAATGTAATAATGCAATTAAAGAAGAGCCAGTATCTCAAAGTGAAAATATCTTCTGGAAAGCGAACATTCAGCCTCAATCAATAAATAATACCGGGTGAGTTAGCCATGGTCGTTACGGCATGACTGCTGGGAGTCGCTCACATCCGGGAGGCGAGGAGGTTCGAATCCCCCCGCCGGCAACCTTGAAGATGGTCTTCTGTGGTTTCCCATCTTCCTTCCAGGCAAATGCCGGGGTTGGTCCCTAACTATAGGCCACAGCCGCTACCTTCCAACTCCTCGTACTTACATTCCAACTTTCCTCCCCAACGGTACATGTAGCTCACCCATTGGGTGTCCGTCTCGAAGAAGCTACAAAACTGACGAGCCGAACATGTCCTCGGACACTCCCGGCACTAAAAGCCATACGCTAAAAAGAAAAAAAAATATAGTGTAAACTACCTTGACATATTGTTTCCCAACCTTGGTCTGCCAGGAAGAATTTTACTTGAAAGTAAGTTCCATTCACTTAGATTTCTAAAGGTCCACCTCATGACGTAGTGGCTAGTATTCTGGGGCTGTTACTGCGGAGGTCCGTGTTCGATTCTCTGCTCTACCAAGAAATGTAATTCTAGTCTGAGGGTTGGGATTCACTCAACCCCCAAGAGGCAGAAATGAGAACAGGGGGTTCGATTCCAACCCCCAAACATCCTAGAAATGGTCTTTCGTGGTTTCCCACTTTCACTCGTACATATCTTAAGGCCACAGCCGCCTCCTACCAAAATCCTGGCAACGGTACAGCCATCATAACGACATATCTCATCAATTTCCACACGCACCAAGCCAGGGGTGGATTTAAGGAGTGAACGATTCATCTTGCTGTTATACATTAAAAACATGACGAAAACAGTGGCTTTAGACAAATTCTTTCACACTTAAATACTCTGAATCAAAATTCACATTTTACGATAACGTACTATTTTGAGTGTTCGGCTGTAGAGGATAACAGAAGCTATGAGGCGATGGTTAGTTTCAGTGTTGAACGATTTCAAAGTCAGAGATGTAGAAGCAGAGGGAGCCGGATTGCTAACTGCTAATAGGGGATCATAGAGGCGACTTGTTCGCAAACAGAGGCTTGCAGACTGGACTGGACGCTGAAAGGTAAAACCGTCTCAAATGAAAATGTATGTATATTTGAAAGAATAATACACATTTTTGACAGTTCTCTAAAAAATGGCTTTAAACCACGCGTTGGCTATGACAGTAAATAGTAGAACTACCAAAACTAAAATAATTTGGAATACAATAAATATTTGACTTAAAATGGCTAATATCACGCAAATTTTTCCCAACTCACAAAAGGGACTCTGCGAGGGATCATTCCTCTACCGTCGCAAGGATGGTGTCTCGGAGCTGGATACACTTCGTCAGCAGATACAACTGGGGATGATGACAGGTGACCGCTAACTTGGGTCAAATTAAGGAAGGACCAGGGAAGGGATTTTGGAGGGCAGTCGGTCGGTCGTGGACCTGTTGAAAGGAACCGTCACGGCACTTGCCTGATGGTGAAAATAGGAAACCAAGACAACCATTTTCCGGACGGCTGAAGTGGGATTCAAACCCACACTCTCCCGATGCCAGCGAGATACGAGCTAGCGCGTTACTGCTCTTGGCCACCGTGATCGGTAACATTTATTTTTACTCCAAAATATCAAAAATAAATTTAAAAAATGTCCTATTACTCACTAATTTGGGCCTAGTTTTAGCAAAATTATCCTATCCCGGACCTCCCCCACCCCTCTCCAACCTAAGGGTATTCCATACTCTCTAGACTCCCTGGTGTGTGTTCGCCTACCCCCATGATCTTGCCTTAAATCCGCCCCTGAACCAAGTACACGGGGCTACATGACCACGATGCTTCAAATCCCCTAATTGAATCAACAACTGCAAAGCAACAAATATTCCAAGTGTAAAATTCTACCTGATTTCGGCAGAAACCAATGCCTTCATTTCCTTGCACAAAGAAATAGATCGCTTTAATTTCAACTTACTGAGGAAATCCAATGGAATAAAATCCTTTCAACAACGCTACTATCCACTTCCAGTGTTTCACTTAATCTAAACATGTTAATATTTCAGTGGGAAGTAATTCACGCCAAGACGAACTCACAACATAACTGATGTGTATAAGGAGCTGCGCTGGTGTGCCTTCCCTTGGGAGCAGGGTGAAAGTACCGTTTGAAATCAGCCAATCAGCAATACACTCACCGCTAGTCTTTAGCGCGATACCCCATACGGAACGTGGCTGGGCTACTCTTTCCCTCCCCCGCCCCGCGGGCCAATGTCGAGCCCTTTCAACGACCGGGCTAGACTTGCGGTATACCAAAGTACAGTCACTCACAGCTAAAAGTGTGTACCCCAGAATAAAATTAGCGAGTTAAGCGGGATTCGAGCGCCAGCTTCCTTGACAACAATCGGCGGAACATGAATGATGACAAGATCGATTTTCCTGACTGCACTGCTACATACAAGTCGAGAAAATGTCGAGATAAACATTTTATATTTTTATCACTGGTGGTATACCGCCGGTATATGCGATGCATGGGAGAATTCGCCACAGAATGTCCAGTCTCTTTATAATAAAATTGATTACATAAATCTAATGCTTAAAAATGAACTTAAAGACATCTCAGCACTATGTATTTCAGAACATTGGCTGAAAGAGGAACAACTCGAATTAATTCAATTCCCAGGGTTTATACAAGCTAGTAAATACTCTAGATCTAATATTAGCCATGGTGGTACTTGCATCTTCTTAAGAAATAATTTAGATCATGAACAGATAACAGCTTATGATTATCTAATTATGGAACAGGATTTTGAATTCTCTGCCGTAAAAATTCAGCAGTTTAAGTTAATAATTGTATGCGTATACCGTTCTCCGTCAGGAAAGTTTCCTCTATTTATAGATAAACTAGAATTGTTACTCAATAACATGAGCAAAGTAAATTTCGATATAATAATTTGTGGGGATGTAAATGTGGATTTCTTAAAACTTGATAGAAATTGTGAATTATTAAACCAGTTACTAATTTCCTATGGACTGAAACCTACAGTAAATACACCAACAAGAATAACAAAATTTAGTAAAACCACTCCTGATCAAATTTTTATAAATACAGATAAATATCACCATTCAATAGAAGTCTATTGTCCGGGTTTTAGTGACCACCATGGACAAATACTGAGTTTTGAAGTATCCGAAGTAATCAATAATAATGATAATGGAGTAAAATCAAAGTGCAGGTCATTCACTGAATCAAATGTTACATATTTCAATGACTTATTAAATAAGGAAACATGGTCAGAAATTTATGAACTAGAAAATGTAAATGATAAATTTAATGCATTTAACAGTACCCTAAAACACTATTTTGAAATAGCATTCCCCTTTAAACGAAGAACTGTTCAAAATAACAAAACTAGCAATTGGATAACAACAGGGATTATAAATTCATGTCAAAGAAAGAAATTTCTACACAAATTATATAAACAATACCACACAACACCTGAATTCAATTTATACTACAAAAAATACACTAGCATATTAAATAAGGTAATAAGACTAGCAAAGAAAATGCATAATGATAATTTTATTTCCCAATCATCTAATAAAAACAGGGCTATGTGGTCCGTAATAAAGAAAGAAACTGGAAAATCTGCTAAAATACAAAGGAACATTACACTGACCAGAAATAATAAAGTGATTAATAATCCAGAGGAAATAGCAAACACTTTTAATGACTATTTTCTGGAAATTCCGCAAAAATTATTAAATAAATCACAGGTAAATACACTAAATTCTAATAATAAAATAAATATATGCAGTGATTCTTTATTTATAAATCATGTCACAAGTGAAGAGGTAAGAATAGTTATAAAAGAGCTAAAAAATAAATTCTGTGCTGGCATTGATGGCATCCCTGATGCAATTTTAAAGAAATGTGCAGAAAATATAATAAATCCACTTACGCACTTAATAAACAGTTCAATTCTCTCAGGAACTTACCCGGATATTTTGAAGTTATCAAAAGTAATTCCAGTGCACAAAAATGGTTCAAAAGATGAATTAGATAACTATCGTCCTATTACCTTACCAACTGGTATTGCAAAAATTGTGGAAAAAATTATGTATAAGAGACTGATAAGTTTCATAGAAAAAAATAAAATATTATCAAACTCACAACATGGATTTAGAACGGAAAAATCTACACAGACAGCAATTTACGAATGTAGTAATAGTATACTGAAATTAATTGACAATAAGGAACATGTAACTGGCCTATTCTTGGATTTATCGAAAGCATTTGATGTAGTTGACCATAAAATCCTCCTTACCAAACTAAATCAATATGGTGTTAGAGGTCTAGCTAATAAATGGATAGAGTCTTACTTAACAAGGCGTAAACAAATAGTAAGCTTGAGACACAAGGATGATGGAACCAAATTACTTAATGAAACATTGTCCAATGAGGGAATTATTGAATTTGGAGTACCCCAGGGATCGGTTTTGGGCCCACTACTCTTTCTTCTATATATCAATGATATAACACAGAACGTTCATTCACATAAGGAAATTTTGTTTGCGGACGATACAACACTCGTAATAAAAGGTGAAACTAAACAGGTCATACAGCAGTCTGCTGACTCCGTTACAGGAGAGTTAACCAAATGGTCACAAGATAATCGCCTCATAATAAACTATAAAAAGACAGTATGTCTAAATTTCCACACTATACAGAATAGGAATCCTGCGATGCCCAATATAACATTAAATGGTCATCAAATAGAAAATAAATCAGAAACAAAGTTTTTAGGACTATGGATACAACAAGACTTGAAATGGAATAAACATATACAATATCTGAATACTAAACTGAACTCGATGTGCTTTGCGTTACGTATTTTGAAAACCTGCACTAGCATGCACACATTAAGAAATACTTATTTTGCTTATTTCCAATCATACTTAAGATATGGGATCATATTTTGGGGTATGTCGCCAGATGTACTAAGCACGTTTAGGATACAAAAGAGAGCGATTAGAATTATGGCAAATGTACACTCTAGAGAATCATGTAGACCTCTGTTTAAAGATTTAAACATTCTCCCACTGCCCTGCATATATATCTTTGAAAGTATTATGTTTTTTAAAAAGAATTTAATGAATAAAGATGTTTTTCTTAAAACAAACAATGATGTTCATAGGCATAACACAAGACAAAATCAAAACATTCATATTTCACACACACACACAAGCATAAATCAAAAAGGAACTTTTCACACTGGAGTTAAATTATACAATAAACTACCCCAGTATATAAAACTGGCCCCAAAAATAAAAACCTTTGATAGAATGTTGAAAGCTTATCTGCAGTGCCATTGTTTTTACTCAGTAGTTGAATATTTTAGCGTATAGGAGTGATGGAATCTATAACTATATTTTACTTTTTTAATTTAATTTTAATACCTAGCTGTATGTTGTTGTATTTATAGAATTAAGTTTTCATATTATGATAATAGAGTGAGGTGTAAATAGTTGTGCAATAAGATTGTATCTATTAAGATTTGCTATTATAATAAGTTATAAATAGTTTTAATCTTAGTAATATATACCTGTTAGTTCTTTTATTTTATGCATGTAAATTCTGACGTGTCCTATATCAAAAATGTATTGAATGCATGTATTTGATCAAATGGAATTAATAAAAATCTATCTATCTATCTATCTCAAGCAAATCCAAGAAGTTACCAGACTGAGAAACTACATAGGCTTATCAATATTAAAAAAAGGAGGCGATGCAAATTGCACTTTTAATCCTTGCTTCATTTGTTAAACCATAAAATTTGTACATAAATACAGCAAGGACCTTAAATGATATGCCTTAGGCATAACCTACAAATTACATGTCATATATTCAGACAGCAACATCAATACGCAATGGTCAATAATGTAGTTTTATAGTGCACAAAAAGCGATTTGCACTTCATACTGTCATGAACTGGAATAGATTTCTAGAAATTTATAATTGATGTAGAAATTTATTCCTCTCGCCGCCATGTTGGTGATAATTGTAAACAAGCCAGGATGACGCGGATCATAATTCGCATTTCACTCTCATTGCGTTTTAACTTGAAGTGAAGAATCAGCTGTTCGTTAACGCCACGGGGTGCCATTATTAAAATTTAGGGAGATAGAAACACACCCTGAATGCACTTTCGTGTGTAATTATTCTCTTATTTAACGATTGGCTGATTGCCTGAGAATCCTTTCTCTGTTATTATTTACTCCTTGATATGAAGTAGTGACTGGGTAAAGTGGTTGCTGTGCCCAAAAACACTTGACGTTACAGACAGTTAGGAACAGGGCTCCGAGTGAAAGCCGAAGTTAAACGATTGACTTCGCGTCACCACATGGTAGCTTCACGATTGGTTACGAAGTGAGAAGCTTATTATCCTCTCTGTTTCAAAATAAATCATGTGATTGTGCCAGAGCTTATCTATATTTACGACACTTTACTAAATGTAAAATACTGTAGTATAATATTAAACATATCATATTCTCAGAATACATTACATTGAAGTACCTCCATTTTCTTCTGATTGTACGTTGCCCTGTTGGTCTAGGGGAATGATTTCTGCTGCGGGTGCGAGATATCACGGGTTTAAACCCCGGAAATGCCCATCATTTTTACTTTCGTTTTATCTCTTGAAAAGATTCAAAAAGTGTATAAAAGAACCTTACGAACGTTTTTTTTTTTTTGTCGAGCGAGACTTGTACTTACTGTGTGCCAATAATATAAATACATAGTTTGAGGTCAAACGCTTTTTTTTAGTCGCTTTGCCCTCCAGGTTGGCTTTTCCCTTGGACTCTACGGGGGATCCCACCATTACCGCCGCCAGGGCAGTGTCCTGGAGCTTGAAACACCTGGACGGGGGTTAAACTGGGGAGGTGGGACCAGCACCTCGCCCAGGCGGCCTCACCTGCAAAGCGAACAGGGGCCTCATGAGGGATGGAAAGTGAGGGGAAGATTGGGAGGGATAGGCAAGGAACAGGCAAGGAGGGTGGCCCCTCCTCCCCAGTGGTATCCCCCAACCAGGTGTTTCAAGCTCCAGGACACTGCCCTGGCCGCGGTTAAGGTGGGATCCCTAGCTGAGTCCAAGGAATGGTAGCGGCTTTGGTGGCGTAGTTGGTACATGCTGTTCTTCTATGGCCAAGATCAAGGGTTCAAACCCGGCCGAAGCCGGCGTTAAAAATCCCTCAGTATGCCTTTCTTCGGAGGGGAAGTAAAGCCGGTGGGCCCATGTCATAGATTTATGGCATGTTAAAGAACCTTCCTCTCTAAAAGCCAGTGTAGTTAAAAGGGACGTAAAACCAATAACATTATTATTAAAGAACCTTCCAGTAATTAAACCTGTGTGAAGCTAAATTATAGGTTACAAATTTGGTTAACGCCCTTAGGTTCCAACGTTCGTTGCCAGGAGCCGACTGCGGTTGCGTCTAGTAACCAAGTTCTGAACTAGTAGTTGTTGATGGTGGCGTTTGGCGGCGAAAGTAGGAACTACTTGAAAAAATATGTCTGCAGCCCTTACTTGAATTAAAAACAGATAACACACACTAATACAGTCATCACAATTAACACCGGTTATCAGACAGATTCTACACCCACCCAAAGTACACGGTGCTACATGACCGCGTTATCACAGCCCCTAAACTGAGGAAGCAACCTACCAACCTAAGTCCGAGGGAAAAGCCAACCTTAGGGGTAAACCGACGAAAGAAAAAAAGAAGCGTTTACCTCAAACTAAGCATTTATATTACCGGTATAAGTACAAGTCTCGCACGAAAAAAAGAACGTTCCTAAGGCTCTTTTATACACTTTTTGAATCCTTTCAAGAGATAAAAGAAAAAGAAAAATGCTGGGCATTTCCAGAGTTTGAACCCGGGACCCCTCGCACCCGAAGCAGGAATTATACCCCTAGACCAACAGGCTGCCGTGTTGGAATTAGGAAATGGGGGTACTTCAATGTAATGTATTCTGAGAATATGATAATGTTGAATATTACCAAATAGCTTATATAGATAATAGCGGAAACTCCTCGCCAAAACAGGAGACAGCGCTGACCAGCACCGCCTAGCGGTCCGAGTTGGCAACGTAAGACCAGCTGATTTACAACCGTGAGATCCAACCAAACAATTATAAGAAATATTGACCTGTGGATGATCTAATTATCCAATTGTAATGGTTGGTACGGGGAGTATTTGTGCCATATATGGCTGTAATAATTATAAACAACAAAGTGACCCAAAATCTTTCTTCAGGTTCCCAAGAAATTATTGTAAACAAGTAGCCTACCATTACACTGATAGTTCGGTTTTCTTTTAATACAGAATGCTTTTACAATATAATTTAGCATATTTTAGCCTGTTCTTTATTTATTTATAGATGCACGCTGTGGGTTATTCGAAGCCGAAGAGCTGACTTAGATGACATATTGAAAAGGAATGGCCCAGAATATTTAAACTGAACTCATGTTGTATGCTCAGACCACTTTGTGGAGAAAGATTTCAGGAACAAAAACTTGTTAAGTCAAGGGTAAGATCTTTGTAGGTTGTTGATAGTAGGCCTAATGTTAATATTGAAATAACAGCCTTTATAAAACGTGGTGACTCTACGGTACAGTAGGCCTAACATTTAACAACATGCTTCAATATTTCCGATTGAAAGTGTACGTAGTTATTTATTGTTGTTATAAGGGGCGGAACAGCGAGGTCATCTGCCTCTAAAGTGTACGTATTGCACTATTAAAGCTAAGGAGTTTGGTGTAATCTAACAGGTTCAGAAACACAAATTTTAATTTTACTGACTTTATTAAGAAATATATAAGAAAGTAACTGCTTTTTTTAAATGTAATTAAGCGTGTTCAATTCGTTTTTAAATACCAGTATGTCAAAAAGGATGGATTAAAACCAATATGCTAATATTTCCTTGTAATTTTCAGTATTTTGCCTGGTGCAGTGCCTTCAGTTCTACTGCCTATGGCAAAGCAATCCATATGCAGAAGCAGTACAGTATTTTTAGAATTCTATATAAATATTGTACAGAACCAAGTATCTTTTGTTTCTTTTAACACTAATCTTTAAAGTATTTGCTGCCTAAATATCAAGCCGAGACATATGTTAACTTTACAATGCAATTTCGGTCGGGGCGCACTTAAAAATGCTAGCTGTGGGTGGCAAGAAGAGTAATGCTGTCAACTCGCACCAAGAGATGGCATTGTGATCGCTGTCTCCAAACGAGCGCATGCTTTTACGGCCGAGTTTCCGCTATTATCTTTATAAGCTATTTGATATTACACTACGGTATTTTACATTTAGTAAAGTGTCGTAAATATAGATAAGCTCTGGCACAATCACATGATTTATTTTGAAACAGAGAGGATAATAAGCTTCTCACTTTGTAACTAATCGTAAAGCTACCATGTGGTGACGCGAAGTCAATCGTTTAACTTCGGCTTTCACTCGGAGCCCTGTTCCTAACTGTCTGTAACGTCAAGCCCAAAAACCTCTCCGCTAGGAAGAATAAGTAGAAGGAGAAGAAGGCTTCATTCTATCCGACTCCTATATTCTTTGCTCTCCGACATTCCCTAAATAAATCCATTGTTTAGGTAAGTTATGATGACTGAATCAAATTGAATATTGTGGTTTAAAATCATATCTGAGTGTTTGGTAAGTGTCCGTAATCGTACTTATGTAATTTTCTTTTCATCGTGGCTTCGTGATTTGAATTGTTTCACATCTGCGTTTCTGTACCGTCGCTGAGTTTCGCGTCTTTGGCGTACTTTCCTGCAAAGTATTTCAATATGAGAATTTTTTAAAATGTTACCGGTAACTAATGACATGTCCATGCAGGGATCTTTGAAATACTCTATACGGACATGACAAAGTTTAGTGATGAATTGGGCATACTTTTAACATTAGAACATTTATAAGACTTGTTCGTGCCACATGTCGATTAATTTGGAATACCTTGTTTAATTTTCGTGGGTACAGAACTGTGCATGTGTATGGTAACGACAATTAGGTATATACAATTTACCCAATGTTAGTTTTATGAGTGGGTAAGGATAACTACGGGGCAGGTGACCTCGTATTTCCGCCCCTTAAAACCTCAATAACTAAGGAAAACTACATCTTTCATTCACTGCTGTTAAATGGTGGCAAACTGCCATCTGGCAATGAGGTAATTACTGTGATATAATAGTGGGCCACTTGTGACCCATTGCCATGCACTGACCATGAAACACCCTGCAATTTGCATGCCAAAAGGCTGGGCAGTGGTTGCTTTGTAGGTCTGGTCTGTGGTGCCACATGCTTAGTGGCACAATGCAACCTGGTAGTGAAATTAATAATTACCTTAACTTGTTAGTCAACACATTGCTATGTAGCATTGGAAATTGCACACAGCCATATCATTAATTATGCCCGACGTATCACTTTCTTTCTTTTCGCTTCCATTTCCACAATCTGTCATTTTCATACCTTATTTTATCTTTTGGGTAGACATTATCAATTTTAACTTCCAACCTTGGTCACTTTTGCACCGACTGCACCCGATATATGTGCTAAATCACGTAAATATAAGTTTTATTTAACAAGCGGAGCCATGTTCGTCAGATGTGTTGAATGCTGTGTCCCAATAGTACAAAATCAGCCGTAGTGAACTAGATAGTAGACTACTTTAGTGGATGTGACGTCAGAAGTCGTGATCCAATACTGCTCAGCACATAGCAATCAAGTCTGTAGTAGCTAGTGAACGAAAGTGATTGCTAGATTGGCCGACTACATCAAGGAAGTTATAGAAATTGTAGCTTATCGGTATTGTAGGTTATGTAAATTGTAGGTTGTCTTTGACTTAAGCCAAACACAAACCATAATTAGGGCTCGGCTAAAAAGTGATCGTCTTGGCGCATCCATGATCGTATCGTTCAGGTATTGTTTATTTAAAACTGCTGATGAAAGCGCAAAGAGCTTGCAAGGAGTAGCAGATCACCGCCATCTTGAGAGTTGGTTTGGCACCAGCATGTAAGTCCAGTGCGTTTCAGAACACAAGTCTATGAAGGAGGCTGTGATCAAGCAGAAATGTCCCAAATCTCCGTAGTGCATAGCACATAGTAGCTAGCAGCTAGTCAATAGCAGACAACTTGTGTATTGGGACACAGCCTTAGTATGTGAAATTGCCGCAGCGAGCGCTCATAACGAGGCGCACACATTGACGTCAGTAGTTGCCAACATGTCCGATACAAAATACACCAGACGACACATAACGTTGTAATTATGTGAAAAAAGAAATAATAGGGCTTTTGTGTATTATTTGTATTTGTAAATAATGCTTCTTTGAGGTAGTGGTGCCAATTGCACTTTACCGCAATCAAAAACCATTGATCAGGGCGTATTAGGCTGCATCCATTGTCAAACCCATTGGATTGGACAAAACGAAGGTTAGAAGTTCGGGTGTAGGTGCGGGGTATGGTTGATACAAACCCATTGATCTGGGCGCGTAAGGCTGTAACCATTGTCAAAGACCATTGGATTGGACTAAACGAATGTTTAAAATGGTCGAGTGCAGGTGTGGTCTTGACGTCCGGGTATCCTCTTGTTGAAGGTTACAGATAGGTTATGTTTTAGGGATAATTTTACATTGCGATGTGGCCGCGTATAAAATTCCCCTAAAAACAAAATCGCGTCTACCATGACATCATCAACGACTTCACTCCTCTGGCAAGCTTACGGGAAAAGCATGGGTAATAGGGGTTTTTGGGTGGGGAAACACAAAAACCTTCGAAACGAGGTGTGCATCGAAATCTGTAATTGACCTACATAGCTCAATTTAAGATTCCGATGCGTAGAAAAATTTCGCTATTTCAATTGATATTTATAATTTTCCGCATAGAAATCTATAATTGGCCTACGTAGATCAATTACAGATTCCGATACACATCGTAATTATTGTAATTTCATAATTAAAAAACCTTGCATCGAAATCTGCAATTGACCTACATAGCTCAATTAAAGATTCCGATGCGTAGAAAAATTTCGTGATTCCATTTGACATTTTTAATTGTCCGCATCGAAATCTATAATTGGCCTACGTAGATCAATTACAGATTCCGATACACATCGTAATTCTTGTAATTTCATAATTTAAAAAACGTGCATCGAATCCTTTGGGTGTGGCGAACCCATCGTACAAATAGCCTAAATATGATAGTGTGTGAGTCAAGACCTCGGATGGAGGTCCTTGATTCACGCCCCGACCCAGACCACTGGAACCGGGAAATGAAGAAGAAGAAGAAAAAACGTGCATCGAAATCTGCAATTGACCTACATAGCTCAATTAATGATCCCGATGCGTAGAAAAAATTTCGCGATTTAAATTGAGAATTTTAATTTTCCGCATCGAAATCTAAAATTGGCATATATAGGTCAATTACTTATTACGATACATATCGTCATTATTTGAAATTGTTAATTATAAAATTGTCGGCTTCTGTGATATTATCAACGACTTTACGAAATGCTTCTCTGGCAAGCTTACGGAAAAACATTGATTATATATCATTTTCGGTGGTGACAACTCAATAACAGAAATAAGCATTATAAACAACTACAAAACGAATTGTGTATAGCAAGATATGTTTATGTATATATATTTTTTTCCAATGCTGGCTACAAATGCGGAAACACAAATACAATAACATACGCAAAAACGACCAAAAAAACTGAAGCATTCTAATTTCCGTATAAAATATTGTGGCGAATAATGGATTTTTTTTGGGGGGGGGGAAGTGTTCTTGTAAATGCCAATTTTTCTCTATAGTTTACGCAGGCGTATCCCCTCACTCCCACCTTGCCTGACGGAATATTATCGTTTACGCAAAAGACATTATCTATGGCTTTAGAAGAATACAGTACAAGTTTTCAATTAAATGCAAAAACGAAAATAAATATACAATCAATTCACCGATAGTTCCCACAGTTCGTATTATTCCACATGTACAGGAAAAAACAGTATTTTTCGACAACCCATAACGACATTTTATTTGAATACGACTTCAGGAATTCAACAATTTTATTACAAATCGCCAACACAATCACGCACACGACACTGCTAATATCAAAATCTTGTTCTATAGGTTATTCACAGGAAGAATAATTGTTAAAATTACGTTTACCAAACGCTAACAGGTGAAAAAAAAAATGGACGACCACTTCGAACAAAACCGCGCGCGAAACTGACGTATTAATCAGCTGACAAGCATCCAAAGCGACTCCCGGCAGCAAAGCGTCAATACGTCAGCCGCGACATCACGGTGACGTCACTGAGATCCCTAAAAATTCCCTAGACGCGGCCGCATCGCAATGTAACAATGAACCATGTTTTATCCACTTAACTAACGCTTCACGATGGCATTTCGCGCACGGTAGTGTTTTTGGTACTAAAATGTGTTGCTGCAATAGCTTCAGCAACTTCCTAGGCTGATCATAGAACCGCCGATTGAAGTTACTGATTGTTATCAGGCAGCTTCGACAATCCATAGTGAATAAATGATTTAATTCGGCGCATTATCAAATGAACTGACTCCTGCACACGAATGATGCGCACTAGAGAATGAACTGGGCGCTTCTTTGTTTTATGTAGTACCGTAAGGGCGAGGTTGGTAGTACTGTTTTGATTACAGAACAGTGGGGCTAACAAAGATACCCAAATACTCAGGACCATAACCGATGATGATTGATTTGGACGAATGGCGGCCACAGCTGTAATTTTGGCTTTATAAGTCGTGATCCTATTTGGGATGGCTCGGTGGGTCACAGACGGCGGAGGAGTAAACATCTATTACTACATTTTCTCCAGATATTTTCGTGACCATTACTACAGGTATTTTGGTAATTTTTGCTACTTTAGAAAAGTTACGACGGTCTGTATTTGCCACTAGCTTTCCCGATATATTGTGAGAGCTATGGGCCCTTTATCCAAATATTATTGAATATTTCTAAATATCTGATATAATATTGTTATTATGCTCATTTGGTGTAAAATACTTCCTAGATACTTCGGAAAACAGTAATGCCAACACTAGCATCTGGCGATGAGTATAATAAAGGCAGCTAAGTAGGGTAACACTTCGGGAGTGATGAACCAAGTACAAAACTACTTAAATTAGCCGAAATACCTTGTGCAATGATGAATAATAATTGTGGAAACGATGTGCTAATAGATCTTTCCTCCTCCGCTGTCTATAATGCACCCACCATAACACGACTTATATAGGGAAATCCCAGATATGTCAGCAATTAATTCTGGGCCTGATTTACAGGGTAAATAACATGTTGCCAACCCCACATATAGGCCTACGGTCCCATGCGATGTTTGTTTTCTGCGGCAATTGCAGCATTCGTTCGCTTTGTTGTGTTTCTGTATTAAGAAGGCTTTACATACCAAAACAAACCTAACCTGTGGCTGACGCCCCAGATCCCCCTTGCCTGTACTACAGGCAGTAATTTTCGGCCAGACAGAAGCCAATAGTATCTCGCTCCGCTTCATTAACCAATAGTTCCTCGCGGAGTTTGTTACGCATGATCTGTGTCGTGTATTTTGTGTACCATACATTGGCAACAGTGAAATGACATCTCGGTAACAGATGAACACACCTATGAGCCTCTTTCAGTAGCAGGTGAGCAACGACAAGCCATAACAATTGGCGTTGTTAAACAAACAATTAATAACGACTAAGATCACATATTTCCTGTGCAGCAGTGATCATGGACAGTAATTTCAATTGGTAACGACTCCCGGAATATCAAATAAGGTACGAAAATGACAAATATTAGCTAAGTGCAAGCGTAGGATCCTGGTTCATCACTCCCGAAGAATTACCTTAAGTAGTCCACCACTAGTGATACAGTGTCATACGGTAATGAAGATAATAACCGTGATTTCAATGGCCGTTCATACTCTTAAACAAGGTTGGGGCACAGCATAATGGTACCATGATTGGACAAGGAAACCGATGTTACTCAATTGGTTTAATTGCGGTGTCCATCTAGGTTGTGATGGCATAGCAGTCTAGCTACTTTCCTCCCACCAAGGTAGGTTGTGTTCAATTCCCAGTTAATGATCATTGGGATTTCTGAGGTGAAATGTCACATCTGGTGGCTCAGATGCCACGTTAAAAGGGGGTCCCGTGGTTTATGATCGTGAAGTTAATGATCAGGTAATAGTACAAGTACTCCTCCTATTCCTTCCGATATTCCTAAAGTAGGTTGCTTAAACCCAATCCTTCCACGGTTTCATTGTAGACATTAAGATTAATGCACCAATAGTCGTCATGTTAAGACTGAAATAGGCAAGAAAATATATATACCTTATGTCTTTCGGTAATTTAAATCAACAAGACCACTTTACCTAACCTCAAACACTAGGAAACTCGCAAAATCGAAAGTGTTCGTTTTAGGAAAAATTATGTTTTTAAGAAAAATGTGTTTTTCCGCCCGTAATCGTCACAATCTATTTAGATTTTTCCAATGTTCGTCACCCGCTTGCACCAATTGTCGTCTTATGTCCTTATCTGCGGTTTATGATGCATTTCTGTCAATATTGTTGCGTAAGGCATAGATTTATTGACATGGAGGCGAACATTTACGAATAATGCAGTACCAGTAATTATTTAAAAAGACAGAAGACTAAAAATAGGCAATTGGAAATGACTGGTAGTCATACGGGCATGAAAAGATCGTAATTATGCTCTAAATACATTTTTATAAGTTATTTTTGTGTTCAAACCCGGCCAAAGTCGTCAGATCTTTTAATATCATTGAAAATAGCTCAGTATGCCTTCCTGCGGAGAGGAAGTAAAGCCGGCAGTCCCATGTCATAGATTATTGGCACGTTAGAGAACCTTCCACTAATTACGCTTGTGTGAAGCTAAATTATAGGTTAAACATTTGATCAGTGCTCTTAGGTTCCAACGTTTGTCACCAGGAGCCAACTGCAGTGGCGTCTAGTCACCAAGTTCTGAACTTGTCGTCGTCGACGGCGTTTGGCGGCAAAAGTAGGAACTACTTGAAAATTCAATGTCTGTAGTCCTTAGTTGAATTAAAACAGATAACACCCAGTAATACAGCCATCACAATTAACACCGGTTACCAGACAGATTCTACACACACCCAAAGTACACGGGGCTACATGACCGCATTGTCGCAGCCCTAAACTGAGGAACCAACCAATACATTTGTTATAAGTTATTTTATAGTACATTAGAAAAACAATAAGGTATTAATAATAATTGAAATTCGAACAATACAACCACAAAAAATTGTATTGATGGAGGCTTCCCCGACCGGTGTACGAGAGTGAATGGTCATTTTCCGGGCTGTTATGGCAAGGTCTTTTTTTTTTTTTTTTTTTTTGCGGGGGGAGGGGTGATGTAGTCGCATCAAAAGTGAGACCAGACCAAGACTGCGTTTAACAGTCGCCAAGGGTCTGACAAAATTTGTCTTGTGTAGTTCGCGAACGAACTAGTTCGGAAGAGCGGGTCCCACAGACGAACTACCTAACTAGTTCCCAGATCCCTCGCATGTTAGTTCGTTCAATCTTTTTCCGCCGACTTGTAACAGCGCGGGTCAGTTGATTGAGTGTATCTATCGTCAGTGGCAAGATTGTCAAGTTTTGGCGCAGCGAATGTTCAATGTTGGTTTATAATAATAAAAGTATAATACACTACTAGTGCTAACATGCTAATAGGTAATAACTACCTTATATTTGTAATGTAATACAGTGGTGGTTCATAAATTGAAGTTACTGATAGTTAACTGATTAAGCTGTGGGGATAATTACACAGTTTTATTTAACTTAGTCATTTTGGATTATTTGAAAATATATGTCCAATTATTTAGAAAGTCGGCGAACTGGATTAACATTACCGGAACCATTTTAATGAACTGGTTGATACAGTATTTATTTTTGTCGATATGTGGTGATACAACTACTATTTACCTGTTTTTAAGAAATGAACATTATGATGATGATTCACAAAGAAAAGCGAACCTCTATGGACAAAAAACTCTGAACTAAATAAAACCTATTCTTCCCATTTATGCCATATGTACCCAACGGTTTCAGAGCAGCCAAATAATGAATATCACGAAGCAAGTAAGAAATGAAACGAAAATTGGGAGGGGTACGTCTTATCATCAACTAGTGGCAAGTAGAAAATGGAATCGGATGGTGACGCGCCGATATATGCGAAAAATGATGATAATTGTTGTTTTAAGGGGCCTAACATCTAGGTTATCGGCCCCACACGTGAAAAATAATAAAGAGAATAATAAGTGTATGCTTCTACGAACACATCGTCCATACTGTTTTTCTTTTAGGTACGGTACCGGTATTTCACTAATGATAAACAAATGACGACTTTTGGTTTCATAAACAATAGAAAGAGAATTTTTCTCAGAAGGAAAGACATGGACCATAATTAAAAGAATGGCCAACAATAGAGTGAGATGGAAGAAGTTTGTAGCTACCCTATGTTCCTACAAGGAATAAAAGGAAAACGAAGGAATAAGGAATTTCACTTATGTTTCAATATTCATATTTTTGTATTCTTTTATCTTTGAATATCAAAATGTAAAACACATTACTATACACGCAACATGTCAATATATAATACACGAACTGCACGTGCAGCGAGCACAGTAACTGTTACAGTAGTCTACGAGATTGCTTGAAACGAGAGCAATGTGGATGAGCAATCATGGTGACTGACTGCTATAACCAACAAAGAGTGCGTGCAGTGGCAGTAGCAAGGCGAGCGAACGATCTGTTTTACAGGGAATTCGAGATGGGAGCTAACTAACTTAAAGAGCGAACTAGTTCGCTAAGGAGCTGCGAACTAAACTGATCCCTCCCACCCACGAACTATTATGCGCAAGACTAAACAAAATAGACTGTAAGTCATCTTCCACCAAATAACTGTAGACTTTAGAAAACCAGGTTTTAATTTAATTTGATGTTCTGTAATTGCAGCACGGCTTACTGTCAAATTGTAATATTTATATTAAATCTTGGTCAGAATCCAACATCAACAACAACATACCCCACAGTTGGGCGATATTGTAATAATTCTGAAAACTTGCCCCTTGTTGAGCTACATTAACCACTTATAGTTTATCAGCTCAGGTAGTGGGGCAATATGCTTGCTTGAATGCACACAAAGACACAGGACACACAACTCTTATATCTTCAACACTATTTATTTATTAATTATCATCTATCTGCTTGTGAGCAGGCCTCCATTCATTGCCTGTCAAAAATATATCAAACAATCTAGTCTCCTTTCAAGCACACAACAACTAAAAAAAACACTATATTTTCATACACAATAATCACCAAATAGCCTTCATCTTGCCTCAAATCCACTACCTAACAGCCCATTCCCATGGCAACCATCCTGACCTAGATCAAGAAACCTTGACCTCAACAGGTCAAAGCACATATGCCATGGAAGCTATCATATGTCAAGGCCACCTCATGCTACCTGCCATGGCCACCTCAGCAATAGCCAGACCACCACTGAGAATCTCTATGGGCACAGACCACACAATATTCTCCCTGGCGGCCTACCAACGAGTGTCGATGGCTGGCAACCCAAAAAAATAAAAATAAATAATACCAACTGCACCTAAGGGTGAATCATTGTTCGGTTACATCCTTCCTGGCCGCACATCTTTGAAAGGAAAGTCCCTCTTCAATACTTTTGTGAGGCACTGGACGCTATTTCGCAAATGGTCCTTTGTTACCGGGAACCCTGCTTTTCCTAGTGAGATTACCCATTGAACTAACACCCTTTGTTAAAAAGGAACTTGCCCCCATCTTTCTCTCTCAAGTTTTTCCTTCCGAGGGGTTGTTTCTCCGCAGCCGTTTTAATACTCATGTTGTCCTCAACGACCTTAATAGCAGATTCCATTTGCTGAATATCATAATTGAGCAATGTGCGTTTCGACATATTGCTTGAAAGCAAAGATTTAGTCTTAGAATATATTTTTCATCTCAATTTGAAAATAATCCTCTGTAGCACACCTAGCCAATAAGACCCTAGGCCTAGACCTACCGATAATAATAATAAGTTTATTTCTTTGACGTCCCTTTTAACTACTGCGTCTTTTAGAGACGCCGGGCTGCTGGAATTTAGAGGATCTTTAACGTGCCAGTAAATCTACTGACATGGCTTCCTCGCATTTGCGCACCCTCAAATGCCAGATGACTGCGCCAGGATTCGGACCTGCAAGCTTAGGAACAGCAGGCGAGAACATCACGGCTGAGCCACGCAGCCAGCCTAGTCCTACGGCAGTGGTCTAAAGATCGTCAGCTATGCAGACTATTGGACACGATGATCAAACTATAATTTAATTAATGCAGGGTGTTTCAGAACTACATTATAAGTATATTGCCGCTAGTAGTTAGGTCTTACAAGGAGAAATGTAAGTGCCAGTTTTCGTCACAAATGACGAACATTGGTAAAGTGAGTTTTTTTTTTTAAATCCAATGTTGGTCACCAGCATTTCTAACCAAACTAGGAACGCGAGCACGAAGTAGCAGATCACATATGTTACAGAAACCATTACCAACTATATCACGCACTTGTAACATTTTAAAATGTCGGAACATAACACTTACGCACTAAATTAACTCATGTGCGTGCTTAGCACATGCGAGAAGCAAATGGCGCGCCAAGACAGCTCAACTCCTATGAGATGTTTGACTCTGGGAATCGCCTATTACATGACATGCATGATTTCGCAAAGTTGCTCCTTATCAGCCACGATGGTAAGACAAATTTCGTAAGACTTTGTGCGTTGAGGAAGACCAGTTGACATCCTTATTATATGTACTTGTATACAAGAGTGACGACTATTGGCTCAGTAACGAAAACCGGAACAGTTACCTTAGAGGATAAATAACATGTTGCCAACCCCACACATAGGCCTACGGTACCGTGGGATGTTTGTTTTATGTGGTGATCGCTCCATTAGTTCGCTTCGTTGTCTTTATATATGAAAAAGTCTTTACATACAACAACAAAAGAATAACATCTGGCTAACGCCCCAGATCCCCCTTGCCTGTACTACAAGCAGTAATTTTCTGCCAGACAGAAGCCAATAGCATCTCGCTCCGCTTCGTAAGCCAATAGTTTCTCACGGAGCTCGTTAAGCATGACCTGTGTATGTATTTTGTGTACCATACATTTGCAACAGTGAAATGACTTCTCGGTAACAGATGAACACACCTAAAGCGCCTCTTTCAGTAGCAGTTGAGCAATGACAAGCCGTAACAATTGGCGTCGTTCAACGAACAATTAATAACGACTATGGTCACATATTCATGTGCAGTAGTGATCATGGACAGTAATTTCAATTGGTAACGACTCCCGGAATTTCAAATAAGGTATGAAAATGACATATATTAGCCAAGATAAAGCATAGGATCCTGGTTCATCACTCCCAAAGAATTATCTTAAGTAGTCCACCATTAGTGACACACTGTCTTCCGGTAATGAAAATAACAACCATGATTTCAGTGGAGGTTCGCACTCTTAAACAAGGTTGGGGCACAGCATAATGGTACCATGAGTGGACAAGGAAACCGTTGTTACTCAATTGGTCATCTAGGTCATTTCTCTGCAGTTTTACCAGGCTGTGATGGTACAGCATTCAAGCGGCTTGTGTTCAATTCCCAGTTAATGCTTTTGGGATTTCCGAGGTGAAATGTCACATCTGGTGGCTCGGTTGACACATTAAAAGGGGGTCCCGTGGTTTATGATCGTGAAGTTGATCACGTAATAGTACAAGCACTTTCCATTCCTTCCAATATTCCTAAAGTAGGTTGCTTAAACCCAATCCTTCCACGGTTTCATTGAAGACATTAAGTTCACATGAACACTTCAAATTCCTGAAAATCCAATGAATATTATTACGGTCTTCATCGTAGCATTCGGCTGCGGTCTGATAACGCTGATCTATACCGATAATTAAAAATAAGCATACCTTTGCTCCAGGGGTGACTTGTATGAGACAGCATTCTCCTTCTGCTGTAAGATACGTTTGTAATGACAACCATTATGTACCACCGGTACCGTCAGTGATACTCAACAAACAAAAGAATGGTCACCACATGGGTTTACAAACGTAACTGGATCTTGCAAGTGCCAAAAATTTCAACCAAAGCAAACATGGAGGCAGGGTGGTGGTTGTTTCTTTTAGGGGCTTAGACATTGTGGTCATTTAGCCCAGTGAACTTGGGTGAGTATGAATTTGTCTGATAACCTGTGTTATTGTGATGACTGTATTAGTATGTGTATGGGTAGAGGTATGATTTTTTTCACAAATTTCTTAGGGATTTCACGAGAAGGATCGTAATTTTTGCGTAATTTTGCTTAATAGATATTGCTGTATCTAAAATTTATCATTAAGGTTTCATTATTGTGGTTCTGAATTATTTATGTGAATGGTAGATGTATAAATTACTCGTGAAAATCCACAGCCTGCTTTCAGTCGACCGACCGAGTCAGGGAATGGAGTGAAGGCCCCATCTAGCAGTGAGGATGTGAACTGTGCCGGCTGCCGAAGCCTGTCGCACTCCACTTGGGCAATGATTAAATGAATGACAAATTAAATGATAGTGGAGTGACCGGGATTTGATTTGAACCGCGGACCCAGTGGTGAGAGGCCGGCGTCCTGCCGCCTAATCCTCAGATAGTGAAGAAGGGTCTATAAAGAGAAAAACCACGAGATCAGCTACGGATGAAAAATTGGAAAAAGCGGCATACTTATGATTTATTCAGACAGGAAGTAAGGGATATCCCTTTTCTGGATCTTTGTTATGCGAGAAAGCGTTGCTGCTAAATGTGAAGCTTGGTGGTTATCACCATTATATACTGTGCATGTTTTTTCTATGAAATAAACGCATGTTTGAATATACAGAAAAATCGTTATCCGGAACACTTTCGGTCCCAATTAATCCGGATAAACGACGTTCTACTGTACTGCTTAAATGAAGGTTCTTATTTGTAGCCTGTTCAACGTGGGCAGACATGCTTGATTGATGTCATATCAGATGTCGCATCACTGTTGCCAACATGTCTGATACAAAATACACCACACGACAAACGTAACTTTGTAATTATGTGTAAAAAAGGAAATAATAGGGAAAATTATGGGGTGTAAAAAAATTGGCAAAACCATTGGCCTGGATGAAGATTATATTAGTGTGACCACCCCCACTGTGTGTGACAAAAACCAGGGGTGTTTATATTAGCTACGCTACCTAACAGTTATTGGTGCAGGCGAATACCATTCGTGTACCGGATGCGATATCGTACCGAATGCGTTGGGTTGGCAATACTGTACATGTTGCTAGAAATGGCGAAGTCAGCTGTTATTTCGTCTATGTAAGTCGTGATGCTGTTTGGGAAAGCTGGGTGGGTTACAGACAGCGGAGGAATAACATCTATTACTATATTATCTCGAGATACCATTACTAAAGGTATTTCTGCTAATTTCACTAGTTGAGGAATGTTTTACTTCGGTACTGGTGTCTGCACTGTTCTATATTTTAAAACAGAATTTGCGAAGTTCAGGTGTATTCATTTTAATGCTAGCAGTGTCTGAATTATTTCAACTTGTTGACCGGGATTTTCTTCAATTTGTTTTCGCAGAATATCTTCAAAAGCAAGGTAGCCAGCAATAATGTCACTGCTTCAACATTTTAAAGCCAGACAATATTTGTACTTTTTCACTCTGTGATGAAACATTTGTATAGTTAGATTGAATTACATTAGTTGGATGAAACTAATCATTCAAAAGTCCTTACTTGAAGATTTCTTCTTCTTAGCCATGATTTTGTCTTCGATAACTTTTCTATAGTTATTTATTAATATATTACAAAATATGCCTATACATTTGTCAACAAAATTTTTAAAACTACTTCTACAATCACTGCATGTTTCAAACACCAAGTTTTCATTCTCCAGAACATTGTTGACAATCAAAATCAAAATGTTTCTTTGAGAGTCGCATTGTAAAAACATCTATTCATATTTATCACTTTTATGTATATTAAGGTAAGTGCACCAATGGTCGTCATGTTAACCCTACAAGTGCCAAAGGTCGATTTTTTCGACGCTGTGTACCTGTGAAAAAATCGACCTTCATAAAAGTGGCGATAAAGGTACCCGAGGTGACATCTATCGACATAAAACACGTACTAAGTTGTCAGCAATAGTTTGAAGTTTATTTTTCCTATCGTAAGGAGTTCCGTATCTGCGTAAATATTCCATGATATGTATCCTCTTTTCTTTGAAATTTCAATGTTTACATGTGGTCAAGATGGCGACTGGAGATGTCAACATTGCCGGCAATATTGACCTTATTGCGGAATTAATAGACGATGGAAGTGATTTTAGTGATGTGGAACACGGCGAACATAATAGTTACGATACGAGTAGTGAGAGTGGGCCAGAACAGACTCAAATGCCAGAAAATAGTGATCGCAAAAGTGATACCGGAGAAGATGTACTTTTTCAAGAGACACTTGATGCTGCTAATGCAGGTAGGACTATGGCTAATCAAACAACTTGGATACAAATTATCCCTCCTGAAACTGAGAAAGACTGGTTAAGATTTAGGCCTAGATCTATGGGATTTTAACATAATCTTGAGAGAAATTCGAAGGCTTTTTGTTACTTCGTTCTCTATTTTCTTCTCCAATTGTGGAACGTTATTTTGGCCGAAACTAATTTGTTTTCTGTAGTGACCCTAGTTATGCACATATTGCAACGAAACATTTATTGGTGACTAAGAACATATCAAGGAACAATTTGTGTATATTGGATTTTTCAACTCAGATAAGTGTTTTCCTGACAATTTTGGCTTGAAATTCGAATTAATTATTTTTTTGTTTTTGTTTTTACGTTATTAAAGTGATTGTTAGATCTTACATTTCTTTAATACATCAATTTCCTACATATAATTAAACTACAGAATGTGATCTAAATATTGATGTAAGAAACATAATTTTCTGATAAAATTTGAGGTAACTGTTGGCATTTAATAAGCAGACTACAAATTGGAGGATTATGTGCTGGCACTACAGGAAATAAAACTGGCACTTGTAGGGTTAAGACAGATTTAGTCAAGAAATTATATACACCTTACACATTTCAGCAAATTTTGTCAACAAAAGCACTGTACCTAACCTCAATCTCTACTCTACACTAGGAAAGTCCAAATAGCGAAGATATTCGTATTAGGAAAAATTACGTATTTTAAAAAAGTTTGTTTTTGCGCCAGTGTTCGGCACTATGTATTTGGATTTTTCCTATATTTGTCACCCGTTTGCACCAATTGCCATCACATTGTTAATTTTCCTTTTCTGCTGTTTATAATGCATTTTTGTCAATTGTTGCGTAAGACACCGATTTATCGACTTGGAGGCTAACATTTACGAATTAAACAGTACCAGTAATTATGTTTTTTAAAATAAAAAATGAAATATAATAAAAAGAACGGCATCGGGAAGCGGGAAGACATACGAGCATGAAAATATCGTAATTCTGCTCTAAACAAGTGCGACCACGGAATAACAGCCCGGAAAATGACCGTTAGCCGAGGCCTAACACCAATTGTTGACAAAAGTTTCGAAAAATCCTTCTTCTTCAGTGTAGTATCTTTGCTATTAGCAACCCTCTGATTTCGCCACTCATGTACATTTTTCTTCCAGGCAGTCTTTAGTGGCTTAAAAACCCCTACATCCATGGGTTGAAGTATGTGTGTGGCATTAGGTAGTAAAGCGACCAAAACAATTCCATGATCCTCACAAAATTTACTAGTATGTATGGTCAAGTGTGTGAAGTACCCGTCTATGAATAGAATGCCAGGGAAAGGAATCTCCTTCTCAACCAACCCAGGATGAAATATGTTACTGAGAAATTTGTAAAACACGTCCTCCGTCATCAATCCGTTTGGCGATTTGCCAATGCCCCAGTGTGCTGGCATTACGGCAATGATGTCTTGCGGCAGCGGAAGGAGAAATATCGCCGTGGGCATTGCCTGTTACAAGTACTGTCAAGCATTCTTTCTCATCCGAATTCACTTGCTGATATATTGTCTTGTAACCCCTGTTCGCCAGCACTTTGTTACCTTTCGGAATGAGAAAGAAAACCGTCTCGTCAGCGTTGAGCAGTCGCTGAGGGTCTGACATAATAGACTGGAAGTCGTTTTCCACTAAATAGCTGTAGACTTCTGGAACCCAGGTTTTATTTTGATGTTCTGTAATTGCAGCACGGCTTACTGTCAAAGTTTGAGGGGTTCGTAAAAGATAGACCTGGATTTCTTTTTAGGAAAGATTCACGCCATTTCCTTCCTGGCCGCCATCTTTGAAAGGAAAGTCCCTCTTCAATTCTTGTGTGAGGCACTGGATGCTATTTTGCAAATCGTCCTTTGTTACCGGGACCCCGCTTTTCGTAGTGAGATTACCTATTGAACTAGCATTGCCTCATCTTCCTTTGTTAAAATGGAACTTAGCCCCATTTTCCTCTCTCTAGGAGATTTTCCTTTAATTTTGTCCGAGAGGGCGATTCTCGGAACACCATTCCTCTCCGCGGCCTTTTTAATACTCATGCCGTCCTCCACAACGGCCTTAATAGCAGCTTCCATTTGGTCAATATCATAATTCAGAACTGTGCGTTTCGACATATTGCCTGGGGCTGATGACCTCGTAGTTCCGCCCCTTAAAACAACAATAACTAACATATTGCCTGAAAGCAAAGATTTAGTCTTCGAATAATATAATATTTTTCATCTCAATAAAAAATTAAAAAATCCTCTGTAGCACGCCTAGCCAAAAATCCCTAGGCCTACTGAGGTGCGGCCGTCAAGAAGAGAGACCTACGTAATAATAATACACTTTAAATGTTTATTGGTTGCGAAATGTTAACACAAACATTAACATTATCGTGCACTAGTGTTCGTCACGAATGTGCTCTAAAGTTCGTCAGCTATGACGACTAATGGACACTATGATCAAATGATAATTTAATGAATACAGGGTGCTTTAGAGCTACATTATAAGTATATTGCCGCTGTCAGTTAGGTCTTACAAGGAAAAATGACAATGTGCCAGTTTTCGTCACAAATGACGAGCATTGGTAAAGTGTGTTTTTTTTAAATCCAGTGTTCGTCACCATCATTTCTAACAAAACTAGGCACGTGAGCAAGAAATAACTAATCACATATGTTACAGAAACAATTACCAACTATATCATGCACTTGTAACATTTTAAAATGTCGGAACATAACACCCATGCACATAATTAACTCGCGTGCGTGCTTAGCACATGCGAGAAGAAAATGGCTCGTCAAGACAGCTCAGCTCACAGGAGATGTTTGACGCTGGGAATCACCTATTACATCGCACGCGTGATTTCGCAAAGTTGCTCCATATCGGCAAGGAAAGTATGACGCATCTCGTAAGACTTCGTGCGTTGAGAAAGTCCCGTTGACGTGCTTATTTTTTGTACTTGTATACGAGAGTGACGACGACTGGATCAGTGACGAAAACCGGTACAGTTACCTTAAATAATTTAAATTGTTTGATCAAAATGTTAACAATAAAATATGATGGATACTTCAAAGCTCTCCTGTCGATTACATTGAAATAATAATTTTCTTCTGGCTTTAACACATCTGACGTTACATTATCATTATTTAACAATAAAACATCTTGACAACTTCTACATGTACAGTTTTTCATAATTATTTTACAAATATATCCTCCAAAATAAACTAGACCTAACAAAATATTCTCAGATACAATAACATCATTAAACTCAACCTCCACACTTTCAAAATGTGAAATTTCTGTAGTTTTGGAGCTTTTACGATCTGAGCTCTTGCAATCCACATACCTAATGAAATATCACTAATAGGGATATCTGCGTGTTTAGCAGAGTATGCTTTTATTACCGTTAGGGCTTTTAATTTTCGTTCTGACTCAAGGACTTGTTTCACTGAAATATGGTAGCAGGCACCACTCATTTGCCTATACTGCTCAAATCTTGCTTCTAATTAATCAGTCTGAAATTTTCCTAACAATACATACTTTAATTCTAAACTTGTTTTCAAGAAATGTGCTGTACCGTTTATTTTGGCTTTGAGAGTTGAGTATTCTGTTGATTATGCAGCGTGATGTACCCCAGTTCGCATTTCTGGATTCACGCCACAGCTGAGTAGGATAGGGTATTTTCCATTCGTGTACAGATGATAGATAGCTCACGAACAGCTCCGAAGCAGAGACGAAGATGTGGCCAATCAATAATATAGTCAATGACGTAATGTCTTATATCGACCTCAACCTGAGAAGATTATATACTGCTTATAAGAAACTAAGAGCCATAAGGGAAGAACTGGAGATGTTAGAATCTGCATTTCAATAGCAGAAAGCTATTTTATTTAGTGGATTTGCTTATATCAAGTGAAATCAAGTTATTAAATGTGTATAACCCATGGTATATTGGCTTTCACGGCCGGTGAATTAAAACTCAGCAATTCTTCTAAGTTTGTGCCGTGTCTTGTGAGGGGTTTCGCCTAGGACACCAAGCTGAGTTTTGTATAACCCATGCCACAACGATATATCGATATGTGGGTATGACGTGGCGCGTATGAGGTGACTCTCGTGTCGAGCCCGGCAGCATGCATGGCGAGGAGAGAAACTACTCCTAGTTCAGGCTTGTTACAGACGACACCGAAGCCATTATAACTATACATTTCAACAGTTCGTGACGCGTTAGTGGTCGCAAGTGAAGATGATACCGTAATGCGTGTGTAGCATGTATCTGCTTCTTAGCAGCGAAAGGCCAAAGGCAATGGAGTCTTAATTGCTTTCTAAGACCCATATGCAGCATACTCATTTATAACGTAATAAACTGTAAATGAACTTCACTGCGCATGCATATTCTGCATTGTCCGGGGTTCATGTGGCCATTAGGTGAGATTCTCGCATACTCTCACGGATTACGGCACTGTATATCTACTATAAGAACGCTTGCCAGTATTCAGACTTTACCCCAAGTGGATATTATAACCATGACCAACATGTTTTTAAACCAGATGTCTGAGGGGAAGTTTCATAATGACTTCTAGCTGTGATCATGTCACACTGATTTTAATGGGGCAGCTACATTCTTAGCGACAGCATGTTTTATCGCACAACCTAATGCCTGCATATTCTAGGCAGGAAATGTGTCCACTAGCAATGGCACTTTCTTGTGGTGGTTTAAGAACGCTTGCGAGCTTCGACATACTGATAAACTGCTCCGGTATGAGGCGTTTCTTTTGCGAGTGCACGCGGGTGGTGGTGGAGTATGCCCTAAAAAACTCCAACTCATAGAGGGAGAACTGCATCAAGCATTAGCTTGGAATGTATATCATTGTGGGGAAGCATTAGACTGAATTAATATTAGGGCTGAATGGATTTCACTCTCAAACATATTCTGTAACGATATTTATATAATTTATTTCAACATGGTGCAACAATTTGAATAACAATAATAAATAATTAATAACCATCAGAAACACTTCAGAAAAGAGTTCTTTGAACTTATCCACTTTGGATTTAAAATTGTGATTAAAATGTCTTAAAAGATAAATAAATATAAGGTGGCAACAATCAAAAGAACCTGCGCAAAGCTCACTTCCCCGCGCATTCACTCTGAGTTGATGTGCGACGTCACAGAGGAGCGGTAGAGGGGGTCACATGCCGTCTGGCTGCCTTACCGAACACACTGCGGAGATACGCTGACAAGAGCTTCGAGGCCAATCCATTTTCGTGCTCTTATTATTTTCTCAGTTTTATATAACTTTTCTTTATTGTAGTCCTATAATCCCTTGTCGTATAGGGTGTACTTTATTTGTAAATGTGTTTATGTATATAGTGTTGTGTACCATGCTATTCTAGTAATAGTATCATTTGAGTTTCGTTATGGCTTCTACTTCGAAGTATGGCAGCAAATCTGGACGACCATTAAGGGGACAATGTAGAGAAATAGTCTATAACGTAACTGCTTACCTACGAGATCAGAAAACCGTTCATAAACTCAATTATAATGTTGTGGCTTCAACAAGTAAAGCAACGGGTGTTTCAAAGTCATTCGTGAAGCGTATAATAGCGGAAGGGAAAACGTCTATGGCCAAGGGTCGTCTGCAGTTTTCTACACCTGATGCATTATTTCGTGTTGTTGATATTATAGCCTCTGTGTGTGTACGCTTATTGGAACAGTATATTTCTTTGAAACATGGTTTACAACTAGGAAATCATAAATACTGTATTTTCATTTAACTCCGCGCTTAATACTTTTGGTCACTTTACATTTACTCTCGTTCTTTTAATTGCATTGCGTTTGCAGCATTAATGAAGGAATAACCTCAATCGAACAGCTGGCTGCAGGTACTTTCGATATGGTATGTGATGGCGATTGACAGCCAGCCGCACCCGGGAACAGTTAAGAATGTTTTACGTGATAAGCGCTCTTTTCTTTTCGATGTCAATGAACTACGACCTACTGTATATTCGTTTTACGTCTCTGCATGAAGGGTGAAAATCGCTGACTGGGCTATTAATTATATTATCATGGAGTTAGCATGTGCAACGGATTCTTGTCAGACGTAATTTAAGAATGGTGAGGTGCATGAAACACAAAGACCACTTCTATCCAGTCTAAAAACACTTATAGTAGGCGATGGATTGAAGATAGAGATATGCTCTCGCGGACTTTTCTGTAGAACTTTTCATGCTGAACATTTATTACGCTCATAGTATACTGATATTTTTAACGGTTTGCCCAGCGTAAGCTTAATAAGCGCACGGACGCCAAGTTCTTTTCCCGACCTTTTCACTGAAATCGTTACTGCTTGGCTTCCTTTGATCATAAATAAGTTATTTTCTACAGAAAGTTTCCTCGAGAAATACTTTAAAGAATGGTGAAAACCGTATCAAAATCCATCCAGTGGTTCTCGAGATTACCTGTGACATCCGAATCGGGGACTCTGTTTTATACTAAGTAGAGATTGTCGGAGGAGATCGGGACGAGCCGATGTGAGCTGCGCGAACCGTAGTAGCTGAGGGTTCTTTTGTTTGTTGTACCTTTATAATAAAACGTTTAAACTTAGCTTTGGTATATTTGTTGAAAGCATGTTCGTAGAGGATCCTTCCTCATAAGAAGGAATGCGGTGGAAACGAAATGATGTGGTTATGAGTCGCAACCTCCATAGGCAACCCGCTCAACACTTGAAGTTGAAATAACTTTGCTTTGAACTTTGAGCAGATGGATCTTGTTGGTAAACAGGATATGCTGTGACTGACAGCTGTGCATGATAGTCCTTGTTGACAAACCTTTTCTTAAAGCTTATCTGCGGCGAAGTATTTATGCGGTTAAATTTTGCTAGTCCCACTTGATGGTATGTACGATGTTTCTTGCTGTGATTTGTAGCAAAGGTTGAAGAGTAGTGGCCTACAATATCTGCAGAGCGGTGATTCTGACATCTTGGCAGAAGTGTAGACGTGGAGCAGCCATGAGAAGAGAAACCTGCTCTTCGAAGAATACTCAAAGTATTATAGGCCCAGCATGGCCCGTATGGTGGTGGCAGTAGACTGTGCGAAGAATGCACGCAGACGAAGAATGGACTGGAATGGACATCACCAATAAGATGAGTCGAGGTGACAGTTACAGGTGACAGGAACACTGCTGCGAATTGGCTGTCCAGGAAAAATGACGTCACGAACTCGAGGCAACAGCGAGCACGGAACAGACAAGCCCAGTGTAGATAATGCAGTGATGTGTTGCGGTAGCCTTATTGAGGGCCATCACTAGGTATTTCCACCCTCAGAGATTGACCTTTTGGAGGAATCTCGTGTCTTTTCGAGCTAGTTAATTTTCATGTAGCTATGGTTCTTCTTAATACAACCTGTTAGGATTTCTGGTTACCCTTTTACTCCTCTATCTGTTGGTAGAACCTGGGGGTTTTTATTGCCGGTGATTTTCAGGTTCTACGATCCGGCTGTCATTGAGGGATTCCAATAGGTATTGGTAGGTATTTTGGGTACAGTACCAACTACAAAATAGTTTTTACAGTGTGAACTAAAGCTGTTCGAGTTTCTTTTGTAAGTTTTCCTTGGCGAGTCTCTTTTTTATCCCACCTAATTAACCAGTTTAAAAACTGGCGCAGAAATAAAACATTGTCATCACGAACTGAAAATATTGCGTTACAATGAGGATCGTTAAATCTATCGCCTTTGAAAGCATGCTTAACATTATCTTTCACCACTGAAGAATTATTTCTAAAAATACAGCTGTGCTTTTAAAATCATTTGTATTTTTTATTTTGTCAAAGTGTTTTAAAGTGGCGACATTTTTCTCGTCGAACAGTTTAGAACAAAGGTTTACATTTTGTCGCTCTAAAGACGTTGGGTACAAAACTTTTTGGTTTAGGGTAGGAGCAAGCTTACCTACATTATTCTCTTCTCTATGCAGCTGTTTAAGGTGACCAACACTAGCAAAACATTTTTTGTCTGACTCAGGGTTGTCAAAGTCAGGAAACACAAAAGTGTGTAAGTTATCAGCTTGGTTAAGCCAGTTATTTCTTAAGCTTTTAAATAAATGAACAGAATCAAACATTACAAAAATCTTTTGCGTTTCGTCAAATGGGTTTTGAAAAGTGGTTTGTAAATTGCCTTTGCATAGCTTTTCAAACATTTTCCTGTTAACACTGTTATTATCCGAAATTATGCATTCTACCTTATAACCTATATCTGTTAATACTTTAAGGGCTTGAAAAGTTACTTCTTCTAAGAAATGTGACGTTAGGTTCTTACACGGAAACAAACCAAAAACGTCTTTATTTCTTTTAAGAATGGAAGACAACATAAAAGTTTGTACAGTTGTAGCCAATGTAGTGTTATTCTCTCCACTTTTACTACTAAGAGCAACTCCCCCTACCTTTCCACCTTTATAGTTAAGCTCAGGTTTTACATAGACTTCATCCAGCAACAAGTAACAAAATCTTTCATGTTCACTTAAAAATTTTAGTTCCTTTTTCAAGTAATTCCAATGTGAATCGTCTATACCCGAATTTCCCGTGCCTAGTTTTGCAGTAAAAGACTGTAAATACACAGGGTGAGGCATTGTAAGGAACGTTGACTGTCTTATCTTCTTATATGTCCCAGGGAATGCGAAAAATATTGAAGCGAACCATGTTATGAGTATACAGGAGTAAGATACTTTCTTTGCAAAGGCTAAGTTTAACTGTTCCTTGCAAAATTCTATTTTATCAGTAATTACAGAGTCATCAACTTCACTTTTAATTTCGTCGATTATTTTGTTCACAGTTTCTGCTTTGTCGTGGACAGTCACTTTAGAGTCACAAGCAGGACTAAACAGGAAGTTACAGATACTTCTCAAATTCGACCATTTTAACATCTTGCCTCTGTCACCTAATGCACGTATAGGGTTACCCTTGATCAAAATATCATGCTGGACTGCTTTAAAATCAAGAGTGTCGTTTAATGTTAACGAAGTACCAATTTTCGGAACATTTTCCTCAGTCATATAAATTTTGAAAATATAGAGTCTTTGGCTGTCAAAATTGACAAAAACTTTGTCAAAATCTAATTTGAATTTAATACTGAAATTACCCTTAACGTCCTCGAAGTCGTTGAGTTTTCATTAGTAAGTTTTCCATGACGAGTCTCTCTTTCATCAGCTTTTTTTCTTTCCGTTTTTCAATTTCTTTTTGTCTTTGTATAGGAGTTTTCCTCGGTGTTGGAAGATTTTTTGACTGATAGGCTGGCACATTTTCAAACTTAGTAGGAATAGCATCGTTTGCGAGTTTCATATGGTCACGTTTACAGTTAAAATGGACCCATCAGGTCTTTTAACAGAATCCACTCTAATTGTGAACCTTTCGTCGAAGTGTTTTTTGCACACAAGAGAGCTTGCCGAAGGGACAAATTCTGATCGTTGGATGGCTAAGATCCACTTTTTTTTCCGAACCAAGTCAGCAGGGAATGTAAACACTGAAATATTAGGTTGGTTTGAACTGTAGTTGCTTCTACAACCAGGTACACAACACAACGTGGGCACATTTCACTATATTCACACGTTTCAATCATTAAATACCATTAAATGCATCATTGCCGCAAGGTTCAGATCAGCCTACAAGACACTGGCGAGACGTCAAGCGTTCGGCCACTTCTGTGGCATAATTCACTATGTTCACTCACGTTTCAATCATTAAATACCATTAAATGTGGCATTGCTGCGAGGTTCAGCTCAGCCTACAAGTCACTGGTGATGTGGCGAGAAGTGAAGCGTCTGGCTACATGTGTGAAGTAGCGACCAAAGTGGTGGGGGAGCCTTATGGCCAGTCTATCTAGTGCGGCGTTGGTTGTGCTTACGTTATTGATGGTGCAAATACCAAGATCTCTTTGCCTGAGGCCTGTAGTGTGTTTACTGCAGAGCTCGTTACCATCTATGAAGCTCTGCAGTTTGCACTACAGGTTGCACGAATCCACTTTCTCGTGTGTACCGACTCAGTCAATTGCTACATGTTTCCCGCAACAGCCCCTAGTGCAGCGAATTCACGACCTACTAGCCGGACTGTGCCGCGTTGACACTCTAATCGCCTTTCTGGGGCTTCCAAGCCACATGGGAATTGCGGGAAAAGAGTTAGCGGATAAAGCTGCAAAAGTGGCAGTATCACTACCACCTCGACCAATTGAGGTACTCGCTAGAGATATTCACTCTCAGTTGCGCCGACAAGTACTGGCATTTTGGGAGCGCCAGTGGCCAGCTGACCCAATACCCAGTAAACTGAGAGTGATTAAGGGAAGTACTCGCATGTGGCGGAGCTCGTTCCGATCACGGAGAGAGTCCGTCATTTTGTGTAGGCTAAGGATAGGTCATACACGATCCACCCACTCGTACCTAATGAGAAGGGAAGACCCCCAACATTGTACCTGTGGAGCCGTTTTCACCGTGGCCCACAATTTAACCGAGTGTGTGGATCTTGCTGACTTACGTAGAAACCTTGGTTTGCAGATGACACTCAAACTTATATTAGCCGATGACGCGGTGGCTGCTGATTGGGTTATCCCCTTGATAAGTGAGAGTGGGTTAGGGCCAGCAATCTAAATTTTCCAGTGTACATTGACTCAACGACTTTTTCTTTTTTGATGATGAATTTTTATGTTCTTTCGTAACTTTTGTTTATTTTTAAAATTATTAGTTTAGTTTATTTTTTTGTTTTATTAATTTTCAGTCATTTCAAGTTTAGGTATCCACCTCTAAATTTTAAATTCCATTCCAAATTTGTATAATTTAATAAGTATTAAGAGGGGGAGATGACCTCGTAGTTCCGCCCCTTAAAACAACAATTACTAACATATCTGGAAAGTTTTTGTCTAGGTATGAACGGAA
This sequence comes from Meconema thalassinum, assembly GCA_946902985.2. Taxonomy (NCBI): domain Eukaryota; kingdom Metazoa; phylum Arthropoda; class Insecta; order Orthoptera; family Tettigoniidae; genus Meconema; species Meconema thalassinum. The sequence continues at coordinate 69,960,628 of OX336393.1, read as the reverse complement.
CATGTTTGATTTTCCTTTTGCAGAACAAACTGAATTCATGAGCCCAGCAAGTGATGTGAATTAAATGTTCTCCCATAATTCCCTAGTAGTTCACAACTTTTTAACATATGCGAGGTGGAATCAGATCACATTCTTTACATTCCCATGGTTAATTTCAAAATTATCTGTTATATAATACACTAAGTTCATCTGGCAAGCTCCTGAACCAGAAGGAGTTTTGTGCCAAAATCTTCCAAATCGTCTGAATAGTGCAGGAATAATCTTGCATTTCTTCAAAAGTCAACGGAAATATATTGTATAAAAAGAGTGTTTAGAGAAATAAACAAGACGATAGCCCCTGTGTCGCGTCTAGCCTGCATAACACTAGAGCCGGGCGGGTAGTGTGTACTAGAGCTGATAATAATTGGTTAGTAGACATGAGATAAGAAAATAAGTGATGAAAATGCTTTAAATAAGAAGTCGTCGCTTAAGTTGAGTTACACTTATTTTCGGAATGATGTTGAGAAATCTATAAAAGTTAAATTTTGCGTAAAGATGCGAGTCCTTCCCTGTTTATGTTAACAATAACCGTGGAAGGACAAACATCAATCAAATTGGGAAGGGTTTCAGAAACAGAAAACTAGTTTTCAGCAAAGCTTTTGAATCTTGTTCAATATTTGTTGGAAAGGCTGTTTAAATTTAGGACAGGAACATTTTTGTTTTATTCGGTTTTAGCCTCGTTTCCACAAAGACCTGTCAGTTGTATCTCTTCAGTCGGTGAACTTCCAATTTGCCCAATGGGTGGAGTACAATGTATAAAATATATGAATTATAAGTAAATAACACTCCTGGGAACTTGACATGTTAGTTATGATCACTGATACGTCGCCACACTCGAATGCTCCGTGTGTGTAAGAGATTTCACGAGCCCTTCGTTTAGGAAAGCCACCAACAGCAAGGAGGTTCAGTCATGTTTTGGGGTGGAATCCTGTTCGCTCGACGTATGCCTCTAATTCCTATCCATGGTAACATGACTGGTCTGGTGTATGGAGACAACACCCTTGAGCCTGTCGTTACAGGATTCACTGCCACAATGGGAGAGGGCTTTACACTAGTGGAAGATAATGCTGCGCCCATCGAGCCAGGGTGGTAAATCAGTTCGGTCAGATGCATGTCATACAGAGAATGGAATGTTCCGCCTATTCTGTGGACATGAACTGTATTGAACATGGGAAGAGCTCAAGAGGGCAATTTTGCACCGTCCCAATCCTCCAACAGACAAAGAGCAACTGATTGAAGCTGCTGTCCAAGAGTGGGATAATCTGCCCCAAACCACGTTGGTGCTCAGCAAGCCTTAGGCCCGTTCTTAAAATCTCCAATGAAGTGACAGTAAACGCTAACTGACAGTTGGCTTTACAGTCGGAGTAAAGTCCTGGTGAACATTCGATCCTTCTTACGATGTTCCGGTTAAGGTTTACAGTAGGTTAGCAGATCTGCGCATAATTTTCTACAACTTGTACATAATTCTGGTTCGATTTGCAGATTTCTTGATACTTCTCAATAGTTTGCATGAGTGGATCTGCTTCAGGGAGTAAATATTAAATATATATTTTATATTCCTTGATCTTGATCTGTGTTCTTGGCGCAATCTGTTGTTACGTTACGATTATAAAGGTACAACTAGCTCCACATGCACATACCATTGAAGTCTCTTTTCTTGTATCTTAGATATTTCCACAACCTTCAATGTTCCTCATTTTGACATTTTCCACTCTATCACGCTTGGTCACTTCACTAATCCACCTGAGCATTTCCGTGACTTCAAGCCTGTTTGTGTGTGTTTTCCATGCAGGCCATGTCTCAGAGCCATACAGCAATGCTGGTCTTACAACAGTTTTATATATTTTCCCCTTAACCTTAGGCTTGATCCTGCGGTCGCAGAGCGCTCCTGACATTTTCCTCCAGTTCATCCAACCTGAATACTGTGTGACTACCACATCCAGATTTGCATCTCCAGTCACCACCGAACCCAGGTATTTGAACTCATCCACTCTATTTAACATGTAGCATTCTGATCTCGCAGTCTCGATCTGTATTGAACCTCATATACTCCGTCTTCTTCCTGCTAATCCTGAGTCCTCTTGTCTTCCAAGGCTGCCCTCCACTATTCCAGGTTTTCCTCTATGACATCTTTGGTGGTACTACACAACACAATGTCGTCCGCAAACATCATGCACCAGGGGGCTTTATCTCTTAATCCACAAGACATTTCGTCCAGAATTAGGTCAAACAGACATGGACTTAAACCAAACCTTGGTCTAAACCTACCCAAACCGGAATCCAATCTGTAAGTCAACGCTGCTTCTAACCTGTGTTAGAAAATAAAAATAAAATTAGAGCATGCAGTTGAAATCTATTATTATGCATATGGTTACTTACCTAGTGGAGTCTTCGTTGTACAGTTGTTACGCTTTCGCCTGCCTATTCCCGCCGGGGTCATTGTGATCATAACTAATACTCATATAATATATAAATTGCGCTCCGCACAGCCATTGGACCAATTCATGTTGACCGACTGAAGAGTTACAACTGACGGTTTGTTTAGGAAACACTGAGAGAATGGCTTCAACAGTTCACAACGAAGATGCATTACTTAAAAATAAATGTTACAATATATTTCAATTAATCAACGGTTTGTTTTGGTGCAAAAATCCTAGCAAGTACACATTTTCTGAGGAGAGACAGTTCTGCTTTGCAGTCACAATGTTTCCTGCAATTGAAAATACTCCTTCAGCACTGCAGGTGGTTTCAGTATTTCTTCGCTAGTTTAGCAGGCCTTGGATATATTGTTTGATTCATTTTCCATCAGTGAAAAAGGGTGAGTACGCAAGTAAGGCAGTGAATTTCCAAGATAGACGTCTAGCTCGTCTTTTGCAAGGTTTGCAATATTTACGCTACATCTACAAGATTTCCGATTTTTACCACACTTTCTATAGCTGCCCTATCATGAGAGTTTTTATTGAACATGCGTGAAAGTTGACTTTAGACATTCCTTCGTTCGTAAGACGTCACTTTGTATCTTTGGAGTCAAAATTTAATGTTTTTCGGGCGGTCAACTAGATTGTACCCAATTATCTGAGGGGTGATTTCCTAATCCTGAAAACGATTCTTCATATGAGATTAATAAATACACTTGTATGTCTACAAGTATGGGCGATGATATTTACAATATATACACTTATTTAGTTGCAGGAGCAATTAATCTAGCACAAATAGTCAAGGTATGTTATTTCTTGTTGAGATACTGATAGTGGTTATTGACCTTGAAGGTTGCTTGCTTAGTGTGATTTTTATTAAATTGTCAGGTTATTGAGTCAGAAAAAACGCCTACACGTTGTGCACAGAGACGGACCACACATCGCTCAAACTGCTAAATGCACCATTAAATTTCTATTGGTTGGCAACACTGGCTTTCACCACGATAATCCTTGGAGTAAAGTTAAATGAAATCTCAAAGCGGGCATTGAGCAGTGGTTTGCATTCTTGGCTGTCACAACAGAGGCTCTGCCAAGAAATTTAATTCTGGTGTAGGGGCTGGAACGGGGTACACTTAGCCTCGTGAGGCAAAACTGATAAGAGGCGGGTTTGATTCCTACCTCAGTCATTGTGGAAGTGATTTTCCGTGGTTTCCCACTTCTACTCCAAGCAAATGCCAGGATGGTACCGAACTTAAGGTCACGGTCGGTTGGTACCCAAATTCTACCCGAATTAGAAATACCACACACTGGTACAGACATCGCAGTGACACTTGTTATCAGACTAGTCTTAAACACACACCCCAGTACACCGGCTCACGATGTGGCAAGGCCCCTTAAAGGATCACCAACACCACCCATCATGGGGCTGGCCAGGCTAACCATGTCGAGTGATTGCATTAAGAAACCAAGTTGTGTCATAGTTTGTTGATTCTGTGAGAGCGCAGTTAGAAGTGTGAAATACATTGATTAATCGTTATTTGCAGCAATTTATGGCTTATTCTGTTTCGATGCATCGATATCTGATATGAATCCATTAAAAGCACCAGCCCTAGTCCGTACACGTGGGGCGCATAGCACTAGGGCCGGGCGGGTAGTCTCTGCACATGGGCCGCACACAACCCATTGTGCATTGAAAAGAATATTCAAACAGAATTACCCACAACAGTGACAAATCACAGTCTGATTTCATAAATATTGACAATTTGTTTAAGAAGTGTGTTTCAACAAATAAATATATTTTAAAAAGCCTGCATAACAGTGCAAGGTCATGTAAACAATACAGAACATTGAGTCTGGTGTGTCATGCATCAAAACTAGTCACCAGAATTATTATGAAGAGAATAGAAAAAAAAATCAATGAAAACCTATCTGATGATCAATTTGGTTTTAGGAAAGGAGTAGGAGCAAGAGAAGCAATCTTAGCATTGAGGCAAGTGATAGAGAAGCAGATGAAGAAAGGCAAACCTACCTTCTTAGCATTCGTCGACCTTGAAAAGGCGTTTGACAATGTGAATTGGAATGTTCTATTCAGCATTCTTCATCAAACAGGCATCAACTTTAGAGACAGAAGACTCATATACAACATATATAAGCAAGAAATTGGAATAGTTTGTTGTGGTAGCAAGGAAGAAACAGCACAAATCAGAAAGGGTGTACGGCAGGGTTGTTCCCTTTCCCCTTACCTATTCAATATATATGTACAAAAGGCGATCGACCGAGTAAGAGAAGAATTTGCCACAGGAGTGAATATTCATGGAGATAAAGTTAACATGCTGATGACATAGCGCTAATTGCAGAAAGTGAAGAAGACTTACAAAAGATCCTGAGCAAGTTGGACAAAATAATGGACGAAGAATTTAATATGAGAATAAATACAAACAAAACAAAAATTTTGGTCTGCAGTAGAAATGGCGAAAACCAGACAGCAATAGAGTTAAGAAATGAAATGATACAAGAAGTGAATGAGTTTAATTATCTGGGAAGTAAAATAACGAATGATGGAAGAAGCAGCAGAGAGATATTAAGTAGGATTGCCCAAGCTAAGAACGCTTTCTATAAAAAGAAGAACCTATTTACTGCAAGGAACATAAATAAGTCTTGATGTGAGGAAACAAATGTTGAAGACCTATGTAAGGAGCGTCACGCTATATGGCAGCGAATCTTGGACAATAGGAGAGAGAGAGAGAGAGGAAAAGACTACTAGCATTTGAAACCTGGTGCTATAGAAGGATTATGAAAATCAGCTGGAAAGAAATGGTCACAAATGAGGAAGTCTTTAGAAGAGTGGGAGAGAGAAGATGCTTCCTTAAATATTTAAAAAGAAGAAGGAATCACCTCGTGGGCCACATACTGCGACACAATGGACTGATTAAGCTGATAATCGAGGGAACAGTAGACGGCAAGAATTATAGAGGAAGACCCAGACCGGAGTACATGAGTCAAATACTGCAAGATTGGGTTGCGGCTCATACTGTGAACTGAGGAGGAAGACTGAGAGACGGGAAGAATGGCGAGCTGCTGCCAACCAGCCTCACGGCTGTTAACCACAGAGAGAGAACAGTAAAGCACGACCATGCTCAGGTCCCATAGTTGAGAATAAGCGGCTAACCAGAGAATCGATTAAGAGACGGGAGATAAGGAAATAGGTTTTGATAATAGTTTAAATGCGTGAACTTAAGTTCAAAGAAACCTCAAAGCTTGGCTGTCATCACGGGGGCCCGAGTTCGAATCCCGGCACTCAGCCTCGTGAGGCAAAGCTGAGAACCTACCTCAGCCATCCAGGAAGTGGTTTTCTGTGGTTTCCCACTTCTAGTCCAGGGAAATGCCTGGATGGTTCCTAAATGAGGCCACGGCTGCCTCCTTCCCAATCTGAATTACAACTGCACACACTAATACAGCCATCACAATAACACAGGTTGTATGTATGTCTACCCCTTATTATTGCCAAAATCGGGGATGAGTTGCGATGAATTTCTATGTGGCGGAAGGTTTTTACAGTCGGATGCCCAACCTCATGAGAGGAGTTAATGAGAGATGAAATTAATGGCTAAGGATGTGGAAGAAAGCTGCCTTGGCCTAGCATTTGTCTGGAGTTGAAAAAGAGAAACCATTTCAAGGACGGTCATTGGCGGGACTTGAACTCACGTCTACTGAGTCCGCTGAAAGCTTGGCCCCATGGCTTTGGCGAGCGTCACTACCACTATCGGTCACAATAACACAGGTTATCAGACAAATTCCATACCCACCCAAGTATACGGGGCCACATGACCACAATGTCTCAAAGCCCCTACATTAATCAACAACATATCTAACGTACGGTATGCATCGGAAATTGTTTATAACGTGTTGTTTCGAGTGCAAAAGGCTGTACAGGAAGAATTATAGTTTGCTAATAGTTTATGGGGTATGTACTTTTTGAGTGTTTAGATAGTTTAGAATCTATTAAAGTGAAGTCGTGAGATCATTGTGTTGTTTATGTTACCTAAGCTAACTTGTACTGTATTCCACTACCGTACTTGAAATGTTGATTCTACTTCCGCACAAAAGAGATACTTACGTCCAAGTCGACAAAATAATCTAGAAAATACACCAAAGTGTCCAGTTGCTGAAGTCATCTTTGAACGTGAGTTGTATGTTTCGGTTTCTTACGTAGCCAGAACCAATAGTACTTTAGCCTCTGTTGATCGCAGGACTCGGCGACACACAGGCGTTACCAGTGCCATCTGTGTGGCGGCCCACGATCCTACACTTCCTCTTCTATACGCTATGGTATAACTTTGTTGACCCGGAACCAATAGCACTGAAGCCTCTGTTGATCGTGGGACTTGGCGACACACAGGCGTTACCAGTGCCATCTGTGCGGTGGCCCTCGATCCTACACTTCCTCTTCTATACGCTATGGTATAACTTTGTTAACCCGGAACCGATAGTACTGTAGCCTCTGTTGATTGCGGGACTCGGCGACACACAGGCGTTACCAGTGCCATCTGTGCGGCGGCCCACGATCCTACACTTCCTCTTCTATACGCTATGGTATAACTTTGATAACCCGGAACCAATAATACTGTAGCCTCTGTTGATCGCGGGACTTGGCGACACACAGGCGTTACCAGTGCCATCTGTGCGGCGGCCTACACTTCCTCTTCTATACGCTATGGTATAACTTTGTTAACCCGGAACCAATAGTACTGTAGCCTCTGTTGGTCGCGTGACTCGGCGACACACAGACGTTACTTGTGCCATCTGTGCGGTGGCCCACGACCCTACACTTCCTCTTTATACGCTATGGTATAACTTTGTTAACCGGGAACCAATAGTACTGTAGCCTCTGTTGATCGTGGGACTCGGCGACACACAGGAGTTACCAGTGCCATCTGTGCCGTGGCCCATGATCCTACACTTCCTCTTCTATACGCTATGGTATAACTTTGATAACCCGGAACCAATAGTACTGTAGCCTCTGTTGATCGCGGGGCTCGGCGACACACAGGCGTTACCAGTGCCATCTGTGCGGCGGCCCACGATCCTACACTTCCTCTTCTATATGCTATGGTATAACTTTGTTAACCCGGAACCAATAGTACTGTAGCCTCTGTTGATCGTGGGACTCGGCGACACACAGGTGTTACCAGTGCCATCTGTGCGGTGGCCCACGATCCTACACTTCCTCTTCTATACGCTATGGTATAACTTTGATAACCCAGAACCAATAGTACTGTAGCCTCTGTTGATTGCGGGGTTCGGCGACACACAGGCGTTACCAGTGCCATCTGTGCGGCGGCCCATGATCCTACACTTCCTCTTCTATACGCTATGGTATAACTTTGTTAACCCGGAACCAATAGTACTGTAGCCTCTGTTGATCGCGTGACTCGGCGACACACAGGCGTTACCAGTGCCATCTGTGCGGCGGCCCACGATCCTACACTTCCTCTTCTATACGCTATGGTATAACTTTGTTAACCCGGAACCAATAGTACTGTAGCCTCTGTTGATCGCGCGACTCGGCGACACACAGGCGTTACCAGTGCCATCTGTGCGGCGGCCAACGATCCTACACTTCCTCTTCTATTCGCTATGGTATAACGTTGTTATAGTTCATCTACTGTAAGTTTGCACTTTTTGACAGTTCTCGCGGGAACGATACTCCTACAGAGCATATCAATCCGCCTCTACCACGTGCATTCCAGCCAATGAGCTATCACCCACATGGAAGCCAGCAATGGCCGCTATATTCTGTCAAGGTGTCAACAGCTGTTATGAGTTGCCTAAAACTACATTCATCTCGCAATATCAATTCATTGCCCTTTTTAAAAGGAAACTTGTATTTCTTTGTGAGATTTATCAAATAATCGTTCTATGACAGAATGTTACATCATTGGATGCACTATGAGCAAGACCCTGGCTATGAAACAGTAGCTGATAACTTATGTGAGAGTGGAATTATTTTAGGCCCATCATTTCACAGTACTAGGAAAATGCTTACTAAGGTATGGTGTAAAATGTCCTTAAGACGATACGATCATTACTTGACCTGTTGGATTGATATTAAAATAAAATGTACGAAACATTTCACCATGTAAGTTAACTTTTAGGCCTAGGCCCTACACAACTCATATTTTAGGCCTACTTTTTTGCACAAATCATGCCATTTGAAAATTAATCACCAAGGCAATGTTCTTGGGAAAATCAATAGTTCTGATGTCTTTTCTTTTACCTTCAAAAAGAGAGAACAAGAAATGCCGCATCTGCTTCCGACTCGATAATCAAAACAAAGATGTCCGACCTGGAGACATCTCAGCCTACATATTTCATACCTGCCAAATCTCCCGATTTAGGCGGGAGACTCCCGATTTCAGACCATTTCTCCCGCCCTCCCGCTTAACGTATTAAATCTCCCGATTTTTCAAAAATCCCACGCATAATTTCGGATTGAATGTGCGAGATGACACTCCAGTCGTCTATCGAACGGATAGACTTTACGTGTTTTGAAGTTATATCTCGATACCGCAGTATCGCTCTGTATCGATACCGGTAATCGACAACTGCGTACAAACTCCCGCGTTGCGTCGTGCTGTTATAAAAAGTTCTTTGAAGTTGGCTTCGAATACGTCCTTGTTTGAAATCGTCGATGGTTAATTCAGGGCTTGGTCCTAGATGTTTGGCATAATCACATGTGGGTGAGAGTTATTGTACGCTACGGAATATTGTATCTGCATACCTGCCAACTCTCCCGATTTAGGCGGGAGACTCCCGATTTCAGACCATTTCTCCCGCCCTCCCGCTTAACGTATTAAATCTCCCGATTTTTCAAAAATCCCACGCATAATTTCGGATTGAATGTGCGAGATGACACTCCAGTCGTCTATCGAACGGATAGACTTTACGTGTTTTGAAGTTATATCTCGATACCGCAGTATCGCTCTGTATCGATACCGGTAATCGACAACTGCGTACAAACTCCCGCGTTGCGTCGTGCTTTTATAAATAGTTCTTTGAAGTTGGCTTCGAATACGTCCTTGTTTGAAATCGTCGATGGTTAATTCAGGGCTTGGTCCTAGATGTTTGGCATAATCACATGTGGGTGAGAGTTATTGTACTCTACGGAATATTGTATCTGTTTCACACGTGAGATTATATGATTTGCGTATAACTTTGTTAGATGTTGTTGGCGTTAATATGCCTGTAGGCTATTGTGGTTTTTCGATCTGAGTGATTGCATCGGTTCCTCGGTAATATGGCGAAGAAATATGATGGACATTTAAAAGTTTATATAAAGATGACTTTCCGCATATAACTGAGTCAAGAAGAGGCGCAACATTTGCATTTTGTAGTGTCTGTATGTGTGATTTCAGCATCTCGCATGGTGGAAAGGGGGACTTTTCAAAACATGTGCTCTCAAAGAAACATAAAGACAATGTACAGTGTGTTGGGAAAAACCAGAAACTTGATTATTTCAAGTGTAAGGAGGAAGACACTGACAGTACAATACGTGCAGAATTATTGTTCACATCGTTTATTTTTGAACATAACCTCCCTGTCAATTGTTCCGATCACCCTGGTCCTTTATTTAGGAAGATGTTCCCAGACTCAAAAATTGCCGGGAGATATGGCTCAGCCAGAACTAAAACGTCGGCCATCCTTGCAGAAATGTGCATTCTCAATTCTGTAACTTCCAACTTAAAGATGTGACATCTCTTGAGGAAGAAGAGAGAATTGATGTGAAGAGGGCACTGGTAGGCCTAATGAAATGTAGTGGTGGGGTACTCAAGTATGACAAATTGTCTAAAGTTATGCTTTCTATTCTGACCATTCCGCATAGATATGCAGAGTGTGAGAGAATGTTCAGTCTTGTCAGAAAAACAAGAACTCCGTTCAGGTCGTCTCTCTCCGACAAGACTTTGGACAAACTTATAACTCTGAAGTCGATTCAGAAAGGGAAGTGTTTCGAGCAAGAATATAGCAAGACCTTTTTGAAGAGGGCAAAATCAGCCACAATCACCTGCAACAACGATCAATTATATGATCTTCGATTCGTCACTACTTTTGTATGCCTGAGTGTGGTCGAAAGAAAGGTATGCTTGTTTGATAGACTACTTACAATTTAAAATTACTTAAGTACATTTGTAAACTGGGATGTCATATCAAATTAGTCATGTACAGGTTAATAGTGTAACTTATATATTTGCTGTAATGTCTTAGCCTGTGTATGTATTATGTTGCGTTGCACCCCCCCCCCCCCATCGCCGCTTCGTCGATCTCCCGATTTTTCATTTTGAGAGGTTGGCAGGTATGTATCTGTTTCACACGTGAAATTATATGATTTGCGTATAACTTTGTTAGATGTTGTTGGCGTTAATATGCCTGTAGGCTATTGTGGTTTTTCGATCTGAGTGATTGCATCGGTTCCTCGGTAATATGGCGAAGAAATATGATGTGACATTTAAAAGTTTATATAAAGATGACTTTCCGCATATAACTGAGTCAAGAAGAGGCGCAACATTTGCATTTTGTAGTGTCTGTATGTGTGATTTCAGCATCTCGCATGGTGGAAAGGGGGACTTTTCAAAACATGTGCTCTCAAAGAAACATAAAGACAATGTACAGTGTGTTGGGAAAAACCAGAAACTTGATTATTTCAAGTGTAAGGAGGAAGACACTGACAGTATAACACGTGCAGAAGTATTGTTCACATCGTTTATTTTTGAACATAACCTCCCTGTCAATTGTTCCGATCACGCTGGTCCTTTATTTAGGAAGATGTTCCCAGACTCAAAAATTGCCGGGAGATATGGCTCAGCCAGAACTAAAACGTCGGCCATCCTTGCAGAAATGTGCATTCCCAATTCTGTAACTTCCAACTTAAAGATGTGACATCTCTTGAGGAAGAAGAGAGAATTGATGTGAAGTGGGCACTGGTAGGCCAAATGAAATGTAGTGGTGGGGTACTCAAGTATGACAAATTGTCTAAAGTTATGCTTTCTATTCTGACCATTCCGCATAGATATGCAGAGTGTGAGAGAATGTTCAGTCTTGTCAGAAAAACAAGAACTCCGTTCAGGTCGTCTCTCTCCGACAAGACTTTGGACAAACTTATAACTCTGAAGTCGATTCAGAAAGGGAAGTGTTTCGAGCAAGAATATAGCAAGACCTTTTTGAAGAGGGCAAAATCAGCCACAATCACCTGCAACTACGACCAATTATATGATCTTCGATTCGTCACTACTTTTGTATGCCTGAGTGTGGTCGAAAGAAAGGTATGCTTGTTTGATAGACTACTTACAATTTAAAATTACTTAAGTACATTTGTAAACTGGGATGTCATATCAAATTAGTCATGTACAGGTTAATAGTGTAACTTATATATTTGCTGTAATGTCTTATGTTGCGTTGCCCCCCCCCCCCCATCGCCGCTTCGTCGATCTCCCGATTTTTCATTTTGAGAGGTTGGCAGGTATGATATTTACTCAACATTTAAGATAGCCACTATAATTTATATTTATCTGAAAAGTAAACACGCGTTCAAATGGAAATAATACTTTCTGACGACTTTGCGCAATATTATCAATTATAATTATTATTATTTAATATAATTAACCCGTTATTTTCTCAGGTGGATGAAAACAGCAAAGCGTCCATTACCAACCGCACGCCCATCCCACGAGCACGTGGTAGTTCAGATTGATAATGCAACCTTTCAGTCTGGTCGACAGAATATGTTGCCAATATATTCACATTTACTGGGACAAGCGAAAAAATAACCTGAAAAACTTACATGTGATTAAAACGTGTATATATGTGTTATGGACTACAGGTTATAAATTGAGTCTTTCCTAATGAAGGTTGGCAACCCTAGCTGTCAAAAAAGTGCAAACTTACAGTAGATGGACTTTAACCCGGAACCAATAGTACTGTAGCCTCTGTTGATCGCAGGACTCGGCGACACACAGGCGTTACCAGTGCTGTCTGTGCGGCGGCCCTCGATACTACACTTCCTCTTCTATACGCTATGGTATAACTTTGTTAACCCAGAACCTATTTTTAACGGGAAGAAATGTGAGCCTTTTTGATTCCGTTGAAGGCAGTTTTACTGTATTGTGCTATTTGGCTGCAGGCTCGGTTTGGTAATGATGATGTTGTTGTGTTCCAGAATGGGCGACTCGGGAACTATGAGCTGTGTGGACCCTCTCCGTGAGGTAACTATACCAAGTTCTAATGATTCCTTACAAAGCTCAAGGGTACATAAAGGAGGGTATTTGGAATACTTTCAATTTTGATTCAACTCTTTGTGTGTTTGGCAAATGAAATATTGTTTTTTATTAATTGACCTATCTGCTCAGAACCTCTGAGGATATGTTTTTTGTATGGGTGCCAAGTTGCCTCTTGCCTTTCAACTTAATATTTACTGGTTATCTGGAAAACAGAATACTCGTATGTGTATTAAAGAGTATGAGTACTTTGCAATCGTCCTTACAAGCTTAGAAAGTAAAAGTGAAATCTGTAGAGGAAACGTTTGTTTTCCTTCATATTCCTTCGAAATATGAAACAGATCCCTTTGAATCTTAACACAATTTACTTAGTTTTGTATTGGTGCGCGGGTGACCGGCTACGTAAATTAAAGTTTTCTTACAGGGCTTCATTCTTGTGTAATTTTCTCCTCCGCCTTTCAGTTAATCAAAATACTACGTGTTATTTACAAACAAAGCTCTTTGTTGATCAAAATGCAGATAGGTGTATTGTTGTCTTGATAATGCTTTCGGTACAGGAAGTGAGGTTTTATAACACTCAGTTACCGCATGTATTGTAAAGTGTTAGCATCGTGCGTGCGGAACTGACGGTGCGATAATCAGTTCAGACGAGTCTGTTGACGATAATAATACGAGTGGAATTGACAATGGTAGCAGTGAAAGAAGTGACGATGAGGTTGATGGATGACAAGTAAGTAAAATTAAACGTATTAATTTTTCACCTTACTTCTCATGCTAGGTGTACTTCAGTTGGCCGGTCCGCAGTAAGGAAAGAGTAGCTACAATGTGTTAAGATTCCGTGAAATTTAATTTAGTGACTCATTCTGAATTAGCATCATACATACTTCATTGATATAAGGCTGGCTGCACGGCTCAGTGGTAATGTTCTCGCTTGCAGGATCGAATCCTGGCTCAAGTCAGCTGGTATTTGAGGGTGCGCAAATGCAAGTGAGCTGGGTCAGTATATTAACTTACACGTTAAAGATCCCTTTGGGGCAAACATCCGGCACCCGGCATCTCTAAAAGCCGCAGATGTTAAAGGGGGCGTCAAACAAATAACATTTTACTACATTGATGTAAGAACACCAACAAAATCCAAGGATTGTTTAATTCTTTTTCCATTTAATTTTGCTGATGACTACTTGAGTGTGTGATGTATAACAGTGCAGTATCTGCCCCTAGTAGTGCATATCGCGCATGTAACACAGGAGTGAATAGCACGTGTTTTTAGGAGCAACAGTGTTACATTAATCGTGTACGCTGAAACTCGTATAGAATAGGTAGATGTCTGTGGATCACTCAAGATATACTAGAATTAATGGACGAATGGCTGAAGCACATGAATGCAAGAGATGAAAGGGTCAAAGCAGAATACAGACGTCCAAGAAATGAGATAAACAAGACGTGCAAAAGAAGGATGGTTGAAAGAAAAATGTGCATGTATAGAAAATTGTCGGAAAGCCGGAAAAGTAGATAAAGCTTATCGCAGGATTAAGAGGGAGCGAAACTTGGCTCGCGAATCGACTTTTAATTCCAGAAATGGCCACCTGAGAGGTAAGCGCTATTCTCTCGTAATCTGCATTACCGACCATGCTACAAAGGAGAGCGCGTGAGGTCGCAGGTGAGAGAGAGAGCGTTTTGCACTTAAAGAGACAGACACTCATTGCGATGTCGCCAGACTGCCCTTCCCGCAGTGTTGCTAATTGCTATGAAGCAAGTCGGTAAGCATTCAACCTCCACTCAGCCGACTTCTCAATTTTCTTCCCTCAGTCTTTCTGTAGGACTAACGCAACCTGCCCAGGCGGATGTTGTGATGCTGTCAATCGTCGCCTCGTCCGTAATTCTCTCAACGTCTGCTATTCGGAACGTATTGTTTTTTTCTTGCAACATAAGATTTCACATGCGCCCACAATTGGGTTGTACCAAAACTACACAATGTCCACGCAGGGCCGTGACGGTAGAGAGCGATCATGGGGCCCACGGTAATGACTGCCGCCCCACATTTGAGTTCTTTCCGTGAAATCCTAATAATATTCATGATTTTTTTTATAAATTAAAATTTCAATATTTGGTTATGTGAAATTATGTGGGAAAGGGAAGCTATTCAATACATTGATTTTCCACCAACCAGGCATTTTGCCGGGACATAATCTCATTTTACACTCATTCGTGAATTTTGTACTTTTAACTTACGTAGCGTGCTTACATTTTCCAAGTTGCCTTTAGCATTGTAACGCTTGAAATTTCACCTGCTGCCAATAGACCATGTACCACCGTAAATAGCAGTTCTTTAGAAATAACTGAAATTGGACCCAACGTTTTCGTTCCACAACGGCTCAAGAATCACCATTGTTTTAAAGTTTACTCACTTTACCTTTCAAGAATTTGCTTGGTGAGAATTCAAACGTATTGCTTATTTTCAAAATTCAGTCAAATTCGTATTTCAATATTATACAAGATTTGTCTTTGGACTTATTTAAAAGACTGTTATAGCAATTAAGAAGCCGTGATTTTCTCTTTCGGGCCCTTCAGTACGCTCGGTCCCCAGGGCTGTAGCCCCATTTGCCCCTCCTTCTCGTCCGACCTGTGTCCGCGTTGCCTTGCTATTTCATCATTTTCGTACGTACAATGCGCGGATTTATGAAGTAATAAGACAACCACTCGATAATGTAAGCCTTTCTGTAATTCGAGGTCGGAGCTTTGTTAATTTGCTCTGAGAGAATGCTCGCATTGTCCATAATAACCGAATGTGGACGGAGTCTGGTAGTAATTGTTCAGTAAACCATTATTTAAAACTAGCGTGTCTTATCTTAACGGCAATCGTCAGATTTCTCAGAGTTCGATACTAACCCTCCTTTGGTCGCGTAGGTTACTATTGTAATCCAGGTTCAATTGTTTTATATCTGCGAACATAATAAGTTACACTAGATTTTGGTATATACTGTTCAGTACCTTTCCTAGATGTTCTTCCCATTACAATCACCGAGAAATATTACATCAATGGCCACTATATAGTGTGTCTGTGGTGTACCAAATAGTCAACTGTTCTTCATGAGACTATTTGCGGAACTACGCTTGAACTCATGGGCACCCGCGGGGGGGGGGGGGGGGGGGAGGGGGCAAGAAGGGGCCATGGCCCCCTCCTGAAATCCCGAGAATATTTCTGCTGTTCATTGCCACACCAATTGATTTCATCAATTAAAGCTGCAGATAGTTAACTGATTTAGTGTAGGGATAATTCCACAGTTTTATTTAACTTAATAATTACGGATAATTTGAAAATATCTCCAGTTATTTAGAAAATCGGCGAACTGGATTAACATTACCATTTTAATGAACTGCTCAATTCTTATTTTACTTGTTCCTAAGAAATGAACATTATGACGATGATTCACAAAAAAAAAAAACTCCTCCCATTCATGCCATAAAGATAATATGTACCCAACGGTTTTAGAGCAGCCAAATAATGAATAACACGAAGCATGTAAGAAATGAAACGAAATTGCGGGGGGGGGTTACGTATCATCATCAGCTAGTGACAGGTAAAGAAACGGAAAATACAACTTGCGCCCCCCCCCCCCCCCCCCCCCTTCTTCCCCTCCCGGAAAGAAATCCTGCGGGTGCCCATGCTTGAACAGCGTGGGTTTACTTGTATAGGTATATAGCATTGTATAGAATTGGGAAACTGAATATATTAAGGAACACTTAATTGTTGAAAGATACTCATATGTTCGCAAATATTTCATGTTTTTACTCAATACGGGAAACTGCCAAATTTCTTTCAAAAGTTAAAATTAGATAAGCAGACACACAGCCAGAAGATGAAAGCTGCCTGGGCTAAGAAGAAACATAAATTCCTTACAAAAAGTCAAAACGATCCCCGTGGTCCTCAGTAGGCCCAAACGAAAAGGAGAAGAAGAAGATAAGTTTTTCATGATGTGTCAAAATATTTGGTATTTCATGTATTTTTCATGGAGGAAAGAAAGAGAGAAGTTGCCTAGAGCTCGTGTCAGTGAAGCCAAGCGCTGAGTCCAAAGTGGGCGTAACCCAGTGTTCTGTGAGTTGTATGCGGCAAAGAATTGTGCGTGGTTATTTCGGAGTTTTTCTTAATAATGGCGTGTAGTGCCTATGGCGGTACGAATCGACAAAACAGAACATACCAGAAAACATAAAAATAGAGGCCTGTTACAGTATTTACAGTACTTGAAAGTTACAATATCAATTGAAGCTGAACCTTTGCAAGTTGCATCCATACAATTCTATTGCAAGTTGAGTTTATTAATATAATATTATATTGCACTAGCCAGCGCAGCGAAGGCATCTCCTTCCGGTTCTTTCCTCTATGGTATTTGTCTATCATTAGTATATTTATCACACTCCATCCTTCTTATAAAATCGAAAATTAAAATTAAAAAACAAAACAAAAAAAGAACTAATGAAATACCCATTAAAAATTGGCCTACGTTTGTAATCCACGCGACTACTGACGTTGCATTTTCGAGCCGACCGTCCTAACCAATGGAACTTTCAGTCCTCCGGAAACGTCGCTGTGGCCTGTATAGTTTTGATTTACATTACGCTTCATCAAGGTAATAAATACAGTATGTCCCTGATTTGCCGATCTCTTACATTGTGGTACCGGTATCCTTAAAAATACAGTTCTCGCCGCTATTATGTCACTCCTTACAATAAGTGATTCTTTCTCGTCATGCGTTTTCTGATATTTTCTAGTGCTACGCGTATCTTATACCGTATGTTTAGAATTAGTTAAAGTATATGAAACTACCTGAGTATTATTGTAGGACAAATCACAATAGATCAGATTTCTGTACCGGGACCTTCCTTTTATCAGTCTAGCGAGATAGCATCGCAGCGGAAAAATGCATGCGTAGCCAGGTGACTCATTGCCGAGAGATTTATTGCTGCGCTACTAAGTTGCAGACGGAAAAAAAGAAGGACCCTGTACTTTTCATTAATAAAGGGGCATGGTGGCTCAGCGGTCCAGCTGTATGCCTCTCACCAAGGCGGTCCGGGTTCGATTCCCGGTCAATGCATGTGAGATTTTCGAAGTGAAATGCCATGTCCTGTGGTTCGGATTCCACGTAAAAAGGAGGTCCCGTGGCTCATAATCACAAGATTCACGGTCACGTAAAACTACAATCTTCCTTCCTTTTTTCATTAATAAGTGTATGATAAAAAAGGTTTATTAACAAAACTGTATATAGACTTTACCGTTACTAAAATCTAACATTAGTACACAATGACCAAACGAAGGTCTGTTGGGACTACAAACATACAAAAAACTGTAAATTACATGAAGCAATGTCTTACATATCGTAATAAAAGACGTAATATTACAAATGAAAATATAGCACTACAAAAAAGTAAACATCAAGAACAGTATGACAATGGTGATTGTTAGCTGACAAAATTTAAATAGGATAAGTAATTTTGAATGTAACACATAATCACAATTTACAAAAATATCACTAACACTTACATACAAATAGTTACAAATTACACAAAATAATATTGAACAAAACAATGACATATTAATCCAAATCAATTTATAGTAATTGCAATCGTTGTCGTGACAAAATAAACATAATTAATTTGGAAAGTAACTTATACTCGTAATTTACAAAGATGTTACAAACACTTTTATACTGATCGTTACAAATTGCATGAAACAATATCTTACAAAACGCAAAGATTCAATGACATCCTAAAGTTCAATTATAATAATGCAATAATTGTGAAAAAACTAACATATTCTATGATTTAAATCACTTAAAAAAACTGTATAAAACTAACATCAAGAACTTAAAAAGTAGTTTGTACTCATAATTTACATTAAATAACACTCCGATCTTAGACAAGAGGCCGAAAATCGGTTACAAACTTCTATATACAAATAGTTGTGAATTACATACACAAATTACATTTTATTTACAGTTTTGTTAGCCTTCTTCTCCTCAGCCATCCTTTGGGCTCCCACTATGTAAGCAGGGTTTCTTATAGGCATGGAGCGGCTGTGTCTAGGGTCAACTATTTCTGGAAGTAGGCAGTCCATATAAAACCTATGTAACTATGGGAACATTTCATTTTTCCAAAAGGTCTCATCTCGTTCTATTTTTGCTGTTTTGATTCCTTTTGGGGTCCACAAGGCAAAAATGCAGTACTTCCTTTTTGTCACTTGAAGTTGACCTTGTATTTGGAAATAGAATATGTGATTTTTTTTAACTTCCCCGATGTCTCCCTTCTTGTTTACTGCCCAAAAAGTGACCTTGCGTTTCTTAATAGCTTCGTCTGGAGTAAAGTCCTTAGCCGACGAAGGGCACTTTATTTCTATGACTGTATCATCATTGACTAGCCCGTCGGGACTGGCTCCGAAAAAAGGAAACACTCTATCGATAAAGAGACCACATTTTTCTATTTTTTCGTCAATCAAAAAAGCGAGTTCGTTGCGAGCTGACTCCTCGTTCCTTCGGCCATACTCCATTGCCTCGCAATCAAATGCAGTGTAGAGGATTTGCTTCACTAATGGCTCGCACCCCGTTGTTGCTCTCATTTTACAAACTCGCCCAAAGTTCGACGCAGTGAGTATGTTTCTGCGGAGTTCTAGCCATTCGTTACAGTCACTTTGCTGAATTGTTTCTCGTTCAATTCTTTCAAATTCTTCCTTTGATCTGTGTAGACTTTTCAGGAACTCATCCGATTCCTTTTTCATCACCTCTTCGTCGATATCGGGTCTTTGTGCCGCCGGGCCATAATCCTTCTCTTCATTGATTATTGAACTAAATAATGACTTGCGACATCTCTTTTGGTTCTTCCGACTATCAGCCTTCTTCTTTCTTTTTACCTCTGTGCCTTTCGCAAACGATCCTGGACTTGAACTATACAGTGTTTTGTGAAGCTTGTAATTGGCCATGCCGGAGTTGTGCTGAACAACAGCAGCAGAACAGCGCCCCTGGTATGACCCGGTCGATGCAAAATTTATTCTTTTCCCGCCAATGAACTTAGCAACTATGGAGTTGTAATGCTCAACATAGTTGCTATTTACATCGGCGAGCAAGCTGGGGCTGTGACGGCCAACATCCCTGAAAACATCCGAAATCAATGCGTACAGACCAACAGAAGCGAGTTGAGGCACAAGGTTAGAATCGACTGGAGCAGTTGTTGTGTCTAGCTCACAGAAGTAGCCCCTCTCTGCACACCCCTTGTGTTCACCAAACACGTGGCTAGGGATATTGAGTATGTCTTTCCTCAGGTTTTCAATTTTGTCATTTATGAGCCGGTCTTCTCTTATTCTGTGCTCAGTGGCTTTGGTCAATGCAACCCTGCAGCGTAACAAATTGTTCCCAATCTTTTTGCGAAGCATGACTGAAGGTTTCTCAGTTTTGGAATTGGTAATATTCCTCAAACGAGTGCACATATTTCTTAGCAAATGGTTCTTACACTCTACCTTTTCTACAGTCAAACATTTATACGGCCTAGTCTCTAAAATTCTTTTGTACACGCTGCTATCACCATCTGCGATAAGCTTAGCATACCTAACGTTGTACATTTCCTCACTTCTCTGGAAGCCCTCGCAAATGATCGCAGGTTCCATACTTGTAGAGCTCTGAGTCATGTTCCAATTCTTATAGCAGGTGTGTGTCTTGGCCGCCTCTCCTTTTGTCTCGGCGCGGGCGCAAGTTGTACAATACTTGTTCTTTACGCCGATGAAGAGCACCTTCCGAGTGCGGTGACCGACGATAGCTGCCTACAAAAACAAAAATAAATACAGTATAACCTGCATAGTTATTATGATACACAGTAAGTTAATATTTCAAAGTAGGTAGAAATTAAATAAAAGTGAATTAGGCCTATAAGGATTATTTCAGTCCAACTCAGATCAAAATCCTCTAAAACTTTTTTTATGAACGTAATGTTATTTTGGCAGAAGAAACCCCTAAAACTACGATACGGGAAGAAGTCTGGATATACAGTTGGACGTTTTTCTGACATACTTGCTGAATTTCGTCAAAATCGATCCTCTCGTGTAGCCGCTAACCCGTTACACAGTCACACTAACATTCTTATTTTTACTTATTTCAAAATGTAATCTTATTATTCCCGTTGAAGCATTATTTTTGGAATTCTTGTAAAATCACATACGAACACTAATGAAAAGTAAGAACTTAAATTTAAAATTATAAATGTTGTACGAATTGGCGGAATCCAGCTCGTACTTTGGTAAATTTTAGCTGTGAAACTCGCTGACGAAGTTTGAGTTGCGCACCGACAAGGTAAGGCTACTCTTGAATTTGACGCGCTAAAAAATTCTGCTATCACAGAAATACTACTTTTATCAAAGGCTACTTACTTAGGCCGTTGATACACAACGTGAACAGAGCAAACTATGTAGCGCCACTAAAATGCTTCGGTTCAGGATTTGCCTACGTCTCTTGCCATATACAGTAACGGTAACTAATAACTTACCACGCCAGATAAAGCTGAGTAGTTGGTGCGATACGACCTCTTGCACCAGGCACCGTCAGCGACCACAGTGATAAGCGGGACGCCATCCTTATCTACCTCGCCGAGCTCCAGCGCCAGCCGTGCCTCTTCCACCGCTGCTTCCTCCATCACCGCCGCCGCAGTAGCTGCCCAACCCTCCGACACTTTCTCCTCGTACTTCTTGAATGTGACATGGCTCATAGGAGGGATGTCAAGTACGCTCAAGAACTCCTCCATTTGTGCGTGCCCACCGCCTGTAGTAACTGTACCACAAACACTGGCAGTGTTGACGTCCATCAGGTTGTCATGTGATTTTTCAGAATGAACTGTTTTTCTTAAACCACACATGTTACACATGAAAACGAAAATACTTTTTAAGCCTTGACGTTTTTCAGAAACCACTTCCATATTGGCGAAAGTGCAACCAAACGGGCTGTGTTTGTCTAAATCTTTGATCTGGTCTAAAAAGTCAACAATATTTACAACTCTTCTCCCGCTAAGTTTCAGTGAGACGCATTGTGGCTTTCCCAATACTGGTTGTTCTTGTTTTTCTTGTACAGCTTCCGGCTCATGTGTCTCTATCAAATCAGCCTTCTTCTTGCTAAAAAAAAAAAAAAAAAGCATCCAGTACTGGTACTGAAAAAGTCGTTTTTACAAAGTATATTTAGGGTTATTTGTTGATCATTATTTGTCTCTCTATAATGACACGCATATCGGACCTAGATCATGTCAGATAGATGTGTTCAGGGAATTCTCCACAATAAAAAAAATTTTTTTTACATATTGCCTAAGGCTCAGTAAAGAAAATCAAGCAAAGATTAAAAACACAAAATCAGCATTTTTATGCTAAAAGTTTTACTGTCAATATGAATGGTATAATTAGCATATCAACTAACTGACAGTCAATAGCTGATCCAGAATAAACGACATAGGAATACCCGCGGTTAAGTAGCTTAGCCCTCTTTCCATAACATTTGAAACATTATTAGCAAAATGGTGCATTCTGAGGCATTTGAATTATGTTATGGGTGTTACATCCCTTTTAACTACTGCGGCTTTTAAAAGACGCCTAGGTGCCGGAAGTTTAATGTGCCAGTAAATTCACTGACATGGCGCCCTCACATGCCAACTGACTACGCCAGGATTCGATCCTGCAACCTTGGGAACAGCAGGCGAACACTTCGCTGAGCCACGCAGCCAGTTAGTCTGAGGCATTTAAAATTTTATTGATAGTAAATTTTCAGAAAAAGTAAAATATTATAAGAAAAGCGGTGTAGCCTATATAAGGTATTTTAAGCTCGATTTTGGCCGTAATTTACATTAAGCTAATTGTTTCTAAAACTACAGTATTTTTGTCTACCTACACCTGCAATAATTGTTGCTGTTAATATTAAACCACAAAAAACAATTACAAAACGAAAGGCAAACATTAAATTTCTCAGTTTTCATCAGTTACTAAACAATTTTTTACTATAACTTAATATTCATTAATGAAAACAAACTTAACAATAAATACTGTATTTATTAGAATTACGGTGGCCCCATGGTGTTGGGGTAGAGTGCGGCTGCCTCTCACCCGGAGGCCCCGGGTTCGATTCCCGGCTCCGTCAGGGATTTTAGAAACTGACGTGAGGGCAGGAACGGGGTGCACTCAGCCTCGTAAGGACAATTGAGTAGCTCTTTCACAGTGAGACAGCGCCCCGATCACGGAAACCAAGATTAACGGCTGAGGGAACACGATGCGCTGATCACGCGTGACCTCAATATCTGCAGGCCAAATGGCCAGGCAGCGGTCGCTTGGTCGGCCTAGGCCCTTCATGGGCTGTAGTGCCAGAGGTTATTATTATTATTTTATTATTTATTAGAATGACAATTTATAGAATACTTACGACCTTCGATTTATTTTTACTGGGTTCTTGAAAAGATAACTCGAATAAATGAATTCATAATTATGTAATTATTTAGTTATTATTAATTCAAAGGACGGAATAGTGGGGTCATCTGCCCTGATAATTATGAGATGACAACACTGTTTTATCAATTTGTTCAAAATTATAGTTTAAAAAATTCAGTACTTTATTTTCCAATAAGTAGTGTATGGGACAAAATTATTTAAGAATAATATAGGGTAATATTCAATATTGCTTACCTTCTTTCATCGTTGTATCGTTGTAGCACTGGATTTAATCTTCTTTTCTTCCGCCAAGCAGAAAGAGGCATCCGAGTTTTGCCCATCACAATAAATTACACTTTAACTCGTTGAATTAATAACACTGTACACAGAAAATGAACCTACTAACAGTTCGTTTAAGAAACGAAAGTAAACACAGTAGAATCCTATTCAACGAATACAATACATCAGCTGTAAGTCTTGTTCTCAGCGCTAGAAATAACTTGTCACTCTGCATTACCGACCCATTACGCCTGCGCTCTTGCGGCTAAGTAGCAAACTTCTACGGCAGCGGCGTTACGACTGAAAGTGTAGGGCATTAAAAACTGCTTCTTTTATAGAAACACGCAGGAGGAAAGCAAGATTCATCTCTATAGAAGCATTCTTAAACAAATACCCTTTACAGCCATGCAACTTTTCATCACTTTTGACAGTCACATTGATTTTTAATTTCTGAAGTAAAATCTGTGAAAAATAGGCCTTGCCTTATGGGAAAATTGCTTCTCAGTTTCAATGATACAATATGTTATTATCAATGAAATCTCATTTGAAAAGTTTAATAAGTGCTATTGAAGGTATTTACGTGATTTGAAAGTGAAGTTTTGTTTAATTTCAGCCATTGACTTATTTAAAACGTTGATTTTAACTCTCTCTCAATGCTATAGGCAGAGCCTGCCACGAGCGGCCGGCAGGCTGACTTTAGCGCCCTCTTAAGAGTACTTTTGGGGAAAGGAAGATTTAAGTGCTGTAAACCAGTCCAAACATCTTTGAGGTCCTGGTTCGATACACAACCGGCCTTCATCGTAAACGCAAATATACACACACATTGGCCAAACCTCGCAGATGCAGTGTTCCAGGACCATCTGGACGGCGAATCCGAATAAATCGTCGATAGTAACACACACATTTTGGCCACATTGGGAATGGAATCATCTCAACACATGAATTGAAGATAAATACCTGGACCAACACTGAAACACATCAACTTGCCTATTTGTCGAATGCTTTACAGCAGTATCCCTTAACTTGAAATTTATTTGAAAAGCTAGGCGCTGATGCCCGTGATGAACAAAAAAAGAACTCGATTGTTACCAAATTTAAATACACCTCATTACCGGTCCACAACATCCTGGAAAGATTAAGAGTCTCAGTGACCAACCCTGGTAACTGCTTCACCATGAATCCAAACACTCCTCTGGAACCAAACAAATGAAATGAAAATCTGCTAACCTGCAACATGTTGATGACCGTCGCCCTTCATTTGATACTCGGTCACAGCTACAATTGTCTTATAATTAATGCATACTTTATCTTTTACATATTTACAAATCCCAAACGCTCGCTACAGCTTACCCATAAAGGGGGGCTTATTGCATCAGGACACAGGTGGGTTGCTCTTAACCTTCCATCAGGCACATAAGTCCACGGTTCCAAATCTCATTGGCATCATTCTTCTTGTACCTCCTTTACAAATAAGTGGCTGTGAGTCTACACCTATTTTACCCCTCATATAACACGGAAAAGCAGCTCTCTAGCACAAGCGTTGAGTCACTAATATGGAACGGCCCGGTGTTTATACCGCACTTTCCTTGGCTGTCTCTTAGGAATAATATTCACCTCCTGAACTCAACCCGTGAATCACTTTGTTTGCCCGGCTACCGAATATACTGGCTGTTATTGTTTGAGTCTTGTTTTTCGACTGGTATGATGCAGCACTCCATGCTTGCCTGTCCTGAGCTAATCGTTTCATCTCTTCATAGCTACCACACCCTACATCCAAGGCAATCTGTTTAACATATGCTAACCATGGGCTTCCCCTACAGTTCTTATCCTCGACCATTCCTTCTATAACTAGGTTTGCTATTACCGGGAGTCATAGTGGTGTCCTACCAACCTATCTCTTCTCTTCATTAGCAGTCACCTGAAACATATCTCATCTCCCACTCGTCTTTATACCTCTTCATTCGTAGCCCTATCGGGACTATTATAGATCACGATACATTTGTGTATTAAATTCCCACAAAAACAAAATGGGGCGTTGATGACGTTCATGTGGTATGGGTTGATATTAAATGCGAAGGCAGGAATAAATCTGAAAGTTTAGTATTAATAGTGCTTATCAATGAATATGGAAGTAAATATGATTACCCTATGTCCGCCAAAGTTCGGAGTTCAGTTGAAAAACGCTAACGTCCAAGCAGTAAAAATATATTTTGCAAGTTACTTATTCATTTTACACGTTTTGGATTAAGTAAGACTCTACTGGGTGAGTCTTCTGCCCCTTATTTTTCTTGTTTCGACCACATTTGTAACGCCCGATGGCGGCATGGTCGACAGTTTCCTGTCCATAGCCAAGCCCCAATGACCCTAAACGACTTTACAAGATTTATGACGACATGGAAGCAAGACCTTTACAAAAACATGTGTGTGACAAGTGATTATACAATGCATCAAACTATATCACATCTCATACGCTTCCTTGCAAGGTGAAGGGACGAGTAGCCGTGGAGCAATGGTACAAGTGCATAGAAGGTAGTGTATTTTTATGCGCATTTTCAGCTTTGGGATGAAATACAAGGGCATTAGTTACACATTTGACCAATATCATGCAGTGTTTATTTAGGGTTCAATGTGTACTGGCTTGTCAAAGTGCGCAGCCTAGAAGTGTTGGTCATTTCATCGCCATGTTCTCGGCAGATGAGTATGTTGACATGCTGCTCATCCACGGTGAAGCAAGACAGAACCCACAAGATGCACAGAGTCTGTATCAGGAGAGATTTCCACACAGAAGGCAACCAGTCGCAAATACCTGCAGGAAGGTGAGGCATCGTTCGCGTATATTTTCGTCACTTCCTCCAGCAGTTACAGCCAGTTACGTCAGGTGCTGCTACTGAGATGGTTTTGGACACTTTCCGGGACAATCCTCACAATAGTACCCTGGCAGTAGCTCAACAGCCCAACATCAGCCAGTCGTCTGTGGTACGGATCTTGCATGATAGTTTGTTTCATCCGTGTCACCTGCAGCTACATCAACAACTTTACGGACGAGATTTCGAATCTTGGTTTGTATTTTGTCCATGGATCCCAAACGTAGTTGCATATAATCATGCGTTTTTGTCTCAAATTTTATTTTCGGTCGAGTGGCGATGCACAATAATGGCTCAGTGAATCGTCTCAACATGCACTTCTGGAGTGTTGAAAATCCCCACTGGGTGAGACAGGCATCATTTCAGGTCAGATGGGGAGTAAATGTCTGGGTGATCACCTAATTGGACCATATTTCTTTGAGGAACATTTGACGGGAGCTTGGTACCTACAATGCTGCCCTGGGTGAGCGTGTATCCATGAGGTATCAACACGATGTCAGCAGCTGTTCACAACCACCTGAATGCTGCACACCCCACTCGATGGATAGGAAGGGGAGGACCTGTCACCTGGCCTGCTAAATCGCCCGACTTGTCATCACTCGACGTCTTCCTATGGGGCTGTTTGAAAGATTTAGTTTACGCTGAGCAGCCGGAAGATCCTGAAAGCTTTCAGAACAATATTACAGAGGCGTGAAACTCAATAAAGCCCGACACAGCAGTCTCTGCTGCGGCATGACCGGAGAGGCGTGGCCTCTGAACAGTTGGACTGTTCTAGCTTGACTGATCGCTCGCGTCACTTTCAAAGACAAAATGAAATATCACGCGCACCATTGGGTCAGGTTTGGCTGGATACGGTTTCTACATATGAGTAGGATGAAAGGTTGTATTTTCCTGAAGATATAGGAACATGAATCACAATTCTATGCCCAGTCGTTTTACTTTTTATGTTATTTTAAAATTGGTTGGCTGTGTAGCTCAGCCGTAACGTTCTCTCTTGCTCTGCCCAAGGTCGCAAGATCGTATCCTGGCGCAAATGCGAGGGAGCCATGTCAGCAGATTTACTGTCACGTTAAAGAACCCTTTTGTGGAAAATTCCGGCACCCCGGCGTCTCTAAAAGCCACAGCAGTTAAGAGACATAATACAAATAACAATAATATTTTAAAATTATTTGAAAGAGGACACTACTCATTGATCATTAATCACTCACTCATCAATTACTACTACTAAAAACTTCTGCAATGTAAGCGTGGTCTTAAACGAATGTTTTTTTTAGCATGTCTTGTCATAATAGAAACAAGCCTTCAAGAAAACTAATCAGTTAGCACATCACACGAAATAAAATAATAAATAAAAGTACGGCACATGAAAATAGACAAACCCAAACAATAGGAAATCTAGAATTTATTTATTCTGTGATCTATAGTGCTTGATTTGTCTTAAGTACCGTATTTCGTTCCTTGCAGGCGAATGTTCTGCCTCTCCATCAAAACTGTTCTGTTATTCAGTGTCTTCCTTCACTTGAATCCCACTTTACGTAAAAGACGTCGAAAACTCTCTTTACTGCCTGAAAAATTGTCATTTTTTAACTTAGAAAGTAAAGAAGCAGTCAAAGCGTGCGAATTTTCATTTCGTGGAAAGCAAGATCATATATTCATCGCCGTAGAGAGGCCTTCCATTGACCCAAAAACCTTTCCTTCACTTAATTGTACGCTCAGGAACTCCAGCAGCCGCTGCTGCCCATTTGCCGAATTTATTTATAGGTATGTCAACGCCCCTTTCCGCTTCTTGTTTCATGAAATTGTGCACATTAGATATTATTTCTCTCGCCTGGCTGTGTAATGTTTTTGTTTTTAACTTGGCAGCACCGGAGGCATTGCGACCGTCTCAGTGTCTTTCAAATCCGTGGCCTACGATTACAACAACAAGATGGTTACTGGTATATCAATATTTCGCTCATATTCAGTCGAGAGCAAAGGATTTAAACACACACAAAACCTGCAATTTCAACTAGGCTAGAAAGAGCATCTGAGAAAACCAAGGTGAGTAGAGCAAACTGCTTCGTTACTAGCTGCTGCTGAGTTCGGGAGCCAATGTAATGTTGTCAAATCGTTGTACAATGATGAGGCAGGTGAGTGAAGCTCTCATCTACATTGTGTAGCATTATGTTATCACGGGCAAGTCCAAGCAGAGAATGAACGATGTTCGTACATCGGGACTCGGGGAGGAGGTGTGAAGGAACTAATCTGCGTAACTGTGTTGCGGCAGTGACTGCTGTGTCGGGCTATAACACCTGCAATGCATAACGAGCCCAAATGTCAAGTCAACAGCGTGCTGAAATGTGCATTAATGTCGAGGGCCATCCATTTGAACACTTACTTCACTAAAAAACTTGCTCAGTCAAGCGAATTCAAACCCCTAATCATTCTGAACTCATTCAGTCCTCGTCTACACACGAACCCTGTTAATCAGAACACTACCAAGTGAAATAAATAAGCAAACTGACAAAACAACCGACCAACAAAACCAAAAATCAAACAAAACCGACCAACAAAACAAATAAATGATTCGTGCCAAATGAATAAATTGGGATTGTGAATGATTTTCAAAAGTACTCAATAAATTCAGTTTGCTCTACTGGGATTCGAACCCACCTCCCAAACACAGGACTGCTACCTGCTACGCACTTGTACAATTGCTCCACGGCTACTCGTCCCTTCACTTTGCCTGAAAGCGTATGAGATGTGATTCTGCTTTCCACTTCGAATATTCATTCACGTTTTTTATCAGTAAGCCACCATACCCTGCGTTAATTTTCTATCCAACTGAAACAAAATAATCGGTACATACCCGTATGACAGTTTGATGCATTGTATAATCGCTTGTCGTACACGTTTCTGTAAATTCGTTTAGAGTCATTGGGGCTTGGCTATGGGCGGGGAACTGTCGACCATGCTGCCATCGGACGTTGGAAATTTTGCCGAAAACTAGCAAAATAAGGGGCACAAGACTCACCCCGTATACAACACGTTTTAAAGTTGGGCACCCTGATGACCTTTGGTCCGCTAAAGTTTTGTAGTAGTTGGCGGGAGTCTTCACGCTTCTGCTACCACTTCCCACCAAGCCCTGCTGTCTTTCTCTCATATCAGTGCCTTTGTCAGTGAGTTATTACTTTCCTTTCTGCGAATCATAAAAGCTAACACTAACAAGACAAACATATAATAAAAATCACAATTGGATATACATTTGATGTTCAACCCTCATGATCAGGATCTGATGATGACCCCGTAATCCTGAATTCCACCTTTATTTATCAGTGAATAATATTAATAGTGTACATTTGTAAAGACTGTAATAAGAGTGTGTTTCCTTTACATGTGTAAATATTCGTCAGTTTCTTTTCACCCAAAACGTGAATTCTGGAGTGTAAGTAGTGAAATAGACCTTAGTAAACTAGCCTGAAACTGCAGCCATTTGCATCTACTGTGTGTCTACCCCTTATTAATCCTGTGTCCAAAGGGCTCGGGGATGAGATGCGATGTAATTCCTTGTGGCTGATGGTTTCTACGGCTGGATGCCCTTTCTGTAATAATAATAACAACAATAACAACGTATTGTAACTGTAATAATGTATAGAAAGCTCCGTGTGTGATATTGGAAACATCACCTCTCTAAAATAATGCAGTTTTCAATAGTATTTTTTTTAGTCTTATCAATATTTGATCATGAAGTTTTTTCTGTTTTTTTTCTCTTTCTTCAAGTAAATATTTATTTGAATCATCACTATATTTAATATAATTTATAAAATAAGACTACATTAAGTTACATTAATAAAATTTAAACCAAATACTATCCAATTGACATAAATAGTACAGAAGTTATTATGTATAATTTACCGCAAGATAAAATGAGCATGTTAGACCCTGGCAGTATAGGATATGGATACCCCGTATATTGCTGTCCGTCAAAGAGTAAATAATTATGTGAATAATTTAATGATTTGGTTGGAATTAATAATAGATGAATTAAATAATATTTATAGCAATTATTTTGGAAATTCTTGGGCTGTACAGTAATTATTAATGAATTGTATACAAGGAAACTGATGATTTAAGTAATGGCAGCTGATGACCAGTGATCTTTTTGTGGGGAATTAGGACATAGAGGGCTTTGTAAAATAGTGAGTGTTGTAAATAGCAGTGGTTAGCAAAGATTGTACAGATTTTGTGTGTGTGTCAACAATATGTTGTGATGTTGATTGCCACGGATTAGCTAGATTTAACGGTAAATGTTGGAAGAGGTTAGGAACAGGGTCGTATTATTGTGTTCAGTTGCTCCTCGAAGTCAACGTTGGTGAACCAGGCCTTGACCAATACAGCAATGGCGTCAATATTGGATTATCGTGCTGTTCAAGTATTCTATATGGGGTTATTTTGATGTTCATTTGACTTTGTTAACTCTTTATAGGTGTGTATATTAACCACCTGCTTTAGGACAATTTATATTGTAAAACATGTAGGCATATGAATCTTTCACCCACATTTCAACAACATATCTTTTGGTGGTATTATTATTACCAAGTATTATTTTGTTATCTCCTTGATCTAAGGAGCTCTTAAATTTAAAACAATAAAAGTAAAAAATAAAACATATCAATTAGTATTAAAAGTATAATTTACTCACTGTCACTCAGAAGGCTTCTATGGGACACAAAGATCCCGCTATTAGAAGTATAATATACTCACTGTCACTCAGAAGGCTTCTATGGGACACGAAGATCCCGCTATTAGAAGTATAATATACTCACTGTCACTATGAAGGCTTCTATGGGACACAAAGATCACGTTATTAAAAGTATAATATACTCCCTGTCACTCAGAAGGCTTCTATGGGATACGAAGATCCCGCTATTAAAGTATAATATACTTGCTGTCACTCAGAAACCTTATATGGGACACGAAGATCCCTCTATTAAAGTATAATATACTCACTGTCACTCAGAAGGCTTCTATGGCACATGAACATCCCGCTATTAGAAGTATAATATACTCACTGTCACTCAGAACGCTTCTATGGGACACGAACATCCCGCTATTAAAAGTATAATTATACTCTCTGTCACTCAGAAGGCTTCTATGGGACACGAAGATCCCGCTTTTAATGTTTAATATACTCACTGTCACTCAGAAGGCTTCTATGGGACACGAAGATCCCACTATTAAATTATGATATACTCACTGTCACTCAGAAGGCTTCTATGGGACACGAAGATCTCGCTATTAAAGTATAATATACTCACTGTCACTCAGAAAGCTTCTATGGGACACGAAGTTCTTGCTATTAAAGTATAATATACTCGCTGTCACTCAGAAGGCTTCTATGGGACACGAAGATCTCGCTATTAGAAGTATAATATACTCCCTGTCACTCAGAAGGCTTCTATGGGACACGAAGATCTTGCTATTAAAGTATAATGTACTCACTGTCGGTCAGAAAGCTTCTATGGACACGAAGATCCCGCGCCCATCTCAGAAAATGCCTCCACTGAACCTTGTTCTTGCCAGTTCTCCACATTCAGATGTCTACAAGGTTTGGAGATTTCATTTCTCCAGGAACTTCGTGGTCTTCCTATTGGTTCTTCTTTAAAGATTTGTAAGATCATCCCATCATCTCCCATTGAAGTCTTCTGGAGTTGATGATGAGTATTGGTGCTTGCTCTGATAGTGAGTGTATGTCTTTATTTGACCTTTCTTTCCAGCTTTGAGATGTGGAGTTAAATAATTTTCGTATACACTTTATTTTCGACAACCTGCAAATGGTGTCCTTCCTGTGTTGTGAAAGTCCACGATTCTGCACCTTAGGTTAGAACTGCTTGTCACGGTGGGTGAGTGGTTATTGTGTCGGTCTACCATACCCAAATTTGCAGGTTCGCTCCCTGGCATGGAAGTGATTTTTAAAATACAACAAAAATCACGACACGCATGTCATCTGTTGTTGGCATATCAAAGAACCCGTTTCAATTCAGTAGGCCATGTTCTTAATTGCAAAAGTGGCTTCGGTGGCGTCGTTGGTAGCATGCTGAACAGCTGTGCCCAAGATAGCGGGTTCAAACCCGGCCGAAGTCGTCGGATTGTTTAAGAGCGTTAAAATCCTTCAGTATGCCTTCCTTCGGAGGGGAAGTAAAGCCGACGGTCCCATGTCATCGATTTATGACCTGTAAAAGATCCTTCCACTAACTAAACTTTGTGTGGGGCTAATTTCTAGGTTAGTTTTCGTTGTAACGCTCTATCGAAGTTCCAACGTTCACCACTAGGTATCAGTGACATCTGGTAGCAAAAGTTGGAACTACTTGATATTGAACGGAACTTGTCGCTCATCCTAGGGTGTCCGCTTGAAACAACTACAGCCTCTGGCGAGCCGAACATGTCCTCAGAAACTCCCGGCACTAAAAGCCATACGACAAATAAAAATGGCAAAATTAATCTCTGGATTTTCCGCCAACATAAAAGTTCCTCCTTTCTCTACTAGAAAGCGCTATAGTTTCAAGGAGCTTAGATAGGCTATCTAAACTTGACTTTCATAGCGCTCCGAGGAAGAACAAATTCGACATGCAAGCTGCCCTCTAGATGGGGAATAACAAAGCTTGCACCTGAGGCCATACGATAATATAATTATAGTTAGAACTGGCCTAGTCATATTCTCCTCATTGATCCCAATAGAAACTGCAGAGAGTAGTGCACTTTGTTAGCATTCTGTATTCTAACTTTAATCTTAACTTTAGGCCTAGCGGTAAGGTTATCCTCGCACTCTGGTGCATAGGGTGTGGACTACCTCCTGGGGTAATAATGGGCACATGCTTCATCCCTGTAGGCCTAGTAGTAAGGTTATCCTCGCATTCTGGTGCTTGGGGTGTGGACTACCCCATGGGGTAATATGAGCACATGTCTCGTCCCTGTAGGCCTAGTGGTAAGGTTATCCTCGCATTCTGAGGTGAATATTGTTGGTTCCAAGATGTGCCGGAACAACAACTGCTACATCACCACTACTAATAGTCTGTATTCTGCCCTCAGTCGAAGGAGCTTCCCAATTATCGCCAAGTGTTTTCATCTGACGAGCATACATCTGCTGAGGGCAGTATTAGTTACGAACTGTCATGTTCCAGGGCACTTATTCTCTTTGTCTTAATAACACTCCATTTTGTACCTTGTGGGTTGTATTAAATCTCCCTCTTGTGCTTTGTTGCAGAGTCAATGCGAGCTGTGTGGTGCAGTTTACAGCACACTAGTACGAGATGTAGAAGACAGAGAGCAGGATCTGCGTGATCAGAGCAGGGCTCTGGAACAACAGCAAGATCAACTTAACGTGAGGGAGAAGAATCTTAAATCATGGGAATTGGTTCTTGATGGAAGAGAAGAGGTAGTGTCTCAGCGCGAGTCTTCCTGTGTAGAGTTTGAGAGAGCTCTTGCTGAGAGAGAAGAGCAAGTGAAGACAGTTCTTGCTGAGAGAGATGAGCAAGTTGAGAGAGCTCTTGCTGAGAGAGAAGAGCAAGTGAAGACAGCTCTTGCTGAGAGAGAAGATCAAGTAAATAGAATTCTTGTTGAGCGTGAGAAAGTTGTTCAAGAAAGGGAACGTCTTGTACAGAAGAGTGAGGACCTGTGTTCAGAACGCGATCAGGAGTGGAAAAATAGGGGTGAAGGCCTGCGATGGCAGGACGTGCTTCAAGAGGAGCAGGTGCTTCCCTGGGCAGCTGAAGAGGGGCACCTCTCTGTAGTCAAGTTCCTCCTGCAAAGATCTACCACCGAAGATGACAAGCGGATTGCCCTCAACGCCGCCGCTGAATATGGACGCCTGGAAGTAGTGAAGTATGTGGTGGAGCGGGAGAACAGCCTGTCATTTGGGGAGTGCTACATGGACGTCAACACGAGCGACCATTACGTAGGACTGCCGGCGGTGCACTTAGCTGCCAAAGGAGGACATATTGATGTAGTGCAGTACTTGGCCGACAAGAGAGCATCACTGAATAGTCCCAGCTGGTCCTTGCTTCATACAGCTGCACTGTGGGGGCAGGTTGAAGTAGTCAGATTCTTGACAAGGGACCATCGCTTAAACCCCTTAGTTACAGACTACAGCGGGCTTACCCCCCTCCACCTTGCTGCAGGGTCCGGTCACCTCGTGGTGGTGCGCTACCTGGTGACCGAATGTCACGTCGACACTTGTGTTAGGGACAATTGTCAGGACACTCCTCTACACCTAGCTGCATGGTATGGTCACCTTGAGGTGGTGCGCTACCTGGTGACCGAGTGTCACGTTGACACTTGTGTTAGAGACGAATATCAGTACACTCCTCTACACCGTGCTGCATGGTCTGGTCACCTTGAGGTGGTGCGCTACCTGGTGGCCGAGTGTAATGTAGACACTTGTGTTAGAGACAGTATTCAGAGAACTCCTCTACACCGTGCTGCAGGGTCTGGTCACCTCGAGGTGGTGCGGTACCTGGTGGCCGAGTGTAATGTAGACACTTATGTTAGGGACAGTGATCAGGACACTCCTCTACACTGTGCTGCTCAGTCTGGTCACCTCGAGGTAGTGCGCTACCTGGTGACCGAGTGTCATGTAGATACTTGTGTTAGAGACGAATATCAGTACACTCCTCTACACCGTGCTGCATGGTCTGGTCACCTTGAGGTGGTGCGCTACCTGGTGGCTGAGTGTAATGTAGACACTTGTGTTAGAGACAGTATTCAGAGAACTCCTCTACACCGTGCTGCAGGGTCTGGTCACCTCGAGGTGGTGCGGTACCTGGTGGCCGAGTGTAATGTAGACACTTGTGTTAGGGACAGTGATCAGGACACTCCTCTACACTGTGCTGCTCAGTCTGGTCACCTCGAGGTAGTGCGCTACCTGGTGACCGAGTGTCATGTAGATACTTGTGTTAGAGACGAATATCAGTACACTCCTCTACACCGTGCTGCAGAGTCTGGTCACCTTGAGGTGGTATGCTTCCTGGTGGCTGAGTGTCATGTAGACACTTGTGTTAGAGACGAATGTCAGTACACTCCTCTACATCGTGCTGCATGGTATGGTCACCTCGAGGTGGTACGCTTCCTGGTGGCTGAGTGTCATGTAGACACTTGTGTTAGAGACGAATATCAGTACACTCCTCTACACCATGCTGCACAGTCTGGTCACCTGGAGGTGGTGCACTACCTGGTGACAGAGTGTCATGTAGACACTAGTGTTAGAGACGAATGTCAGAACACTCCTCTACACTGTGCTGCACAGTTTGGTCACCTCGAGGTGGTGCGCTACCTGGTGACCGAGTGTCGTGCTAATGTCAATGTGAAAGACAAGTTTGGTGGTACACCTAAGGATTATAGTAGTGGAGCCGTGAGAGAATTCTTGTCCAGTGTTTGATAGGAAAATATAAAATTGTCATCTGCAACACGTGAATGAGCCTGGTCACTAAGTTAACTCCCAACTCACCTTCATGCTGACATTTATATATTCACACCACAATAGTTTCTAATCCGTTGAGGATGTCTATGTTTTGATTTTAGATTTCCCATTCATATAATAGGCTAATACCCCGTTTAGACGTCAAGGTTGTGATCATGATAACCTCTGATCTAGATAATGACCAATCACAAGCAATGCCATTTGTCACAAGTACGTGTTTAGACGTTCCATCTTGAAACAACAGGATAATCGAGTAGAAAAGCAACTTTTGAATCCCAAGTGTTATAACAGAAAATTACAGTACTGCAGTTTGTTTCCTCCAGTTTTGAGGAAATTTGAAGCCATTCCTTTTCAGTGTTGCCTAAACAAATTGTCTTTGCTGCTTTGCTTTTCAGTTGGTCGACACGATTTTGTCCAATGAATCAGGCAAGGTACAAAATTATAAATATTTAAACACATTCCTGGAAAAAATTACATGTATTAGTTATTTATGGGCCCATTCAAGTGTGGTAAATAACTAATACATGCTCCAGGAAACAGCAAAGACGTATTCCAGTTATTTATCTTACAGAATAAATTCAACATGCAAATGTCTTTTCTTAATTTATTACAAATGCTGAGGAGATTTACTGGCAAATATAAAGTGATGGATACCTTGGACATCAGCCCTGTATATTTGGGTTTGGTATTCAATTTGATAACCTGTGTTTTGAGGTGATTGTAGCCAATTCTTGGGATGTTTGGTAGAAAATGCAGTTTTATTGACACAAATGAAGAATGTAGCATGACAACATATAGCCTACAGTAGCTCATGCTAGTCACTTCCTGGTGTAGTGGCTAGTCCCGAAGGTTTGGGTTCGATGCCTGGTTCTGCCAAGAAATTCAATTCTGGGCTGAGGGATGAGGCTGTCTTGAGGAATGAATTCATGTTGAAAATTGTTAAATGTAAACAAAAATAATTGAATGCAGTTGACAGAAATCTTCTAATTCCGAGATAATTTTTCTCATCCCGTGGCGTAATGGCGGGTCATATCAAAAATTCTTTCAGACAAAAGTTTTAGGTGATTATTAGGGGAATATTGTCCATTTTGTACGGTTTTGATATTGTGCCTATTAAGAGAGATGATTAATGTTTCCCGAAAAACCTACTTTTTTCCATCCCTTTGGTCAATAGGGAACATGCACGATCCGGGGTTTTTATTTAAAGTGCGCTAATCTGATTCAAAATGTCGTGCAGAATTCAAAAATGTGGTCAGAATGTACGAATAATAACTCCAAACATGATAAAAATCCGAAATAAAATGTCGCGTGACGCGAGTACACAATCTTATTGGTCTGACGTCCTCGTTTATGTTGGTGGTGTTTGAGGCGGAATAAACAGATGTTGTGCTTTGAGACACAGTACTCGTATTTCTGTTATATTTTAGTGACCGGTTCAATCTGCATTGCGTTGAGTAATTCTAAGTGTGAAGTTTTGTACTTAACATGAATTCAGCGCAGTTAGTGAGGCAGAAAGGTTATAGATGGTGTATAGTTCCAATGTGCACTAATACATCGCATGCTACTCCAGATAAGTTATTTATCAATGTTCCAAAGGACCCAAAAACTAGGAAGAAATGGATTTTGGCATGCCGGAGAACTGTCAGTGATATATCGGAGAAGTCTACAGTTTTTTGCTGTGAAGATCATTTTAATGTAAGTTGAATTAGTTTGAAAGGACTCTTGATCATTTAACCACGTCTGCTTTTCTGGTGATTTTGAATTTGAATCTATGATACTTGAATTAAATTTTGAAATATGTAAGTAATGAACAGTCCATAAGTTAATGGAGATTATTAAAATATTCTCCAACCTAACCTAACTTATAGAGTTTTCCATGTCCCTAATAATAGGCCTAAACCAAGGTTTCACGATCCAAATTGATTTCTCAAGTTTACCAATTTATCTTGGCATGTGACAGTTAGGTAAGTAGTTATTGAAAAGCTTACTTTTGTAAACACATTTAGGCTACAACAAAATACCAGTAGCCTACTCTAGGGCCTTTAGGCCTAATGTAACAAAAAGCAAAGTTGGCCTATGTACAGCATGAAAAAGAATTTATAAAGAACAAGTGTAGGCAACATCTGTAAAAAAAAACAATGCTTGTCAGTTCGGGTGGTCTCAAGTCTTATAAGTGAAATATGCTGATTAATAATAATAACAATAATGAATTACAATGATTTTTATTAATTACACAGCACAGTAATTTTAACAAAATACATATTCCTACATTAGGCCTACCATACTACAAATAATGGTGATGAGTTAAAAATATTGTCCTAACTTAGTTCAAGTTACAAGAAAAAAAGGGTAAATCAATAAATAAAATCACAGCACCCAAAGACATTCCTATGTTATGTGACTTAATGCCACCAAGACACTGTTCTTGCTTGATATGCTAAAACTGTGTGAAAAGCTAGATGAAGTCAAATTCATCTTCAGAAAAGTAGCACATGGTCAGCAAAGCTTGTATCATTTATGCATGAAAACTTTGTTAGGATTTTTACATTGTGCTAATCCTGTTTTTCCAGCTGGAAAATGATATGGAAAACTGGGTTAAATTCAGAATCATTGGATGTCCAATTAAAATGAAGTCTGGAGTCATCCCCCATATATTTCAATGCCAGTCAGACAGGAGGAGAACAATGATTCATTCACCAAGGCCTGCTGCTGCCAAACGTTTGCGAGCCGAGGTGATTGAAGAAGCACTTAGGTCATAGGAAACACAAGAAATACCCCTATCACAGAACGTAGCTATGGAAAGTGATTTTGGGGGTGTAGAAGTAGATACTGGAAGTACCTTGTCTTCACAAAACTAGGAAAAGTGTACACTAAATACCAGTAGGCCTACTGGTAGTTCAGATGTTGGAATTCAAGTAAACCTAGTTCCTCATTTTAGAAGTAAGGCTATTCAAACTAAATTCCCTGTGACAAGTACTGCTCCAATTAAATTTAAGTGTCCAATTTCACCTCCAATTGAAACAGACACTTTCGAGCAAAGCTGTAGTTCTGACTGTGAGAGTAGGGACTCCGATTTTAAAGTCGCAGATGGTGACAGTGACGAAGAACTAGATGAGGAACTTGCACGTGAAATTACGTTATTAAACAAAAATGAAGTAGTCAAGGGTCGACTTGAAGTAATAATTAAACTTAATACTAAATTGTATCTTGGTTTGCCAGAGCAAAGTTTCTATGTACTGGATTTACTTGTCAAGCAAATGAACCTTGAAATGAACCACATTTTACTAACACTAAAAAAAAATAGGCTAGCTGAACCATTCTCAATTCTCGCAGATGACTTCGGAATTTCTGCCAGTTGTGCTAGTCGCATGTTTTGTAAAACTGTCCCATTATTAGCACTGTGTCTTAAGGAGTTAATATTCTGGCCTGAAAGAAAGAAAATTGTAGAACTTTTGCCCATGCCTTTCAGAGCAAGATACAGTAATGTCCAGTCTATAATTGACTGTCTAGAAATAGAAATTGAGAAACCATCCAATTCAATGCACCAAGCACTTGCTTGGTCAGAATATAAGCACTGCAATACTATTAAGTACCTTATATCTTCCACACCAGATGGTTTCATTAATTTCATTTCTGAAGGGTATAGTGGTCGTATAAGTGATTCCCACTTGTTTGAAAGATGTGACTTTCTCAAAAAGCTACCTTCTGACTGCAGTTATGGCTGACAGGGGGTTTAAACATGTGGAACCACTTCTGATACAAAATAGATGCTCGCTGGTTCGACCACCTAGTGTAGGTAATGGAGAAAAAATATCAAAGGAAGATGTAATGCAGACCAAGAGAATAGCCAGCTTAAGAATTCATATCTTCTTCCTAGCATGAATCCCTTGCGGGGTCTGCTACTTTGCTACATCTCCTCCACTTCTTTCGGTCGTTGACATCTTCTGGTGTTAGACCAACAGCGTGCATGTCAGCCCTGATGTTGTCAGTCCACCGCTTTGCAGGTCTTCCACGTGGTCTTGTTCCACCTGGGTTGATGTGGAGTGCTCTTTTGGCAACTGAGTTGTTCTGTCTTCTCATGACGTGACCGTACCAGCGTAGACGAGCCTCCCTCACCTTCTTGACAATTGGAGCAATACCAAATCTTCGCCGGACGTCTGTGTTCCTTGCGTGGTCAAATCGGGTCAGCCCCATCGACCATCGGAGCATCTTCATTTCCATCGTATTCAAAATTTGCTCATGTTGTTCGGTCATAGGGCGACATTCGGTCCCATAGATGGCTGCTGGGCGTACAACAGACTTATAGACCTTTGCCTTTAAATGCAGAGGCATTTTTTATCACAGAGAACTCCAGTGACTTGTCTCCACTTGAGCCAGGCTGCGTTTACCCTCATCCTAGTATCAGGAGTGGCGTCACAATTT
The DNA here is from genome assembly GCA_946902985.2 of Meconema thalassinum. Taxonomy (NCBI): domain Eukaryota; kingdom Metazoa; phylum Arthropoda; class Insecta; order Orthoptera; family Tettigoniidae; genus Meconema; species Meconema thalassinum. The sequence continues at coordinate 69,920,450 of OX336393.1, read as the reverse complement.
GAAGTGACAGTGGACCCTAAGTACTTAAAATGCATGGTCTTCTGCAGATTTTCTGTGCTGATACTGATGGTACCTCTAGTTTGGGGGCCACATTCCAGGTATTCTGTCTTCTGGATATTGAGGTGTAGTCCATTTTCAGCCAGTCTGTCGTTCCACGTTTGAACCCTGTGCTGGAGTTCAGGGCGGGTTTTTTGGGCAAGTACCACATCATCCGCATAGAGAAGGGTCCAGGGATGTGAGGTCTGTATGTCCGCCGTTGCTGTATCCATGCAGAGGATGAATAACAGTGGTGATAGAGCAGAACCCTGATGAACACCCACAGTGATTTTAATAGGTGGGGAGACTCCAGCTGGACTCCGAACTACACTAGTGGCATTGCGATACAGAAGTTGCACCCAGCTTACATATTCCTCAGGGACTCCATGGCAACGAAGAGCTCGCCAAATAAGATCATGAGGGATACGGTCAAAAGCTTTCTCTAAATCGAGAAATGCCAGGTGTACACTCCGCTGCCTCTCTCTGTGCTTTTCCATTAAAAGGCGTGTGGCATGGACAGCATCGATGGTACTGCATCCCTTAACAAACCCACACTGGTTTGGTGTTACAGTGACAATATTTCTGAGTCTACAATCAAGTACACGCTCAAATATTTTAAACGTATAACAGAGGAGTCGAATAGGGCGATAAGTTGAGCAGTCACCCACATCACCTTTTCCCTTCCAGATTGGAACTGTTATGCTAGTTGTCCATGCATGGGGAAGTTGGTTCTCAGCAATGATCCGGTTAAAGAGTGTGGCAAGGAATTCTGAGGCAGGCCTTCCTAGAATTTTCCATATTTCCGTCGGTAAGTCATCTGGGCCAGTTGCTTTCCCACTCTTCATTTTGCTAATGGCAAGCATTACTTCCTCGGATGTAATTGGAGGAACGGGTCCTAAGGTAGGATCAGGACTTGCAATTGGTGGGTGTGGAAATTCTTCGTTGCAGATGCCAAAAAAGTAGTCAGCCCAACGTTGGAGGATAGATTGCTTAAGAATTCATATAGAACGTTTAATTAGAAGACTAAGAGAATTCAATATGTTGAAGCCTCATGCATGTGTTGACCATAATTTAATACCAGTGATTGATGAAGTTATTGTAATAGCTAGTGCACTGATTAATTTGCAAGCACCACTGGTAAGGTATTAAGACGAGTAACTTAGACTCATTGAATCAATGAAACCATTCGTATATAGTCAGTCTGTCCATACTGTATGTACCTACATGTAGGCTTACATATATATGTAATTGTAATTGTATTTACATTTTGAAGTAAGTTAAGCCTACTTACTTTATTTTACATATTGGTGTTAAATGGCACAATCTTATTTAATTTTTCTTAGGAATGTTTTCTGTGGAGCCTTTTAACACACACATGTATTACACGAAGAACAGTTTAGGCCTATTATTCTCATGTTAATCCATTTTAGTATATGGTATAATCTTATAGAGTACATATGGGGAAATATGGTAGGCCTATTTTACTACAAAAGGAACTTCATAATATGAATCAAAATATAAACAATGATCAGCCTACTAACCACTTAGGTTATGGGCTTAACACTCCTCATTAGTACTGGAAATATGCATTCTTTCCAGAACTTTTCAGCTTCATTAATGGCTCTAATAGCCAGTTCCTCATCGTATTCTACCCAAAAAATAGAAATACACTTTGTTGCTTCAAAACTTGGATCAGCAACACAAAAAACACTCTTTTCCACTTTTGAAAAATGCATCTGCATTTGAATCTGCAGTAGGAACTTATTTTGCCATTGTTGACATAATTTCCTACTGAAGCTTCTCTAGCTGGAGAGTTAACTTCCACAACAAAGTCCTTTCCAATGCCATCTGGTGAAGCTCCCATTACAGGATGTGATGCAGAAAGCAGGAGACCACTCTTTTGTATTTTGGTGCCAAGTAGGGCTTGTAAAGTGGCTATGACTTCAGTTTCAAGTGTACATCCCCTTTTCATTGCTTTAGTCTGTGTTGTTTTCACAGCACAGATCACTCGTTCCACAAATGTCCCATCAGATGTTCTGCACCTAGTTGCTTCATGGAGCTTGGAGGCTGTGATTGTCATATATCTGAGTTCATGCCAAGCTGGATCATTATGTTGTTTCAAAGTTTGCCTTTCTGCCAACTTAATAGACTCGAAGTCCTTGTTCTCTTTTGCAAATGTGAGAAAAGAATCACTATCTCCACCTCTTTCTGCAAATTTAATCGCAAGATAGTGCAATGACAGCTTCTTGATGCAGTCACTTTCAGTGAAATACCTGCACAGTTGGTTTTCAATTTTAAGCTCTTTACCTGCAACAACTACAGCATTTAAGAAGCTGCCATTAGAGGAACTACTGTCAGTTGTTACCTCAGTACTTTGCTTCTTTTTACCCAAGTCCTTTGCAGTGATAAATTTCTTCGATGTCCCAACAGCAGATAGCTCTGATTTTTTCCAGTAGCACTTCACAGATGTCGTGGCTTTCTCCTCACTTCGACGATGCACCCACTTCAGAAATGCTAATGCATGTTTACAACCACCTGTATGGAAAGACCTATGGATTTACATATAAATGGGCAAAGGGAGAGAAACCCATAGGCTGTGTTTGTATATTGAAAATAATAACAATAAAAATTATAATGTACGAAATGATGAAATAATAAGATAATAATACAAATAATAGTATGACAGAATTTTATATTTTCCTCTTTGGTGGTTTTATGTAGGCCTACATACTGTAGCCTATCTTCTTTTTTTCTGTTTATATTATAATTTTTCAAACTTAAGATTACCAGTACTTGCAATTATTATTGTTATCATTTTATTTTCCTCGAAGGGGTCTACTCCTTAGCATAAGAGTTAAAATTTTTAGGCCTAAATATGCTGTTTACCAAGTTGATATAGGCTACTCACCAGATGATGCAGCACAGTCATGGCATTCTACACTATCTATGCAGTACTGTTATTGTGACTGTATAATTTTTGGATCTGTCCTTGTGCTCAGGACATATTTTGCATTTTACTATGCATTTCCCACTTCGTCGCTTCACTTGAACATACCCTATAGCGCTGTCACCATAATTTTCTCTGCCAGCACTGTAACAATATTATATTTTATTGTACAATATAGATGCAAGGAAATTAACTGAAGTTACTTAATGTTTCCTTTTCATTGGCCTTTGGAGGGGGAGGGCAGTTGCCCCAACTAAAAATCTACCTATTTTCAAGATTGATAGATTATAGAAGCATTTATTTTTGAAATTGTACAATAATTGTACTCCTAAGCATAAGAGTTATGTTCAAACAGTTTTTAGGCCTAAATTTGCGTTTTTTTTTATGTTAGTTTTAGGCCCGTCTTGATCCGTACCATACCTTGGTAATGGTGAAAATTGATTGTATTTTCTAACATGTGAACCAATCTAGAAAGAAATATGGGAAATGGGACTTGAAGTTATATGTTTCTTTTCACGTTCCTTGTTATCCTAACCCTAAGAGTTACAGAACGTATGTACAAGATCCCACTTACCTATTTGCTTTTGATCCGCGAATTTCTGCAGCCACAAAACAGTCATTAGTTTTCAAGAATGTTGCTACCTTGATGGCATCCACACATGGTAGATTGTCAGACTGTGCTCTTTTAAAGCCTTCTTCCGTCATTTTGAAATCAATTGTGTTTTTTTTTCGCAATCACGAATAATGATTATTCGGCTTTTAGTAGCAGCAGATGCACGATGGCTGGCGAAGCTTCATGCGGTGCTAAACGGTGACGTCACATCCCGCCGCTTACGTCACAGGACGTTTTACTCGCCTTGCGGAAAGAGACTTTTAAATATTTTTTTAATGACAGAACACAAAGCAACTTATCACAATGCAATATGTTTCCATACCATTTAATGGGTGTACTTTTCAAAAATTATTTTTTTTGAAAATTACGCATGTTCCCAATTGTTTGTGCTATCAAAAAAAACTTTTTAATCATAATTTTTGGCCCTTATCCGACACATAGTATGAACTTTGAATGGATTCTTTATTTCACGTATTAAGAGACTTATAGAGATATTTCACTTTTTTTTTGAAAAAAAAAAGCCCCCCCCATTTTCACATTATGTAAAAAGTTCAAAGTAATTGGTGCAAAATTACGGCAGTTATCGTGTCCACAAGAAACTGCTACGTATATACATTTATATAAACTTTGAACTGACGGTCAACATTTTCTGGAAGTCGAATCATGGTACCCATTGCAATAATTAGCTTTCTAATGAAATTTACAGACAAAGGAAGAAGTTCTAGAGAAAAGGAATATTTGACATTGAATATGGTATTACGAAGTCTGGAGTGTGGCGCTCTATGAAAGTGAAACTTGGACTATTGGTGCATCAGAAAGGAGAATTCATGCATTCGAAATGTGGTGTTACAGGAGCATGATGATCAGATGGGTAGGTAGGGTTAATGATGAAGAGGTATTAAGACGAGTGGGAGAGAGAGATGTTTCTGGTGACTGCTAATGAAGAGAAGAGATAGGTTGCTAGAACACATACAAAGGCACCCAGGAATAGCAAACTTGGTTGGTTCCTTAGTTTTGGGGCTGCAACAACGCGGTCATGTAGCCACGTGTACTTTGGGTGTGTGTAGAATTTGTCTGATAACCGGTGTTAATTATGATGGCTGTATTAGTGTGTGTTATATGTGATTCAGGTAAGGACTGCATGCGATCAATTTTCAAGTAATTCTACTTTTGCTAGCAAATGCTACCGTCCATGACACAAACTGTGGACTTGGCTAACAGATGGCATCGCGAACGTTGGAACTAATATAGCATTATCCAATCCAACCTGGAAATTTTGGCTTTACACAAGTATAGTTAGTGGAAGGTTCATTTACATACCATAAATCTATGGCTAGGCCAACCGGCTTTACTTCCCCTCCAAAGGAAGACATACTGATGGATTTTTAACGCTCTTAAAAAAACCGACGACTTCGGCCGGGTTTGAACCCGTGACCTTGGGCATAGAAGCTCAGCATGCTACCAACTACGCCACCGAAGCCGCCTACAAACTTAGTTATAGAAGGAAGGGTTGAGGATAAGAACTGTAGAGGTAGTCCAAGGTTAGAATATGTTAAACAGATTGCCTCGGATGTAGGGTGTGGTAGCTATGGAAAGATGAAACGTTTAGCTCAGGACAGGGTGGAGTGCTGCATCAAACCAGTCGAAAGACTCAAACAGCAACAAGGAGGGCTGGAACGGGGTCCTCTGAGGCTCCTGTGTTTTATTCCCACCTCAGCCATTCTTGAGGGGGTTTCCCCACTTCTAGTCCATGGAAATGCTAGGATGGTTCCTAACTTAAGGCCACAGCTGCCTAATCCTTACATTAGTTACAAATAGAGCCATCTTAATCACACAGGTTGATCAGACAAACATTCCACACCCACCCAAGTACACGGGGATAAATGAAACAACAACAGTAGAGGAGAAGAGTCAAAATGCTTCTGGTTGACTAGGATGGAGATTCAAATTCTCAAGAGTAGAAAATTGGGAGGAATGATTTTGATGAGTGTAAACCTAACCTCCAATCATGATGTTATAAAATAACGGCATCTGTATCTACAAACGAGAGGAAGGGAATCTGATGAAAAACAAATTTGATTCTCGGAGTATTGATTACAAAGCAATAAGCACTCCAATAAAATTCAGGGACCAGCTCAAAAGAAATAAATTGCCGCAAACGAAGATGAAACGTTATCCAATAGTGAGAAATGTAATGCCGGCGTGTTTCTTGCCTGCACCCAGTGTTGTTCCTCATCTAATCAAGAAATGCTAGGGACTTACTCCCACATGTTTGATTTATATTTCTGAAAGAGTTTTCAGTAACCAGGCTGGGTCACTGATCAAGAAATTAGTACAGTGGTGAAGGGGAGATGGAATTCCTCTCAACAGCGGTGGTCTAATGACAAAAGTACTTGATACAGGTAAATGTCCTGTTTAGAATAAAATATATGATCTAGACAAGTTGACTAACGATGGTTTAGGTGATCCCTCATTATGGCTTTCGAACCTTTCAGTGTCGTGGTAACTGCATATTGAAATTGACCTCATACAATTTAAGTGCCTTGAATAATAATATTGGAATGGTGCCTCTTGTGCTTCTCATTAGCCCTACAACTACGATATTTCCATTGATCTAGCTATATTTAAAGTAGGGAACTATGGGCTTGTAGATGCCTGTCTTCTCAGAATTAGGGTGACCAGACGTCCTCTTTTTCGCGGACATGTCCTCCAATTTACGCCTCTGTCCGCGAACAATTTTAAAATTGTCTAAATGTCCTCCTTTTTATTAATTTACTATATTATTGTATGAATGTACCGGTATGTATGTTTTAGTTTTTCGCAGTTTATATTGGCGCCATGCCAATAGTTTAATTTTTCACAGATGTGCAGCGCTACAATAATTGTTTCCGGTCTACGCTGGGTTTGGGAATGTGTTTCGGTGTTTGTGCTCCGTTGATTGGCAGTCTTGTGGTGTTGTTGTGTGTTTGCCAGTTTGAAATTTTCTCGCATTCAAGATGCCTAAAAGGAAGTGCAAGTTTACAGATGCTTTTAAAACCAAATATCGTACATTCAAGCTTGGAAGTAATGATTTTGAGGCAGAATGTAAAATTTGCCCAACTGCAACTTTCGTCTCGGTAGCAAATCATGGTAAGTTCTATAATTTATTGTTTATGCCCGTTGCTCACGGTGAAATTTTCCTTCAAATTTATTGTACAATAATTTAATGCCCGTTGCTCACGGTGAAATTTTCCTTCAAATTTATTGTACAATAATTTAATTTTATAAAATTTCTGTTGCTCACGGTCAAATTCATGTTTTATGAAACCTTTGATAAAACTTTCCATAAAATAGGACATGTTCTATTCCGTTAAATTAATTTTACGAAACGAACCAATCAGGGAAGCTGATATGGAGATGATGCTGGCGCCACGAGGTGAGAAGATTTTGAAGCTCGCTTTTAAACAAACACTTCGAAAATGGCAAGCTCCGGCTGGACTAAGGAAGCTGTTAGTGTTTTACTGAACGAGTAGCGGCTTCGGTGGCGTAGTCGGTAGCATGCTGAACTGCTGTGCCCAAGATAGCGGGTTCAAACCCGGCCGAAGTCGTCGGATTTTTTAAGAGCGTTAAAAATCCTTCAGTATGCCTTCCTTCGGAGAGGAAGTAAAGCCGGCGGTCCCATGTCATAGATTTATGACATGTAAAAGATCCTTTCACAGACTAAACTTGTGTAAAGCAAAATTTGTTAGGTTAGATTTCGTCAGAACGCTCTATCAAAGTTCCAACGTTCACCACTAGGTATCATTGATATCTGGTGGCGAAAGTTGGAACTACTTGAAATTGAACGGAACTTGTAGCTCGCCCTTTAGGGTGTCCGCTGGAAGCAGCTACAGACTCAGGCGAGCCGAACATGTCCTCGGACACTCCCGGCACTAAAAGCCATACGATAAATAAATAAATAACTGGACGAGTACCAGAAATATCAGTGTTTGTATGAGGTTAAAACGCCCATATACCACTATAGAAATGCAAGAAGGGAGGCATAAATCTCAATCGCCGAATATGTTTCACAAATTCGACCGAACACAAGCCAGGCTGATGTGAAGGCGAAGATAAACGGGCTTCGAACTCACTTGCAGTCTCATTTCAGGACAAATGGCTTGCCTCATGTTAGTGTCCTGACGAATAATTTTGGGACCAACAAGATCTAGGAGTTTTTAAACTGCTTTCCTCCATTCTTAGAAAATTCCTATATGAATTCTGATCTTCTCATTTTCGACCAAGGGCAGCATTCCTCTACTCTTCTCTTCTTTTTATCCATTCCCGAGTCCAGGACTTCCTAGCATTTCTTTTCTTCCTTTTTTACCACTGTACGACATATAATTGTAGCTAAAGCTGCAATTTTTGCTTTGTTTGTTGGAGCCATACTCTCAAACCAATGTGTGTTGAACAGCTGATTCTTGGTTCAGAAGTTTATCGGTAGATGGCGATCCTGATACATCCACGAATTTTATAAAATAATTTTATCGTGAACAACACAGCTTGCTTTCGTCAATTTTTTATAAAATTAGTTGTAAAATAAATTTTAAGAAACATTTTACCGTGTGCAACGGACAAGTTATTAAATTATAAATCTTACAGGAGCGTTATTTATATAAAATTCTCATTTAATTTCGTAGGTTCTCAAGATTTGGATAGTCACATTTCTTCAAATAAACACCAAAAAAAGTGTACAAGGCTGCGGCAGTTCCCAAACTATAGACGAGCTTTTTTCCACATCAACTACAGCATTAACGAATCGCGTTTTAGCTGCGGAAGGAGCATTAGCATTCCATACCGTTCGTCATCATTCCTCCTACAGATCAATGGACTGCACACCCAAATTGAACCAGACAATTTATTATGATTCGGAAGTGGCCAAAAGAATTTCTTCAGCTAGAACCAAAACTGAAAATATAATAAACAGAGTAATAGGCCCACATGCTAATGTATGAAAGGTATATCTTGTTATGGAGTGTGTACGGATGGAAGTAATCATGGAAGTCTGAAAATGTTTCCTATTCTCATTCAATATTTCGATTATAAGCAGGGTGGTATTAAAACTAAGGTTGTAGAACTAAAGACAACTCCTAATGAGAAGGCTGAATATATTGCAGGGTATATTAAGGATACCTTGTCTAGTTTAGGTCTTGTAGAGAAATGTGTGGCTTTTGCTGGTGACAACACGAACACTAATTTTGGTGGTTTAAATCGTAGAGAAGGCAAGAATGTATTTACTAACTTAAAGGATGTTGTCAATGGGAATATGGTAGGTATAGGTTGCCCAGCTCATATATTGAATAATACAATACAACATGGAACTGATGTTTTATCTGTGGACATAGATTGTCTTATTGTTAAGTTGTATAATTATTTCTCAATTTACACTGTAAGAACTGAACAGTTGAAGTCATATTGTGAATTTGTTGATACCAATTACAAACAGCAAGACAAGATGGCTATCTCTGTTCCCTGCTGTTGAGAGATTATTGGAAATGTTTCTTCCCTTGAAGTCTTACTTCTTGTCAGTGCCAAATCCTCCAAAACTTCTCATTAATTTTTTTGGAGATAATTTGAGTGAAGCTTATTTGTGGCACCTGCATTCTCTAATGTCAATATTTCACTCAAAGATTTAGATAATAGAGAAAGAAGAGAGTTCAGTGTTAGAAATCATGAATGTGTCGGAATGTCTCAAGGCTATGCTTCAAAATAGATATGAAGGTTCTTCCATTTCATTGAAGGTGAAAGATGTAGTAGAAAATGTTCGAAAAGAGGGGTATGATAAGGAAGCAGATTTATTTATGAATGAAGCATTGATGTTATATAAAGTATCTTTGGAATATTTGACAAAATGGGTAACATATTTTGATGATTTCAGTTGTTTCTTGTGGATGAGTTTAACTTTAAAGAAGATGGAATACACTGATGTTGAAAAAAGTATTATGTATTTACAAGGGAAAGGTATTCACATTGATGATGCAAAATGTTTTGATCAGTTTTGTTATCTGAGTAAATTTACAGAGAAGTTTTCAAATAACAGCGAATATCTTAAATTAACTTCTAGTCAAAAATGGGCAAAATATTTCAATGATAGTGAAAATATTGAATTCTACTCAGAGCTTCTTAAAATTGCAGAATATTTCTTTTGTATCCCAGGTCACAATGCTAATGTGGAGAGGGTTTTCTCATTGATTTCATCTCAATGGACAGATGAAAGAAATAGATTGCAAATAGAATCTGTGTAAGGTCTATTAATGGTGCAGTACAATTTTAAGGAACACTCTTGTCAGGACTTCTATAAATATCTGTTGGACAGACCTAAACTGTTGGCAAGAATATCATCCTCAGATAAATATAAATAGTCTACAAATTAAGTGTGATTTCATGTTCTTAATTTTAGAATAATATACATTTTCAGTGGCAATGTTCTAAGTTTACTAATGTAATTACTGTAATACATTTTGAAGTTCAATTTTTATCGTATCTTATATGGTTTTATTACTTTTAGATTTGTCCTCTTTTTTCCCTTAATGTCCTCAAATGTTTCCTGTGTTGTCCTCTATTTCACAGTACTGGATCTGGTCACCCTACTCAGAATCAACTCTACATAGCTGTTCAGCATCATCTACAAACCTAACATCCCTCTCTTCTGTTAGCTGCATGGATATCTACACGACGCACGCCATCTCCTGCAGCAAGACATTGAGCTAACTCGTGAACTAGAAAAACCATATTCTTCTCCGCCATTTGGTGTTACCTCATTTGTAATCACAGTTCTTCGTATGTATTTCACGGTAATGGCCAAGATCAGTGGCTAACAGGATGGCTTGAGGTATGACAACACATTCAAGAACATAAACGTATGTCAACGTTTCAACACACTCGTAGACAATTACTGCGTAATTGTGTTTAGTTTGGGGGCTTGTCGCAGCCAAACCTTCGAGGCTTTGAGATATTCAACCTTGTACAATTTCACTAATATTATTAACAGTAATATACCGCTTCTTTGGTTTCAATTAATACTAAAATAAGTACACAAATAAGGATGAAATCATCTAAGATCAAGTCGAAATTGATTGCAATATATCGCTTCTTATTTAAGGAAGATTGAATTTCAATACTTTTTGAGTGCAAATCAAATGTTATACTTAACTACAACCCTATGAAGTTAATAAGCTCATTCTAAAGCACCTTGATTTCATTCATGGAATAATCCAACTAGGAGAATAAATAAGAAAAATATTCTGACTAAAGTTCATGATGTAATATCCGATGTTTGTATAATGATAGAAACAGGTAAAAGAAGAGCAATTTCTACATCAAAAATTAAGAAAATAACAGCGATTAGAAAAAATCGGAGGGAAAAGGGTAGACGTGCTGAGCTTTTAGGATCGAAGCCACATTCGAATGGTGAGCTTTTCTCTCGGTCATTAATAGATTTTTTGAAAGTATTGAAGCTAGAATTATAACACTTATTGCCAAGGTAATGGAAATGATAGATATAATATATATAATTCAAATTATTTATTTTGAATAATTTCAATCTTTTTGATTGGAAGTCAAATGTACATATATACCAGTGGCGGCGCGTGAATAAAACATCTGGGGGTTCACTACTTTGAAAAGTAACGTGGCCAAATTTAATGTTACTTGATGTTTACTTAGACGTAAAATAGTGACATTGCATGACTAGAAAGGTGACTTTCCTTTGAAGACACACGATTGCAACTCGAAGAAGTTACCAAAACTATGAAAAATGAAAGACAGAGAATATCAGGTGTAATTACTTTAAGCTGATCCAGTTTCCTCTGATGTTGAAGACTTTGCTGGCGTTGGTATAACAGCTGTCGTCTGTGTGTACAGGAAATCCATCCTCCTTTCCTTCCAGGCGGCGAATAAGTCAATTACCTTCTCATTAAAATCGACTAATTTATGAGTCATCTCCTTGATGGACAACATAGCGAGAGCAGACAGTCTATCTTCATGCATTGTACTCCTCAGGAATGTCTTAATCCGCTTTAAAGTGGAAAGACATCTTTCTGCTTCAGAAGTAGTCATGGGGACAGTAATAATTAATTTCAAAAGTTTCATCACTTCTCCGAAAGGTTCCTTGAGATTGTTCTCTATCTAAAAAGCAAGGAAGTCAGTTGCATCTTTCATTTCTTTAAAATCACTTCTTGAATAAATCACCTGCAGTTCGGTTTTCAGTTTATTTTTTTTATCAAGAAAAGGATAGGATTCTATAACATACGTAAGATTCTCCTCTGGAAAATTATTTTGGAAGGATGGGGAGAATTGGTGGTCAAAGAAGGTGGAGGCCAGTAAGTGGTTGGAGAAGTTGAATCTCTCTTTGCTGTGATTTATAATCACGTCACACACCACCTTCGCCGCAATGTTTCTCGAGTAATAACTATTTTCGCATCTTTTCCCTCTGTTGTCGTCTACCTTTTCCTCCACAACGATGCTGTCAACATTGTCCTTTACTTTCAAAATTGCAGTTTCGAAGGAGCTTACTGCACTTCGCACTGATACAGGGTTAGCAGAACGCTTTTGTAATTGGTTGTATAGAATGTCCACGTGAGGCATAACACTGTAAAAGAACTCTAACCAAAAAGTAAACGTTGGCTGTTGTATTTTCAGACGCAGTCCATGTGCTTGGTTCATAGTAGCTGTTTGTCTGCTCGTGTCTTCGATTTTTTCCAAGCATTCCAGAATTGCATCCTTATGCTCATGCAATGTAAGAACGTATTTTGATTTAAAGTTCCATCTCGTAGCTGAGCCCTGTGGAACTCTTCTGCCCACAACCTCATCAAGAATGCCCACTCTCTGAGGCGAATGAGAAAAAAATGCTGGAATCTCTCCAATGGTGGCAAAGAACAATCGCACTTCTTTGTTGTGGCTAGCAGCCTGAGCCAGAATTACATTCAATTGATGGGCGTAACAATGCACAAAGTAAGCAAATGGGTAGTCTTGTCTTACAATTGTCGGCCACTCATAACATTGGCACCATCGTAACTTAGGGAGACTAATTTTTCTTTGTTCTCTCCAACTACGTGAGTGAGGACCCCTTTTATACAATCGGCTAATGAACAGGCGTCGTTTCCTGCTGGGTTTAAGAAAGTCCAGAACCTTTCAACAGGCTTCCCATTAGCTAATACATATCGAAGCACAATGACTAACTGACACTTTGAAGACACATCAGATGTTTCATCTGCTATCAGGGAGACGAAGTGTGCAGTAGCTACTTTAGCTAAAATATTCTCGCGACACACATGCAACATACATTCCAGAATGTCATTTTAAATGTAGCACTGTTGAAATGACCCCTAACGACGGTATCCAATGCCGAAGTAAAATTAATGAGTCCTCTGAATACGCCTGGATGGTTTGAATCGAGTGTTTCGTCATGACCTCTTAAAGCAAGTTCAAATTCACCACATAATTTCACGCAGTCAATGATTTTCGAGAGCACGTACCTATTTTTTCTGACACTATCATTATGCCTCTCAATATTCCTTCTGAAAGCGCTACTTAGCTGCTGCCTAATATCTGTTTTTCCCAGAACTGACAGATCCAAACATGCACTATTATGTGTAATAGATGCTTCGTGCTTATTGATCTTTTGTGTTAAATGGCTGAGATCTGATACCCCTGTCTTTGTCCAATTCGTGTCCTTATCCTTAGCAAAAAACATGCACGGGAAACAGAAAAGCCTATTAATGGTGTCGCAACCACATAGCCAAGTATTCCTCTCGTAAATCTGTGGCTTAAATGCAGTGGCAGATCCAGGCCTTCCGGGGCCCTGGGCGATATGATAAGGTGGGGCCCACAACAATAGGAAATAAAAATATATCAAATCAAATGGGTAGTACTTTGTAATGATAATAAAATAAAGGATAGTTACAATATTTTGAATACACTACAGTACATTTTTTAATAATATGAAAGAAACTCCCCTTGTAGAAGATTATGTAAACTATGAAATTCGCAATTTTTTTCTGCTAAAGTCGTCTATTATTTTACTGAAATCCAAACTTGCTAAACGGTCTAAGGAGGTCATAGCTGCACTGAAAAAAAATAATGAATTATAGATTAGTTTGAAAACTATAAATTATTAATTAATTAAATTTTTAAAAAACCATGGCGCGGGGCCCTGGGCGGTCGCCTCCTTGCCCTCCCCTAGATCCGCCCCTGCTTAAATGTTCTACAAAATTCCTTACCTCTACTAGTTTGCTTCTGAATAATGTTCAGGGTGGGAAGAGGCCTGCCAAGCTGCTTTATTTTGCACTTTACTTCTATACTAAGTGTTGGAAAGGTATTCTCTAGAAGAAACCGAACGGTATTCATTTTCACACTGATGAATACACGACACACGCATCAAGACACCGCAACACACCGTGATAACTAGGGCTCGGATTTTTAGGTAAATAAATATTTGTTTATGTAAATACATATTTTAAGCATATTTTCTATAAATACATAAACTCCTGCTTTTCACTTATTAGCACATAAAATGGCATAATATTTACATTTTTTAAAATCAGTATGCTAGATCTTTCAGCTCATTGCATTTTTGTTCTGTGTTACTTCAACGGGGGAAGAACCTGTGATCTATCTAATCTTCGTGCAGAGCGTATGTCAGCTTGCAATTGTGTTATTCTTAACTTGTCGCCCCGTGCCACTCACTGTGGAAGCCTGGGGTGCCTAAAGTAAAAGCAACTACAAGTTATCGTCTGCAGCCGTGTGCAGAATTTAAGGAAAATTTTACCTCTGATGGGGGCGTTCTGTTCTGCCAACCATGTGGGAAACCAGTCAAGGCTGAACAGCAATCTCAAGTTACACAACACATCAAGGGCAAAACATACTGCCGCAGTTTCGCGCCTTCAGAAGAAGTGTTTCGCGATAACCGTCGGTCATTTGTTATGGACAACCTCAAGATGTATCTCGTTGTGTATTGTAATTCTTCAGTAGTCAGTGAAGCATAGCAGTCGTGAATACTGCATATTGTTTATATTCACATTAATAAACTAAATTATAATTAAATATTTTTACTTTTTGTCACATATTTCAGGTATTTTTAATACATAAAAAATAAATATTTCCCCGATTTTTAGCACCTAAAAATCCGATCCCTATTGATAACGAACGTCAGATAAAATAGAGCACTTCGATAAACACAGACTTGAGAAGATATTCGCTAAGGTACTGTTCCGGAGGTGGTTGAACTGACGGGTCAAAATAAACACTGCTTCAAGAACTTGTTAGGCAGACTGTTATTTATGTTCTTATCTTGACGTATTTTGCATTTATTAGCACTTCTAAATAATTAAAAGTTTACATTAATTACATAAACATAGGCTACGTACGCCTATTGATGTTATACAAATCGTAGTTACAAAAATATTCTGGTTCATTGTGGTTAATTATAATTATCTAAACGCAAAATCGTGAAATTAAAATCCCTTCAAAACGTACCGTAACAGACAAATTTTAAACCGCACGCTTGGAGACAATACATCGCCAAGGGCTGTATCGGCTAACTTCGGGGTGGTTCGAGGTAGATCGTGTCTAGCGCTGGCATGAGCTGGTCCTTTCACCCAAGGTTAGTAAACTACAGAGGTTGCCTCAATATGGAGCTCTTAGGCGAGGGGATCGCGGAGGGAAGGGAAAAGACGTGACGTCACACGTTTCCTCGTAGCGTGCGAGGCGCGAGATATGCAAGGAAAGTCAACTTATATTGTACGGATTGCAGTGGTTTAATCACGTGTTTTAAGCCCTTTTGTTTATAATCATGCTAGGCCAAAGATGTGCTGTGGCAGTTTGTCACAGTTATTATAAAGTTGGAAATGCCGTGTCGTTTTTCACGGTGACTAAAGCGCATGCCTTCGCAATCAGTGGATTGCTGCATGTAAGCGAAAATATCATTGCAACCCTCAAACAAGTAGGATATGTTCCCTGCACTTTAAGAGTGAAGACTTCGAATTAGACTACAGGGTCGAATTGCTTAATATAAAGCCAAGATTTCCAAGGAATCTAAAACCAAATGGTAAGTGAGCCTAGCTGGCCTACTCTTTAAGTTTTGATGACCTGCTAGGATGATTTTAAAGCTGTTAATATTTTTGACATATTTCGTACATGGTATCAGGGGCGTATATACAATTTTTTCGAGGGGAGGGGGGGGGGCTGACTATCATGGAATGAATTTTCTATCATAGCCTATAGAGTATGAATGGAAAATATCTAAATGGGCTACTTGTCAATTTATAAAGCAGAAAGGTAAACACTCATTCTCTTTTACAAATTGATAATTATTTCTTTCTGTATGTTGTATGTTGTACCCAAGTTGGCTTTTTTTGTGGGGATCTGGAGCCCCCTCAGCACCCCTCCCTCCCCGCCCCCCACCTGATATGGTATTTTGATTTTGCACAAGATGGAAAATTTCATGAGTAATTCTCTTTGCATCATTGGTAAAAATTCTTTGCAAATATTCTAGAAAGCAGTCATCATTTCAATAAAATCCCTTCGACTTCTGTACCAAGATATGGCCCGTGGGCATAATAAAAAGTACATTCTCACACATAGGCTAAATCAAGATGTACTAGATGTACTGGAAAATCTCTTTTCACAATTGCGAACCCATGGTGGCTTACACGATCATCCTTGTCCCCTTGACTGCATTTACAGACTGAGGATGATTATTTTAGGAAATAAGCCAGGAGTTGTTCAAAAGCAAACAAACACTGCTGATCCAGATTCAGATGAATATGTAGTTGCTAAAGCACTAAACAAAGCTGGCAAAGTGTCTGAATCAAGTAACGTGCTTCCAGAACCAACCTTAGGACAGGGGTGTATATAGAAAAGAAAAAAAATCGGGGGGGGGGAGGGGGCTGATTATCCTGGAAAATTGTGAGTATTCTCAGGGGATTGTCACCGCAAAATACCCAGAAATGTCAACCAACCTCTTAGAGCATATAACTTTGTGTAATTATTTTAGATAAGATTCAAAGTTTATTTAGCCTACAATTACTGGCAATACAAACAAAGTTGTAAAATACAAAACAAAATAAAAATTTACAATTAATAAATTTTCTATTAGGGCCTGTAGAGTATGAATGGCAAATATCTAAATATTTGTCAATTTACTAAGCAGAAAGGTAGTTTTTTTTACATGTATTTCTCAAAAAAATGTACTGTGGAATTCACAGCTTTACCTCACAAGGCTGAGTGCACCCCGTCCCAGCCCTCAGACTAGAATTAAAATTTCTTGGCAGAGCCGGGAATTGAATTCGGATCTCCGGGGCGGCAGCGAAGAATGCTACCCACTACACCACGAGTTAGTATAATTTCAATTTTAATATTGTTTATAACTTACCCGATAAGTTAAGTTTAGGGTATAACCAAGTTTACAATTATTTTTTGCTCTTACCAAAGCAACAATTTCTTAATTTTATTGGCTTTTTTCGGGGGGGGGGGGGGGGAGGGTGCTGGAGCAAAATTCATCACATTTCACGGAAAATACTGATTTCAACGAGGCAAGAACGTTCTAAGAAGAACAACAGATTTTGTGTCGAGAGAAGTTCCTGACGTACCGTCTGGTGGGGTTGAGGCAGCTGTGATAACAATTTTCTTCATCAGATTGAAACATTCCAATTCTATCTTGCATAAGAAGTGGTTATTGGAAGTCACAAACACCCACGATACTGCTACCGAGTCTAGGCGAATTTCCAAGAAATTCAAGAAGATCACAACATAAAATGTAAGTAGGCTACATTCAGTTATTTCATCACCCATTTACCAATAATTTCATGAGAATAAACTGTTCTTTGTGTACTCAACAGCTGATGTTGACAGTTTCGTTACGTTCCCCACATGGCGCGTTTGGTATCTTGTGACGTCATCCGCCTTGTGAGCGCTGATTGGTGAGTGAAAATTGAGGCAACCTCTGTAGTTTACAAGCCTTGCCTTTCACCAGCGATAGTTCAGCTTTGTTCTCGGCTAACCCCCCTTGCCTCACACGACTCCGCGCCCATCGCTCCCTCCTTACGTCCCACCACCGCGCGCCTGCGATTTAGAAATTGAACCTTTCGCGCGCCAGCGATCCAGAAATTGAACCTTTTCGCTGGTTCCGGAGAGCAACCGAGTGTTGATGTCAAAATTATCCCTCCGAGCACAAATTCACATATGTAATTAAAGAAATACGCACTTGATTAACCATTTTACTAAGAGTTATATATTTCTAGGGGGTTCACTGAACACATAGAACGCGCCGCCACTGATATATACTAAATAAATATCTACCTAATCAGTAAATAGAAATATAAAGGAATAATCACACAACATCAACAAAATGTCAATATCACGCAGCTGCTTCAAAGCCAAAATGGTGTTTAGGGGAGAAATGGCATATTAAGTGTCGTAGTAAGCATGTTGATAGAAATGTTGTTCCAATTAAAACATGTAGCCCGTGGAAGCCTGTTGCTATAAAAAAGCTACATCCGTAAGAAGCATCTGCAATAGTAAAAGGAGCTTCAATATATTCATAAGCTTGTAAGATGGAAAAATAGATTCCTAAAATAATAGTGAAAAATAAACCCTGTGTTGTTTGACTATAATTTCCTATACTTTTAGATCTACTATATAAAGCTCAAATACCACTCGCTGACTGACTCACTCATTCACTCATCACGAAATCTCAGAAACCACCGAACGGATTGCAATGAAATTTTGTATGCAGCTTCCTCAAGGGCCGCAAACGCCCACTAAGAAAGGATTTTTGGATATTCAGGTTCTAAAGGGGTGTTAAGGGGGTAGACCTGCATTTCATTGAATAGCAATATCTCCGGATTGGTTTCATTGGGGGATGTGATACTCGGCATATAAACTCTTCATTAAAAATAAGAAGACACGTGTCTGAGGGTTCTTCGATGTGGTGTATATTATGAGGTGAAAGGAGTGAAAATTGGGGGTTGAAGGATTCCTAACGGAGCGTGTATCTCTTAAACGACATAGGCGAGGAGTTTGGAACTCATCCGAAAAATATCAGCATAAAAAATAACTAAACAGGTGCTTGACCGTTTTTTCCTAAATCCCATTTAAGGGGCCCATGGGGAGGGGTGAAATTATGGGGGAGGGGGGGGGGGAAACGTAATATGTCTGAGTGTAAAACTATACATGGCCTATGTTGTAGACAATAACACATTACATCTTTTTTGTATCTTGCTATTTCATCATACGATGAATACTTAAGGGAGTTATTAATGATTTTGTACTTTTTGGCCGGAATTTTCTAAGTCCCAGGAATGACATAAAAGTTGATTCGAATGAAATTTCAAAAAATAGTTTTTTTAATACTTTTATTATATTTTTCACGTCTTTTAGGGTCCGAAACCAACATGATATTTTGATGTTTTTTTTTCGTCCCATGCATTTTTGGTTTCAGGTGATAGAATTATTTCCCACTAGGACCGATGCTTATCTTATATATAAAAGTGAAAGTCTGTATGTATGTATGTGGGTGGGTCTGTTCCGTATACAAATCTACACCGTTACACCAATCTCAACCGAATTTTGCATACACATAGTTTAGGACCCAGAAGGAACCGCTGGCTACATGAATTTTCGATAGTCTTTCTCATTCTTCTGATTTCGACCCTTTTGCACTCCAGCACATGCTAATCAAATCATAAAATATACTCATGAAGGAATGGCAAGGCGGATAGTTTCCATGGCAACATAGCTCAAGTCGAGACACGGCCGACTGGATGCCATTTGCGCTCTGCACTACCGGTATAGAAAATGAGGATCTTTACTTGAAATCCCGTTAGTTACTCAACTACTCACACAGCACTGTCAACCGAGTTTTGCATAACAAAGACTTGACACTATCTTCTACTATATATTGGTCAAATACCACTCACTCACTCATTCATTCATCACGACATCTCAGAAAGTATCAAACGGATTGGAATGAAATTTGGTATGCAGCTTCCCCAAGGGCCGCAAATGCCCACTAAGAGAGGATTTTTGGATATTCTGGTTCTAAAGGGGTGTTAAAGGGGTAGACCTGCATTTCATTGAACAGCAATATCTCCCGATTGGTTTCAATGGGGGATGTGATACTCGGCACATAAACTCATCATTAAAAGTAAGAAGACACGAGTCGGAGGGTTTTTCGATGTGGTGTATATTATGAGGTGAAAGGGGTGAAAAGTGGGGATTGAAAGATTCCTAACGGAGCGTGTATCTCTTAAACGACATAGGCGAGGAGTTTGAAACTCAGCGGGAAAAAATCAGCATAAAAATAAGTAAATATGTGTTTGACCTTTTTATCATAAATCCAATTTAAGGGGCCCATGGGGAGGGGTTAAATTCTGGAGGGGGGGGAGAAACAGGAAAGAAAGTGTCCTAACTGATTGACTGACTCACTCACTCATCCAACTCAGGGGGGAAAAACTGCTTTAAAGTAAGTAAATAGCTGTTCGACAGTTTTTTTTTCATAAATCAAATTTAAGGGGTTCATGGGGAGGGGTGAAATTCTGAAAAAAGAAAATTGAAAGAAAATGTCCTGACTCACTCACTCACTCACTCACGCACTCATCATCGCCCAGCCAAAATTATTGAAGTTAGAAACATGACAGTTTGGGGATATGTTCATTGTATTTCAAAACAGTCTACTAAGGGAGGATTTTCGGATATTCAGGTTCTAAAGGGGTCTTAATGGGGTTAAACCTGCATTTCATTGAATAACAATATCTCCCGATTGGTTTCATTGGGGGATGTGATACACGGCATATAAACTCATCATTAAAAAGTAAGACACGTGTCTGAGGGTTTTTCGATGTGGTGTATATTATGAGGTGAAAGGGGTGAAAAGTAGGGATTGAAAGATTCCTAACGGAGCGTGTATGTCTTAAACGACATAGGCGAGGAGTTTGAAACTCAGCGGAAAAAAATCAGCATAAAAATAAGTAAATATGTGTTTGACCGTTTTTCCATAAATCCAATTTAAGAGACCCATGGGGAGGGGTGAAATTCTGTGGGGGGGGGGGTACAGGAAAGAAAATGTCCTAACTGATTGACTGTCTGACTCACTCATCAAACTCAGGGGGAAAACTGCTTTAAAGTAAGTAAATAGCTGTTCGACAGTTTTTTTTATCAATCAAATTGAAGGGGTTCATCGGGAGGGGTGAAATTCTGAAGGAAAAAAATGAAAGAAAATGTCCTGACTCATTCACTCAATCATCATCGCCCAGCCAAAAATATTGAAGTTGGAAACATGGCATTTTGGGGATATGTTCGTTGTATGTCAAAACCGTACACTAAGGGAGGATTTTTGGATATTCAGGCTCTAAAGGGGTCTTAAGGGGGTTAAACCTGAATTTCATTGAATAACAATATCTCACGAGTGGTTTCATTTGTGGATGTGATACTCGGCATATAAACTAATCATTAAAAATAAGCAGACATGTGTCTAAGGGTTTTGCGATGTGGTGTATTATTATGAGGTGAAAGGGGTGAAAAGTGGGGGTTGAAGGATTCCTAACGGAGCGTGTAGGCCTATCTATTAAACGACATAGGCGAGAAATTTGAAACGCAGCGAAAAAACATGAGCTAAAAAGATAAGTAAATCGGTGTTCGACCGTTTTTTCATAAATTAATTTAAGGGGCCAATGGAGTGGGGTGAAATTCTGGGGGAAAAGGGGAGAGAAAGTGTCCTAACTGACTAACTCACTCACTCACCAAACTCAGGGGAAAAAGACAGCTTTAAAAATAAGTTAATAGGTGTTCAAGCGTTTTTTCATCAATCCAATTTAAGGGGCCCATGGGGAGGGGTGAAATTCTGGTAAAAATAATTGAAAGAAAATGTCCTGTCTGACTCACTCACTCATCACGCCCAGCGAAAACTATTAAAGTTGGAAAAATGAAATTTTGGGAATATGTTCGCTGTATGTCGAAAACGTCAACTAAGGAATGATTTTTGTTTATTCGGGTTTTAAAGAGATGTTAAGGGGGTAAACGTGCATTTCATTGAATAACGATATGTCATGAGTTGTTTCTTAGGGGATGTGATATTCGGTATATAAACTAATCATTAAAAATAATCAGACATATGTCTAAGGGTTTATCGATGTGGTGTATATTATGAGGTGATAGGTGTGAAAATTGGGGGTTGAGGGATTCTTGACGGAGCGTGTATCTCTTAAAGGACATAGGCGAGAAGTTTGAAATTCGGCGGAAAAAGAACAGCTTAAAATACAAGTAAATAGGTGTTCGACTGTTGTTTTCATAAATCCAATTTAAGGGGCCCTTGGAGAGAGGTTAAATTCTGGGGAAAAAAAAACAGGAAAGAAAGTGTCCTAACTGATTGACTCACTTACTCACTCATCAAACTCAGGGGGAAAACAGCTTTAAATAAGTAAATAGGTGTTCGACCGTTTGTTTCATAAATCCAATTTAAGGGGTTCATGGGGAGGGGTGAAATTATCAAAAATAAATGAAAGGAAATGTCCTGACTGACTCACTCACTCATCATAGCCCAGCCAAAATTATTAAAGTTAGAAACATGAAATTTTGGGGATATGTTCGTTGTATGTCGAAAACGTCCACTAAGGAAAGAGTTTTGAATATTCAGGTTCTAAATAGGTGTTAAGGGGGGGGGGGGTAAACGTGCATTTCATTGAATAACAATATCTCACGAGTGGTTTCATTTGGGGATGTGATACTTGGCATATATACTAATCATTAAAAATAAGCTGACACATGTCTAATGGTTTTTCGATGTAGTGTATATTATGAGGTGAAAGGGATGAAAAGTGGGGGTTGAAAGATTCCTAACGGACCGTGTATCTCTTAAACGACATAGGCGAGGAGTTTGAAACTCGGAGGAAATCAATCAGCTTAAAAATAAATAAATAAAATAAATATGTTTTCGACCGTTTTTTCATAAATCCAATTTAAGGGGCCTATGGGGAGGGGTGAAATTCTGGAAGAAAAACGTCCCCTAAGGAAGGATTTTTGGCTGTTCACTCTCATCGACCAACCCAAACGATTAAAGTTAGAAGAATGATATTTTGGGGATATGTTTGTTGTATGTCGAAAACGTCTACCAAGGAGGGATTTTTGGATATTCAGGTTCTAAAGGGGTGTTAATGGGGTTAAACCTGCATTTCATTGAATAACAATATGACACGACTATGACGCGAGCGAAGCGAGGCTAAAAATTAGATGAAGTGCGTCTATGTATTACTCAATCACGCAAGTACCACTGGTCCGATTTACATGAATTTTACATGGAAGTAGCTGATTTACCTGGTTAGCATATAGGTTACTTTTGATTTCAATACTTTGTACTATTTAAAGATGGCGACCATTTTAGTGACTTCACTGCACCCTTTGGTTTAAAACTTTCATATTTCCATTTCAAATACAAAGAGAACGCTAAGAAATAGCAAACTTTTGATGGTATATACGAGGTTAAAAATTACATTTTCTATCCGAAAGGTATCTCCAACCGTTAGCGAGTAAAACCTAAATTTGTGCTATAAAACACGGCCAACGCCGAGCGGTGTAGTTGGACAAAATGTTCCATCCTTAATCTCCCTCTGCGCAGCACCTCGCCTATCCCCTGTTTTAACTGTCACCTTCATATTTTCATTTATTTATGACGCGTAGCGAAGCACGGGTACTTCAGCTAGTCTACTATATAAAGCTCAAATACCACTCACTGACTGACTCACTCACTCATTCATTCATCACGAAATCTCAGAAACCACCGAACAGATTGGAGTGAAATGTTGTATGCAGCTTCCTCAAGGGCCGCAAACGCCCACTAAGAAAGGATTTTTGGATATTCAGGTTCTAAAGAGGTGTTAAGGGGGTAGACCTGCATTTCATTGAATAGCAATATCTCCGGATTGGTTTCATTGATACTCGGCATATAAACTCATCATTAAAAATAAGAAGACACGTGTCTGAGGGTTTTTCGGTGTGGTGTATATTATGAGGTGAAAGGAGTGAAAAGTGGGGGTTGAAGGATTCCTAACGGACCGTGTATCTCTTAAACGACATAGGCGAGGAGTTTGGAACTCAGCCGAAAAATATCAGCATAAAAATAACTAAACAGGTGTTTGACCATTTTTTCCTAAATCCAATTTAAGGGGCCCATGGGGAGGGGTGAAATTATGGGGGAGGGGGGGGGGGAACGTAATATGTCTGAGTGTAAAATTATACATGGCCTATGTTGTAGACAATAACACATTACATCTTTTTTATCTCTTGCTATTTCATCATACGACGAATACTTAGGGAGTTATTAATGATTTTGTACTTTTTGGCCGGAATTTTCTAAGTCCCAGGAATGACATAAAAGTTGATTCGAATTAAATTTAAAAAAAATATTTTTTTTTATACTTTTATTATATTTTTCACGTCTTTTAGGGTCCGAAACCAACATGATATTTTGAATTTTTTTTCGTCCCATGCATTTTTGGTTTCAGGTGATAGAATTTTTTTCCACTAGGACCCATGCTTATCTATCTATTTAACTAATGTTATAACGGGATTCCAAATGTTATTGCGGGCGAAGCCACGGGTAACAGCTAGTATTATATAAATAGTTCTTGTTTTAGGGATCTTAACGCTTTAGTATTTCACAGCACTACTAGCTGCGTTGTGGGCTTTGGTAGTGTTTCATGGAGCAATGTTGAGGGCTTTGGTAGTGTTTCATAGACCGATGTGGGCTTGGGAGTGTTTCATAGAGCAATATTGTGGGCTTTGGTAGTGTTTCATAGAGAAATGTTGTGGGCATTGGTAGTGTTTCATAGAGCAATGTTGTGGGCTTTGGTAGTGTTTCATAGAGCGATGTGGGCTTTGGTAGTGTTTCACGGAGCAATGTTGTGGGCTTTGGTAGTGTTTCGTAGAGCAGTGTTGCGGGCTTTGGTAGTGTTTCATAGAGCAATGTTGTGGGCTTTGGTAGTGTTTCATAGAGCAATGTTGTGGGCTTTGGTAGTGTTTCATGGAGCAATGTTGTGGGCTTTGGTAGTGTTTCATAGAGCAATGTTGTGGGCTTTGGTAGTGTTTCATGGAGCAATGTTGTGGGCTTTGGTAGTGTTTCATGGAGCAATGTTGTGGGCTTTGGTAGTGTTTCATGGAGCAATGTTGTGGGCTTTGGTAGTGTTTCATAGAGCAATGTTGTGGGCTTTGGTAGTGTTTCATAGAGCAATGTTGTGGGCTTTGGGAGTGTTTCATAGAGCAATGTAGTGGGCTTTGGTAGTGTTTCATAAAGCAATGTTGTGGGCTTTGGTAGTGTTTCATAGAGCAATGTTGTGGGCTTTGGGAGTGTTTCATAGGGCAGTGTTGTGAGCTTTGGTAGTGTTTCATGGAGCAATGTTGTCTTGGATCTGATGATGCCCGCCCAATGAGTGAGACATGACATCTGTGCAAATAACATTTAATCACATAGGAATATTTTCCCCAATTTATTTGGGCTTATTCTCTTGTTGACTGACTGAAAGTTACCATTCAACGCTCATCTTGTGGCGCTGTGGCTAACACTCTAGGCTGTCACCCCTGAGGTCCGGGTTAGAGTCTGGGGTACACTCAGCCTCGTGGCGCTGTGGCTAACACACTACGCTGTCACCCCTGAGGTCCGGGTTAGAGTCTGGGGGTACACTCAGCCTCGTGGCGCTGTGGCTAACACTCTAGGCTGTCCCCCTGAGGTCCGGGTTAGAGTCTGGGGTACTCTCAGCCTCGTGGCGCTGTGGCTAACACTCTAGGCTGTCCCCCTGAGGTCCGGGTTAGAGTCTGGGGTACACTCAGCCTCGTGGTGCTGTGGCTAACGCACTACGCTGTCACCCCTGAGGTCCGGGTTAGAGTCTGGGGTACTCTCAGCCTCGTGGCGCTGTGGCTAACACTCTAGGCTGTCCCCCTGATGTCCGGGTTAGAGTCTGGGGAACTCTCAGCCTCGTGGCTCTGTGGCTAACACTACGCTGTCACCCCTGAGGTCCGGGTTAGAGTCTGGGGTACTCTCAGCCTCGTGGCGCTGTGGCTAACACTCTAGGCTGTCACCCTGAGGTCCGGGTTAGAGTCTGGGGTACTCTCAGCCTCGTGGTGCTGTGGCTAACACTCTAGGCTGTCACCCCTGATGTCCGGGTTAGAGTCTGGGGTACTCTCAGCCTCGTGGCGCTGTGGCTAACACTCTAGGCTGCCATCCCTGAGGTCAGGGTTAGAGTCTGGGGTACACTCACCCTCGTGGCACTGTGGCTAACACTCTAGGCTGTCACCCCTGATGTCCGGGTTACAGTCTGGGGTACACTCAGCCTCGTGGCGCTGTGGCTAACACACTAGGCTGTCTTCCCTGAGGTCCGGGTTAGAGTCTGGGGTACATTCAGCCTCATGAGGCAGAACTAAGAGGAGGTGGGTTCGAATCCCACCACAGCTATCCTGGAAGTAGTTTTCCTCGATTTCCTACTTCTGTTTCAGGCAAATGCTGGGTTTGTTCCTAGCTCGAGGCCATGGCTACCTTCTTTGCAGTCCTAGTCTCAATTACAAATAAACACACTTTTTGCAGACAGAACAATACCACATTTTATCACTCGGACAAACCCAAGTACACGGGGCTGCGTGACCAAGATGTGGCAATGCATTTAAATTAATCAACAACTTATTCGAAATAGGCTCAAACCTCCGTATTTTCTGTTCTATGCTGACTCATAGAATTCACCGAACTAACATGCAGCAGAAAGCTCACGACTTCACCATATTTGTAATGCAACATCGCTGTTATATATCACATTGACATCTTTTGAGTTTGTTTCTCAAATTTTATGGATCAGAGTGTCTGTGAGGAACGTGAATATATGTTTTAATGATGGAAGATTTTTCGTGAAAAAACTAATGGTAACATTGTTTCACACTTGATCTTATGACTTGTGTTCACCTTAATTATTACTCATAAAATCCTCGATCCTGAACTTTGAAATAATCTGGTGACGTGGATTTAAATTTCCAACCTCTTTATGTGCAAATATATTGTGTCAGCACTTTTCCTCCATTTTGGATCTGGTGATTGCATTCCCAACATCTTGTGGCTGTGCTAATAAATGTTGATTGATTCATCCATTTCCAGATATTTTCAAATACATTCTAAATACCGTATCTGATTTTCCTTCACAGGAGCATTGGTGTAAATAGGTTATGGTTTTAAGATTAAGTTGTGATCCTTCTGTATGTGGCTCCGAGCAATGAATAAAGAGATCTCCTTTTCTTTCATTGTTCAGGAGAATCCTGTACGAATATTTACCACACTCCACAATTACCTAGCTACATCACACCTGTGTATTGCTTTCGTTAAGATACGAAAGGGTGCAAAATGATTTCTTGGAAAGAAAAGGTTGCAAAGTTATGTTTTACTTGTTTAACAAGTAATGTAATAATTTAAACAAGTAGTTCCGTGAAGAACTATGCAGCCTATTTTCATATATCCTGCTTATATTAATTGCCTCTATCTACGTACAAAATTTCAGTATGATTGCTGTGATAGATTCGTAGATATTAATAACCGAATAAATATTTCGGATGGTCGCCATGTTGGATTTTATATATGTAGGTCCTAGAGTTATGCACTGTTACATGAAGATTATTGTGTACGTGTATCATTCAAACTTCAATCCCATGATTAGGACCCAAGAAGTAACAAGGGGATTTTAAAATTTCGCACACCTGCCATCTTGTGGTTATGGAAACAATTGAAATAAATTAGATGCCTGTGGATTAACATTCGTATAAGGATTTACTGTACCAAGTTTCACTGCACTCGGATGGTTAAATTGCGAGAAACGTCCATGTGAATATTTATACTTCGCGTCGCCGCCATGTTGGATATGCGATCACCTGGTTATTTAAAGTCATATAGGTGAATTTAAGTTCATAGCCGCTATGAACATTAAAAAATCCAGTTTGATTGCTGTAATGGATTCGTAGATATTCAGAGCCGTCTAAATATTTCGGATGGTCGCCATGTTGGATTGTTAAATGTATAGGCCTTCGAGCATAAATACAATAGAGTGCGCATTGCCACACTGCGCCTGTACTCTGACGTGAAACCAACATCTGGATCAGCTGACTTAAGGGAAAACAGAGGAACTCGTAATGGAAGGTGATAGGAGTTGGTGGGGAAATGATTTTTAATGAGGGTTGACACATTTTCGTAATTTATATGACATTGGGAAAAGCATCGCATGTTTCTTTATGTACCGGAAGGTAGCAAAGGTTAAGAATGTAACATATTTGGTGTTAAAAGTGGCTGTCGTGTTCCGTAATACTCATACATCCAGAATCCCCTCTTGTAAATAATTAATAACAAATCCAATTCTGAATTAGGCCTATTGATTTTTGAACAGAATTGTGTTAGTGTAAAAAGTGGCTGTCGTGTTCCAAAATATGCATACATCCAGGATCCCCTCTTAAAAATACTTCATAACAAATCCAACTCTGAATTAGGCCTACTGATTTTTGAACAGAATTGTGTTTGTGTAAAAATTGGCTGCCGTGTTCTATAATATTCATACATCCAGGATCCCCTCTTGTAAATCATTAATAACAAATCCAAATCTGAATTAGGCCTACTGATTTTTGAACAAAATTGTGTTTGTGTAAAAAGTGGCTGCCGTGTTCCGTAATACTCAAACATCCAGGATCCCCTCTTGTAAATAATTAATAACAAATCCAATTCTGAATTAGGCCTGCTGATTTTTGAAGAGAATTGTGTTTGTGTAGCTGGTCATTTTTAATTGTACGCCCGAGAGCTCCAAACACGTTCAATCTATTACTACATCATTTCCTAATTTATTTGTCATCATTTGAAAATGTATTTTGGCTAATTTCAGTACCGGTGCATTACTTTACAAAATTTTATCGTACGATTAGCTCTTATTCAGTGTTACTTTCCACTTCAGTATTTTATGAAGGTGAGTAAAACATAGGCAAATCGAAATAAGGAAGTCTATTGATTTAGTAAGCGTTGCTTTTTAACAACTATGCATTACATTTGCTACAACGGAAATCATTACAAGCAATGAACTGTTTCCTTTTAAATTCCATTTTCCACGAATCATAGAAACCTTCGCAGTAATAATCCAGAACTTTGAAATCCTACGAATTTACTAATTCAGGGCTGCAATGTAGGCCTATCCTAGAAGGATCTGAAAATTTCCTCAACCAAACGCACTGTCCATACGTTTAATAAGATGACTAATATTACCTCAGCGTATTTATTATCGAAGACTACATCGTCACATCAGTAGCACAACCCGCAATTTGACACTGAACATGATTGAAAAGGAAGGCTATTTGATGTTGTGATGGTCCTAATTTTGCTTCATAGGCCTGTTCAGTGGAGTAAGGTATAGAGTAAATTTTAATAATTTGTAATAAATTTACAGATTAATATTTTTTTTCATGTCTTGGAGTTAAGAGGAAACGTAAAGAAATGCAAGTAGTGAAGTCAAGAATTTTAGGGTTATTTTACAATGAATTAATTTCAGACTACCTATGGAAAGAAATGCCCGATCTTTTCCTAAACGTCTCCTTACATCCATACGCTGCACAGTAATACACCATTCTGGCTTAGTACGGTAATGAATAGAACAGAATAGCCCAATTCTATCGTCAAGTGTAGTATTTCAGTGTTCCAAACTATCCGCAGTTCCCGGCAGTTCCCTTTAGTCAGCTGATTGAGATGTTGGTTTCACACGTGGCCCACGAAAGATACTGGCCCCAGTGCGAGCAGCCATCTTGTCTGTGACGTAGGCGAAGTAGTGACTCCGGTTGAGAAGACTTGTTTGTGAATTTCTTGTGAATAGCAGTGTGAGAATAGTTAGTGTTTTATAAAGTGTAATGTCCAACTTTACATCCAACTTGTGTTGTGGTGCATCATGTAGCTGCAATAATCACGTAGCCTACAGGGTAAGTGCTAACACTTTATTTCTCATTAATGATACAGGTTAATCAAACGCACGTGTGGTGCAGGTTATGTACGAACTTACGTTAGCCTAATATTGTGGATGTTAAGGACTATTAGAATGCATGCTAAGTTAATTATCTGAGTTAAAGTTAGATACCGGTATTTAATGAATGTGTCTCTTTACAGGAAATCAAAATGCCGAGATGCTGTAATGTGGCTGGCTGTAAGAACAATTACAGATCTCAGCATGAAAATGTTTCTACATTTTCTCTCCCAAAGGACGAAAAATTAAGAAATATATGGCCTAGAAAAATTCCCACTGACTTCTCTAAAGTGAGCAAGCCTATAATTTGTATAAAACATTTTCCTGATAGCTCTGTTAACAGGACAGAGCAAGTTGATGTGGAAATAAGACATTTGCTAGGAGTTATCCGAAGTTGAAACCTGATGCAGTATCTTCAATATTTTCGAATTTGCCAGGATAGCTATCCACTCCTGGGCCTTCTTCTAGAAGACTGTGTGATGCAGAGGTAGAAAATCTCGGATAAAGCCATAGAAGCGAGCTTGGAAGACTTCAGACACTACGAAGAAGAGAATTCTGTGCACAGTCTATCGGATATATATGAACACTTCTCCTCCAACAGGAATAAATTTAAGCAGGAATGGACACATATCAAGACAGAAGATAAGTTGGTGAAGTGCTTGAAGAATTTGGGTGATGCAGTGCCCATAATTACAGGTTCTGTGTGTATTCTAAATAACCTCAGCATTGAGCTGGCTGTCAATGGGTTGCAGATTCCCAAACATTAAGTTCCACAAAACTTTCTTTGGATTACTGATAAAAATTCATTTGATGAACTAGCCTACTTCAGTTCATTGAAAATTCTGAGTGCAATGAAAATGTAAGAATGTTGTCAGCAGTGAATGCTTCTGTGAACATCCTACAGAGAAGTTTTTCGAGTGATGATTGCACACCATTATAGTCTTTAATAGAGCAAATTAATTTTTTAGATGTTAGGCAAACAATCGTAGGTACAGTGGAGACACGTTACTCTTGGCAGCTTCCATATAATATGTTCACTTGTCATCAGTGTACGAAAAGTTACATCGGAGTGGTCATATTTATCTGCCTCATCCATCAAATCTTCAAAAGTTGCTTGGTAAGTTTGATTTGAGTACTTTTGACATTATTGGGAGTATTGAGTAGCCTATCTCAGTCTAAAGAAGAATAATTTCTTGAAAGATCATGCATGTTCATAAATTACTTTTACCGTAGTTCATTTTAATGGAAAAGTTGAACTGTACTCTTCTAAAGCCATGGCGAGACAAAGCCATTGGTCGCTACTTGGTTAGGCGACTATCTGGACCAAAATTATTGTTAGTAGTACAAGCAAGGAGGTCTGGGGTTAGGTTTGTGTTTGTACGCAAAGAATACTCTGTATTGCTGGTACCAATAATGAGCGCTGGCAGCTGTCAAAGCTAACACGTGAGGAAATGTTGCGTTGCCAATGAGGCAGATCATGACTCTTAACATTCCAAGAAGCTTCCAGGAAGACACAAATACTGGGATCTGTGGTGTGTCAGCCGTATTCGTGTGAAGGGTCAATTAAACATTGCGATGCACGCGAGTTTAGGGGAATTTTTAGTTGCCTAATCGCTCTAGCTGCTACTAACTTAATTATGGGTCTATTCCTTTCATAGCCCCCTCTTCGTCACTTGTGTCTGAATTGGATCTGGAATTGCTTTCCAGGGAAACGATGAACCAATCTACCCCATCATCGAGTATACATTCACGTTTTGTAGCCTCATCCAGTTCTCGTTGCACTATTAACACAAAACGCTTCCAGTTTTATGAAGTCACTTCCCTAATAGCCTAAACGGTAAGCTTCTCAACCTCACGGAGTGTGAAATTCTTATTATGCAGTGCTAGATAACCCTTCACTTGACCCCATATCATTTCTATAGGATTGAAGTGGCAATGATATGGGGCAGCGTGATGATCTCATGGCCATGCTTTCTCGCCAGTTCATGCACGTGGTAGCCTACATGGGTTTAGGCTTGCGCTGCTGTATAAGGTTGAGAAGGATATTAATTCTGAATGAAAGTGGAACGTGGCTTATACACTTGTAGCAGACATGAATGTAATTTTACATACCTTGTGTCCTTGTTTCATTTTTTGGGTGATATTACGTATTGAAATTAGGAACCCTAATTAAAACTTACTACTGAACCTCATATATGTGCTCAAGTACGTGAAAATGTGTTTTTATTTTTTGCTATTTTAAAAACAGCTGCCATGCTTCGATAGCACTTGATCTCGTTTAACCGTCATCAAGGCTCACTCTAGCAGCACGCACCGAGGCACACACGTGAGATACAAAATCACTGTTGATAAAAAGAAGTGGGATGCAAAATCACTGTTGATAAAAAAAAGAATCATCGGGACACGTTAGGCAGTAACCATTGCCAAAACTCATTGATCTGGGCGCGTTAGGCTGTAACCATTGTCAAAAACCATTGGATTGGACAAAGTGAAGGTAAGAATGGTCGGGTGTAGGTGCAGCCTTGGCCGCGCGCTGCTAGCGGGGCATGGTTGACACAAAACCATTGATCTGGACGCGTTAGGCTGTAACCTTTGTCAAAACCACAGTTGTGCGGGAAAAAATACACATACATATTACAGGAGAGCGATATACTGCATAGTTATTACAGAGCAGATAACAAAAAACACTCAT
Organism: Meconema thalassinum; assembly: GCA_946902985.2. Classification (NCBI taxonomy): domain Eukaryota; kingdom Metazoa; phylum Arthropoda; class Insecta; order Orthoptera; family Tettigoniidae; genus Meconema; species Meconema thalassinum. The sequence continues at coordinate 69,888,141 of OX336393.1, read as the reverse complement.
TTCAGCCGTACAGAGATGCGAAATATTGCACACACTAGCATAATTAGAGTCGTGAACTGAGTGCTGCGAACGAATTATGCCCACTAGAGACTGAATTGGGCACTTTTTTGTTTCACATAGTACCGTAAGGGTGAGGTTGGCAGTACTGTTATGGTACTTTTTTGAAGATTGATTTGAACAATGCCGCTCACTGCTGTAATTTTCGCTATATTTGGAATGGCTGGGTGGGTCACAGACGGCGGAGGAGGAAACATCTATTAAAACATTGCTTCCTGATTTATTTCTCATCCTTTTATAAGGTATTTTGGCTAATTCATGTATTATATAGAATGTTATCGCTCGTTCTATGTTCATTCAGCACTACCGAGAAGGATTCCTTTTGTCCGAGAGCTGTCGCATGGTAGGCTACACGATGGTGGTCCAGCCATTCCAACATTCGTGACTTCGTACTTGAAGTTGTTGGAGCTTATTCTATCTGTACTATGTGGTACGAAGCATTGTCCATTACAATAACACTGTGTTCAGGGATGTTGGGTAACAATTGTTCCTGGAACCATTTTAAAAACTAGTTGTAGTCCATGTCTTCATGGTAATCACCATTTCTTTTCGACCTAAAGAGCAAAAGTGTATTATTAACAAAGCCGTGTAGAATGTAGAATAATAAATCGACCCCCTCTGCCTGATGGCCCTTCCTTGTCCCCTGAACTGAGTTGTCACTCCAACCCTTAGACACTGTGTGACCAGCATTGACCCACATTTCACCTAACCACACAATATCCATAACATTTTTGCCCTATTAACTTAAGTTTTGAATTTTCCAGTAGCCTATTTTCACCCAATTTTCACCAAATTTTGTAGGTTCTTTAAAGTGAGCATAATTAAGGGAATTCTAAACTTTGGAGCTATTTGATTCAGTCATTTAGAAATTATAACATTTTATGTAATAGATATGCAAATTTTGAAAATGTCCCAGGTACATCAAATTTAAAGTTATCAATCTAAAACTTCTATGGAATGATCATCAATGGTCTACAAATAAAAATTGGTATTACTTTTAAAATCAGTGCAAATGGTTTATTATTAAAATGTTTTTTTCTTAGAATGACCTGTTGTTCTGTTAAAATATGTCATTTTTTCAAATTTGAACCTAAATATTTCTGAAAGTTATTAATATTTTTCAAAATGGATTCCACACATTATTAAGACCACAAAGTTGTATGTGCAAACCAAGTTTGAAGGTAATGGGATCAAAACACAGGCAACTGGAACATTTAAAATGCTGAAAAATATAGTATTGAGAAAAAGCTAACTTTATTAAAAAATACAGTATTTTAGTGGAATTTCCTGCATCAAGACTTCCCTGAGTTTACAAATCACTTTTCCCACACTTCAGAGGTAACTTATTACTAAACCCATCTTTCTCCCTGATGTTGACAAGAAGATTTACTGCCACATTCACCACACAGGTCTGTAAACAAATTTTGGAGGGCACCCATATATGAATGAGAATGTGCTTGTCATTAACACTAGGTCTAACAGTATTCTCCTCACTAAAATAGGCTTATTCCAGTTTTCTGACACTAGCAGAAGAAGTCGTTGCAGCTGTTGAACTTGCATTACTTAACTTCACATGTAATATCACCCCACTGTTTGTCAACATTCAAAATAGCACTATTCCATTTCTTTGTTTCACGGACTTTCGGTTTACGCCATCGACTAGATACAGAATACATCTAATAAACTGCACACAAATCTCTAAAATACCATTAACTTACACAAGTTCCACCACTCACAGTAAACCAATAAAAATATAATTCTTGCGAATAAACTTCACTAAAGCCACTGACCATCAAAATAAACAAAGACACATGGTTCCACCATGTATCCAAAATGGCCTATACTTTACTACAAACCAAAATACTTCTGTTCGATGTTAAATATGTGCATGTGTATAGTAATGATATTCTTTTAGTGAATGCCATACAGCTAAAAATTATATGGGATAAGAAAATAACATGTACGGTAAGAAAAGTTTCACACTTGACAAACATTGCCTAGGCTACTCATAACTGATAAATTTACCAACAGATGGCACCATAAGCTTGTATTCAGATGATTGGCATGATAATATTGGCCAAGAGTATGAAATTACAACAAAATTGAGGGGTTTTTGGTTCTAGGAAGTAGGCGTTGCCCATTTCAAGGCCTAAGCACGTGTTCTTTAAAAGCCCCCGTAAGGTATTTAAAAATGGCCGTACATAAAAAACAAATGTATATTTAAGTGCCCCAAGTGATAAGGTAACTTCTAGGGCATGAAACCAGATTTTGTTTTTTTGTTTGTAATTTTTGGCCTACAACTCAGTAGGGTCTCCCCATTTCATGTAGGAACTGACACCTCAATCCACAATATCTGGCCTCTCCATGATCACCTTCCCCCCATTAATTTTCTTATATTTAAATCCCAGATCGTGCAACACTTTCAGTGAAGAAAGGCTTCCTTGAAATAATTGTGCCTCTCTGAGCAAAAACAAGAAGTTTGCGACATGTTGGAATTTCTTTCCTAAAATAATAGCTATAAATATGCCGTCTAACAGCATCTTGTTGAAAGCCATCTAAATTAGTGACCACCCCTTCTCTATGCCTCTTCTTCCCTGGAGTTGATAGTTTAGACGGGCCAGCATCATCAGACAGGAACTTCCTTTCCGTCACTCGGTATGCAGTGATTTCACTCTCACCAAGAGTCTTGGCAGTTCTTTTCCTCACCTGAACAAATGGAATCAGAGGTTCCTCCCGTAAGCGCATACTTTCCTCTTCTTCCTCCATAAAATTCTTCACCGCACATACCATCTCCTTTACTTGGCTATGGAGAGTCACACCACGGCCTGAAGTTGTTCTGTCGCAGAGAATGGATCCTGGGCCTTCCGCGAGCATGTACCGATGCCATTTTTACACAACGAAAATAGACACGATGATGCAAATAAAAGAAATAAACTCAAAATCTGTATATACACACGCTTCCAACAAAAACAGAACTATAACGCTTACTGTAGCCTATGAAAGAATAAGCAAATGCACTTTAATATATACATGGGATATTACTAATGGCAGTGACGAGTTAGTTCACAGTAGAACACTGCGTCAAACCATGTGCTCACTGCTGTGTCGGCATTCATTGCAACCCTGCTCGCTGTTGCTATGGACACCGTTACCCCTCTTGTCTCCACTCCTCACCTCACCATTCAAGCGGATGGCAGCTTGCACCGTTCATCTTTTGTAAATCAGAGTATAACACATAGAATTTAACATGTATGCAGCGTTTAAACCCTAAGTGTTGTCCACGTTGTCATGGATGATGCCATTTTGTGTCTAGGGGAATTTTGTAAGTGTAAATTCCATTCCATGTCCACATTAAAGCTATTGACTCAAGTTGGCAGGCTTGTTTTGTTGAGATAAAATAGAGATGAAAATAGTACAAGAGTTAATAGAAGACTATCGTCGCCAAGGCTGCAAGATACCAATGTAATTGATAGTGATTTTGTACTGCATAAGGAAACAGTAGCAAGGCAGCTGGAAGCAAGTTAGACATGTCCAGTCCTCAAATTGTGTTCATGCATCTTTGTAACGATGAATTTGTAACCCACTAAGCTCCAGTGAGATTGAGAAATGGTGTCAGAAAAATTTAAAATCCTGAAGAGATCATGAATCATCAGCAGGGTATAATGGCTGTAGGCCCTATGTGCAGTGCAGGATTTTTTTAGAATATTAATAGCTGGAGGATATTAGATCCTAATAATCGCCAGTAATATATCCAAGATCAGCAAGATATCACCTTTATAGCCTACTTGGTGAAACCTGCAAACTTCATTTTCTACATTCTAAGATTCTTCCAGATAATGTGTTAATGTGCTTGAGATGCTTATATTTATAACCAATGTCCTAAATAAAATAATGTCTGTAATACATTTTGTGTGTGCTTATTATAATTAAGTGTAAACATTACTGTGTCATTGGATGAAGATTACTTGCAATTTGCTAGTGTTCTTGAAGATACGGGCATAGTTTTGTACTCCAGGGCCCTACCAATCACCACATCCAGAATTCTCTGTTAAAGCTCTAGATTTACCCATTTCAAACCGATTTACCCAGTGTGTAGTACTGTTAACTGCTTATTTTCCATGTGGCCTGCAAGGATGCCCATGTTCTTTTTCAGGGGGAATGGATGTGGTGAGGAGTATACAATATTTTCTGGGAGGAAGGGGAAGGGGGGGGACTGGGTATGTGATAAAATTCTTCATCCCCAGACCACCAGGGTGAAACAAAAAATAAGAAAAAATAATTAAAAGTTGAGGAATGCTTTCATTTGAATAATTTGTAAGGTCTCGTTTGACATTTGGTGGAGATCTTGGACATCTTATTGGGAGGGAGATACCATGTCCGTGTAGCCAGCATAGATCCAAATTACAATGGCAAGTATGGTCTTTCTTTAATTTTAATAAATGGAACAGTTCCACCTACATGGAGTAGGGGTAAGTAAAGTGGCTTCTTGTCCAGGTGACCTGCTTTGCGAAGGAGTATTTGAAACCTGATATAGGATTTATTCTTCAAAGCTTCGCACAAAGGCTCTTGATAGAATGATTTGAATCCCACTCCTTGCATCCTGGAAGTGTCTTCCCAACTCAACTGTAAATAAAAGCTAACTGAAAACCACTACCACATCCTTTTCTATTACAAGTACAGTACACACATAAGTGCATGGGGCTGATATCCACGACATTTCAATCCACTGAATTAACTCACAATGAATAAGTTTCCAAGGTCCTTCATTTGTAGTAATATACTTCGTTATAAAAATCTTGAGCCCTTAAAACCATAAATTTGACCTAAGCCTAACTGGGAACGGGAGAGAACCGTTAAACAAGTCCAACATGAAGGTAGTTGCCACAAGAAGTAAACCTGCCACTGTAGGGGATTGGTGTCAGATAAAAGGCTCTCTGCTAAAGGAGGTAAGTATAATCTCAGCAATTCATATATGTACCTGAAGTAGTCCTATGCATTAAATTTTTGTTGTTGAAAAAGATTGTCTTATGGTAGGCCTACTCAAAAAAGCAAAATGCTAAAAACCACGAGTGTAGGCTCAAATTTCTTATATTCATTTTTATTATTTTGGGGCATGAATGACCCTTCCCTTGCAATAAATGAAGCACTGGATACTTTCTCCTAATGCAATGCTTGGTTGTTTCTTCTTTTTTTTAAAATTCCAGCTGCTTTTAAAGTTAAACTTACATGTAAACTGGTATATATGGAAACAACTTATTGATGAACGAAGATAAGAGGATAATATGTACAGTTTTGTATATCTGCATAAACTGGAACATCCATTCAACGATTGTATTACACTGCTTAATATTCTACTGCTCTAAGGTTTTGAGCTAGTGATAGGGGTGGCTTTCTTCCACAGCTTTTAACTTTATTTTTGAGTATCCTTAAATTCACACTAACAAATTACTCGGCTATTGGTAGGCTTCTATAGATGAGAATACCTTGGTGCAATCAATGCGGCGAGGCGAGCGAGCGACACCACTCCTCTGACGTCACAGATCCGCGCCATGGCCTGTCTTTCTCGTCGGCCACGGTTTCACAAATGTGACGTCATCAGCCATCTATTGTATTTATGATCTAAGGTATAGGCCATAGAGTCATGTACCATTAAAGGAAAATTATTTCGTATGTTCACTATTCAAACTTTCACTTCGATCGCATGATTACGACACAAGAAATAAAAACTTAATTTTAAAATTCGCAAAGCCACCATCTTGAGGTTATGTAAACAATTCAACTAAATTAGATACCAGTGCATTGCAACGTGTATAAACATTTCCTGTACCAGATTTCATTGCGTTTGGAACATTTAATCGCGAGAAAGGTCTTTTTAAAATTTACAGATTCGCTTGGCCGCCATGTTCGTTTTGTACTTAACCGGGTTTTGAAAGTCTTATCGATGAACTTCCAGTTGTGCCATTTATCTCCATACAAAATTTCAGGGTGATACCGCTAATAGCTTCAGAGATATAGAATGCCAGTGAAATATTTCTCACATCCGCCATCTTGTGGTTATGTAAACAATTGAACCAAGTTAGATGTCGCTGCATTACAATATGTATAAACATATACTGTACCAAGTTTTATTGCGTTTGGTTTGTTAAATCGCGAGAAACGTCTATTTAAAAAGTCGCAAATTCGCGTGGCCGCCATGTTGGTTTTTAGTTACCAGTTTTTCAAAAGTCACATCGGTGAACTTATAGTATTTCCCTTTATCACCGTAAAAAAAATCCAGGGTGATATCGGGAATAGTTTCGCAGATATTGAATACTGGTGAAATATTTCGCACAGCCGCCATGTTATATTGGTGAGACGTAACAAAATTTGAAGGGCACGGTCGGGGTATCCCGGAATAGTGCTATGAACTTACCGAGTTTCATTGAAATCGCTCCAGCCGTTTAGAATTTATTAGGGTGACACACACACACGGACAAAAGGTGATCTCATAAGCCTATTTTTTTCAAAATTGAAAATAGGCTAAAAATCAGTGTATGTTGAAAAATGATTTGTGCTTATATGATAGTGTATAAAACCAGCTTTTTTTCTGTGATGTGAATTCTTCCTACAGCTGTTGTGGACTGTGGACAATGTTCCTTTGTTTGTAAATACTTTAAAATGTTCATCTAAGTGTAAATAAAAATGCATTTTAATGTATAAGTGGCTTCATTGATGCTTTAACAACCATGTACTTTGTTCCTGTAGATTGAAGCTGATACCTCAGCACAGCAATGGTGCTTTATCAACCATATGCATTGTTCCTGTAGATAGAAGCTGATCCTTCAGCACAGCAATGGTGCTTTAACAACCCTGTGCATTGTTCCTGTAGATAGAAGCTGATCCTTCAGCACAGCAATAGTGCTTTAACAACCATATGCATTGTTCCTGTAGGTAGAAGCTGATCCCTCAGCACAGCAATGGGGATTTAACAACCATATGCATTGTTCCTGTAGATAGAAGATGATCCCTCAGCACAGCAATAGTGCTTTAACAACCATATGCATTGTTCTTGTAGATAGAAGCTGATCTCTCAGCACAGCAATGGTGCTTTAACAACCATATGCATTGTTCCTGTAGATAGAAGCTGATCCTTCAGCACAGCAATGGTGCTTTAACAACCCTGTGCACTGTTCCTGTAGATAGAAGCTGATCCTTCAGCACAGCAATGGTGCTTTAACAACCATATGCATTGTTCCTGTAGATAGAAGCTGATCCCTCATCACAGCAATGGTGCTTTAACAACCATATGCATTGTTCCTGTAGATAGAAGCTGATCCCTCAGCACAGCAATGGTGCTTTAACAACCCTGTGCACTGTTCCTGTAGATAGAAGCTGATCCTTCAGCACAGCAATGGTGCTTTAACAACCATATGCATTGTTCCTGTAAATAGAAGCTGATCCCTCAGCACAGCAATAGTGCTTTAACAACCATATGCATTGTTCTTGTAGATAGAAGCTGATCCCTCAGCACAGCAATGGTGTTTTAACAACCATATGCATTGTTCCTGTAGATTGAAGCTGATCCTTCAGCACAGCAATGGTGCTTTAACAACCATATGCATTGTTCCTGTAGATAGAAGCTGATCCTTCAGCTCAGCAATGGTGCTTTAACAACCATATACATTGGTCCTGTAGATAGAAGCTGATCCCTCAGCACAGCAATAGTGCTTTAACAACCATATGCATAGTTCTTGTAGATAGAAGCTGATCCCTCAGCACAGCAATGGTGTTTTAACAACCATATGCATTGTTCCTGTAGATTGAAGCTGATCCCTCAGCACAGCAATGGTGCTTTAACAACCATATGCATTGTTCCTGTAGATAGAAGCTGATCCCTCAGAACAGCAATGGTGCTTTAACAACCATATGCACTGTTCCTGTAGATAGAAGCTCATCCCTCAGCACAGCAATGGTGCTTTAGCAACCATATGCACTGTTCCTGTAGATAGAAGCTCATCCCTCAGCACAGCAATGGTGTTTTAACAACCATATGCATTGTTCCTGTAGATAGAAGCTGATCCCTCAGCACAGCAATGGTGTTTTAACAACCATGTGCACTGTTCCTGTAGATAGAAGCTGATCCCTCAGCACAGCAATGGTGCTTTAACAAGCATGTGCTTCGTTACTGTAGATAGAAGCTGATCCCTCAGCACAGCAATGGTGTTTTAACAACCCTGTGCATTGTTCCTGTAGATAGAAGCTGATCCCTCACCACAGCAATGGTGTTTTAACAACCCTGTGCACTGTTCCTGTAGATAGAAGCTGATCCCTCAGCACAGCAATGGTGTTTTAACAACCCTGTGCATTGTTCTTGTAGATAGAAGCTGATCCCTCAGCACAGCAATGGTGCTTTAACAACCATATGCATTGTTCTTGTAGATAGAAGCTAATCCCTCAGCACAGCAATGGTGCTTTAACAAGCATATGCATTGTTCCTGTCGATAGAGGCTGATCCCTCAGCACAGCAATGGTGTTTTAACAACCATATGCACTGTTCCTGTAGATAGAAGCTGATCCCTCAGCACAGCAATAGTGCTTTAACAACCATATGCAAGCTGATCCCTCAGCACAGCAATGGTGTTTTAACAACCATATGCATTGTTCCTGTAGATTGAAGCTGATCCCTCAGCACAGCAATGGTGCTTTAACAACCATATGCATTGTTCCTGTAGATAGAAGCTGATCCCTCAGCAAGGCAATGGTGTTTTAACAACCATATGCATTGTTCTTGTAGATAGAAGCTGATCCCTCAGCACAGAAATAGTGCTTTAACAACGATATGCATTGTTCCTGTAGATAGAAGCAGATCCCTCAGCACAGCAATGGTGCTTTAACAACCATATGCACTGTTCCTGTAGATAGAAGCTCATCCCACAGCACAACAATGGTGTTTTAACAACCATATGCATTGTTCCCGTAGATAGAAGATGATCCCTCAGCACAGCAATGGTGTTTTAACAACCATGTGCACTGTTCCTGTAGATAGAAGCTGATCCCTCAGCACAGCAATGGTGCTTTAACAAGCATGTGCTTCGTTACTGTAGATAGAACCTGATCCCTCACCACAGCAATGGTGTTTTAACAACACTGTTGCATTGTTCCTGTAGATAGAAGCTGATACCTCAGCACAGCAATGGTGTTTTAACAACCCTGTGCATTGTTCCTGTAGATAGAAGCTGATCCCTCACCACAGCAATGGTGTTTTAACAACCCTGTGCACTGTTCCTCTAGATAGAAGCTGATCCTTCAGCACAGCAATGGTGCTTTAACAAGCATGTGCTTCGTTACTGTAGATAGAAGCTGATCCCTCAGCACAGCAATGGTGTTTTAACAACCCTGTGCATTGTTCATGTAGATAGAAGCTGATACCTCTGCACAGCAATGGTGCTTTAACAACCCTGTGCACTGTTCCTGTAGATAGAAGCTGATCCCTCAGCACAGCAATGGTGTTTTAACAACCCTGTGCATTGTTCCTGTAGATAGAAGCTGATCCCTCAGCACAGCAATAGTGCTTTAACAACCATATGCACTGTTCCTGTAGATATAAGGTGATCCCTCAGCACAGCAATGGTGTTTTAACAACCATATGCATTGTTCCTGTAGATAGAAGCTGATACCTCAGCACAGCAATGGTGTTTTAACAACCCTGTGCATTGTTCCTGTAGATAGAAGCTGATCCCTCAGCACAGCAATGGTGCTTTAACAACCATATGCATTGTTCCAGTAGATGGAAGCAGATCCCTCAGCACAGCAATGGTGTTTTAATAACCCTGTGCATTGTTCCTGTAGATAGAAGCTGATCCCTCAGCACAGCAATAGAGCTTTAACAACCATATGCATTGTTCCCGTAGATGGAAGCAGATCCCTCAGCACAGCAATGGTGTTTTAACAACCCTGTGCATTGATCCTGTAGATAGAAGCTGATCCCTCAGCACAGCAATGGTGCTTTAACAACCATTTGCATTGTTCCTGTAGATAGAAGCTGATCCCTCAGCACAGCAATAGTGCTTTAACAACCATATGCATTTTTCCTGTAGATGGAAGCAGATCCCTCAGCACAGCAATGGTGTTTTAACATCCCTGTGCATTGTTCCTGTAGATTGAAGCTGATCCCTCAGCACAGCAATGGTGCTTTAACAACCATATGCATTGTTCTTGTAGATAGAATCTGATCCCTCAGCAGAGCAATAGTGCTTTAACAACCATATGCATTGTTCCTGTAGATAGAAGCAGATCCCTCACCACAGCAATGGTGTTTTAACAACCATATGCATTGTTCCTGTAGATAGAAGCTGATCCCTCAGCACAGCAATGGTGCTTTAACAACCATATGCATTGTTCCTGTTGATAGAAGCTGATCCCTCAGCAATGCAATGGTGCTTTAACAACCCAATGCATTGTTCCTGTAGATAGAAGCTGATCCCTCAGCACAGCAATGGTGCTTTGACAACCCTATGCATTGTTCCTGTCGATAGAAGCTGAATCCTCAGCACAGCAATGGTGCTTTAACAACTCAATGCATTGTTCCTGTAGATAGAAGCTGATCCTTCAGCACAGCAATGGTGCTTTAACAACCATATGCTTTGTTCCTGTAGATAGAAGCTGATCCCTCAGCACAGCAATGGTGCTTTAACAACCATGTGCATTGTTCCTGTAGATAGAAACTGATCCCTCAGCACAGCAATAGTGCTTTAACAACCCTATGCATTGTTCCTGTAGATTGAAGCTGATCCCTCAGCACAGAAATAGTGCTTTAACAACCATATGCATTGTTCCTGTAGATAGAAGCAGATCCCTCAGCACAGCAATGGTGCTTTAACAACCATATGCACTGTTCCTGTAGATAGAAGCTGATCCCTCAGCACAGCAAAGGTGTTTTAACAACCATGTGCACTGTTCCTGTAGTTAGAAGCTGATCCCTCAGCACAGCAATGGTGCTTTAACAACCATATGCATTGTTCTTGTAGATAGAAGCTGATCCCTCAGCACAGCAATGGTTTTTTAACAACCATATGCACTGTTCCTGTAGATAGAAGCTGATCCCTCAGCACAGCAATGGTGTTTTAACAACCATATGCACTGTTCTTGTAGATAGAAGCTGATCCCTCAGCACAGCAACGGTGTTTTAACAACCCTGTGCATTGTTCCTGTAGATTGAAGCTGATACCTCAGCACAGCAATGGTGCTTTAACAACCATATGCATTGTTCCTGTAGATAGAAGCTGATCCCTCAGCACAGCAATGGTGCTTTAACAACCATATGCATTGTTCCTGTCGATAGAGGCTGATCCCTCAGCACAACAATGGTGCTTTAACAACCATATGCATTGTTCCTGTAGACAGAAGCTGATCCCTCAGCACAACAATGGTGCTTTAACAACCATGTGCATTGTTCCTGTAGATAGAAGCTGATCCCTCAGCACAGCAATGGTGTTTTAACAACCATATGCATTGTTCCTGTAGATAGAAGCTGATCCCTCAGCACAGCAATGGTGCTTTAACAACCATATGCATTGTTCTTGTAGATAGAAGCTGATCCCTCAGCACAGCAATAGTGCTTTAACAACCATATGCAGTGTTCTTGTAGATAGAAGCTGATCCCTCAGCACAGCAATGGTGCTTTAACAACCATATGCATTGTTCTTGTAGATAGAAGCAGATCCCTCAGCACAGCAATGGTGCTTTAACAACCATATGCATTGTTCCTGTAGATAGAAGCTGATCCCTCAGCATAGCAATGGTGTTTTAACAACCATATGCACTGTTCTTGTAGATAGAAGCTGATCCCTCAGCACAGCAATGGTGTTTTAACAACCCTGTGCATTGTTCCTGTAGATTGAAGCTGATACCTCAGCACAGCAATGGTGCTTTAACAACCATATGCATTGTTCCTGTAGATAGAAGCTGATCCCTCAGCACAGCAATGGTGCTTTAACAACCATATGCATTGTTCCTGTCGATAGAGGCTGATCCCTCAGCACAACAATGGTGCTTTAACAACCATATGCATTGTTCCTGTAGACAGAAGCTGATCCCTCAGCACAGCAATGGTGCTTTAACAAGCATGTGCTTCGTTACTGTAGATAGAAGCTGATCCCTCAGCACAGCAATGGTGTTTTAACAACCCTGTGCATTGTTCCTGTAGATAGAACCTGATCCCTCACCACAGCAATGGTGTTTTAACAACCCTGTTGCATTGTTCCTGTAGATAGAAGCTGATACCTCAGCACAGCAATGGTGTTTTAACAACCCTGTGCATTGTTCCTGTAGATAGAAGCTGATCCCTCACCACAGCAATGGTGTCTTAACAACCCTGTGCACTGTTCCTGTAGATAGAAGCTGATCCATCAGCACAGCAATGGTGCTTTAACCAGCATGTGCTTCGTTACTGTAGATAGAAGCTGATCCCTCAGCACAGCAATGGTGTTTTAACAACCCTGTGCATTGTTCCTGTAGATAGAAGCTGATCCCTCACCACAGCAATGGTGTTTTAACAACCCTGTGCACTGTTCCTGTAGATAGAAGCTGATCCCTCAGCACAGCAATGGTGTTTTAACAACCCTGTGCATTGTTCTTGTAGATAGAAGCTGATCCCTCAGCACAGCAATGGTGCTTTAACAACCATATGCATTGTTCTTGTAGATAGAAGCTGATCCCTCAGCACAGCAATGGTGCTTTAACAACCATATGCATTGTTCCTGTCGATAGAGGCTGATCCCTCAGCACAGCAATGGTGTTTTAACAACCATATGCACTGTTCCTGTAGATAGAAGCTGATCCCTCAGCACAGCAATAGTGCTTTAACAACCATATGCATTGTTCTTGTAGATAGAAGCTGATCCCTCAGCACAGGAATGGTGTTTTAACAACCATATGCATTGTTCCTGTAGATTGAAGCTGATCCCTCAGCACAGCAATGGTGCTTTAACAACCATATGCATTGTTCCTGTAGATAGAAGCTGATCCCTCAGCAAGGCAATGGTGTTTTAACAACCATATGCATTGTTCTTGTAGATAGAAGCTGATCCCTCAGCACAGAAATAGTGCTTTAACAACCATATGCATTGTTCCTGTAGATAGAAGCAGATCCCTCAGCACAGCAATGGTGCTTTAACAACCATATGCACTGTTCCTGTAGATAGAAGCTCATCCCACAGCACAACAATGGTGTTTTAACAACCATATGCATTGTTCCCGTAGATAGAAGATGATCCCTCAGCACAGCAATGGTGTTTTAACAACCATGTGCACTGTTCCTGTAGATAGAAGCTGATCCCTCAGCACAGCAATGGTGCTTTAACAAGCATGTGCTTCGTTACTGTAGATAGAACCTGATCCCTCACCACAGCAATGGTGTTTTAACAACACTGTTGCATTGTTCCTGTAGATAGAAGCTGATACCTCAGCACAGCAATGGTGTTTTAACAACCCTGTGCATTGTTCCTGTAGATAGAAGCTGATCCCTCACCACAGCAATGGTGTTTTAACAACCCTGTGCACTGTTCCTCTAGATAGAAGCTGATCCTTCAGCACAGCAAAGGTGCTTTAACAAGCATGTGCTTCGTTACTGTAGATAGAAGCTGATCCCTCAGCACAGCAATGGTGTTTTAACAACCCTGTGCATTGTTCCTGTAGATAGAAGCTGATACCTCAGCACAGCAATAGTGCTTTAACAACCATATGCACTGTTCCTGTAGATATAAGGTGATCCCTCAGCACAGCAATGGTGTTTTAACAACCATATGCATTGTTCCTGTAGATAGAAGCTGATACCTCAGCACAGCAATGGTGTTTTAACAACCCTGTGCATTGTTCCTGCAGATAGAAGCTGATACCTCAGCACAGTAATGGTGCTTTAACAACCATATGCATTGTTCCTGTAGATGGAAGCAGATCCCTCAGCACAGCAATGGTGTTTTAATAACCCTGTGCATTGTTCCTGTAGATAGAAGCTGATCCCTCAGCACAGCAATAGAGCTTTAACAACCATATGCATTGTTCCTGTAGATGGAAGTAGATCCCTCAGCACAGCAATGGTGTTTTAACAACCCTGTGCATTGATCCTGTAGATAGAAGCTGATCCCTCAGCACAGCAATGGTGCTTTAACAACCATTTGCATTGTTCCTGTAGATAGAAGCTGATCCCTCAGCACAGCAATAGTGCTTTAACAACTATATGCATTTTTCCTGTAGATGGAAGCAGATCCCTCAGCACAGCAATGGTGTTTTAACATCCCTGTGCATTGTTCCTGTAGATTGAAGCTGATCCCTCAGCACAGCAATGGTGCTTTAACAACCATATGCATTGTTCTTGTAGATAGAAGCTGATCCATCAGCAGAGCAATAGTGCTTTAACAACCATATGCATTGTTCCTGTAGATAGAAGCTGATCCCTCACCACAGCAATGGTGTTTTAACAACCATATGCATTGTTCCTGTAGATAGAAGCTGATCCCTCAGCACAGCAATGGTGCTTTAACAACCATATGCATTGTTCCTGTTGATAGAAGCTGATCCCTCAGCAATGCAATGGTGCTTTAACAACCCAATGCATTGTTCCTGTAGATAGAAGCTGATCCCTCAGCACAGCAATGGTGCTTTGACAACCCTGTGCATTGTTCTTGTAGATAGAAGCTGATCCCTCAGCACAGCAATGGTGCTTTAACAACCATATGCATTGTTCTTGTAGATAGAAGCTGATCCCTCAGCACAGCAATGGTGCTTTAACAACCATATGCATTGTTCCTGTCGATAGAGGCTGATCCCTCAGCACAGCAATGGTGTTTTAACAACCATATGCACTGTTCCTGTAGATAGAAGCTGATCCCTCAGCACAGCAATAGTGCTTTAACAACCATATGCATTGTTCTTGTAGATAGAAGCTGATCCCTCAGCACAGCAATGGTGTATTAACTACCATATGCATTGTTCCTGTAGATTGAAGCTGATCCCTCAGCACAGCAATGGTGCTTTAACAACCATATGCATTGTTCCTGTAGATAGAAGCTGATCCCTCAGCAAGGCAATGGTGTTTTAACAACCATATGCATTGTTCTTGTAGATAGAAGCTGATCCCTCAGCACAGAAATAGTGCTTTAACAACCATATGCATTGTTCCTGTAGATAGAAGCAGATCCCTCAGCACAGCAATGGTGCTTTAACAACCATATGCACTGTTCCTGTAGATAGAAGCTCATCCCACAGCACAACAATGGTGTTTTAACAACCATATGCATTGTTCCCGTAGATAGAAGATGATCCCTCAGCACAGCAATGGTGTTTTAACAACCATGTGCACTGTTCCTGTAGATAGAAGCTGATCCCTCAGCACAGCAATGGTGCTTTAACAAGCATGTGCTTCGTTACTGTAGATAGAACCTGATCCCTCACCACAGCAATGGTGTTTTAACAACACTGTTGCATTGTTCCTGTAGATAGAAGCTGATACCTCAGCACAGCAATGGTGTTTTAACAACCCTGTGCATTGTTCCTGTAGATAGAAGCTGATCCCTCACCACAGCAATGGTGTTTTAACAACCCTGTGCACTGTTCCTCTAGATAGAAGCTGATCCTTCAGCACAGCAATGGTGCTTTAACAAGCATGTGCTTCGTTACTGTAGATAGAAGCTGATCCCTCAGCACAGCAATGGTGTTTTAACAACCCTGTGCATTGTTCATGTAGATAGAAGCTGATACCTCAGCACAGCAATGGTGCATTAACAACCCTGTGCACTGTTCCTGTAGATAGAAGCTGATCCCTCAGCACAGCAATGGTGTTTTAACAACCCTGTGCATTGTTCCTGTAGATAGAAGCTGATCCCTCAGCACAGCAATAGTGCTTTAACAACCATATGCACTGTTCCTGTAGATATAAGGTGATCCCTCAGCACAGCAATGGTGTTTTAACAACCATATGCATTGTTCCTGTAGATAGAAGCTGATACCTCAGCACAGCAATGGTGTTTTAACAACCCTGTGCATTGTTCCTGTAGATAGAAGCTGATCCCTCAGCACAGCAATGGTGCTTTAACAACCATATGCATTGTTCCTGTAGATGGAAGCAGATCCCTCAGCACAGCAATGGTGTTTTAATAACCCTGTGCATTGTTCCTGTAGATAGAAGCTGATCCCTCAGCACAGCAATAGAGCTTTAACAACCATATGCATTGTTCCCGTAGATGGAAGCAGATCCCTCAGCACAGCAATGGTGTTTTAACAACCCTGTGCATTGATCCTGTAGATAGAAGCTGATCCCTCAGCACAGCAATGGTGCTTTAACAACCATTTGCATTGTTCCTGTAGATAGAAGCTGATCCCTCAGCACAGCAATAGTGCTTTAACAACCATATGCATTTTTCCTGTAGATGGAAGCAGATCCCTCAGCACAGCAATGGTGTTTTAACATCCCTGTGCATTGTTCCTGTAGATTGAAGCTGATCCCTCAGCACAGCAATGGTGCTTTAACAACCATATGCATTGTTCCTGTAGATAGAAGCTGATCCCTCAGCACAGCAATGGTGCTTTAACAACCATATGCATTGTTCCTGTTGATAGAAGCTGATCCCTCAGCAATGCAATGGTGCTTTAACAACCCAATGCATTGTTCCTGTAGATAGAAGCTGATCCCTCAGCACAGCAATGGTGCTTTGACAACCCTATGCATTGTTCCTGTCGATAGAAGCTGAATCCTCAGCACAGCAATGGTGCTTTAACAACTCAATGCATTGTTCCTCTAGATAGAAGCTGATCCTTCAGCACAGCAATGGTGCTTTAACAACCATATGCTTTGTTCCTGTAGATAGAAGCTGATCCCTCAGCACAGCAATGGTGCTTTAACAACCATGTGCATTGTTCCTGTAGATAGAAACTGATCCCTCAGCACAGCAATAGTGCTTTAACAACCCTATGCATTGTTCCTGTAGATTGAAGCTGATCCCTCAGCACAGCAATAGTGCTTTAACAACCATATGCATTGTTCCTGTAGATAGAAGCAGATCCCTCAGCACAGCAATGGTGCTTTAACAACCATATGCACTGTTCCTGTAGATAGAAGCTGATCCCTCAGCACAGCAAAGGTGTTTTAACAACCATGTGCACTGTTCCTGTAGTTAGAAGCTGATCCCTCAGCACAGCAATGGTGCTTTAACAACCATATGCATTGTTCTTGTAGATAGAAGCTGATCCCTCAGCACAGCAATGGTTTTTTAACAACCATATGCACTGTTTAAGTAGATAGAAGCTGATCCCTCAGCACAGCAATGGTGTTTTAACAACCATATGCACTGTTCTTGTAGATAGAAGCTGATCCCTCAGCACAGCAATGGTGTTGTAACAACCCTGTGCATTGTTCCTGTAGATTGAAGCTGATACCTCAGCACAGCAATGGTGCTTTAACAACCATATGCATTGTTCCTGTAGATAGAAGCTGATCCCTCAGCACAGCAATGGTGCTTCAACAACCATATGCATTGTTCCTGTCGATAGAGGCTGATCCCTCAGCACAACAATGGTGCTTTAACAACCATATGCATTGTTCCTGTAGACAGAAGCTGATCCCTCAGCACAACAATGGTGCTTTAACAACCATGTGCATTGTTCCTGTAGATAGAAGCTGATCCCTCAGCACAGCAATGGTGTTTTAACAACCATATGCATTGTTCCTGTAGATAGAAGCTGATCCCTCAGCACAGCAATGGTGCTTTAACAACCATATGCATTGTTCTTGTAGATAGAAGCTGATCCCTCAGCACAGCAATAGTGCTTTAACAACCATATGCATTGTTCTTGTAGATAGAAGCTGATCCCTCAGCACAGCAATGGTGCTTTAACAACCATATGCATTGTTCTTGTAGATAGAAGCAGATCCCTCAGCACAGCAATGGTGCTTTAACAACCATATGCATTGTTCCTGTAGATAGAAGCTGATCCCTCAGCATAGCAATGGTGTTTTAACAACCATATGCACTGTTCTTGTAGATAGAAGCTGATCCCTCAGCACAGCAATGGTGTTTTAACAACCCTGTGCATTGTTCCTGTAGATTGAAGCTGATACCTCAGCACAGCAATGGTGCTTTAACAACCATATGCATTGTTCCTGTAGATAGAAGCTGATCCCTCAGCACAGCAATGGTGCTTTAACAACCATATGCATTGTTCCTGTCGATAGAGGCTGATCCCTCAGCACAACAATGGTGCTTTAACAACCATATGCATTGTTCCTGTAGACAGAAGCTGATCCCTCAGCACAACAATGGTGCTTTAACAACCATGTGCATTGTTCCTGTAGATAGAAGCTGATCCCTCAGCACAGCAATGGTGCTTTAACAAGCATGTGCTTCGTTACTGTAGATAGAAGCTGATCCCTCAGCACAGCAATGGTGTTTTAACAACCCTGTGCATTGTTCCTGTAGATAGAACCTGATCCCTCACCACAGCAATGGTGTTTTAACAACCCTGTTGCATTGTTCCTGTAGATAGAAGCTGATACCTCAGCACAGCAATGGTGTTTTAACAACCCTGTGCATTGTTCCTGTAGATAGAAGCTGATCCCTCACCACAGCAATGGTGTTTTAACAACCCTGTGCACTGTTCCTGTAGATAGAAGCTGATCCATCAGCACAGCAATGGTGCTTTAACAAGCATGTGCTTCGTTACTGTAGATAGAAGCTGATCCCTCAGCACAGCAATGGTGTTTTAACAACCCTGTGCATTGTTCCTGTAGATAGAAGCTGATCCCTCACCACAGCAATGGTGTTTTAACAACCCTGTGCACTGTTCCTGTAGATAGAAGCTGATCCCTCAGCACATTAATGGTGTTTTAACAACCCTGTGCATTGTTCTTGTAGATAGAAGCTGATCCCTCAGCACAGCAATGGTGCTTTAACAACCATATGCATTGTTCTTGTAGATAGAAGCTGATCCCTCAGCACAGCAATGGTGCTTTAACAACCATATGCATTGTTCCTGTCGATAGAGGCTGATCCCTCAGCACAGCAATGGTGTTTTAACAACCATATGCACTGTTCCTGTAGATAGAAGCTGATCCCTCAGCACAGCAATAGTGCTTTAACAACCATATGCATTGTTCTTGTAGATAGAAGCTGATCCCTCAGCACAGGAATGGTGTTTTAACAACCATATGCATTGTTCCTGTAGATTGAAGCTGATCCCTCAGCACAGCAATGGTGCTTTAACAACCATATGCATTGTTCCTGTAGATAGAAGCTGATCCCTCAGCAAGGCAATGGTGTTTTAACAACCATATGCATTGTTCTTGTAGATAGAAGCTGATCCCTCAGCACAGAAATAGTGCTTTAACAACCATATGCATTGTTCCTGTAGATAGAAGCAGATCCCTCAGCACAGCAATGGTGATTTAACAACCATATGCACTGTTCCTGTAGATAGAAGCTCATCCCACAGCACAACAATGGTGTTTTAACAACCATATGCATTGTTCCCGTAGATAGAAGATGATCCCTCAGCACAGCAATGGTGTTTTAACAACCATGTGCACTGTTCCTGTAGATAGAAGCTGATCCCTCAGCACAGCAATGGTGCTTTAACAAGCCTGTGCTTCGTTACTGTAGATAGAACCTGATCCCTCACCACAGCAATGGTGTTTTAACAACACTGTTGCATTGTTCCTGTAGATAGAAGCTGATACCTCAGCACAGCAATGGTGTTTTAACAACCCTGTGCATTGTTCCTGTAGATAGAAGCTGATCCCTCACCACAGCAATGGTGTTTTAACAACCCTGTGCACTGTTCCTCTAGATAGAAGCTGATCCTTCAGCACAGCAATGGTGCTTTAACAAGCATGTGCTTCGTTACTGTAGATAGAAGCTGATCCCTCAGCACAGCAATGGTGTTTTAACAACCCTGTGCATTGTTCCTGTAGATAGAAGCTGATACCTCAGCACAGCAATGGTGCTTTAACAACTCTGTGCACTGTTCCTGTAGATAGAAGCTGATCCCTCAGCACAGCAATGGTGTTTTAACAACCCTGTGCATTGTTCCTGTAGATAGAAGCTGATCCCTCAGCACAGCAATAGTGCTTTAACAACCATATGCACTGTTCCTGTAGATATAAGGTGATCCCTCAGCACAGCAATGGTGTTTTAACAACCATATGCATTGTTCCTGTAGATAGAAGCTGATACCTCAGCACAGCAATGGTGTTTTAACAACCCTGTGCATTGTTCCTGTAGATAGAAGCTGATACCTCAGCACAGCAATGGTGCTTTAACAACCATATGCATTGTTCCTGTAGATGGAAGCAGATCCCTCAGCACAGCAATGGTGTTTTAATAACCCTGTGCATTGTTCCTGTAGATAGAAGCTGATCCCTCAGCACAGCAATAGAGCTTTAACAACCATATGCATTGTTCCTGTAGATGGAAGTAGATCCCTCAGCACAGCAATGGTGTTTTAACAACCCTGTGCATTGATCCTGTAGATAGAAGCTGATCCCTCAGCACAGCAATGGTGCTTTAACAACCATTTGCATTGTTCCTGTAGATAGAAGCTGATCCCTCAGCACAGCAATAGTGCTTTAACAACCATATGCATTTTTCCTGTAGATGGAAGCAGATCCCTCAGCACAGCAATGGTGTTTTAACATCCCTGTGCATTGTTCCTGTAGATTGAAGCTGATCCCTCAGCACAGCAATGGTGCTTTAACAACCATATGCATTGTTCTTGTAGATAGAAGCTGATCCCTCAGCAGAGCAATAGTGCTTTAACAACCATATGCATTGTTCCTGTAGATAGAAGCTGATCCCTCACCACAGCAATGGTGTTTTAACAACCATATGCATTGTTCCTGTAGATAGAAGCTGATCCCTCAGCACAGCAATGGTGCTTTAACAACCATATGCATTGTTCCTGTTGATAGAAGCTGATCCCTCAGCAATGCAATGGTGCTTTAACAACCCAATGCATTGTTCCTGTAGATAGAAGCTGATCCCTCAGCACAGCAATGGTGCTTTGACAACCCTATGCATTGTTCCTGTCGATAGAAGCTGAATCCTCAGCACAGCAATGGTGCTTTAACAACTCAATGCATTGTTCCTGTAGATAGAAGCTGATCCTTCAGCACAGCAATGGTGCTTTAACAACCATATGCTTTGTTCCTGTAGATAGAAGCTGATCCCTCAGCACAGCAATGGTGCTTTAACAACCATGTGCATTGTTCCTGTAGATAGAAACTGATCCCTCAGCACAGCAATAGTGCTTTAACAACCCTATGCATTGTTCCTGTAGATTGAAGCTGATCCCTCAGCACAGCAATAGTGCTTTAACAACCATATGCATTGTTCCTGTAGATAGAAGCAGATCCCTCAGCACAGCAATGGTGCTTTAACAACCATATGCACTGTTCCTGTAGATAGAAGCTGATCCCTCAGCACAGCAAAGGTGTTTTAACAACCATATGCACTGTTCCTGTAGTTGGAAGCTGATCCCTCAGCACAGCAATGGTGCTTTAACAACCATATGCATTGTTCTTGTAGATAGAAGCTGATCCCTCAGCACAGCAATGGTTTTTTAACAACCATATGCACTGTTCCTGTAGATAGAAGCTGATCCCTCAGCACAGCAATGGTGTTTTAACAACCATATGCACTGTTCTTGTAGATAGAAGCTGATCCCTCAGCACAGCAATGGTGTTTTAACAACCCTGTGCATTGTTCCTGTAGATTGAAGCTGATACCTCAGCACAGCAATGGTGCTTTAACAACCATATGCATTGTTCCTGTAGATAGAAGCTGATCCCTCAGCAAGGCAATGGTGTTTTAACAACCATATGCATTGTTCTTGTAGATAGAAGCTGATCCCTCAGCACAGAAATAGTGCTTTAACAACCATATGCATTGTTCCTGTAGATAGAAGCAGATCCCTCAGCACAGCAATGGTGCTTTAACAACCATATGCACTGTTCCTGTAGATAGAAGCTCATCCCACAGCACAACAATGGTGTTTTAACAACCATATGCATTGTTCCCGTAGATAGAAGATGATCCCTCAGCACAGCAATGGTGTTTTAACAACCATGTGCACTGTTCCTGTAGATAGAAGCTGATCCCTCAGCACAGCAATGGTGCTTTAACAAGCATGTGCTTCGTTACTGTAGATAGAACCTGATCCCTCACCACAGCAATGGTGTTTTAACAACACTGTTGCATTGTTCCTGTAGATAGAAGCTGATACCTCAGCACAGCAATGGTGCTTTAACAACCCTGTGCACTGTTCCTGTAGATAGAAGCTGATCCCTCAGCACAGCAATGGTGTTTTAACAACCCTGTGCATTGTTCCTGTAGATAGAAGCTGATCCCTCAGCACAGCAATAGTGCTTTAACAACCATATGCACTGTTCCTGTAGATATAAGGTGATCCCTCAGCACAGCAATGGTGTTTTAACAACCATATGCATTGTTCCTGTAGATAGAAGCTGATACCTCAGCACAGCAATGGTGTTTTAACAACCCTGTGCATTGTTCCTGTAGATAGAAGCTGATCCCTCAGCACAGCAATGGTGCTTTAACAACCATATGCATAGTTCCTGTAGATGGAAGCAGATCCCTCAGCACAGCAATGGTGTTTTAATAACCCTGTGCATTGTTCCTGTAGATAGAAGCTGATCCCTCAGCACAGCAATAGAGCTTTAACAACCATATGCATTGTTCCCGTAGATGGAAGCAGATCCCTCAGCACAGCAATGGTGTTTTAACAACCCTGTGCATTGATCCTGTAGATAGAAGCTGATCCCTCAGCACAGCAATGGTGCTTTAACAACCATTTGCATTGTTCCTGTAGATAGAAGCTGATCCCTCAGCACAGCAATAGTGCTTTAACAACCATATGCATTTTTCCTGTAGATGGAAGCAGATCCCTCAGCAGAGCAATGGTGTTTTAACATCCCTGTGCATTGTTCCTGTAGATTGAAGCTGATCCCTCAGCACAGCAATGGTGCTTTAACAACCACATGCATTGTTCTTGTAGATAGAAGCTGATCCCTCAGCAGAGCAATAGTGCTTTAACAACCATATGCATTGTTCCTGTAGATAGAAGCAGATCCCTCACCACAGCAATGGTGTTTTAACAACCATATGCATTGTTCCTGTAGATAGAAGCTGATCCCTCAGCACAGCAATGGTGCTTTAACAACCATATGCATTGTTCCTGTTGATAGAAGCTGATCCCTCAGCAATGCAATGGTGCTTTAACAACCCAATGCATTGTTCCTGTAGATAGAAGCTGATCCCTCAGCACAGCAATGGTGCTTTGACAACCCTATGCATTGTTCCTGTCGATAGAAGCTGAATCCTCAGCACAGCAATGGTGCTTTAACAACTCAATGCATTGTTCCTGTAGATAGAAGCTGATCCTTCAGCACAGCAATGGTGCTTTAACAACCATATGCTTTGTTCCTGTAGATAGAAGCTGATCCCTCAGCACAGCAATGGTGCTTTAACAACCATGTGCATTGTTCCTGTAGATAGAAACTGATCCCTCAGCACAGCAATAGTGCTTTAACAACCCTATGCATTGTTCCTGTAGATTGAAGCTGATCCCTCAGCACAGCAATAGTGCTTTAACAACCATATGCATTGTTCCTGTAGATAGAAGCAGATCCCTCAGCACAGCAATGGTGCTTTAACAAACATATGCACTGTTCCTGTAGATAGAAGCTGATCCCTCAGCACAGCAAAGGTGTTTTAACAACCATGTGCACTGTTCCTGTAGTTAGAAGCTGATCCCTCAGCACAGCAATGGTGCTTTAACAACCAAATGCATTGTTCTTGTAGATAGAAGCTGATCCCTCAGCACAGCAGTGGTTTTTTAACAACCATATGCACTGTTCCTGTAGATAGAAGCTGATCCCTCAGCACAGCAATGGTGTTTTAACAACCATATGCACTGTTCTTGTAGATAGAAGCTGATCCCTCAGCACAGCAATGGTGTTTTAACAACCCTGTGCATTGTTCCTGTAGATTGAAGCTGATACCTCAGCACAGCAATGGTGCTTTAACAACCATATGCATTGTTCCTGTAGATAGAAGCTGATCCCTCAGCACAGCAATGGTGCTTTAACAACCATATGCATTGTTCCTGTCGATAGAGGCTGATCCCTCAGCACAACAATGGTGCTTTAACAACCATATGCATTGTTCCTGTAGACAGAAGCTGATCCCTCAGCACAACAATGGTGCTTTAACAACCATGTGCATTGTTCCTGTAGATAGAAGCTGATCCCTCAGCACAGCAATGGTGTTTTAACAACCATATGCATTGTTCCTGTAGATAGAAGCTGATCCCTCAGCACAGCAATGGTGCTTTAACAACCATATGCATTGTTCTTGTAGATAGAAGCTGATCCCTCAGCACAGCAATAGTGCTTTAACAACCATATGCAGTGTTCTTGTAGATAGAAGCTGATCCCTCAGCACAGCAATGGTGCTTTAACAACCATATGCATTGTTCTTGTAGATAGAAGCAGATCCCTCAGCACAGCAATGGTGCTTTAACAACCATATGCATTGTTCCTGTAGATAGAAGCTGATCCCTCAGCATAGCAATGGTGTTTTAACAACCATATGCACTGTTCTTGTAGATAGAAGCTGATCCCTCAGCACAGCAATGGTGTTTTAACAACCCTGTGCATTGTTCCTGTAGATTGAAGCTGATACCTCAGCACAGCAATGGTGCTTTAACAACCATATGCATTGTTCCTGTAGATAGAAGCTGATCCCTCAGCACAGCAATGGTGCTTTAACAACCATATGCATTGTTCCTGTCG
The DNA here is from genome assembly GCA_946902985.2 of Meconema thalassinum. Lineage (NCBI taxonomy): Eukaryota > Metazoa > Arthropoda > Insecta > Orthoptera > Tettigoniidae > Meconema > Meconema thalassinum. The sequence continues at coordinate 69,863,246 of OX336393.1, read as the reverse complement.
ATAGAGGCTGATCCCTCAGCACAACAATGGTGCTTTAACAACCATATGCATTGTTCCTGTAGACAGAAGCTGATCCCTCAGCACAGCAATGGTGCTTTAACAAGCATGTGCTTCGTTACTGTAGATAGAAGCTGATCCCTCAGCACAGCAATGGTGTTTTAACAACCCTGTGCATTGTTCCTGTAGATAGAACCTGATCCCTCACCACAGCAATGGTGTTTTAACAACCCTGTTGCATTGTTCCTGTAGATAGAAGCTGATACCTCAGCACAGCAATGGTGTTTTAACAACCCTGTGCATTGTTCCTGTAGATAGAAGCTGATCCCTCACCACAGCAATGGTGTCTTAACAACCCCGTGCACTGTTCCTGTAGATAGAAGCTGATCCATCAGCACAGCAATGGTGCTTTAACAAGCATGTGCTTCGTTACTGTAGATAGAAGCTGATCCCTCAGCACAGCAATGGTGTTTTAACAACCCTGTGCATTGTTCCTGTAGATAGAAGCTGATCCCTCACCACAGCAATGGTGTTTTAACAACCCTGTGCACTGTTCCTGTAGATAGAAGCTGATCCCTCAGCACAGCAATGGTGTTTTAACAACCCTGTGCATTGTTCTTGTAGATAGAAGCTGATCCCTCAGCACAGCAATGGTGCTTTAACAACCATATGCATTGTTCTTGTAGATAGAAGCTGATCCCTCAGCACAGCAATGGTGCTTTAACAACCATATGCATTGTTCCTGTCGATAGAGGCTGATCCCTCAGCACAGCAATGGTGTTTTAACAACCATATGCACTGTTCCTGTAGATAGAAGCTGATCCCTCAGCACAGCAATAGTGCTTTAACAACCATATGCATTGTTCTTGTAGATAGAAGCTGATCCCTCAGCACAGGAATGGTGTTTTAACAACCATATGCATTGTTCCTGTAGATTGAAGCTGATCCCTCAGCACAGCAATGGTGCTTTAACAACCATATGCATTGTTCCTGTAGATAGAAGCTGATCCCTCAGCAAGGCAATGGTGTTTTAACAACCATATGCATTGTTCTTGTAGATAGAAGCTGATCCCTCAGCACAGAAATAGTGCTTTAACAACCATATGCATTGTTCCTGTAGATAGAAGCAGATCCCTCAGCACAGCAATGGTGCTTTAACAACCATATGCACTGTTCCTGTAGATAGAAGCTCATCCCACAGCACAACAATGGTGTTTTAACAACCATATGCATTGTTCCCGTAGATAGAAGATGATCCCTCAGCACAGCAATGGTGTTTTAACAACCATGTGCACTGTTCCTGTAGATAGAAGCTGATCCCTCAGCACAGCAATGGTGCTTTAACAAGCATGTGCTTCGTTACTGTAGATAGAACCTGATCCCTCACCACAGCAATGGTGTTTTAACAACACTGTTGCATTGTTCCTGTAGATAGAAGCTGATACCTCAGCACAGCAATGGTGTTTTAACAACCCTGTGCATTGTTCCTGTAGATAGAAGCTGATCCCTCACCACAGCAATGGTGTTTTAACAACCCTGTGCACTGTTCCTCTAGATAGAAGCTGATCCTTCAGCACAGCAAAGGTGCTTTAACAAGCATGTGCTTCGTTACTGTAGATAGAAGCTGATCCCTCAGCACAGCAATGGTGTTTTACAACCCTGTGCATTGTTCCTGTAGATAGAAGCTGATACCTCAGCACAGCAATGGTGCTTTAACAACTCTGTGCACTGTTCCTGTAGATAGAAGCTGATCCCTCAGCACAGCAATGGTGTTTTAACAACCCTGTGCATTGTTCCTGTAGATAGAAGCTGATCCCTCAGCACAGCAATAGTGCTTTAACAACCATATGCACTGTTCCTGTAGATATAAGGTGATCCCTCAGCACAGCAATGGTGTTTTAACAACCATATGCATTGTTCCTGTAGATAGAAGCTGATACCTCAGCACAGCAATGGTGTTTTAACAACCCTGTGCATTGTTCCTGCAGATAGAAGCTGATACCTCAGCAGAGCAATGGTGCTTTAACAACCATATGCATTGTTCCTGTAGATGGAAGCAGATCCCTCAGCACAGCAATGGTGTTTTAATAACCCTGTGCATTGTTCCTGTAGATAGAAGCTGATCCTTCAGCACAGCAATAGAGCTTTAACAACCATATGCATTGTTCCTGTAGATGGAAGTAGATCCCTCAGCACAGCAATGGTGTTTTAACAACCCTGTGCATTGATCCTGTAGATAGAAGCTGATCCCTCAGCACAGCAATGGTGCTTTAACAACCATTTGCATTGTTCCTGTAGATAGAAGCTGATCCCTCAGCACAGCAATAGTGCTTTAACAACTATATGCATTTTTCCTGTAGATGGAAGCAGATCCCTCAGCACAGCAATGGTGTTTTAACATCCCTGTGCATTGTTCCTGTAGATTGAAGCTGATCCCTCAGCACAGCAATGGTGCTTTAACAACCATATGCATTGTTCTTGTAGACAGAAGCTGATCCCTCAGCAGAGCAATAGTGCTTTAACAACCATATGCATTGTTCCTGTAGATAGAAGCTGATCCCTTACCACAGCAATGGTGTTTTAACAACCATATGCATTGTTCCTGTAGATAGAAGCTGATCCCTCAGCACAGCAATGGTGCTTTAACAACCATATGCATTGTTCCTGTTGATAGAAGCTGATCCCTCAGCAATGCAATGGTGCTTTAACAACCCAATGCATTGTTCCTGTAGATAGAAGCTGATCCCTCAGCACAGCAATGGTGCTTTGACAACCCTGTGCATTGTTCTTGTAGATAGAAGCTGATCCCTCAGCACAGCAATGGTGCTTTAACAACCATATGCATTGTTCTTGTAGATAGAAGCTGATCCCTCAGCACAGCAATGGTGCTTTAACAACCATATGCATTGTTCCTGTCGATAGAGGCTGATCCCTCAGCACAGCAATGGTGTTTTAACAACCATATGCACTGTTCCTGTAGATAGAAGCTGATCCCTCAGCACAGCAATAGTGCTTTAACAACCATATGCATTGTTCTTGTAGATAGAAGCTGATCCCTCAGCACAGCAATGGTGTTTTAACAACCATATGCATTGTTCCTGTAGATTGAAGCTGATCCCTCAGCACAGCAATGGTGCTTTAACAACCATATGCATTGTTCCTGTAGATAGAAGCTGATCCCTCAGCAAGGCAATGGTGTTTTAACAACCATATGCATTGTTCTTGTAGATAGAAGCTGATCCCTCAGCACAGAAATAGTGCTTTAACAACCATATGCATTGTTCCTGTAGATAGAAGCAGATCCCTCAGCACAGCAATGGTGCTTTAACAACCATATGCACTGTTCCTGTAGATAGAAGCTCATCCCACAGCACAACAATGGTGTTTTAACAACCATATGCATTGTTCCCGTAGATAGAAGATGATCCCTCAGCACAGCAATGGTGTTTTAACAACCATGTGCACTGTTCCTGTAGATAGAAGCTGATCCCTCAGCACAGCAATGGTGCTTTAACAAGCATGTGCTTCGTTACTGTAGATAGAACCTGATCCCTCACCACAGCAATGGTGTTTTAACAACACTGTTGCATTGTTCCTGTAGATAGAAGCTGATACCTCAGCACAGCAATGGTGTTTTAACAACCCTGTGCATTGTTCCTGTAGATAGAAGCTGATCCCTCACCAAAGCAATGGTGTTTTAACAACCCTGTGCACTGTTCCTCTAGATAGAAGCTGATCCTTCAGCACAGCAATGGTGCTTTAACAAGCATGTGCTTCGTTACTGTAGATAGAAGCTGATCCCTCAGCACAGCAATGGTGTTTTAACAACCCTGTGCATTGTTCATGTAGATAGAAGCTGATACCTCAGCACAGCAATGGTGCATTAACAACCCTGTGCACTGTTCCTGTAGATAGAAGCTGATCCCTCAGCACAGCAATGGTGTTTTAACAACCCTGTGCATTGTTCCTGTAGATAGAAGCTGATCCCTCAGCACAGCAATAGTGCTTTAACAACCATATGCACTGTTCCTGTAGATATAAGGTGATCCCTCAGCACAGCAATGGTGTTTTAACAACCATATGCATTGTTCCTGTAGATAGAAGCTGATACCTCAGCACAGCAATGGTGTTTTAACAACCCTGTGCATTGTTCCTGTAGATAGAAGCTGATCCCTCAGCACAGCAATGGTGCTTTAACAACCATATGCATTGTTCCTGTAGATGGAAGCAGATCCCTCAGCACAGCAATGGTGTTTTAATAACCCTGTGCATTGTTCCTGTAGATAGAAGCTGATCCCTCAGCACAGCAATAGAGCTTTAACAACCATATGCATTGTTCCCGTAGATGGAAGCAGATCCCTCAGCACAGCAATGGTGTTTTAACAACCCTGTGCATTGATCCTGTAGATAGAAGCTGATCCCTCAGCACAGCAATGGTGCTTTAACAACCATTTGCATTGTTCCTGTAGATAGAAGCTGATCCCTCAGCACAGCAATAGTGCTTTAACAACCATATGCATTTTTCCTGTAGATGGAAGCAGATCCCTCAGCACAGCAATGGTGTTTTAACATCCCTGTGCATTGTTCCTGTAGATTGAAGCTGATCCCTCAGCACAGCAATGGTGCTTTAACAACCATATGCATTGTTCTTGTAGATAGAAGCTGATCCCTCAGCAGAGCAATAGTGCTTTAACAACCATATGCATTGTTCCTGTAGATAGAAGCTGATCCCTCACCACAGCAATGGTGTTTTAACAACCATATGCATTGTTCCTGTAGATAGAAGCTGATCCCTCAGCACAGCAATGGTGCTTTAACAACCATATGCATTGTTCCTGTTGATAGAAGCTGATCCCTCAGCAATGCAATGGTGCTTTAACAACCCAATGCATTGTTCCTGTAGATAGAAGCTGATCCCTCAGCACAGCAATGGTGCTTTGACAACCCTATGCATTGTTCCTGTCGATAGAAGCTGAATCCTCAGCACAGCAATGGTGCTTTAACAACTCAATGCATTGTTCCTCTAGATAGAAGCTGATCCTTCAGCACAGCAATGGTGCTTTAACAACCATATGCTTTGTTCCTGTAGATAGAAGCTGATCCCTCAGCACAGCAATGGTGCTTTAACAACCATGTGCATTGTTCCTGTAGATAGAAACTGATCCCTCAGCACAGCAATAGTGCTTTAACAACCCTATGCATTGTTCCTGTAGATTGAAGCTGATCCCTCAGCACAGCAATAGTGCTTTAACAACCATATGCATTGTTCCTGTAGATAGAAGCAGATCCCTCAGCACAGCAATGGTGCTTTAACAACCATATGCACTGTTCGTGTAGATAGAAGCTGATCCCTCAGCACAGCAAAGGTGTTTTAACAACCATGTGCACTGTTCCTGTAGTTAGAAGCTGATCCCTCAGCACAGCAATGGTGCTTTAACAACCATATGCATTGTTCTTGTAGATAGAAGCTGATCCCTCAGCACAGCAATGGTTTTTTAACAACCATATGCACTGTTCCTGTAGATAGAAGCTGATCCCTCAGTACAGCAATGGTGTTTTAACAACCCTGTGCATTGTTCCTGTAGATTGAAGCTGATACCTCAGCACAGCAATGGTGCTTTAACAACCATATGCATTGTTCCTGTAGATAGAAGCTGATCCCTCAGCACAGCAATGGTGCTTCAACAACCATATGCATTGTTCCTGTCGATAGAGGCTGATCCCTCAGCACAACAATGGTGCTTTAACAACCATATGCATTGTTCCTGTAGACAGAAGCTGATCCCTCAGCACAACAATGGTGCTTTAACAACCATGTGCATTGTTCCAGTAGATAGAAGCTGATCCCTCAGCACAGCAATGGTGTTTTAACAACCATATGCATTGTTCCTGTAGATAGAAGCTGATCCCTCAGCACAGCAATGGTGCTTTAACAACCATATGCATTGTTCTTGTAGATAGAAGCTGATCCCTCAGCACAGCAATAGTGCTTTAACAACCATATGCATTGTTCTTGTAGATAGAAGCTGATCCCTCAGCACAGCAATGGTGCTTTAACAACCATATGCATTGTTCTTGTAGATAGAAGCAGATCCCTCAGCACAGCAATGGTGCTTTAACAACCATATGCATTGTTCCTGTAGATAGAAGCTGATCCCTCAGCACAACAATGGTGCTTTAACAACCATGTGCATTGTTCCTGTAGATAGAAGCTGATCCCTCAGCACAGCAATGGTGCTTTAACAAGCATGTGCTTCGTTACTGTAGATAGAAGCTGATCCCTCAGCACAGCAATGGTGTTTTAACAACCCTGTGCATTGTTCCTGTAGATAGAACCTGATCCCTCACCACAGCAATGGTGTTTTAACAACCCTGTTGCATTGTTCCTGTAGATAGAAGCTGATACCTCAGCACAGCAATGGTGTTTTAACAACCCTGTGCATTGTTCCTGTAGATAGAAGCTGATCCCTCACCACAGCAATGGTGTTTTAACAACCCTGTGCACTGTTCCTGTAGATAGAAGCTGATCCATCAGCACAGCAATGGTGCTTTAACAAGCATGTGCTTCGTTACTGTAGATAGAAGCTGATCCCTCAGCACAGCAATGGTGTTTTAACAACCCTGTGCATTGTTCCTGTAGATAGAAGCTGATCCCTCACCACAGCAATGGTGTTTTAACAACCCTGTGCACTGTTCCTGTAGATAGAAGCTGATCCCTCAGCACAGCAATGGTGTTTTAACAACCCTGTGCATTGTTCTTGTAGATAGAAGCTGATCCCTCAGCACAGCAATGGTGCTTTAACAACCATATGCATTGTTCTTGTAGATAGAAGCTGATCCCTCAGCACAGCAATGGTGCTTTAACAACCATATGCATTGTTCCTGTCGATAGAGACTGATCCCTCAGCACAGCAATGGTGTTTTAACAACCATATGCACTGTTCCTGTAGATAGAAGCTGATCCCTCAGCACAGCAATAGTGCTTTAACAACCATATGCATTGTTCTTGTAAATAGAAGCTGATCCCTCAGCACAGGAATGGTGTTTTAACAACCATATGCATTGTTCCTGTAGATTGAAGCTGATCCCTCAGCACAGCAATGGTGCTTTAACAACCATATGCATTGTTCCTGTAGATAGAAGCTGATCCCTCAGCAAGGCAATGGTGTTTTAACAACCATATGCATTGTTCTTGTAGATAGAAGCTGATCCCTCAGCACAGAAATAGTGCTTTAACAACCATATGCATTGTTCCTGTAGATAGATGCAGATCCCTCAGCACAGCAATGGTGCTTTAACAACCATATGCACTGTTCCTGTAGATAGAAGCTCATCCCACAGCACAACAATGGTGTTTTAACAACCATATGCATTGTTCCCGTAGATAGAAGATGATCCCTCAGCACAGCAATGGTGTTTTAACAACCATGTGCATTGTTCCTGTAGATAGAAGCTGATCCCTCAGCACAGCAATGGTGCTTTAACAAGCCTGTGCTTCGTTACTGTAGATAGAACCTGATCCCTCACCACAGCAATGGTGTTTTAACAACACTGTTGCATTGTTCCTGTAGATAGAAGCTGATACCTCAGCACAGCAATGGTGTTTTAACAACCCTGTGCATTGTTCCTGTAGATAGAAGCTGATCCCTCACCACAGCAATGGTGTTTTAACAACCCTGTGCACTGTTCCTCTAGATAGAAGCTGATCCTTCAGCACAGCAATGGTGCTTTAACAAGCATGTGCTTCGTTACTGTAGATAGAAGCTGATCCCTCAGCACAGCAATGGTGTTTTAACAACCCTGTGCATTGTTCCTGTAGATAGAAGCTGATACCTCAGCACAGCAATGGTGCTTTAACAACTCTGTGCACTGTTCCTGTAGATAGAAGCTGATCCCTCAGCACAGCAATGGTGTTTTAACAACCCTGTGCATTGTTCCTGTAGATAGAAGCTGATCCCTCAGCACAGCAATAGTGCTTTAACAACCATATGCACTGTTCCTGTAGATATAAGGTGATCCCTCAGCACAGCAATGGTGTTTTAACAACCATATGCATTGTTCCTGTAGATAGAAGCTGATACCTCAGCACAGCAATGGTGTTTTAACAACCCTGTGCATTGTTCCTGTAGATAGAAGCTGATACCTCAGCACAGCAATGGTGCTTTAACAACCATATGCATTGTTCCTGTAGATGGAAGCAGATCCCTCAGCACAGCAATGGTGTTTTAATAACCCTGTGCATTGTTCCTGTAGATAGAAGCTGATCCCTCAGCACAGCAATAGAGCTTTAACAACCATATGCATTGTTCCTGTAGATGGAAGTAGATCCTTCAGCACAGCAATGGTGTTTTAACAACCCTGTGCATTGATCCTGTAGATAGAAGCTGATCCCTCAGCACAGCAATGGTGCTTTAACAACCATTTGCATTGTTCCTGTAGATAGAAGCTGATCCCTCAGCACAGCAATAGTGCTTTAACAACCATATGCATTTTTCCTGTAGATGGAAGCAGATCCCTCAGCACAGCAATGGTGTTTTAACATCCCTGTGCATTGTTCCTGTAGATTGAAGCTGATCCCTCAGCACAGCAATGGTGCTTTAACAACCATATGCATTGTTCTTGTAGATAGAAGCTGATCCCTCAGCAGAGCAATAGTGCTTTAACAACCATATGCATTGTTCCTGTAGATAGAAGCTGATCCCTCACCACAGCAATGGTGTTTTAACAACCATATGCATTGTTCCTGTAGATAGAAGCTGATCCCTCAGCACAGCAATGGTGCTTTAACAACCATATGCATTGTTCCTGTTGATAGAAGCTGATCCCTCAGCAATGCAATGGTGCTTTAACAACCCAATGCATTGTTCCTGTAGATAGAAGCTGATCCCTCAGCACAGCAATGGTGCTTTGACAACCCTATGCATTGTTCCTGTCGATAGAAGCTGAATCCTCAGCACAGCAATGGTGCTTTAACAACTCAATGCATTGTTCCTGTAGATAGAAGCTGATCCTTCAGCACAGCAATGGTGCTTTAACAACCATATGCTTTGTTCCTGTAGATAGAAGCTGATCCCTCAGCACAGCAATGGTGCTTTAACAACCATGTGCATTGTTCCTGTAGATAGAAACTGATCCCTCAGCACAGCAATAGTGCTTTAACAACCCTATGCATTGTTCCTGTAGATTGAAGCTGATCCCTCAGCACAGCAATAGTGCTTTAACAACCATATGCATTGTTCCTGTAGATAGAAGCAGATCCCTCAGCACAACAATGGTGTTTTAACAACCCTGTGCATTGATCCTGTAGATAGAAGCTGATCCCTCAGCACAGCAATGGTGCTTTAACAACCATTTGCATTGTTCCTGTAGATAGAAGCTGATCCCTCAGCACAGCAATAGTGCTTTAACAACCATATGCATTTTTCCTGTAGATGGAAGCAGATCCCTCAGCACAGCAATGGTGTTTTAACATCCCTGTGCATTGTTCCTGTAGATTGAAGCTGATCCCTCAGCACAGCAATGGTGCTTTAACAACCATATGCATTGTTCTTGTAGATAGAAGCTGATCCCTCAGCAGAGCAATAGTGCTTTAACAACCATATGCATTGTTCCTGTAGATAGAAGCTGATCCCTCACCACAGCAATGGTGTTTTAACAACCATATGCATTGTTCCTGTAGATAGAAGCTGATCCCTCAGCACAGCAATGGTGCTTTAACAACCATATGCATTGTTCCTGTTGATAGAAGCTGATCCCTCAGCAATGCAATGGTGCTTTAACAACCCAATGCATTGTTCCTGTAGATAGAAGCTGATCCCTCAGCACAGCAATGGTGCTTTGACAACCCTATGCATTGTTCCTGTCGATAGAAGCTGAATCCTCAGCACAGCAATGGTGCTTTAACAACTCAATGCATTGTTCCTCTAGATAGAAGCTGATCCTTCAGCACAGCAATGGTGCTTTAACAACCATATGCTTTGTTCCTGTAGATAGAAGCTGATCCCTCAGCACAGCAATGGTGCTTTAACAACCATGTGCATTGTTCCTGTAGATAGAAACTGATCCCTCAGCACAGCAATAGTGCTTTAACAACCCTATGCATTGTTCCTGTAGATTGAAGCTGATCCCTCAGCACAGCAATAGTGCTTTAACAACCATATGCATTGTTCCTGTAGATAGAAGCAGATCCCTCAGCACAGCAATGGTGCTTTAACAACCATATGCACTGTTCGTGTAGATAGAAGCTGATCCCTCAGCACAGCAAAGGTGTTTTAACAACCATGTGCACTGTTCCTGTAGTTAGAAGCTGATCCCTCAGCACAGCAATGGTGCTTTAACAACCATATGCATTGTTCTTGTAGATAGAAGCTGATCCCTCAGCACAGCAATGGTTTTTTAACAACCATATGCACTGTTCCTGTAGATAGAAGCTGATCCCTCAGCACAGCAATGGTGTTTTAACAACCATATGCACTGTTCTTGTAGATAGAAGCTGATCCCTCAGCACAGCAATGGTGTTTTAACAACCCTGTGCATTGTTCCTGTAGATTGAAGCTGATACCTCAGCACAGCAATGGTGCTTTAACAACCATATGCATTGTTCCTGTAGATAGAAGCTGATCCCTCAGCACAGCAATGGTGCTTCAACAACCATATGCATTGTTCCTGTCGATAGAGGCTGATCCCTCAGCACAACAATGGTGCTTTAACAACCATATGCATTGTTCCTGTAGACAGAAGCTGATCCCTCAGCACAACAATGGTGCTTTAACAACCATGTGCATTGTTCCTGTAGATAGAAGCTGATCCCTCAGCACAGCAATGGTGTTTTAACAACCATATGCATTGTTCCTGTAGATAGAAGCTGATCCCTCAGCACAGCAATGGTGCTTTAACAACCATATGCATTGTTCTTGTAGATAGAAGCTGATCCCTCAGCACAGCAATAGTGCTTTAACAACCATATGCATTGTTCTTGTAGATAGAAGCTGATCCCTCAGCACAGCAATGGTGCTTTAACAACCATATGCATTGTTCTTGTAGATAGAAGCAGATCCCTCAGCACAGCAATGGTGCTTTAACAACCATATGCATTGTTCCTGTAGATAGAAGCTGATCCCTCAGCATAGCAATGGTGTTTTAACAACCATATGCACTGTTCTTGTAGATAGAAGCTGATCCCTCAGCACAGCAATGGTGTTTTAACAACCCTGTGCATTGTTCCTGTAGATTGAAGCTGATACCTCAGCACAGCAATGGTGCTTTAACAACCATATGCATTGTTCCTGTAGATAGAAGCTGATCCCTCAGCACAGCAATGGTGCTTTAACAACCATATGCATTGTTCCTGTCGATAGAGGCTGATCCCTCAGCACAACAATGGTGCTTTAACAACCATATGCATTGTTCCTGTAGACAGAAGCTGATCCCTCAGCACAACAATAGTGCTTTAACAACCATGTGCATTGTTCCTGTAGATAGAAGCTGATCCCTCAGCACAGCAATGGTGCTTTAACAAGCATGTGCTTCGTTACTGTAGATAGAAGCTGATCCCTCAGCACAGCAATGGTGTTTTAACAACCCTGTGCATTGTTCCTGTAGATAGAACCTGATCCCTCACCACAGCAATGGTGTTTTAACAACCCTGTTGCATTGTTCCTGTAGATAGAAGCTGATACCTCAGCACAGCAATGGTGTTTTAACAACCCTGTGCATTGTTCCTGTAGATAGAAGCTGATCCCTCACCACAGCAATGGTGTTTTAACAACCCTGTGCACTGTTCCTGTAGATAGAAGCTGATCCATCAGCACAGCAATGGTGCTTTAACAAGCATGTGCTTCGTTACTGTAGATAGAAGCTGATCCCTCAGCACAGCAATGGTGTTTTAACAACCCTGTGCATTGTTCCTGTAGATAGAAGCTGATCCCTCACCACAGCAATGGTGTTTTAACAACCCTGTGCACTGTTCCTGTAGATAGAAGCTGATCCCTCAGCACAGCAATGGTGTTTTAACAACCCTGTGCATTGTTCTTGTAGATAGAAGCTGATCCCTCAGCACAGCAATGGTGCTTTAACAACCATATGCATTGTTCTTGTAGATAGAAGCTGATCCCTCAGCACAGCAATGGTGCTTTAACAACCATATGCATTGTTCCTGTCGATAGAGGCTGATCCCTCAGCACAGCAATGGTGTTTTAACAACCATATGCACTGTTCCTGTAGATAGAAGCTGATCCCTCAGCACAGCAATAGTGCTTTAACAACCATATGCATTGTTCTTGTAGATAGAAGCTGATCCCTCAGCACAGGAATGGTGTTTTAACAACCATATGCATTGTTCCTGTAGATTGAAGCTGATCCCTCAGCACAGCAATGGTGCTTTAACAACCATATGCATTGTTCCTGTAGATAGAAGCTGATCCCTCAGCAAGGCAATGGTGTTTTAACAACCATATGCATTGTTCTTGTAGATAGAAGCTGATCCCTCAGCACAGAAATAGTGCTTTAACAACCATATGCATTGTTCCTGTAGATAGATGCAGATCCCTCAGCACAGCAATGGTGCTTTAACAACCATATGCACTGTTCCTGTAGATAGAAGCTCATCCCACAGCACAACAATGGTGTTTTAACAACCATATGCATTGTTCCCGTAGATAGAAGATGATCCCTCAGCACAGCAATGGTGTTTTAACAACCATGTGCATTGTTCCTGTAGATAGAAGCTGATCCCTCAGCACAGCAATGGTGCTTTAACAAGCCTGTGCTTCGTTACTGTAGATAGAACCTGATCCCTCACCACAGCAATGGTGTTTTAACAACACTGTTGCATTGTTCCTGTAGATAGAAGCTGATACCTCAGCACAGCAATGGTGTTTTAACAACCCTGTGCATTGTCCCTGTAGATAGAAGCTGATCCCTCACCACAGCAATGGTGTTTTAACAACCCTGTGCACTGTTCCTCTAGATAGAAGCTGATCCTTCAGCACAGCAATGGTGCTTTAACAAGCATGTGCTTCGTTACTGTAGATAGAAGCTGATCCCTCAGCACAGCAATGGTGTTTTAACAACCCTGTGCATTGTTCCTGTAGATAGAAGCTGATACCTCAGCACAGCAATGGTGCTTTAACAACTCTGTGCACTGTTCCTGTAGATAGAAGCTGATCCCTCAGCACAGCAATGGTGTTTTAACAACCCTGTGCATTGTTCCTGTAGATAGAAGCTGATCCCTCAGCACAGCAATAGTGCTTTAACAACCATATGCACTGTTCCTGTAGATATAAGGTGATCCCTCAGCACAGCAATGGTGTTTTAACAACCATATGCATTGTTCCTGTAGATAGAAGCTGATACCTCAGCACAGCAATGGTGTTTTAACAACCCTGTGCATTGTTCCTGTAGATAGAAGCTGATACCTCAGCACAGCAATGGTGCTTTAACAACCATATGCATTGTTCCTGTAGATGGAAGCAGATCCCTCAGCACAGCAATGGTGTTTTAATAACCCTGTGCATTGTTCCTGTAGATAGAAGCTGATCCCTCAGCACAGCAATAGAGCTTTAACAACCATATGCATTGTTCCTGTAGATGGAAGTAGATCCTTCAGCACAGCAATGGTGTTTTAACAACCCTGTGCATTGATCCTGTAGATAGAAGCTGATCCCTCAGCACAGCAATGGTGCTTTAACAACCATTTGCATTGTTCCTGTAGATAGAAGCTGATCCCTCAGCACAGCAATAGTGCTTTAACAACCATATGCATTTTTCCTGTAGATGGAAGCAGATCCCTCAGCACAGCAATGGTGTTTTAACATCCCTGTGCATTGTTCCTGTAGATTGAAGCTGATCCCTCAGCACAGCAATGGTGCTTTAACAACCATATGCATTGTTCTTGTAGATAGAAGCTGATCCCTCAGCAGAGCAATAGTGCTTTAACAACCATATGCATTGTTCCTGTAGATAGAAGCTGATCCCTCACCACAGCAATGGTGTTTTAACAACCATATGCATTGTTCCTGTAGATAGAAGCTGATCCCTCAGCACAGCAATGGTGCTTTAACAACCATATGCATTGTTCCTGTTGATAGAAGCTGATCCCTCAGCAATGCAATGGTGCTTTAACAACCCAATGCATTGTTCCTGTAGATAGAAGCTGATCCCTCAGCACAGCAATGGTGCTTTGACAACCCTATGCATTGTTCCTGTCGATAGAAGCTGAATCCTCAGCACAGCAATGGTGCTTTAACAACTCAATGCATTGTTCCTGTAGATAGAAGCTGATCCTTCAGCACAGCAATGGTGCTTTAACAACCATATGCTTTGTTCCTGTAGATAGAAGCTGATCCCTCAGCACAGCAATGGTGCTTTAACAACCATGTGCATTGTTCCTGTAGATAGAAACTGATCCCTCAGCACAGCAATAGTGCTTTAACAACCCTATGCATTGTTCCTGTAGATTGAAGCTGATCCCTCAGCACAGCAATAGTGCTTTAACAACCATATGCATTGTTCCTGTAGATAGAAGCAGATCCCTCAGCACAGCAATGGTGCTTTAACAACCATATGCACTGTTCCTGTAGATAGAAGCTGATCCCTCAGCACAGCAAAGGTGTTTTAACAACCATATGCACTGTTCCTGTAGTTAGAAGCTGATCCCTCAGCACAGCAATGGTGCTTTAACAACCATATGCATTGTTCTTGTTGATAGAAGCTGATCCCTCAGCACAGCAATGGTTTTTTAACAACCATATGCACTGTTCCTGTAGATAGAAGCTGATCCCTCAGCACAGCAATGGTGTTTTAACAACCATATGCACTGTTCTTGTAGATAGAAGCTGATCCCTCAGCACAGCAATGGTGTTTTAACAACCCTGTGCATTGTTCCTGTAGATTGAAGCTGATACCTCAGCACAGCAATGGTGCTTTAACAACCATATGCATTGTTCCTGTAGATAGAAGCTGATCCCTCAGCACAGCAATGGTGCTTTAACAACCATATGCATTGTTCCTGTAGACAGAAGCTGATCCCTCAGCACAACAATGGTGCTTTAACAACCATGTGCATTGTTCCTGTAGATGGAAGCTGATCCCTCAGCACAGCAATGGTGTTTTAACAACCATATGCATTGTTCCTGTAGATAGAAGCTGATCCCTCAGCACAGCAATGGTGCTTTAACAACCATATGCATTGTTCTTGTAGATAGAAGCTGATCCCTCAGCACAGCAATAGTGCTTTAACAACCATATGCATTGTTCTTGTAGATAGAAGCTGATCCCTCAGCACAGCAATGGTGCTTTAACAACCATATGCATTGTTCTTGTAGATAGAAGCAGATCCCTCAGCA
Source organism: Meconema thalassinum (assembly GCA_946902985.2). Lineage (NCBI taxonomy): Eukaryota > Metazoa > Arthropoda > Insecta > Orthoptera > Tettigoniidae > Meconema > Meconema thalassinum. The sequence continues at coordinate 69,847,905 of OX336393.1, read as the reverse complement.
CAGCAATGGTGCTTTAACAACCATATGCATTGTTCCTGTAGATAGAAGCTGATCCCTCAGCACAGCAATGGTGTTTTAACAACCATATGCACTGTTCTTGTAGATAGAAGCTGATCCCTCAGCACAGCAATGGTGTTTTAACAACCCTGTGCATTGTTCCTGTAGATTGAAGCTGATACCTCAGCACAGCAATGGTGCTTTAACAACCATATGCATTGTTCCTGTAGATAGAAGCTGATCCCTCAGCACAGCAATGGTGCTTTAACAACCATATGCATTGTTCCTGTCGATAGAGGCTGATCCCTCAGCACAACAATGGTGCTTTAACAACCATATGCATTGTTCCTGTAGACAGAAGCTGATCCCTCAGCACAACAATGGTGCTTTAACAACCATGTGCATTGTTCCTGTAGATAGAAGCTGATCCCTCAGCACAGCAATGGTGTTTTAACAACCATATACATTGTTCCTGTAGATAGAAGCTGATCCCTCAGCACAGCAATGGTGCTTTAACAACCATATGCATTGTTCTTGTAGATAGAAGCTGATCCCTCAGCACAGCAATAGTGCTTTAACAACCTTATGCATTGTTCTTGTAGATAGAAGCTGATCCCTCAGCACAGCAATGGTGCTTTAACAACCATATGCATTGTTCTTGTAGATAGAAGCTGATCCCACAGCACAGCAATGGTGCTTTTACAGCCATGTGCATTGTTCCTGTAGATAGAAGCTGATCCCTCAGCACAGCAATGGTGCTTTAACAACCATATGCATTGTTCTTGTAGGTAGAAGCTGATCCCTCAGCACAGCAATGGTGCTTTAACAACCATATGCATTGTTCCTGTAGATAGAAGCTGATCCCTCAGCACAGCAATGGTGCTTTAACAACCATATGCATTGTTCCTGTAGATGGAAGCTGATCCTTCAGCACAGCAATGGTGCTTTAACAACCATATGCTTTATTCCTGTAGATGGAAGCTGATCCCTCAGCACAGCAATGGTGCTTTAACAACCATATGCATTATTCCTGTAAATAGGAGCTGATCCCTCGGCACAGCAATGGTGCTTTACAAGTATGAGTAACGTAGGCTACAGTACGAATTTATCACTTCGTACGACTATCATTACTCTAAGAAGAGCAATGCGAAGTAGCTTATTTCTGATAGGTTGTGAAGAAGATGAAAAACGTGATGATCTGCTGTAACGACCTGTTTAAACTAGTGCAGATTCAGATGTAGGGATATTTCTACTATTTAATGTAACTCAGTAATTTGGGAATATCTGAAAATCTGTTATTTAGAAAATCGGCCAAATGGATTAACGTTAGTATTTGAATGAACTGCTTGATTTTTACTTTTGTTGATACATGGTGATACCACTTTCTTACCTGTTTTTAAGAACTGAACATTTAGGCTGAATTACAAAAGCGAACTTCTATGAACAAAACTCTCTGAACTAAAAACAAAATATTGCTACCATTGTTGCCATAGAGTATCCAGCGGTTCCAGAGCAGCCAAATAATGGATTTCACGAAGCAAGTACGAAATATTTGGAACATTATTACCATACACAGCTGTTTACGGAGCCCATATTAAGAACATAGGTACCGTTCTGAAGATATTATAGATAACGATGCGAGTTCCTCTAGTTATGAATTATAAAATTGAATGAAATGAAAATATTAATCACCAATAACCAATAGCAGCTTTGCCTGAAAAGAGTAAATTACACAATCTTAGAATCATCCAACATCTGCTCCTTTCTTGCCACTATCTGACGAACAGGGGCGGTTCGAGTGGGGGGGTTGGGGGGGTGTCTCACCCCCCTCAGGTATTTTCTCAGTCGGCAAATACCACATCAGTCGGCAGTCGGCAAAACCTGAAGAAGTCGTAACATTTCCCTAAACAGCATTTAAAAAGGCAAAACGGGGCATGGCCATATAAGATTTAGTCCGATGTCTTAAAAAAATATTTATTATACTGACAGTCGGCATTTTTACCGAGAGTCAACACAAACGGACGATGCAATAATTTCGTGCAGCCAGGCAATAGCCCAGTGCGGCAAGAGGAACAGTCGGGAAAATAACCATTTTAAAAGTTTCACTTCCAGTCCTCGGTGCACCTACTGCCACTTGCCATTTCGTTTCTTTGTATGGAAACTGAAGAAAGAATGACAGATGAGCAAAATGGGACCAAGGACAAGGGATGAACTGATCGGCACGTTCCTGGGCTGAGTAATATCCCGCGTTCATTATGCAGAGCGACTCAACTTCACAGCGAAGCGAGCCCAGCATCTGTGCCATGTGGCTAGACAAAAGGTGTTGGTGAGCGCATTGATAACTTCAGGTCAAGCCAACTCATTGCGATGTTGTCGGAGGAATGTTATGACCAGCTACCGCTTGTCTCGGCGCGTCCTCACATATCCGCGCTATTGTGACAAAATTGACAGGTTTATGGTTCCTAGGTTCCTCGCGGGGTGGTGTGCTCACTATGATCAGTGCAGTGGTCACTGAGAATGAGCGAAAGCAGTCGTTCCTGAACCAGCAACTTTTACAGTGATAACTAGGTAGGTGCAAATACAGTGGCAGTGGGACGTGAGTTTTCGCCGGCACGGAACATTTTCACTAGCATCGCATACCCATGAAACGTACGTAATAATAATACAATAAATACATGCATATTTTCAGCCATGTTTATGTTTTATGGTGTTATCAAGAAAAAATACCCGATAAATCCATAAAAGTCTACATTTGTGGGGGGTGAGTTGTTCTCTTTTAAACCATATTTTTTATTTAAATAAAACTTACAGAGTGTTTTAAAACCCAGTGATAAGAAAACCGGGTCGGGGTGGAGGAGACAAGTCGAAGTAACTTTGTCGATGGAACGAATATTCGGAAAAGCACCCCTGCGACGCTCGACGTCTTCAAAGGGTTGAACTTAATGCCCATCGGGTAGCTAAGGTAAAATTAAAATCAAAATCTACCGTTGAGGCATCGCCTACCGTTGAGCCATCGTCCATCGTTGAGCCATTTACCACCGTTGAGCCATCGCCCATCGTTAGCCATCGTCTACCGTTGAGCCATTGACCACCGTTGCTCATCGCGAACCACCACTATCCCCCAACACATCTGACGTTCGCAAGTTACGAGCAGCTGGAACTTCATCAGATGCCAGTTGTAGTGGTGACGGTCCTACACCGCGTAGTAGCGAATTTTCGAGGATTGTCTTTTCTGACCAAGTTAGTGAGTATATAATGCATTTCAAAAGAGTTGAAGGTATTTTGAAAACAATAAAAGAAGACGCTATTCCGAATTCAAAACTTTTTATGGTAGAAATGATAAGACTGCTTATCCAGAATCCACGATTAAGGCGGTCAGTTGCTTCAACGAGCAGGAGAGGAGGAAAATAACATGCGTGCAGACTCAGTACCCGTTCAAGCGGGCGATTTACCTGTTAATCGCGATCCTGCAAAACGGAAAAGAATTATCACGGGAAACGAACGACTGAACCTGACTTCACTTGGGGCCTTCAAGACAAAACGTAGTGTATTTCCAGCAAATCCAGACATACCAGAAAATAAGCCGGCCTGAAATACGGATTTTCCCATGTTGAAGTACGGCATTGAAAAAGACGCGGTGTTTGGTTTTGCCTGTGGCTTATTTCCAAACGGACGAGGAAGGGCGTCCGCAAGTGAAGAATGGTCGCACGCTGGAGTACGTCAGTGGCTCGAATTGAAAAGTCGCGGAAAGAAGATAAAGGGCAAATTACAAGAACACTTCACTTCAGAAGCTCATCAAGCAGCTATGACAGATTTGTGCCACTTTGTCAATGCACAAGGCCACGTAGACGTTCTCCTTGATAAACATTTACGGACGATCAGAATTGAGGAAGAACAAGAAAAGGAGTTCCACTAAAAAGTTATCCGGATACTAATTGACACTGCAAGAACCCTTTGTCGGCAAGGTTTGGCTTTCCGAGTTCACGAGGATGGAATCACTCAAGATAATGGAAACTTCACAAAAATTGTGAAGTTACTTTCACGGCATAGTCCGGTCATGAATAGGTGGTTGGAAGAAGTGAATACGCGGAAGCACAACGTTACGTATATGAGCAAGGACTCTCAAAATGAATTCATCCGTCTACTTGGAGGGAAAACTCGTGACATAATTGCAGAAGAGATCAAGAACGCCGGTATGTTCTCCGTTATAGCAGATACTACTTCCGATATGTCATATAAAGACCTCCTCGCGTTGAATATCTGATACGTTGTCGAAAAAGATGAAGAGCTCGTTCCTGTGGAGCGTCTTTTAAAAATAGACGCTGTTTTAACAAAAGAGACTGGAGAGGAGTTGGCTGAAAAATATTTTTAATTTTAAATTCAAAAGAACTTTTACTTCCACTCGATAAACTAGCGTTTCAATCGTACAACTTTGCTAGTAACATGTCTGGCATATACAACGGCACTCAGAAAAAGCTATCAGAGAAGTGCAAAATATATATTCCGTACGTTCCATGCCAAGCTCACAGGTTAAACATTTTCGTAGAGACAGCTTGTAATGCTAGCTCACTTATACGAAAGTTTTTGACACTCTTGAAGCATTGTAGGTTTTTTTTCGGGTAGCACGAAACGACATTTAAGCTTGCAGAAAGAGCTGGATAAAATTGAACATTCACTTCAACTTAAGAATTTATCAAAAACAAGGTGGGCTGCGCGCGCCGAATCGATGAGAGCTGTTTCTACGTCTTATGAAGAGATAGTCACAGCATTGGAAACGATGAAAACCTAATTCGATTCTGAATTTGACAGTAAAACCCGAACTTTTGCGTCAGGCTTGCACAAAAAGCTTCTACTTTGATTTTATCTGCGGCATGTACTTTACCAAAAGCATCATGTTTAAAATTAAGAACGTAACCGAGCTTTCAGAAGCAGAGGAGCTGAATGTAGTAGACGCGATGCAGCTGATTCAGCGCGCTTTGAAGTCTTTTGAAGATATCAACGACGACGGCAAGATGGACGCATTAATAAAGAGTGCATCGTGATTAGCGAAAAGTATGCAAGTAAATGCGGTGGAAGACTTCTTAAAGCACCACAGGACCCGGAGACTTGCAAAGAAGTATGACTTGCATGCTGAAACGACACCAGAAATTTCTCTTCTTACATTCTACAGAAAGGATGTGGATGTACTTACTACAAGCGTGCAAGACAATCTCGCAAAACTAATTTATTTCCTAGAGCCATTCCACATAATTATCAAGATACCCGCTGATAGAAAAAACTGCACCATCGAGCGCGTCCGATCTATAAAACAATCACACTCGAAAATCATCCTTCACGATGAAGAGCTTGTGCTGGCTGAGCTTGAAATCCTGCTCGATGCCAGTAAACAGTGCTCATCTTTTAAAGAAATCGCAAAAGTTGCTGTTAAATTAAAGAGGATTATCCAGTGTGCTTAGCAAGTAGTTCGACTGATTTTAAAATCCCCAGTGTCTTCTGCTTCTTCCGAACGGTCCTTCAGCAAGTTGAAGCTCATTTACAATCATTTGCGGACATCGATGGGTGACGACTGCTTAGACTCCCTCATGATGTTGTTTTCAACGAAAGATAAGGTCGACGACATTGAAATTACGGAGATAGTGGAGAAGAAATCCTTGTTAAAACATCGTAGAGTACGGTTTTAGAAAGAATAACTAGATTTTCTTTAATTCTTGTAATATTTAAACACTTATTTTGTTCATTTATCAAATTTTCCTGTGATTCAAAATTCTGGAACTAATAAAATACATTTTAAATGAAAGCCATTAATTAATTATATTTGTCTTGTGTATCGTTTGTCCCCCCCCCCCCCTCTCCCCCATCCCCCACTCTCTCCCGTTGCTCAGTTTTTAAACGTATAGTCGGCAATGTTAAACAGCCAGTCGGCATTTTTTTTAAATTCTCACCCCGCCTAGATGTACAAGGTCGAACCGCCCCTGCTGACGAACAATTGAAACTCTACCGGGTGAGTTAGCTGTGGGCGTTACGGCATCACGGCTCACATCCGGGAGGCGAGGAGGTTCGAATCCCTCCGCTGGCAACTTTGAAGATGGTCTTCTGTGGTTTCCCATCTTCCTTCCAGGCAAATGCCGGGGTTGGTCCCTAACTATAGGCCACAGCCGCTACCTTCCCACTCCTCGTCCTTAGATTCCAACTTTCCTCCCCAACGGTACTTGTAGCTCACCCATTGGGTGTCCGTCTCGAAGCAGCTACAAAACTGGCGAGCCGAACATGTCCTCGGACACTCCCGGCACTAAATACCATACGCTAAAAAAATGAATTGAAACTCTTACACTTGCTGGATGTAGCCTACTTTATACCATCTCTCCAGAGTGTGATACCTAACTGATAAAAAGTTTTTATTTTCTTTATGTGTGGCTTGGGTATATTCGACAAAAGATTGTCTTGATAAGCGACGAATACTGTAAATAGTGGCTTCGGTGGCGTAGTCGGTAGCATGCTGAACTTCTATGCCCAAGATAGTGGGTTCAAACCCGGCCGAAGTCGTCGGATTTTTTAAGAGCGTTAAAAATCCTTCAGTATGCCTTCCTTCGGAGGGGAAGTAAAGCCGGCGGTCCCATGTCATAGATTTATGGCATGTAAAAGATCCTTTCACAGACTAAACTTGTGTAAAGCAAAATTGTTAGGTTAGATTTCGTCAGAACGCTCTATCAAAGTTCCAACGTTCACCACTAGGTATCGCTGACACCTGGTGGCGAAAGTTGGAACTACTTGAAATTGAACGGAACTTGTAGCTCACCCTTTAGGGTGTCCGCTTGAAGCAGCTACAGACTCAGGCGAGCCGAACATGTCCTCGGACACTCCCGGCACTAAAAGCCATACGATAAATAAATAACTGTAAAAATAATATATCTTCAACTTCACGTGACGGATCAAATAATGTGTAAAATTACATTTAAAATCACATTCTTCCATTTTACCTACCTTTCTCTCGATGAAAAATTAATGGCAGAAGAATAATGCATTGCTCATACAAATCCATTTCATAGAAAACCCGCTTTGTCTGCTGCAGCCTGGCACTCTGTAGAAGGTTCTGTGTCTTCAGCGAAATATTCGCACAAATCAGCGAACCCTTCATTTCTATTGCAACATACTACAGAGTGGAGTCTGGAAGAGTCGCGATGAATTCCACGTGGCTGATAGTTTCTACGGCCGGATGCCCTTCCTGACGCCAATCTCATAAGAGGAGTTAATGTGAGATGAAGTGAATGAAAGTTCAATTAATGTTGTTTATTTCGTGTCTAATGACCTCATGAGGTCTAAACCCTGGAACACCACACTCATAAAGCACATACGTATATACCACAGTGGGGTCTGACCGACCCAGTCTAGTTGTAGTCATTTATATCGTATCTGAAGAATGTCATCAATTGTTATGATTCTAGCTGTTTACTTTATAGTTAGAGGATACCGGAACATGATTAGTTTGATCCCTGTTGCTTACATAAATTTATTAATAAAATATGAACACAGGGAAAGCAATGAAAGCCCGAATATTGCAGAGGTACATTAATTATTTATTTTTGTTACCACTGTGGACAATATTTCTCATGTTTTGGTGTGCATTTACAGTAAAAATATAAGATGGTTATACAACAGTCGCTTGGAATAAGCAGTACTGACAGTTTCCCTTAGTGAAGGGTTAAGATATCTTTCACATGGGACGCAATCGCACGACAGAATTGCGACTTGAACCTAGGACTTCGATTTCAACTTTGGTGTCGCTTTCATATTCTGCAATGAATTCACTTTCTTGTTCACTATTCTCAAAAACATTGTCAGATTCGAAATCTGAATCACCTACGATATTCTGCTCACTGCCATTATTTTCTGAGAATAATTCACTGATATTGCTATCAGACAGTCCTTTCTTGGAATTAGCCATTTCACACACTGTTTCTAACACTAAGGAAGTTCATCTCACCTCGTGAATTAGCTATCAAGAACTGCAGCAGTAACAGGATGTTATGACACCACACTGGGGTCTCTGTGACCCTGACCTATATTTATTTCTGTTTTAAGAATGTTCCTGTACACTGACAAATCTGAATGTCGCTGCATTAACCTAATTTGCAAACATGTCTAAAGCATTTGATCTCAGGTCACCAGGTTCAGCTGATCATTGCGCTTGCTCAACTAAGTATTTCTGTTGTATAAACGTTAATCTAAGATCACCGCGTCTTGATGTGAGTTCATATTTAACCGGCGACAGTTCTAGGTTCAGCGCTGTTGATCTTAGTTCACAGCTGTTGTCCGTGAAACATTTCAGCGCTTAGATTCCAGTTCTAGGCTGCATTTAAAAGAGAAATATGTTAGAAAGCTTGTACATTAGTAGGTTATACGAACGTACTATTTCTTTCTGGACTAGGACTAATATGTGCGTGCTCGCTCTCATCAATGATGCATTTTAGTCACAGTGATTTTGGATTTTGAGGAGGAAGAATGAACGATACATTTCTTCCGTTTTAAATAAATATCAAAACACGGCCGGATTTTTAACATTTTATTGTAGTAAGTCGCCTATAAACCATTTTGTTCTTGCCTGTACAAGTCTAAAGGCTATACGGACGTAATACGTGTTCACATTTGATAACAATTTATGTTTGCACTCCAAACTGTGTGTTTTTAATCAGTGATGGTATTGTAACCTTTGTTTATATCGTTGACATATGCACCAATACCGTACCGTAACTAAGCCTATGGATGCGATGCACAATTTTGAGGTTAAAAGCATTGAGAGGTGCTTCATACCACCAGTGAATATATTAATACCGGTACCACACACATACGGTACGGTAATAGTAGTATTAGATGACTATTTTATCCACGGTACTTTTTGCTTTTGAAAGTGGTAGGCCACTGGTACTTAATCTTACCTTTGCTAATAGGGTACCGGTAGCCTATTAGATATCCTGTAGAAGAACTATCATAGGCCTAGTATTCATGTGACACACACTTCACATTATTTAGCCTGATGGCAGTAAACATGCTCCACAATTGTAAGCCCATAGCTGGGTGCCATAAGCTACGGTACATCTAAATAGTCCCTCGTGTAAATTTAGACACATGCATATTTCAATGGCTTACATTTATGCAAAATGTTTCATCAAGAAATCTTTGCTAGGTAAAATAAGAATTTATTTGTACTGAGAAAATGTTCTTTAACATTTCCATCTTTCCTATTTTGCTTCCATTCATCTCCACTCCCCACTTTTTACTGTGCTCGTGTGTTTTATTTCCAAATACCAGTAGTGCCAATGGACCCAGGTCATCCAACCATCCCCTGAACTGTGTCCCCGAACACTTGAGGAGAGGCTCATGTTGTACAACTGCATCACATTAACAAGAACATGCTAAAACAATGCTGTAATAGATCACCAGCTGTAGCATGTAGGGTGTATATTCACAAATTCCTTTCTTTTCTTTATGGGAGGCATTTTTCTTTTATTGGGGATAGATGTTATCTCAGGCAGGGATATAAAATATGTTTGATTGAGGTGTAATATTTTAAGGGGTGGAGAGAGTACAAATCCCCCAGAGAAGGAATACCCCGTTCAATAACTCACACCCTACATGAGTCAATGGAGGACAATATTGTGGCAACAATTTCAGGAACTCTCAGGACCTGAAATTGCTTTAGCATATTTCATTTTCTTCAGTTTCTGCCTGCTCAACATTTCATATTCTAATTATTCCTTCATTTTGCCCATTGTCCTCTCCAAACAGTGGCTTCTGCTTGCTCTGTGTTGTTAAAGGCTCCTCCAAAGCTACCTGCAAGATGTTAGAAAATAACAAGTGATGCTTAACAACAACTGAATTCTCACCATGGTTTAGCATTCATTTAGCCTTAGGGCATAAAGTGCACTAATTTACAGTATAAATAAATAATAAGTAAAAGTCTAGGAACAAAATTGGCAACTCAAACTAACACTTGGGGCGCTGCGGTCGTCTGGATAAGTAGGGTAAAATTACTCAATAACACGCGTTTGATATAGAACACTTTTTATTTTTCGGTTATAATCAGTAAATGTGGTCACTAAAATAATGACAGTGTTATTTTCAATTGTATATATGTATAACTGTGCGATACACGTGATCTAATTTGTGTGTTCCACTGGATTTTATGTGTCAATTGCATATTATCAAGCATCGGTTGTCTGCTGGTATTTGTTTTTGTGCAGTTCGAGTCATGGCGCTGTTACGTTTAAAAGCTATATTTGAGTTTGCTCACTGTACCATAGACTCTAGAAATTATTTGCTGCTTGCTAGGGCGAAGGGATGAGTTTAACTTGTATTAAAACTCGGGGTAGACAGGAATTGCTTGATTTGGATGGTATTTACCCTGCGAAGTCAAATTAGGCCTATATAACTCGTAGTGGAATGGCTCGGATGTCGCAGAGCGAGGTGATGACGGTTGGTAGGGTTATTGGAAATGAAATAGGGAGCGGGAAAGGATACCTGACTGATGAAGTTTGGCTGTCCTCGACTGGTATAGGCCTAGGCTTGGCTGTCTTGGTACGGCTTGGCTTGGCGAGACTGTGCTTGGCTGTCTATATAGGTGCGGCTTGGCACGGCGTAAGTGAACAATCCGTCCTGTCGTCAGTGAGTGTAGTGGTGAGTGGTCCAACCCGCTCTTGCCCCCCGTCTTTATTTGGTATCGTCACCTTTCGGCTATTGCTATTTGCATCTTTTGGAAAGTGATGAAAACGTATATCCGCAGCCCTCTTATACATCGACTTACAGCCGTAAACTGAGCAATATACTTTGCTTGTACTCATTTTGCACTCTTATCAACGAGTAAAACTTATTACTTATGTATAATCACGAAGAATTTACCACGATCTGCTTACCAATACAAGAAATCATATACAAACAGTCACCACGTGACAAATGTACCCTACTTCGTAAGTTTCTCATTTTTACCGCTAGATGTCATATCAGATAGCTGGAGTTGCCAATACGGTTGGGCACGTTTTAAGTTTATTTGCCTATTGCTTGGGAATTAGTACCTTCTTGCTATGTTTGATGCTGACATACTAAAACAGATAGCATCAGAAGATTTCATTCCTCCCCCTTTCAATTAAATGTAGTCCGGTGTAACAAATTTCACAGAGGCTTACTTATCTTTATATCAAAATGTTGTCATAATTTAATTTGAGACTGTCGTCAACCATGCTACTGAACCATGTTTTCCACAAATAGCAATCTCAGCATAGTTCCCGTGAACAGATAAGTTTGCCTCTCTACTGCGGCATGCTAAGGAGACCTAGCGTTGGACAGTACTGTACCGGTCAAGGTTTTCTTAAATTTAGAATACGGTAACATGACCTATCTAATCAATACAGTACACTATATACATTATAGAGATTTAAATTATTGAAACTTTTCAGTTTGTATGGCCAAATAGTTTGTATCTCAAATAAAGTCAAAACTTCCACATACACCCCAGTGCAAGGAGCTGATGACCATGTCCTAGTCCCCAAATGAAGCGGAAACAATAAAAGACTGCTTAAACCCCATCAGAGATTGGTAAAAAGTTGCTTTAAAATGACCTGTTCATCAGTAAGCTATTGTAGCCATTGCCAGCGAAGGCTGCAAAAATGTTCAGGTTCTTGGTTACTCATGAGCTGGCTCCACAACACTGAAGTGGAGAACTGGGCAGTGGCTACAGTGTAACTGAACAGAAATGCCTGGCCACACCGAATTGTGAGCAAGAGTTCAGCCCTGGCATGCATGATAAAGAATTCACTGTAATTTACTGCCCCCTATGAATGGAGTACGATCAGAGGAAAAATTCTATTTTTATACAAGACAGTAACATTATCATTTATTTTCACGATAAGCAGAGTTTAAAAAATAGGCATAACAGATCAATGCAAAGAGTGCAAAAAGAATGTTGGGTCATGTGTTGTAAAAATAGTTGGAGTGTTAGACCTACTTGCACTACACCATGACCTAATAACTGGAAGCCTCCTTGAGTATGATACAGTATATTTATTTGCAGACCGCACCAGTACTTCTTTTATCTAAGTAATATAGGCTACTGCACATTTTTCTACCCACTGATTTTTAAGATTTTCCATACCAGCAATGTTGCAATCGTTATAGTAATCAATTGCAGCTTACGAGAAAGAAAAGCAATGAGTTTCCAAACATGATGTACCGGTACGGTATGATATTGTCATTGCAGTAGGCCTAATAATAATACTATGGCATTAATTTGCTAAATTAAATTAAAGTTTTGATTTAAATAAACCTTTGGATACCATATTGTTCCGAACTTTTACCATTACCGAGCAATGCCCGCTGGTATATTATTTTTTGATAGATTATTTTAATATTTAGGGTCCTTGGTTGCCAATAAAAAGGGTAGCCTGTTGTCCTTTGTGATACAATGACAAGAGTTTCAAGCAAGGCTACACAAATAAACTAATCAGTCGATAGTTCACAATATCTAGGCTACTGATTCAGTGTTCACTACCAGTAGCCTACTTACCTTGAGAATTGACCTAGTCTACTTGTCTTAAGCTTATATTATATAACAGTGTAATTGATGTAAAATTATACTTATGGAGACTTTCAGGGTTCTAATATCTGGTATCAACATGATCTTTCCCTATCTACATTTTGAAACTCACTTCATTAATGCATAAAACTATGGTACATGGACCAAATTCAGCTATTGTAGGTTATTTTCAGGTTAGTTAGATAGGTGGGGCAGAGAAATGCCCTACTATACAACATACCGGTACGGTAACTAAATGATGGCAAGGCACTTACTTACCTTCATGGATTTCATACAGGAGGAAGCACAGTGATTTGTATGAATGTTACAAGTTGTATGAGACCACAATTCACATGTGATCCCACTTTCAGCACAGGCAGGACCTGGTTGGATCAGCAAAGCTATAACCTAATCAAATCTCAACCTGAAAGAAATTTAAACAAGTCGTTCCGTGAAGAACTATACAGCCTATTTTCATATATCCCACTCATGTTAATTGCCTCTCTCAACATACAAAAATTCAATTTTATTGATGTGATAGATTCGTAGATATTGAGAACCGTCTAAGTATTTCAGATGTTCGCCAGGTTGGATTTTTATTTACGTACTATTACATGAAGATTATTGTGTACGTGTGGTATTCAAACTTCAATCGCATGATTAGGACACAAGAAGTAAAAAGGTAATTTTAAAATTTCGCACAGCTGCCATCTTGTGGTTATGAAAACAATTGAAATAAATTAGATGGTAGTGGATTAACATTTGTATATGCATTTAACGTGCAAAGTTTCACTGCACTCGGATGATTAAATCGCTAGAAACGTCCATTTAAATAGTTATACTTCGGGTCCCCGCCATGTTGGATTTGTGCTCACCAGGTTACTGAAAGTCCTATAGGTGAACTTATGTCCGTAGCCTTTATGAACATAAAAATGCAGTTTGATTGCTGTAAAAGATTCGTAGATATTGAGAACCGTCAATATATTTCGGATGATCGCCATTTTGGATTGTTATATGTATAGGCCATAGAGTTATGTACTGCCTCCGAAAAATGAATTATTTGGGACTAAAATGAGAATATTTTTCGAGTCCATGATTTAATTTATCAAGGCAATATAAATCCTGGAACCTGACGCAAACCAGTCGTGTTAATGTCTCGAGCAGGGAGGGAGATTCAAATCACGTGATATGTTGCGCAATAGAAGATGCTAGAAGCTTGAAATCGACATAGCAACAGTGAATCAGCTATGAAATATTATAAATATTGTTATAATTTATGTCATTAGACGTAAGCCCCCAGCCAATGAGGAGAGAGGTCTTATTGAAGACGGGATTACCTTCAACTATAATATGTGGAGAATTTTTACATTTAGGCCCCAAGAAGGATATTTAAATTCATTGGTAATGAGAAGAAAATTAAAGGAAAATATTACAGAGACTTTGAAAGTCGCCGAAAAGACGAATTACGCAGTAAGAGGTATACTTAAAGTGCGCGCTAAATTTCTGGTGGGAGACAGAAATGGTGGCCTGATTTTCGACTTGGAGAGGGAACGCCAAGCAACCGAGTTCTTATTTCTACAAACTTTGAAAAGTGTAGAGGTGTATTCCGGGATAACCAAGGTCCCGAAAGCTTTATCCGAGTACGGTGTTCGACTACTCGTGGAGATAGCGTGATTGCAGGGAAGATATTAGAGACCCCCGTGCATACAAACTAGGCGAAGTTCGCAAGATACTTGATATTGCGTTTTCTCATTGTTAGTTGAGACTAGCTGAAGTACCCGTGCTTCGCTACGCGTCATAAATAAATTAAAATGTGAAGGTGACAGTTAAAATAGGGGATAGGCGAGGTGCTGCGCAGAGGGAGATTAAGGATGAAACATTTTGTCCAACTACAACGCTCGGCGTTGACCGTGTTTTATAGCACAAATTTAGATTTTACTCACTAACCGTTGGAGATACCTTTCGGATAGAAAATGTAATTTTAAACCTCGTATATGCCATCAAAAGTTTGCTATTTCTTAGCGTTCTCTTTTTATTTCAAATGGAAATATGAGTTTGAAACCAAAGGGTGTAGTGACGTCACTAAAATGGTTGCCATCTTTAAATAGTGCAAAGTATTGTAATCAAAAGTAACCTATATGTTAACCAGGTAAATCAGCTACTTCCATGTAAAATTCACGTATATCGGACCAGTGGTACTTGCGTGATTGAGTAATACACAGACACACACCATCTCATTTTTAGCCTTGCTTCGCTCGCGTCATTACTTACATTACTTACATGGGTAGGAGCGATCATCCTTTCAAAGTTAAGGGCCGACCACAGCGAACAAATTATGGTAAATATTCTTTTGTAAACCGTGCCATTGATAACTGGAACTCTCTACCTGCCGCAGTCTTAGAGCCTTTTCCCAAACATATAGGTGTGTTTCAGAAAAGACTGACTATTTGTGTAAATACTCCAGTTTAATTGTTGTAAAATTGTTATTGAATTGTTATGTGTAATTATTTATTTGTTATGTATATCCAATTTGCCTCCGGGGGCCACACCCTCCATTGCAGATAAATGAATGAATGAACGAATGAGTGTCATATTGTTATATAATGAAATGCAGTTTTAACCCCGTTAACACCCCTTTGGAACCTGAATATCCAAAAATCCCTCCTTAGTAGACGTTTTCGACACACAACGAACATATCCCCAAAATGTAATTCTTCTAACTTTAATAGTTTGGGTTGGTCGATGAGAGTGAACATCCAAAAATCATTCCTTAGTGGACGTTTTTCTTCCAAAATTTCACCCCTCCCCATAGGCCCCTTAAATTGCATTTATGAAAAAAACGGTCGAACACCTATTTATTTTATTTATTTATTTATTTTTAAGCTGATTGATTTCCTCCGAGTTTCAAACTCCTCGCCTATGTCTTTTAAGAGATACACGCTCCGGTAGGAATCTTTCAACCCCCACTTTTCATTCCTTTAACCTCATAACATACACTACATGGAAAAACCATTAGACATGTGTCAGCTTATTTTTAATGATTAGTATATATGCCAAGTATCACATCCCCAAATGAAACCACTCGTCAGATATTGTTATTCAATGAAATGCACGTTTACCCCCTTAACTCCTCTTTAGAACCTGAATATCCAAAACTCTTTCCTTAGTGGACGTTTTCGACATACAATGAACATATCCCCAACATTTCATGTTTCTAATTTTAATAATTTTGGCTGGGCGATGATGAGTGAGTGAGTCAGTCAGGACATTTGTTCATTTATTTTTGATAATTTCACCCCTCCCCATGAACCCCTTAAATTGGATTTATGAAACAAACGGTCGAACGCCTATTTACTTATTTAAAGCTGTTTTCCCCCTGAGTTTGATGAGTGACTAAGTGAGTCAATCATTTAGGACACTTTCTTTCCTGTTCCCCCCCCCCCCCCAGAATTTCTCCCCTCTCCAAGGGCTCCTGAAATTGGATTTATGAAAAAATGGTCGAACACCTATTTACTTGTATTTTAAGCTGTTTTTCCCGCCGAATTTAAATTTTTCGCCTATGTCGTTTCAGAGATACACGCTCCGTTAAGAATCCCTCAACCCCCAATTTTCACCCCTTTCACCTCATAATATACATCACATCGACAAACCCTTAGACATATGTCTGATTATTTTTAATGATTAGTTTCTATACCGAATATCACATCCCCAAAGAAACAAATCATGTGATATCGTTATTCAATGAAATGCACCTTTACCCCCTTAACACCTCTTTAAATCCCGAATAAACAAAAATCATTCCTTAGTTGACGTTTTCGACATACAACGAACATATTCCCAAAATTTCATGTTTCCAACATTAATAGTTTTCGCTGGGGGTGATGAGTGAGTGAGTCAGACAGGACATTTTCTTTCAATTATTTTTACCAGAATTTCACCCTTCCCCATGGGCCCCTTAAATTGGATTGATGAAAAAACTCTTGAACACCTATTAACTTATTTTTTAAGCTGTCTTTTTCCCCTGAGTATGATGAGTGAGTGAGTCAGTCAGTCAGTTAGGACAATTTCTCTCCTTTTTCCCCCCAGAATTTCACCCCACCCCATTGGCCCCTTAAATTAATTTATGAAAAAAAAACCGGTCGAACACCGATTTACTTATTTATTTAGCTGATTTTCTTTCTCTGAGTTTCAAATTTCTCACCTATGTCGTTTAAGAGATAGGCCTTCACGCTCCATTAGGAATCCTTCAACCCCCACTTTTCACCCCTTGCACCTCATAATAATACACCATATCGAAAAACCCTTAGACACCTGTCTGCTTATTTTTAATGATTAGTTTATATGCCGAGTATCACATCCACAAATGAAACCACTCTTGAGATATTGTTATTCAATGAAATGCAGGTTTAACCCCCTTAAGACCCCTTTAGAGCCTGAATATCCAAAAATGCTCCCTTAGTGTACGGTTTTGACATACAACGAACATATCTCCAAAATGCCATGTTTCCAACTTCAAAATTTTTGGCTGGGCGATGATGAGTGAGTGAATGAGTCAGGACATTTTCTTTCATTTGTTTTTCTTCAGAATTTCACCCCTCCCGATGAACCCCTTCAATTTGATTTATCCAACAAAAAAAACTGTCGAACAGCTATTTACTTACTTTAAAGCAGTTTTTCCCCCTGAGTTTGATGAGTGAGTCAGTCAGTCAATCGGTTAGGACACTTTCTTTCCAGTTTTTTTTCCCCCTGAATTTCACCCCTCCCCATGGGCTCCTTAAATTGGATTTATGAAAAAACGGTCAAACAAATATTTACTTATTTTGTATGCTGATTTCTTTCCGCTGAGTTTCAAACTCCTCGCCTATGTCGTTTAAGAGATGCACGCTCCGTTAGGAATCTTTCAATCCCTACTTTTCACCCCTTTCACCTCATAATATACACCACATCGAAAAACCATCAGACACGTGTCTTCTTACTTTTTAATGATGAGTTTACATGCCGTGAATCACATCCCCCAATGAAACCATTCGAGAGATATTGTTATTCAATGAAATGCAGGTTTAACCCCCTTAAGACCCCTTTAGAACCTGAATATCCGAAAATCCTCCCTTAGTAGACTGTTTTGACATACAATGAACATATCCCAAAACGGTCATGTTTCTAACTTCAATAATTTTGGCAGGGCGATGATGATGAGTGAGTGAGTGAGTCAGGACATTTTCTTTCAATTTTCTTTTTTCAGAATTTCACCCCTCCCCATGAACCCCTTAAATTTGATTTATGAAAAAAAACCTGTCGAACAGCTATTTACTTACTTTAAAGCAGTTTTTCCCCCTGAGTTTGATGAGTGAGTCAGTCAGTCAATCAGTTAGGACACTTTCTTTCCTGTCCCCCCACCAGAATTTCACCCTTCCCCATGGGCCCCTTAAATTGGATTTATAAAAAAACCGTCAAACACATATTTACTTATTTTTATGCTGATTTTTTTTCGCTGAGTTTCAAACTCCTCGCCTTTGTCGTTTAAGAGATACACGCTCATTTAGGAATATTTCAATCCCCACTTTTCACCCCTTTCACCTCATAATATACACCACATCGAAAAACCCTGAGACTCGTGTCTTCTTATTTTTAATGATGAGTTTATGTGCCGAGTATCACATCCCCCAATGAAACCAATCGGGAGATATTGCTAGTCAATGAAATGCAGGTCTACCCCCTTAACACCCCTTTAGAACCTGAATATACAAAAATCCTTTCTTAGTGGACATTTCCGGTCCTTGGGGAAGCTGTATACCAAATTTCATTCCAATCCGTTCGGTGGTTTCTGAGATTTCGTGATGAATGAATGAGTGAGTGAGTGGTATTTGACAAATATATATTAGAAGATAGTGACAAGTCTTTGTTATGCTAAACTCGGTTGACAGTGCTGTGTGAGTAGGTGAGTAACTAACGGGATTTCAAGTAAAGATGCTCATTTTCTATACCAGTAGTGCAGAGCGCAACTGGCATCCAGACGGCCGTGTCTCGACTTGAGCTATGTTGCCATGGAAACTATCTGCCTTGCCATTCCTTCATGAGTATATTTTATGATTTGATTAGCCTGTGCTTGAGTCCAAAAGGGTCTAAATCAAAAGAATGAGAAAGACTATCGAAAATTCATGTAGCCAGCGGTTCCTTCCGGGTCCTAAACTATGTGTATGCAAAATTTGGTTGAGATTGGTGGAACGGTGTGGATTTGTATACGGAACAGACCCACATACCCACATACCCACATACAGACTTTCACTTTTATATATTAGATTATACTTCAGCTAATTGAATATATATATAGTACAGAGCGCATACTATTACTCTACGAAATTTAAACGTCACAAACAGAATACTTTCGAAGATATTAACTTTTTAGGAGTGTATAACAAAAGTGAAGGACGCAGAGCTGTAAATCATTATTAGTTGGAACGAGATTGCAGCGAACAAAGTCCAAGTGAGTAACAGCGATTGACTTTAACATTGGAGCAGCATACTAACATTATTTCATTATGACTGCTAATGTTCATCGAGAATTATTATTCGATATTTGTCACATATTTGTGATGATGAACTAAGGACTTATGCGCCAGGGACATATTTGAAGCAGAGATATAGATGCAACATGGAGCTTCGTTAACCAGAATACTTCTGAATGTAGACGTAATGTACAATTACATCTCGTGCATTAACGTAATTTCACGAACTTAAATATAACATCTCCGAGCTATAGAAATACTTCATAAACCATCTATATGAATATTTCTACAATATTACTCGACAATGACATTAAACTATATCTACGACGGAGAATGAAGATTCATCATGAGAAGATTTGTCAATATGCCAGCGAGGACGCGGCAACAAGGAAGATCTATGAACGGGAGGTTGCTGTTCGATTCCAGACGGAGATTGGTGATTACCGGAGAGGAAATTCATTCCTTACCAAGGTCGCTGGTTCGAGGAAACGGACAGGGGTCCAACTCAGTATCTAGGATTTAGGAAATATCTAAGTATTTTCCAAATAATTAACCAGATCATCGAGATATTGTCTGATAAGGTAGAAGTGTCATTTTCCTATGTAGTTAGAGCTTTATAGTGACATTCAGAGCAAACGTTTTACTCCATATTTTCTGTATTTCCATGTTTGGATACCGGTATATATTTATACTTCGTGTGTGTAACAAGATTTTATTCTACAAGATCATGTGAGATGATCGTCTTTCATCATTTTCACATTTACATTCTACGATTCAGTTTCTGAGCTGACATGTTTATTTTGATTTAAGGAATCAGTATTTCTTATTTAAGACCAGTCATTTTAAATTTCGACGTTTTTCAATTTTATTTTGAATTAAGGCTGCAGACATTTAGTCGTGGATGCCAATTAAATTCCTTTTAGTAATTTAATTTGGGCATCTTTTTTGTAAGAAAAGCTTCAAGAACAGAAGAAACTACGACTGATGTATTGTTGTATTGTCATAATTACTATGAACTTTACGTCGATCTGACAAGAAATATTCGTCATGATACGATATAAGTCATATACTCATAGAAATTCTTTGTATAGAAAGGAAACACATTTCCGAATTGGCAATCCTTACTTTGCTTGAGAAAGCTAAGAGTTTAGTCATTTAATTTTACTAGGAGATATATCTTTATAGAAGATAATGTTTATCATACGACAGGGAATTCAAAGCTAGTTTATCCCAGTCAAGATTGAATTCTATTGGACATATAAATAACATATGTGGTTATTTATACACAATATGTGGTGTCACGTCATATTGTGGGCATGACATTGCAAAGAGGTGTAATTTTAAAGCTAGATAAATGTGGTGGAACATAATAGTATTTCTATTAAATGTGTATGTAACAGTTTAGTGGACAATTAAGTAACATTTTATAAAGTTAACTCAGGGAGGTCATACACTATACGTCTAAGGTCGTCTTTTATAAATGGAGGTCTCTTTTAAGAACAGAAGGAAGTGTTCAGTATGCCAGCAGTTGAGTGTTACAATGCTGAGGAATATGCCAGTAATTTAAATGCAAGTTCTACAGAAGAGATGTTGGTAACAATTAATGTGTGTTAAGGAATTGTTCAACATTGTTGATGAGAGTTTTCATACCATATACAGGGTGTATATGAGGCTACGTGGAGAAATGTTTGAGCTCATGTGAGGTTGTCCACATTTGAGGGAAGTTACAAAAGTATAGTTCTTTTGATAAGAACGTGGCATTATAGCAATGGAGTTGTTGAGTTAAGAAATCCGATATATGTGAATTTACGGCTTAGAAGTCACGACGAGAGTGTAAATGAGCCGAAAATAATATGGGAAATATGTTGTCAACTTCTGTTAACTAACACTTCTATTAAATATTTTATTAAAACACGGATTTGAGTATCTACGTGCATTTTATCTTTGTTGATTGAACGCATTAGACTGATATTGACTATAAACCCAATTATGACAGGGTGTTGCAGTATATTAACATTGGTGAGTGATAAAGAAATTATATGTGACGATCATATTTTATAAACTTGATAGAAAGGTATATTTTGAAAGAGAGCTACGACTCTAATATACAGGGTGAACGTAAAATGCTGCAATTGGAGGTCGGCATACGGTTCCTCGTCGAAATTCACGACAAAAGTTTATCTTGCAAAACCTAGTCCTGCCAATAGGTTTAACAGAAATGCGTGTTAAGAAACGAGGCTCTGGCAACGCCGTAACTGCATGCAGCGTGGCCAAAAACTGGTCGCAGGAACTCGGCACTCTGCCGCAGCTGTCTCATTAGCTCAGTGAGACGAGGTAATGCCATAAATGCCGGCTGTGCGGACGCGCCGATGTTCGAGTCGCGTTCGCGCCTTTTTTCAGGTAATGTATCAAATTGCATCCAATGTACACCTCCGCTATGCAATACACTATGTGTTACCGTTACAGTTACCTGTATTTAATCATTCAAACGTAACATGAACTTCTTAGAGAGGTAAACGACCCCTTGTTGCGTCCATGGCACAAATAAAGCCAATAGAACATAATAGTGGATACAGTAACATCGTCTCTATCCAATGCGGTACAAAGAAGCACAATACTGTAGGTAGCCTACACTAGATTGCCCATTATGCTACGCACCATAATTCCATAGTGTACGTTTGACGTCCAGTCTTATCTTCACAGAGCCGGTACGTACACTTACTAGCAACGCCTTCACTTCACAGCAGATGTTCAAAGTGACCTCCTTGTATTTGTAAACACTTCGCAACTCGTTGGAGCATATTTTGCCGGGCCCTATGCAACACACCTGCATCCACCATTACCGATGCAGGATGCATGCGAGCTATTAGGTCTTGTACATCCATGGGTGGAGTACTATAAACTTGTTCCTTTAAGTGTCCCCACAAATAAAAATCTAGTGGATTAAGGTCCGTGGAACGTGGCGGCCGGAACATTGGACCTCCACGACCAATCCATTTTCCTGAACACGCTTCATTTAAACAGTTACGCACAGACATTCCAAAGTGTGGCGGTGCAACATCATGCTGAAACCATAGCTGTCGCCGAACACCAAGTGGAACGTACGATAGAGGGGGGTAATAAACTTGTCTGGCAATAGGTAAGGGCCTAAAAGCACTCCTCCCACGAATGCAACCCACAGGCCTTTGCCAAAGCGTGCCTGAATGCCACGTTCACGGGTGACATGTGGGTTGTGGTCAGACCAATAATGACTGTTGTGGTGGTTGAAAATACCTTCCTGAGTGAAGCTTCATTCGTCACACCATAGCACATTCTTGATAAAATATTCGTTATCTTTAACTTATTGCAAATGAAATTCACAGAACTGTACTCGTTGAATGTGGTCTTCTGGCCGCTGGTGTTGAGTTAATGTGTAAAGATATGGATTCAGTTCTTCGCCGTGCAACACGTCAACAACCAGTGTTGGAGATACCTGGAACTGCCTTGAAATATCACGGGTACTTCGCCGAGGTGATTGGTGAACGGTTTCAAGAATTGCGTCCTCCGTTTGTGGAGTAGGCTACGTCTAGTCCTTGGACGATCTCTGTCCACTACTTGTGGGCGAAGATTACCGGTTTCCCACAGGCGATGCTCAAAGCGACGAAAAACATTCTTATCGGGATGGCGCCTTTGAGGTTACCGTGCCGCATACTCACGAGCAGCACCCAACACAAAAAGCATATAGACGTATTCACCATTTGTGAACTCCATCATGAAGCCACCCTACATGAACTTGACAGGACCAGTTATGGCTGTGCAATGCGTGGTTAGTCGACTCATGCATGCCGTTTAATGGATTACACTGTGCATTCTTTTTTCCGTTATCGTTTCACGGACTAAGCAAGGATCCCACCATTACCGCCACTGAGGGCAGTGTTCTGGAGCTTGGGACTCTGAGTCGGGGATACAACTGGGGAGTGTGACTAGCACTTTGCCCAGGTGCCCTCACCTGCAAAGCGAACGGGGGCCTGATGAAGGGATGGGAAAAGTGTAAGGGTTAGATAAGGAAAGGGGCAGGGGGCGGCCGTGGCTTTACGGTAGGTACTGCCCCCGTAAAATGAATTATAAGGGATGAAAATGGGAATAATACATTTTTTTTCGAAGCCCATGATAAAATTTAACCAAGGAATATGATGGCTGGAACTTGGCAGAAACCAGTCGTGAGGCGACGCGACGTTGAGCAGGAGGGAAATTCCGTCACGTGATTGTATTGCGCAATGGAAGTTTCCAGAAGCTTAGAATCGACCTAGCAACAGCGAATATTCCCAGGAATTGTTTAAATATTGTTATAAATTATCCGATTGGATATGAGCTTACAGCCAATAGGAAGAAGTGTTAGAGAAGACGGGAGTTCCAGCAACTAAATTTTTATGGATATTTAATTCATTTAAGCCCCTAGAGAATGAATTTATATTATGGAAAAGAGAAGAATATGATAATACAATATTGGAAATATTGTATAAGTCAATAGCAGGTCGTTATTGGAAGGAATAAGCGATTTGTTAGAGCCCGCGCGAAATTGAGAGGGAACTCAAAAAGGCGGCCAGAATCGGTAGACTTGGAGGGGAGATGCCCAGCATCGAGGCGATTGATTATCTGAATGTCCGAGAGGTCAGACGTGTGTTACAGGAAGAGAGAGGAGTTCCGAGTGTTTCACCGAGCTTGTAGAAGGTGACTCGTGGAGACAAGGCATAAGCGATGGTAGGGTTAGGAGATTACCGCACCTTGAAACTAAGTGAAGTTGCGATGGACATATATGCCGCAATCACTTCGGTCTGCTCGACTTCAGAGGCATTATTTCAACTACAGATTGTAGCTTGTTATCAGATATTGTATATTACGAACTTTCAGAAGTTTGAGGACAGTATTTCAGCAATTATAAGCATTATTGTGAAGCGCGAGAAAAGTGTTCCTTTCCAGCGCGATAAGACACTTTTGTCCGAGCGACTACAGCGCATGCAACAGCCACAAGTGAGTACGAGTGTTTGTTTAGCATTGCTAGTGTGGAACTGTATTACGACACATAGGATGGAGATGTATTCCATATTGAAGAACAATATTCAGTCTACTATTATGAAGATTATTATGGACTAAATTAATATGTGCGCCAGGAGTATAGGCAGATAGAAGCAGTATAGTCAACGAAGGAGCTTCGTTAGAGGAGACTGTTCATGAATGTCTACCTAATGAGCGATCATGAAACTTGATGTACAACTCTATTCTAGTGCATTCTTGTCAAACATGAGCTCAACATTAACATCTACGACTACAGAACGATGTTCATATTCTATCTACATGAAAGTTCGTTATGCGAGTGAGGTCCATGACTTTCCTTTCGAATGCCTTTCGAAGTGGAAAGCAGAACTTTCGACGCTACTCGCTGTTATGATGAGACTGTGCTGTGACGGAGAAAGAAGAAACATCAAGATTATCAAGAGGTCCAGGGTTATCCCGGTCACAAAGAAGATGATGATTGGAGGCCCGCAGTTCGATCCCGGTCGGAGCTTGCTGTTTTCCAGTAGGGGAATTCGTTCCTTTCCTGAGGTCACGAGTTCTTGGAGACGAGCTAGGATCCAGCCCAGATCTTTGGGAGATGTAACAACCGAGTATTTTATAATACTCTATCTTGATCTTCTAGAT
Organism: Meconema thalassinum; assembly: GCA_946902985.2. Taxonomy (NCBI): domain Eukaryota; kingdom Metazoa; phylum Arthropoda; class Insecta; order Orthoptera; family Tettigoniidae; genus Meconema; species Meconema thalassinum. The sequence continues at coordinate 69,823,161 of OX336393.1, read as the reverse complement.
TTAGAGACCAGGTATCAGTGTTCACTAACCTTGTTGTTAGAGTTTTTAGTGACATTTTCTGAGCAAATCCTTTGTCCATATTTCGACACAATATTTATGTACTCCATATATAGTCTTTTTATTCTTCGAAATTTATTGTAGTGATCGTCTTGCGACGCTTTTAGCTTCGTTTGTTAGGAATCCAGTTTCTGAACTGAGATTATTTTACTTGTTCGTGGAACAAGCTTTTGTCATTTCCTTTAAGGAACAGTAATTTATTTCCGACGTTTATGAATTCATTCTGAATTCTGGTGATAGACATTATTTCATCTATGTTACCCATTAAATTAATTTTTATTAGTTTAATTTGGGCATTTTATCCGTCGAGAAGAAACATCAAGGGAAGAAGATCTTGGTAGTGATATATTGGGAAATATCATGACATCTTGTGGAAGAGAAACATTTGAAGTGGAAACGATTATTATCGTTAGAACTCATAGACATTCCTTCAGAATGGAGAGAATACGAATATGACTAATTGTATGTTTTATTGAAGAAAGCTATGAACTTTCAGTCATTTAAAATTATTGGAAGCTAGAATCTTCTTGGAAGATTGATTATCATCCGACGTTAGGGTAGTTATCGTTTGATATCCTCGTCGTGATCGATTCTTGTTGGACACACACATATATAATGTTGTGATTAAATATTTACGAGGAGTAATATCATGTCACGTTGTAGACATAATATTCCTTCCTCGATTAAAGTCGAACCCAGATGTATGAAGATGAGATGCTGTATTTTTTTTATTAAATGTATGCACGACAGTTTATATTTATCAGTGTAAAGTTTCAAGAGTAATAAGTGAGGAGGTTAGGATCGTAAAGTCCAAAGGTCGTTATGATGTATAAATTAATGATTTAACAATTGTTGTCATTGTTCATTTGACCAGCGATTGTTGTGACAACGCTGGGGAATTAAGCCCTTTGTAAGGAATGCCAGTTTGAAAGAAGTGAAGGTGATAACCCTTTGATAGTGATTTTATGTATGTATTTCCGTATGTAGTTTGGCATACGAGGGTTTTGCGAAGGTGTTCCGCATTCTATAGTACAGTCATTGCGTGGGCATGACTAGGTTTGGCAAGGCATAAGGTGTGAGTAGAGAGTACTCCTTATTTTGTATACACGACTTTGGATTAGAGAGGACATGAAGGGTCACGGTTGAAATTTAAACGGGAAATAGATGACATCTGTCATCTTATACTCTTATCGAGATTATTAAACCCAAGTATGTAACGACATATGTTTCACCTTGAGTGGTCGAATGTATTTAAACCTATTTTGACACCAGATCAGAGAGGAGAGACTGGTGGTGGTTATTTCTGGAAATGTAGAAGATTTTAAGGATCTCAGTTAGTGTATTTGACATAACTGTTAGATCAGAGCTCAGGCTCAAGTGTATATAGACGCTACTCATTTGAAAGGACTATAGCGGATGCTATAAGCGTCATTGTAAATTCGTTCACTGTTAACTTTCTTTATTTACCAATCGAGTGTATAATATGTTAGGCATAGGAAGTTTATGGATTGTTTTAACGTAGTAGTTAGAGTGTGAATGAGTATGTGACTGTATGTGGTTTGTTTCTTGTTCAGTGTTAATGAAATGAACTCCATTGGGACGTCACAATGCGAGAGTATGAATGGAAGTGTGTAGAGAAGTTTTATGTTAATAGCATGTAGGATGTGCGTACAGTTCACGTATTTGTCTGACGTGAATCTGTTTAATTTTAACACAGCTTTTATAGTTATGGAGAGTGCATTTGTGGGCCAGGCGGGAATAGCGAGGGCTTCTGTTAAACTCGTTCCCAGCCAAGGCCACGGCTAGGCCGCACAAATTGAGAGAGTTGTTGTGAACCGCACGGCTTGCACCTTTTTAAACCAGCTAGCGCTGGGAATGTAACGGAGAATGTTATGTCATCAGACGCGTGGCGAAGGTCGCGCGCTATTAACGCCCAGATGTTCATTGGAACGCGCCAGAGGACTGTAAATACACAGGGGTGTGTAACTGTTGTACAGCTTGATGTATTGACACAAGCTACCCCAAATTTTATCATAGCGTTCATAGAACGCAGTTCTATCAGTGGCGTGAGTGTAAAGATGAGAGAATGGGAGTGTGTTTTTATTTTATTGTATGAATGTTTAGCCATAGTTTACATCTTTCGTTATTAAATCGTTTAGTTTTATTAGAAGCCGCATCGTTATGATTTATTTTAGATATAAGGAGATGCAACTGTGAAACCCATAATAGGTCCAGAGGCTGACCACGAGATCCCCGAGAATAAAGGTAGGTGTTCTACTGCGAGCTGAGTGTATTTTTCATGTAATTCACAGTTTTGTCGTAATTTCCACCACGTATATTCGCGAGGGTCTAGTTGGAAGTAGATCCTTGACTAGAATTTTGCGCCGGAGCAGTCAGGGTCTACGAATCCAGCTGTTGCTTCGGATATCCAACATACCGCCTCTAGAATATACGGGGAAAGTGGAAAGATGGCACCCTAGACTTTGGGGCCACGAAAATAGCTTCGTGAGGCCATTTAGAAGCTATCCAGATGACAGCTTAATTTTATGTTATGGATTAATTAACCATATCATCTGCGATGAGCTAGAGTGTAATTATATAGGTAATATTTGCTTTTTTTTTAAAACAAAATTGCACTCAAACGAAAGATCAGATCTAATGGATAGCCTGAGAAAGGAGTAATAAGTTATATTTTCGGAATGACTTATGATCTGAATCTATTTTCATTTTACCGGCTCATGGTTATTGACAGCCATGCTAATATAAAGCTAACTTGTTTAATGCTGATACAAATGTAAATGTTCTTTATGGTAGTATATCTAAAATAAATCACCCGCGAACGTTTAGGAACTGGTATTTTAAGAATGAGATTGTATGGTGATCTAGCATTAAGTTAATGTTAAGGCGAGACGATAAGATGCCCAAATACATGGATTGAAAGGATGCTCTAAAGTGTTGCTATATTGCTCTATTTGTTTATATTCCTATAGCACTTTTTAATATTGAGATTGTTGTAATGACGACAATGGCGACGGAGGATGTCCGTAAGTTGATGAACGAGATGAAGGAGAGTTTGTTGGAGAAAATAAACAATAACATGAAGGAGAAATTAAACGGTGTGGAGAATCAGATTAAAGAGAATCTGAAAGTAAATGTTATTGATTTACAGAGGAAATTGTACGAGGCAAAGCAGGACCGAGAGCAGCTAAAGAAAGATCGACAGGCAGATCTTGATACTGTGGTTAGTAAGGTCAGTGGTGTAGAGGAAAGTTTTAAAGGAGATATTCAGGGTATGCAAAATTCTTTACAGGGATTGCAGACCAGCTCCGCTGAATTGAAGGAGGATGTTAAGGGTGTGCATTCTGATGCTGCCCTGGTCAAAGATGATGTTACTTTAGTTAAGGATGACGTGTCTCTTGTGAAGTCCAATGTTGCCTATGTTCAAAATGATGTTGTTCTTTTAAAATCTAATGTCGCAAATGTTCAAACCGATGTTGTGCTTGTGAAATCAGAAGTTGCCAATGTAAGGTCACATGTGTCCCATGTTCAAACAAAAGTAGATAAGGTTCAGGAGAATGTGAACAACATGCAAATCGATGTTAATAATGTCCAGACAGAAATCACTAGTGTACAAAATGATATTGGTAAAGTACTGTCAGAGGTTAATTCTATGTTTGTTGATGAAAATAAGGTCCAAGGGGATATTAATAAAATCAGGAAGGAAGTAGAAGAATCTAAAACACAATATTCAGAAGGTATAGGTGCTTTGAGATCGCAATTTGTTGACGATTCTCTAAAGACCATTGTTTCTTTAGCTGAGTTGAAAGCTAACGTTGATACTCTGCGTAGTCAGGTGATAGACCACAATAAAATTTTGAAGGAGGACATTGAACTAGATATAGCCGAAATGTTGAAGGCTAACGCAGTCATTTGGAAAGACGAATGGGATAAGTCGAGCGCGGAACATATTAAGCTGATACAAGGTAAAGTAGAGAGTAAGCTTGCCAATACGCAATTACAAATCAATCGTGATGTAATGTCTGTTAGGTCAGATCTAGGGAAGCGTATTGATCAACTATTACAGAGACAGGTAGACGACAAGAATCAATTGGTCGAGGAAAATCAAGCTTTAAAAGAAGCGTTAGAAAATCGTAGTAAACGGTAAGATGAAAGGATAGATACAGTAGTCACCGTCGTGAATGAGATTAAGGAAGGAAAATCCACTAATATTGAGGAATACATTAGCGGGAAATTGAAAAATCTGAGCTTAGGAGACGTGGCAGATCTGGAAGTCTATAAGGATGATATGAAGAAAGAAATAGAGAAGCAAGTGAAAGAGTTGATTGCGGAGATAGAAGAAAGGGAGAAGATAGAAGTTGAGGACTATGGTGATTATCGTAGAAAACTCAGTATGGAAACAGGAGATAGAGAAGTGAGGCCAGAAGAAAGGATGTTAAGAAACCATGAGGGACTTGAAGATAGAAGTAGAGAACCCGAAAGAGAAAGGAGGGAATATCGTCCCAGTTTCCAAGATTCTCAACAGAGAAACGTGACTGTAATCCGTAATTTTGAGGGCAAACCTCGTAAATTTACCAACCTCGATTCTTACACCCCAATGGAGTATATCAGGAATATCCGTGACTACTTTGCGGAGGCTCACATTCCTAGAGAACGGGAGATGAAGATAGTGGAACGCTATATGGGAGAGGCCCCCCTTGAATGGTTTTGCGCCTTCAGGTACACATTTGTAGACTTCGAAGAGTTTGCTGAAGCCCTAATGAAACGTTATTGGTCCATAGAAGCGCAGAACTGTTTACGCGCAGAAGTATACTCCAGGAAGTATTCGGGTACATTACCGACGCGTTACGCCGATTTCTTTACAACGCAACTTGCCCGGCTACGTTTTTTGCAACCCCCACTATCTACGGCACAACTGATAGATGCCATTGCCAGAATGTTGCCAGTTGAAGTGAGAAGACTGATAATTTCGTCAGGAATCAGCGATTTGGCAGGCATGGACGAACTTCTTCGGAAATTGGATTATACTATTCCAACGCCCAATGTCGTAGCTAGAAACCAACGTCAGGACTATAAAGATGAGCGTGATGGCGCAGTGGCTTAGCTGCTCGTCTTTCACCCGTATGGCCAGGGTTCGAATCCCAGTGGCAGCGAGGTGGAATTTTCACCTAAAAATCACGTGGTGTCAGGAAGGGCATCCGGCATTAAATCCCCTGCCAAATCCAAAATGAGCCTGGTTGGCTCCTGCGACCCCAATTCATTGGGAAAAGCCGAAGAAAGTTTTGAAGCCTCCGTGGCTTAGGCGGCAGCACGCCGGCCTCTCACCGCTGGGTCCGTGGTTCAAATCCCGGTCTCTCCATGTGAGATATGTGCTGAAAAAATCGGAGGCAGACAGGTTTTTCTCCGGGTACTCCGGTTTTCCCTGTCAAAAATTTCATTCCAGCAACACTCTCCACTATCATTTCATTTCATCTGTCATTCATTTAATCATTGCCCCAGAGGAGTGCGTCTGGCCTCGGCAGCCGGCACAGTTCATATCCTTGCCGCTAGATGGGGGCTTCATTCATTCCATTCCTGACCCGGTCGGAGACTGGAAGCAGGCTGTGGATTTCAATACTGTGTATATTGATCAGACACAGCAAACAGAAAGCCACAAAGAACAGGAGAAGGGAAACGTATGTCCAAGGAGAAATACCTATTTCAGACATAGGCGACCCGAACCAAGGTATAGGAGATTCCGTGGCGGCCGTCCCTATCAACAACAACAAGGACGTGGAAACTATCAGGAGAATCGAAGAAGCGGTTTCTTCCACAACAATAATAATTATCGGAATAACAATAATTCTAATGGTCGAAACAATCGCAATTATCAGAACCAGAACCACGATAGACCACAAAGAAATGAGGTTATGACCAAGGAGAACTACGACGAACGCCATCAAGAAGGACAGCGATTCTTGAAGGAACTAAGAGAAAAGGAAGGCGGAAACGGAAGTAATTCAAACTTCAGCGTGGATCCTAAACCCGGTACTAGCCAGCAAGGAATCCGTGAAAATGACGCTCAGGGACAAAAAAAAACTCCATTTTCGAAACAGAACTAGAGGGAGAGAGAAATACCACCACATTACACCAGATATTGATAAATGAAGTATACGAGGTGACGGATGAGGATCTATTGTTAGAAGACAAGATCATAAGAGAGGAAAGGCCATATGAATTACCGATTATATGTATAAATATCGATGGTCAGACATGCAAGTCTTTGATGGACACGGGAGCTATTATGTCTATAATATCCCATGAGTGTTACCAGAGATTATTGGGTAGTGACAAGATGACGACTTTGCCCGCATCTGCTGTGAAAGTGCGTGGCATCTTTCAAGATAAAGCTGTGAAGTGTAAGATTCAAGTTTTGTTGAACTTTGAAATAAATGCACGTGCTTATGAACATATTTTCATCGTGGTGGACAAGATAAACTTTGACATAGTGCTTGGGATTGATTTTATCACTAAGGTGGGAGCCACTATTGATATGAAGAATAGGATAATTAAATTTAGCGAGGGGATTATTAACACAGAAGAGTTAGAAAAACTGGAACTGAATAACAGTCCAGATACGGATTATAGGGAAGATATTCTAACTAATGTTATTGAAGATGTAGAGAATGCTAGAGAAAAGCCTATCCTCAAAGCCGAAGGATTTGATGAGATTCAAGAGGAATTTGAAGAATTAATTATGGAATTTAAGGATGTTTTTGACGACAAACCTGGGTTAATCAAGGATTACAAGTACAAGATTAGATTGACTGATGAAAGCCCTTATCAAAAGCGGATATACCCCATTCCACAGAAATATTATGAAGAAGTAAGAGGGTTAATCAAAAAGATGGAAGCAGTTGGCATTATTAGGAAACAGGCGTCTTCATATATCAACCCCATCACTGTAGTGAAAAAGAATAATGGACAGCTACGCCTATGTCTCGATGCACGTTCGATCAACTTGAAAAATCTTCCTGAGGCAGACAGGCCCCCGAAAATTCGTGATCTCTTAAGGAAATTCAAAGGAAAGGCCTGCTTTTCCGTTTTGGACTTAACAGCGTCGTTTTACCAAATTGAGTTGGAGGAGGAGAGTAAACAGTACACCGGTTTTCTCTTCGACCAGACTTCATGGGTATTTCAAAGGCTACCTTTTGGTATAGTAAATAGCGGTCCAGCGCTAATCAGAGCCCTTGATGTTAAGCTCACTGATGAGGTCAAGAAGAACGTGATATGTTACATCGATGATCTGATCATATCATCTCCTGATGTTAAGGAACACATGGTGCATTTACGTAAACTTTTCGAGAACTTGAGGGATGCGAATATCAAAGTGAACTTTGGTAAATGCCGCGTTATGCACGAACGGATTAATTTCCTGGGTCACACCATAGATCGGGAAGGTTACCACCCAAACCTTGAGAAAGTAGAGGCTATAACTAGATTCCCTAAGTCCACCAAGGTCAAGCAAGTACGCGAGTTTGTGGGAGCTTGCCAGTTTATTAGCAGTCACTGTCCGAAATACTCTGAGATCATGGCACCTCTTTATGAGTTACTGAAGAAGAACAATCGTTGGAAGTGGACGAGTGCCGCCGACGAGGCCTTTGAAAACGCGAAGGAGATGTTGAGGCAGAATGTCAAGTTTGAATACCCGGATTTTGACCGTATATTTTATATCGAATCCGATGCATCCCGTGTGGGTATAAGTGCTGTTCTGTACCAGAGGGATGAGGATGGAAGAAGGCACTATATCGCTTTCACTGGTAGAAAGTTGAAACGACATGAGGAGAACTATTTTACTACAGAACTGGAGGCGTTAGCCTTTGTTACAGCTCTCAAGGCTTGGAAGAAGATATTTATTGGTCATCAGATCATTATCGTGACCGACCACAAGGCATTGCAGTTCATGCTTCAAACTGAAATGTCGAGTGATAGGTTGACACGATGGGCCCTTTTCACTCAGCAGTTTAACGCTACTATTGTCCACCAGCCAGGGAAAGATAACTTACTGGCTGATGCATTATCGAGAAACCCTATTAAAAATGTGCAGATTAACCATGTACAATTGGAGCAGGAAGATCTAGAAACCGTTAGGAGATTACCCCGAATCGGTGTATCACAGAAGAGATACGCTCCAATCAGGAAAATTTACAGGTTCTTAAAAGGTTTCATGGACATAGCTGATGAGGATTATATCGCAACCCAGAGACGATCGCGCCACTTTGTTTTGAGCGGAGATCTAGTATGCAAGTATATTGACGCCGAGCATACAAAGCCACGCATAGTTGTGCCCCCTATCTTGGTTTCGAAGTTAGTATGGCTAGCACACCACTCAATAGGACACGGTGGTTTAGACAAGACTCTCAGTACACTGAAAGAGAGATTCACTTGGACCAACATGAGATCCACCATTAGGAAGATAATAAGATCTTGCGATGAAAGTCAAAGAGGGAAATTCACATCTGAGTTGTTAAAAGGCAAACCAAGGCCTATGATACCTTCTAGACCACGTGAGCTGATGGCGGCGGATATTTTTGGCCCCTGTCCTAATGGTTACCAAGGGAACCAGTTCTTGTTAGTAACAGTGGATGTCTTCTCCAAATTTGTTACGATGGACCCCATGCAGAAAGCAAATACAAGAAATGTAGTGAGCAGATTGGAGAATTCTGTTTTTCGGAAAGCTGGAAGACCAGAGTATTTGTTATCTGATCACGGAGCCCAGTTCACCTCAGCAGAATTCGAGGCAGATATGGAAAGATTAGGAATACGACACATATTTTCCAGTGTGCGTTATCCTGAATCAAATTCTAGTGAGAGATATATGGCTGAATTTAGTAAATTCTGTCGAATTTTCTGCCCTAATGATCACCCCAGTTGGGTTAAGTATGTGCCTGTCATTGAAGAATGTTTGAACTCCACAGTTCAAGAGAGCACGGCAGAAGTTCCAATGGTCCTTCATTTAGGAAGGAAACCAGAAAGACCTTGGGACAACACATTTAACTTTATTCCTCAAGATCCAGATGTAGGAAGACAAGAGAGAATAGACAGAGCGAAGGAAAAGCTCAAGAAGGCGGCCGATAAACGCATGAAAAGAGTAGAAGGGAAAAGATTTAGTAAGCCCTTAGAAATAGGAGACATGGTGTTATTGCGCCGACCTGTCAAAGCGGACGTAACCAAGAAAATATACCCGAAGTTCGGGGATATATTCATTGTTCCGTTCCGAATTGAGACTGTCTATGGGAATAATTATTATGAGCTGTATGATGAAGAAAACAAAGTCATTTTGGGAAAATACAATGCAAAGAACTCGAAGAGATATTTTAAGAAAGTAGCCTGAAAATTATAATTCATTTTCGAGTTCAGTGACATGTCTAAGGTCCTGATTCGATGTGGTTAAAAACAATTTTGCAACTGTTTTTAAATTGAGATGGGAGAGGAATGCCCCCGTAAAATGAATTATAAGGGATGAAAATGGGAATAATATATTTTTTTCGAAGCCCATGATAAAATTTAACAAAGGAATATGATAGCTGGAACTTGGCAGAAACCAGTCGTGAGGCGACGTTGAGCAGGAGGGAAATTCCGTCAAGTGATTGTATTGCGCAATGGAAGTTTCCAGAAGCTTAGAATCGACCTAGCAACAGCGAATATTCCCAGGAATGGTTTAAATATTGTTATAAATTATCCGATTGGATATGAGATTACAGCCAATAGGAAGAAGTGTTAGAGAAGACAGGAGTTCCAGCAACTAAATTTTTATGGATATTTAATTCATTTAAGCCCCTAGAGAATGAATTTATATTATGGAAAAGAGAAGAATATGATAATTAAATATTGGAAATATTTTATATTGGAAGGAATAAGCGATTTGCTAGAGCCCGCGCGAATTTGAGAGGGAACTCACAAAGGCGGCCAGAATCGGTAGACTTGGAGGGGAGATGCCAAGCATCGAGGCGATTGATTATCTGAATGTCCGAGAGGTCAGACGTGTGTTACAGGAAGAGAGAGGAGTTCCGAATGTTTCAACGAGCTTGTAGAAGGTGACTCGTGGAGGCAAGGCATAAGCGATGGTAGGGTTAGGAGATTACCGCACCTTGAAACTAAGTGAAGTTGCGATGGACATATATGCCGCAATCACTTCGGTCTGATCGACTTCAGAGGCATTATTTCAACTACAGATTGTAGCTTGTTATCAGATATTGTATATTACGAACTTTCAGAAGTTTGAGGACAGTATTTCAGCAATTATAAGCATTATTGTGAAGCGCGAGAAAAGTGTTCCTTTCCAGCGCGATAAGACACTTTTGTCCGAGCGACTACAGCGCATGCAACAGCCACAAGTGAGTACGAGTGTTTGTTTAGCATTGCTAGTGTGGAACTGTATTACGACACATAGGATGGAGATGTATTCCATATTGAAGAACAATATTCAGTCTACTATTATGAAGAATATTATGGACTAAATTAATATGTGCGCCAGGAGTATAGGCAGATAGAAGCAGTATAGTCAACGAAGGAGCTTCGTTAGAGGAGACTGTTCATGAATGTCTACCTAATGAGCGATCATGAAACTTGATGTACAACTCTATTCTAGTGCATTCTTGTCCAACATGAGCTCAACATTAACATCTACGACTACAGAACGATGTTCATATTCCATCTACATGAAAGTTCGTTATGCGAGTGAGGTCCATGACTTTCCTTTCGAATGCCTTTCGAAGTGGAAAGCAGAACTTTCGACGCTACTCGCTGTTATGATGAGACTGTGCTGTGACGGAGAAAGAAGAAACATCAAGATTATCAAGAGGTCCAGGGTTATCCCGGTCACAAAGAAGATGATGATTGGAGGCCCGCAGTTCGATCCCGGTCGGAGCTTGCTGTTTTCCAGTAGGGGAATTCGTTCCTTTCCTGAGGTCACGAGTTCTTGGAGACGAGCTAGGATCCAGCCCAGATCTTTGGGAGATGTAACAACCGAGTATTTTATAATACTCTATCTTGTTCTTCTAGATTTCGAGACCAGGTATCAGTGTTCACTAACCTTGTTGTTAGAGCTTTTAGTGACATTTTCTGAGCAAATCCTTTGTCCATATTTCGACACAACATTTATGTACTCCATATATAGTCTTTTTATTCTTCGAAATTTATTGTAGTGATCGTCTTGCGACGCTTTTAGCTTCGTTTGTTAGAAATCCAGTTTCTGAACTGAGATTATTTTACTTGTTCGTGGAACAAGCTTTTGTCATTTCCTTTAAGGAACAGTAATTTATTTCCGACGTTTATGAATTCATTCTGAATTCTGGTGATAGACATTATTTCATCTATGTTACCCATTAAATTAATTTTTATTAGTTTAATTTGGGCATTTTATCCGTCGAGAAGAAACATCAAGGGAAGAAGATCTTGGTAGTGATATATTGGGAAATATCATGACATCTTGTGGAAGAGAAACATTTGAAGTGGAAACGATTATTATCGTTAGAACTCATAGACATTCGTTCAGAATGGAGAGAATATGAATATGACTAATTGTATGTTTTATTGAAGAAAGCTATGTGTCTGTCTGCGACATACGTGCCCCAGATGAAACATCAGGGGATAAATGAAAATGTCGAATTAACTCTAGTGGACTGTATTTACAAAAATGTACATGTTACAAAAGACACAACACTTTATATGCGAAGGAGCTGTTGCTCCGAAACACAAACACATTCAGACATGATGGCTACTTCCCTCTCTGTCCCTAGGTCACTGCTGCCAACCTAAACATAATAAATGTATCTGTTACCAACTGTGGAAATAAAACACTTATATAATTCTCCCTGAGAGCAAACATACTCCCCACCTTGAAATACATGGATTTCAATATCTGAAATGGAAACACTGAAATGTTCCAATGACAAGGACATAAAACACTAAAATATTCACTAACTTAAAACACTGACATATTATTAACAGTCAAAATTATGTGTCTGCTCAATTGGTAGCGGAGCTACCTTGGAAACTGGTCGTTTAAAATACCACTGTTGCACTTCACTGAAACCACTCTTACCACATTGTCTTTACCACCATGCACTTCTGTGATAACACCAAGGGGCCACTGGAGTGGGGGAACATTGTCTTCCCGTATCAGCACCACAGTACCTGGTGATACGTTGCTGGAGGAGGTCGTCCATTTGCTGCGCTGTTGCAGATGGGTGAGGTAATCTAATGACCATCTCTTCCAAAAGGATTGGAGTCTTTGTTGCAGAACCTTATATCTAGTTAACAAAGGCCGTTTACATAATATTAAATCGGGTTCGGGAAGAGTCGTGAGGGGTTCGCCTATAAGGAAGTGACCTGGTGTCAAGGTAGATGCATCTGAAGGATCATTTGACAGGGTTAGAAGGGGACGTGAGTTTAAGCAAGCCTCAATTTGCGCAGTTAATGTAGCCAATTCTTCATATGTGAAATGAAGTGTTCCGAGAACTCTTCTTAGATGATGTTTGAGGGATTTTACTCCGGCCTCCCAAAGCCCTCCAAAATTAGGGGCATGAGGAGGTATGAAATGCCACTTAACTCCACAACTACTGGCGAAGTTACTGATCTCCTCTCTAGTCCGTTCCTGAGTGAACAATTTCTTGAGCTCCTTGAGCTCTTTACTAGCACCATTGGAAATTTGTACCATTGTCGGAGTACATGTTGCTGCATAATCCTCTTCTTGCGATGAATCTCCTGAGTGCTGCGAGGAAAGCTTGAGTGGTTAGGTCGGAAACTATTTCTAAATGAATGGCCTTGGTGCACATACATATGAAAATGCATATGTAACCCTTGACAATGGTCTTGCTACGTGGATTGCCGATCTTCAAGTAGAAAGGGCCCGTGAAGTCTGTGCCGGTGTTGCGGAATGGTCTTGCTTGAGACACACGAACTGAGGGCAACTGTCCCATTACTTGCTGTGTAGTTTTGGCTTTGAACCTGAAACATTTTGTACAAGTGTTAATAACTCTTCGAACCACCGACTTTCCATTGATGATCCAGTAGCACTGTCTGATGGATGCTAAAGTCAACTGGTTTCCTGAATGTAGGAGTCTTTCATGTTCCCTCTTGATTATTAAATCAGTAAACTGATGTTTAGCGGGCAAAATTATCTGATGTTTGAAATCGTAGACTTGATTGGAGTTCTCTAGTCTTCCTCCAACTCTCAAGATTTGATCCTTGTCTAAAAATGGTACTAAACTTTGAAGTTTGCTACGTCTTGACACTGCATTGTGTTTCAAAAGATCAGATATTTCCTCGCGGAATGCTATTGACTGGACTAGTCTAACACATGTCATGTTAGTTTGCTGCAACTCTTCTATTGTTAATGGACCATGTTTCCGTTCTGAAGGTTTGTGTTTAGTGTTGTGCACGAATCTTAAACAGTATGCTAACACTCTTTGTAGCTTGAGATGGGAAGAAAATCTTGTGAGCACGTCTGCAGGATTAGAGTGGACTGAACAACTAAGCACTATCTTGCGTTGCTCAGGAATCTCTGATTCAGGTTGTTCACTGGAAGTGGGCCAGTTCCGTTCCGAACACTGTAGCCATTCAGGGCCATGCCACAAAAGATGATTATTTAAAAGGTTTGTAGGATCAGTTCCTCGAGAAATTAGATCTGCAGGATTGTCTGCTGATGCTACGTGCTTCCAATCCTTGACTGAAGTATTGCCTTGCACTTCAGCCACACGGTGCGCAACAAAAGTTTTCCATTTTGACGGTTTTCCTGCTAACCATGCGAGAACAATCTTTGAGTCTGTCCACAGATGAATACTATGGAATTCAATATTGAGAACATGACACATCTTTTTAACCACTTGTGACAATAGTACTGCTTCACACAACTCTAGTCTGGGTAGCGTGATCTGTTTCAGTGGAGCCACTCTGGACTTGGAGCACAGGAAATGTGTTATTACATGACCTTGATCTGTTGACGAGCGTAGGAATAAACATGCACCGTAGCCCTTCAAGGATGCATCAGCAAAGCCATGCAACTCTACCTGAGTACAATTTTCTTGAAGCACAAATCTGTTAATATATATATTGTCAATCAAGGGTATTTGAGAATGCAGAGTACGCCATCTTGTAAGAAGATCCGTTGGAAGTTCATCATCCCATCCTATCTTCTCTTGCCATAGTTGCTGCAGAAACATCTTGAATACGATGACAATAGGACTGATTAGCCCAATAGGGTCATAAATTGACGACACAATCGATAACACCTTGCGTTTGGTCACTGGAGATCCACTTCCTTGTTCTTTCTGCACACCACTGGATATCTGTAGTTTGTCTGTCGCTGGATGCCAAAGTAGACCTAAAGTCTTTATATTTTCTCCAGAATCAATCTGAAGGGGAAGCTGCGTCTCTCTGCAGTCCTTTGGAACCGCCTCTAACAATGCTGGATGGTTAGAGCACCACTTGCGGAGCTTGAAGCCTCCCTTGGATAACAATTTGATCAGTTCACGTTGTAGGAGTAATGCATTGTCAACCTTACTTGTTCCTGAAATGCAGTCGTCTACATAAAAATCACGAAGAAGGACAGATGCTGCCTGCGGATACTGTTGTCCCTCATCATATGCCAATTGCCTTAAACATCTTATTGCTAGAAATGGAGCTGATGATGTGCCATATGTGACCGTCTGAAGTTGGTACTGCTTGATAGGCTCATTAGGAGAAGCTCTCCAAAGGATACGTTGAAGGCTGCTGTCTCTGGAATCAACCTTAACTTGTCTGTACATCTTCTCGATGCCAGCTGTAAAGCCTATGGCGTGAGTTCTAAATCTAGCGACAATCGAACATAAATCTTGTTGAATAGTAGGACCCGTCATTAAAATATCATTAAGTGACTTTCCTGACCTCGATTTACAAGAAGCGTCGAAGACAACTCTAGTTTTTGTAGTAGTGCTGGATTTCTTGAATACCGGATGGTGCGGCATGTAGTATGCTACCGATGTTGCCATACTAGAATTAACAATATCCATGTGACCTAGTTCCTGGTATTCACTGAGAAACTGGTCATAATCTACCTTCAGTTGCGTATCATTGTTAAGCCTACGCTCAAGGTATTGAAATCTGCTAGTAGCTGTTTGTAAAGAATTGCCTAATATACTTGGATCCTGCTTAAATGGTAGTCTGACTATGTATTTCCCAGATGCATCTCGTGTCACATGATCATAAAAATGCTGTTCACATTCAATCTCTTCTTGCGACTTGACTGGCTCGTGAAGTTCTTCGATCTCCCCAAATCGTCGTACTTGGTTATGAAGGTGAACATCATTACGAAGGAAAAACGTTCCTGCTGCATTGTTTCTATTTCTCGAGGTGGATTCATATGAACCTGACACAATCCATCCAAAATCTGTGTTTTGTAGGACTGGAAACTTCCCTGGTCTCGTCCTGTGTCCCCTCTGTAGAATTCTAAAGAATACATCAGCACCGAGAAGCATGTCTATCTTGGCTGGGGCATAAAAACTCGGATCTGCTAACTGAATATCATTAGGGAGCTCCCACTTTTCATAGGGTACCTGCTGACTAGGCATGTCGCTTGTAATTTTGGATAGGACCAGACATTCAACATTGTGAAGTGTGTTGCTTATGGAAGAATGCACTTCAACGCTCACACTATACTTGGCTTCAGACATGGACTGAGAAATACCTTCGATGGGTGTGAGATTCTTGGCCTTTCTTAAGCCCAAATTTTGAACCAAACTCTCGGTTACAAAATTGCTTTGAATGCCACTGTCCAATAAGCAACGAGCTAAGTGTAGCCTACCAGCACTATCCTTTACCTTTACTATTGCTGTAGAAAGTAGAACTTGAGTTTGTGGTTTGAGTTTCATAGTGCAATAACTGGAGGAGTTACCACGAACTTGAGCATTGTGAGCCTGGTTGGACTCGGGGTTTGAGCATCTGCTGATAGCTCCTTGCTGAGACTGTTTAGACGAGTTGGCATTGAATTGCTGATTCCCAGAATCAAAATGCAACAGTGAGTTGTGACGACCGTTGCAAGTTCTGCATGTTGACTTCGAAGGACAAGAACTTATAGCGTGTGATTCATGCAAACAGTTGTAGCAAAGCTTATGCTGCTTAACTAGGTTGTATCTACGATTAACATCATAACCTAAAAATTTATCACATCTGAAGATTGGATGTTGCCCCTTACAGGCTTCACAATTATTGTTAATTGCAATGTATGAACTACTTGTAAATGGTTGTTTCTCATGCTTGAAACCATGCTTAGAAGTTTTATCTTGAGACAATCTGCTGATCTTATCACTGTGACCCTTACGTGAAAAATCAATTAATTCAAGGGTTTGAGCCCGCCTTTCAAGATATTCTAACAACTCCGTAAGTGTAGATAGTTCCTTGGATTTGTTGCTCATTTCCCATTGCTTACGTGTGGCTTCAGGTAACTTGTCAAGTATGATTTGACCTATTATGATTTCATGTAGGGGAATATTCAAATTCAAAGACTCAACAGCCTTTAAATTGGACTGTACTTGATTCAAAAGTGTGCGTAGACTAGAAGATGATTCCCTTTGGACGATATCTGGAGATAACAGTAATTTGATATGTGCATTTACTATTACCTTTGAATTGCGGTATCGCTTGCAGACCGTTTCCCAAGCTAGCTCAAAGTTATCTGCAGTAAGAGGAATGTTTTGAATGAGTTGATGAGCATTGCCACGCAGTGCTGACATTAAGTAATGGAACCTTTCAACATTACCCAAAGACTGATTCTTCAGTATTAATGAATCAAACATGTCATGGAAATGCATGAATTGTGTAACATCACCTGAAAATTCTGGTAACCGTATCTTGGGCAAACTGTACGAACCTGTATTACTACTTGTAAATTCTCTACCGTTGCTAGAGACAGATGAGGCATGTGTGCAATGGGTATTTAGTAACTGTTGTAGCTTAGCCCTAAGTTCATCATAATCATCTTCGAATTCACACCGGACCTGCTCATGAGGATTATTGTCATCCAAATCCTCCAATTTGCTTTGAATTTCATTAAATTCTGGTAATAGAGCTAATAAACGTTCATTCTTCACATTTAATACTTCAGCAGGAGTCTCATTATTAAATTCATTAATTTGGGTATGGAGTCTCGTGAGGGATGCTCGGAGAACACCTCTGCGCTTGGTCAGTGACTTTATCTCACGTTCAGTAGACATGCTTAAAATGGTTCATGCACAGGAAGGATTGCTGAGTATGGGAAGGAATTGCTATGAAATGCCTTTGTTAACTTATCTGGAGTAGAGGTTCTTTCAGTCTGCGTCGTCACCCAACGGTCGGATATCGAAGTCAGGACGTCTGAATGGAACTGCGTCTGTCAGGAATCGAAGGCTGCACCTCTGAATGGAACTGCGTCCGTCAGGAATCGAAGGCTGCACCGCTGAATGGAACTGCGTCCGTCAGTAATCGAAGGCTGCACTGCTGAATGGAACTGCGTACGTCAGGAATCGAAGGCTGCACTGCTGAATGGAACTGCGTCCGTCAGGAATCGAAGGCTGCACTACTGAATGGAACTGCGTCCGTCAGGAATCGAAGGCTGCACTGCTGAATGGAACTGTGTCCGTCAGGAATCGAAGGCTGCACTGCTAAATGGAACTGTGTCCATTGATGCTTTCAACTGCACACCGAAACTTTCACAATACTGGATATGCTTTTACGAATATACAATTCATCATGATTAATTTTGCAAGTCCCGCTGCATGTATTAACTTATTCACATTCGTAGTAAATTTGTAATACAACAGCTGAGTTGTAAACATGGATCAAGCAGTCTGGCGAGCGCTGCAGCTGGCGCGTGTATCGAAGCTTACCGATGCTAGCCGAGGCGACCCGAAGCCAAAGCACAATGGTGGCTTCGTATGGCAGCCACTATGCTCACTTTTCAAATAAGTTAGATCGAACAGACAAACATTGATAAATAAATTGCAATTGCGCCTGCATTGTTCACAATAATGTACTAGTATTGTCTCTACATACGTATTTCGCACTGGTTCACTTAAATACAGCAGTTTTAGCGTTTGTCGAGACCACATGGCGTCAGTTGATATAGCGGGAATCCTGCCCGTGTTGGACCAAAACATATGTCTGTCTGCGACATACGTGCCCCAGATGAAACATCAGGGGATAAATGAAAATGTCGAATTAACTCTAGTGGACTGTATTTACAAAAATGTACATGTTACAAAAGACACAACACTTGATATGCGAAGGAGCTGTTGCTCCGAAACACAAACACATTCAGCTATGATGGCTACTTCCCTCTCTGTCCCTAGGTCACTGCTGCCAACCTAAACATAATAAATGTATCTGTTACCAACTGTGGAAATAAAACACTTATATAATTCTCCCTGAGAGCAAACACTATGAACTTTCAGTCATTTAAAATTACTGGAAGCTAGAAGCTTCTTGGAAGATTGATTATCATCCGACTTTAGGGTAGTTATGGTTTGACAACCTCGTCGTGATCGATTCTTGTTGGACACACACATATATAATGTTGTGATTAAATATTTACGAGGAGTAATATCGTCACGTTGTAGACTTAATATTCCTTCCTCGATTAAAGTCGAATCCAGATGTATGAAGATGAGATGCTGTATTTTTATTAAATGTATGCAGGACAGTTTATATTTATCAGAGTAACGTTTCAAGAGTAATAAGTGAGGAAGTTAGTATCATAAAGTCCAAAGGTCGTTATGATGTATAAATTAATGATTTTACAATTGTAGTTATTGTTCATTGGACCAGCGATTGTTGTGACAACGCTGAGGAATTATGCCCTTCGTAAGGAATGCCAGTTTGAAAGAAGTGAAGGTGATAACCCTTTGATAGTGATTTTATGTATGTATTTCCGTATGTAGTATGGCATAAGAGGATTTTGCGAAGGTGTTCCGCATTTTATAGTACAGTCATTGCGTGGGCATAACTAGGTTTGGCACGGCATAAAGTGTGAGTAGAGAGTACTCCTTATTTTGTATACACGACTTTGGATTAGAGAGGACATGAAGGGCAGGGTTGAAATTGAAACGGGAAATAGATAATGACATCTGTCATGTTATACTCTTATCGAGATTATTAAACCCAAGTAAGTAACGACATATGTTTCACCTTGAGTGGTCGAATGTATTTAAACCTATTTTGACACCAGATCAGAGAGGAGAGACTGATGGTGGTTATTTCTGGAAATGTAGAAGATTTTAAGGATCTCAGTTAGTGTATTTGACATAACTCTTAGATCAGAGCTCAGGCTCAAGTGTATATAGACGCTACTCATTTGAAAGGACTATAGCGGATGCTATAAGCGTCATTGTAAATTCGTTCACTGTTAACTTTTTTTATTTACCAATCGAGTGTATAATATGTTAGGCATAGGAAGTTTATGGATTGTTTTAACGTAGTGGTTAGAGTGTGAATGAGTATGTGACTGTATGTGGTTTGTTTCTTGTTCAGTGTGAATGAAATGAACTCCATTGGGACGTCACAATGCGAGAGTATGAATGGAAGTGTGTAGAGAAGTTTTATGTTAATAGCATGTAGGATGTGCGTACAGTTCACGTATTTGTCTGACGTGAATCTGTTTAATTTTAACACAGCTTTTATTGTCATGGAGAGTGCATTTGTGGGCCAGGTGGGAATAGCGAGGGCTTCTGTTAAACTTGATTCCAGCCAAGGCCATGGCTAGGCCGCACAAATTGAGAGAGTTGTTGCGAACCGCACGGCTTGCAACTTTTTAAACCAGCTAGCGCTGGGAATGTAACGGTGAATGTTATGTCATCAGACGCGTGGCGAAGGTCGCGCGCTATTAACGCCCAGATGTTCATTGGAACGCGCCAGAGGAATGTAAATACACAGGGGTGTGTAACTGTTGTACAGCTTGATGTATTGACACAAGCTACCCCAAATTTTATCATAGCGTTCATAGAACGCAGTTCTATCAGTGGCGTTGTAACATTTTGACTGCCCACACGTTGAGCGTACAAATGTAACAGTTTACCTTTGCCTAAGCTATGTTGTTTTAATGGGCGCCAAGACCTCAATGCAATGTTGAAATCTAAATTTGTATTTAACAACGTCTAGCTCTGGCAGAACACCTTCAAGACTCTATACACTCAGATAGTGGTATGATTTGATCATTAACCCAACAAACAATTGTATCAGGAGAAGGAATTGGTCTATATCTAATGCTACCTACTGAAAGCAAAGATTGCATTGTAAAAGAAAAGAATTTATTATATAAAACAAGTATAGCAAAATTAATAATAATAATAAGTATAAAATTTAAATTGGAGCGTTGTGATTTGAATATTACCGATAGAAAATTACGTGAAAACGGAGTCTGATAAATTGATTTTACTCTTATTTCCAAGCTATGAAGTTACTGAAATATGAAATGTAAAACAAAGAAAAATGAGAGATTGCGTATTTCTGCGTCATTTGCGCTTACCACTGGAAATTGCCAAAGCATTTCCCTCGTACTTGATGATGCTGTGAGCTTCCCACAGTCTCCTGGATGTCGTCATCTTCGTCGATGTTTGATGATATACTGGTAGATTAGATAATTCTATGGTCCGTACATCGGACCCAAACACTCGTATAACCACACTGGTTAAGTTTTACCAAAGTTAGTCTTCCACTCCACGGAACATCGGAGCGACTCCCGCGAGTAACCGTACTCGTTAAGTTCTACACAGATAGTTCACGTTCCACGGCGCGTCGAACGATATATCCACACGCCGGCTCCCCACTCTTCATCCGACTTCGAGTTTACGTGGTCTCCCCTGATTGGCTGACCCACCACGCGATCTCCCCTCCTCCGGGTCATTACACTCGGCGGGAGGGTTCCGTTCCAACAATTCGCCTTTCCTTGACGATGCGACCCAGGATTGCGTCATGCTTTCCGACAAAATTAAGCGTGTACTTGAATTCCCAGTGAGTCACGTCTCTCGATATACCCTAACTGACGAAACTCCGTAAATTTCCGTAATCAGATAATTTTCTATGATATTGTCGTTCCTAATAATTTGCTTGATAGCGTTTTCTAATACATAGAAAACCTATCTGAATGCTAATAATTTTTATAAAATGCTCCGAAAATATCTTAATAATAATTATAATAAATTAATAATAATAATAAATTAACATGAAAAATTCTCTTGGCTGAACAATTTGCCGCGTAAATAAATATAGAATGGCTTCCTACTGACTTATGCCAGTTGCACAAAAACCCCTCGAAAAACACGTTACAGCGTGAGTGTAAAGATGAGAGAATGGGAGTGTGTTTTTATTTTATTGTATGAATGTTTAGCCATAGTTTACATCTTTTGTTATTAAATCGTTTAGTTTTATTAGAAGCCGCGTCGTTATGATTTATTTTAGATATAAGGAGATGCAACTGTGAAACCCATTATAGGTTCAGAGGCTGACCACGAGATCCTCGAGAATAAAGGTAGGTGTTCTACTGCGAGCTGAGTGTATTTTTCATGTAATTCACAGTTGTGTCGTAATTTCCGCCACGTATATTCGCGAGGGTCTAGTTGGAAGTAGATCCTTGACTAGTATTTTGCGCCGGGGCAGTCAGGGTCTACGAATCCAGCTGTTGCTTCGGATATCCAACAGACCGCCTCTAGAATATACGGGACAGTACCATCCCGGAATTTGCCCGAAGGCGAAGTGGGAAACCACGGAAAACCACTTCGAGGATGGCTGAGGTGGGAATCAAGCCCCCTCTACTCATTTGGTCCACCCGGGGCTGAGTAGACCCCGTACCAGTCCTCAGACCACTTTTCAAATTTCGTGACAGAGCCAGGAATCGAACCGCGGACCTCCGGGGTGGGAGCTAATCCCGCTGCCCACAACGCAACGGGGTGACTCACACTGTCATGTGACAAAATGATGTGATGTCTTGCTTAGAAACGCAGTTAAACGACGGGAACTGACGTAACATGAAAAAAAAAAAACCTTAACCTGTCGTAGATTCGAACCATAGCTCGATGGTGCATGTGGGTTTGATAACCCAACAGTCTACTCAGTGAGCTGCGACGAATAGTATGGTATTGCGGGATGATACACATTTCTCTGTACATTCTGATGCGCTTCAGTATGTGACAGTGTTGCCAGCTCCTCGCTTTCATAATTGTGGTTTTAAACTGCACCCGATCCGATTTTGCTATAGAACCTTTTGTCTTGCAATTGGATGAGGAATCGCATGCCGACCTCCAAGTGCGGCATTTTACGTTCACCCTGTATAACGTATGGATATCGATCGTTATACAACGTTAAACATAACGAATACAGTGTTTGTAAATACTTTTCACAATCATTTAATTAAGAGAATAATTTACTAATAATTATTTGATCATATGTTTTTGAAATGTAGTGTATTTTAGAATGAATGTTTTTGGAACCAGTGTTTTTACGTTGTTAGGTTTGTATGAACAACTTCGTTGGTCTAGAACAATGCGAGGGAATGCATGGATTGTAGTGTAAAAATTTGAGTGTATTTGATAGAGAATTGTTTGAGATATAGCCCGTTTTGTAAAGAGAAAATGTAACTTTGAGACAATGCTACTGTACACGCAAGCAGCGTGGTCGCAGCGAATGCAAAGGGAGAAGTGTATCCCGTTATAATTCAAGGCCAGTATATTACATAAAATGGAAAGAGTTGTTCGCAAGCCGCAGCTTTATGAATGGAAACAAGCTTACCGGCTGATTGAATGTGTTTCAATCTAGAATGGGACGACTGATCAGACGTGCAAGGCATGGCGCGTGCCAGTTTTAATATCTTCTTAGGAACGCTAAGCACGCCGGAATTTTTGTTAAACGTTTTATTGTTTGTAATAGGCTTAGGCCGTTCAAAATTTATTTCTGTATAACTGACAGTATAGTAACTTCAGTAGTGTGTGTGTTGTTATAGAGGAGAGCGTGTGAATGTATTAATTAATTTATTAATTAAGGAATTGTTATTAATTGTTTAAATTTTAGATATAGCTTACATTTGTCAATTAATTTACTTACTTCGTTTTCTATATCGTCTTTGGAGTGATTTATTTTAGACCGAGAATAAAGGTAGGTGTTCATCTGAGCCCCAGTGTATTTTGTTGTATATCCATAATATCATTGTAGAATACTGTGTAAATTCCCATAGACCTCGTTGAAGCGATTTCTGATGGAATTTTTTAGCCGGAGACCTTTTAGATAGCAATCCAGCTTTGCTATGGATTTCCGACAGGCAACTTCCCGAATTTACGGGTACAGTACCATTAAAGGAAAATGATTGCATAGCTTCATTATTCAAAGTTTCACTTCGATCATATGATTACCGCACAAGAAATAAAAGCTTAATTTTAAAATTTCGCAAAGACGTCATCTTGAGGTTATGTAAACAATTGAACTAAATTAGATGCCAGTGCTTTACAATATGTATAATCATTTACTGTACCATATTTCACTGCGTTCAGATGGTTAAATCACGAGAAAAGTCTATTAAAATGTTTCAAATTCGCTTGGCCGCCATGTTCGTTTTGTACCTTACAGATTTTTGAATGTTACATAGATAAACTTGTAGCAGTGCCCTTTATCTCCGTACTAAGTTTCAGGGTGATATCTGTAACAGTTTTGGAGATATAGAATGTCAGTGAAATATTTTGCACATCCGCCATTTTGAGGTGATGTAAACAATTGAACTAAGTTAGATGTCAGTGCATTACAATGTGTAATACACTTGCTGTACCAAGTTTCATTACGGTCGAAGGGTTAAATCGCGAGAAAAGTCTATTTCAAAGTCTCAAATTCGCTTGACCGCCATCTTGGTTTTGTAGTAACCAGGTTTTTGAAAGTCTCATAGGTGAACTTCTAGTAGTGTCCTTTATTACCGTACACAATTCCAGGGTGATATCGGTAATAGTTTCGGAGATACTGAATGCTGGTGAAATATTTTTCACAGCCGCCATGTTGGATTGGTGAGACACAATAAAATTTGAAGGGCACGGTCGGGGTCGGCCAGAATGGTGCTATGATCTTACCGAGTTTAATTGAAATCGCTCTTGCCGTTTAGAAGTTATTAGGGGTGACACACACACACGCACACACAGACACATGGACAAAAGGTGATCTCATTAGCCTATTTTTTCATAAAATGAAAATAGGCTAAAAATGGTAATGTCTTCATATAGAATTTGATAATCCAACAAAAAACTTTGGATTTAAATAATGAAGGTGGCTCGTGGTTCAACTAAAATTTAAGTGCCCACAATTGGATACAAATTCCAATTTCCTAAATCAATTATTCCTTGAATGGTCCCATAAAAAAGAAAACATTGGATCCACTTCGCCAGGATATGATTATCCTAATCATAATAGTTTACTTTTATTATCTTAAACATTTTCATTATTATTGTTAATAATATGATTCAACGCTGTTCAGTTATTTGTATAATATTTACATATATTACATACTGTACATGAATGTGAAAACCTCCTTAAGAATTTCTCAAACTGAGTTGCTTACGACAATCGCATCTGCTTATATTTCTTCCAATAATTGATTCATTTCATTCAAATTCTGGTTACTTCCATCAAGCGGTTAAGCTTAGTTGAATGATTAGTTTAATCCAATACGTAATAAAAATAAATCATAATTTACGTAATTGTTCTGGCATCGTTATTCAAACTCCAATTATAATATTAAGAACTGGTAATCCAGTTAACTATATCAATGCTGTGCTCAGTATAACATAATCGCCACGTAGGTCTACCCTGATATTAATGAACAGCTGATCATGTCTCCTAGGTCATCCTAATACATCCACACTTGGGTTTAATTCAACAAACATCTGGTGTAAGACTTCAGTAAGTCCGAACACGATTGGCTCTGACTGGCTCAATCCTTTACATGAGAAAGCTTCAACAAGCATAATACTCTTAAACAACAATTATAACACCCAATATCTACATATATGCCTAATATACATAATATGTGGGCACCCTTAATCGGTGACCATCAAACCTTATTTGACTGTTTCATTAATCAGAGTATCATTATACCTAGAATCGTGCTGAGAAAAATAATTAAAGCTGAAGCACGTTACTGAAGGTTGTTATAGTGGATTTCAGATAAATACCACAAAAGCTTAAAAATCTTGCCTCACAATTATACGACACATCATGAGTTACAACTAGATTTATAGACTTCCAGTAAGTCTTCCCTGGGATTTGATTTCAAAAACTTGGATGTTCATAAAACTCACTGTTATAATCTCCACAAACTATTGCATTACCAGCAATATATTAATTTATCTTACTTCTTAATTCATTCGACAGCTTAACTTCATAATGTCTAACTTTGCTCAGTATACAAGGCTTCAAATAGAAGTCAAGATTGACCTTCCCTAAAACGAGATCACCCCTAACTCAAACGAACTCGATAATACTGAGAGAAAACGCCTAAACGCCTACACCATGGGTCCAGGTTAACAACTAAGGCTAAACGACTTTGATCCATTAGGGATATCCGCCAAAAAATCTCGCTCCCAAAAGCCAAGTGCACTCTCAAATTAATTGAGAATGATCAAAGACTCACGTATCAACTGACTTTAAGTAACAGCAATATATCTAAATGATATATGCGAATCAGTGCTCCTCATCCAGAAATTCGTTAACATAAACGTTAATGAAAAACCAAGTGTACACATGACACTTGAAAAGTCTATCAAAATTCTAACACTGTTTGTAGTAAACACATTTAACTATTATTCTTAACAAAAATACGAAGTTCTTCCCCTGCCGGTTAATGTTCACAACAATGAGAATATGCATATCAATACTATAATTACTCAAAGTTAATTACCAAAATTAATAGTACACAATGGCTGCGTTCGTTATTCGATTCAAAACCCTGGTTGAACAGGTCAGTCTTGAAACAGACATCGAACCAGGGCCTTTGCTCAACCATTTTAACTACAAAAAGGAAATATGGCAATTGCGATTGCTTTCAAATTCCCGACTAAGCTATCATAATAAACTGACGTTCCAGTACCTTGCGAAGATTCTTGTAGCTGTATAAAAAGGATATAAGTTTGCCCTGGTAGTCTATAGGCTGTACCAAGACACAGTATGCTCCTTTTCCAGACGACAGGGCCCGAACCAAGGAACATCTCATGTTCCTATTTCCTTCGGCACGGCTCTGAGTCACACCAATGCCTCGCGAAACTTCTCCGCACTCGGGTATATGAACACGATTTTCCCGGATTAAGTTCGTCAATTCATTACAACGCACAAGCATTCGCAGGCAACCTCTAGTCAATTCCATGTTCGTAATGGTCGCTATACTACTTTTACTCATGCTTGAAAAGTTTGGAGTTGCATGGAGTACGTTTCCAGAAGGCATAGCAGAAAAAGTAGTTACACGATGCTCCCACTATTGCCTTGAATGAGGTGTTCCTATCACACTTTAGCCGGACATAATTACGGCTTCGATAGTCATGTTAAACTTTCCCTCCGACGTCTCGGGTAATAATACGTCGTACACAAAAGAATAGTTCACTGAGTAAAAGTACTCCTTATATCGGCTTGTGTTCATAGAAGATTAAATCACAGCCATATCTCGTTGAAACATTATAGCACGCTAGAACGTAATGGCATCCTACAAGCATGGAGACTGATCAAACAGATCACTCCGCGCGTCTCGTAACTGAATAATGTACAAGCCCATTAATCTGCATACTATGGGCGGAACATAATGTTTAAGTCTCATTTCGATAAGGTTTTCTATCAGTTCAAGTGTTGAAAGATAATTCTAAGTCTTTGCGGCTAACACTGAACTTAGATATCGGCGTGCGAACGAATTCACTTTTCACTCCACGGTCTAAATGTTCCCGACCGACTTCCCAACAAGTTCTCTTCCGCTGTCGTGAGTGTAGATTTTAGGAAGACATCAATCTACTCCACTCCTTGCGACTCAGATCGATGATTATCGCCTCAGGTAGAAGTATATGCATATTATTCCATAGATCTTCTACAGAATACCAAATATTCATACGAAATAGCTTTCTGCCATATAAATGTGCATTCTGACAAACACAATACCTCGTAAACGGCTTTTAATATCATTTAATCAATATAAATCTTTCTTAGGTGCAGAGATCGATGCGTGTTACGTCATAATCGATTGGATTCTCGTCGCTTTAACTTCGGTTTCCTTTGGAAATGCTCGGAGGCAGGCCTTAAGGGCTTGGGCAGACCCAGCTGGGAGGAGCCGTCGCACTTGCGAGTCGAACGGCTTCTCGCCACGCCACAGTGTCATGCTCGTAAATATTACAACTTTTAAACCTCAAAATAACGGTACTGTACCGTTTTTTGTAAGGTTTTTAGTCCAGGTAATGTGTACAGTTACGTCAGGAGGCGCGACGTAATTGAAGTCACAAGACAAGTCATCCTACGCAGCTGAGAAGTTGTAAGTAGTGTCATTCGATTCCATATGGGAGGCTACGAGCATTTCCGAATGGACGGCCCGAAGTTCGAGCTAATCAATAAATCCATAAATGACGTAATGTCACTCATCGACCCCTACTAGAGAATTGTTTTTATTGTTTTGAAGAAAATAAGAGCTATTAAAAGATATTATGAAGACTGTAGACTGTGTATTCCCATAGCAGAAGGCTATTATACATGTAAACTGGAACCTAGCAAGTGAATTGAAGTAATAACATGTATTTAATCCAAGCTACACACGATATATTGACATATCGATATGTAACAAGGAGGAGAGAGGGATGGTGTCTTCCCTCGGCGATGTGCACGGCAGAGGAGACACTCACTCGTTATTCAACAGTTGTCTTATAGCACTTGGCTGGTAACACTCCGCGAGCTCCACGCCGTTTGAAATATCTACGTGTACAAACGGCCAGCAATTTTCTCCGGCTAGGCCCGACCGCGAAGC
This sequence comes from Meconema thalassinum, assembly GCA_946902985.2. Taxonomy (NCBI): domain Eukaryota; kingdom Metazoa; phylum Arthropoda; class Insecta; order Orthoptera; family Tettigoniidae; genus Meconema; species Meconema thalassinum. The sequence continues at coordinate 69,795,080 of OX336393.1, read as the reverse complement.
GAGTTGTACTTTCGCCGGTCAGATTATTGTGTACTCACGAATGAACGAATAACCTGTGACTCTTTTTTAATGCAGTTACAGTATAGGAATGGAGTTTAAACTTTTAGTTAAATCCATGTGTAACTTGTCGAATTGGGATATACCGTACATATCATTTTATAGTTGGCACGCGGGCTGATATTTCCATGTCCAGCAGTGTCCACGATCCATGCCGCCATTCCATGATTCTAGCGTGGAGATTCACGAGATTATGGTAGTTTATTTATTATTTAGCGTATGATGCTTCATTTGACAATCGTTGAAATGTATTACATATACTTGCTATTACAAAATAAAAATTAATATATACATATTTATATACATGGATGTAAAGTATTACAGACATAATAACTGGGATGCACGCATATATACACACACACACACACACACACTGCTGCAGATTCTGATATTTCATCAGAAGCTGATGTCTAGTCCTTCCAACCAAGTGAGTGCCGTAGGGGTTACTTGATGTAGCTCCTCCACAGGCCCAGTGAATGCCCGCAGAGGACATTCTTTCACGATGTGGCTGATGGTTTGCATTTCAGCACCACAGTTGCAGGAAGGAGACTCCAACCACCCCCATTGGTGTAGTGCAGAAGCAGTTCTTCCAACGCCACAGCGTATCCTGTTTAGTCTGGTCCAGATGGTGCGCGGGAGGTTGAACCCAGGAGGTTTTGCTGTTGGGTCATCGATGTTGATTAGACCATGTGGGTGTAATCTGGCCCATTCTTGCTTCCATGCTTCGTCAGGTCTAAATGGTATGTCAGCTAGATTCCTGGCCGTCTTCCAGACAGGTTTCCGGGATTTCAGTCTTGCTACGTCGTTTTCATCTGCATCCTGGTGGATGGGAAGAGAGCTGTTCATCATCACCTTAGTCCATAATCTGACAAGGGCATTTTGTCGTCTGATGTGAGGAGGTTGAATGTGGCTCAGTACGGGTAACCACTGTACAGGAGTAGGGAGCAGGGTGCCAGATATGATTCTCATTGTGTGGTGTAGCTGGACGTCGACCAGACGAGTATGGGAACTATTCAGCCATACAGCAGAACAGTATTCAGCTGAAGAATATACTAGTGCTAAAGCAGTTGTTCGCAGTGAATTTGCATCTGCACCCCATGATGTTCCAGCTAGTCTTCCCAGAAGGTTGTTACGACTTTTCAGTTTAGCTGCCAGTTTCTGAAGGTGATTGCGATAGGTTAGAGATCTATCTAAAGTTACGCCAAGGCTTTTGGGGGTAGCATTACACCGCAGTGTGTGATTTCTGAACCTGACTGTCGGTTGGTAGTTTGCATTCCTGTTACTGAGGTGAAACGTAGCTACTTCTGTTTTCAGAGGGCTAGGTGTCAATCGCCACTTTGTGAAATAATCGTCCATCTTCTCAAGATCCTGGGATAGGATTTCTTCAGCTTCATTGAAGTCTGCTCTTTGTAAGGTGAGGTTGATGTCATCTGCATAGATGAACTTGCGAGATGTGGTTTCTGGAAGGTCGTGTATGTATAAATTGAAGAGAATGGGAGACAGCACTGAACCCTGTGGCAAACCGTTGTTGAGTTTGTGAAAACGACTGCGGACATGTTCTGTATGAACCTGGAAAAATCTGTTTCCCAACATATTTTTTATCAGAGTGAAGATCTTGAGACATGGTATTGCTCTACTGAGTTTCAGGAGGAGACCTTCTTTCCAGACTGTGTCATAGGCAGCGGTAAGATCGAGGAACACAGAGACACTTTTCTTCTTCCTCTCAAATCCACTTTCTATATAGGAAGTCAAAGCGAGCAACTGATCGCTACAGTCACGACCATGACGAAAACCAGCTTGCTCAATCGGAATGAGGCAATCAATCGTAGGAGCTATCCTGTTAAGAATCAGTCTTTCCAGAAGCTTGTAAGTTACGCTTAGTAGGGCTATTGGTCTGTAGCTTTGGGGTAAATTGGGATCCTTGCCTGGTTTCAAGATAGCAATAATTTTAGTTTTCTTAAACAAGGGAGGCAGTCGGCCTGACTGCAGAACATTACTAAAGAAAGAAGCAAGCCAGCGCTTGGTTGCTGGACCACAATTCTTTAAAAGTTCTGGAAATATGCCATCAAATCCGGCAGCTTTACCACCACGAAGGGAGTCGAGACCATTTTGTATTTCTTCTGAGGAAAATGGACTTGAATATTGGTCATTTGGTTGGATTACTTGTTTTCTCTGTCTTAGTTCCGACTTAACTTGCTTTGTGAATTTCTTATTCCCCGGAGCCCGAGATACAGAGACCAGGTGGTTTGCTATAGTTTCCACATTAATGGAGGTCTGCATCCTCGGTGGTGTGGAAGTTGGATCTAGTTTACGGATGAGTGACCATGCTTTTCTGCTCGAGTGTGTGAAGTTGAGATCTTGTACTGCTGTTATCCACTTCTCTCTTCTAGCGTTATCTAGAGATTTCAGAAGTTCAGTTGCTTTCTCCTGACTGGTAGTGTGCATTCTCGAGGAGAACACATGCCGGCATCAAGACTTTATGTCCAGTGCATTATGGTACTTTTAAGAAGCATATTTTTGTTCGAAACCTCAGTGGGGAACATTCATTTTGTATTAATAGTTCCCAGTATGGCAGGCTGAATTGTATGGGGTAACTGCATGTGAGGCATTAGCGAGATGCAGCACACAATCTACGAACTGTATCATCCTGTAAGGAAAAATCCTTCTTTCGGAATGCATTACTGGTTTTTGGCGAATGCTATCGCGAGCTATAACATGATGACGGACTCTGTCTGGAACTGTGCGTTTTCGCGAGCATGTGCGGACAATCCTGACTTGAACGATGAGGGAGCGAGATGCCAACTGACATCTGGTCGAGTATGGTGCGTTCCTGGGTTCGAATGGGAGATCCAAGGATGAAGTATGGTTTGTCTGATTCTAGCGTGGAGGCTAGTCAGACATTTATATCCTTTTTACGACGCTTCGAGAGGCAACGCAAGGTACTGGAAAGACATCTCATTTATCGTAGCTTCGTGGAGCATTTGTTAGCAATCACAATTGCCATACATTTTTCTTTAGTAGTGTAAATAGACATGCACGAGTTTAGGTTCAATGTTTCTGTCGAAACTGACTTGCTGCATATCCCTTGTGTATTTTATAGATTTGATATTTAACTTATGATTAAATTCACAGTAGTCATTTAATTGGATATGCGTGTTTTCATTGCCAAGAAGACCAGATAGTTAGGGGAAGATCTCCAGATTTTTATATAAGAATAACTTTAATTGCGTTTTCGTTTAACAGTGTAGGACACTGATAGACATTTTCTAGTGGCTAGTACATGTTTGCATGTACTCTTTTGATATTTCTACATCGTTTTTGAATTAGGAACTTTCTTTTTCCTCGCATCGATTTGAAAATTGGAAGTTTTTTGATGTTCATTGCCTTGATAGTTTTGATTCACTTTTCTGTATATTTTCATGGACAGCACTTAGCTTTTGTGCGTGAGGATCTATTAATGGATTTCCCTAATGGATAGTCAGTGGATTATCCAGCGAAGTTGACCTGCGTTCATAGTGTAGGTGTTATCCATTAATATATCCGAATTCACTAAATTTGGAGGCGATCCTAGTTTGGGGAAGGATCGTTTTAACATTCTACTTGGCATTAATTTGAGAGTATTTTAATATTTGATATCATGCTGAGACATGTTTATTTTATAAACGTAACGTAAATGATTGCATTTAGTTTAATAGTGTGTGTGAAACTAGTACTGCATTTTTGAACACCATCCAAGTTTTTGAATGAATTATTCCCCGGGAGGAATGACTTTAAGTCAATAAATATCAGCACTATACTTGATGCATACTTTTGCAAGTCAGGATTTGTGGGCTAATGGAATACTTTGATTCCATATCAATGAACAACGTGCTTCAGGTTAGTTGTTTATTTTTAAGCACGAATATAGGTTCTTTTGTGAAAGTAACTAGATTTGGTAACAGATATCTGAAGGTTGTTATGACCTATTTCTAGGTGTAATGCAGATCATTAGGTGATTTTGTGGTCTCCTGCATTAAGATGCACAGTTGCATATATTAGGCACATATACTTGATTATGCTGTGTTTTTGTGGTATTATGCTTGTTGAAGCAATTTTGTATAGAAGATTGAGCCAGTAAGAGCTTGTGAGCCAGTGAGTGCCAATCATTATTAGACTCCGAACAGTCCAACACCCGGTGTTTGGTGTAGTGTAAACCCAGGTGGGTTTTCCTGTATTTCATGTCTGTAGAGACATAGACAGCTGTTGATCATTGCTGGATCAGGCCTACGTGATTTTATATTAACTGATTCTGAGCAATGTTTGGATAATTTGTGTATGTTATCGATGATATTACCACAGCTGTTAAATGAAGCCTGTACACATTTTTATGATCTTGTCATTTATATGAAACATGAACGCTGACAATTAATTTTTGACTTAGCTTGATCGCTTGCCGAAATCAAACCTAATTTAAAGAATATTTTCCATGAATCGAACTAATGCGAATGATATGATTCAAGTCAACATTGGGTCCAATTTTGAGCGTCCAGAAACACAATCCTGTATAAAATTTTGTAAATTATTGTACATAATATTTGACGAATGCCACAGTATTAGGGCATCGTTACAGATGATATATTTGAGATTCTTGCGTGCTAATTCATATTTATTCGACGTCCAGTCTATTATTAAAATTTCTTACTGTGATTCTGAGATTGACTTTTAGAATTTTGTCATTACATTGCTAGTTATATCTATTATGATCACCCCAGCGGGAAGGTGATGTTAATAATCCACTCATGGATTTTCTTGTGACAGTTTTAGTCACTGGTCTTTTGGTCGTTTTGACGACAGGTATTTTTTTTTGCTGTCATATTCTTTAAGAATAAAGTTTGTTTTCTCATTTTAAAATTTATTGCGTGTTATTTTAACTAAGTGATAGGAGGTCGTGTTAAGAAGGCCATCGCTTGGTATTGTCAGGGTATGCCACCCTTTGAGATAGTTCTCTTTTGAGAAATTTTTCGGGTTCTTGAACTAGTAATTTTCTTTTGAAGCCATGATCATTCTTAATACAACCTGTTAGGATGACTGGTTACCCTATTACTTCTTTACTTGGTGGTAGGACTTCGGGGTTCTATAGACGGTTATTTTCAGGTTCTACGATCCAGTAGTCATCGAGTGATTTCACGAGGTATTGGTAAGTGATTTCGGGTAGAGTACAGTACCTACTGTAAGGCCACGGCCGCCTCCTTTCCCCTTCCTTGACTATCCATCCTACTCTTCCCCTCCCTTCCCATCCCTCATGAGTCCGCTGTTGGATTTGCAGGCGAGGCCACCTGGGCGAGGTGTTGATCACATTTCCCCAGTGGTATCCACTCCGACCAGATGTTTCCAGCACTAGGACACTGCCCGTAGAGGCGGTAGTGGTGAGTTCCCTCCCTGAGTCCTTGGGAAACACCAACCTGGAGGTTAAAATTGACTTTAAAAAATCCGACGACTTCGGCCGCGATCTTGGGAACAACCAACTATGCCACTGAATCCGCTATTATCAGAACGATCCAGGATTTCAAAGATTATGTACCCCTAAGTGATAGAGAGAGAGTCAATCTTGCATAATATAACTTAAAATCGTGAATGAATACGGTAGTTTGTAAATTACAATAAAATAACTTGTGGGGTGGAAACACCCCACGCGTGTGCTCTAGGGTTAAGAAATAAGTGACCAAATTCACACCACAAAACCTGCTAATCGTGAACTAAAGGACAAGGTAAATTGCTCACGCTAAACAGGAAAATTGCAGTAGATGATTTACATGATTGTTATAACGCGAAATTCAAGTTTCCATTTAGTAATGATTTTACGTAAATCGATGACCCACTTGTGCCGGATTTAAATAAAATTAAATACATTATAATATGATCCCAAGAAATAATAAGGCAGCAGGTAAAGATGGAATTAAGGCAGAATTGTGTCAAGTCCTAGATGATATCATCTTAAACTTATACATTTATTAGATACAATCTGGGAGAATGACGAAATGCATAAGCAAGGTCAAAAAACTGATCCAAATAACTATAGAGGCATTTCACTTAAGCCGATGACATAAAATTCTGTTGTTAGCACTGCCCAAGTGCACAGAACTACAATTGGATCAGCAAATAGGAGAATATCAAGGTGTTTTTCGGAAAAATAGATCATGCATTGAGCAGATCTGGAATCTTAAAACTGTTTTACAAATAAGGCAACTCAGAAAAAGCCAAAACGGTTATTTTTTATAGACGTCAAGAAAGTTTATAATTCCATTAATAGAGAATCCCTTACCAATATTTTAGAAGAATTCAGTTTAGATTCAAAAACAATAAATATTATACATGATATAATAAAGTTAGATTCTGTGGAGAAATGTCCAGAACTTTTCCCATAAAAGCAGGAGTCGGGCAGGGAGATGGACTACTTCCTTTGCTTTTTAACTGTGCTCTGGGGAAGGTGATAAGGGAATGGAGAAAATCCGACACTAAAGGCATTTGATTGAAACCCACAAAGATAGCATCTATAATAGATTGTTTGGCATTCCTGGATAACATTGCTCTGATTATGGACACCTGGGAAAGCCAAAATTCAAATAGAAGACTTAATAGAGCAAGTGGGAAATATAGGTTAACAAATCTCCTTCCCAAAGTCAGAATTTATAACTAACGTTAAAATACATATTTTCCTGATATACTAATCGTAAATCAAAACAAAATCCGCAAAGTCAAATCGTTACAATATTTATGTGAAATTAAAAAGAAAAACAGTTTAGAGGTCAGAGTAAACAAATGAACGTAGGATTTCAGATATACTGTACAAGAAAATTAAACATTACACAACAGCGGAGAGGCTTGAGGCAAAAACATTAAAACTACTGCGGGGAGGTTTATTTATTTATTGTTTATATAGCACTTGGCTTTAGACCCGGGAGTGCCCGAGGACATGTTCGGCTGCTTCAAGCGGACACCCATAGGGTGTGCTACAAGTTCGGTTCAATTTCAAGTAGTTCCTACTTTCGGTACCAGATGACACTGACATCTAGTGGTGAACGTTGGAACTTTGATAGAGCGGGGAGGTGAGATAAACAAAATCGTGATCAGAGAAAGAAGACTGGTTTGAAGAATACATGGCCCAAGGGAAAATGGAGCAGAATTCGACAGAACACAATCTAAACAAAAATGTACAGTTATGTAGAAAATATAATACATATGATGCGCAAAAGAATATTGTAAATTTTCGGGCATTTAAATAGAATGAACAACGACTGGATGACAAACCAAATTTTTATTTTAAAAAATCAAGCTTAAAGTACAATTAGCGCGTTTACAGATATTCAATGACTTAACGAAAGCCAACATTGACAGTAAGGTTACACATACTAGGGGTTTAATTAGAGGCAAACTTCGAAAAGTGATCTTCAAGGATGAACAAGAAAGAAGCCACGTAACAGCGAACAAATCAGGAAGCAGAGATCAGAGATGAGAAAACAAATCTGGGCAGAGAGAAAGAAGAAGTTTAGCAAGAATTGAAGTAATGATTTATCGTGCTCTGTAAAAGTTCTCTTCGATTCATCATCATCATCATCATCATCTTGCACAGTTTCCAGCCGCCACTGGCCGGGTCTGTTTGGAACACAAGCCTCTCCAACGTCTTCTGTCTTCCCACTATCTCTCAGGCTCCACCCTCGACCAGTCTTCTCATCTCTTCTTCACGCTTTCTTCCATCCCCTTCAGCTACCTGTCTCACGGTCTTTCTTATCTGTCTCTTTCCTTCCCACTTCTTCTCGTGTATCCTCCTGGGTATCCTCTTCTCCTCCATTCGTTTTACATGTCCATACCATCTAAGTCTAGACTTCTCTATATCATCCTGGAATGGTTCCTCCTTCATTAATTCTCTGGTCCTCTCATTTCTTATTCTGTCCATCCTTGTAGTTCCAATACAGCTTCTCAAGAACCTCATCTCACTGGCCTGTATCGTGTTCTTCTCCCTTCCTTTCATGACCCAGGTCACTGAGGCATACGTCCGATATATGACCTTTTTGCTGTTCTGAGGGACATCCTTGCTCCATATCATGCTTCTCACACTCCTCCGGAATGCTTCTGCTTGTCTCCTCCGCGCATTTATTTCTCTATCGTTTCTTCCATTATCTTGTATCAGGATTCCCAGATAATTGAAGTTCTCCACTTTCTTCAGCTGTTCCCCACCAATTGCTATTCCCATTGTGGTTCTTTCCATCTTCCTTGTTGTGATCACCATCTCACTCTTATTTATGCTAAATTTCATCCCATATCCTTGTATTATTCCTTCCCACACGGTCAACTGCTCCTGTACCTCCTCCTCCCTGTTTCCTCAAATCATCAAATCACCTGCAAACACCATTGCTTTCATCTCTCCTTCCCCAATTACTTGTGCCACTCGATTAAAAATATAAATATTTGGAAGCACCATAGATAATTAATTGCGTTACACGATAAAAACAAGATGTTCAGTAAAGAACATATAGCCTACTTTCTCCTAAATGCATGGGTATTGTTATAACTCTTTGTCCTTTTCAAGGAGTATGAATGAATATTGGTTGTAGTAGCTTGTTGAAATACAACGTGCTACAGGGATATTAAACATGAATATGAGGTGCCCTTTGCTAGTGCTACCTCTGTACCAAATTTCGTTCAATTCGGTTTCACCGAGTATGAATTGATAGGGGGAATCGATTTGCACACATACTTGGCCACCATCTGCAAACTATTGGGCTGATGTTCTTGCAGTTTGGTCTGAATATGTATCCCACATAAAGATATGGTGTTGCAAAATTTGGTAGAGACTAGATTATTAGGTTGGTCGTAATTACATTTTAGCTTTTAACATTTGTGTGGCCGCCATTACGTTTCCGTCAAGATGGCGGCGATATAAAACATGACACTGAGGTGCCCTTTGCTAGTGCTACCTCTGTACCAAATTTCGTTCATTCGGTTCCACCGTGTTCGAATTAATAGGGGGAATCAATTTTGACATAAAGATGGCCGCCATCCGCAAACTATTAGGCTAATGGCCTATTAGATTGGTCAGAGGATGCTCCCGCCATAAAGGTATGTTGTTGCAAAGTTTGGTAGAGATAGGATGGTTATGTTAGTCGTAATTTGATTTAAGCTTTAAACATTTGTGTGGCCGCCATTACGTTTCTGTCAATATGGCGGCGATATAAATCATGACACTGAGATGCCCTTTGCTGGTGCTATCTCTGTACTAAATTTCGTTCCATTCGGTTTCACCGTGTTTGAATTAATAGGGGGAATCGATTTTGACACAAAGATGGCCGCCATCCACAAACTATTAGGCGAATAACCTATTAGATTGGTCAAAGGATGCTCCCTCCATAAAGGTATGTAGTTGCAAAATTTGGTAGAGATGGGATGATTAGGTTAATCGTAATTTGATTTAAGCTTTGAACATTCGTGTGGCCGCCATTACGTTTCAGTCAAGATGGCGGCGATATAAAACATGACACTGAGGTGCCCTTTGCTAGTGCTACCTCTGTACCAAATTTCGTTCCATTCGGTTCCACCGTGTTCGAATTAATATGGGGAATCAATTTTGACATAAAGATGGCCGCCACCCGCAAACTATTAGGCTAATAACCTATTAGATTGGTCAAAGGATGCTCCCTTCATAAAGGAATGTTGTTGCAAAGTTTGGTAGAGATCGGATGGTTATGTTAGTCGTAATTTAACTTAAGCTTTGAACATTTGTGTGGCCGCCATTACGTTTCTGTCAATATGGCGGCGATATAAAACATGACACTGAGATGCCCTTTGCTAGTGCTACCTCTGAACCAAATTTCGTTCCATTCGGTTTCACCGTGTTTGAATTAATAGGGGGAATTGATTTTCACACAAAGATGGCCGCCATCCGCAAAATATTAGGCTAATGACCTAGTCGTTTGGTCAAAGGAAGCTTCCTCTATAAAGGTATGTTGTTGCAAAATTTGGTAGAGATCGGATGATTAGGTTAATCGTAATTTGATTTAAGCTTTGAACATTTGTGTGGCCGCCATTACGTTTCCGTCAAGATGGCGACGATATAAAACATGACACTGAGGTGCCTTTTGTTAGTACTACCTCTGTACCAAATTTCGTTCCATTCGGTTGCACCGTGTTCCAATTAATAGGGGGAATCGATTTTCACACAAAGATGACCGCCATCCGCAAACTATTACGCTGATGGCCTATTGGTTTGGTCAAAGGATGCTCCCTCCATAAAGGTATGTTGTTGCAAAATTTGGTAGAGATCGGATGATTAGGTTAGTCGTAATTTGATTTAAGCTTTGAACATTTGTGTGGCCGCCATTACGTTTCCGTCAAGATGGTGGCGATATAAAACATGACACTGAGGTGTCCTTTGCTAGTGCTACCTTTGTACCAAATTTCCTTCTATTCGCATTCACCGTGTTCGAATTGATACGGGGGGGGGGGGGGGGGGGGCAGACATTCAGAGTACACACACTCTCACACACACACACACACACACGCACACAGACACACACACACATACACACACACACACAGACTCAGACACAAACACACAGACAGACACACTTTTTTCACCCTGTGTTGATCTCATAAGTCTACTTTCATTTTTTGCAAAAATCGAAAGTAGGCTAATGAACACGAATTTTGTATTCAGGGAAGCAGCTGACCTGAAGCAGCGTGTAACAATACTAAACATATAAGAGCAGTTAAATAGATAAAGATGGGAATAATCGGGAGAGGCATTGTATGAATAAAAATTAAATATATTAACATAATTGAAGTAAGTGTTAGGTCACCGAGAAGCTCATATTTGGTGTGAAATAATACAGTGTCAGTATACTCATTGTCGAGCAATTATTATCAGTGAAATTAGGTGACTAACTTCTGCCGGGAATAATAATTCCATTTTTGAATTATTGTCAATTTCCCCAAGCTTTACATTTTATTTGTCCACAAGTTTCGAAAAGAAACCAGAAGATTTTAGGCACACGACACAATTAAATTAATTAAACTTAAACACAAGGTGTTGCATTAACATTATAAAGAGTGCTATTCACCCTATGTCGGTGTGTGCCTGCTATGCGTCTTGCTAGGTGTGCCTTTACCAACCGAAGAGCCCAATTGGCACACTGGGGCGAAACTCTAGCAATTTGTTGAGTTAAGCAAGACATTTTTATCACTTTATGTGTTAATTATAATGGCTCAACGAACAATATTCATTTTGATTCACTTTCGAGAATATTTTATTATAGTCAATGCCAAAGCAAGGTTTATTGTTTAGGAGTGGAGTTTTTGACTCCCATGGTACACTGGCATGCTCGTGACGTGGCTACATATGCAGCAAAGCGTCTTGCATGGCCTTCTCAGTGTGTGCCTGCTACGCGTCTTGGTAGGTGTGCCTTTACCAACTGAATAGCCCAATTGGCACACTGGGGCGAAACGCTAGCAATTTATTGAGTTATGCAGGACATTTTTATCACTTTATGTGTTAATTATAATGACCCAACGGACAATATTCATTTTGATTCTCTTTCGAGAACATTTTATTATTGAGTGGAATAAATGACGTGGAGTGATGGGTTTTACAGATTTACTGTGTTGATTTTTAGTTAGATTTTTGTAGTTTGGTTAAGTAGGTCAGGTCTGTGCAATGTTGGAGTTGGATTAGAAAAATAACCCACTTACCAACGATCCTGACAAACCCCAGAATAAAAGGATCCCCTTCCTACCGAGCTAGAACAAAATATATTTGTGCCCAAACAGAATACAATGAACAAACGTAAAAAAGGAGACGTGGACTTCTACCAGGAGGGATGTAATGCCTTCTAGTCCGGCCAATGAGAGATTAGGCACAATGCCTGGTCTTCTATGCTGTTTTTAGCCTACTTTCGATTTTTGCAAAAAATGAAAGTTGACTTATGAGATCAACACAGGGCGAAAAAGTGTGTCTGTCTGTGTGTGTGTATGTGTGTGTGTGAGTCTGTGTGTGTGTGTGTGTGTGTCTGTGTGTGTGTGAGTGTGTGTACTCTGAATGTCTGTCCCCCCCTATCAATTCGAACACGGTGAATGCGAATTGAACGAAATTTGGTACAAAGGTAGCACTAGCAAAGGACACCTCAGTGTCATGTTTTATATCGCCGCCATCTTTACTAACACTGAATGGCGGCCACTCAAACGTTCAAAACGTAAAATCAAATAACGACTAACCAAATCATCCGATCTCTACCAAATTTGGTAACAACATACCTTCGTATAGGATGCGTCATGTGACCAAACTACAAGGTCGTCCGCCATACCATTTCAGGATGGCGGCCGTGCGAATTATGCAAACTTTATAATCCAGATCATGGGACCCACCAGTTCCGATTATCGAGCCGAGAATCGTTTTAACTGTTCTAAAGGAAGAGGCACGTTCGAAATTAAAAGTTTATTTTGTAATACTATAGTGCAGACGTGATTTTAAAAAGCTGAGCTGATTCAGTAATAAGACAAGATGGCAGCGGATATCTTGTGCCTGACTTATATTTCACTAATTTGAGCATTGCATGCAATATAGCGTACTGATACAAAATAAATAAACTTTGTATGAAATGCTTTATATATAAATAATATACTCCAGTGATGAAATCGTTTAGTATAAATCATTATTTGCTAACAAGTTCTATGTAAGTCATTTTATATAGAACGATATTCGTTGACACAATTAGCTCAGTGGTAGAGCGTTAGCCTATCGCTCAAATGCCTATGGTTCAAACCCGATCAGAGCTAGGTTTTTTGCTTGAAATGTTATATGTTTATTGTTCTGTAATGACTCAGATGTTTTAAAATTAAGCGTTATATTGTGCATATTATGGTGTAAAATATATATTTAATTAAAACATAATTCGCCAGCAGATTTACTCGAGACATCTAGCTGCCAAAAAGGTAACTAGATTAACTTCCAGATTTTATTGAAAAGTTTCTTCTTCTGGCCGCTAGAATGCACTCGCTCTGTTAGGATTATATTGTTCGATATTTCACCACTAGATGTCACGACTAGTCTACGTGGGGCTCCATTGATTACTACACCATTGGCATTATATGCGCATCGAATTTGAAGAATGACAAGATGATACTACGATACATTTTTACTTTTTATTTTAAAGGGTTTGTAACAGCCTATTTTGCGTTACTTGAAAATGTTATTTGAATTCAATTAGGGTTGTGAAAGCCATGCACAACCAGACGTGTAAAGACATGCCTCAACTCAAAGTTGGATGTTGCCCACGGCAGGTCGTATATGTAATAATAATAATAATAATAATAATAATAATAATAATAATGTTATTGGTTTTACATCCCTTTTAACTACTGCTGCTTTTAGAGACACCGGGGTGCCGGAATTTTGGCCCGAAGGGGATCTTTAACGTGCCAGTAAATGTACTGACACGGCTCCCTCGCATTTGTGCACCCTCAAATGCCAGCTGACTGCGCCAGGATACGAACCTGCAACCTAGGGCCCAGCAAGCGAGAACGTTACCGCTGAGCCCCGCAGCCAGTCCGGTCGATTATGTCTCCAGATCCATAACATTCTTGATATACTTCTTATCTTTCTTTCTTCAATGATGGGAGCAGTTTTTATCTAGGTTGTGGCGTTTGGTAGAGGTAAATCGTTTCTAAGGTCTTCAACAAAGAATAGTTCTATTATGCTCTTTGATAATAACAACGAGTTATAACTATACTCATACATTTAGGAGAAAGTAGGCTATATGTTCTTTACTGAACATCTTGTTCTACAATGGGATCATTCGTTGGTTGATGCCGGCAATCGATCCCATGGGATTTCGGCGTAGCCTGGAACCATAATGACCAAAATTATTTTCAATTTTCGACACGTGCATCACACTCATTTATTATTTTCCATCGCTCATTCTGTAATATCGTGATTTATAACCTCTCCGTGATGACCAAAAGTCAAAATCGGTAATTATGACCACATCACTTTCACTCATATGCAAGAACTGCCATCAATTCTCACAATGAACTTGTCTTAGAAATGGCTGTCAATATATACAGGGTGTTTCAGGAGGAACAGTATATATTTTAGGAGGTGGTAGTATAGATAAGTTGCCATACAATATTCCATATAACATGTGTCCCATTTTTATTGCGTACAGGGATACAGCTGGTAGTATCTAACCCAAACAAATGTAAAGCCAAGGCAAATGATGACGTTCAAAGTTTCAATAATTCCATCACCAATGCATTTTGCAATACTCACCCCGTGTAGCTCTTCGGAGGGCGTCTTGTCGTTCTGTGATGAGGGCTCCACTATGCATAATCCGAACGACCAACTCTTCTCTTGTGTTAACTTATTCCTTTTTTAAAATTCGCTTTTCAAGCATCCCCACAGGCAAAAATCCAAAAAGGCAAGGTCCGGGGATCTTGGTGGCCAAGAAACGTGCCCATATCTCCCTATCCATCTTACGGGGAATGTTAGGTTTCGATGTTGTATCGCCAGACGACTAGAACGTGCAGGAGCCCTGTCATGCTGAAAGAACATAAGCATTCTTGTAGCCAAAGGAATCTCTTCCTATAATGCTGGAAGTTCATTTCCAAGAAAGTGTAGATAATGGGGTCCTATTAGACGATGCGGTAACACAACAGGCCCAATCAACTGATTATCAATCAACCCACTCCACACATTTACAGAGAAGCGTTCCTGAAAATGTTTGTCCACAATGGCATGTGGGTTTTCTTCTGACCACTGATATTCAATACGAGTGTTATTAATGCCATTACGAGTGAACGTGGCTTCATCAGTGAAGGTCACAAATGGGATTACTTGGCGAATTGCACGTATCTAACGACAAAATTCCAATCGTCTATCAGCATCTCCTGCTCGAAGGTGTGGGAGGGGCTGGTGATCACACGGATGCAACCCGTGCATACGTAATGTCCGCGATTCTCTTATACATGGAACACTGATACGTGCAGAAAGACTACTTGTACCAACACACGAAACGACAACTGCTCTGTTTACATACCAACGTCTGTATCTCGGTACGCAATAAAAATGGGACACATGTTATATGGAATTTTTATTGCAATTCATCTATACTACCACTGCCTCAAATATTTACTGTTCCTCCTGAAACACCCCAAATATTGCATGTATGTTCAGCTGGTAAATTAATTATATATTATCATAATCTTAGGATGTACAGTATTTTATTTCATCTTATTCATGAATGATTGTTATTCGTTATAATTGTTTTACCCATGTTCACTCTCAAACACAATATAATGATTATTCATGGACACATTTCAATCACCTGTGAATAAGCAAATGTCATGCCTCTCTCTCAACCTGTCTTTATATGAAACTGTGAGGGAAAACAATTCTCGAAGCGTTATATAAAAGTGAAATACGGCCAGTTAAGATATACATCTTTGCCTAACAGCCACAATGTGGAAAAATTATTTTCATTCAGTACCTGAATCGTCACCCTTTTCTGCAATATAATTATTCTACATTTCATATATTTCCATTTACTTTAATCTCCGCTTAATTTGGTTGATTCTGGCTGTTGGGTACTTTTGCTTGTCATTCTTACATTTGGAATGCTTGCTCGCAACTATTACATGAATGTAGACATCGGCGAATATCGATTAGCACAGGTCACAATTTAAGACAGTTTAGTAAACCTCTCACCCCCAAAAAATATGTGCAAAATCTCACCAATAAGGTGGCTATATATTTTATTTCTACTGGACTGACTCTCACAATAATGTTCCAAGTGTTTCAAATTAATACAGCTTTGGGTACTGAGGATTAATATGTTTCTCAATATCTCAGAGAGAACCCAGTTTTGAACGTGGTTTTGTACAGTACAGATAAAAGTATGATTAAAGGACCAATCTTAAGAAAAAAACACGTATCCATTACAAGCATACCTGCAATATATCCCCCTATTTAATATGTTATCATTGAATCGAAAGTTAATTTAACATAGTGACTATGAACTAACTGGTGTCCCTCTAAACCGTCTAAGTAAAAGAATTTAGCCTGAGTTGAACTACGGGAATTAAACCTAGTGGCAACAACTCACTACTCACCCACTACTCTGTCCACCGTTCTACCATGGTCCATACAGTAATTTCTTGCAGCTGCTCTCTGGTGACGAACCGAGGAATTTATCTATATTTTTTGTAATTTGTGTAATCTCATTGATATACTTTCTTTGGCCACATTGCTTGATTTCCATTGAAAAAGGAGGCAAGGTTTTTCCGAAACGTATGGTTCTAATCGAAATAAATATCACGGCATTAGCCCAAAAAACATGAATTATGAATATTCTTAAACGTATTACATAATTATCGCTCCTGGATATGCTTTACCATTGAAGTATTTTATATATATAATCTAGTATAAATAAATACATCCTTAAAACATGAATGGAGCTGCCAGTCACGATGAGTACTAATGCGTTATTTCAAATACCATAACTGTCAAAATTCCTTGATTAGTTAGACGGTGCTGTGCATAGCAGGTATGTGCTTCATCAAATTGTGTTTATAAGTAAAACCTGCTTCACATGCACTGCACGTGTATGGCTTTAGATTACTATGAATTAACATGTGTGTCTTCAGAGGATTTTTAAGATGTTGCATTGCATTTGGTACATAAGTACGGTCTATGACCACTATGATTTAACATGTGTGTGTGTCTTCAGATAAGTTTTATCAGTGAATGTTGCATTGCATTTAGTACATAAGTACGGTCTCTGACCACTATGAAGAAAAGTATGCCTCTCCAAGCTTTGCTTATAAGTGAATTTAGCCGTACAGGAACTACATGAATAGGTTTCGCCACTGTGAATCTTCATATGGGTGTTTAAGTGTTTTTTCTGATTAAACTTCGCTTCGCACTGGCTGCGACCACTATGAATCAACAAATAATTTTGTAAAGCCCTTCTGCTGATAAACTTGGCTTCGCACAGGCTGCATGAATATGGTCTGAGACCAGTATGAATCAACAAATGTTTTTGTAATGCCCCTTTGCTAATAAACTTACCTTTGCATGCACTGCACAAGTATGTTTTATGAATCAATACATGTGTTTTTAATTCTTCTTTGCTATTAAAGGTTACTTTGCATGTACTGCACGACTTTTGATCTTCGCTCACTGTGAATTGCTATATGATTTCTCAATTTATATTTGGAAATAAATTTAGCTTCGCGTATATCGCATGAGTAGGGCTTCTGGTCTCTATGAAGGAAAGAGTGATTTTTCAGATACTGTTGAACCTTAAATTTTGCTCCGCATGTAGGACATGAATACAGCCTTTGATCACTATGGATAGGCATGCGTGTCTTCAAATTATCTTTACGGGAAAAGCGCGCCATGCATATGCTACATAAGTACGGCTTTTCGGTTGTTTGAGGAAGCATTTTCTTTTTTGTAGCATTTTGGAACAGCATGTCTTTCTTCAAGTTTCCTCGTTGAATGATTGAAGCTCTGGATGTATCATGAGTTAAAATGTTCTCCGCACTGTGGGAGATAGGTTTCTGAGGGTATTTTCTTGCAGATGCTGTCCTGTACGGGATGCGGTATTTGAATTGAGCGCGCTGAGGCGAGACCAAGGTCGCGGCAAGCTGTCGACTCGCCATGTTTTGAAGCGAGCGCGTGGCCCAAGTGACGGAGCACAAAATACTTGTTTGTATTCAGATAAGGAAGAGGAAGGTATCAGCACTTCGGAATTCTATTTGGTATTATTCTCCTGTTTAATTTATGAAGTTTCAATTGATATAAGAAACCTTCTAGTATATTCCACCGTGGGAACCAATAGGACCGAATGCATCACTTTACGTTATGCAACTGCAGGTATCGATATTTTGCCTTCATGTCGTATAACAGCCAGCTCTTGGAAGGCCAAGGTAGCATTCAATCAATGTTGATCAGCTTTGATCAGTGGTGCTCACCCGTTATGATTCGTATGAGGTTACGCCGTCGTAATACTGCGAAAATACTCCGCGAGGCTAGGCCTCTATTATAAAATACTTAAAATAACACCTCCACGTTACTCTGCTCGTATGTCGGAAGTCATAGTTTCATTTTTATACCATTGCGTGGAAAGGAAAGTGCCTTTGTGCTTCACCACAACTTATTATTATTATTATTATTATTGTTATTCATGTGCTTGTGAAAATTCATCATTGCGGGACTATTGGAAGAATTGAAGGTATGTGGATATGGGCTGTAAACTTCCACCCAATGCTTGATATTTATGAACTGGAATTATGTCAAATTTATGAACTGGAATTATGTCAAACTGTGAAGTGATTGTGAGCGACTATAAGAACTTATTCAATGTCATATTGTGGAAAACTTCGTGCTTGAAACATAACAGGCATATCTGAGATATTATATCACATGGATATTATTATTATTATCAAGCCACGTTTATTTCACTGGTTATAATTCAGACAGTCAGAATAATTGGATATTCAGAAACGTTGGACTACAATATCGAAATGCCGAGTGTGCGTTTGTGGATGAGGCCAGGACGACCCCCTAGGATAATGACGTCACGACCCAACTGTTCCAAAATTATGGTCGGTTAGAAGAGGCACTAGGTGAGGCGAGCGTTACCAGGATTGCCCGATGGGGTACCAGAAGTGATGCCTGTTATGGGCATATTCCTGTGGAAGTGAAGGCAGCATGAGGCAAATGCTGGGATACGACTCTTCCATAGGGTGGAGCCATCACGTGTCCGTGGTGCCAGGTTCTGACCCGCACCGAAGGATGATCCTCCTCCACAGAACATCTAAAGTAGAAGCCTTCCGACTTATGTGAACCTTATTTTTGGGCCATCAATTTCCATAATTTCCGTTATAATCCGTTAACTTCCTTAGTCGTCATTAATTTTCATTATATTATATTGGTTGCATATTATGCCAGGTGAATACTTTGATTTATTGCTTAGACTTGTAGGTGAGGTGGATCCTCAAAATATCATTCTTTAATAATAATAATAATAATAATAATAATAATAATAATAATAATAATAATAATTATTATTATTATTATTATTATTATTATTATTATTGTTATACGGGATGTCCTACCCCTTTGCATAAAAGGCAGCAGGATTATGATACCTTGAAAGCATTTACACTATTTTTAACACGTCTTGATTATCATAAAATACGAATTCCATAATAATAGTAATAATAATAATAATAATAATAATAATAATAATAATAATAAAATCTCTACAAACTTATGTTGGAGGAACACTGAATTTCAATAAATAATAATGAGTGTAATTTTCCATGAGGAAAATGATAATTGATAAATGATAAATTATGATATGTTTAACTGTTTAATGGTTTAAGAGCATGGGATCACATTCTTGAAACGAAGCCTTATAATTCTGCATCTAAGTGGAATAGTGTTGGTATTGGGATACTTGTCTTATCACCGATTCACTTATGTGGTTTCTGAGTTTAGCTCAGGTGGTATTTTGGCTTTCACGGCCAGTGAATTAAAACTCAGCAATTCTTCTAGTTTGTACCGTGTCTTGTGTGGGGTTTTGCCTAGGACACCAAGCTGGCTCATCGGCGGGCTCTTGGTGTCCCTGCCCGAACCCCACAGGAGTAACGAACTGTGCGCTACCTCCCTTTATATAGAGTGCAACTGCACTCCTTTATTGCGAGAACTAAAGGCTCAAGCCGCCTTAACCTCCGTATGAAGGCTTCCAAAAAGATGGTATATTGGCTTTCACGGCCAGTGAATTAAAACTCTTCAATTCTTCTAGGTTTGTGCCGTGTCTTGTGTGGGGTTTCGCCTAGGACTCCAAGCTGGCTCATCGGCGGGCTCTTGGTGTCGCCGCCCGGACCCCCTAGGAGTAACGAACTGTCGCTACCTCCCTTTATATACATTGCAACTGCACTACTTGACTGCGAGAACTAAAGGCTCAAGCCGCCTTAACCTCCGTATGAAGGCTTCCAAAAAGATGGTATATTGGCTTTCACGGCCAGTGAATTAAAACTCTTCAATTCTTCTAGGTTTGTGCCGTGTCTTGTGTGGGGTTTCGCCTAGGACTCCAAGCTGGCTCATCGGCGGGCTCTTGGTGTCCCCGCCCGGACCCCCTAGGAGTAACGAACTGTCGCTACCTCCCTTTATATACATTGCAACTGCACTACTTGACTGCGAGAACTAAAGGCTCAAGCCGCCTTAACCTCCGTATGAAGGCTTCCAAAAAGATGGTATATTGGCTTTCACGGCCAGTGAATTAAAACTCTTCAATTCTTCTAGGTTTGTGCCGTGTCTTGTGTGGGGTTTCGCCTAGGACTCCAAGCTGGCTCATCGGCGGGCTCTTGGTGTCCCCGCCCGGACCCCCTAGGAGTAACGAACTGTCGCTACCTCCCTTTATATACATTGCAACTGCACTACTTGACTGCGAGAACTAAAAGCTCAAGCAGCCTTAACCTCCCTATGAAGGCTTCCGAAAAAGGCCATGAAAGACTCCATAAGCTTCGAAGGTCTGAAGAGAACAAGAGTTGACCAAGGTAGTTATGGTGAAACAGGGAGGTCATCTGCCCCAATCACCAACGGAGATCGACAGGAAGATGAAACAGGAGCGTGGTACAATTAAGTAGACGTACTACATAATTCAGAAGTGGCTACATATTGTTTTCATAATTTTCCCCACAAGTTGATTGCCCTGGGGAGATCATTAGTGACATGCAGAGGTTATTAGTGTTGCCTATGAGACTGCACGATGATAGGCCTCCATTTCCAATAGCAGCATACCAATACGTTTATTAGGAAATATTTGTCTTGTGACAACCGTGAGGGTCAACCCTTGGCGTGGCGAAGTAAGAAGTTTGAATCCCACCATTGACAGACATTATTGCCAGTGTTGCTTGCCACGGTGGGTGAGTGGTTATAGTGTCGGACTACCAAACCCCAAGATTGCAGGTTCGCCCCTGGCCAAGGTCAGTGATTTTTGAAGGCGACAAAAATCACGATACTCATGTCATACGTTGTTGGCATGTTAAAGAACCAATTTGAATTCAGTAGGCCGTGTTCAATGGCAAAATTGGACGGCGTTATGCATTAAACAGCTATCCACCAAAAGCTGATATTGAGAAAAACGTGATTGAAAGTTTTGACATTTAAACTATCACAAATTCTCTCCTGTTAGCCAGGTATGAGTTTTAAAAGCAAACAAACTCGTACCTATATGCATTGTTGATAGTTATTGCGTTAAATTACAAAAATACAGCAAACAATTGATTTATTAGCAATTGACACTTAGCTGCTTTATGTTATCTGTGAGTTTAGTTACGCATGAAACTGCTAAGCGCCATTTTTGGTGAATAACTTGTTGTTACGGTAATCTATCGAACACGATAGTTATGCGTAAACCGTCTAAGCACCTTTTTTAGTCTTTTAGCCCTTTATACATTTTTATTTTAATGCCAGTTTCTGGAGACTTTGACGCATACAATGAGTACTCCCTACTTTACCCCGTGGCACTACAGTCCATGAAGGACCTTGGCCTGCTCCACCACAGTCTTCCAGCTTTTCCTATCCCGTGCGCGCCTCCTCCAAGCTCTGACACGTAGCATCCTGAGATCCTCTTCGACATCGTCCAGCCAGCGCTTTTTCGGTCGCCCCCTTCCTCGCTTTCCAGTTGGCCGCCCATGGAAGACCTGATACACCATCCTTGACTCCGGCATTTGCTCGACATGTCCAAGCCACCGAATCCGGGAACTCTTGACCTCTGCGACGATAGTAGGGTCCCCGTACAGATCTTAGATCTCCTTGTTGGTGCGGAGGCGTCACACTCCTCGATCACACACAGGCCCATAGATCTTACGGAGTACCTTCCTCTCCCACCTGTTCAACAAATCCTAATTCCTCCTAGTCAACACCCATAGGTGACAACAGGTCGGATGACTGTCTTATAGATAGTTTTCTTACAACTGCGTGATAACGTTCTTGATCGCAGCAGATGGGAGAGACTGAAGTAGCTTCGGTTCCCGGAGCGCAGTCTCTCATTGATTTCCTCGACACAGTCAGATCCCTCGGTAATAGTCGATCCAAGGTATTTGAATGTGCTGGTCTTAGCGAAAGTCTTATTATTATCAATAACAAGCTCCTGGGGTACCTCACCCTGCCTCACGGTGGTCATATACTTTGTCTTCGTGCTATTCACCCTCAGCCCAGCTCCTGAAGCCATCTGGTCTAATTCAACAAATGCCCTCTTCACATCTCCTGATGTCCTTCCCAGCAAAGCAACATCATCCGCAAATGCAAGATACTGGATTGGCCTATTGTACAATGAGTACTCGTGTGTCTTTAATTGCAATTTTATTCTCAATAGTCTAATAGAAACACAGATATATTTGAATACCAGAATCAAACTTAAAGCAATAATTATACAAAATGAACTAATGCTATAAACATTGGTGTTACATTCTACTTTATGATGTAAATATTTTTCACGCAATAGGAAACTGACACAGTCTTAGGTTTCATCTTAGATCGAGAAATCGAGTTCACTACGGCGAAGTCGTCAAAACTGTTTCCATCTGAATGAAGGCCTTCGTAGAACTCCTTGGCATCGGATGGTATCAGATGCATGACACTTTTGATATCCTGAAATTTTGGCTCTGATATAGCTTTTCCGTTTGGCCATAGAGCATTAAGGCAAAAAACGGAGATTAATCTGGTCACATTGGCGTGCGCTATTTCTCCTCTTCAAATTGATTACTTGGCATCGAAAGTACGAAAGTACGTTTAAAGTCAACAGCCATGGGCTTTCCTTACTTATTTCAATTTCCCGTGTTGTCTGCCAGCTTACTCCATTGCCATTGGTATCTTTCTTCCTATTTATTATTTTTTCTCTACGGATGCCGTGCCCACAACAGGTTCTCTTTTTATTTCTTTCACGACCAGCTTGTTCTTCTTTCGGCAAGTTCTCATTACTTCCTTGTAATCTTCTGGTGTATATAGTCTTTAATGAAACTTCAAGGCACTTTCAATATCTTCGAAATCATCATCATTGGGTAAATAGCTGTGCCCGGAAACAGGAAATCGCATTTTTATGGTCTTTAGAGTTGGATGTGACTCCATGACAGACTTCAGCATGAGGACCATTTTTATGTTCCGGTTCTTCCCTCCGCAGGAATCGGACCAAAGCACAAGTTGTTCCGTGCCTATTTCTAAATGTTCAGTGATGTAATTTCTTAGACAAGAGCCCACTTCTTGGGCTCCACGCCCAGCTTGGCCCTCGAGCCACAGGTAGCAGAAGCCTTTGTTCGTTGAAGCGTCATGAATTCCACAGTTATACAGCCATAATTGACGTTTGTAGAATATTATGTTTGTTGGAATTCTCGGCGGGGGCAGTGTCCTCTGCGTATTAAAGCTAAGCACCGACAGTCCATTAATTTCAGTTGTATTTGAAAGTCACTCTTCATTGTATTTCGAGCATTTTCTGCATCCTCCTGATGAGCAAGCAACTTTATCTTTAGCACATCAGTGTCACCATTTTTATTGTTTATTTGGGCATTTGTAGAGTCACAAAAGTTGCATGAGTCTTTCATAAGTGGTTTTCGTCGTAGGTTGAATCTGGAGTAAAATACTGTTGCGTTCCACCCCCTTGTGGCACTTTTGTTAACTGGATTACGGTGGGTAGAAAACACAACACCAATTACTGCTTTAAAAAGAAATTAGCTTTATTGCTTGCAGGTCAGAAATCTACACCGTACAATAATCAGGCAGAAACAATTAGCTGTCTTACAGAAGCTCCCTCAGCATGGGGCTTGACTCACCCTTTCACTTGTCAATGGGCCACAGAAGTTAATCCCTCGTAATGAAGTGGCCCCGTGCGTTGGCTGGAAATATCTGCACTCAGCCTGTCACCGTACTACACACTGTTTCACAATGCACCACAATCACTTATGTCGCACTCGAAACACACACTCGTTCAAGACACAGTTCCTCTGTAGGCTTCTCACTTCCTCGCTGTCAAGAGAGTCAGCTTCACTCGGGGTTTCGCAAGTCACCACACTTCTGTCACTCAGGATAAACGCTCGCACTAGTTCATAAAAACACAACCCACAGAAAACTCGGTCCCCTCACTGTTGAAGCCGCTTATATAGCAGGCTGGTGACTCAATAAATGCATCTATACCCATCCAGGGTTCACGGCTTCTCGAGGCTTCCTTCACTGGCCCAGTCACAAATATTCTGGACCATCCCTTTCACTTCGCAGCCCGTTGCGTAACGCGCACGTAAAACACTGAGGCAGAGCACACACAGCCTGGGACAGCTGTGACTCAACGCGGCGAGGCGACAAAACAAACTCACAGCCGTAACAATACTTTCTTATCGCGTGGGAGGGAAACTGGCTGAGAATATTCCTTTATGAATAAGTCATACGTAACTGGAAGTGTGGCATGTGACCGGAGAAAGAGAGTGCTTGTTTCTGATCTGCAATAATGTGACTTGTTCTTAGGAAATTTATTAATGTGCTCGATAATTTCAGTACCTTACTATCAGTTATTCTGTTATAACCTCCTGATTTACCTCTGTTATCCTTAATAATTCCTTGTAGTTCGTTGGCTTTCTTAAGATAGTTGTTAATGCGATTCCCTGATATTCTTAGGGTCTGGACAAAGCACAATTAACAGACTGATACTCCTGCCAGAGTGTAACTTCTCGTCATGGCTCTTCTACCAGACAACCCAGACAAAGTCTGAGAGACAATGAAATGTCGCTTGGCTGTTTCTTGCAGAACTCAATATAGCGTTTCGAAGGATAGCTTCATAGTTTCGCCTCATAGTCGATTAATGCAAAACTCTTAACCTAAGATAAAGGGAATGGCACTTAGACTTTTCTATAAAATTAACCGTTAATATTAAGAAAAATGGCTTTTTTATGTAAAAAGAATGTAGTTCCAGACCATACACACTAGATGGTGCTAATAACTCAATTTCCAAAAATTGGCACTTAGCCGCTTAATGCATACGCCGTCCAATTAATCTCGGGATTTTCCGACAACATAAAGTTCCTCCATTCTCTACTTGAAAGCGCTGTAGTAGTGTCAAGGAGTTTAGATATCTAACCTCCTTGACTTTCATAGCGTTCAAAGGAACGACGAAATTCGACATGCAAGCTACCCTCTGGGTGTCAATTAACAAAGCTTGCACCAGGCACCCGAGGCCATACGATATTATTATTATTATTATTATTGCCATTGTTGATATTGTTGTTCCTGGATCCAGCATTCATGGCTCAAGATTGTTATTGACAGCACCAACAAAGTTTTATCAGCGCTGGATAAAATAGTTGGCAGCCGCCAAATGTGTCAGTAGTGGTAAAGGAGCCATACCGAGGTGGCTGTGAGGGTCTATAACCCGGGACCAAGGTGGTGGTGGTGGTGACGTGTCCGGCAAGTGTGGTGGAGGACCATGGTGGTACAGGAGCCATATCGAGGTGGCTGTGGGGGACTATAACCCGGGACCAAAGTGGTGGTGGTGACGTGTCCGACAAGTGTGGTGGAGGACTCTGTGGTGGTACAAGAGTTAAACCGAGATGGCTGTGAGTCTCTATAACCCGGGACCAAGGTGGTGGTGACATGTCCGGCAAGTGTGGTGGAGGACTGTGGTGGTACAGGAGCCATACCGAGGTGGCTATGGGATCCATAACCCAGGACCAAGGCTGTAGTGGTCACGTGTCCGGCAAGTGTGGTTGAGGACTGTGGTGGTAAAGGAGCTATACCGAGGTGGCTGTGGAGGTCTATAACCTGGGACAAAGACTGTAGTGGGGACGTGTCCGGCAAGTGTGGTGGAGGACTGTGGTGGTACAGGAGCCATACTGAGGTGGCTGTGAGGGTCTATAACCCGGGACCAAGGCTGTAGTGGTCACGAGTCCGGCAAGTGTGGTGGTACACGAGCTATACCGAGGTGGCTGTGAGGGTCTATAACCCGGGACCAAGGCTGTAGTGGTCACGTTTCCGGCAAGTGTGGTTGAGGACTGTGGTGGTACAGGAGCCATACCGAGGTGGCTGTGGGGTCTATAACCCGGAACCAAGGTGGTGGTGACATGTCCGGCAAGTGTGGTGGTACAGGAGCCATACTGAGGTGGCTGTGAGGGTATATCACCCGGGACCAAGGCTGTAGTGGTCACGTGTCCGGCAAGTGTGGTGGTACAGGAGCCATACTGAGGTGGCTGTGAGGGTCTATAACCCGGGACCAAGGCTGTAGTGGTCACGTGTCCGGCAAGTGTGGTGGAGGACTGTGGTGGTACAGGAGCCATACTGAGGTAGCTGTGAGGGTCTATAACCCGGGACCAAGGCTGTAGTGGTCACGTGTCCGGCAAGTGTGTTGGAGGACCATGGTGGTACAGGAGCCATACTGAGGTGGCTGTGGGGTTCTATAACCCGGAACCAAGGTGGTGGTGACATGTCCGGCAAGTGTGGTGGTACAGGAGCTATACTGAGGTGGCTGTGAGGGTCTATAACCTGGGACCAAGGCTGTAGTGGGGACGTGTCCGGCAAGTGTGGTGGAGGACTGTGGTGGTACAGGAGCCATACCGAGGTGGCTGTGGGGTCTATAACCTGGGACCAAGGCTGTAGTGGTGACTTGTCCGGCAAGTGTGGTGGAGGACTGTGGTGGTACAGGAGCCATACCGAGGTGGCTGTGGTGGTCTATAACCCGGGACCAAGGCTGTAGTGGTGACTTGTCCGGCAAGTGTGGTGGAGGACTATGGTGGTACAGGAGCTATACCGAGGTGGCTGTGGTGGTCTATAACCCGGGACCAAGGCTGTAGTGGTGACATGTTCGGCAAGTGTGGTGGAGGACTATGGTGGTACAGGAGCCATATCGAGGTGGCTGTGGGGGTCTATAACCCGGGACCAAGGCTGTAGTGGTGACATGTCTGGCAAGTGTGGTGGAGGACTGTGGTGGTACAGGAGCTATACCGAGGTGGCTGTGGGGTCTATAACCTGGGACCAAGGCTGTAGTGGTCACGTGTTCGGCAAGTGTGATTGAGGACTGTGGTGGTACAGGTGCCATACCGAGGTGGCTGTGGGGGTTTAAAACCCGGAACCAAGGTGGTGGTGACATGCCCGGCAAGTGTGGTTGAGGACTGTGGTGGTACAGGAGCCATACCGAGGTGGCTGTGGGGTCTATAACCCGGGACCAAGGCTGTAGTGATGACGTGTCCGGCAAGTGTGGTTGAGGACTGTGGTGGTACAGGAGCCATACCGAGGTGGCTGTGGGGGTCTTTAACCGAGACCAAGGCTGTAGTGGTCACGTGTCCGGCAAGTGAGGTTGAGGATTGTGGTGGCACAGGAGCCATACCGAGGTGGCTGTGGGGTCTATAATCCAGGACCAAGGCAGTAGTGGTGACGTGTCCGGCAAGTGTGGATGAGGACTGTGGTAGTACAGGAACCATACCGAGGTGGCTGTGGGGGTTTATAACCCGGGAACAAGGTGGTGGTGGTGACGTGTCCGGCAAGTGTGGTTGAGGACTGTGGTGGTACAGGAGTCATACCGAGGTGGCTGTGGGGGTCCTTAACCGAGGACCAAGGCTGTAGTGGTCACGTATCCGGCAAGTGTGGTTGAGGACTGTAGTGGTACAGGAGCCATACCGAGGTGGCTGTGGGGGTTTATAACCCGGAAACAAGGTGGTGGTGACATGTCCGGCAAGTGTGGTGGAGGACTGTGGTGGTACAGGAGCCATACCGAGGTGGCTGTGGGGGTCTTTAACTGAGGACCAAGGCTGTAGTGGTCACGTGTCCGGCAAGTGTGGTCGAGGACTGTGGTGGTACAGGAGCCATACCGAGGTGGCTGTGGGGTCTATAACCCAGGAACAAGGCTGTAGTGGTGACGTTTCCGGCAAGTGTGGTGGAGGACTGTGGTGGTAAAGGAGCCATACAGAGGTGGCAGTGGGGGTCTTTAACCCAGGACCAAGGCTGTAGTGGTCACGTGTCCGACAAGTGTGGTGGTACAGGAGCCATACCGAGGTGGCTGTGGGGGTCTATAACCCAGGACCAAGGCTGTAGTGGTCAAGTTTCCGGCAAGTGTGGTGGAGGACTCTGGTGGTACAGGAGCCATACCGAGGTGGCTGTGGAGGTCTATAACCCGAGACCAAGGCTGTAGTGGGGACGTGTCCGGCATGTGTGGTGGAGGACTGTGGTGGTACAGGAGCCATACCTAGGTGGCTGTGGGGTCTATAACGTGGGACCAAGGCTGTAGTGGTCACTTGTCCGGCAAGTGTGGTGGAGGACTCTGATGGTACAGGAGCCATACTGAGGTGGCTGTGAGGGTCTATAACCCAGGACCAAGGCTGTAGTGGTGACTTGTCCGGCAAGTGTGGTGGAGGATTGTGGTGGTACAGGAGCTATACCGAGGTGGCTGTGGAGGTCTATAACCCGAGACCAAGGCTGTAGTGGGGACGTGTCCGGCATGTGTGGTGGAGGACTGTGGTGGTACAGGAGTCATACCTAGGTGGCTGTGGGGTCTATAACGTGGGACCAAGGCTGTAGTGGTCACTTGTCCGGCAAGTGTGGTGGAGGACTCTGATTATACAGGAGCCATACTGAGGTGGCTGTGAGGGTCTATAACCCAGGACCAAGGCTGTAGTGGTGACTTGTCCGGCAAGTGTGGTGGAGGATTGTGGTGGTACAGGAGCTATACCGAGGTGGCTGTGGGGTCTATAACCCGGGACCAAGGCTGTAGTGGGGACGTGTCCGGCAAGTGTGGTGGAGGACTCTGATGGTACAGGAGCCATACCGAGGTGGCTGTGAGGGTCTATAACCCGGGACCAAGGCTGTAGTGGGGACGTGTCCGGCAAGTGTGGTGGAGGACTCTGATGGTACAGGAGCCATACCGAGGTGGCTGTGAGGGTCTATAACCCGGGACCAAGGCTGTAGTGGTCAGGTGTCCGGCAAGTGTGGCGGAGGACTGCGATTGTAGCGGTGGTGCTGCACTCATGTCGTGAACTAAAGCCTGGGTTATGGCCTCGTTGAGCGGTATTGTGGTTGTTGAGACCTAGTCCAAGAAGAGGCGCAAACTGAAGGGCAGAGGATCTGGAAAGTACCTGGGTTGTGCCTGTGCAAACCCGTCTGCGAGCAGGTAAGGTGCAGGTTAGCTTAGGGAGGAGTCCGGGAGACCGTCACAGAGCGGTAGCTGGCTCCGGTGAAAACTTGCAGAGCTGGTAACTGGCAGGTTAGCTTAGGGCGGTGTCCGGGAGACCGCCACAGAGCTGTAGCTTGCTCCGGTGAAAACTTGCAGAGCCGGTAGGACGCAACTACTTACCGCTGTGTCGCATAATGATTGGCCACTAGAACCGCGTTACCCCGCTCTCTCGTTTGTAATAAATATGATATCCAAGCTCAGGGTAGCGGGGCGATGTATAAATACAGTAATATACACTTATTTATTAATAACTAATACTAGATACATAACACGATGACAGTTCAAATGCAAATACCCTGAAGTAAAGTTTAAATCACAAACATATAATAATAAAAATTATTTTCCACTTACAAATTCTTTTTTCTGGTTGTTCTCTGGCAATCGAAACTATCAATACTTGTTTGTGAGCATGTAAGCAAGCTTCCATTACCTGCATCTCTTGTGCAGTGTCCACAACAACTTCCATGAAGAAAGTGCCCCTCACATTATTTAATATCCTTCTGCTTTTCTTTTCTTCTTACGTTTTCTTAAACGTCTCTTTCTACATCAACATACCTCTAGACATAAAATCTATTTATCCAAAACATAACATTGCCACACCTCAGAACATAAAATAATCTTGAATAAAACATGACATCACCATAGTAACAAAGCCACCTGTCACCCACTGCTGGACCACCACAAAACACTAGACTCTCTGTGGTGCTCCATCAATAGGTGGCCATGGTAGGTAACCTCATTTACCCACATCTCACACCATGGCGCTAATACATACTTACAGAAACCCAAGGGTGGGTTATGTAACCAAAAGTTTTGGTTACAGTGTACTGCTGTGTCACACTGACTGTCTCGCTGATTCGCATTAGCCCACTTTGTTGACTGACTGTACCGTCGTACACGTATCACCGAACTTTGCTGAGTGGCATCCTTACATATTTGGAGGAATAGTCTCGGCCTTTTCAGGTGGATTTGAAATTCTTGACCTTACGAGACCTAGCATTCGCTTTTCGGACTTTCTTGAGATTCTCTCGGCATCTCTTGAGACCTTTCGGAGCTTCTTCTCACGAGTACCTCCTCCCGTTAGAACCACGTATGTATGTCGTCCACCCACTGGCCATTTGTCCACCGCACTCTGTCAGGTGTTTAGGCAAACTGACAGATTTAAGTCTTTATGGGACGGAAGTAAGACAAAATGGTGGATTCGCCGCCATATAATATAATTATTTTGACTAAATTATTGGGAAGACTGAGAGTATCTTAATATTTCATACAGAAGCTTTGCAGATACTTCATGTAATGTTATATGGTTTAACATCTTGGCTTACAGGATTGAGCCGCGTCGCTTATCGGTATTTATTTCCCGACGTTTCGGATGACATTGCAGCAGCCTTAATCATGGGTAGGTACGAGTTGGTGTCCATACTCAAACTAACGGTTATTGCCAGTCAGATGTGCTTGCTTGCCCTGCATTGTCGACACGCTGCTCGCTGAGTGGTCCCCGCCCCTGGCAGTCGCGCGCTAGGAGAACTTTCCAAATGTTGCTAAGTTTGAACCCATCTTCGCGATTGAAAGTATTGGGATGCTTCACGGCCTCTATTGCCTCTCTAATTAACCTGTTTTGATATCCGGGAATTTTAGCAATAGTTTCGGCCTTATCAAATTCGATGGCGTGTCTCGTGACGTCAGCATGTTCAGCTATTGCAGATCTGTAGTTTATCTGTTTCGTATCTCTAATGTGCTCTGAAATCCTAATGGAAACGCGTCGTTTTGTTTGCCCTATATAAACCGTCCACGGGAGCAAGGTACTTTGTTAACTCCTGCGTCCTGGTTCGGCAGCTTTATCTCGTTTGATTTACGCACCACTTGCGTCGGCTTGTTTATGGGATGCATCACAGTTGTCACATCGTGTTTCTTAAGCAGCCTGGTGATTCTATCTGTCAACCCCTGTACGTACGGCAGAAAGGCTTTATATAAGGGCCTATCTTTGTTCATTTTGCCAGTTCTTCGTCTTTGTTCTACATTCCGAGTGGCCCTATTTATTTGTCCTTTGCTGTAGCCTTTAGCTAGGAGCGTGTTCCAAACATGTTTCTTCTCTTCATTCATGCTATACTTATCGCAAATGTGGTTGGCTCTGGTGAGGAGTGTTCTAGCTACCATTTCTTTCTGCGATAGAGGATGACTTGAGCTAGCATGTAGGTACCGATCTATGTGAGTATCTTTCCTATAGACCCTGTGTCCGAGCGTGTTATCTGTTCGTTTATAGAGCAGAACGTCTAAGAAGGCCAGCTGATTAATTTCTTCTACTTCCACTGTGAAGTTCATGCTCGGATGTCTGGAGCACATGAAGTCCAGAAAGTTCTGAAGTGTGGTGCGTCCATGTTCTCATATCAAAAAGACGTTGTCTACGTAACTGAACCAACACTTAGGCTTCAATGGGCTCTCCTTTATCGCTTCTTCTTCGAAGTTAGCCATAAACACGTTAGCCAGTAGAGGAGAGAGGGGGGAACCCATGACTGCTCCCTCCGTTTGCTGAAACATCTGCCCATTGAATACGAAGACTGTGGAGTTAACGCAGTTTTCAGTTAAATGCACCAAGTTCATTGGACCTTCTGTGGCTGTAAGTTTTTCCCTGATTAACTGTGTGGCGTCAGGTACAGGAACCCTGGTAATTAGGGACTCCACACCGAGGCTTGCCAGTAGATCACCATTACTCAGTTTTATACTCGCTATGATATCTGTAAAGTGCTGCGAGTTTTTCACCCGTGAGGATGGCGTAGGGAATAATGGCTGCAGTACCTGGTTCAAATATTTAGCCAGAGCGTGAGTTGGAGACGCTATGGCGCTAACTATAGGCCTCAGAGGCAATCGGGCTTGTGTATTTTAGGTAGGACGTATAACGTGGAAGTTCTTGAGTTGCAAGGTACTAGGGATTTCTGCTTCTCTTCTGGAATAGATGACTCCTTAATTAGCCGCGTCGTCGTTAGTTCTATCCTCCTTATGGGGTTCTTCGGGATCGCCTTATAAGCTGTGTCTGAAAGGAGGCTGTGAACTTTATCCACGTAGTCTTGGGTGTCGAATACAACCGTAGCATTCCCTTTGTCTGTTGGCAAAATCGTAATGCTTTCAT
The DNA here is from genome assembly GCA_946902985.2 of Meconema thalassinum. NCBI lineage: Eukaryota > Metazoa > Arthropoda > Insecta > Orthoptera > Tettigoniidae > Meconema > Meconema thalassinum. The sequence goes on along the minus strand of OX336393.1, from coordinate 69,762,659 downwards.
TGCTTAGTAGCTCTTTAAGGTCCTGACGTTCTTCCCTGCTGATGTTGATTGAAACAGGCCTGGCATTTTTGATGATCTGATTGGCTTCTGCTCTAATTTCTTCTGCTTCTAAGGCTGGTAGATGACGGATAGAAGCTTCTACCTCGCAGGTAAGATCTTCCGTATAAGGGCGTCTCGGCGTGATTGCGTAATTAAGTCCTTTGGCTAATAGGTCCTTACTTGGCTCGTTCAGTGGCAGGGATGACATTTTGATCACTATGCGCTTCCTATCTAGTGCATACGTTGAAGGTGGTTTCTGCCTTTGTTGCAGCAAGTCAAATTTCAGTTGTTTTCTGTAATATGGAATCTGCTTGCCTTGCGGTTATGTTATCCAACATCGTCCAATCGTCGGGAGACAGTCGTAGCATTAGCTTGAACTGTATGTCATATAGTTCTCGCGTCACCATATCTAGTTCACGAAGGCAGTTCCGGACTCGTTCACGTAATAGGGCACTTTCAGTTCGGAGTAAGATTCTCCTCGATGCAGGCGAAGAAATATGATGTTTTACCTTGATAAACTTAGGTGAAATGTCGTTGTCTCTGCAGCGTTTCAAAAAGGCAAGTGAGCTCAGCAAGCGCGACCGTTTCTGGCGTAGAATGTCCAATTTCCTGCTGTAGGAGTGAGTTTCCTCCCCGTAGGGACGTATATATTTAAATCGTAGGCTTTCGCGGCTGGTGTCTAGTTTATCATCTTGGCTTACAGGATTGAGCCGCGTCGCATATCGGTTATTATTTCCCGACGTTTCGGCTGACATTGCAGCAGCCTTAACCATGGGTAGGTACGAGTTGGTGTCCGTACTACAACTAACGGTTTCTTATCTCCAGCCGAGGGCTACTCGAGAGGGGTTAACATCACAAAGGTGACAAATGGGATGTCTGGCATTCTACTGGTTGAAATATGGATATTGGAAGTGTGATTATCCAGAGGCAGGTTTAGGAACAGGAAATTGGAAATAGATAGGTTGAAGTTGGATTTGTGATGGATTAGTGCCGCATGCAGGCAGGAAGAATGGGACTTCTGGCCAGGAGGCTAGGAGATATTTAGCTCTGAATCAAATAACGGTTAAGGACTGGGGAACTTGGCCAGTGGGTAGAACATTATGAGCATTATAGGTTTATTGTAGTTTAAATTAGAACGAATACCACGTGCATTAGAGCAGTATAAATCTAGCAGGCTACAAATCAAACAGATAATAAAGAAGTTATAAAATTCTACTAACAAATACAGAAGGTTTAATGCTGCAGATAGTAAATGTTGAAAAGTGAGATTGAAATGCTGTGTTAAGAAGCGGAAGAGAAGAAAAGATAGCGGCGAAATTTAGAATCCATGACATATACGAACGATTGAGCAGGCTGGTAGAATTCTGCACCGATAACTAATAAGGCATAGCTAACACGTTTCAAACAAACTCAACAGAACTATAACACTGAGTAGGTATAATAGGCCGAAGCTGGCGCAGGGGCTAATGGGCAAGATGACCGCCGCGCGCAATCGCTCTATGTTATTCTTATGGAGGGGTCATTCAGAGCTGGCGCAGTGGCTAATGGGCAAAATGGCCGCCACGCCCTGAGACCGTGAATGACGTCACAGAGAGAGGTCGGCCGTGTAGTTGTTAAATGGAATATTTATTATTAATATTATTATTATTAGGAAATTATTAATTGATCACGTGCAATCCAGACCAGCCTTATATTGTCCACTTTTGGTGTAGTTGCTAGCATTTTAGCTGTTTCCCTAGAGGTGTGGGTTTCATTCCCGCCTCAACCAAGAAATTTTATTCTGGACTGAGAGCTGGAATGGGGTACACTCAGCCTCATGAGGTGAAAGTAAGAAAACGTGGGGTTTCATTCATACCTCAGCCATTCCGCCTAATCCAACTTTACCTAACCTACCCAAACCTAACTTAACCTAACCTAACTTCACCTAACCTAACCTAACAAACATTATTTAACCTAACCTAACCTAACCTAGCCTAACTTCAAAGTGAGAGCAAATGTGAGAGCACACATAATAAACTAAGTTATAACCTAACCTAACCCACAGAAACCTCATTTAAATATTTTAGATTCAACATTTTAACATTTTACATATTAACATTTTAGATTTTTGATTTTACATTTTTTTTAGATTTTACATTTTCGATTTTTTTGTATTTTAGATTTTAGTTTTTTTAGATGTTACATTTTCAATTTAAGATTATTTGATTTTAGATTTTACATTTTCCGAAAAGAGTAAACTACAAGGTCACATACCTAACCTCACCAAACCTAACTTTACCAAACCTAACTTAAGCTAATCCAAAGGCTGATGCACATACACAAAGTATATAAGGGCACATGCAACTATCCTTATGCTAGTCTTATAGGCTACTGTACAACATGATCACTATCCCAACCGGGGTATTTTTTTTTCATTTTGTTGTTTTCTCATTTGTCAATTTTAATGTCAGTTTTAAGTTTTTCAATTTCATAATATGGAGACATGGATTTTGCTTTTCGTTGTTTACACATTTGCCAATTTTCCAATTTCCCATTTTCGTTTTTTTTTAATGTCAGTTTTAAGTTTTTCAATTTCATAATATGGAAACATGGATTTTGCATTTTGTTGTTTACACATTTATTAATTTCACAATTTCCCATGTACAGTTTTTAAAATGTCAGTTTAAAGTTTTTCAATATCATGATATAGAAACATGGATTTTCCAATTTGTTGTTATACATTATTTGTCAATTTACCAAATTTCCATTTACAGTTATTAAAATTTCAGTTTAATGTTTTTTCTATATTGTCAATATGGAAACATGGATTTTCCAATTTGTGTTTTACATGTTTGCATTTTGCATTAGGAGTGGGGAGAGGCGGGTAGTAATTAGAAATGTACAAGCAGTGGCCATAAAATATTTTTATTTTAAATACATGTACACTATTTACACATAATACATTTTTATATATATTCTTTTTTATTTTGTTTTCTATTTTATTTATTTTTGATTATGAATACTATTTTTTTATTTTGTTTTATTTTTATTTTTGTAGTGCTATTGTTTTATTTCCTAAATTGTTTTGTTTTGTGTATTTGCTAGTTGCAGGCAGAAGATTTTGATATTCATAACTTAACTCTTTAAGCATGGTCAATGATTGAGTAATGACCATAGGCATGTGTACCTATACCATCAGCATCAATCACTCTTTTATTATCACCAGGACACAAAGCAATTTTGTTTAGTCTTATAGATGATATGTCATGTTGCTTAGAAGCGATAATGTTCATGGGTATTCTTTTTACATTGTTTTTCATGACACAATCCTTATAATCTTGAAAGCTTATACAATTTTTGACAACACCTCTGTTAATACCTTTAATCCTTTTGATTTCTTTACCATTTATGTCTAAAGCGTACATTTTAGCTCTAAGTCCAACAAATGCTTTTATAATTTGTCCACAAGCCTCGTCTTTAAATTTCCCCAACGTTTTCTTGTTTGATGTAGAGTAACATATGTGATTAGTAGGATAATCTGATGTGTCCAGGTGTTCTAGGAAATCCAACTTGTCTTGATATACATCTTGGGTGTTAAACCAAATAAATGAACGAGTCGGTATCCATATACATGAGTTTAAGATTGTTCATTCCATAATAGGGTAGCAGGACATCACAGTGGTGGGAATACATGAGAGTTTTTGAAATATCCAGTATACACATTCAAATATATATATAGGATTATTGAATACAATGTTACGTTTAGCCATGTGGAAAGCAGCTAGGTTAGGACCATAAATGGTTCTGTCAATAAATGTCGGCTTTGCTATTAGCTTTTCTGCCTTTTTGCTGTCAGTCACAAGACGTATGTCTATTCTTTTACGGATATTTTCCATTGTTTTTCCTAAAATAGCATTGTTGAATAATTTGTACAGATTTTTCTCAAAATCATTTTAGGCTTGTTTTCGAAGGTTGTTATTAAAATCAACGTATGCCTTTAACCAAGGTCTTTGCTTAAACTTTAACACACGATGAATTTTTATCAATTGTATTCCATGATCTAAAGCCTGTTTTAATGCAATGTGCGTCTCTAAAAGCCAGTGTAGTTAAAATTGACGTAAAACCAATAACATTACATTATATTAATGCAATGTAGTGAACAACATATCGCCTTCGATTTCCAAGATGAGGAATTAGTTTTTTCAGAGACGAATCCTTAGGTTGTGTACACTCAGGTAGGAAAGGTAAATCGTTGTGTAGATCATGAAGGTCAGATGGGTAATCAACATCAACGTCTAGAATGTATCCCACAGGATCGTCTTTCTTTAGTTTTTCTAGATCAACGGTATCTGGAGAAACCCACTGAAATCCACCATAAGGAAGGGAGTGGCACATAGCCCACCCGTATTGGTTGTTGGCATCATCATAGGTAATAAACTGCGATGGTTTCTCAGAATCATAGGTTTCCATGTATTTATTGTTAGTTTCAGCATACCGATGAGACACTTGGCATATGCCTCCACGTATTCCAGACTCGATTAGAAGAATCTGATCGTAATCCTGTATCAAATCCAGTTCAATTCCTGTGTAAAGGAGCATTGCCTCGAAACTTAAACCAGGCGAAGTAAAAGAGTGTGCAGCATCCACTCGGTGTGTTTCTAGAGTTTTGTTTCTAAACGTTTCAAAGCTGTCTGCAAGAAGGAGTACATCTGAAGTTAGGTAGAGGTCACTATATTCCCCTAGAGTTTTAATGTTGAACTGTTTCCAGACATTTTTGGCATGTTCATAGTCTTCTAGACTAACATTTTCTTGACTTAATTTGTTAAAGAATGCCTCTTTCGGAGGTAAACACGTTTCACTTAACTTTTCCCATGAGTCAATGTAGTCATAACAAAATACCCCTTTACGAGTCATGAGCATTGCATTTTCTTTTCCAAAGTACTTGTCTGTTTCAGGGTATGATGTTAAGTTGGAAACTAAGTTTTCCAAACTACTCGGCATTAACCAAAACGTGTCCACAAATCTAAGCTTAACATTTCCTACATATTTGGTGAAGGAAATGTACTTTTCCTTGGAGTTAGCGATAACATCCACTCTCCCAGTAGTACATCCTAATTGCTTTACAATGAAATTTGCGTCGTAGCCACTCATATTATGTAGAAATACAGGAACGGGGTTACGTGTTTTACACCTCAAATTACAGTTATTGTGAGCACTTCCACGGTATTCCCCTGTAATATGGCAATGGTCTCGAACTTTCCAATCCTCTTTGGTATACGGTTTTTGACACAAATAACAGGTTTCAGAACATTGGAACTCTGCTTCTTGATCCTCAGTTAAAGCCTTTGGAACATTTATGCCCTAAAGGCGATCAATTTCATTAGCTATTGAAATCAAACAGTCCATAAACTTTTCTGCAGCGTCAGGTCCACGATAAATAACAGGTTGGCTTGGAAGGTTTGTCTTTATGTGTTCCACAGCAGGTGAGGGTTTAACGTATATACCAAAGCTCATAGGAACATGACTCTGGTATGGCACTGTATAACTTGCTTCAGGATTGGGTAGACATGTTTGATAGGGTAACAGTATACTTTCAAAATCAAAATAGATAACGTAAGGTATTCTCAGCATTTTTTCCACATTTAAAAATTGGACAATGGGGTTTTTAATAGGCATTTCAACCCTAGCAATGTCATGCTGGACACACAAAGCTCTATGTTCTTTCAATTTTTCTATTCCTTGTTGACCATATCAATTATCGAAGTGAGTAGATCACCGTTTACACGTATATAACTTATATCCATGGTGAGTAATCTGATGTCCTACTAGTTTATCAAAATCTTTGATAAAGACGTAGTGGTTCTGGCCGGATGATGAACTTAGCAGAACGAGGTCGCGATGGTCTTGCAGCTCTTGATCCACAACCTTCAGAGGGAACAATTTGTTGTCTTGTTCCAATCCAAATACATTAATGGATATATCGTTGGCTTTTTCAAATTTGGGAATGTCAGCTAGTAATGTAGGAAATGATATTACAGACAAATCATACTTGTTTTCCAGGTCCTTGTATTTACTAATGCGTTGAGCATCCTTTTTAACCAGTTTTGCTAAAATGGCATACATAAAACACTTTTCATCATTCAAATTTTCAGGATTAATGCAGGCTTTTCTTGCTTTTATAGCTGCTGGTAATGGAATATATGTGCTGCCACGCAAGGGATTGTACTTATTTATTTTCAATCGTACTCCTTCCACTGCTAACAAAGCCCAATTACTGCCTTTTAGCTCAGATTCTTCCATTTCCGTAGTTAACTTTGTAAATTGTGTTTCCAAGAAACTACTCAAGTCTGTTTCCAAAAATAGGGCCTGATTTCGTGTTTCAAAAGCACGATCTGTAATTTCATTGGTAGATGTATGAATGAATCTACATTCAGCCACAAGATTAACTTTTATCGACTTGTGCATTGCTAGTTCTTTCTGCATAGCTTGTATTATTTGCTGTTTAGACTCTTTAAGGTATGAATTTAAATCCTTGCACGTATCGCAACGAATGAAATAGTATTTAGGTCGACCTTGAAAACATGTCTCATATTCAATAAGTCCATTTTTGTCAGGGACCAATGACAGTAGGTAATGTTTTGTAGGGTCAGATTTTTGTCTTTTAGCTGCCGACACAACATTACAATATTCTTCATGACGACGTCCATTGTAGGCATTGTTGAATTTATTGCCACACGTTTTACACTCATGAAATTCACCACACGATACTTCATGTCGCATTCTATGATAGTCTCGAAGAAAAGTCTTTCCACACTCTTTACACATATAGCTGGGAATGGCTTCTTCCATTATGAATGTTGATTTCTGCAAACAGCTGCTTACTGCGTATCACAAGGCTAGAGGTTGGTCGGTGAGACGTTCTTTCACGATGTGAACACCGTGAGAGGTAGTAGTCAACTGGTGATATTCTTGTGAAGGGTCCTCTAATATACCTTAGTCTAGACCAACAGCTCTTTACAGCGTATGACAAGGCTGTAGACTGGACAGTGAAACGGTCTTTCACGATGTGAACACTGTAACAAGTAGTAGTCAACTGATTATATACTTGCTAAGGGTTCTCTAATATACAATAGTCAAGACCAACAGCTACTTACTGAGTAGTACAAGGCTGTACAATAGTTGTTTTGACAGTCTTTCACGATGTGGTCACTGTGAATGGTGGTAGTCAATTGATGATATTCTTGATAAGGGTCCTCTAATATACCCCTGTAAGGGTAACAGCTGCTCACTGCTTATGACAAGGCTAAAGACTGGTTGTTTCAACGGTCTTTCACAATGTAAACACTGTGACAGGTAGTAGTCAACTGAAAATATTCTTATTGCCTACTCAAGGTTATCAGGTACTTACTGCATATCAAAAGGCAGTACACTCATGTGTTAGACAGTCTTTTTTTTGCTAAAGACCCTCTATATTCCCTACACAAGGCTATACATGTTAGTTCTAAACACTTAGTGGTTAATTGTACAATTAATTTAAAAAACACAGCATATACGAGCATGTTTTCACTCGGTAAAACTTTACCAAATAGTCAAATGCAACACGCAAAGTATGTTTCCGCTATCTAGCGGTGACTATGAGAACTACTTGAACGACCAGCATTCTACCTAGCACTCCATTTCAACACACGCTCACTGAACGAACAGCATGCTATCTAGCGGTCGATATCAATACTCACTCAACTACCAGCCTGCTTCCTATCGATTAATATAACAACTCACTCAACTACCAGCATGCTACATGGCTTTTTTTTGTCAGTTTTTGGTTGGATTTTTCTGTTGGATTTTGTTGGCTTTTATTGGCTTTTGTTGCCTTTTGTTTTCTTTTGTTGGCTTTTTTGTTGGCCTTTGTTGGCTTTTGTATTAGCTCTTTCATATTTGCTCTTGTTTGTTGGGGCTTATTTGGTCTTGGAAAGTATGTCAGTCCTTTTTTATGGCTGCATAATGGTTACAGCCATGATTGTAAGCAGCAACAACAACAACAGCAACACACAAAATTCAAAAAAAAAAATCCAAAGTACTCTAAGGTTTATCAATGACTCTCAACTCTTACACTTACCTCTATCCCATGCCTAATCAAAAAAATAGTGTATTTTTCAAATTTTTCCAAAAATATTTGGAAAGTAGGCTATGTCATTAATCTAAAAATCCTAAAAAGACATATGTTAACTCCAACACCTACCTCTATACCACTCTCAGTCCACAAATAGTGTATTTTTCAAATTTTCCAAAACATATTTCCAAAATGGGTTATATTTCCAAAATTAAAAAGTTTACAAAAATGTTTGTTTGTCATAAATGAATGGCCTTTGCCTCCTCTACAGCCGTACCAAGTCCCAGGTCTCTAGGACAACAAAATTAATAAATAAACAAGTAGTTCCGTGAAGAACTATACAGCCTATTTTCATATATCCTACTTATGTTAATTGCCACTATCAACATACACAATTTCTACTTGATTGCTGTAAGAGATTCGTAGATATTAAGAACCGACTAAATATTTCGGATGGTCGCCATGTTGTATTTTATATATGTAGGTCCTAGAGTTATGTACCGTTACATGCAGATTATTGTGAACGTGTAGTATTCAAACTTCAATCGCATAATTAGGACACAAGAAAAAACAAGGAGATTTTAAAATTTTTCACAGCTGCCATCTTGAGGTTATGGAAACAATTGAAATAAATTACATGCCAGTGGATTAACATTCGTATAAGGATTTACTGTACCAAGTTTCACTGCACTCGGATGGTTAAATTGCGAGAAACGTCCATGTGAATATTTATAATTCGCGTCACCGCCATGTTGGATTTGTGATCACCAGGTTATTTAAAGTCCTATAGGTGAACTTAAGTTCATAGCCCCTATGAACATTAAAAAATTCAGTTTGATTGCTAAAATAGATTCGTAGATACAGTATCGTCTAAATATTTCGGATGGTCGCCATGTTGGATTGTTAAATGTATAGGCCATAGAGTCATGTACCATTAAAGGAAAATTATTGCGTAGGTTCATTATTCAAACTTTCACTTCGATCGCATGACTACATCACAAGAAATAAAAACTTAATTTTAAAATTCGCACTGCCGCCATCTTGAGGTTATGTAAACAATTGAACTAAATTAGATACCAGTGGATTACAATGTGTATAAATATTTCCTGTACCAGGTTTCAGTGCGCTTGGAACATTAAATCGCGAGAAAGATCTATTTAAAATTTTCTAATTCGCTTGGCCGCCATGTTCGCTTTGTAGTTAACCGGTTTTTGAAAGTCTTATAGATGGACTTCCAGTAGTGCCCTTTATCTCCGTACAAAATTTTAGGGAGATACCGCTAACAGTTTCAGAGATATAGAATGCCGGTGAAATATTTCGCACATCCGCCATCTTGTGATTATGTAAACAATTGAACAAAGTTAGATGTCGGTGCATTACAATGTATATAAACATATGCTGTACCAAGTTTCATTGCGTTTGGTTGATCAAATCACGAGAAACGTCTATTTAAAAGTCGCAAATTCGCTTGGCCTCCATGTTGGTTTTGTAGTTACCAGGTTTTCAAAAGTCACATAAGTGAACATATAGTAGTTCCCTCTATCACCATAGAAAATGTCAGGGTAATATCGGTAATAGTTTCGGAGATATTGAATGCTGGTGAAATATTTCGCACAGCCGCCATGTTGGATTGGTGAGTCGTAACAAAATTTGAAGGGCACGGTCGAGGTCGCCGGGAATAGTGCTATGAACTTTCTGAGTTTCATTGAAATCGCTCCTGCCGTTTAGATTTTATTAGGAGGGGGACACACACACACGAATCACACACACACACACACACACACGCACACACACACGGACAAAAGGTGATCTCATAAGCCTATTTTTTCAAAATTGAAAATAGGCTAAAAAATGGGCTTATATTTCCAAAATTAAAAAGTTTACAAAAAGTTTGTTTGACATAAATGAATGGCCTTTACCCCCTCTAACGCCGTACCAAGTCCCAAGTCTCTAGGACAACAAAAATAAAAAAATTCAAAACGGGCTTATATTTCCAAAATTAGGAATTTTACAAAAACATTTGTCTGACGTAAATCAATGGTCTTTACCCCCTATATCCCCATACCAAGTCTCAGGTCTTCAGGTCAACAAAAATAAAATTTTGAAAATGGGCTATATTTCCAAAATTAGGAATTCTACAAAAAAGTTTGTCTGACGTAAATCAATGGTCATTACCCCCCTCTATTCCCATACCAAGTTTCAGGTCTCTACGTCAACAAAAATAAAATTTTGAAAAAATGGTCACTATTTTGGAAACTAAGAATTCTACAAAAAAGTATGTTTAACATAAATGAAAGGTCTCTATCCCTTCTACCTGAAAACCAAGTTCCAGGTCTGTATGACAAAAAATGAAAAAAGTTCAACTGGGAAAGTAGGCGATTTTTCATAAAACCAAACATTCTAAAGAGTGTTTTATGGGCTTAAAAGAATGACCTCTATGTCCTTTATTTTTTATAATAAAACTTTTTTATTTTTTACATTTTTTGAAAAAAGTTCAATTTTGAAATTTTTATATTTTGGAAACTAAAGAGTTTACAAAAACTTTTGTTTGACATAAATGACTGGCAATGACCCCATCTACCACCAAAATAAATTTCAAGTCGCTAGGACAAAAAATAACAGTAGTGGTGTAGTGGTGCTTCTGGCCCCGCCCCGAAATGTGACGTCTGAGGGAGAGGGGTGGGGGAAGCAGAAGCACCACTGCACCACTACTGTTATTTTTTGTCTTAGCGACTTGAAATTTATTTTGGTGGTAGATGGGGTCATGGCCAGTCATTTATGTCAAACAAAATTGTTTGTAAACTCTTTAGTTTCCAAAATATAAAAATGTCAACATTGAACATTTTTCGAAAAAATGTAAAAAATAAAAAAGTTTTATTATAAACAATAAAGGAAATAGAGGCCATTCTAAGCCCATAAAACACTTTTTAGAATGTTTGGTTTTATGAAAAATCGCCTACTTTCCCAGTTGAACTTTTTTAATTTTATGTCATACAGACCTGGAACTTGGTTTACAGGTAGAAGGGATAGAGACCTTTCATTTATGTTAAACATACTTTTTTGTAGAATTCTTAGTTTCCAAAATAGTGACCATTTTTTCAAAATTTTATTTTATTGACCTAGAGACCTGAGACTTGGTATGGGAATAGAGGGGGTAATGACCATTGATTTACGTCAGACAAACTTTTTTGTAGAATTCCTAATTTTCGAAATATAGCCCATTTTCAAAATTTTATTTTTGTTGACCTAAAGACCTGAGACTTGGTATGGGGATATAGGGGGTAAAGACCATTGATTTACGTCAGACAAACGTTTTTGTAAAATTCCTAATTTTGGAAATATAAGCCCATTTTGAAAATTTTTATTTTTGTTGTCCTAGATACCTGGGACTTGGTACGGCGTTAGAGGGGGTAAAGGCCATTCATTTATGTCAAACAAACTTTTTGTAAACTTTTTAATTTTGGAAATATAAGCCCATTTTCAAATTTATTAATTTTGTTGTCCTAGAGACCTGGGACTTGGTACGGCTGTAGAGGAGGCAAAGGCCATTCATTTATGACAAACAAACATTTTTGTAAACTTTTTAATTTTGGAAATATAACCCATTTTGGAAATATGTTTTGGAAAATTTGAAAAATACACTATTTGTGGACTGAGAGTGGTATAGAGGTAGGTGTTGGAGTTAACATATGTCTTTTTAGGATTTTTAGATTAATGACATAGCCTACTACCCAAATATTTTTTGAAAAATTTGAAAAATACACTTCTTTTTGACTAGGCATGGGATAGAGGTAAGTGTAAGAGTTGAGATTCATTGATAAACTTTCGAGTACTTTGGTTTTTTTTTTTTTTTGAATTTTGTGTGTTGCTGTTGTTGTTGTTGTTGCTGCTTACAATCATGGCTGTAAGCATTATGCAGCCATAAAAAAGGACTGACATACTTTCCAAGACCAAATAAGCCCCAACAAACAAGAGCAAATATGAAAGAGCTAATACAAAAGCCAACAAGGCCAACAAAAAAGCCAACAAAAGCCAATAAAAGACAACAAAAGCCAACAGAAAAAGCCAACAAAGAACTGACAAAAAAGCCAAGTAGCATGCTGGTAGTTGAGTGAGTTGTTATATTAACCGATAGGAAGCAGGCTGGTAGTTGAGTGAGTATTGATATCGACCGCTAGATAGCATGCTGGTCGTTCAGTGAGCGTGTGTTGAAATGGAGCGCTAGGTAGAATGCTGGTCGTTCAAGTAGTTCTCATAGTCACCGCTAGATAGCGGAAACATACTTTGCGTGTTGCATTTGACTATTTGGTAAAGTTTTACCGAGTGAAAACGTGCTCGTATATGCTGTGTTTTTTAAATTAATTATACAATTAACCACTAAGTGTTTAGAACTAACATGTATAGCCTTGTGTAGGGAATATAGAGGGTCTTTAGCAAAAAAAAAAAAAGACTGTCTAACACATGAGTGTACTGCCTTTTGATTTGCAGTAAGTACCTGATAACCTTGAGTAGGCAATAAGAATATTTTCAGTTGACTACTACCTGTCACAGTGTTTACATTGTGAAAGACCGTTGAAACAACCAGTCTTTAGCCTTGTCATAAGCAGTGAGCAGCTGTTACCCTTACAGGGGTATATTAGAGGACCCTTATCAAGAATATCATCAATTGACTACCACCATTCACAGTGACCACATCGTGAAAGACTGTCAAAACAACTATAGTACAGCCTTGTACTACTCAGTAAGTAGCTGTTGGTCTTGACTATTTTATATTAGAGAACCCTTAGCAAGTATATAATCAGTTGACTACTACTTGTTACAGTATTCACATCGTGAAAGACCGTTTCACTGTCCAGTCTACAGCCTTGTCATACGCTGTAAAGAGCTGTTGGTCTAGACTAAGGTATATCAGAAGACTTTTCACAAGAATATCACCAGTTGACTACTACCTCTCACGGTGTTCACATCGTGAAAGACCGTCTCACCGACCAACCTCTAGCCTTGTGATACGCAGTAAGCAGCTGTTTGCAGAAATCAACATTCATAATGGAAGAAGCCATTCCCAGCTATATGTGTAAAGAGTGTGGAAAGACTTTTCTTCGAGACTATCATAGAACGCGACATGAAGTATCATGTGGTGAATTTCATGAGTGTAAAACGTGTGGCAATAAATTCAACAATGCCTACAATGGACGTCGTCATGAAGAATGTTGTAATGTTGTGTCGGCAGCTAAAAGACAAAAATCTGAGCCTACAAAACATTACCTACTGTCATTGGTCCCTGACAAAAATGGACTTATTGAATATGAGACATGTTTTCAAGGTCGACTTAAATCCTATTTCATTCGTTGCGATACGTGCAAGGATTTAAATTCATACCTTAAAGAGTCCAAACAGCAAATAATACAAGCTATGCAGAAAGAACTAGCAATGCACAAGTCGATAAAAGTTTATCTTGTGGCTGAATGGAGATTCATTCATACATCTACCAATGAAATTACAGATCGTGCTTTTGAAACACGAAATCAGGCCCTATTTTTGGAAACAGACTTTAGTAGTTTCTTGGAAACACAATTTACAAAGTTACCTACGGAAATGGAAGAATCTGAGCTAAAAGGCAGTAATTGGGCTTTGTTAGCAGTGGAAGGAGTACGATTGAAAATAAATAAGTACAATCCCTTGCGTGGCAGCACATATATTCCATTACCAGCAGCTATAAAAGCAAGAAAAGCCTGCATTAATCCTGAAAATTTGAATGATGAAAAGTGTTTTATGTATGCCATTTTAGCAAAACTGGTTAAAAAGGATGCTCAACGCATTAGTAAATACAAGGACCTGGAAAACAAGTATGATTTTTCTGTAATATCATTTCCTACATTACTAGCTGACATTCCCAAATTTGAAAAAGCCAACGATATATCCATTAATGTATTTGGATTGGAACAAGACAACAAATTGTTCCCTCTGAAGGTTGTGGATCAAGAGCTGCAAGACCATCGCGACCTCCTTCTGCTACGTTAATCATACGGCCAGAACCACTACGCCTTTATCAAAGATTTTGATAAACTAGTAGGACATCAGATTACTCACCATGGACATAAGATATATACGTATAAACGGTGTTTTACTCACTTCGAAAATCGATATGGTCAACAAGGAATAGAAAAATTGAAAGAACATAGAGCTTTGTGTGTCCAGCATGACATTGCTAGGGTTGAAATGCCTATTAAAACCCCATTGTCAAATTTTTAAACGTGGAAAAAATGCTGAGAATACCTTACGTTATCTATGCTGATTTTGAAAGTATACTGTTACCCTATCAAACACGTCTACCCAATCCTGAAGCAAGTTATACAGTGCCATACCAGAGTCATGTTCCTATGAGCTTTGGTATATACGTTAAACCCTCACCTGCTGTGGAACACATAAAGACAAACCTTCCAAGCCAACCTGTTATTTATCGTGGACCTGACGCTGCAGAAAAGTTTATGGACTGTTTGATTTCAATAGCTAATGAAATTGATCGCCTTTAGGGCATAAATGTTCCAAAGGCTTTAACTGAGGATCAAGAAGCAGAGTTCCAATGTTCTGAAACCTGTTATTTGTGTCAAAAACCGTATACCAAAGAGGATTGGAAAGTTTGAGACCATTGCCATATTACAGGGGTATACCGTGGAAGTGCTCACAATAACGGTAATTTGAGGTGTAAAACACGTAACCCCGTTCCTGTATTTCTACATAATATGAGTGGCTACGACGCAAATTTCATTGTAAAGCAATTAGGATGTACTACTGAGAGAGTGGATGTTATCGCTAACTCCAAGGAAAAGTACATTTCCTTCACCAAATATGTAGGAAATGTTAAGCTTAGATTTGTGGACACGTTTCGGTTAATGCCGAGTAGTTTGGAAAACTTAGTTTCCAACTTAACATCATACCCTGAAACAGACAAGAACTTTGGAAAAGAAAATGCAATGCTCATTACTCGTAAAGGGGTATTTTGTTATGACTACATTGAATCATGGGAAAAGTTAAGTGAAACGTGTTTACCTCCGAAAGAGGCATTCTTTAACAAATTAAGTCAAGAAAATGTTAGTCAGGAAGAATATGAACATGCCAAAAATGTCTGGAAACAGTTCAACATTAAAACTCTAGGGGAATATAGTGACCTCTACCTAACTTCAGATGTACTCCTTCTTGCAGACAGCTTTGAAACGTTTAGAATCAAAACTCTATAAACACACCGAGTGGATGCTGCACACGTTTTTACTTCGCCTGGTTTAAGTTTCGAGGCAATGCTCCTTTACACAGGAATTGATACAGGATTACGATCAGATTCTTCTAATCGAGTCTGGAATACGTGGAGGCATATGCCAAGTGTCTCATCGGTATGCTGAAACTAACAATAAATACATGGAAACCTATGATTCTGAGAAACCATCGCAGTTTATTACCTATGATGCTGCCAACAACCAATACGGGTGGGCTATGTGCCACTCCCTTCCTTATGGTGGATTTCAGTGGGTTTCTCCAGATACTGTTGATCTAGAAAAACTAAAGAAAGACGATCCTGTGGGATACATTCTAGACGTTGATGTTGATTACCCATCTGACCTTCATGATCTACACAACGATTTACCTTTCCTACCTGGGTGTACACAACCTAAGGATTCGTCTCTGAAAAAACTAATTCCTCATCTTGGAAATCGAAGGCGATATGTTGTTCACTACATGGCATTAAAACAGGCTTTAGATCATGGAATAAAATTTATAAAAATTCATCGTGTGTTAAAGTTTAAGCAAAGACCTTGGTTAAAGGCATACGTTGATTTTAATAACAACCTTCGAAAACAAGCCAAAAATGATTTTGAGAAAAATCTGTACAAATTATTCAACAATGCTATTTTTGGAAAAACAATGGAAAATATCCGTAAAAGAATAGACATACGTCTTGTGACTGACAGCAAAAAGGCAGAAAAGCTAATAGCAAAGCCGACATTTATTGACAGAACCATTTATGGTCCTAACCTAGCTGCTTTCCACATGGCTAAACGTAACATTGTATTCAATAAGCCTATATATATTGGAATGTGTATACTGGATATTTCAAAAACTCTCATGTATTCCCACCACTATGATGTCCTGCTACCCTATTATAGAATGAACAATCTTAAACTCATGTATATGGATACCGACTCGTTCATTTATTTGGTTAACACCCAAGATGTATATCGAGACAAGTTGGATTTCCTAGAACACCTGGACACATCAGATTATCCTATTAATCACATATGTTACTCTACATCAAACAAGAAAACGTTGGGAAATTTAAAGACGAGGCTTGTGGACAAATTATAAAACATTTGTTGGACTTAGAGCTAAAATGTACGCTTTAGACTTAAATGGTAAAGAAATCTAAAAGATTAAAGGTATTAACAGAGGTGTTGTCAAAAATTGTATAAGCTTTCAAGATTATAAGGATTGTGTCATGAAAAACAATGTAAAAAGAGTACCCATGAACATTATCGCTTCTAAACAACATGACATATCATCTATAAGACTAAACAAAATTGCTTTGTGTCCTGGTGATGATAAAAGAGTGATTGATGCTGATGGTATAGGTACACATGCCTATGGTCATTACTCAATCATTGACCATGCTTAAAGAGTTAAGTTATGAATATCAAAATCTTCTGCCTGCAACTAGCAAATACACAAAACAAAACAATTTAGGAAATAAAACAATAGCACTACAAAAATAAAAATAAAACAAAATAAAAAAATAGTATTCATAATCAAAAATAAATAAAATAGAAAACAAAATAAAAAAGAATATATATAAAAATGTATTATGTGTAAATAGTGTACATGTATTTAAAATAAAAATATTTTATGGCCACTGCTTGTACATTTCTAATTACTACCCGCCTCTCCCCACTCCTAATGCAAAATGCAAACATGTAAAACACAAATTGGAAAATCCATGTTTCCATATTGACAATATAGAAAAAACATTAAACTGAAATTTTAAAAACTGTAAATGGAAATTTGGTAAATTGACAAATAATGTATAACAACAAATTGGAAAATCCATGTTTCTATATCATGATATTGAAAAACTTTAAACTGACATTTTAAAAACTGTACATGGGAAATTGTGAAATTAATAAATGTGTAAACAACAAAATGCAAAATCCATGTTTCCATATTATGAAATTGAAAAACTTAAAACTGACATTAAAAAAAAACGAAAATGGGAAATTGGAAAATTGGCAAATGTGTAAACAACGAAATGCAAATTCCATATCTCCATATTATGAAATTGAAAAACTTAAAACTGTCATTAAAAAAACTGAAAATGGGAAATTGGAAAATTGACAAATGAGAAAACACCAAAATGAAAAAAAATACCCCGGTTGGGGTAGTGATCATGTTGTACAGTAGCCTATAAGACTAGCATAAGGATAGTTGCATGTGCCCTTATATACTTTGTGTATGTGCAATAGCCTTTGGATTAGCTTAAGTTAGGTTTGGTAAAGTTAGGTTTGGTGAGGTTAGGTATGTGACCTTGTAGTTAACTCTTTTCGGAAAATGTAAAATCTAAAATCAAAAAATCTTAAATTGAAAATGTAACATCTAAAAAAACTAAAATCTAAAATACAAAAAAATCGAAAATGTAAAATCTAAAAAAAAATGTAAAATGAAAAATCAAAAATCTAAAATGTTAATATGTAAAATGTTAAAATGTTGAATCTAAAATATTTAAATGAGGTTTCTGTGGGTTAGGTTAGGTTAGGTTAGGTTTGGTGAAGTTAGGTTAGGTTAGGTTAGGTTAGGTTATAACTTAGTTTATTATGTGTGCTCTCACATTTGCTCTCACTTTGAAGTTAGGCTAGGTTAGGTTAGGTTAGGTTAGGTTAAATAATGTTTGTTAGGTTAGGTTAGGTTAGGTTAGGTGAAGTTAGGTTAGGTAAGTTAGGTTAGTGTAGGTTAGGTAAAGTTGGATTAGGCGGAATGGCTGAGGTATGAATGAAACCCCACGTTTTCTTACTTTCACCTCATGAGGCTGAGTGTACCCCATTCCAGCTCTCAGCCCAGAATAAAATTTCTTGGTTGAGGCGGGAATGAAACCCACACCTCTAGGGAAACAGCTAAAATGCTAGCAACTACACCAAAAGTGGACAATATAAGGCTGGTCTGGATTGCACATGATCAATTAATAATTACCTAATAATAATAATAATAATAAATATTCCATTTAGCAACTACACGGCCGACCTCTCTCTGTGACGTCATTCACGGTCTCAGGGCGTGGCGGCCATTTTGCCCATTAGCCACTGCGCCAGCTCTGAATGACTCCTCCATAAGAATAACATAGAGAGATTGCGCGCGGCGGCCATCTTGCCCATTAGCCCCTGTGCCAGCTTCGGCCTATTATACCTACTACACTGGAATGAGACCAGGAGGTATAGGACGTTTATAAACTGATTTTATTGTGGTCAAGAAGAGATTCCGAAATCTGAATTGGGATTACATAACGAACTCTGGGGGCAACACAAATTCTACCTACAATCGGGTTGTTATGAAGTATATGAGAACTCCAATGCAAGGAACTCGATTTTTTGAAAGAGAAATCTGTAGATGAGAACATTGTCAGAGAGAAAAGAAGATACAGATTTTGGTTCGGTCAGAATATTCTGCAATATGAATGAAAGATGGATGAACAAGAGTGAATGACATGAAATGGAGAAAGCAGAAAATAACGTCTGAAAATTGAGGTAATGATGAAGTACAATAAAGCTAAGGAAAATGGTTCGAATAAATATGAGAATGACTATCTCATGGTGTTGTGGATAGAGTGGTTGGCTGTCGACCCGGAGGTTTGAATTTGGTTGTTGGCCCAGCCAAGGATTTTAATTCTGGTCTGAGGACTGGGACTGGGTACATTCAGCTTCATGAGGCCAAATTGAGAACAGGTGGGCGCGATTTCCTCACCAGGCAACCTCCAACTGTTCATTTTGGATTTCCTACTTTTACTCCAGGCAAACACGGGGATTGCTTTTAACTTCAGGCCACACCCGCCTCCTTCCCAATCCTTGACAGGATTTCAAATACACAATTGTACATCAGAACACACAGGTTATCAGAAATATTCAAACATACAAAACGCAACCAAAGTACTCGGGGCTAAATGACCAAGATGTACATGCTCCTTAAATGAAACTACAGGGACCACCAGACATCGGTTATGTACCAACTGAGTTGCTACGATGCATAGGGGCTGAAGATCTGGTCAGTTTATTTCGCTAATTTATACTTTGGATCTTTGACAGGTATGTGAAGGGTTATAAAAGCTTGTTATGAGCAGTATGCCGTTATCTCTATATTGATGAAAGCAGGAGCTGACAGATGGGAAGTTTCTCCTACAATGAGTGTGATGACTAACGCTTCGAAGTTTTTATTAGAAGCATAAACAAATGCTGATGATGAAGAAATTGAAGAAATGTATGATCAAATTGAATAATTGTTTGACATAGTAAAGGAGAATTCAAACATTATTTTAATGGGTTATTTTAATGCTTCCGTTGGCTCTCAAAATAATGTTAAGTATGCTAGAAAGTTTGGCATGGGTGATGTCAAAGTGAGAGGAGAAAGATTTCTCGAATTCTGTGAGCAACATGAGATGGTAATAACTTATACCTGTTTCGAAGTTCCCAAGAGAAGACATTACACCTGGATAGCACCCGAGGACAGAAGAAGGTTGCAAATTGACTACATCATAGTTAAACAAAGATATAGTAACCAAGTGAAAGCCAGCCATATTTACCCTGGACCGGAAATTGATAGTGATCACATCCTAGTTGCAGCTAAATGTGATATAAGGTTCAAGAGGAATGAGTCATTTGGACAAAGACATGGTTTTTAAATAAGCTTCAGGATTATAATGTAGTACAAAAATTTAAAGATGTTAGATATTTGGTTAAGGATGAGACTTAAGGATGGGATGATATAAGAAATGGCTTAGAATCAGCTGCAACGGAAGTACTAGGCAAAGGGAAATTGGAACCGAAAAAGAAATTGATGACTCAGGAAATCCTAGAGCTTATTGAATAAAGGAACAAATTTAGAAATATAGACACTCAAGCGTATTAGTCTCTAAAGAATCAAATAACAAGGAAATGTCGCAAGGAGGAAGAAAATTGGATGAAGCGGGTATGGGTGGGTATTGAGCATGACCTGAAGAATGGGAAACCCGACAAAGCTTATTTTAAAGTGAAATCTTTGAACTATCTACTACGCATCACCATCAACGTAGTTAAGGATTCCAAAGGGAAGCTATTGTTTGAAAATTAAAAAGTATGTGGTCGATGGAAGGAATACCTTGAAGATTTGTATGATGGACCAGATATTACTGACAATAGTATTTATATAGAAGATTAAGATCTAATTGAAGAAGATGATAAAGGTCCAACTATAACTAAAGCAGAGTTTTAGGCAGCACTCACTAAACTGAATGGAAATAAAGCAACTGGTGTAGATAACATTCCTGCACAGCTCTTAAAATGTTTTGATATAAGCATTAAGGAATGCCTTTTTCAAAACATTACTAAATGCTATGAGGACGGATTTGTACCTTCTGATTTTATTAAAATTTGAACAATCACACTACCCAAGAAGGAAATGCTTGTGAATGTTCTAATTATAGAACTTTAGCCATTCTTTCACATGCATCAAAAATAGACTAAGCAAGAAAATTGAACAACATCTGGATAGTGATCAGTATGGATTTTGAACAAGGAAAGGGACTAGGGAGGCTATCCTTCAATTACGTCAGATTTTAGAAAGAAGACTGGAAGTTAATCGAAAAACCTATATAGTATTCATTGATCTAGAAAAGGCATTTAATAATGTCAATTTGTGGACCTTATTTCTTACATTTGCCAAAGTCGGGATTGACTGGACAGACAGGTGCCTTATTCTGAACTCATATAAAAATTAACTACCGAAATAACTGTTGATGGCAATAAAAGAGAAGCAAAAATAAGAAGAGGTGTAATGCAGGGTTGTACTCTATCACCATTTCTTTTTAATATCTATATAGAAGCTTCAGTAAAAACATTAAAAGAGAAATCAAAAGAATTAAAATGCTATGGATTACAGGTACATAGCATTCGCTTTGCAGATGATATTGCAATTTTAGCAAACTCTGCATGTGAAATGAAGAGCATGTTGGAAGTTTTTCAGAAATCCTTAGGAAAATTCGGGCTAAGATTTTATTCTCGGAAAACATAATTAATGGTAGTTGATAAAAAGAAACAACCAATTTTAGCTAATATAATGTTAAATGATAGTGTCATTGAAAAAGTAACGGAATTTTGCTATTTGGGAAGTGTGATTAATTATGACAATAGATGCAACTAGGAAATTAAGAAAAGAATAGCGTTGGCGGAGGAAGCCTTTCAATATCAGAAGAATTTCCTGCTCAATGGTCACCTCAATTTGAAGATAAAGAAATCATTTCTCAAGACCTTTGTTTGGAGTGAGTTGACCTATGGATGTGAAACATGGACACTTGGGATAGGAGATGAATCAAAACTTGAGGCAGCTGAAATGTGGCTTTGGAGACGAATGACCCGAACAAGCTGGATGGAAAGAAAGACAAATGAGCTTGTTCTGAACCAAATTCAGGAGAATCGATGCCTATTGAACACCATCAAGTAAAGGAATGCAAAATCCATGGGACACACACTCAGACATGACACTCTCTTCCAGGTCATTTTTTAAGAAAAAACTTTGGGGGAAAAACAAAGGGGACGACCAAGACAATCGTATCTCAAGAACATTGTCAAGGAGATGGAAGGTGACTCGTATGCCAATGTGAAGAGGACTCCTGAGGACTGTAAGAAATGGCTGCAACGACATGGCTTTTAGCCTTTAGAAGCTGATGACGATGATGAGGCAAATGGATTGGATGACAGCCGAGTTAGGTAAAGCCAAGTTCAGTGAACAAGAATCGGAGGAACAAGGGTAGTTGTATTAAGTATCAGACTGGTCTTGGTAGAATAAAGATCGAGAGGAAAACGTTCGTGTCATATTAAGTGTAAATAAAGCTGTGTATAATGTTGATTGGAGATATTGTTTGACAGTTTGAAAAGTTTCGGAATACAATTCACGATTCTGAGTGTGTCTACAACCAGCTGGTATTTATTAGATTCGATAGACATGAGAGAGAAACTGGTATTTAGAATGATATTAGGTAAGACTGCATTTTATCATTCGTACTTTTCAATCTATAAATATGGCAAGTAACGAAGGAAATGCCAGAGCAATTTAAAGTAGAATTGAGGACGAAGATAAGTAATTTCGACTCAGTGACTTACTAACGACAAGGTCATCTTAGCCTCATCACCAGAGGATTTGATCATGTTTCTATACGGTGTGTACGAGGTGTTGAGGAAAGATTTCATAATAAAATCATTGTATTTGAAACAAAATAAACGGAATGCAGCAGGATGTTTTAAAATAAAAATATTGAAATCGATTGGCTGTTGAAACACTAAGAGACGTTGGTGACTCCAACTTGGGCGCAGAATGGACAAAGCAAATAAGATATAAAGGTTGGGTTGACATCTGTTTAAATAAAATATAGATCTAGGTATTAAAAATCATTTTTGAAGCCATTGCCTGGAGTTTGGCGCTATATGGATGCGAAACGTGGATTGTTTTCGCTGCAGTTGTAGTTTGAGTCTTCAGTCTTTTGACTGGTTTGAAGCAAGCTGTCCATGCCTCCCTGTCCTGAGCTAATCGATTCATATCTACATAGCTACCACACCCTACATCCGAGGCAATCTGTTTAACATATTCTATCCTTGGTCTACCCCTACAGTTCTTGTCCTCGAACCTTCCTTCCGTAACTAAGCTTGCTATTCCTGGGTGTCTTAGTATGTGTCCTACTAACCTATCTCTTCATTAGCAGTCGCCAGAAACATCTCTCCTCTCCCACTCGTCTTAATACCTCTTTGTTTGTAACCCTATCTACCCATCTGATCTTCATCATTCTCCAGTAACACCACATTTCAAATGCTTCATTTCTCCTCTTTTCTGCTGCACCAATAGTCCAAGTTTCACTTCCATAGAAAGCCACGCTCCATACAATGGCTTTCAAAAATGACTTCCTAACACCTAAATCTATATTCGATGTCAACAGATTCCTTTTTTGTAGAAATGCTTTCTTTGCCTGAGCCAACTTACTTTTTATATCCTCTTCGCTTCGTCCATCACTGGTTATTCTGCTTCCTAAGTAACAGAAGTCTCCTACTTCCTTCAGCTTTTCACCTGCCAATTTGATCTCCATAGAGGTTTCTGATTTATTTCGGCTGCATTCCAGTATTTTTGTTTTACATTTATTAATTTTCGTCATGAATTCTTTCTGTAAGACGGAGTCCATACCATTCAAAACTCATTAAAATCCTCAGGCTTGTCGGCCAAGATGACGATGTCATCAGCAAATCTCAGAGTTGAAATTATATCTCCTTGAATCTTCACTCCCACTTTAAATTTTCTCTAATTTCCTTCATTGCTTGTTCAATGTAAAGATTGAAAAGGATGGGTGATAAGTTGCAGCCTTGCCTAATACCTTTCTGAATTTCAGCTTCTCTCTCATGTCCTTCAGAATATATAAAAATAGAAATATTTGACTGTGGTGTTGTAGGAAAATATTGATGATTAAAAGATTAAATATAGTTCTTAATCAAGGGTATTAGGACGAGTGGGGGAGGGTAGAGTTTGACGAGTGGTTATGAATAAAAGAGATAGCTTGGTATGGCACATACTACGGCAACTGGAATTAACATTACAGTTGTTATGGAAGGACGGGTCGAGGACAAGAACTCTAGGGGATAACCAAAAATAGTTTATTTTGAACGAATTCTTTCGTATGTAGGGTGTGTAGGTTCTACGGTGATAGAATGGTAAGCTCAAGAATCAGTGCCGTCACTCAACAAAAACTTCGCCCGTGCGAAAGCTCACCCACTTTTGCACGCGCGTTTACGGATTTATTTAAGCAAATGCAATTTCATTACTTTTAGGATATTGTGCCAGGTTTGACAAACCTCTGAGATACTTATGTCAGGTATTGTATTACTTTTGTGTAATACAGGTCCTGAAGTGTATTGCTTCTGTGTAAAACCTACCCTGCACCTACCCCATTTGGTGTTATTTCTGTGTGTAAAACCAGTTTTAAAGAAGTGCTGTCGACACGTCTAGGGAGCAACTAAGGTGAGGGAGCTGACGGGAGGAATACTCACCATGCTTACCTGGATGAGCCTTAGTAAGCCATGCGCTTGCTGTATAGCGCCTGCTCTTGTCAGCGTTCAGTGAAGATCTGAATCTAGCTTCTAATTTAAAGGGAAAGGCTTCTTAATCTACGTGAAATAACAAGATGAAACATTGGACTGTGTAAAAGGGGTTTATTTGCTAAATGAGGGCAATGAAGTTTAGATAAAAAGGAGGGGGGGGGGGGAGGAGGCTTATTATAGGAAAAAGGGATTTAGAAGACACATCTCCACTCACCGTACCGTTGACATCAGTCTGCTATGATGTCGTGTTGGGCTTCCATCGGGGCGGGTCCTTTGCGGAGCACTACTCAAATGAGCGTAACCACTGGTAATAGCTAGAATGCCATCAGGCAAGAGAGACCGGCGCGTGCTGCACCTCCCATTTATAGACTAAGAGCGTGTAGTCACTCTACCTCAGCGGAATGTGGAATGTAACGTCCTGGGTTTCCTCCCTACTTTGCTAGGCTGGCGGTCTTCTGGGGCTACGACCTGCCGCGCTTCCGTTGCTATGCCGGTAATCCATCCTTTAGGTATATGTGTTGGCTCAACCCTAGTTATAGGGTTAGGGCCACTACAATATTTTGAAACATAGAATGTAACATCGAACAGTGTGCAAAGTGTGTATTTGTTGAAGTCTAAATAGGAGGTCGAGATATTGAATCGTTGGGGGGAAAATTGCTTTTTTTATGTTCACAGCTACAGTACTTGGTCAGACGGGAGTCACATTGTGGTGAGCCTAGAGTTGGATAAATGTTCGCTATATGGAGTGTTTAAGGTTACCGAGTTACCACTCTCTGTATATTATAACAAGCCACCGTTATGTATAGTATCTGATATTTTCTTGGACATAAGCTAATCACTCAACTCCAATAATTTATGTAGCCCTAAATAACCATTCATCCGCGATGTATTCAAGAGTAAAGCATAATAGCCCATATGGTTTCGAAATCACATGATTTGCATATCAAAATTCCCACCTTAATCCAGATGCCAGCATGGCTATTCTGTAGGGAATATAATATGGATTATTCTCTCACCTGTACGAGCACGCACTTCCTAAGTCAGATGGATTTCAGTTATCCAGATTATATTAAATAGTCATACCCGAACATCCATGTTGTTAAAGCGGCACAATGTGGTGTAAAATAAGTTGAACACTTTCACTCCTAGTATGAATTAGCACACAATTTCCGTAACCATTCAATAATTTCAATTATATAACTGATCAAGGACAAAGTTGACTTTTTGCAAACAGAAAGTGTCTGGAAATAATTTGCCATTTCCATGTATAATCAGAACTTTTGAACTAGATACGTATTTCATATTAATCAAGGAAACCTATGACTCCAAATACTCCGATGTGACGCATCATTTTGTTTGCTTAGTATATAAAAGTATTTGAAAATATTCAGACTGTACAAAAAACAATGCATTGAACATTAAAACTGAGATCAGTTCCAGGTATTAGATAAAGACAGTATACCTGGTAGTGATATTAATGAATTGGTCCAGTTATCATTTCATAAGTTAGATCTCTGTATTCACCATTCTCAGATAATTCAACATAATTATGAGCGCACTGGATTGTATTAATACCAATGATTTCAGGCCGGGATGCCCTGATACTTTGGATCCTGCTGTAAGGAAGATATACGCATTATGTAATACCAGAGGACCGAATACCAGCACTGTATCTGAAAGAAATATTACAAATCAAGAAAATTTGTCGACCGAGCTGATAAGCCATACTGGAAAGACGCGTTACTCGTGTAGAACATGCGAAACCAAATTCACTCAGAATGCTCATTTGAAGAGACACATGTTAACCCATACTGGGGGGAAACCCTACTCGTGTAGTACATACGGAGCCAAATTTGCCCGTAAGGGTGCTCTGAAGATACACATGTTAACCCATACTGGTGAGAAACCCCTTTCGTGTAGCACATGCGAAGCCAAATTTATTTATAGAGTCATTTGAAGGAACACATATTAACCCATACTGGGGAGAAGCCCTTCCCGTGTAGCACATGCGGAGTCAAATTTCGCCATAAAAGTAGTTTTAAGTCACACATGTTAACGCATACTGGGGGGAAACCCTTCTCGTGTAGTACATCATCATCATCATCATCATCTTGAGCAGTTTCCAACCGCTGGTCGGGTCTGCTTGGAACATAAGCCTCTCCATCGTTTCCTGTCCATCCACCATCTCTCGTCATTTACTGTGTCCCAGCACACTCCTCTTTCCTCCACACTCTTCTTAACTCCTTTTGTCCATCTGTCCCTTGGTCTTCCCCTTGGCCTCCTTCCCGTCATTTCCATTCCAAACATCATCTTCGGTATCCTGTCCTCTTCCATCCTCCTCACATGTCCATACCATTGTACATGCAGAGCCAAATTTGCCCGTAAGGGTGCTCTGAAGAAACACATGTTAACCCATACTGGTGAGAAGCCCTTCTCGTGTAGCACATGCGAAGCCAAATTTAGTCGGAATGGTACTTTGAAGACACACATGCTAACCCATACTGGGGGGAACCCTAGTCGTGTAGTACATGCGGAGCCAAATTTGCCCGTAAGGGTCCTCTGAAGACACACATCCTAACCCATACGGGGGAGAATCGCTTCTCGTGTAGTACATGCGGAGCCAAATTTGCCCTTAAGGCTGTTCTGAAGAATCACATATTTACACATACTGTGTAGCACATGCGGAGCCAAATTTGCCGTCAATCATTGTTTTGTAGACACACATGTTAACCCATACTGGTGTGAGGCGATACTCATGTACCGCATGCGGAGACAAATTTGTTCGCAAGCAAAATTTGAAGATACGCAAGTTAACCCCTAGTCGTGAGAAGACAAAGTAGAATATGCCAAACCAAATTTGTTGGGACATTTGAAGATACACCTTTACCCATACCCGTGCAGCAGATTTCATGAGAGACATCTTATCCCTTTTGATGCCAAGAGAATATGCCAATCCAAGCGTAGTGATATTACAAGTGTTACAAATTACCTCCCACCTATATTTTAAGATAGTGTGTTGGTATTTTTTTCTCTGCCAGGTAAACAAACTATTCAGAAACTTGAAGATAAATAATTACAAACGTCTTTGGTGTTTCGTCTTTTGAGTGTCGTCGTAAATCCTTACACGTATCACAACGTATAAAATAGGATTGAAGACGACACTGGAAACACGTTTCATAATCATTAAGTCCATTATTATTGGGAACCATTTTCTGCCAACAGGTGCTTACTGCATATGGCAAGGCTTTACACTCCTGGGTTAGTCAGTCTTTCTTGCTAAGGATCCTATATAAAACCTAGACAAGGCTAAACATGTTAGTTCTGAACACTTAGTGTTAATTGTATATTAAAACTATATTCACAGCTTATACAAGCACGTTTTGCACGCAGTCAAACTTTGTAAGACAGTTACATACAACACGCAAAGTATGTTTCCCCTACCTAGCGGTGGATATGAGTACTCACTGGTGATATCCGAGGTGAGCTGATTTTCTCACACATTTGCTCCCATATTGGCTCCCATATTTGCTCCCACTTTTGCTCCCATATTGGCTCCCACTTTTGCTGCCATATTGGTTCCCATATTTGCTCCCACTTTTGCACCCATATTGGCTCCCATATATGCTCCCACTTTTGCTCCCACTTTTGCCCCCACAATTGCTCCCATATTGGCTCCCATATTGGCTCGCACATTTGCTCCCACTTTTTTTGCTCCCCATATTAATGCCAACTCTTTTAACTATAACCAGCAGCAAAATGCAAATGGAATAACTTACTATTTCTGATAATGTTCAAAACAAAAGTCCTGGGGTCTTGGGTTTGAATTCCGAACTATGGTTGTCAGCCAATGAGTTACACTACAGAAAACTTTTATTTTTATGTTGTGTTGCATGAAAATTTGCCCATCTCGCGGTGTTGTGACTAGTATACTTGGGTGTTATCCCTGAAGTCTTGGGTTCCAACTTAACTATGCCCAGAATTTAATTTTGATCTGAGAGTTGAAAGGTTAGGTTAGGTGAAGTAAGGTTAGGTTAGGTAAAGTTGGGTCAAGTTAGGTTAGGTCCAGTTAGGTTTGGTTAGGTCAAGTTGAGTTAGGTTAGATTATGTTAGGTGAAGTTAATTTAGGTGAGGCATCGCCATCTGCTATACTCTAACGCCACCCCACTTCACTCCAAAAAGCGAACATGCAGGAGTACTAAAATGCTCCACCACTTACCTCGCAGCACTAGCAAGCTGATACTACAGTCGCTCGTATCTGTTGTTGTCATCTAAACTCGATGAATCTTCCGACTTGTTGGCTTCGTGTTCATATATTTAACATGTTCAAATCGCTCTGTCATTTCACACGCGATCTTATCAATAAATGCTGTTATTGCAATTTTGCCAATCAACTTACTTAGCACTTCCTTGTTGCCGCTGTCAGACGATGATTCACACATCATCAAGGGGGACTTACTCAAAGCAGGCAGAACAATTGCAGACACGTGTTCGCATATTCGGGTGGACATAAACTTTGCAACAGCACACACGAACTGAAAAATTGTTGTCATAATCCACACTAGTTGTTCACTCGGATAATGCAGCTTATCAGAAGTGTCCCGCTTGTAAATTAAATCCATCAGTGGGGGGCTAAATTTTCTTCTTCCAACCAGCTAATAACATAGTTCTCACTGAATTTCCTTTTGGACTTGTTGCACTAGGCTATAAATCCTCCGATGTACGTCATCGATGCTTGTTCCACTGTGACAAATCCAAGACCTGAAAGTTTATGTAATTAAAGAATGTGTTCAAATGATGTTTTAATGTAATAAAATATTTATAATAAATACTGTAAAATTTCGACTTACGTGGTGGTTCACTGAGGTTGTTTAATATACTCTTGACTGAATCAGGAATAGAAGTCTGCTCTATCTCAGTCTCTGCAGGTCCTTACTGGATATAACCATGTTCGCTAGGCCTTCTTTGTTTCTTCGTGTATGGGATGAGAGGGAATAAAAGCAAGTCTTCAATATTCGGTCCATGCTGAATATTACTGCCCTACAATCTAGCATGTCATTGCTTCCCGAGATATGTCTCAATTTGCTAGAAAAGTTCTCTATGGAGTCACTGTTGAATGCCCTTGTAAGTACGAAATGAAACCCAGAAGACAGAAGATAACGTACACACAGAACAGTCGAAGTAGTCAGTAGAATAGCTTCATAAGTTTCTTTACACAAAAATCCCATGGCCTTTTCATTACTCGATTCCTTGATCTTAGCTAGATACGACGGAAATTCCTCTTCTAACCATAAAAGTCCCTCGTCGCTCATGTCGAAGAAATGCATTTTATCGCGATGTTGACTAAGGTTTGTACTACTTATATCGTGAATTCCAAACCATTTCTTAATTACTTTAAAAAAGTAATAGTTGACTGCAGTTCTGAAAGGCTTGTGCTTTAAAATGAGAAGAATTGTCCTTCAGGCATTCCAAAGCAGTTATGACTTCCGTAGAAAATACTTCTTTTGCCCTTTTTACCTTGATTTTCTCAAAGTTGGTCGGTGCAACATGCTTTCTTGTAAGGAAGGGGACGGGTTTGATTATTTCCTTGGACTGCAGTTTATATACATTTTCTACATACTCTCCAGTTATTTCTTCATGTCCATCGGTCATGGTCTTTTCTGGGAGACTGTTTCTTACATTCTTTAAAATGTGACACTGATCGAAAGCCAGAAATAGAGGCCTGTTTTGATTTTCAGGATGGCATATCTGTGGCTTTATTTCTTTTCCACTCGACAGTCTTCTCATCATATTTACATTAGTTTTATGATTGTCAGTAACTAATCTTAAAATCACGAAGCCACAAGTTTCCACCTCTTTTATTACTGACAGAGTTAGAGTGTGAAGTTCCAATCCCGAAAGTCTTGTAGAGAAGAAATATGCCGCAGGAATTCTGTAAGTGGTAGATAAGCCGCATACCAGGAAGCACAGTAGGTTGTTTGCAAGAACCGTCCGATTTTCTTTTGCAACTGACGGGTTGGAACTGTTTTCACACCTGAGAGCGTCGGCATGAGTAGAGGTGTCCTGTCGACCGAAAAGTGGGCCGAGTTTCTTGTCGTACTGCAATTGCTGCTTGATTGAGATCTCATCAATAATTAGAGAGCACATTTTTTCGACTTCGTTCAGCCTTTCAGACTCGAGCAGAAGACTGTTTTTCACAATGTCTGTTACTCCTGTTTCACACGAAGTGTCCCCTAAGTAACGGCTAAGTGTGCTCTTCGATGGTAATTTAAATAAATTAATTCTGGCGAAATTGTATCCTTTAGATGAAATTAATTCGCATATTACACATTGCTTTACTGAATCTTCTGTCTATCTGGGTGATTTCTTGTTATAGTTTACAATTTGCTCTAAAATGAATGAACATTTGGAATTGGAAGGGTCACGCTCGTTAATATTTAGTATAGATTGTAAAGATGCATGGTATTGATTATCATACTGGTGTAGTTGTTTCTTTTGGGACTCTAGTTCCATTTCCAATTTTTTAATGTTATTATTGGCACGCCAGAGATTTGCTCTAAGTGAAGATAAATGTCTTCCAGCGTCAGAGAATTTATTACGTTCGTGACTATCTGTCTGAACTTCAACAGACTTGTTACCATGACCTCGCAATCCAGAAACTTGGCCATCGTAAGGGATATCAACTGATTCAACTCCCTTAGTTAAATAGGTCACGTTGGCTATGGGCGTGACGTCATTACTATCGTGAAAATTTCCCACGGTATCGTTATCTCGCTTTCTTTTCTTGCCATGGTTTCCGTCATTTTTCATGAGTTTTCTTCTCTCTAATGTTGGTTTCGGTACTTTATGTGCAGGACAATCTTCGAATACCGTGGGGATGACACTGTCCTTCAATTTCTTTATTTTCAGCCCTGGGCGATAATCAGACTCAAGGAAATGCCGCCCACATACGTGAGAAGTTTTTGACTCAAAATTCGGTACAAAATTGTCTCGAGAAATATTGTTAAGCCATTTCTGTCTTAATTCTGCACCACACGGGAATTCATGAAACGAAATGCCTTTTACTTTCCCGCTCTTACTCTTGCAGTATGGAACACAGCAGTATACCATCGCGGCTAACAATCACCTACGACAATTAAAAGTATTACTTCTCTTCGACATGATTATCAGCTATCACAATACAGAATACTGATGCATGTTCTAGAGACTATACATAACAAGATAATACGTCGGCACAACATAAGATAGGTATTTGAATTAAATAAACATACCTGTCTGTATATTCCATAGGCATGACAAAATTATGGAGTCGTAGTGAAAATGCTGTAACTACTGTAAGTAACACAAAATATCAACACTTAGTGAACACCACTGCACTTCTCACATTACACAACTCAAGTGACAAATAACAAAGGTGTTAGATATTAAAATTAGAGACGAAAGCGGAATATTGCGCGCTTGGACAAGCTCAAAATCGGTTCAGCTTAGCGGCGCTCCTGTCGGCAAGATCATCAGGTAGGCGATGTTCGCTGTTTAGCACACAACTCGCGCTGAATGGGAAGGCGTTAGAGCATAGCAGACGGCGATGGGTGAGGTTAGGTTAGGTGAGGTGAGGTACGGTTAGGTTAGGTTAGGTTATGACTAAGTTTGTTATGTCTAGTTGTTTTAAAAAAAACATCAGTTTTGCTCTCATATTTGCTTCCATATTTTCTTTGCACTTTAAACTATCTTGACTTGTGTATTTACTCTTGCTGGCATATTTGTTGAAATATTTGTTAGCATATTTGCTCCCACTTTTTATATTTGCTTTGCTCTCACAGTTCATCCCATATTTGCTCCCACTTTTTGCCTACAGTTTTTGCTCCCACATTTGCTCCCACTTTTGCTGACAGTTTTTACCCCCACCTTTGCTCCCACTTTTTGCATGTATATATAATCCCACATTTAACTATTGTTCTTAATACCAATTTGTCTTTACTAGAGATTAGTTTATGCTTGACAGTTGATATGGAAGTATCAGTGACTAGGTATGGTAAGCCTTATGCATACTATAAAGGATATGCATATATTGTGAAACGAAGCAATAAAAATGGAACTGTTATTTGGCGCTGTTCAAAGCATCGATCGAAACAGTGTCGAGGAATGCTTAAGACAAAACAATTGGGCATACGTTCTACAAACAATCATGATTGTAAACTTAATAATCATGCTAGTCTAAATGTAAGGAAAACTCAAACCAAAGCAAAAAACCAAGTCCAAGAAAAAGATAGTGCTGCTAAAGATAATATTAACCTCAAGTTTAATACAGTACAACGCACTCATGCTGCTAGCGAGTTGTTTAATGAGAAACCTTTAACACCTCCTGTAAAACCCATGTTGAGACACACATACACATCTCAAAAGCCCTCAACTCTATCTGAGACTGCACACCCCATGAAGAAGTTGGTGGGGGAAGGTGAAAAGGATGGTCATGATGATAATAATAACATAACAATGTTAAAGCACTCTAGCACATCTAAAAAGAAGCTTTCAACATTATCAAAGGCAACTCAAACCATTGAACAGACTGTGGACAACGGTGGAAATTATGATGGTAAAGGTGACGATGATGATCATCATTATGAAGATGATTATAATGATGAGGATGATAATCATGATGATGGTGATAATGATGAACTGCTTCCCGAGTTTTTGAAACCATTCATAAAAAATAGCAAATGGAACGATCCTAATATATTAGTCGAACGTCTACAACTCTTGCATGCCTGTAAACAGGTTGGTCATATTGGTTATGAGGAAGAGCTATTAAATATAGAAGATGAACTTCGTAAAGCTGCTATTATTGTGTGATGGGTCAACGTAGCAACACCTCCCATCCCCTAAAATAATTTTCAACAAGTGTTATGTTTAAAAGAAATGATAAACAAAAAGAACTGTATTCTGTGTGTCTATCTCTTGTAAAAATATTTTGATTAAATTAATAAACATAGTTTGTGTATATTTCTTGTTTTCTTGCAAGTTCAAGCAATAGTTATGTCAAGGAAGGGGTTCTAACCCTTGCTTCCTTATATATTTGGAAATTTGAACTTAAGTCAAACGCCTTAACACCTCGGCCACCCTGACAGTTACTGATATAATTAGTCTCGTTGGACATAAGTGTTTACAAAAAAAAAAAAACAGTATATATTTGCTCAACCACTTTTTGGTTTTTCAATGCAGATTTTTGTTTTGTTTCTATTTATTCGTAACATTACAGTAATAATGCTTGTAAACTGGGTGATTAATATAGGGATGAAGACATCTTAAAAATCACAAGCCTTACAGATGTCGCATATCATGTATAACATGTTACATGTTATCCTACATTCCACATAGGTCTCTACCTTCTTAACAGTGAACTCTGTTGGTCATTAAAATAAGTACTTGTAAAATAATTCCAGTGGTAAATCCTGTTAGCAAATATCATATATTAAATATTTTCACGCCATAGAACGACAACTTAAAATCATTTATTGTAGGAATACCTTTAATGGGATCACCACACCTTCAAGTATGCAATATATATTCCTGATAGTGCCGTATTTTGGTCGATAGTGCCTCGAGTGCTTACATTAAATAAGAATACAGTAAACGTATAAACATTTAATAAATCATAATTGTTTTCATTAAGTATCATATAATACATATTTTCACACCAAAGAATGACCATTTCAAGATCATTTATTGTAGGAATATCTTTAATGGGATCTCCAAACCTTAAAGTAAACCATATGTGATAAACATTCCACATAGCTGCATAACCGACAGTACATCATGTTATCAATCTCAGTCACCGCGCGCGCCCATTGTTTGTTTGTGTTGCATTTCAGTTCCATTTGCATTTCATTTCTTGAGAATCATTCCCACGCCGAGAAATATATAGCAAGCGAGTGGAAACATGTTACGCATCAATACTTTTAGAAGAGCTCTCTCAGGTATTCTAAGATGATTTTTTTAGTACTGCATAACTGTTTGTTTACTAGCATTTACTGTTACACACCATCATTTTTGGTAAGCTCTACATAAGTATCCTGATTGTCTCTGGTATAATGTCATGTTTAACAAACATGGTCACACGGTTTGTCTATAGATTTAAGCTTCTGTTGTATATGATTTCAAAAAATAATAAACAGCTTTCTACAACTGTTCTCCCTGGTCAATAACCAACGTAGGGTGCTAAAATGTTTCCCTCATATGTAACTCATGTTTGGTTAGTCAGTTCTTATTTCAAGGCCAGTTAAGACCTAAAAAATTAGTCTTAACACCATATCATTAAATAAATCAAACCATTTTAAGGGATTTATTAAATTTAATTGCATTTTAGGAATCTTGCAAGCATCTTAAAGAGGAAAGTATAGACAGGAATTGTGAACCGTTCAATCATTCAATGTCGTTAGTGTTAGGAACCTCATCGTAAGAGGTTATGAAAGTCTATGTGAGAGTGTGGTTTTTACAGCTGGATGCCTTTTCCTGACACCCACCTCAGAGACAAGTTTATGGAAGATGAAACTCAGCTATCATGTCGAATGTGGTGCTCCTAGTCTAGGAGAAAGTCATGTTGAGGTATTTGTCAGCAGGGAGTGTGGTAAACGAAACAACAACAAAAAAGCATACATGTAAAGGCAATATTATGAAATTTTCGAGTACATCTAGTGAATTTACAAAAAAAAAAATGGATAAATTTCATGGTTTGTAGCTCACTTTTTGTAAGTTTTGTAAATTTTAGTGAATTTTCATTTATATTCGGCTAATTTTATATGAATTTGAGGTAGTTTGAACCATTCATAGGTAAATCAATGGAATTTCAATAAATCTGAGTCATTTGTTGAATTTTGTTGGAATTTTGTGTCATTTGGTCAATTTGCGGAAAATTTAGTGGATATTAGGAAAATTCAAGGTAAATCTGGGGATAGTTAGGTAATTAACAGATAACCTGTCACTATTATGGTTGTATTAGAGTGTGCCTTTCACCACCAAGGGGTAGGATTGGAGAGAGGAGACCGTCATGACCTGAAGTGCATAGACTTTAAGAATGGCTGTTGTGTGGAATCGAACACTCCTCTTGTTGGTTTTGGGGGAAGTGCACTCCATTCCATTCCATTTTAAAAACCACTAATCACGTCCTAGCTTTGGACAGTTGCAAACCATTTCACTATTCTTAATATCAAATGTGCATTTGCCTGGAGTAGAAGTGGGAAACCACATCAGTTTGGTGTACAGAAAACTCACCTCACCTCACCCCAACTCATTGGAAAATGGAAATAATTTGTTTTTGTCTTTCTTAGGGGCTTGGAAATCGTGGTTATCACTCCCATGTACTATACTTGGGGAAAATAATAATGGTCTTGCACAGTATTATTAGCTCAGTACCTAATACAATTTTGCATACCCTAGGACCAGTATCGCATTATAAAGGCATGGCATGTGTTAACGTCCTTAAATCCAGTGATATAAAACAAAAGAGGTATTTAATTCCACCCCTGGAAGTCATATCTAGTGTCACGTAGGTTGACGATCACGGAGTCCCAGCTGAGTCCGTCATTGCTTCCACTAACTTGTGCTAGGCTCCTCTCTGTCTTCCTTCCTGTCGACCACACTTGCTCAACTCTTGTTCTCTACCGACCCAGACATCATAAGGGTATCCGAGGCCTAGGGAGCCTCTTCTTTTTGCAACTTAATTGTCCCTTGTTTATTTATTCTTCCTGATATCCCACTTGTGTGACAAGGCAGCCTTCTTTTTATTTTCATGTTATTTACTGCCTTTTGCTCAAGCCCCCTCAAGAAGGTAGGGTGTATATAGTCCCACCACTTGAGGTGCACCATGTATATGGCTACACCCTCAGGGGGCTTACAGCTGATCAGTTTGGAAGTTGGCGACCGCAAGGGATTTCTCAGCTGAGTCCAGTTTTCCTCCTCTTTATCCATTACCTCTGGGGCAGACCTCTCCTATTTTACTTTTCTATCTGCCTTTCATGGCCCTCCTTCCTTCCAACTCCCTCAATCCACATTTTTGAGGGTTGAGGGCCATTTTTTATTCCTTCTGTCCTTTATTTGGCCTGTTGTCCTTTTGTTTTCCATTTCTTCTTCTAGTATATAAGTGTGTAGTTAGTTTTAGTTAGAGCTTAGATTTAATTTTCATCTTTACGATGACCCAAACCATGGGGGTCGATAGGACAGCTTGGTGGTTAAGTTTATAGAACGCTTCTCTTTTGTCCAAAGAACACCATGTGGAATTATTCACTGGCTCATGAATTTTATACTTTGTTCACTTATTTCTCACGGCTTTGAAACTGGCTGTCTGTAACGTGATCATTATTCATTTTAACTTCAGTGTACGGTGTAGGATTGGAAAGGAGGTGGCCATGGCTTCGGAATTACAACTATGTTAGCGTTTGTCTATAGTATAAATTAAAAAAAGAGTTCAAATATCATGTAGGACATAAACTATTTTTAAATTCAGATTTGTGTTTCAAAGTAAACACAATTATTCTCCGTTTAAAACAAACCATACATTTCTTTTTCTCACATGATAACCTAGAGGCTGGCATTGCTATAGCTTACATGTAGTAGGGTTATCAGCTAAGGATTCAATTTCCATTACCTACACCTCTCATGGTATGGCTCTTAGTCAATTCGTTAAACTATAGAAAACTTTTATATATGTTCTGTTACATTATTATTTGACCATCTCACAGTGCAGTGGTTAACATACTTGGTTGTCAACCCTAAGGTCTTGGTTTCCAACCCCGACTTTACCAAGAAATTCATTTTAAGGTTGCAATAATCCTTTGTCAACCCTTACCTAACAAATATCTAGTCATTTACTGTATGTTAACACGGTGCAGAGCACGTTCACTATCAAGCAGACGAGTAATATGAAACTTGCTGACAAGATCGCCGTGCTGTTATCACCAAGGCTCACTATACAAACAAAAGCCAGTGTCTCTTTGCAGATTCAACCCAGCGGTAGTATGCAAGCATATGTT
The DNA here is from genome assembly GCA_946902985.2 of Meconema thalassinum. Lineage (NCBI taxonomy): Eukaryota > Metazoa > Arthropoda > Insecta > Orthoptera > Tettigoniidae > Meconema > Meconema thalassinum. Next base: position 69,725,151 of record OX336393.1, on the reverse strand, counting down.
TGTTTAAAAAGCATCATTTATACAACTCCACTGCCACCACCCAGGCCCCGGGTTGAATTTTTCTCTAAAGGCCGCAACAGGGTACACTGAGTTTTGACAGGTAAAACTTTGGGGTCAATTCGTGAACCATGGCAAAGGGTTGGCCATCCTGACTTCTTCAACACCTCAAACAAATGTTTACTATTACTGGTTAGTTACCTTTTTTCTTATCTTTCTTTCTTTCTTTCTTTCTTTCTTTCTTTCTTCGGCTGTTCCCAATTATTTGGAGTCGCCGGAGCCAACCAGGCTCATTTTGGTTTTGGCCGGAGATTTAAGGCCGAATGCCCTTCCTGACGCCACGTGATTTTTCAGGTGAAAATTCCAGCCCGATGTCACCGGGATTTGAACCCCAACCGTCCGGGTAAAGACGAGCAGATAAGCCACTGCGCCATCACGGTCCCCACTGGTTAGTTATCTATACTCACTCACTCACTCACTCACTCACTCCGTTGGCTTTTCTGGGACGTGACGATCCCGTGCCGCTCTCACTATCTGCCTCCATTTCCTCCTATCCAGCGCAGTATTCTCCCATTCAGTAATACCCATTTGTCTGCAGTCAGAGGTCACCTCATCTTGCCATCTACTCCTAGGTCTTCCAGGAGGTCTCGAGCCTTCGATCTTCTTCTCGAACACCTGGCGAACTATTCTGGCAGCGTCCATTCTGATAACATGCCCTGCCCATTGCAGCCGTTTCGCTTTCATGACGTCCACTACTCTGGGTTGATTGGCCAACTTGTACAGCTCATGATTTGATCTGAGAACCCATCTTTGTGTTTCCTGGTCAAAGATGGGGCCGAAAATTTTTCTATATATCTTGTTTTCGAAGACTGTAAGTTGGCGTTCCTCCATTTTGGTCACACTCCATGTTTCGGCTCCGTATAGCAGTACCGGCCTGATGATCGTGTTGTATAGTTTTAGTTTTGTTTTCCTGGTCAAAAGTTTGGAGGAAAGTAATTTATGCAGGGAAAAGTAAACTTTGTTTGCATTCCGCAATCTAATTTGGTGTTCAACTTGTCTTCTATTGCAGTCATTTATATTTACCCCAAGGTATTTGAAGTTTGGCGTGTTCTTAAAGGTAAAATTGCCTATATGAAGGTTGTTGCGTTGGTCTGTAGTCATGTTTTCTCTCTGTATGATCATGTATTCTGTCTTCTCTTCATTAATCTTTAGACCTATTTTTTCAGCAGTTTCATTTAATTTCCTGAATAAAGCTTCAATTTCTCCTCCATTAGTTCCTATTAATACAATGTCATCTGCATATGCCAGGATGTTGTGTTTGTTATCTGCTAGGTCTCCAGTTGCAGATTCTTTGGTTTCCCGAATTACTTTTTCCAGAACGATGTTGAAGAGAAGTGGGGAGAGCGCATCACCTTGTTTTAGTCCTGTTCTGTTTTCAAAACCGTCTGATACGGATCCACAGTGTGTCAATTTGCTCACTGTCTCCTCCATACACATTTTGACCAGGCTGATAAGTTTCTGTGGGATTCCGTACTCTGCCATAATTTCCCACACCGTTTCTCTGTGGACTGAGTCATAGGCCTTTTGGAAGTCAATAAATAGGTAATGGACGTTTTTGTTATATTCCCAAACTTTTTCATTGATTGTCTTAATACAAAATATAGTGTCTGCTGTTGATCTGTTTTTACGGAAACCATTCTGATAGTCTCCTATTATATCTTCGGTGTATGGAATTAGACGTTGTAATATTATGTGCGACAGTAATTTGTAAGCTGTGACAAGTAGGGATATTCCTCTGTAATTTCCGCAGTTATGTTTATCTCCTTTCTTATGTATTGGAACAATAATTGCTTCCTTCCAATCATCCGGTATTTGTTCCTCGCGCCATATTTTCAGGATACGTTTATGCAGTTTTTCATGAAGCTTCTCACCCCCATATTTCAGCAATTCAACTGGTATAGCGTCAGATCCAGCAGCTTTGTGGTTTTTCAGTTTCTTCAGACTGCTGGTTACCTCTTCATATGAAGGATCATTTATGAAAGGTTCTACCGTTGAAAGAGTGGTTCTCTCCAATTTGTTGACTGGTTCAGGGCAGTTCAGTAAGTGGTCAAAGTACTCTTTCCAAGCCTGTAATATGTGGGTTGTTCCTGCAATGATGTTACCATTGTTGTCGTGGAGAACTGCTGATCGCGGTTGGTAACCTTTCTTAATGTTATTCACCGTCCCATATACTTTACGGATGTTGTTCTCCTTCTGGTCATTCTCAATACTCTCTAACATATGTTTAAGGTAAAGCTTCTTTTCTTTTCGTAAGGTTATGCTTGTTTCTCTTCGTGTTTCCCTGTAGTGCTGTTCCAATTCTTCATTTCTCCTGTCCTGTAGCCATGCTTTCCTTGCTGAGATGCTAGCTGCTACTGCTGTTTTGCATGTACCATTAAACCATTTCTTCTTTCGTTCCACTTTTGGTAATGCGTTTTTAGCTGATTCTTGAATCACCTTCTTGATATCCTTCCACAATCTATTAATATCTGTAGTTCCACTTTCATCCACTTCTTCTCCTACTTCATCAAGTACGCCAAACCTGTTGCTCACTTCCACTTGGTACTGACAAGTTTGAGGGGTTTCCTTTAATGCTTGTAGATCATATTGTATTGCGCGCCCTTGTTGTTGTTGTTTGTGGTGAGTTTTCAGTTTCACCTCCATGGATGCAACCAGCAAGTTGTGGTCAGAGCCTATGTCAGCTCCCCGGTAAGCACGAATATCAGTGATGGCGCTTCTGTGTCGATTTGAAATTAGTATATGGTCAATTTGGTTTGCCGTCTTTCCATCTGCTGAATACCATGTTTCCTTATGTATATCCTTGTGTGGGAACGTCGTACTCCTGACATTCATGCTTTCTGATTCTGCAAATGAGATCATTCTAAGCCCATTTTCAGAGGTTTCCTCATGAAGGCTTTCATTACCTATCGTCGGTTGTAGGTGCTTTTCTTTTCCTACCTTGGCATTAAAGTCTCCTAGTACTATCTTGATGTCATGTTGTGGTAGGCCTTCATACACCCTCTCCAGCTGTTCATAAAAGCTGTCTTTCACCACATCTTCTTTATCATTTGTAGGTGCATGCACATTGATAATGGATATATTAAACCATCGGCCTTTCACTCGTATGTAGCACATTCTTTCATTGATTGCCTCAAACCGGATTACTGTTTCAACACATTCCTTTGATATGAGGAATGCTGTTCCAAATTCATGCTTTCCGGATTGAGTTCCACTGTTAAACATAGTGTACTCTCCGAAGTTCTGTATGTCTTCCCCTGGAAATCTTGTTTCTTGAATAGCAGCAAATTGTATTTTATACTTCTCGAGCTCGTCTTTCAATCTTTGAATGTGTCCAGCCTTATATAAGCTCCGTGCATTCCATGTACCAATTCGTAAGTCCTCATTTCCTTTGCCATGTCTTCGTAGGGTATCCATTCTTAAATCGTTCCGAGGCTTAAGTGAGAGATTCGTAACAATTCTCTTTTTACATGAGAGGGTTGTTAACCCTAAGCACAACCCCCAACCTGGAGGACCAGGGACTGGTTAGTTATCTATACACACATTAATCCATAATTACCTAATAATAATAATATTAACAATAATCCTCCATACACACGTCCATTAAAGCATGGTTTCACGAAAACACTTATGCTTTTAGGTGTTAAATAACTCTTTCCCCTGTAAGGTTACTATTCCCTGTTTTAAGAGTGAAATAATCTATCAAGGTAAAAGCGTATGTCATCACCTATTTTTAAAATATCACACCTAATTTTAGGGTTCTTAAGTTAGCAAGATATCGATTTTTTTCAATTTGAGGGTGGTTTACCCTCCCCTACTATATTTAATAAAAACAATAGATCTAGGTTCAATTATCATTTTTACTCGTTTAACACCTTTTTACCCACCTGTAGAATCACTATTTACTGTTTTAGGGGTGAAATGACCTATCCAGGTAAAAGCGTATGTCATGACATATTTTTAAGCTATCACACCTAATGTTAGGTTTCTTAGTTTCCAAGGTATCTATTTTTCAATTTGGGGGTAGTTTTCACCCCCACCCCCGTACTATTTTTCATCAAAAACAAAAGATCTTAGGTTCAATTATAATTTTTACCCGTTTAACTCCTTTTTACCCCCTGTAAAATCACTATTTACTCTTTTAGGGGTGAAGTGACCTATCCAGGTAAAAGCGCTTGTCATGGCATATTTTTAAGCTATCACACCTAATGCTAGGGTTCTTAGTTTCCAAGATATTGATTTTTCAATTTTTGGGGGTAGTTTCACCCCCTAAAGGGGGACGTCGCCCCAAGTGTTAGGATCCCTCATACAAGTCCCTAGCATGATTGGTTCGCGAGATATTAACAAAAGTGTAGGTAGACCCTTTTGACAAAACACGAATCATACATTCAAAAACGGTGCGTCACCCCAAGGACTAGGATACTGCATATGGCAAAATCCCATCAGGGGTTCAGAAAATATTAACAAAAGTGTAGTTAAGTCCTATTGACAAAAGCCGTCAGTGTACGCACATACAAAACATATTATTTACCCCCCGGGTAAGGGTAGTTTTTATTTTCGAGTGGACATACCCCGTCCATAGAAAAGGGGAGTTTACCACAAGTCCTACGACACCTCATATGTTAAAATCGCATTATTGGTTAGCGAGATACTAAAAAGCCGATGACCTATTAGTTTTTGTGTTTATTTGTATAAATATTAAAAAATCCACATCTATAAATAATCGTTTAAAAAGCCCGCTCTCATACAAAAAACCGCCAACTTCATATGCAAACAAAAGAAATCACTATTTCATCCCCCGGGTAAGGGTAGTTGTTATTTTGGGGTGGATATACCCCGTCCATAGAAAAGGGGAGTCCACCACGAATCCTACGACACCTCATATGTTTAAATCGCATTATTGGTTAGCGAGAAACTAAAAAGCCGATGACCTATTAGTTTTTGTGTTTATTTATATAAATATTAAACAATCCTCATCTATAAATAATCATTTAAAAAGCCCGCTCTGTTACAAAAACCGCCAAGTTCGTATGCATACAAAAAAACTATTTCACCCCCTGGTAAGGGTAGTTTTTTTTGGGGGGGGTGCATATACCCTGTCCATAAAAAAGGGGAGTTCACCACGAGTCCTACGACACCCCATATGTTTAAATCCGGTTATTGGTTAGCGAGATACTAAAAAGCGGATGACCTATTAGTTTTTTTGGTTCTTAATAAATATCAAATACTCATTTATACATAATTATTTAAAAAGCCCGCTCTTTTACAAAAACCGTCATGTTCGTATGCATACAAAAAATACTATTTCACCCCCGGGTAAGGGTAGTTTTTATTTTGGGGTGGACATACTGTGCCCAACTCTAGGAATGGGTATTCCAAGATTCAGACACCTATATATCAAGAGAAAGGCTGTAGCCGCTTTTGAAAGTTGAGATATTTGAATATCGCGCTACATTGCTTCTCGAAGCATTTGGAAATAATTTACCGATACTTGGATGTCAAGTGACGTAGCGAGTAATAGCAGAGGTCGAGGCTATTTATTGATTAAATAGTTAACTATGGAGTAGAGACTTGAGACTGGGATCAGATTACTGGCACGGCCAAAAGAAAGAGAATGCAATTAGTATCAAGTAAATCGGACCAGGGATTCAAGAGATATGAGGATTTCCAGATATCAGGTGATGACGCGTGACCCTGGCAGTTTTGAATAAAAGCCAGCTGGCCGAAGCAACTTCAGCTCACTCCAACACAAGCACTTGCAGAGCAAGTTGCATCTACGCTGAGCCAAGGCACATGGTTGCCGGATCTACGCAGAAGTTCTTTTCAAGTCATGATAGTCACGAAAAGTGCTGCGCTACGAGTTGGAACTTAGTAAGTTTACGGCGAGGAGAATCACTGAGGTGATTGATTTTCTACAGACATTGGTGGAAATATTTATATTTCTACAAGGACATATGCAAGACTTTGTCTAGAAAATAGTATTTTGTCACAGTCCAGTAATAACTTAATACTTGGATGTTTAAATCCATTTCAAGTCAGTTTTCATTTTTGTAACTAGTTAACCACTTCGATCTGTCAGTACACTGAAGACTAGTCTATAACGGTGGCGTTCATTAGTCTACGCAAGGGAAACTGCAAGTTGCTTAGCGCATGGCAGATGGTGATATAACAAACCATGCCCAGGGAACGATCTTCAGAACAGCCGTTAATTGCTTAGACTGTCAGTGTTTTTCTTGTACTGATAAGATTACAGTGAGTTATGTTACAACTGACATATTTAAGAAGAGATCACTTAGATCTGACCCCATTTAAACAAACTGTTATGGCTTTGATAGAAGCCCATATTAAAATGGAACCACAGTTAATTCAAACGTCGAAAGATACTACCACTATGTCTGACTAGACGAATTGTGGGTATATGATGGCGGCGGATACAAGGATTGTACATGCTTGTCCGATAGGGCATGTCTATGGATAAATCTGGTACAGACCAGGTTTACTACACTTCAAGACCATCAAGAAATGTAAGCCACATTTGAATTATATTATGCCTAGCTAATTGGAACAAACTATTTTTTCTGCAGATGACCAACACATTTTTTTCTTCGTATTTAAAGCTTGCAATGATTTACGCAAGACTTGTTAGAGTTATTCTGAGTATTTTCAGCACTCAGAACAGTTTAGGATCGATGATCGAGCATTTCGAGCATTTATTTGAATATTTCATATTTTTGGGGAATCACGGTAATCAGCCGATGTAACTGTAAAAGTTAAATTTATTTTTGTTGAGGAATGGATATTTTTTCCCATATTCGAAGGTTCGAACATGTGGATTCTCTCATAATGAGATGATAATTAAACATATTTAAAATGATATTAATAATAATAATAATAATAATAATAATAATAATAATAATAATAATCCACTAATAATAATAATAATAATTTTTATAATTTGTATAAATAATTCTTGGATATTATATTTTCTAATAATCATATGTATTGAGAGAGAGCCTATGAAGTAGTTTAATCATTTCTAGTTTGGAACAGGAGATTTTCCGAAGGAGAGTGGTTAACGCAAGCCCGCATTCAACCAACATGTCAGTTCTGGTTGAACAGTTGATATTTGCATTGAGCAAAGTATATGTTTAAGATAACACGGAGAGGCATGAAACGGGAAGCAATTGATATTTGTATCAAATAGGATATTTTTGTATTTATATAAAATCATGACGTAAATACACTCGAAAGTGAAGTAAAGATTTTCATAAGTATGGTAAATTCACGGGTTGAACTGAATGGTAAAATAAAATAAACTTGTAAGTTTATTAATCTTCCAGTGTTGATAACAAGCAGAGGCTTGATTTATTGTATACATTTTGGGAAGAAAATTTATATGTGTGGAGTAGTTGAAATGCCATTCCCAGGTGCGCATGTTAAGTCGCAGGAATGAAGAGGTTATTTCGAGCATCAATCAAATAGCAGGTTCGATGGCTCAGGTTTATAGTAAGAGTATTGGAACTACACATTTCGTCGGATGAATGACCCGAATGTTATTTCTTGAAACCATCAGTTCTTATTTCAACCTTGTTTACGAATTCCATTTAGACTTTGATTTTGCTAGAACCCGGATTTGTCATGATAGTAGTTTATTCTTCTTCAGAGGACGACCTTTGCCGTTGTTGTTGTAATATTGTGTTCTTACACAAATAATAGAATGGGCCACTGCCAATTAAAAATAATTCTTTAACCACGAATAATTTGAAGGATATTTTCAATCCTAGTGCCATGAACTAAATGAATTCATTATGAAACTACAATTCTAATTTCCGCATTCTGTCGAAGAATTGCAAGTTGTGAAAATTGCTAAAAATGGCCATAAATATAAATATTTTTATAATAATGATTCCAAGTGGAAAATTGAATAGTTGAATGGTTCAACCATTTATTGATCAAGTTGATGATTCAGAAATCATGTATTTTGTTAGGAACTTGAAGTTCATAATCGAGTCACTTCTCGAATGTTTAATGTCAGAAGAACAATTAATTGTTGTTGTGCTTCGTACAGTTCTTCGATGCTATGCTCAATGGTCAAATACTTTTCAGATGTTATTAATATGTGTTAATAATTTGTGTTGCTTCAATGATGATAATATTTTCGACGATATATTTTTGAAACTGGAAAACTAAGTGAAAGTTTAAAAATTCTATGAACATTTATTCTACGAGTGTTAATATCATGTAAATATTCAAACAGTGATCTACGATATTTCCAGTATAGACAATTAACTTTGAACTGGAATTAAGTATTAATAATTTTGGAACACAGTCCACAGGACTATTAATAGGACTTGTGTTTCCAAAAAGATTGTCAAATGTGTTTGGAAAATTTCTGTATATTGTGTGTAAATAAGTGTGTGGATCGCCACACGTGGATGATGCTGCTTTGAGCATCTTTACAGTCAGATTTTAACTTCAAAATAAACTGAGATAATTTTACCAGATGTGTTACTCCCAATTAAATCTCCTTCTATCCTTATTGTTGCATTGAGCCAAAAATCAGTAAAGCATTTTTTTTAATTTGATGTCGTTTTTGCGATTTGCTTTAACCCATCTGGCGCTCAGGGATATTTTGACTCTCGTGCTGACTGATTATTGATAAAATGCATATGTGGTCGTGCGGACTCCGGTCTAAACGGGCACATAAAATAAGATAGAGAGAGAAATGGCTTCGAACGAGGGGCCCGATTTAGACATGGTCAATCGCATGCCGATTTGAAATTGTGATAATTTTTATAGAAATATTTTGGGAGTTGAGAGATGTCTGGTTTGGATGAATAAATTAGTAGGAAACCCAATTAGTGGGGAAAAGTAAAAATTTAACTGGTTAATAATTAGAATGGGTTTGATTATTTTGATAATGGCTTAACCATTAGGGCGTCAAGTAAATTCAGTAGTAAACGTTCGATGACTGGATATACACATGATTAGAATCCAGGTGGAGGATATTTGAGAACTTGCATATTTTTCTTATGATATTGTGGTAAATGTAATTCGTAAAAGTAAAGAATTTTGTTTTTCCATCACGTCGACATTAGGACAAATCTCATTTTATTATAGTGTTCCAATTAGCTATTCATATTTCTTGTTCTAGTTATAAGCTTGTGTTTGCCACTGTTGTATACCCCTAAGTTTGAATAATAATTGAAAATTATGGAAGAAATGATGAGGATGATGAGGAGTTTGGAGGAGAGTTCAAAAGAAGCTGGACGGCGTGTAGCCGCTATTATGAAAGAAAATACAGAGGCTTTAGAAAAGAAACTTAAAGAAAATTCTGATTCTTTAGAAAGTAAACTTAAAGAAAATTCTGATTCTTTAGAAAATAAACTTAAAGAAAATTTGAATGATAAACTTAAAGAAAATTCTGATTCTTTAGAAAATAAACTTAAAGAAAATTCTGATTCTTTAGAAAATAAACTTAAAGAAAATTCTGATTCTTTAGAAAATAAACTTAAAGAAAATTCTGAGTCTTTAGAAAATAAACTTAAAGAAAGTTTAAATGATAAACCTAAAGAAAGTTCTGATTCTTTAAAAAGTAATTTGAAAGAAAATGTAAACAGTAAATTTAATTCAATGGAAAGTAAATTTAAAGAGAATTCTGAAATTTTGAAAATGACACTTGAGAGTAAAATGAATAAATTATGCGAAAAAACACGTGAGCTCGAAACTTCATTAGCTACTAACGCAAGTTTAATGGACGAAAAATTTCGCGATGCCGATCTTCGATCCCAAAGCTTAGCTGATAGGATAGAACATGGTCTTAGGAAAGTTGGTGAAGACATGGTCAACCTGGAAGTCAGAGTGAAGAAGGAGAGTAACGAGATGGGAATTCTAGTTGTTCAACGTTTAACGGAACAATTCAAAGAACTTGTCATGGGAGAAATAAGAGAAGGAGTGATTAATGAGTTGCAAACTGAAATCAAAACCACAGTTGTCAATGAAATTAAAGACACACTCAAGCTGGAGAACCAAGAAGGAATCAAGGAGATTAGGGAATCTTTGTCATCCCATATTGAAGTAATTGCCAAGGATATCCAAGCAACTCAGAAGGACATATCAGATATGACAGGGTCATTGAAAAGTCATGAGGCTGTTATGAATCAGATATCCACTGATGTCAAGGAAAATTGTAAAGAAACTGAAGCAATTAAGAAAATGGCAGAAGAAAACCAGAAGGAACTTGAGGCTATGAAAACTCAAATCAAGGATGATAAACAGTTTGATCATCTGTTAAAAATGCCAAATGTAAGGGGAAAGGAACAGATACAGATAAATCTAGGAGGAGCTAGAGAGACTGACAGACAGGATGAGGTCAGGACAGTATTTCAATCCAACCCCATAACTGTATTTAAGAATATAGAGGATAAGCGTTCTAAATTTTCAGGGCGAGATTCTGTGACACCCGTGGAATTTTTGAGAGAAGCAGGGGATTACCTGAAAGATTCTAAGATCCCTAAAGAAAGACAGATCCGAGTGATAGGGAAGTTTTTGGAAGGTCCTGCACTTCTTTGGTTTAGAGCTTTTAGATCCACTCTAACCACTTTTGAGGAGTTTTCTCGTGGGCTATTGAAAAAGTTTTGGTCCCCGGAAACCCAACAGCAAGTCAGAGCAGAGTTATATTCGAAGAGATTCTCGACGTCACAACCTACTCGATACTCTACGTACTTTTCTGGACAGCTGTCTAAACTTCAACATTTAGACCCGCCGATGCCAGATAACGAGTTGATTACTGCATTGATACGTCAGTTTCCAGCAGACGTCCAGAGGACTTTGATCGCTGCTGATATCTATAATATGGAACAATTTGATGAAGTATTACAAAAGTTGGATCATACGAACGCTCAATTCTTCCATCAGAAGGGAGTAAAGAATAACAACGCTGTGTATGCTGTTATGGCTGATAGTTATTCTCAAACACCTCGAGAGATTCGAGAAGGGCGAGAAGAGAAAACGCCGAGGGAAGATCCAAATAAAGGAGGATGGAACCAGTACAGTAACAGATACAGTTACAAGCCATATGCGAGACCGGATGGTGGTAATCGATACAATACTCGATGGAGAAGACCACAGGATAATCAAGGAAGGTACCAAGAAAGAAGATATTATGGTAGAAACAACTACAATAACAGAGGGAATGTAGATACTCGTCAGTCCAATGAAGAGTTTAACAAGGACACAAGGAAAAATTTGGAAGCGAGACACCAAGATAACTTGCAATTTTTGGAGCAGAGACCCAATGAACCAGGTCCATCGGGAACACAACAATCCCGGGGGAATGGTAATGAAAAAAAAACTTCGAATTCACAGCAGAAGATAGAATTTTGAATACTTTCACTTCCAGAATTATTAAATGGCAAGCAGAGGATGATGACTTAATTCAACAGAATGACGAACGAAAAGAAATGGGTACGAGAATTAGAATGCCAATCATATCATGCGAAGTATTCGGTATGCCTGTCGATACTTTGATCGATACTGGGGCTATGCTTTGTCTGGTGAGTGAGAAGCTTTATATTCTGTGGAAGCTCAAAGAGAATTTAGAGGAGATTCCAGTATCAGGAATTAAGATCCAAGGAATAATACCCAATAAAATATCTCTGTGTAAAACACAATTATACTTATGTATTACGATTGGAGGACATGATTTCCGACATGTGTTTGTTGTAATGAAGGACATGGCTTTTGACATGATATTGGGAGCAGATTTCATTCAGAAATATCAAGCAGTGATAGATATGAAGACAGAGACGATCAGATTCAAGAATACCGAAGAGATAAACTTCGAGGGAAAAGAAGAGGAAGACATCGAGGGAGATGCTCAATGGTCTCTGATTTTTCATGAAGCTGAAGGAAGAGAAGTCTACACTGAGAAGGAGTCCCCAGAGCTAGGGAAGATTTTGGAAGAGTATCACGATATTTTTGATATTAAACCTGGTGAAATTGAAGATTTTGAATATTGTGGAAGTAAACAATAATGGAAGCTATGAAGTAGCCAATACACGAACTGGTAACATCGTGGGAACTTATAATGCATCGAATTTGAAGATTTATTATTCAAGAACCAGATGATTTAATGTGTAGATAGGAAAAATAAAATTTTTTCAATTTTTATTTTTTGCTAGGTGTGGGGTGGATGTGCCCAACTCTAGGAATGGGTATTCCAAGATTCAGACACCTAGATATCAAGGGAAAGGCTGTAGCCGCTTTTGAAAGTTGAGATATTTGAATATCGCGCTACATTGCTTCTCGAAGCATTTGGAAATAATTTACCGATACTTGGATGTCAAGTGACGTAGCGAGTAATAGCAGAGGTCGAGGCTATTTATTGATTAAATAGTTAACTATGGAGTAGAGACTTGAGACTGGGATCAGATTACTGGCACGGCCAAAAGAAAGAGAATGCAATTAGTATCAAGTAAATCGGACCAGGGATTCAAGAGATATGAGGATTTCCAGATATCAGGTGATGACGCGTGACCCTGGCAGTTTTGAATAAAAGCCAGCTGGCCGAAGCAACTTCAGCTCACTCCAACACAAGCACTTGCAGAGCAAGTTGCATCTACGCTGAGCCAAGGCACATGGTTGCCGGATCTACGCAGAAGTTCTTTTCAAGTCGTGATAGTCACGAAAAGTGCTGCGCTACGAGTTGGAACTTAGTAAGTTTACGGCGAGGAGAATCACTGAGGTGATTGATTTTCTACAGACATTGGTGGAAATATTTATATTTCTACAAGGACATATGCTAGACTTTGTCTAGAAAATAGTATTTTGTCACAGTCCAGTAATAACTTAATACTTGGATGTTTAAATCCATTTCAAGTCAGTTTTCATTTTTGTAACTAGTTAACCACTTCGATCTATCAGCACACTGAAGACTAGTCTATAACGGTGGCGTTCATTAGTCTACGCAAGGGAAACTGCAAGTTGCTTAGCGCATGGCAGATGGTATCTATCAGCACACTGAAGACTAGTCTATAACGGTGGCGTTCATTAGTCTACGCAAGGGAAACTGCAAGTTGCTTAGCGCATGGCAGATGGTGATATAACAAACCATGCCCAGGGAACGATCTTCAGAACAGCCGTTAATTGCTTAGACTGTCAGTGTTTTTCTTGTACTGATAAGATTACAGTGAGTTATGTTACAACTGACATATTTAAGAAGAGATCACTTAGATCTGACCCCATTTAAACAAACTGTTATGGCTTTGATAGAAGCCCATATTAAAATGGAACCACAGTTAATTCAAACGTCGAAAGATACTACCACTATGTCTGACTAGACGAATTGTGGGTATATGATGGCGGCGGATACAAGGATTGTACATGCTTGTCCGATAGGGCATGTCTATGGATAAATCTGGTACAGACCAGGTTTACTACACTTCAAGACCATCAAGAAATGTAAGCCACATTTGAATTATATTATGCCTAGCTAATTGGAACAAACTATTTTTTCTGCAGATGACCAACACATTTTTTTCTTCGTATTTAAAGCTTGCAATGATTTACGCAAGACTTGTTAGAGTTATTCTGAGTATTTTCAGCACTCAGAACAGTTTAGGATCGATGACCGAGCATTCCGAGCATTTATTTGAATATTTCATATTTTTGGGGAATCACGGTAATCAGCCGATGTAACTGTAAAAGTTAAATTTATTTTTGTTGAGGAATGGATATTTTTTTCCATATTCGAAGGTTCGAACATGTGGATTCTCTCATAATGAGATGATAATTAAACATATTTAAAATGATATAAATAATAATAATAATAATAATAATAATAATAATCCACTAATAATAATAATAATAATTTTTATAAATAATTCTTGGATATTATATTTTCTAATAATCATATGTATTGAGAGAGAGCCTATGAAGTAGTTTAATCATTTCTAGTTTGGAACAGGAGATTTTCCGAAGGAGAGTGGTTAACGCAAGCCCGCATTCAACCAACATGTCAGTTCTGGTTGAACAGTTGATATTTGCATTGAGCAAAGTATATGTTTCAGATAACACGGAGAGGCATGAAACGGGAAGCAATTGATATTTGTATCAAATAGGATATTTTTGTATTTATATAAAATCATGACGTAAATACACTCGAAAGTGAAGTAAAAGATTTTCATAAGTATGGTAAATTCACGGGTTGAACTGAATGGTGAAATAAAATAAACTTGTAAGTTTATTAATCTTCCAGTGTTGATAACAAGCAGAGGCTTGATTTATTGTATAAATTTTGGGAAGAAAATTTATATGTGTGGAGTAGTTGAAATGCCATTCCCAGGTGCGCATGTTAAGTCGCAGGAATGAAGAGGTTTTTTCGAGCATCAATCAAATAGCAGGTTCGATGGCTCAGGTTTATAGTAAGAGTATTGGAACTACACATTTCGTCGGATGAATGACCCGAATGTTATTTCTTGAAACCATCAGTTCTTATTTCAACCTTGTTTACGAATTCCATTTAGACTTTGATTTTGCTAGAACCCGGATTTGTCATGATAGTAGTTTATTCTTCTTCAGAGGAAGACCTTTGCCGTTGTTGTTGTAATATTGTGTTCTTACACAAATAATAGAATGGGCCACTGCCAATTAAAAATAATTCTTTAACCACGAATAATTTGAAGGATATTTTCAATCCTAGTGCCATGAACTAAATGAATTCATTATGAAACTACAATTCTAATTTCCGCATTCTGTCGAAGAATTGCAAGTTGTGAAAGTTGCTAAAAATGGCCATAAATATAAATATTTTTATAATAATGATTCCAAGTGGAAAATTGAATAGTTGAATGGTTCAACCATTTATTGATCAAGTTGATGATTCAGAAATCATGTATTTTGTTAGGAACTTGAAGTTCATAATCGAGTCACTTCTCGAATGTTTAATGTCAGAAGAACAATTAATTGTTGTTGTGCTTCGCACAGTTCTTCGATGCTATGCTCAATGGTCAAATACTTTTCAGATGTTATTAATATGTGTTATTAATTTGTGTTGCTTCAATGATGATAATATTTTCGACGATATATTTTTGAAACTGGAAAACTAAGTGAAAGTTTAAAAATTCTATGAACATTTATTCTACGAGTGTTAATATCATGTAAATATTCAAACAGTGATCTACGATATTTCCAGTATAGACAATTAACTTTGAACTGGAATTAAGTATTAATAATTTTGGAACACAGTCCACAGGACTATTAATCGGACTTGTGTTTCCAAAAAGATTGTCAAATGTGTTTGGAAAATTTCTGTATATTGTGTGTAAATAAGTGTGTGGATCGCCACACGTGGATGCTGCTGCTTTGAGCATCTTTACAGTCAGATTTTAACTTCAAAATAAACTGAGATAATTTTACCAGATGTGTTACTCCCAATTAAATCTCCTTCTATCCTTATTGTTGCATTGAGCCAAAAATCAGTAAAGCATTTTTTTAAATTTGATGTCGTTTTTGCGATTTGCTTTAACCCATCTGGCGCTCCGGGATATTTTGACTCTCGTGCTGACTGATTATTGGTAAAATGCATATGTGGTCGTGCGGACTCCGGTCTAAACGGGCACAATACCTCGTTCATAGGAAAGAGGGGTTCACCACGAGTCCCACGACACCCCATATGTTGAAATCCAATTATTGGTTAGCGAGATACTAAAAAGCAGATGACCTATTAGTTCTTTTGGTTCTTAATAAATATTAAAAAAAAATATTTATAATAATTATTTAAAAAGCCCACCCTCTTACTAAATCCTCAAGTGCGCATGCGTCAAAAACAAAAACAAAAATTAAATTCACTATGGCGTTGACCCGTTTGTATGTTGTTCATGTGCAAATACGTTTGATTTCATATTAGCATTGACATGCCTATATGTATAACAGAGGAGAAACTGTTCCGCCTAGTCAATACATTTATTTACAACAAGTTATAAACTTGCTATTGTATGGTACATGTTTCGGGGTCTCTAGTGCTGGTCCCTCCTTCAGCCATAAATTAAGTTGCAAAATCCAGCATAATTAAATATATCATAATAAAAATACATAAAATGATGAGTGAATGGATGAAATGAGGTGAAATAGAACATATTAATCATGAGAAACAACATGAGTGCGCATCAGTAAAAAGTAATACCATTGTTAGTGCTAGGTTCTTGAGAATACACTGTGCATGTGGATATCACTTCACTTGGGATGTGTGGCCTGTTGTTTATAATGCTGGGGCTTCTGAACTTTTAGTCTTGTATTAGAGGGAAAAACACCGATTGTCATGTAATGAAATGCATCATCATGGTGAGGAGACGTCCAAGCATGGAAAAAACATACTTTACTTAGACCAACTAAAACAATTTTCATTGTTGATCTAATTCACAGAATTCTTTCAGATTACAATTTTATGCATATATGTGTCAAACGGAAAGGAACTTTCACTAACAAATTAAAATTTCACCCCCTAGTAGGAGTAGGTTTTATTTTAGGGTTGAAATGAGTGGTCCATAGCAAAGCCTCCCGTCAGCTCGAGTCCAACGACACCTCATTCGTTAAAATCCGACCATGCGTTCGAGAGATATCGGCTTTGCCTCTGAATGTATTGTGCCCGTTTAGACCGGAGTCCGCACGACCACATATGCATTTTACCAAGAATCAGTCAGCACGAGAGTCAAAATATCCCGGGGCGCCAGATGGGTTAAAGCTAATCGCAAAAAACGACATCAAATAAAAAAATGCTTTACTGATTTTTGGCTCAATGCAACAATAAGCATAGAAGGAGATTCAACTGGGCATAACACAACATGTAAAATTATCTCATTTTATTCTAAATTTTAAAATTGACTGCAAAATGATGCTCAAGGTAACATCATTCCAGTGCGACGGCACACACTACTATTTACACAATGTACAGAAATTTTCCAACACATTGAACAATTGTCTTTGGAGACACAAGTCTGATTATCAGTCCTGTAGACTGTGTTCCAAAATTATATCAATTATTTCCGATGAAATCCAGTTCAAATTAAATTGTCTTTACTGGAAATATTGTAGTTCACTGGTTGAATTTCTAACATTATATTAACACTCGTAGAAATTCTCACGGTTTATAATTGTTTATAGAATTTTTAACTTCCACTTATTTTTCCAGTTTCAAAAATATTGTCAAAAATATTATCTTTGACCCAACACTAATTTTGTACACATATTAATAACAACATCTGAAAAGTATTTGACCCTTGAGCATAGCATCGAAGAACTGTGCGAAGCACAACAAAATTTATTGTTCTTCCAAAATTAAACATTTCGAGAAGTGACTCGATTATGAACTTCAAATTCCAAAGAAATATGATTTCTGAATCATCAACTGGATCAAAAAAAATTGTTGAACCATTAAACTATTCGATTTTCCACTTGGAATTATTATTAAGAAAAATATTTATATTTGTTGCTATTTTAGTAACTTTCACAACTTGCAATTCTTGAACAGAATGCGGAAATAAGAACTGTAGCTTTATAATAAATTCATTTAGTTCATGACAATAGGATTGAAAACATCCTTTAAGTAATTCGTGGATACAGAATTATTTTTTCAATTGGCAGTGGCCCATTCAATTATTTGTGTAAGAACACAATATCCCAACAACAACGGCAAAGGTCTTCCTCTGAAGAAGAATAAACTTTTATCATGACAAAACCGGGCTCTAGCAAATCCAAAGTATTAATGGAATACGTAAACAAGTTTGAAATAATTACTGATGGTTTGGTCATTCATTCGACGAAATGTGTGGTTCCAATACTCCTCCTATAAACCTGAGCCATCGAACCTGCTATTTGATTGATGCTCAAAAAAAACCTCCTCATTCCTGCGACTTAAACATGCGCACCTGGGAATGGCATTTCAACTACTCTACACACATAAATTTTCTTCCCAAAATTTATACAATAAATCAAGCCTCTGCTTGCTATCAAAACTGGAAGATCTATAAACTTACAAGTTTATTTTATTTTACCATTCAGTTCAAACCGTGAAGTTACCACGCTTGTGATATTCTCTATTTCACTTTCGAATGTGTGCCTACGTCATGATTTTATATAAACACAAAAAAAAATCCTAATTGATACAAATATCATTGGCTTCCTGTTTCATGTCTTTCCGTGTTATCTGAAAAATATACTTTGCTCAATGCAAATATTAACTGTTCAACCAGAACTATAATGTTGGTGGAATACGGGCTTGTGCTATCCACTAGCTTTCGGAAAATCACCTGTTCCAAACTAGGAATGATTAAACTAATCCTTATGCTCTCTCTCAATGAATGTGATTATTAGAAAATGTAAGATCCAAGAATTATTTAGAAAAATTATGAAAATTACTATTATTATTATTGGATTATTATTGTTATTATTTCCTTAAATATGTTTAATTATTATTTCCTTATATGAAAAACCACATGTTCGACTCTTCGAATATGGATAAAATATCCATTCCTCAACAAAAATAAATATTAACTTCTACAGTTATATCGGCTGATTACAGTGAGTCTCAAATAAAATGAACATTCAAATAAATGCTCGGTATGCTCGGTCATCGATCCTAAACTGTTCTGAGTGCTGAAAATACTCAGAATAACCCTAATGTGTCTTGCGTAAATCAATGCAAGATTTAAATAGAAAGAAAAATAAATGTGTTGGTCATCTGCAGAAAATGAGTTTGTTCCAATTAACTAGGCATAATATAAAAGTCAAATGTGGCTTACATTTCTCGTTGGTCTTGAAGCGTAGTGAACCTGGTCTGTACCAGATTTATCCAGATACATGCCCTATTGGACACGCAAGTCTAATCCTTGTATCGGCCGCCATTATATACCCACAATCTGTCTAGCACGACATAGTGGAAATATTTCTTGAAGTTCGAAGTAACTGCTGATCCATTTTAATATTGACTTCAATTAAATCCATAGCAGTTTGCTTAAATGGGGTCAGATCCAAATGATCTCTTCTCAAAAGCGTCAGTTGTAACATAACTCACGGTAATCTTTTCAGTACAGGAAAACACTGAAAGTCTAAAACAATCAACGGTTGTTCTGAAGATCGTTCCCTGGACATGGCTTCACACCATCTATCATGCGCGAAGCAACATATAGTTTCCCTTTGTCGGCTAATGAACAGCACCGTGATAGACTGGCCTTCAATATACCGGTACTGAAAGATCTGAGTGGTTATTAAGTTACAATTTGTGAAACTGACAAGTTGGATTAAAACATCCAAGTATTGAATTATTGTTACTGGACTGTGACAGAATAATATCTAGACAAAGTCTAGCATATGTCCATATAGAAACAAAGTGTTTCGCCAATGTCCGTAGAAAATAACAATCACCTTAGTGATTCCCTCTACCGGAAACTTACTACGTTCCCCACGTATCGTAGCACTTTTGTGACTATCACAATTCAAAGATATCTTCTGCGTAGATTCGGCAACCATGTGCCTTGGCTCGACGTAGCAGCAGCACCTTGTCCTACAAGAGCTTGGTTTGAAGTGAGCTGCTTATGCTTGGGCCGAGCGGCTTTTATACAAAACGGTCGGCTCCATGCTGGATCACGCTGAAATCTGTAAACCCTCATATCTCCGGTGTCTCTGGTCTGATTCACTTGAGACTAAGTGCATCCTCTTTCATTTGGCCGTGCCAGTAATCTGATCCAAGTATCAAGTCTCTACTCCATGGCTAACTATTTAATCACCAAATAGTCTCGACCTCTGCTACTATTTGCCACGTCACTTAACATCTTCTTGGCTGCATAAAGTTTCCATTTCAATCTAGAAGGAAAGGAGCGCGATATTCAAATATCTCAACTTTCAAAAGCGGCTGTAGCCTTTCCCTTGATACCTAGGTGTCTGAATCTTGGAATACCCATTCCTAGAATTGGGCACATCCACCCCACACCTAGCAAAAAATAAAAATTGAAAAATTTTTATTTTTCCTATCTACACATTAAATCATCTGGTTCTTGAATAATAAATCTTCAAATTCGCTGCATTATAAATTCCCACGATGTTACCAGTTCATGTATTGTCGATTTTATAGCCTCCATTGTTGTTTACTTCCACAACACGATAGGGTCCATCGTAAAGGCTTGCAAACTTCGAGTACACTCGATTTTGCACGTCGGAGGGTGTAGTTTTTTTTACTAAAACAAGAGTTCCTACGCGCAAGGGTCTGCGAAAACGCTTTCCTCTCACTCTGCGCTCTCTTTTCTCAGCTTGGCTCCTCAACTTGTCTAAAGTTAGAGTCTCCCTCGATGTCTTCCTCTTCCTTTCTCTTGAAGTTTATCTCTTCGGTATACTGGAATCTGACCGTCTCTGTCTTCATGTCTATCACGGCTTGATATTTCTGGATGAAATCCGCTCCCAAGATCATGTCAAAAGCCATGTCCTTCATTACTACAAACACATGTCGGAAATCATGTCCTGCAATAGTAACACATAAGTATAATTGTGTTTTACACAGAGATATCTTGTTGGGTATTATTCCTTGGATTTTAATTCCTGATACTGGAATCTCTTCTAAATTATCTTTGAGCTTCCACAGAATATAAAGCTTCTCGCTCACAAGACAAAGCATAGCCCCAGTATCAATTAAAGTATCGACAGGCATGCCGAATACTTCGCATGATATGATTGGCAGTTTAATTCTTGTACCCATTTCTTTCCGTTCGTCATTATGTTGAATTAAGTCATCATACTCTGTTTGCCATTTAATAATCCTGGAAGTGAAAATGTTTAAAATTCTATCTCCTACTGTGAATTCGAAGTTTTTTTTTCATTCCCCCGGGATTGATGTGTTCCCGATGGACCTGGTTCATTGGACTTCTGTTCCAAGAACTGCGAGGTTTCTTGGTGTCTTTCTTCCAAGATCTTCCTCGTCTCCTTATTGAACTCTTCATTGGACTGACGAGTGTTCTCATTCCCTCTGTTATTGTAGTTATTTTTTCTACCGTAGTACCTTCTTTCCTGGTATCTTCCTTGACTTTTCCTTGGCTCTCTCCATCGATTGTCATATCGATATCCACCCTTTAGTCTCGCATAAGGCTTGTAACTGTATCTATTAGTGTTCTGATTCCATCCTCTTTTATCAGGCTCTTCCCTCGGCGTTTTCTCTTCTCGCCCCTCTCGAATCTCTCGAGGTGTTTGGGAATAACTGTCGGCCATAACAGTGTACACAGCGTTGCCATTCTTTCCTCCCTTCTGATGGAAGAATTGAGCGTTCTTGTGATCAAGTTTCTGCAATACCTCGTCAAATTGCTCCATATTATAAATGTCAGCAGCGATCAAAGTTCTTCGGACTTCTGCTGGAAACTGACGTATTAATGCAGTAATTAATTCATTATCTGGCATCGGCGGATCTAAATGTTGAAGTTTAGAAAGCTGTCCAGAAAAGTACGAAGAGTATCGAGTAGGTTGTGACGTCGAAAATCTCTTCGAATATAATTCTGCTCTGACTTGCTGTT
The DNA here is from genome assembly GCA_946902985.2 of Meconema thalassinum. Classification (NCBI taxonomy): domain Eukaryota; kingdom Metazoa; phylum Arthropoda; class Insecta; order Orthoptera; family Tettigoniidae; genus Meconema; species Meconema thalassinum. The sequence continues at coordinate 69,703,549 of OX336393.1, read as the reverse complement.
GGGTTTCCGGGGACCAAAACTTTTTCAATAACCCACGGGAAAACTCCTCAAAATTGGTGAGAGTGGACCTGAATGCTCTAAACCAGAGAAGTGCGGGCCCTTCCAAAAATTTCCCTATCACTCGGATTTGTCTTTCCTTAGGGATTTTGGAATCTTTAAGGTAATCACCTGCTTCTCTCAAGAATTCTACGGGTGTCACAGAATCTCGCCCTGAAAATTTAGAAGGCTTATCCTCTACATTCTTGAATACAGTTATGGGGTTGGATTGAAATACTGTCCTGACCTCATCCTGTCTTTGACTATCATTTCCTCTAGCGGCTCCTAGGTTTACCTGTATCTGTTCTTCTCCTCTTATACTTGGCATTTTCAACAGATTGTCAGCCTGTTTCTCGTCCTCGACTTGGGTTTTCATAGCCTCAATTGCCTTATGGTTTTCTTCGGTCTTTTTTTTCTAATTTCTTCGGTTTCCTTCTTTATTTCTTCTGTTTCCTTATAGTTCTCCTTGACATCAGTGGATATCTGGTTCATAACAGCCTCGTGACTCTTCAATGACCCTGTCATATCTGATATGTCCTTCTGCGTCGCTTGAATATCCTTGGAAATGACTTGAATATGGGATGACAAAGATTCTCTAATCTCCTTGACTCCATCTTGGTTCTCCAGCTTGAGTGTGTTTTTAATCTCATCGATAACTGTGGTTTTAATTTCAGTTTGTAATTCATTAATCACACCTTCTCTTATTTCTCCCACTACGAGTTCTTTGAATTGGTCGGTCAAACGTTGAACAACTAGAGTTGCCATCTCATTGCTCTCTTTCTTCACTCTGACTTCTAGGTTGACCATGTCTTCACCAACTTTCCTAAGACCACTTTCTATCCTATCAGCTAAGCTTTGGGATCTTAGATCGGCATCGCGAAATTTATCGTCCATTAAACTTGCGTTAGTAGCTAATGAAGTTTCGAGCTCATGGGTTTTTCCGCATAATTTAGTCATTTTACCCTCAAGTGACATTTTCAAGATTTCGGAATTCTCTTTAAATTTATTTTCCATAGAATTAAATTTACTATTTTAACTATCTTTTAAGTTATCTTTTAACCTGCTTTCTAACATATCGGAATTTTCTTTAAGTTTCTTTTCCAAAGCCTCTGTATTTTCTTTCATGATGGCTGCTACGCGCAGTCCAGCTTCTTTGGAACTCTCTTCCAAACTCCTCATCATCCTCATCATCTCTTCCATAATTTTCAGTATTAGTCAAAACTTAGGTGTATACATGTTGGCAGACACAAGATTATAACTAGAACAAGAAATATGAATAGCTAATTGGAACACTCTAATAAAATGAGATTTGTCCTAATGTCGACGCCATGAAAAAAAAAAACTTCTCTACTTTTACGAATTAAATTTACCACAATATCACAAGAAAAATATGCAAGTCCTCAAATATCCTCCACCTGGATTCTAATAATGCGTATGTCCAGTCATCGAACGTTTACTACTGAATTTACTTGACGCCCTAATGGTTAAGCCATTATCAAAATAATCAAACCCATTCTAATTATTAACCCAGTTAATTTTTAATTTTCCCCACTAATTGGGTTTCCTACTAATTTATTCATCCAAACCAGACATCTCTCAACTCCCAAAATATCTATATAAAAATTATCACAATTTAAATCGGCATGCGATTGACCGTGTCTAACTCGGGCCCCACGTTCGAAGCCATTTTCTCTCTCTATCTTATTTTATGTGCCCGTTTAGACCGGAGTCCGCACGACCACATATGCATTTTACCAAGAATCAGTCAGCACGAGAGTCAAAATATCCCGGGGCGCCAGATGGGTTAAAGCTAATCGCAAAAAACGACATCAAATAAAAAAAAGTCCTCTCGGCACGCCGGAAGGCGGAGGTAGATTTCACCGTACAAACTTGGGGATAGGCGAAAATAGGCAGAAAATGTAGATTTTCGTAGAAGGATCAGACCTCATTTAATGCGAGAAGGTATTTTATAATTGGAGCTTAATTAACTTTGTTTTTCGTCATTTTATGCTTATTTTAAACATTTTATTGTCTTATGGGAACGGTAACCTTCTTGTCATTTGGGGTCCATTTTTATACTTGTGGTCACACTATCCTTATGCAAGGTTTCGACACTGATGTGCAACTATGTAACGGTCTGTTACTTCTTCACGCAAAATTATATCTCCCGCAGAGATTTTGGTTGGTTCCTCAGTTTAGGGGCTGCGACAACGCGGTCATGTAACCTCGTGTACTTTGGGATGGCTGTATTAGTCTGTAATTCAGGTAAGGACTGCAGACGGTCAATTTCAAGCAGTAGTTCCTAATGTTGCTACCAGGTACTACCGTTAACGACACCTAGCTGTGAACTTGGCTACTAGATGCCACCGCAACCAGCAACTCGCAACGAACGTTGGAACTTCCCCTCCAAAGGAAAGCATACTGAGGGATTTTTAGCGCTCTTAGAAAATCCGACGACTTCGGCTGGCTTTGAACTCGCGACCTTGGGCATAGACATTCAGCATGCTACCAGTTACGTCATCGAAGCCGCTTCACACTTAGATGGAAATCTGAATCTGATCTCGTGCAAGTTCGTTATCTTTGCAACGTCTGATGGCTCATCCCTCATCAATTTAGTAGTGTTGACATGGCAACCACTGATAGGTCTTGGCATTTTCTTATAATTCCGAAATTATTTTTCTCATCCCTTGGCATAATGGTGGGTTATATCAAAAATTCTTTCAGACAAAAGTTTTATGTAATTATTATGGGAATATTGTCCATTTCGTACGGTTTTGATATTGTGCCTATTAAGAGAGATATGATTAATGTTTCCCGAAAAACCCACTTTTTCCCACCCCTTTGGTCAATGGTTGGTGCTATAAAAAAAACTCATCAAACATACATTTTTGGGCTTTATCCGACACATAGTATGAATGTTGAACGGATTTGATATTTCACATATTAAGAGAGTTATAGCAATATTTCACTTTTTCGAAAAAAAAAAAGCCCCCATTTTCACCCCCTTCGACCGATTTAGCCCAGTAACGAACTCGACCGAGATTTTATAGGTATACATATTCGGTAAAAAAATCAAAGTGATTGGTGCAAAATTACGGCAGTTATCGTGTCCACAATAAACTGATATACTTATATACATATACATACATAAATTATATACAAACTTTTGAACTGACGGTGGTTTTGGGGTCTGGGGGATGTGAAACGCGAAGATATGTCGAAATTTTCCGGAAGTCGAAACATGGTACCCATTGCAATAGTTAGCTTTCTAATGAAATCTACCTCTGGTTGGTTCCTCAGTTTAGGGGCTTCGACAACGCGGTCATCTAACCCCGTGTACTTTGGGTGAGTGTAGAATCTGTCTGATACACGGTGTAAATTGTAATGGCTCTATTAGTCTTAATTCATGTAAGTACTGCAGACGGTCAATTTCAAGCAGTAGTTCCTAATGTTGCTACCAGGTACTGCCGTCAACGACACCTAGCTGTGAACTTGGCTACTAGAAGCCACCCCAACCAGCAACTCGTAACGAACGTTGGAACTTCCCCTCCAAAGGAAAGCATACTGAGGGATTCTAGTGCTCTTAGAAAATCCGACGACTTCGGCCGGCTTTGAAACCGCGACATTGGGCATAGACATTCAGCATGCTACCAGTTACGTCACCGAAGCCGCTTCCCACTTTGTCAGGCGGCTTCGGTGGCGTAGTCGGTAGCATGCTGAGCTTCTATGCCCAATATACCGGGTTCAAACCCGGCCGAAGCCGTCGGATTTTTTAAGAGCGTTAAATATCCCTCAGTATGCCTTCCTTCGGAGGGGAAGTAAAGCCGGAGGTCCCATGTCATAGATTTATGGCATGTTAAAGATCCTTCCACTAATTGCACCTGTGTGAAGCTAAATTGGATAGGTTAAGAATGTATGCAACGCTCTTAGGTTTCTATGTTCGTTGCCAAGAGCCGACTGTGGCGGCGTCTAGTAGCTCAGTTCTGAACTTGGCCTCGTAGTCGTTGACAGTGGCGCTTGGCGGCAAAAGTAGGAACTATCTGAAAAAATGTTAGTTGCAGTACTTAAATTAACAAACAGATAACACACACTAATACAGTCATCACAATTAACACCGGTTATCAGACAGATTCTACACACACCCAAAGTACACGGGGCTACATGACCGCGTTGTCGCAGCCCCTAAACTTAAGAACCAACCAACCAACCACTTAGTCAGATGGAAATACTGAATCTGATCTCGTGCAAGTGCGTTGTCATGGCAACGTCCGATGGCCCATGCCTCATCAATTTAGTAGTGTTGCCATGGCAACCACTGATAGCTCTTGGCATTTTCTTATAATTCCGAAATCATTTTTCTCGTCCCTTGGCGTAATGGTGGGTCATATCAAAAATTCTTTCAGACAAAAGTTTTAGGTAATTATTAGGGGAATATTGTCCATTTTGTACGGTTTTGATATTGTGCCTATTAAGAGAGATATGATTAATGTTTCCCGAAAAACCCACTTTTTTCCACCCCTTTGGTCAATGGTTGGTGCTATCAAAAAACTTATTTGACATAAATTTTTGGCACTTATCCGAGACATATTATGAACTTTGAATGGATTCGATATTTCACGTATTAAGAGAGTTATAGCGAAATTTCACTTTTTCGAAAAAAGCCCCCCATTTTCACCCCCTTCGACCGATTTAGCCCAGTAACGAACTCGACCGAGATTTTATAGGTATACATCTTCGGTAAAAAATTCGAAGTAATTGGTGCAAAATTACGGCAGTTATCGTGTCCACAAGAAACTGATATACATATATATATATATACATATATATATATATACATAAATTATATATAAACTTTTGAACTGACGGTGGTTTTGGGGCCTGGGGGATGTGAAACGCGAAGATATGTCGAAATTTTCCGGAAGTCGAAACATGGGACCCATTGCAATAGTTAGCTTTCTAATGAAATCTACCTAAAATGCTTTACTGATTTTTGGCTCAATGCAACAATAAGGATAGAAGGAGATTCAACTGGGCATAACACAACATGTAAAATTATCTCATATTATTCTAAATTTTAAAATTGACTGCAAAATGATGCTCAAGGTAACATCATTCCAGTGCGACGGCACACACTACTATTTACACAATGTACAGAAATTTTCCAACACATTGAACAATTGTCTTTGGAGACACAAGTCTGATTATCAGTCCTGTAGACTGTGTTCCAAAATTATATCAATTATTTACGATGAAATCCAGTTCAAATTAAATTGTCTTTACTGGAAATATTGAAGTTCACTGGTTGAATTTCTAACATGATATTAACACTCGTAGAAATTCTCACTGTTTATAATTGTTTATAGAATTTTTAACTTCCACTTATTTGTCCAGTTTCAAAAATATTGTCAAAAATATTATCTTTGACCCAACACTAATTATGTACACATATTAATAACAACATCTGAAAAGTATTTGACCCTTGAGCATAGCATCGAAGAACTGTGCGAAGCACAACAAAATTTATTGTTCTTCCAAAATTAAACATTTAGAGAAGTGACTCGATTATGAACTTCAAATTCCAAAGAAATATGATTTCTGAATCATCAACTGGATCAAAAAAAATTGTTGAACCATTAAACTATTCGATTTTCCACTTGGAATTATTATTAAGAAAAATATTTATATTTGTTGCTATTTTAGTAACTTTCACAACTTGCAATTCTTGAACAGAATGCGGAAATAAGAACTGTAGCTTTATAATAAATTCATTTAGTTCATGACAATAGGATTGAAAACATCCTTTAAGTAATTCGTGGATACAGAATTATTTTTTCAATTGGCAGTGGCCCATTCAATTATTTGTGTAAGAACACAATATCCCAACAACAACGGCAAAGGTCTTCCTCTGAAGAAGAATAAACTTTTATCATGACAAAACCGGGCTCTAGCAAATCCAAAGTATTAATGGAATACGTAAACTAGTTTGAAATAATTACTGATGGTTTGGTCATTCATTCGACGAAATGTGTGGTTCCAATACTCCTCCTATAAACCTGAGCCATCGAACCTGCTATTTGATTGATGCTCAAAAAAAACCTCCTCATTCCTGCGACTTAAACATGCGCACCTGGGAATGGCATTTCAACTACTCTACACACATAAATTTTCTTCCCAAAATTTATACAATAAATCAAGCCTCTGCTTGCTATCAAAACTGGAAGATCTATAAACTTACAAGTTTATTTTATTTTACCATTCAGTTCAAACCGTGAAGTTACCACGCTTGTGATATTCTCTATTTCACTTTCGAATGTGTGCCTACGTCATGATTTTATATAAACACAAAAAAAATCCTAATTGATACAAATATCATTGGCTTCCTGTTTCATGCCTTTCCGTGTTATCTGAAAAATATACTTTGCTCAATGCAAATATTAACTGTTCAACCAGAACTATAATGTTGGTGGAATACGGGCTTGTGCTATCCACTAGCTTTCGGGAAATCACCTGTTCCAAACTAGGAATGATTAAACTAATCCTTATGCTCTCTCTCAATGAATGTGATTATTAGAAAATGTAAGATCCAAGAATTATTTAGAAAAATTATGAAAATTACTATTATTATTATTGGATTATTATTGTTATTATTTCCTTAAATATGTTTAATTATTATTTCCTTATATGAAAAACCACATGTTCGACTCTTCGAATATGGATAAAATATCCATTCCTCAACAAAAATAAATATTAACTTCTACAGTTATATCGGCTGATTACCGTGAGTCTCAAATAAAATGAACATTCAAATAAATGCTCGCTATGCTCGGTCATCGATCCTAAACTGTTCTGAGTGCTGAAAATACTCATAATAACCCTAATGTGTCTTGCGTAAATCAATGCAAGATTTAAATACGAAGAAAAATAAATGTGTTGGTCATCTGCAGAAAATGAGTTTGTTCCAATTAACTGGGCATAATATAAAAGTCAAATGTGGCTTACATATCTCGTTGGTCTTGAAGCGTAGTGAACCTGGTCTGTACCAGATTTATCCAGATACATGCCCTATTGGACACGCACGTCTAATGCTTGTACCGGCCGCCATTATATACCCACAATCTGTCTAGCACGACATAGTGGAAATATTTCTTGAAGTTCGAAGTAACTGCTGATCCATTTTAATATTGACTTCAATTAAATCCATAGCAGTTTGCTTAAATGGGGTCAGATCCAAATGATCTCTCCTCAAAAGCGTCAGTCGTAACATAACTCACGGTAATCTTTTCAGTACAGGAAAACACTGATAGTCTAAAACAATCAACGGTTGTTCTGAAGATCGTTCTCTGGGCATGGCTTCACACCATCTATCATGCGCGAAGCAACATATAGTTTCCCTTTGTCGGCTAATGAACAGCACCGTGATAGACTGGCCTTCAATATACCGGTACTGAAAGATCTGAGTGGTTATTAAGTTACAATTTGTGAAACTGACAAGTTGGATTAAAACATCCAAGTATTGAATTATTGTTACTGGACTGTGACAGAATAATATCTAGACAAAGTCTAGCATATGACCATATAGAAACAAAGTGTTTCGCCAATGTCCGTAGAAAATAACAATCACCTTAGTGATTCCCTCTACCGGAAACTTACTACGTTCCCCACGTATCGTAGCACTTTTGTGACTATCACAATTCAAAGATATCTTCTGCGTAGATTCGGCAACCATGTGCCTTGGCTCGACGTAGCAGCAGCACCTTGTCCTACAAGAGCTTGGTTTGAAGTGAGCTGCTTATGCTTGGGCCGAGCGGTTTTTATACAAAACGGTCGGCTCCATGCTGGATCACGCTGAAATCTGTAAACCCTCATATCTCCGGTGTCTCTGGTCTGATTCACTTGAGACTAAGTGCATCCTCTTTCATTTGGCCGTGCCAGTAATCTGATCCAAGTATCAAGTCTCTACTCCATGGCTAACTATTTAATCACCAAATAGTCTCGACCTCTGCTACTATTTGCCACGTCACTTAACATCTTCTTGGCTGCATAAAGTTTCCATTTCAATCTAGAAGGAAAGGAGCGCGATATTCAAATATCTCAACTTTCAAAAGCGGCTGTAGCCTTTCCCTTGATACCTAGGTGTCTGAATCTTGGAATACCCATTCCTAGAATTGGGCACAGTATGGCAGGTTAGTATGTGACGTGACCAGGAAAGTAGGCTGTGAAGTAGAACTCTCAAATTCACACTACTGCCACGCGGCCACTCCAGGGTTAAGCAGTGTTACTCATGTCGGAAAGGAAGGTGAGCTAGCCTGATGGGTAGAGTGTATATAACATACATTCACGTTTCTATATGTTCGGAGAAAAGGCAAAAGGACGGCCAGGTCCTTTCCCGACGCCTGCTATGCAGATAAAAAGGTTCAGTTAGACAAACTACCGCTGATATCCCGACAGAGGATCAGGTAGACACGCATCTAATATTTGAAGCCATTCGTTGAGTAATTTTTTGCAAATATCTGATACAGTGGGTAGAGGGGTGTGTGGTGTAATTAACATTTGTCACGCATTGAGAAATGTTTGCAATTATTAACCATGTTGAATGAGTGACGTGATAGAATGTACCATTTGTTCTGGAAAACACAGAACAATAATCGTACGATTTCCAGCAGTAGCATCTTCTGTGTCTGGATACCAGGCTCCATTGTCTAAAGCAGGCGGACGACAGCTAATAGGGAGCGTGCAGAGCCCTGTAAAGGCGAGGCTTTATACCAACAAACGAAAACTAAATTCCCTCTAACAGAGTTAATTCAGCAGTTTGCTTGTTTGCACTAACCAACGCGTTTGTGTCAGGATTTGGCTGATTTGTTTGTGCTACGCATCAGATTACTCATGTTTATCATTATTATTATCATTATGATTAATATTATTTCTATTTAGGCTATTTGTCATAGCGGAAAGGCGAAATGTCAAGCATAGATTGATTGACGACAAATGCGGCCCTTAAAAGCGATCCTGCAGGGTAAGTGGCAAACTGATAAATCTTTCAATATGTTCAATAACGATATATTCTCATATTTCCTTCTCTTCTTTCTTTACTTCATTTGGTATCGATTTCCTCAACAATTTATATATTAATATTGTGCCCTTTTAAGACCACGCACCAATATCCAGAGGGGCGGATCGCAGCATCCTCGTGGCCCCAGCTAGGTAAACCTCCTACCAGTATCCAGATGGGCGGATCGCAGCTTCTTCGTGGCCCCAGCTAGGTAAACCACCGAAGGAAATGCCTGATACATGGGATGAGTCGGGACACATAAGACAAAGACGTTACGCTACGGAATTAGGACTTGATCCATCAATGGTAGAGTGAGAAACATGCGCTTCTCGGGGCAAATGAGATAAATTGGGCGCCTGTTCTTAATTCCACAGCATGACCTCACCATAATTATTAGGCATCAATAACGCTTGGTTTCTATGAAATGGTGGACAGACGAAACTCTAGTGTCCTACGATTTATTAATAGTAAACATTAAAAATACTAATTCAAATACGGACACTCCCGTCCTCAAACAACGACAAAATTAAATAATTGGATGAATTAAACCTTCAACTTCACTATTAAAATAAAATAAATATGAAGAATCCACTCTTCTGATTGCCATCTGCATTTCCAAAATATGTTCGGAGTCTCTAAATGAAATAAAACCCCTAAATTAAAATAATACCATAAGTTCGGTTCATCAAATCTAAATAATATTAGTCTATACATCACGAGACCCCATTCTATCTCTATAACAGTATTTACACAATCAGTTGTTATCATTTCCAATCTCTTTTAACTATTTACAATTTATCTACAACATGTTTACAATATATAACTCGTAGCATTGTCTGTCTCTCTGCGGGTTTCACTGCCAGAACTCGTCTTTGAACATTTGAAAGAAAAAAAAAAACAGGAATTTATGAAAAACGAGAACTAGCTACTCAAAGTACCTTGCTTGTGTTCGTCGTATTAGTGTTAGTCATGGCCGTTCAACAAAGTCTAGTCCATGCTTTAATAATCTAGCTCTCGTTCATCATCAGCTTCTAAAGGCTAAAAGCCTCGTCATTGTAGCCATTTCTTACGGTCTTCAGCAGTTCTCTTCATATTGGCATACGATTCACATTCCATTTCCTTGACAATTTTCTTGAGATACGATTGTCTTGGTCGTCCCCTTGGTTTCTTCTCCAATTTTTTTCCTTCAAAAATGACCTGGAGGAGAGTGTCATGTCTGGGTACGTGTCCCATGAATTTTTATTTCCTTTTCTTGATGGAGTTCAACAGGTATCGATTCTCCTGAATTTGGTTCAGAACAAGCTCATTTCTCTTTCTTTCCACCCAGCTTCTTCGGGTCATTCGTCTCCAAAACCACATTTCAGCTGCCTCAAGTTTTGATTCTTCTCTTTTCCCCAGTGTCCACGTTTCACAGCCATAGGTCAACACACTCCAAACAAAGGTCTTGAGAAATGACTTCCTTATCTTCAAGTTGAGGTGCTCATTGAGCAGCAAATTCTTCTTATTTTGAAAGGCTTTCTTCGCCAACACTATTCTTTTCTTAATTTCTGAGATGCATCTGTAGTCATAATTAATCACACGTCCCAAATAGCAAAATTCCGTTACTTGTTCAATGGCACTATCATTTAACATTATATTAGCTAAAATTGGTTGTCTCTTTTTATCAACCACCATTAATTTTGTCTTCCGAGAATTAACTCTTAGCCCGAATTTTCCTAAGGATTTCTGAAAAATGTTTAACATTCTATTCATTTCACACGCAGAGTTTGCTAAAAGTTCAATATCATCTGCAAAGCGAATGCTATGAACCTGTACTCCATTAACTTTTAACCCTTTTGTTTTCTCTTTTAATGCATTTACTGCAGCTTCTATATAGATATTAAAGAGATATGGTGATAGAGGACAAACCTGCCTTACACCTCTTCTTATTTTTGCTTCTCTTTTATTGCCATTAACTGTTATTTCTGTAGTTTGATTTTTATATAAGTTCAGAATAAGGCGCCTGTCTTTCCAGTCAATTCCGACTTAGGCCAATGTAAGAAATAAGGTTTTCCAATTAACATTATCAAATGCCTTTTCTATATCAATGAATACTATATAGGTTTTTCGATTAACCTCCAGTCTTCTTTCTAAATTCTGACGTAATGCTAGGATAGCCTCCCTAGTCCCTTTCCTTGTTCTAAAACCATACTGATCACTATCCAGATGTTGTTCAATTTTCTCTCTTAGTCTCTCTTTGATGATTATCAATAAAATCTATGATGCATGTGAAAGAATGGCTAAAGTTCTATAATTAGAACATTCACAAGCATTTCCTTTCTTGGGTAGTGTGATTGTTCGACTTTTAATAAAATCAGGAGGTACAATTCCGTCCTCATGGCATTTAGTAATGATTTGAAAAAGGCATTCCTTAATGCTTAAATCACAACATTTTAAGAGCTCTGCAGGAATCTTATCTACACCAGTTGCTTTATTTCCTTTCAGTTTAGTGAGTGCTGCATAAAACTCTGCTTTAGTTATAGTTGGACCTTTATCATCTTCTTCAATTAGTTCTTCATCTTCTATATAACTACTATTGTCAGTAACATCTGGTCCATCATACAAATCTTCAAGGTATTCCTTCCATCGCTCACATACCTTATCATTTTCAAACAATAGCTTCCCTTTGGAATCCTTAACTACGTTGCTTGTAATGCGTTGCTGATAGCTCAAAGATTTCACTTTAAAATAAGCTTTGTCAGGTTTCCCATTCTTCAGGTCATCCTCAATATCCATGCATACCTGCTTCATCCAATTTTCTTTCTCCTTGCGACATTTCGTTGTTATTTGATTCTTTAGAGACTTATACGCTTGAGTGTCTATATTTCTAAATTTGTTCATTTCTTCAATATGCTCCAGGATTTCCTGGGTCATCCATTTCTTCTTCGGTTCCAATTTTCTTTTGCCTAGTACTTCCGTTACGGCTGTTTCTAAGCCATTTCTTATATCATCCCATCCTAAAGTCTCATCCTTAACCAATTTGCTAACATCTTTAAATTTTTGTACTACATTAGGATCCTGAAGCTTATTTAAACACCATCTCTTTCGTCTAAATGTTTTATTCCTCTTGAACCTTATATCACATTTAGCTGCAACTAGGATATGATCACTATCAATTTCCGCCCCCAGGGTAAATATGGCTGGCTTTCACTTGGTTCCTATATCTTTGTTTAACTATGATGTAGTCAATTTGCAACCTTCTTCTATCTCCAGGTGCTATCCAGGTGTAACGTCTTCTGTTGGGAACTTCGTAACAGGTATTAGTTATTACCATCTCATGTTGCTCACAGCATTCCAGTAATCTTTCTCCTCTCACATTGACATCAGCCATGCCAAACTTACCAGCATATTTAACATCATTATGAGAGCCTACGGAAGCATTAAAATCACCCGTTAAAATAATGTTTGAATTCTCCTTTACTATGTCAAACAATTCTTCTATTTGATCATACATTTCTTCAATTTCTTCATCATCAGCATTTGAAATGGGGAAATATGTTTGTATTATCACCAAATCAACTGGAATTGCTTTTACTTGTATCATTAGAATTCTGTCACTAATGTGACAAGTGTTGACTACGTTGTGAGTCCATTTTCCTCTTAATACAATCGCTACACCACTATTTCCGGCTTTGGTATTGCCTGCGTGGATTATCCTGAAGTCATCAGAAATGAAGTCTCCATTTCCTGCCCATCTAGTTTCACACATTCCCAGGACATCTAGATTCTTCTTAATCATAGAGTTTTTTACCTCCTCAAGCCGTCCAGGTTGTAGAAGAGTTCTTACGTTCCATGTACCAACAGTGAATTTGCTATTGTCATTGCGAGGGCTTCGTTGAATGACGACCGAAGAGGCCTCGCTACTGTTTCCTCTCTTGCCGGATCTTGGTTTCCGATTCCCATGATCAGTAGAATCACAATCAATAGAGAAACTCATCATGGCTGCTATACTTGGGATATCCTAGGATCTTTAACGGAGTGGTTTCCCGTTGCCTTCTGGCAGTGAAACCCACAGAGAGACAGACAATGCTACGAGTTATATATTGTAAAAATGTTGTAGATAAATTGTAAATAGTTAAAAGAGATTGGAAATGATAACAACTGATCGTTAAATAAAATAAAAATAATATCAATGAAATATTGCTTCAATGCTATTTCCTAATTCGTGCGTTTTCTGTCGATACATGACCTTCTATAGTCGCCTTTAAACATCAGATTAACGCATCTTTATCTTTTACAGCTTCCTAATATACTGTAATACAGACACATGACTTTCTATAGTCGCATTTAAACATCAGATTAACGCATCTTTATATTATACAGCTTCCTCATACACTATAATACAGTCACATAACCTTCTATAGTCGCCTTTAAACATCAGATTAACGCATCTTTATCTTATACAGCTTCCTCATATACTGTAATACAGACACATGACCTTCTATAGTCGCCTTTAAACATCAGACTAACGCATCATTATCTTATACAGCTTCCTCTTACACTGTAATACAGACACGTGACCTTCTATAGTCGCTTTAAACATCAGATTAACGCATCTTTATCATATACAGCTTCCTCATATACTGTAATACAGACTCATGTGCAATAGATCTTCACATCTCCACAAGGTTCAGTTCCCAAAATATAGCTTCACCTTTAAGCTGCCACGAAAATTCAAAAACAATAACTTTCCACTTATTAACTCTATTACAAATATTCCCATCGTCAACATGATCGATTGGAATCCACTTTCCAATATAAAATACGTTCTTTCATGCTCCATTATTACAACAATGCGCTCTTCCAACAGTAGAATATCTGCAGAATATCTCACTCCTACGTAAGACATGTGTCACATACTTGCAGTACTTCAACATTCATCATTACAAGTTAATAATAATACCTCCCTGCTTGTCGTTCATAATTGTTGCAATCAACAATGCTTAAATTCTCTCTCCTCATTCTAATGCAATCTGCATTTCCTACTCAAAATGCTTTGAATGTACGATTTGAACTCGTATAGTCCTTACAGTTCGTTTTAGTATTTAACAAAACCTTTATTGAGTTTCTGTCGTCGCATTTACAATTGACTTCTGGGTACTATTAAGTGCTGGTATCGTTTGTTACTCAAGAAATCTCAATGATTTTCGTTTAAAAATTGACAGTCATAATATTGTCCTGTTATACAATGTCTATCTCACATTACTTTAATGTTCATATAAGAACCAATATAAAATCAAGTGTTGCACACTTATAAGGACACTATCTAATTCCAACTTCCTACAAAAATACGATCGGTTAAGCACATCTCCCATCAAAATATTAACGAAATATCTAATCGCACCCATAAACTAGTATTTACGGTAAAATTCAGCTCAATAAAATCTCGCTCGTCGAAGAATAAAAATCAAATCTAAATTCAAAAATATTTACGATGTCCAAATACTAAATATTGTTTAGCTTTTATGGGCTATAACTAAGTCGTAAGGGCTGCGGGATTTTGTATGTGTGCGTGTATGAGTCGCCTACGGTGATGTGAAAATACCTGATGGTTTGATCAAGTGTTACAATTTGAGAGCCTCTAGACGCTTGGCACTTCTGGTAACTACGGGGGGTTGGAGGTGCTCCTAGTTGAGGATTAAAACCGGGCTACTTTCTAAGTAAAAGCGAGTGCTAAACAATTATGAGAAAGCGCACGGTCGCTAGACGGACAATAGCTGATACCTTGCTCTATGCCTGGAGACGTGCAGTCCACAATGCGATGTGGGCGAGCAGGTTATTAACAGCGATGCCTCAACAGGTTCTGAGTCGCATGGGCAAATGGTGAGCGTACAATAAACATAGACAAGAGGATAGTTGTGATGGAATGTGGAAGTTTAAAAGAATCACTTTGGAGAAGTGAGTAGACTTCTTTAATTAAATGTAGTGCAGTAGCCCACAAGTTACAATGCATGATGCAGGCAAAAACAAGTTTTACGGGGGTGGTGTATGGATAGGAAATAACAGTGGGATTACCCGTTCGTACACTTACTTGTATTCGGTGGTCGGCGTCCAGAGCTTCCGCTGGCACTAGCGCGGAGTCGTCGGCAGACAAAACAACGAGCCCTTGAGGTGTGAGTTATTTCATACTGCTGACTAAGAGTTAGCAAATACCTGCTCTACTCTAGTAGCTAGCAGCTTGTGTTTGGTAATAATGATGAAATAGTTGGTACATGTTGCTTCCCTAGGTGGCTCAGTGTAGAGATAGGGGCTGAAGTGTGTTAGATAGATGACCGATAGAGGGTAGTGGTTGTAGCTGTTGTGAATGTTATTAGATGTATTAACTGTACCCTGTGCGGAGACTCAGGATATAACAATCCTTATTCCCGGCTAAATCTGTGTCCTCACAGATTGGACTTGGACGAAAGGGTGGCTTCTTCTTCTTCTTCTCCTTCTTCATTTCTTCTCTTCTTTTCTTCTCCTGGGCGTGTAGATGTAGGGGTATGTTGGAAGTGCAGCAGTCTGGCAAGTGTCGATTTATGTGTAGTTGTCGTAGTCGTGTACTTTGGGTAGGTAGGGTTGAAGGGTGGAACAATGTTATATAATGTTTAGAACACAATTTTACACCGCGATATTGAAGACGTAATACATCACAAAAAATATATAGAGATACATAAGCAGTACAAGGCATTATGGCAATGGAACATGTGTTGCTATAAGTGTTGCAAAGAGAAAAAAATAAACAAGTTGGAAAAGAGAAATACAATGTACTACAGTGTTAAAGAAGAAAAAGAGACAAAAAATGCTCTGTGTGGGTTAGAAGTTTGGAAAAAATATGCATCGTTTTTATTGATAGGGGAAAATAGAGCATTTGAACATCGTGTATTAGGAAGAGAGAAAAGAGTGTGCATGTAAGGAATACAGTGGAATAAATACGGACAAGTAACACGGCAAAAAATGTTGACACCAGGAGTACCGTATATCAATAATAATAAAAAACAAATGTACATACAATGTAACAATAAAATAAAAACAAGTGTACCATCGTGTCGTGGAGCTCTGTTGTTGTATAATTGTTTACCCCTATGCGCGCTATACCTCGTTGTTGTTTATAGAAGAAACTTAGGGTCCAAACTTATGAATTAACTTAGTAACTAGACTTAAGTTTTAGACGGCTGTTCTAAAGTAACTGTATTTTAAAGTTTGTAAGCCACCCTCTGTGGGCGAGTGATCTTACCTTAGCAGTGAAAGTCGCCACTTACAAGCTTGTGACGGCTCTCACCACATGGGAGCGTTATATTGGGTATCCGTCAGTCACAACTGGTATCCCACAGATATCAGCCATTGCTGTGCGGATATATCTTGGTCGTGCTAGTGTAAGTAAAGAAATGAACCGAGGTATTGTGGTGTAGTGTAATAAAGAGTGTGTTGTGTCAAAAGGAGAGAAGGAAAGGCTGGTGCCCTGGGGCTGTCACATTGAATAGTTCCATTACTAAATTCCTGTAATAAGGGTGCAGCTATTACCTGAAGAGGATAGTACAAAGATTAAGTAAATTTTTAAATGTGTTCCTGTTGGATTTGTTGCTGTCTGGAAGAGAGGAACAGTTTCAGTGCTACCTGGAAGTAAAAGCTTATATTAGTACCTTTTATTTCGATTCTCGGTCGCTAGATGTGATCCAAAATACAAATACAAATGCAAAAGGCTTTGTTCCCTGTTTGGTACCTACCGTTGTAAAGGGCATTACTGGTGCCTATAACCATCCCGGAAGTGTTGACAATAACACACCAAATTTTGATTGCAATCGGATGAATGGTTTACGAACGCATAAAAGACGAACAAACGAACATCCTTTATATTTACGTGTCTTAGCCTGTTAATTGATTATTTTAGCTTTTGGTTCACCTTGTTGTTGACTTATTTGTTTGCCTCCTCTTTTTCTTATTCACTCCCTCTCCTTACTTTCTCCGTTATTCATCTTATTTACTTGCTTCTAACCAATGCCTTTCCCTAGTCTTTCTTCACTCCGATGCAGATGATTTATGGTTCTGGCGTTATTTAGTTACTTATTTACTCTCATGTTCTTTCATTTATTTATTTCCTAATTTCCCCTACTTATTCATCTTTCACTCCTTTAAGTTCATATTCCTACCCTCGTTTATTTCTGTATTCCTACAGTTATTTCTTTTGATACCTTTTTCTTACAACGCTTCTTTGCTTTCTTTTTTTCCCTTGATTTCTTTCGTCCTGACGTACTTACTCCTGTTCTTGGTCGGCAACTTAAGGTCCTGCCGCCACGTGAGTTGTCAGATGAAAGTAGCACCTAGGTGTCACCGGGATTCTAGCCGCGGGGCTTCCTGGTGAAAGTTTCACCTCGGTGTCACCGGTATTCTAGCCGCGGGGCCTCCTAGTGAAAGTTTCAGGTGAGAATCTCACTCCACTGTCACCGTGATCATCGGCCGTGGGGTGAAATACGAGTAGCTAAGCCACTGCGCCCTCTCGCTCCCCTTTCTTACTTAATTAATTACTAGTTACCTAGGTACTGTACCCGAAACACTTACCAATACCTGGTGAAATCCCTCGATGGTCTCTGGATCGTAGAACCTGAAAATGCCCGGCGAAAAACCCTCCCAGGTCCTACCACCAAGTAGAGGAGTGAATGGGGAACTAGTCATCCTAACAGGCTGTCTTAAGCATGACCATGGCATTGAAAGAGAAATGAATAAAAAACTAGCTCAAGAACACGAAAAACAACTCTAAAGAGAACTATCTCAAAGGTGGAATACCCTGAAAATTCCAAGTGATGGCCATCTTAACACTACCTCCCATCTCTTCGTCAAAATATCACGCCATGATTTAAAATTGGGAAAACAAACTTTATTCCATAAAGGACAAGATAACAAAACAGAGAAAAAGAAACAAATACCCTATCGTTAAACGACCAAAGTCACAGTTACCAAAACTGTGTCCTAAAACTAAAGAATGGATTATAATGATCACCTACCCGCTGGAGTGAGCCTGTTGGAACATCTCCCTACGAGCTATGGTACGGCAGGAAACCAGGTCTGAAGCATCTTCGGGTGATCGGATCTACCTGCTATGCACATGTTCCCAAGTAGCAAAGGAAGAAGCGCCATCTCTTGATGAATACAGTACTTTTGCATTTGTCAGTTGGCACAGGCTAAAGTAAAAGGTGGCTTTTCACCGATGTCTCAGTCTCACTCATGGCTGTGATTATATGGAAGCTACTGAGGTATGGGTGGTGCTTAGTAATGGCATTCGGGGCACAGTCAGTGCCTGTGAATGCTGTGAAAGGTTCAACTCATAGGGTTAGGACTACTGTTCTCACTCAGTGAGGAAAGCAATGGCAAACTACCTCACTCCTCTTCTTGCCTAGAACACCTCAAAATAGCGCTGCCTTGGGTTTTTGTGGGTATCTACTCACATAACTTAACGGCGGTACTTTTTGAGGATCCAACCAGCCTTCGGGCTGACTACCTAACAGACAGACAATGCAATGGCATTTATCAAAATTATATACAACGAATTTACAAGGGTTTATACAAAAATGTGTCTTTGGACACTCATATGTTTCAATTTAGTATCTGATCTGGGCCATAGCATTCATATCGTTACATATTAAATAAATAAATATGCATTTAACAGGGTTACATTTCACCAAGCGATTAAGCTAAGTAGAAAATCAATGGTCATATTTCATGTAGAAAGTAAAATTGAGTTAAATTGTAGTGGTTTTGATTATCAGCTGTGGAAATGCCTTAAGTTGCATAAACAGATTATCAAAGCATTGCTCATAGTTAGGTGAAGAAAAGTATGTAGGCTCGATCAAGCAGATCGACGACACCCATGTCTCAACGAGACATGAAAACACAAGAAAACCTCACCTAGGTTTATAGAACACCAAACATGGGTGTTGGACTATTCGAAGTCCAAAAGGGATTGGCACTCACTGGCTTAGAAAGCTCTTATTGGTTCAATCGAAACTGTCGTAATGCTTCAACAAGCATAAAATCTCAAAACTACAGCATAATCCCGGATATGCATTCGAATCACGAAATAAAGTTATAAGAACCTTCAAACACCATTATTAAATCTCATTACTATCTCAAAAACCTACAAAACATGCTTAAACCACACACTAACCTCAAACACGTTGTTCAAAGTCATGAAACTAAAGCATTTCACTGGCAAAAATAAACTATCATGCCTCACAATGATGTATAAAAAATATACAGTTTAATCTCTTGACTCGAAGTCAAGCTTCCCTGGAATAATTTAATCAAAACTCAGGATGGTGTTCAAAATGCAGTACTTATCTCTCACTCACACAATTGCACTAAATGCAATTATTTACGTTAGTCAAAAAATAGAAAATGAATGTCTCGAAATGACATTAAATGTTAAGTTACTCTCAAATTAATACCTAATAGAAGGTGAAACTGATTCTTCCCTAAATCAGGATAGCCTCCAACCTTGGTGAGTTTCGAAATATCAGTGGATAAAACATACACCATGAAAGCAAGTTAACTACTCAGGTTAATCCAATGACAATCCTTAAGTAAATCCAATAATAAATCTTCAAACACAAAAGCGAAGTGCTCTCCATGAAAAAAAAAAAAAGTGGATTAAAACTATAAGGGCAATTTATTAACACCAAGAAAAACTTTCCAAGATTCAAATCGCTGCGAGAAAACAGAGTTCCCAACTCAACAGTAGTACATGAAAATATGCATTGGCCACAAATAAAATAGTGTTCCAAACACTATTCAGCAAAACGCGATTAAAACTATACTTATACAAAAAACTGAAGTTCTTCCCCTAATCCTTCTTCGCGGCAAATAAAAATACGCACTATTAACTAAAATACTACTGAATTTACTGATTAAATATGAAGACTATTAATACGCAAGCGATGAATTCATTAAGTGAATACAAAATCCCGGGAATGCAACAAATCAGTTTTGACAGAACCGTCGAAGCTAAACTCGTGCATGCCCATTTAATCTACAAAAAGAAAAGAATGGCACTTGCAATTGCTAACAAACTGCTCTCACTAGGCTACGATAAAGAAATTGCTGGTCCAATACCTTTCGTTGACTCTCGTAGCGTTGTAAAAAGGATATAAGAATCTGATGAATCTCCACGGTATAATCAGATAATACATTCTTCTTCCTTGGAGCTGGGATGCGAACCCGGGTATGCGACAAACGCGAACACCTGTCGGGTGGCCGTCCGAGCCCTCGTCATTCATGCCAGAAAAGGTTGTAACACGCCCGTGAAATTGTACTGATCTGCATGTCGTAGCTTGCGAAGTCATCACCTAGCAACCACTGGAGTACTGTGAAAGTAGTCACCTTTCCAAAAGGAAAATGCAGTTTGTGGTTTGCAGGCAACTCACTTATGCATTCCACATGTGGCTACCCCATATCTTTTAACCAGCCATCCTGGAGGTCATAACAAGAACGTTAATCCTCCCCACCGACATCTCAAATGACATTATGCCTTTCAATGTTCGCATGATGCACTGCATAAGAACTTGATGTCGGCAATACTGGCTCAGAACTACACGTTACTAACCATGTAAGAGAATCCACGTTGGGTCCCGCAATGGCTGCCTCAATACGGACAACGCTGGACAGAGAAATATATAATTATATCAGCCCGCGCTCCGTTTAAAACTAGTCTTCCTTGAGACTACATTCTGTATTATAACTGTACTGCAATTGTCTCAAATCCATTACAATATGTTCGCCGCAGAAAGTATTCGCACACGGTACATGACCGCTTTACGAGACTTAAACTCTGAATCCGGAGACAACACACTTCAAAGAACACGTTCGGCCTAGCCAAGTAAAAACGCTAGCTACCACGACACGGAGTAACTTTCACTCTCCTTGCACCTGTGAATGTCTCACCGGCTGAGTCACGTAACTGTACACTTGACAATCAGACATCGAGTAACCCTCTCTCGCTGCCTGCGTCACGACCCGTGAAGCTGCCCCCACTACTTTCTTCTTCATCGATATATCGATATGTCAATATCTCACTTGTGGCTTGATTCTTACAGATGTTATTCCTTCGTTTCACTTGTTAGATTCTATTCCTCATACATAATAGCTTTCTGCTATAGTAATCCACGTTCTACAGTCTTCGAAAGGTCTTCTATAAATCTGATTAGCTTCAAAACAGCAAAGATTATCCCCTAGCAGTGGTCGATATCAGACATGACGTCACATATGGATTTATTGATCGGCCAGGCCATGAGTCAACCCACTCGGGAATGCTCGTAACTTCCGATCTGTAACCGAATGATACTTCTCAAAGTCTCAGCGCTTCATAGCCTGGCCTGCTCCGCGGGTTCAACTGCTTCACGCCTCTTGGCCACCCTATTACAGTGTCTGAACAAAACCTTATAAAAAACGGTACATCTCCCCACTGATATCTCAAATAAAAGTCACCTGAGCTTTTATTTGCACCAATCTAGGTAATTTCGATATATTTTTCATACAGTTCTTAAACAATCTTCGCCACAAATCACTTAAGGTTTTTAGTATTAAAACGTCCAATGACTTCTCTACCATTAGTGCTTACAATCTCGTAGCAGTTATTTCCAAAGGCTCTTGCAATCATATAGGGGCCATGATAGACATGAGAAAATTTCGTGTATATCTTCTTTTTCAGGTCAGCTTTTGACGGTTTCTTGATGAGGATTAAATCATTCACTCTCAACGGTGGACGATATCTTTTGTTCTTGATTCTTTTCTGCCGCTTCTCGGCTGCATCCATCAGTTTTTCTCTTGCTGCATGCATCCGTTCTAGCTCTGTGGGCTCAGCGTCCTTTGGCAAGAATCTAACAACTTCTGTCCAAGCTCTCTCTGGCTTTCTATTTAAATGGACTACCATCGGAATATCAGCTAGACTTTCATGGTAAGTTGAATTCTTGCATTCTTCCATGACTGGAACATATTTGACCCAACTTGCATGGTCATCAGGGCAGTAAATTCTCGCGAATTTGCTAACCTCAGCCATAATTCTCTCTGAGACGTTAGAGTTGGGATATCTCACGCTCGAGAAGATATGTTTGATACCCAATCTGCTCATGGTATCTTCAAAACTCTGCGCAGTAAACTAGGTTCCATGGTCTGACAATAAAGTTGCAGGGATTCCGGCTTTCCGAAAAGCACTATTTTCCAATCGACTAAGGACTTGGGCTGACGTGGCTCGTTGCATAGGATCAAGGGTCACAAACTTGGAGAATACGTCGACCGTGACTAAGAGAAACTGATTCCCCCTAGCCCCCTTCGGACAAGGACCGAAGATATCGCAAGCCATTAGCTCTCTCGGCCTTTCCGGAATAATGTACCGAGGATCTTCCTTCGTCAGAGCGGACGGATATTTCCCACGTTGGCACTCTGGGCATGACCTGATAATGGTTGCTATGGAGCCCCGCATTCTCGACCACGTGAATGTTTCTAAAAGCGTTCGAAACGTTTTATCTACACCCCTGTGACCAATCGTGCAGTGAGCTAACCACACCAAACCGGTAATCAGCTTAGGAGGGACTACAATTCTGATTTTCGTCCTCTCTCGATCAATGTATTTGCAAACTGTCTCGTCACACAACAGGAATTTCACAGAGTGTCTCCTAACCTGCTCGTAATTAGGATCAGAGTTGTCCATGGTGCCTCTCAAAAACCTGTACATTTGTCTAGTTCGGGTGTGTATCTTCTGTGACACGGCTATCTTGCGTAGTTTATATAGGGTAAGTTCTTGCTCCCTCTCCAACCTTACAGTGTTAATCTCGATTCCGCTTACTGGATTTCTTGAGAGAGCATCCGCGAGCAGATTATCCTTCCCAGGCTGGTGAACGATGGTGGCATTGAACTGCTGGAGAAACAATGTCCACCTCGTCGGCCTGTCACTGGAAAGGTCTGTTTGCATCATAAACTGGAGCGCTCTGTGATCTGTTATAATGACCACTTGATGTCCTAGCAGAAGTTTATTCCACTTTTGAAGGGCTGAAACGAATGCTAACGCTTCCTATTCGGTGGTGTAATAATTTTTCTCATGGTCCTGCAGCTTTCTGCTGTGGAAATCTAAGTAGTGCTTCCTCCCGTCCTCGTCCTTCTGATAGAGGACAGCACTAACTCCTACTCTTGATGCATCTGACTCGACGTAAAACGTTCGATTAAATTCCGGATATTCTAGTTTGATACAATTCTGAAGCATATGTTTCGCCTCTTCAAATGCCCTATTCGTCTCCTCTGTCCCCTTCCACCGATTCTTCTTCTTTAAGACTTCATACAGCGGAGCCATTGTTGTGGAGTATCCAGGGCAGTGACTACTAAAGAATTGGCACATGCCAAGGAATTCTCGTAGTTGCTTGATCTTAGCAGGTCTGGGGAATTTACAGATGGCTTCTATTTTCTTCGTATTCGGGTGATACCCGTGTTGATCAATAGTATGGCCAAAAATTTGATCTACTCATGCATGAATTGGCATTTCTGCATATTTACCTTAATGTTAGCATCTCTGAGATTTTCAAACAACTGTCTCAGGTGTATCAGGTGTTCTCTGACATTTGCTGACGATATAATCAGATCGTCTATGTAGCAAATCACATTGCGTTTTACTGCTTCAGTCAGTTTACTGTCTAGGGCTCTAATAAGTGCCGGACCGCTGTTTACCATACCAAATGGTACGCCACAGAACACAAACGTGATCTGGTCGAATATAAAACCTGTATACTGTCGACTATTTTCTTCTAGTTCAACCTGATAAAAGGAAGCAGTCAGGTCTAGGACACTAAAACACGCTTTCCCTTTAAACTTTCTTAGGAGCTCTCTAATCTTAGGTGGTCGGTCTGTCTCAAGCATGATCCTGGTGTTAATTTTTCTGGCGTCAAGACATAGCCTCAGCTGTCTATTCGCTTTTTTAACAACCGTGATGGGATTGAGATATGAGGAAGCTTGCTTCTGGATTATACCCTCTCTTTCCATCTTGACTATAATTTCTTTTACCTCTTCATGGTATTTTTCTGGTATGGTATATAATTTGGCTTGATACGGGGATTCATCCGTAAGCCTAATCTGATATTTGAAGTCTCTTATAAGACCGGGTTTGTCATCAAATATGTCATAGTATTCTTGAATCTAATCATCAAATTCTTTCTCTACATCTTCGAATCCTTCTGCCTTTGGAGTATAATGTTCCTTTTCTCCCTCGGATTCTTCTACTACATTCTCCAGGATTTCCAATCTGGGGATTTCTACATCATTTTCCTTACTGTCTGTCTCTTCATGGACTGTCCTATCTACAGTCACTTCCTGAAATTTTATTACCCTCTGATTCATATCAATGATACCCCTGGCCTTTGTGATGAAATCTATTCCCAATATTACATCAAAATTAATGTTCTTCACAATGATAAAGACATGTTCATACATTTTCTGATTAAACCCAAACTTCATAAGGACTTGAATTTTACATTTCATGCTTTTGTCTTTAAATATCCCTCTTACCTTTGTCGAAGAAGCAGGCAACGAGATGAACTGGTTTTCCAACTTCAGTCTCTCAAAACATTCCTCATTCACAATCGAAACCATGGCTCCCGTATCCACTAGAGCTTTACATTGTTGTTTGCCCACTTGGATATTTATAACAGGCAACTCTACCGTTCTTCCTGTAGGTTGTTCCTTTTGCTCAAATAGTAAATCATCATCTGTGGTTTCAAAACTTTCATGAATAGTAATTAGATGCGAATGTATGCCAGCGTCAGTCTCTACTCTTACTGCGTAATTGACGTTTTTTTCTCTGTCAGGAGTTCTTTCCTGACTCCTGTCCTTTCTGCTGGTGCTAGGTTGAGCTTGATCTTTCACTCCCTCCTTTCTCTCTTTTGACTTTCTTCGTCCTTCTTCCGAGGACCTATCTCGCCCTCTCTTGAGCCTATCTTGCTGTCTCTTTCTTTCATATTCCTCTGTTCTGTAGTTTTTATATCTGGAGTAACCTTGATTCTGTCGGTTATCTCCTTGATTCCGGTTATACTCAGCTTCTCTCTGATTTCTATCATATGGAGCTTCTCTCCGATCCCTGTCATATGGAGCTTCTCTCCGATTCCTATCATATGGAGCTTCTCTCCGATTCCTACCATTCTGACCATATCGACTGTTGTAAAAGTTTCTGTCATCATACCGACGTTGCCAAGGTCTACTATTATCTGTTGGTCGTTCCATCTCCTATCGTTCTGATAGCTATTTCTGATTGGACCTGTTCTATTCTCGTTTCGAGGTTGGGAACGCTCAGTTTGTTGAGTCCTATTCATCATGACTGCGTTTACGGTCTTAGGTACCTGTCTAGAACTCTTGGTGACTGTCGGTTGCGTCATTAAACTAATATGATCGAGGCGACGCAATAGATCATCCATCGATGCTAAGGTCGAGATACCACAGGTTATGAGTAACTTTCTAACTTCAGCTGGAAGCTGTCGTGATATAGTTTCTACTAATTCAACCTGTGATAAGGGTGGATCAAGAAATGTCAGTTTTTGCAACTGACAAGCGAAATATTCTGCATAGCTAGTCGGTCCTGTAGTAGCATACTTCCTTGAATAAATCTCGGATCTTATGTTCTGTTGGACCTCAATTGACCAAAAACGCTGAACAAACGCTTGTGTGAACTGGTCGAAATCCTCAAAGGTGTACTTGAACGCTTTAAACCACTGGAAAGGTGCGTCAGATAAAAATCGCTCTACTACTCGCAGTTTCCGTTCATGTGGCAAATGTGATTCCACAAAATAATCTTGGATTCCTCTAATAAACTCTAAAGGAGTGGTTCCATCTACATTGTTAAATTTTCGTGGTTTATCTTCAAAGTTCCTAATGATGGTTATGTTAGATGCCCGATCTGACGTTCTTGTGACATAACCACTTGCACCTACATTGGGAGTTGAAGAAGTAAATTCTTCCGCTTGGGTTTGGAGTTCAGATGTGCGAGGTACAGCCCTATTCGACCGTTCCATCGGACTAAACTGAACAGACGTTGGAGTCTTTAAAGAGTCCTGAATGTCGATTCTTTTTTGTTCCTGTACTGGGTTAACTGGCTCATCTACAACGACACTAAAATCACTATTTATTAGCAATCGCAATTGTTCTTTAAGGGTATACAAGTTGATACTACCTCACAAATTAATGCTTTCGAGGCCTTTCCTTAGCTCATAGATCTCGGAAGTTTTCTTTTCCCTTATCTCGTTTAAATCAATCTGTCCCTGATCAATCTTAAGTTCTACGGCTTTTATTCGAGTTTCTAACCCTGTAAAATTATCTATCTGGTTTTCTTGAACAGCATTCACCCTTTGTTTAAATCAGTCCTTACATCAATGATTTCCCTTGTGGCATTGGAAAGTTTTGTGGCAAAACTCTTTTCTATACTAGATTTAGCATTTTGAAAACTATCCTCATTGACCTTATTCAGTTCTTGTTTTAAAAGAGCAAGATTCTCATTAATAATAGCTTTGAGGTCGATGTTAAAGTCTGCCTTGATTAATTTAGTATGATCAGTCACTTGAGTCTGCAACGTGCTCATTTCACCTTTCAAATGCTCCAAATTCTTTTGCGTTTGACTAGTGTCGTGAGTAAATTGCGACTGTAGTGCATCAATAAGATCTTTACTTTCCTTTTTACCCCTTTCGAAATCCAATTTGATTTCACCACAAAATTTGGTATTTGACTGTTTCATTTCATTTAGGTTTATTTCTGTGTAGGCTTGACTTGACTCGATCTTATTTACTTGGGATTGGATCTTAGTTTGTTTCGACTCAATCTGATTGACGTCATTTTGAATGTTCATAACCTGAGATTGTATTTCCTTTTGTGCGGTTTCTACTGAACCTACATCTGTTTTCAGATCGTTAACCTGTGCTCGTATTATTCTATCATTAGCGCTAATATCTTTAACAGTTTCATCAATCTCTTTTTGACTTTTCTGTACTAGATCAAGATTAGTTTTAACATTAGTGATTTCTTTTTTTAAGATTAGCCTGGGCATTCCAAACTTCTACTTTAACATTGCCAATATCGGTTTGAAGACTATTTTGAACATTGCTAATTTCAGTTTTAACAATGGTTTGGACATTATCAATGTCAGCTTTAACATTACTGATGTCAGTTTTAAGGTTGGTTTCCATGGATTGTTGATTCGACCTATCATGACTAACATTAGCTTGAATTTTTTTGAACTGTCTTTAATTTATTTCATGGATGACAGTATAGTATCTAGTTCACCTCGGATGCTTTCAGTTACTGCATCCTTCAAAATGTCATGATTACGTGAAGCATTTTCATATATATGATCAAATGTAGTCTTGGTTTGAGATTTGATATTTTCAAGGTCTTTGTTGAGATTCTGTAACCTTCCTTCTATCATCTCAAACATTTTTTAAAGTCTGCAACCGTGACTGCCTGGTTATCAGCCATAATTTAACAAAATACACTTGTCACTAGAAAACATGGGAACACTACATGTGAAAGCATAGCGACAACATTTGCACACAACCACAATTTGCCATAAAAGTGCGTATTTTTATTGCCTTGCATTAAACTTAAAATGCATTCATGTCGTCCAATATCATTCTGGGATTGCCTAAACCCCAATGTGCGTGACATTTTAAATCAGAGATGGTCATAGACTCTACAATAAAACGAAATTAAGCTTACGCGAAGCATCCTATCTTATAGATGATGTCTACCACTATCATCAGCCGGAGTAAAATACGACAAATCACCCATATGTAACTCACACGTGTGTTACAATAAGCGTCTAACTCGACTGAACATGTCAAAGAACATTACTGTGAATAACTCCCATTGAACAGGTTCTAGTCGTTTACCACAAAATAACAAGTGTGCCACCACTTAAATATATTTAAATCAAAAACCTAATAATGGTTGCAATACTACCAAAATGTCAAATAGTTCGAGTAACATCGTAATTGCTTTATTCCACAGCAATTTCAATAATTTGTGCCAAAATATTGATTCACCATTATCCATTTGCCTTCATCCCTACCATAACGAATCACGATGTCCTAATTCGTGCTCGGTATAGCAGGATAATAATACTGGTCTCCATCCTTGGTGTCCCAATTTTATTTTAGGCCTACAACTGTGGCTATCCCATAACAAGATATCAATATGGAATTCCAGTTACTTCGGGTCCAAAACGATGGTTCACCACATAACTATGGCTATAAATCTGGTAATACAGGTTTATTCGAGACCATAACGTTGGCCACCACATAACTATGTATCTGAAACACTTACCTGGTGAAATTCCTCGATGGTCTCTGGATCGTAGGACCTGAAAATGCCCGGCGAAAAACCCTCCCAGGTCCTACCACCAAGTAGAGGAGTGAATGGGGAACTAGTCATCCTAACAGGCTGTCTTAAGCATGACCATGGCATTGAAAGAGAAATTAATAAAAAATTGCTCAAGAACACGAAAAACAACTCTAAAGAGAACTATCTCAAAGGTGGAATACCCTGAAAATTCCAAGTGATGGCCATCTTAACACTACCTCCCATCTCTTCGTCAAAATATCACGCCATGATTTAAAATTGGGAAAATAAACTTTATTCCATAAAGGACAAGATAACAAAACAGAGAAAAAGAAACAAATACCCTGTCGTTAAACGACCAAAGTCACAGTTACCAAAACTGTGTCAAAAAACTAAAGAATGGATTATAATGATCACCTACCCACTGGAGTGATCCTAGACATCATAACTAGCAATATATTACACAAATATAACGAATTAATCTCACAATGATATTTCGTTGACTGGACGATGAATAAAAATAAATCAGCACGAAAAGATTATGTGAGAATCGTCTAAACGATCTTCTAATGTAATGGCATTTATCAAAATCATATACAATGAATTTACAAGGGTTTATAAAAAATGTGTCTTTGGACACTCATATGTTTCAATTTAGTATCTGATTGGGGCCATAGCATTCGCATCGTTACATATTAAAGAAATATTCATTTAACAGGGTTACATTTCACCAAGCGATTAAGCTAAGTAGAAAATCAATGGTCATATTTCATGTAGAAAGTAAAATTGAGTTAAATTGTAGTGGTTTTGATTATCAGCTGTGGAAATGCCTTAAGTTGCATAAACAGATTATCCAAGCATTGCTCATAGTTAGGTGAAGAAAAGTATGTAGGCTCGATCAAGCAGATCGACGACACCCATGTCTCAACGAGACATGAAAACACAAGAAAACCTCACCTAGGTTTATAGAACACCAAACATGGGTGTTGGACTATTCGAAGTCCAAAAGGGATTGGCACTCACTGGCTTTGAAAGCTCTTATTGGTTCAATCGAAACTGTCGTAATGCTCCAACAATCATAAAATCTCAAAACTACAGCATAATCCCGGATATGCATTCGAATCACGAAATAAGGTTATAAGAACCTTCAAACACCATTATTAAATCTCATTACTATCTCAAAAACCTACAAAACATGCTTAAACCACACACTAACCTCAAACACGTTGTTCAAAGTCATGAAACTAAAGCATTTCACTGGCAAAAATAAACTATCATGCCTCACAATGATGTATAATAAATATACAGTTTAATCTCTTGACTCGAAGTCAAGCTTCCCTGGAATAATTTAATCAAAACTCAGGATGGTGTTCAAAATGCTGTACTTATCTATCACTCACACAATTGCACTAAATGCAATTATTTACGTTAGTCAAAAAATAGAAAATGAATGTCTCGAAATGACATTAAATGTTAAGTTACTCTCAAATTAATACCTAATAGAAGGTGAAACTGATTCTTCCCTAAATCAGGATAGCCTCCAACCTTGGTGAGTTTCGAAATATCAGTGGATAAAACTTACACCATGAAAGCATGTTAACTACTCAGGTTAATCCAATGACAATCATTAAGTAAATCCACTAATAAATCTTCAAACACAAAAGCGAAGTGCTCTCCATGAAAAAAAAAATCCAAAAGGCAGATTAAAACTATAAGGGCAATTAACACCAAGAAAAACTTTCCAAGATTCAAATCGCTGCGAGAAAACAAAGTTCCCAACTCAAAAGTAGTACATGAAAATATGTACTAGCCACAAATAAAATAGTGTTCCAAACACTATTCAGCAAAACGCGATTAAAACTATACTCATACAAAAACTGAAGTTCTTCCCCTAACCCTTCTTCTCGGCAAATAAAAATACGCACTATTAACTAAAATACTACTGAATTTACTGATTAAATATCAAGACTATTAATACGCAAGGGATGAATTCATTAAGTGAATACAAAATCCCGGGAATGCAACAAATCAGTTTCGACAGAACCGTCGAAGCTAAACTCGTGCATGCCCATTTAATCTACAAAAGGAAAAGAATGGCACTTGCAATTGCTAACAAAATGCCCTCACTAGGCTACGATAAAGAAGTTGCTGGTCCACTACCTTTCGTTGACTCTCGTAGCGTTGTAAAAAGGATATAAGTATCTGATGAATCTCCACGGTATCATGGGGATAATACATTCTTCATCCCTGGAGCTGGGATGCGAACCCGGGTATGCGACACACGCGAACACCGGTCGGGTGGCCGTCCGAGCCCTCGTCATTCATGCCAGAAAAGGTTATAACACGCCCGTGAAATTGTACTGTTCTTCATGTCGTAGCTTGCGAAGTCATCAGCTAGCAACCACTGGAGTACTGTGAAAGTAGTCTCCTTTCCAAAAGGAAAGTGCAGTCTGTGGTTTGCAGGCAGCTCACTTATGCATTCCACATGTAGCTACCCCATATCTTTCAACCAGCCATCCTGGAGGTCATAACAAGAACGTTAATCCTCCCCACCGACATCTCAAATGACAATATGCCTTTCAATGTTCGCATGATGCATTGCGTAAGAACTTGATGTCGGTAATACTGGCTCAGAACTACACGTTACTAACCATGTAAGAGAATCCACGTAGGGTCCCGTAATGGCTGCCTCAATACGGACAACGCTGGACAGAGATATATATATATCAGCCCGAGCTCCGTTTAAAACTAGTCTTCCTTGAGACGACATTCTGTATTATAACTGTACTGCAATTGTCTCAAATCCATTACAATATGTTCGCCGCAGAAAGTATTCGCACACGGTACATGACCGTTTACGAGACTTAAACTTTGAATCCGGAGACAACACACTTCAAAGAACACGTTCGGCCCATCCAAGTAAAAACGCTAGCCACCACGACACGGAGTAACTTTCACTCTCCTTGCACCTGTGAATGTCTCACCGGCTGAGTCACGTAACTGTACACTTGACAGTCAGACATCGAGTAACCCTCTCTCGCTGCCTGCGTCACGACCCGTGAAGCTGCCCCCACTACTTTCTTCTTCATCGATATATCGATATGTCAATATCTCACTTGTGGCTTGATTCTTAGAGATGTTATTCCTTCGTTTCACTTGTTAGATTCTATTCCTCATACATAATAGCTTTCTGCTATAGTAATCCACGTTTTACAGTCTTCGAAAGGTCTTCTATAACTCTGATTAGCTTCAAAACAGTAAAGATTATCCCCTAGCCGTGGTGGTGGTCGTCGGCTTTAACTCGTTTCCGAGTATACATCTTCTTCCAAAACAGTCTAAAATAATCTAAGGTTGAGGTATGTGGGTATGTTTGCGGTGACTGAACAGCCAAATGCGTGCATGAAACAAACGGTCACACAGATCACACAGAACTGTTGGTGGAGGGCGTGGCTGTGCTGCACGGAGCTTTCGTGCTTGTCGCTTGGCCTTAACAATTCTACGACGTTCTTCTTCAAACATTTTGACAGCAGCCGGGATGGTCTGGCGCCAAGTTGAACGCTCTTTAACAAGCTGGTCCCAGGTTTGTGGATTGAGTCCTGTCAACTTCATATTCTGCTTAAATTGGTCCTTGTATCGTCCCTTAGGGCCTCCATGAAGTCTGGTGCCGGAGGTGAGTTCACCATACAGCACCTGGCGTGCTAGTCTCGTATCATCCATCCGATGGACATGTCCAATCCATCTAAGTTGATGACCAATGATGGATGATTCTATACTATTAGCAAGTGCTTTCTCAAGAACATCAAGATTGGTCTTCCCACTTTATCTTAAGGATGGATCGAAGTTTCTGTTGATGGAAGCGCTCAAGCTTTCGGAAGTCATGTCGATAGTGGGTCCAGGTTTCACAGCCATACAACAATGTTGAGATGACAACAGCCGTGGTCGATATCAGACATGACGTCACATATGGATTTATTGATCGGCCGGGCCATGAGTCTACCCACTCGGGAATGCTCGTAACTTCCGATCTGTAACCGAATGATACTTCTCAAAGTCTCAACGCTTCATAGCCTGGCCTGCTCCGCGGGTTCAACTGCTTCGCGACTCCTGGCCACCCTATTACAGTGTCTGGACAAAACTTAAAAAAAAACGGTACAGTATATAGTTGGTGAAAATGGACAGAGAGGGGCTAGGGTGCACTTATTTCTTCATTTTATCGTAGCAACGCCTCCTGGTTGGATTCTTTAAATTTCATAGTCTCTCTCTTCTAGGCGTCGTTCTCTGGCAGCGTCCATCCGATTAGAGATCTCACGGAACTTCTCATCAGACATCGTCGGTGATACTTCTATTTGGTGAATATCAGCGGTGACGGTCCTACGGTTCTCTGTCTTCGGCGAGTCTTCCCGCGGCGTTCGGCTTCTGTCTGCCTCTTCTCTCGGTGTATTCGCGGTTATCCTCCACGCGTCCACGCCATTCGTTTGATATCTGGGGTCTCGATTCCTTCTGTATCCCCCACTGTATCTGTAATCTCGTCTGATCCCTCCTGATTGCTGTGCGCAAGGTATCTCCTGGTTCCCTCGGCGGTTCTCATTTTCGAAACGGCGATTTCCATTGTTTCTCTGGTTGAATCGGTTGTTCCAGTATCCCTGGTTACTGCGACGATCGTCTCTGGAGTACGGAGTTCCACTCCATGAACGTCGGTTAAAGTTGGCGTTCCCACGTTGATACTGTTGATTATTGGCATTGTTGTTACCTCCATTGGTCTGCATTGGCTTTGGGGTTTGGGAAACCTTATCAACAGTTGTGAGGTTAACATGTCGAGTTTCGCCACTTAATGGTTTGTGCTTTGTGAACTGTTCTGCACTGGAGTCCAATCTTCTCAACATCTGGTCACACTCCCGCGGCGATCAGTACTTTCTGTACGTCTGCTGGATATTGCCATACGATAGTATTAATTAGGTCTTTCTCAGACAATGGAGGCTTGAGACATCTTAATTTTGCCAATTTCGAAGCAAAGTAGTTCGCGAGTCGGCAGATTCGAACTGTACCTCTTGGTGTACATCTCTGATCGAATCGACTGCTGGATGTCGCTTGACCAGTACGTTCTCAGGAGAGCGTCCTTGAAGTCTTGATATCCTGTGAACGAATATCGGAAGGCCCTGTACCACGTACTAGATTGTCCATCTAAAAGGCCTTCAATTACGCGTAGCTCCCTCTCTGGAGTTACCATAGTGTCTCTGAGGTAGCTCTCTACACTGGCCAGAAATTCTACGGGAGTGACACCACTTCCTGTTCCCGAAATTTTCGCTGACTGCTCCTCACGTGATCTTATTATCATGACATTACTCTGGTTATTCGACGAGTATTGTGATCTGAACGGTGGTGCGTTGTAATTCAAATTCGCACCTGGACTATTCTGTGTCGCAGTGTAGTTTAGTTAGTCTGTGTTACTGGCGTCTGCGCATACGTTTGCGGTATTCCAAACTGAGGTTGTATTTTCGGTTGCATCGTTAGCCTGTTGCATGGTTGGGCAACATCCATGAACTATGGCTGTTGTATCACCTGAGGTGAATTTGTGTGGTCAGATGGTAACATCTCATCTGTCACATTATGCTCAGGTACAGTTGCTGAGTTGGTTGTGTCTTTTGACTTCGTCACCGTCAAGTTCAAAATTCGCTTCTCGAGTTCGTCCCATTCTGGAACAGCCGCTTCCTCCTTCTGACGACTTAATTCGTCAACTTGCAGCTCGATCCTCACGATTTTACTTCGTAAACATTGATCTAATTCACGTTCGCACGTTCGAAGACATTTGAAGCCTTTCCTCCTTAGCAGCTTTCTCCAAGCGCTTCTGAAGTGCATCTACATCTTCACGTCTCCTCTAAGCTCCGTTACCTCGTCCCTTACTTTAGCAACTTGACTTTCAACTACGGATTTATGTTCATTTAAGTCGCCTCTGAGAAGCATTATGACGGTACTAATTTCTTCCTTATTAATGTCGACAGTCTCGCGGAGTTCGCAGATGGCAGTGTTCAGATCGGCAACCCCTCTATTAGTAGCAGATAATTCCTGTCTGAGCTGCACGACTTCAGCTTTGCACGGCATACGTGGCTCCTCTCATCAACGTCAGTCCTGTGACCACTTCTCTCTTGACTTGTTGTATGAATCCCTCGACGTGAGTGACTAGACCTCGCAACTCTTCCCTAGTATGGTCGAGATCGGCCCTCATATCAATCTGAATTCTTGTTATCGTTGCTTCCAAGCGAGTAGTATTTTCTCTGGCTCTAGTCTCGTTAGTTTCATCTAACGCGGTGATACGAATCTGCATCTCCTCCCTTGCACGGTTTATGTCGGCTGTTAAAGCGTCTAACCTAGTGTTCGCATTCTGCTGATGTCGCAGAACGTCGGCCCGAACATTCGCTAAACCTGCGGTTATGTTGTTGTTAACCTCCTCCCGGTTAACTTCTATGTCGGCCCTTACAGCATTTACATAATTTCGAACATCCGCTAGACCTGCATTAACAGCGTTTATATCATTCCTGACAGCGTTTACATCATTCCTTACATTTGCTAAGCCTGCATTAAAAGCTGCAGTATTATTTCCTAGTCTCTCATTAGCAATGTTTGCATCAATTCTAACATTTGCTAAACCTTCATTGACAGTATTTACATCGCCTCTAAGAGCTGCAGTATTATTTACGAGGCCGCCCCTAACATTATTGAGGTCGCCTATAGCATCGTTCAGAGTAGCAGTATTAGCACCTAGGTCCTCCCTAATTTGCTGGAGATTGGCATTTATCCCTACCATCATATCCTCGAATCGGCGGATCATCGCCTCATCCATAACAATTGCAATATATGAGAAAACGAGAGAAATATCCTTATGAAGAGAACTTACGTCTAAAGCAGGAAATTACTGTGGTAGAAAGCTTGCTTTATTTCAATAAATAACACGAGTACGGCTGGAGTACACATCTAAGGGATTCTACATTTACAAACATCCACAAAGAGCAAAGTAAAACATTTCATTTACTCAAGATGAAGCGTGAGCAAAGAAACATCCTAAATTGATTTTAATAATCTAACTGCGCTTCACCTTCGTGGTCTTGGATCACAAGAATGCCACGCGGCTTGTTGAACAGCAATACGACCTTCTAGAATTCGTCCCAGTCCAGTCAACTAGCTTTTAAACAGTGTTAACATCCTCTTAAAAGAAAACGACAGGTGCTGATGGCTACCTTGTCCAAATCGGCATCACTAGTTGGGTGCCATTTTAAATGAAGGTGTATGAGTCCGTTAGACGAGCTGTTAGGGTCGCTACTAACCGAAATGACTTCCCAGACAACTCGTCGTCCGAACACATATGCAGAAGAGGATTGGATGTACTTCTTATAGGTCAGTATGCACGAGACACAAGATCACGGGGCGATCTGGGCAGACAAGGTAAGTGTCAAGAATAACCCAAGAAGTACACCGCAGAAACACTTAAACTACAAAATAAAAACATCCAGACTTATGTAAACACGGGTAAAATTTCTTTAAAAAATAACAAACACCTAGCCTAGTTCGGAGGGTTTGTTTCGGGCTAGTCCCGCAAGCTAATAAAGAAAAGAAAATAAAGGGTTAAGAATCCTACGCTGATTGAAGTTTAAAACCCTCGCGAAAGATCTATAATACAAGGAAAACAAAAATAGCAAATCGAGAGTAGTGGCACGAAAAGTATACCCTACACAGATGAAATGGGCTACTGTAGAAAATGAGAAGTTAAATTAACAAATAAGCAAGCAAAAGAATTTATGATGGTACCACTCCCAAATTTACATTTAATTATTTAATGAATCTAGCTAAGTCCTAACGGTACAACAAGAATTTACGGCGAATGACTACCGTAATAAAGAAACATTTACAACAAAAGCTATATGATAACCAGCCACAAAAACACTAAATACACTCCTTACAAGCTAAGGGTACAGTAGGTTACACTCAAAGAAATAAATGAACACAGCACTCACAAAATCTCTTCATAAGCCTGCCTACACGCTAGAATACTGTTTGTATTCAAGGGTCACCTAATCATGTAGTTACGGTGGCAACGGCCTGATCAGAATCACGACTTGGGTCGCATGAGCATCGTGCCCCACCAACTGAGAACTAATGGATCGTACGTAACTCCGTCTTCTCTAGATAGTGAACAAAGTCTAAAAGTCATTTTCCGTTGGAAATGGAAAACATCCAAATAGAATCGTCCAGCGAGCACAATGTTGAGGATCAAGATTAAATTCTCAGTCATGGTTATTTAGTATTTATTTATAATAATTAGATATTTATTACTATTAGGAGAGCGGTTTATGTTTGTCGTTGGTTTATAACCAATATGCTGGTGATTCTATGGAGACCTAGGCTTAAACAACGTGAAGTCTACTGAAAGATTAACACTTACAACTTCGGCTCAACAGCCGGCACAATAACACGAGTTAGCTAGATACTGTCAGGGGCACACAGTTCTCCCGTAACAGTCCTCAGGCTAATCCTGGAAAGAATTTTCGCAGGGTTATCCCTGTACGACAGTGCATCACGGGCACTCAAATATAACACATAGAAAGCCTCGAACAGGGTGTCATAATCATCATTAAATAATAGACAACATAGGCTTCCTAAAAAATTGTAGACTCTCCGACACTGCAAGAAATGGAGTTCGCTTTCCAAAGCGATAACAAAATAAGTTACATGCACGTCTCATGACGTCAGCAAAAACATATGATCTCACAACAAAGCAGCTGGCCTTGACCTAGAGAATGGCTACATTCTCCAAACGGTAAAACATGGATGCGTGAGCATCGTCAAACAGTATAAAAAGTCGTATCGTAAAGAGAGCGGGTGAACCATGGGTAGAGAAACCCGTTCTGACTGGTATTAGCAAACACACAGCTTCACAGTCGCGTCTAGCAACTGACTACATTCTGCAGGTAATAATTCAATCAAATACAGTCTTATTGTGAATTACGCTGCCTTAAATATCATTGCAAATAACTGTAAAACATTAGTGGCAAGTGCACCACATAAAAATACGGAGTACAATGATAAATCATGTTAAAAACTTCCAAACAACAGCTATACGAAGATGTTCCACTTCTCGTGGAGTGTTTTGAGTTGACAAAGAGGTGTCACTCGACTAATATGTGCATTCTTCCAATACAAAAACTTTTGCGTGTACTTGGCTTGACACGAAACAAAGCTATAACCAATATGACAATCTTACAAACTGTTAAGATGTCTGAAATGATACGGAAGGTATCGGAGTTCAATGCTCTGGCAGCATAATTAATATAATTCCCCTTGTTCTTACTTGAACTGATGTGGCTTCAGAGCTCACATAAACAATAAATAACATAATCTCATCAAAAAGGCAATGACTACAGTCGGTCATTAAGTGATACACTCAGGGCAAAACAGTGGCGTCTTGGAAGTGTAGCGGAAGGGGTAACAACAAAAATTACTAAAGAATGGTTGTCCATCGTTCCAAAATAAATCTGACCCACATGAAGGGTCGACCAAACCAAATGCAAGTGATCTGTGGTCATGTCTATAAAAAATATTAGGACGTTACATCCTGCTGACACATCCAGAATGCACCAGAAACGGTGACTAACTCTCACTGTAAAGGAAAAATAGCAAAGACTAGCAAGAAAAATCCTGCCTGAGCTGGTTATCACGAGTTCGGTTAATTTACTACATTCTGATCTACCACAGCTAAACCCGTACAAAGAAGAGAAGTTGTAGACTCACATACAATTCACCTCATGTTAATTCCATGATAAAGGAGGTGTTTCCAAGACCTGGACGGTTGCAATGGTATTCCAAATCAGACTCCTAGGATCGAGTCCCCTCCGCTCCAGTCCTCTTCTGCGTCTACCAGTTGGATTCGCGTACAAGATCTTCTCTCTGCGGTTAGCTGGCGGGTTGCTGGGCTCCCTGGCTCCATGTCCCTTGTAGTTGTTGGTTGGTTCTTCTGCCATGACGATGTTTCCTCTTCTTCGGAGGTATCTCTGGCATAGCTGGGGTCTACTCCATTACACTAATGGATAGCACTTGAATAACGGCGTACATGAGGTTGACGTTGTGATTGCTCATCATGTTAGATTTCACACGTGGTTTCACAGAGTCTAATAGATTAAGCACAGTACAAAAATATTGCTCACTGGCTTTAGACGATTGTTGCGGACTTGGTAATAAAAAATGGCTCTTACTCTCTGCTTCACTGATTTTAAGCAACACATGTGGTGTTAAGAATCACAGATTCTATTGCAGTCGAAATCGTTAAATATCATGAGAATCCTGTACAAATTGCACTTCACTATGTCGTTGATGGTTTTAATGGTATTGTGCCCGTTCGCACATGATGATTGTGGATAACTAAAAGCGTTACAATATTTCTGGTCCTTCGTGCACTTAAGTTTTGTGTGGCCCACGTGTTGAGATGTGGTGTTACTAATGGCCAAAAATATCCACGAAAATATGATACAATTTCCACACCTTTCACTTGTGAACTTATAGATTAATAGTACAGTCGATTAAGCATTCACTGTAAGAAATTTGATAGCAACTTACACTTGATGGTTGACGATTTTCCTTCCACCTCGTGGGCGGATCACAATGGTCATCGTCTCACTGACGGATATGCAATTTTGTCTCACACGGACTGTAATAATAATTATACTTCGTTGCACAGCACACCATGGTGCTAAAATAAACTGCACAATTCAGTCGACGATTGTCGGTTTAAATAATACTTCTTCGTCTACACGACGGACGTTTCCAGCACGTCTAGCACGGACGGCTGCGAGCATCAGTGTCAAACCGTCACTCGAGTCGTTGACAATCTAACTTCCTCCCGCCTATCTGCGGCGTAAATTATCTTTACCGAAAAAAAAAAATGAATTTGGAACCTTAACAATGTTTATCTTATGCAGAATTACTATGTGGAATGTTCTGAGACTTTTATTGGCAACATGTATAATAATGGGTCCTAAAAAAAATTATTCAGGGTGAATGTCCAGAGTCAAGACATCTTCTCGTTCTTGCTACATGCCACGCGCTACATCCGGGCACGTTCAGTGACAAAGCATGGCATATTCATTGACATCAGAGTAAATATCACCGAGAAATGAGCTCAGGCACTCACCCCTTCCACATACAAAACCCTGCGCCCCTTACAACTTAGTTATAGCCCATAAAAGCTACAACAGTATTTAGCATTTGGACTTCGTAAATATTTTTGAATTTAGATTTAATTTTTATTCTTCGACGAGCGAGATTTTATTGAGGTGGATTTTACCGTAAATACTAGATTTTGTGTGCGATTAGATATTTTGTTAATATTTTTGTTGGAAGATGAGCTTAACCGACCGTATTTTTTGTAGGAAATAGGAATTAGATAGTGTCCTTATAAGTGTGCAACACTTGATTTTATATTGGTTCTTATTTGAACATTAAAGTAATGTGAGATAGACTTTGTATAACAGGACAATATTATGATTGTCAATTATTAAACGAAAATAATTGCGATTCTTTAGAATCAGATGATAACAGCTGATCAGTTAATATTACGCAGAAGTCAATTTGAAATGCAACAGAAACTCAATAAAGGTTTTGTTAAATACTAAAACGAACTGTAAGGACTATATTTGTTCAAATGGTATATTAAAGCATTTTGAGTAGGAAATGCAGATTGCATTAGAATATGGAGAGAGAATTTAAGCATTGATGATTGCAACAATTACGAACTACAAGCAGGGAGGTATTATTATTAACTTGTAATGATGAATGTTGTGTATTTTTAATTCGTTGAAGTACTGCCAGTATGTGAAACATGTCCTACGCAGGAGATATTCTTCAGATGTTTCATTGTTGGAAGAGCGCTTTGTTGTAATAATGGAGCATGAAAGAAGGTATTTTGTATTGGAAAGTGGAATCCAATCGATCATGTTGACGATGGGAATATTTGTAACGGAGTTAGTAAGTGGAAAGGTGTTGTTTTTGAATTTTCGTGCCAGCTTAAAGGTGAAGCTATATTTTGGAAACTGAACCTTGTGGAGATGTGAAGATGTATTCCACATGTGTCTGTATTACAGTATATGAGGAAGCTGTATAAGATAAAGATGCGTTAATCTGATGTTTAAAGGCGACTACAGAAGGTGATGTGTCTGTATTACAGTATATGAGGAAGCTGTATAAGATAAAGGTGCGTTAATCTGAAGTTTAAAGGCGACTCTAGAAGGTCATGTGTCTGTATTACAGTACATGAGGAAGCTGTATAAGATAAATATGGGTTAATATGATGTTTAAAGGCGACTATAGAAGGTCATGTATTGACAGAAAACGCACGAATTAGGAAATTGCATTGAAGCTATATTTCTTTGTTATTATTATTATTTTATTTACCGAGAGCTAGATTATTAAAGCAAGAGCTAGACTTTGTTGAACGGCCATGACTAACACTAATACGGCGAACACAAGCAAGGTAATTTGAGTAGGTCGTTCTCGTTTTTCATAAATTACTGTTTTTTTTTTCTTTCAAGAAGTTCAAGGACGAGTTCTGGCAGTGAAACTTGCAGACAGACAATGCTACGAGTTAGGTATTGTAAAAATGTTGAAGATAAATTCTAAATATTTAAAAGAGATTGGAAACGATAACAACTGATCGTGTAAATACTGTTATAGAGTTAGAAAGGAGTCTCGTGATGTAGAGAGTAATTGTATTTAGTTTTGATGAACCGAACTTATGGTATTATTTTAATTTAGGGGTTTTATTTCATTTATAAACTCCGAACATATTTTGGAAATGCAGATGACATTCAGAATAGTGGATTCTTCATATTTATTTTATTTTAATGGTGAAGTTAAAGGTTTAATTCATCCAATTGTTTAATTTTGTCGTTGTTTGAGGATGGGAGTGTCCGTTCTTAAATAAGTATTTGTAATGTTTTATATTAATAAATCGTAGGACACGAGAGTTTCGTCTGTCCAACGTTTTATAGAAACCAAGCGATATTGATGCCGAATAATTATGGTGAGGTCATGATATGGAATTAAGGACAGGCGCACAATTTATCCCATTTTCCCCGAGATGTGCAGGTTTCTCGCTCTACCATTGATGGATAAAGTCCTAATTCCGTAGTGTAACGTCTTTTTCTGGTGTGTCCCGACTCATCCCATGTACCAGGTAGGCCTATTTCCTTCGGTGATTTACCTAGCTGGGGCCACGAAGAAGCTGTGATCCTCCCATCTCGATAATGGTAGGTGGATTTAAAAGGGCACAATATTAATATATAAATCGTTGAGGAATTCGATACCAAATGAAAGAAAGAAAGAAAGAAAGAAGAGCAGGAAATATTTCTTGCGAAATATGAGAATATACCGGTATTGGATATATTGAAACATTTATCATTTTGCCACTTACCCTGCAGGATCGCTTTCAAGTGCCGCATTTGTCGTCATATTGTTCCATACCCCAACCCTCCATAAGGGTTGTGGCTACAAATACACCTAATTATTCAGAGGTACATAGAAGGGCTATAGCTTTGCGAACAGCCGGGTGAAGCAAGTCAATCACGGCCTACATTCGCGAGTACGGTAAACGCTAGCTTGCAATCTTATGCAACAATAACGAAAGTTAGCGTACTCCCGTACATACTGCTGACATGCTATGATCCACTTGAGAATCTATAAATACGGGACGCTTCCACGCGCCCGCCTTCTTGCTCTTTTGGACTCTCTCTTTGAACAGTGCTACGTGCGCCGGCGCCAGCTAGGCGACCGGGCCCAACGCCACATCATGGACGACTGGTATCAACAGTAGGGTGAGTAGTGTGTCAGTCTAAATTCCTTTTCCACCCCCTATTTTATTTCTCCCATAAGTCCTTCTAAATCTGAGGTAACCACATTTCACCTTAACAACCTAGAGGCAAACTACCAACCTAGAGTGAAGTTCGGGAACCAATATCTGAAGTACAACATCTCCCCTAAGTATTTAGGAGTGATATTGCAAAAACAACAGCAAAATTAAAAAGCCGTAATAACTTACTAAGTAGGTTAGCTGGAACATCATGGGGCGCTGACGCCAACACTCTCAGGACTACTGTTTTGGCTGTCGTTTACTCTCCAGCTGAATACTGTGCAGGTGTATGGTTGAACAGCTCCCATTGGCAACTGGTTGATATTCAACTCCGGCAGACAATGCGGACTATCTCTGGCACTCTACATTGCACTCCCTCACAGTGTAATATTGTTCCTCCTCACATCAGGAGACGGCAAGTTCTTTCCCGCCTTGGCGCAGACTTATGAATAATGAAGTTCTCCCAATCCACCAATACGTCAATCAACCTTCCACATCCAGGTTGAAATCACGGAAACCAGCCTACAAGACGGCTATGGAACTTACTTCAGCTCCATTCAACCCCCGAAATACATGGAAAGTAGAATGGTCTTCCTCTCTGCCTCGTGGCCAAATTGATGTACTTGAACCTACCAACAAACTACCTGGATTCCATCTCCCTCGAGCTGTCTGGTCCCGTCTGAACAGAATTCGATGTGGCACTGCTCGAACTAGAGCAGCCTTACTCGCCTCATTGTGATTGTGGATATGAAGTGCAAACCATCAAGCATGTCGTGAAGGAATGCCCTCTATATATGTACTCTGGAACCTTAGAAGAGCTCCATGCAGCCACTCCACAAGCTCTTGAATGGATTCAAGACCTGGCAACCCATATATGAAGGGTCCTAATGCTGTAAATTGTTTATTTGAAAATTTATATTTATTAATTATAGTACTGTCTTGTAAACATCATACGCTAAATAAATAAATAAATAAATTCTTCCCATCTAGCCCACATCAGTAGTAGACTAATAAACCCTTCATTCACAGTCAAGGGCTTTATCTTTTTATTTCACTCGGTTAGTTATAAAACCCTGTCCCTTTAGATTGTAGTTAGGTTAATATTCAGTATTTCCCGCTGCTGCATGCTGTCAAGCAGTACAGTGAAGACGACTGCCAAGCGCTCGGCTTGCTAAGGCTCTCCAGGTAGTCTGTTGAGTATGGCCCCGCAGCTCTTCGTAAAACACCATGATTATACATCCTAGTAAATCTCCGAAAATGCTAAGGATGCCAACTAATCAACACCCTTTCAAATGGTGGTTGGGCGCCATTCCAATCCCCATCAAAATGGTATAGGCGCCGAGTGAAACTCAGAAGCTACCGGAGATGCCGACCAGGGTAATTGCAATCCCCAACAAAATGGTCGAGCTGCCGGGTACTTTTATTACTTAACCCTGGTGAGCCATCGACCAAACAATTTTAATACTTGTTTTATTCCAATCCCCAACAAAATGGTGGAGGACTGAGCAACCACGTTGAAAAAGAACTTATACAACAAGCTCTATGGTTGCGGTCCGGTACAATCTTGTGCACGCCAAGCAGAGATTTTTTTTATTTTACTTAACCACGGGATTTTTTTCTTCAGCATTAATTACATCCCTCCCCCCAACCCAGCTTAACGTCGATTGACAAGAGAGAATGCAGTAGAATCCTCTTGCGGCCAAGCGTTTTAAGATACTAACAGCCCCTAACTAGAAAAGTAGATAGAAATATTAAATACCCTCCTACCCCCCTCCCCCCCTAAGTAAAGTATTTTTACCACCCTAGCAGGTAGGAGGAATCAAAATATAGCAGCTTATAGAAACGGTAAGGAAGCAGAGATAAACACCCCAATCTAAGAGAAGAGCGCTTATTCCCTAAATCTAATTCCCCTAGAATAAGAGAGTGTAACTTACTAATCAGGACATTTTTTCAGCAGTGTCGTTACAGTGTATATATTGTTGTATATCATAAGTTAGTTAGGAAATATCTGAGTGACTGAGTGAACGGCAACCTTGACAATGTGAATAAACAGGAGGAGCAAGCTACCGTTACACTACGCTT
The DNA here is from genome assembly GCA_946902985.2 of Meconema thalassinum. NCBI lineage: Eukaryota > Metazoa > Arthropoda > Insecta > Orthoptera > Tettigoniidae > Meconema > Meconema thalassinum. The sequence continues at coordinate 69,659,126 of OX336393.1, read as the reverse complement.
TCACAGATACGACAATAACGATACAGAAAGGTGGCACAGTTCAGTATTTGTTTACAAGCTAGCATCAGGGGACAACGCACTTTACTCAGCTCAGAGAAAAGTCCTTACAAACATGACTATCACCAAACCAGGCACGCGCCATTCAGGATATGTAAGCCGCCAAATGCCCACATCAGCAAAACACATGTCTGCCAACGGAAATAAGATATAACAGGTTCAGAACCTAACAAAGGCAGATAACATTGAGACTATCCTAAACAGATTTAGCATTTCAGAGCACATCCCTCAATGTAGTAAAAGCGTGATGTAACAAGGGAATTTCTAGTAAGCATTCAGTCATGCTCCCATAACATGCGTTATTTTTTTGGGAAGTATAATTCTCTTAGCTGTAAAATTAGTATCTTTGGAAAGCGTACCCTCACGAAGTCCCAAAGGACATGAATAGGAGCAATTATCAAGCTCATCAGCTGCCGACAAACGACGGCAAAAGTTTAAGTATGGCGTAACTAGAGCAAAGTAGGCACGCAACAGTGATAGTTTTATTATATGATTATTTTTATGAATTTACCATTAGTATCATTCATTAAGAAGAAGATAAGAAGAATATAGGAACAGAAGAGGTTGATCTTATGAAGCTGAGTTATTATGAGAAGAATATAGGAACAGAAGAGGTTGATCTTATGAAGCTGAGTTATTATGAGAAGAATATAGGAACAGAAGAGGTTGATCTTATGAAGCTGAGTTATTATGAGAAGAATATAGGAACAGAAGAGGTTGATCTTATGAAGCTGAGTTATTATGAGAAGAAATAAAGAACAGAAGAAGTTGATTTTTGAGTGGAGTTATTATAAGGAAGGAACGAAGGACGTTACCCAACCCTCAGAGAGGAAGTTGGTGCATAAGTGTCTTGCGGCAGCAATGAGATGATATTGCCTGGCTCTGAGATGAGAAGGGAAATATACGACGAATGGAGAATTTTAAGATTATAACGTTCATAAATACTGTCATAATTTATCACAATTGTTGCCACCACTGTGCCAAACGCATATAAGCAAATATATATTATATATAATAAAATATTCAAAACAGATGTTCTTTTAGAGATCCAAGTCTGTGATTGCAGCCCACTAACGTTCTGTGTGTAGAAGTGTGAATGAGACCCAAGCCTGTGTTTGCAGCCCAGTAACGTTCTGTGTATAGAAGTGTGAATGAGAGACAAGTCTGTGTTTGCAGCCCACTAACGTTCTGTGTGTAGAAGTGTGAATGAGACCCAAGTCTGTGTTTGCAACCCACTAACGTTCTGTGTGTAGAAGTGTGAATGAGACCCAAGTCTGTGTTTGCAGCCCACTAACGTTCTGTGGGTAGAAGTGTGAATGAGACCCAAGCCAGTGTTTGCAGCCCACTAACGTTCTGTGTGTAGAAGTGTGAATGAGACCCGAGTCTGTGTTTGCAGCCCAGTAACTTTCTGTGAGTAGAAGTGTGAATGAGACCCAAGTCTGTGTGCAGCCCACTAACGTTCTGTGTGAAGAAGTATGAATGAGACCAAGTCTGTGTTTGCAGCCCAGTAACGTTCTGTGTGTAGAAGAGTGAATGAGACCCAAGTCTGTGTGCAGCCCACTAACGTTCTGTGTGTAGAAGTACGAATGAGACCCAAGTCTGTGTGCAGCCCACTAACGTTCTGTGTGTAGAAGTATGAATGAGACCCAAGTCTGAGTTTGCAGTGTTCTAACGTTCTGTGCGTAGAAGTGTGAATGAGACCCAAGTCTGTATATGCTGCCGAATAACGTTGTGTGTCAAAGTGTGAATGAGACCCAAGTCTGTGTTTGCATCCCACTAACGTTCAGTGTGTAGACGTGTGAATGAAACCCAAGTCAGTGTTTACAGCCCACTAACGTTCTGTGGGTAAAATTGTGAATGATACCCAAGTCTGAGTTTAAAGCAAACCAATGTTCTGTGTGTAGAAGTGTGAATGAGACCCAAGTCAGTGTTTGCAGCCCAGTAACGTTCTGTGTGTAGAAGTGTGAATGAGACCAAAGTCTGTGTTTGCAGCCCACTACCGTTCTGTGTAGACGTGTGAATGAGACCTAAGTCTGTGTTTGCTGCCCACTAACGTTCTATGTGTAGACGTGTGAATGAGACCCAAGTCTGTGTGCAGCCCACTAACGTTCCTTGTGTAGAAGTGTGAATGAGACCCAAGTCTGTGTTTGCAGCCCAGTAACTTTCTGTGTGTAGAAGTGTGAATGAGACCCAAGTGTGTGTTTAAAGCCCACTACCGTTCTGTGTGTAGACGTGTGAATGAGACCCAAGTCTGTGTTTACAACACAGTAACGTTCTGTGTGTAGAAGTGTGAATGAGACACAAGTCTGTGTTTTCAGCCGACAAACGTTCTGTGTGTAAAAATGAGAATGAGACGGAAGTCAGTGTTGGCAGCCCACTAACGTTCTGTATGTAGAAGTGTGAATGAGACCCAAGTCTGTGTTTGCAGCCCAGTACGTTCAGTGTATAGAAGTGTGAATGAGACCCAAGTCTGTGTTTGCAGCCCAGTAACGTTCTGTGTATAGAAGTGTGAAAAAGACCCAAGTCTGTGTTTGCATCCAGTAACGTTCTGGGTATAGAGGTGTGAATGGGACCCAAGTCTGTGTTTGCAGCTCAGTAACGTTCTGTTAGAAGTGTGAATGAGACCCAAGTCAGTGTTTGCAGCCCTCTAATGTTCTGTGCGTGGAAGTTTGAATGAGACCCAAGTCTGTGTTTGCAGCCAGTAACGTTCTGTGTGTAGACGTGTGAATGAGACCCAAGTCTGTGTTTGCAGCCCACTAACGTTCTGTAGGTAGAAGTGTGAATGAGACCCAAGTCTGTGTTTTCAGCCCACGAACATTCTGTGTGTAGAAGTGTGAATGAGACCCAAATCATTGTTTGCAGCCCACTAACGTTCTGAGTGTAAAAATGTGAATGAGACCCAAGTCAGTAATTGCAGCCCACTAACGTTCTGTATGTAGAATTGTGGATGAGACCCAAATCTGTGTTGCAGCCCACTGACGTACTGTGTGTAGAAGTGTGAATGAGACCCAAATCTGTGTTTGAAGCCTACTAACGTTCTGTGTGTAGAAGTGTGAATGAGACCCAAGTCTGTGTTTGCAGCCCTCTAACGTTCTGTGTGTAGAAGTGTGAATGAGATCCAAGTCTGTGTTTGCAGCCCACTAACGATCTGTGTGTAGAAATGTGAATGAGACCCAAGTCTATGTTTGCAGCCCAGTAACGATCTGTGTGTAGACGTGTCAATGAGACCCAAGTGTGTGTTTGCAGCCCACTAACGTTCTGTGTGTAGAAGTGTGAATGAGACCCAAGTCTGTGTTGCAGCCCACTAACGTTCTGTGTTTAGAAGTGTGAAAGAGACCCAAGTCTGTGTTTGCAGCCCAGTAACGTTCTGTATGTAGAAGTGTGAATGAGACCCAAGTCTGTGTTTGGAGCCCACTAACGTTCTGTGTGTAGAAGTGGGAATGAGACCCAAGTCTGTGTTTGCAGCCCAGTAACGTTCTGTATGTTGATTTGTGAATGAGACCCAAGTCTGTGTTTGCAGCCCTCTAATATTCTGTGCGTGGAAGTATGAATGAGACCCAAGTCTGTGTTTGCAGCCAGTAACGTTCTGTGTGTAGACGTGTGAATGAGAATCAAGTCTGTGTTTGCAGCCCACTAACGATCTTTGCGTAGAAGTGCGAATGAGACCCAAGTCAGTGTTTGCAGCCCACTAACGTTCTTTGTGGAGAAGTGTGAATGAGACCCAAGTCTGTGTTTGCAGCCCAGTAACGTTCTGTGTGTAAAAAAGTGAATGAGACCAAAGTCAGTGTTTGCAGCCCAGTAACGTTCTGGGTGTAATTGTGAATGAGACCCAAGTCAGTGTTTGCAGCCCACTTACGTTCTATGTGTAAAAATGTGAATGAGACCCAAGTCTGTGTTGCAGCCCACTGACGTTCTGGGCTTAGACGTGTGAATGAGACCCATGTCTGTGTTTGCAGCTCAGTAACGTTCTGTATGTAGAAGTGTGAATGAGACCCAAGTCTGTGTTTGGAGCCCACTAACGTTCTGTGTGTAGAAGTGTGAATGAGACCCAAGTCTGTGTTTGCAGCCCAGTAACGTTCTTTGTGTTAATTGTGAATAAGACCCAAGTCTGTGTTTGCAGCCCTCTACTATTCTGTGCGTGGAAGTATGAATGAGACCGAAGTCTGTGTTTGTTGCCAGTAACGTTCTGTGTGTAGACGTGTGAATGAGACCCAGGTCTGTGTTTGCAGCCCAGTAACGATCTGTATGTAAAAGTGTGAATGAGACCCAAGTCTGTGTTGCAGCCCACTAACGTTCAGTGTGTAAACGTGTGAATGAGACCCAAGTCTGTGTTTGCAGCAAACTAATGTTCTGTGTGTAGAAGTGAGAATGAGACCCAAGTCAGTATTTGCAGTCCAGTAACGTTCTGTGTGTAGAAGTGTGAATGAGACTCAAGTCTGTGTATGCAGCCCACTAACGTTCTGTGTAGACGTGTGAATGAGACCTAAGTCTGTGTTTGCTGCCCACTAACGTTCTGTGTGTAGACGTGTGAATGAGACCCAAGTCTGTGTTTACAGCCCAGTATCTTTCTGTGTGTAGAAGTGTGAATGAGACCCAAGTTGCGTTTAAAGCCCACTACCGTTCTGTGTGTAGACGTGTGAATGAGACCCAAGTCTGTGTTTACAGCACAGTAACGTTCTGTGTATAGAAGTGTGAATGAGACACAAGTCTGTGTTTGCAGCCCTCTAATGTTCTGTGTGTAAAAATGAGAATGAGACGCAAGTCAGTGTTGGCAGCCCACTAACGTTCTGTATGTAGAAGTGTGAATGAGACGCAAGTCTGTGTTTGCAGCCAGTAACATTCTGTGTATAGAAGTGTGCATTAGACCCAAGTCCGTGTTTGCTGCCAGTAACGTTCTGTGTGTAGACGTGTGAATGAGACCCAAGTCTGTGTTTGCAGCCCACTAACGTTCTGTGTGTAGAAGTGTGAATGTACCCAGGTCAGTGTTTGCAACCCACTAACGTTATGGGTGTAGAAGTGTGAATGAGACCCAAGTCTGTGTTTGCAGCCCACTAACGTTCGGTGTGTAGAAGAGTGAATGAGACCCAAGTCTGTGTTTGCAGCCCAGCAACGCTCTGTGTGTAGAAGTGTGGATGAGACCCAAGTCTCTTTTGCAGCCCAGTAATGTCCTGAGTCTAGAAGTGTGGATGAGACCCAAGTCTGTGTTTGCAACCCACGAACGTTCTGTGTGTAGAATTGAGAATGAGACCCAAGTCTGTGTTTGCAGCCCACTAACGTTCTGTGTGTAAAAATGTGAATGAGACCCAAGTCAGTGTTTGCAGCCCACTAACGTTCTGTATGTAGAAATGTGAATGAGATCCAAGTCTGTGTTGCAGACCACTGACGTTCTGTGTGTAGAAGTGTGAATGAGACCCAAGACTGAGTTTGCAGCCCACTAACGTTCTGTGTGTAGAAGTGTGAATGAGACCCAAGTCTGGGTTTGCAGCCCACTAACGTTCTGTGTGTAGAAGTGTGATTGAGATCCAAGTCTGTGTTTGCAGCCCATTAACGATCCGTGAGTAGAAATGTGAATGTGACCCAGGTATGTGTTTGCAGCCCAGTAACGTTCTGTGTGTAGACATGTGAATGAGACCCAAGTCTGTGTTTGCAGCCCACTAACGTTCTGTGTGTAGAAGTGTGAATGAGACCCAAGTCTGTGTTTGCAACCCACAAACGTTCTGTGGGTAGAAGTGTGAATGAGACCCAAGTCTGTGTTTGCAGCCCACTAACGTTGTGTGGGTAGAAGTGTGAATGACACCCAAGCCAGTTTTTGCAGCCCACTAACGTTCTGTGTGTAGAAGTGTGAATGAGACCCGAGTCTGTGTTTGCAGCCCAGTAACTTTCTGTGAGTAGAAGTGTGAATGAGACCCAAGTCTGTGTGCAGCCCACTAACGTTCTGTGTGAAGAAGTATGAATGAGACCCAAGTCTGTGTTTGCAGCCCAGTAACGTTCTGTGTGTAGAAGAGTGAATGAGACCAAAGTCTGTGTGCAGCCCACTTACGTTCTGTGTGTAGAAGTATGAATGAGACCCAAGTCTGTGTGCAGCCCACTAACGTTCTGTGTGTAGAAGTATGTATGAGACCCAAGTCTGTCTTTGCAGCCCACTAACCTTCTGTGGGTAGAAGTATGAATGAGACCCAAGTCTGAGTTTGCAGTGTTCCAACGTTCTGTGCGTAGAAGTATGAATGAGTCCCAAGTCTATATATGCTGCCGAATAACGTTGTGTGTCAAAGTGTGAATGAGACATAAGTCTGTGTTTGCATCCCACTAACGTTCAGTGTGTAGACGTGTGAATGAAACCCAAGTCAGTGTTTAGAGCCCACTAACGTTCTGTGGGTAAAATTGTGAATGATACCCAAGTCTGAGTTTAAAGCAAACCAATGTTCTGTGTGTAGAAGTGTGAATGAGACCCAGGTCAGTGTTTGCAGCCCAGTAACGTTCTGTGTGTAGAAGTGTGAATGAGACCAAAGTCTGTGTTTGCAGCCCACTAACGTTCTGTGTAGACGTGTGAATGAGACCTAAGTCTGTGTTTGCTGCCCACTAACGTTCTATGTGTAGACGTGTGAATGAGACCCAAGTCTGTGTGCAGCCCACTAACGTTCCTTGTGTAGAAGTGTGAATGAGACCCAAGTCTGTGTTTGCAGCCCAGTAACTTTCTGTCTGTAGAAGTGTGAATGAGACCCAAGTGTGTGTTTAAAGCCCACTACCGTTCTGTGTGTAGACGTGTGAATGAGACCCAAGTCTGTGTTTACAGCACAGTAACGTTCTGTGCGTAGAAGTGTGAATGAGACACAAGTCTGTGTTTGCAGCCGACAAACGTTCTGTGTGTACAAATGAGAATGAGACGGAAGTCAGTGTTGGCAGCCCACTAACGTTCTGTATGTAGAAGTGTGAATGAGACCCAAGTCTGTGTTTGCATCCCAGTACGTTCAGTGTATAGAAGTGTGAATGAGACCCAAGTCTGTGTTTGCAGCCCAGTAACGTTCTGTGTATAGGAGTGTGAAAAAGACCCAAGTCTGTGTTTGCAGCCAGTAACGTTCTGGGTATAGAGGTGTGAATGGGACACAAGTCTGTGTTTGCAGCCCAGTAACGTTCTGTTAGAAGTGTGAATGAGACCCAAGTCAGTGTTTTCAGCCCTCTAATGTTCCGTGCGTGGACGTTTGAATAAGACCCAAGTCTGTGTTTGCTGCCAGTAACGTTCTGTGTGTAGACGTGTGAATGAGACCCAAGTCTGTGTTTGCAGCCCACTAACGTTCTGTAGGTAGAAGTGTGAATGAGACCCAAGTCTGTGTTTGCAGCCCACGAACATTCTGTGTGTAGAAGTGTGAATGAGACCCAAATCATTGTTTGCAGCCCACTAACGTTCTGAGTGTAAAAATGTGAATGAGACCCAAGTCAGTGTTTGCAGCCCACTAACGTTCTGTATGTAGAAGTGTGGATGAGACCCAAATCTGTGTTGCAGCCCACTGACGTACTGTGTGTAGAAGTGTGAATGAGACCCAAATCTGTGTTTGAAGCCTACTAACGTTCTGTGTGTAGAAGTGTGAATGAGACCAAAGTCTGTGTTTGCAGCCCTCTAACGTTCTGTGTGTAGAAGTGTGAATGAGATCCAAGTCTCTGTTTGCAGCCCACTAACGATCTGTGTGTAGAAATGTGAATGAGACCCAAGTCTATGTTTGCAGCCCAGTAACGATCTGTGTGTAGACGTGTCAAAGAGACCCATGTGTGTGTTTGCAGCCCACTAACGTTCTGTGTGTAGAAGTGTGAATGACACCTAAGTCTGTGTTTGCAGCCCACTAACGTTCTGTGTGTAAAATGTGAATGAGACCCAATTCAGTGTTTGCAGCCCACTAACGTTCTGTGTGTAGAAGTGTGAATGAGACCCAAGTCAGTGTTTGCAGCCCACTAACGTTCTGTGTGTGGAAATGTGAATGAGACCCAAGTCTGTGTTGCAGCCCACTAACGTTCTGTGTTTAGAAGTGTGAATGAGACCCAAGTCTGTGTTTGCAGCCCAGTAACGTTCTGTATGTTGATTTGTGAATGAGACCCAAGTCTGTGTTTGCAGCACTCTAATATTCTGTGCGTGGAAGTATGAATGAGACCCAAGTCTGTGTTTGCAGCCAGTAACGTACTGTGTGTAGACGTGTGAATGAGACCCAAGTCTGTGTTTGCAGCCCACTAACGATCTTTGCGTAGAAGTGCGAATGAGACCCAAGTAAGTGTTTGCAGCCCACTAACGTTCTTTGTGTAGAAGTGTGAATGAGACCTAAGTCTGTGTTTGCAGCCCAGTAACGTTCTGTGTGTTAATTGTGAATATGACCCAAGTCTGTGTTTGCAGCCCTATACTATTCTGTGCGAGGAAGTATGAATGAGACCCAAGTCTGTGTTTGTAGCCAGTAACGTTCTGTGTTTAGACGTGTGAATGAGACCCAGGTCTGTGTTTGCAGCCCAGTAACGTTCTGTATGTAAAAGTGTGAATGAGACCCAAGTCTGTGTTGCAGCCCACTAACGTTCAGTGTGTAAACGTGTGAATGAGACCCAATTCTGTGTTTGCAGCAAACTAATGTTCTGTGTGTAGAAGTGAGAATGAGACCCAAGTCAGTATTTGCAGTCCAGTAACGTTCTGTGTGTAGAAGTGTGAATGAGACCCAAGTCTGTGTTTGCAGCCCACTAACTTTCTGTGTGTAGAAGTGTGAATATGACCCAAGTCTGTGTTTGCAGCCCACTGACGTTCCGTGTGTAGAAGTGTGAATGAGACCCAAGTCTGTGTTTGAGGTCCAGTAACGTTCTGTGTATAGAAGTGTGAATGAGACCCAAGTGTGCGTTTAAAGCCCACTACCGTTCTGTGTGTAGACGTGTGAATGAGACCCAAGTCTGGGTTTACAGCACAGTAACGTTCTGTGTGTAGAAGTGTGAATGAGACACAAGTCTGTGTTTGCAGCCCTCTAACGTTCTGTGTGTAAAAATGAGAACGAGACGCAAGTCAGTGTTGGCAGCCCACTAACGTTCTGTATGTAGAAGTGTGAATGAGACCGAAGTCTGTGTTTGCAGCCAGTAACATTCTGTGTATAGAAGTGTGCATTAGACCCAAGTCTGTGTTTGCAGCCCAGTAACGTTCTGTGTTTAGAAGTGTGAATGGGAACCAAGTCTGTGTTTGCAGCCCTCTAATGTTCGGTGCGTGGAAGTTTGAATGAGACACAAGTCCGTGTTAGCTGCCAGTAACGTTCTGTGTGTAGACGTGTGAATGAGACCCAATTCTGTTTTTGCAGCCCACTAACGTTCTGTGTGTAAAAATGTGAATGAGACCCAAGTCAGTGTTTGCAGCCCACTAACGTTCGGTGTGTAGAAGTGTGAATGAGACCCAAGTCTGTGTTTGCAGCCCACTAACGTTCGGTGTGTAGAAGTGTTAATGAGACCCAAGTCTGTGTTTGCAGCCCAGCAACGCTCTGTGTGAAGAAGTGTGGATGAGACCCAAGTCTGTGTTTGCAGCCCAGTAATGTTCTGTGTCTAGAAGTGTGGATGAGACCCAAGTCTGTGTTTCCAGCCCACTAATTTTCTGTGTGTAGATGTGTGAATGAGACCCAAGTCTGTGTTTCCTTCCCGCTAACGTTCTGTAGGTAGAAGTGTGAATGAGACCCAAGTCTGTGTTTGAAGCCCACGAACGTTCTGTGTGTAGAAGTGTGAATGAGACCCAAGTCTGTGTTTGAAGCCCGATAACGTTCTGTGTGTAAAAATGTGAATGAGACCCAAGTCAGTGTTTGCAGCCCACTAACGTTCAGTATGTAGAATTGTGAATGAGACCCAAGTCTGTGTTGCAGCCCACTGACGGTCTCTGTGTAGAAGTGTGAATGAGACCCAAGACTGTGTTTGCAGCCCACTAACGTTCTGTAAGTAGAAGTGTGAATGAGACCCATGTCTGTGTTTGCAGCCCAGCAACGCTCTGTGTGTAGATGTGTGAATGAGACCCAAATCTGTGTTTCCTTTCCGCTAACGTTCTGTAGGTAGAAGTGTGAATGAGACCCAAGTCTGTGTTTGCAACCCACAAACGTTCTGTGTGTAGAATTGTGAATGAGACCCAAGTCTGTGTTTGCAGCCCACTAACGTTCTGTGTGTAAAAATGTGAATGAGACCCAAGTCAGTGTTTGCAGCCCACTAACGTTCTGTATGTAGAATTGTGAATGAGATCCAAGTCTGTGTTGCAGCCCACTGACGTTCTGTGTGTAGAAGTGTGAATGAGACCCAAGACTGAGTTTGTAGCCCACTAAAGTTCTGTGTGTAGAAGTGTGAATAAGACCCAAGTCTGGGTTTGCAGCCCACTAACGTTCTGTGTGTAGAAGTGTGATTGAGATCCAAGTCTGTGTTTGCAGCCCATTAACGATCTGTGAGTAGAAATGTGAATGTGACCCAGGTATGTGTGTGCAGCCCAGTAACGTTCTGTGTGTAGACATGTGAATGAGACCCAAGTCTGTGTTTGCAGCCCACTAACGTTCTGTGTGTAGAAGTGTGAATGAGACCCAAGTCTGTGTTTGCAGCCCAGTAACGTTCTGTGTGTAGAAATGTGAATGAGACCCAAGCCTGTGTTGCAGCCCACTAACGTTCTGCGTTGAGAAGTGTGAATGAGACCAAAGTCTCTGTTTGCAGCCCAGTAACGTTCTGTATGTAGAAGTGTGAATGAGACCCAAGTCTGTGTTTGGAGCACACTAACGTTCTGTATGTAGAAGTGTGATTGAGACCCAAGCCTGTGTTTGCAGCCCAGTAACGTCCTGTGTGTTAAATTTTGAATGAGACCCAAGTCTGTGTTTGCAGCCCTCTAATATTCTGTGCGTAGAAGAATGAATGAGACCCAAGTCTGTGTTTGCAGCCAGTTACGTTCTGCGTGTAGACGTGTGAATGAGACCCGAATCTGTGTATGCAGACCACGAGCGATCTGTGTGTAGAAGTGGGGATGAGACCCAAGTCTGTGTTTGCAGCCCACTAACTTTCTGTGTGTAGAAGTGTGAATATGACCCAAGTCTGTGTTTGCAGCCCACTGACGTTCCGTGTGTAGAAGTGTGAATGAGACCCAAGTCTGTGTTTGAGGTCCAGTAACGTTCTGTGTATAGAAGTGTGAATGAGACCCAAGTCCGTGTTTGCAGCCCACTAACGTTCTGTGTGTAGAAGTGTGAACGAGACCCAAGTCTGTGTTTGCAGCCCACTGGCGTTCTGTATGTAGAAGTGTGAATGAGACCCAAGTCTCTCTTTGCAGCGCACTATCGTTCTGTACGTAGAAGTGTCAATGAGACCCAAGTCTGTGTTTGCAGCCCTCTAACGTTCTGTGTGTAGATTGTGAATAAGATCCAAGTGTGTGCTTGCAGCCCACTAACGATCTGTGAGTAGAAGTGTGAATGAGACACAAGTCTGTGTTTGCAGCCCAGTAACGTTTTGTGTGTAGACGTGTGAATGGGACCCAAGTCTGTGTTTGAAGCCCACTAACGTTCTGTGTGTAGACGTGTGAATGAGACCCAAGCCTGTGTTTGCAGCGCACTAACGTTCTGTGTGTAGAAGTGTGAATGAGACCCAAGTCTCTGTTTGCAGCCCACTAACGTTCTGTGTGTAGACGTGTGAATGAGACCCAAGTCAGTGTTTGCAGCCCACTAACGTTCTGTGTGTAGAAGTGTGAATGAGACCCAAGTCTGTGTTTGCAGTGCACTATCTTTCTGTGTGTAGAAGTGTGAATGAGACCTAAGTCTGTGTTTGCAGCCCACTAACGATCTGTGTGTAGAAGTAGGAATGAGACCCAAGTCAGTGTTTGCAGCCCACTAACGTTCTTTGTGTAGAAGTGTGAATGAGACCCAAGTCTGTGTTTGCAGCCCATTAACGTTCTGCGTGTAAAAAAGTGAATGGGACCCAAGTCAGTGTTTGCAGCCCAGTAACGTTCTGTGTGTTATTGTGAATGAGACCCAAGTCTGTGTTTGCAGCCAGTAACGTTCTGTGTGTAGACGTGTGAATGAGACCCAAGTCTGTGTTTGCAGCCCACTAACGATCTGTGTGTAGAAGTGCGAATGAGACCCAAGTCAGTGTTTGCAGCCCACTAACGTTCTTTGTGTAGAAGTGTGAATGATACCCAAGTCTGTGTTTGCAGCCCAGTAACGTTCTGTGTGTAAAAAAGTGAATGAGACCCAAGTCAGTGTTTGCAGCCCAGTAACGTTCTGTGTGTAATTGTGAACGAGACCCAAGTCAGTGTTTGTAGCCCACTAACGATCTGTGTGTAGAAATGTGAATGAGACCCAAGTCTGTGTTGCAGCCCAATGACGTTCTGTGTTTAGAAGTGTGAATGAGACCCAAGTCTGTGTTTGCAGCAAACTAATGTTCTGTGTGTAGAAGTGTGAATGAGACCCAAGTCAGTGTTTGCTGCCCACTACCATTCTGTGAGTAGACGTGTGAATGATACCCAAGTCTGTGCGCAGCCCACTAACGTTCCCTGTGTAGAAGTGTGAATGAGACCCAAGTCTGTGTTTGCAGCCCACCAACGATCTGTGTGTAGAAGTGTGAATGAGACCCAAGACTGTGTTTACAGCCCAGTATCTCTCTGTGTGTAGAATTGTGAATGAGACCCAAGTGTGCGTTTAAAGCCCACTACCGTTCTGTGTGTAGACGTGTGAATGAGACCCAAGTCTGTGTTGACAGCACAGTAACGTTCTGTGTGTAGAAGTGTGAATGAGACACAAGTCAGTGTTTGCAGACCACTAACGTTCTGTGTGTAAAAATGAGAATGAGACGCAAGTCAGTGTTGGCAGCCCACTAACGTTCTGTATGTAGAAGTGTGAATGAGACCCAAGTCTGTGTTTGCAGCCAGTAACGTTCTGTGTGTAGACGTGTGAATGAGACTTAAGCCTGTGTTTGGTGCCCACTAACATTCTGTGAGTAGACGTGGGAATGATACCCAAGTCTGTGTGCAGCCCACTAACGTTCCCTGTGCAGAAGTGTGAATAAGACCCAAGTCTGTGTTTGCAGCCCACCAACGAACTGTGTGTAGAAGTGTGAATGAGACCCAAGTCTGTGTTTACAGCCCAGTATCTTTCTGCGTGTAGAAGTGCGAATGAGACCCAAGTGTGCGTTTAAATCCCACTACCGTTCTGTGTGTAGACGAGTGAATGAGACCCAAGTCTGTGTTGACAGCACAGTTACGTTCTGTGTGTAGAAGTGTGAATGAGACACAAGTATGTGTTTGCAGACCACTAACGTTCTGCGTGTAAAAATGAGAATGAGACGCAAGTCAGTGTTGGCAGCCCACTAACGTTCTGTATGTAGAAGTGTGAATGAGACCCAAGTCTGTGTTTGCAGCCAGTAACGTTCTGTGTATAGAAGTGTGCATTAGACCCAAGTCTGTGTTTGCAGCCCAGTAACGTTCTGTGTTTAGAAGTGTGAATGAGAACCAAGTCTGTGTTTGCGGTCCTCTAATGTTCTGTGCGTGGAAGTTTGAATGAGATCCAAGTCCGTGTTTGCTGCCAGTAACGTTCTGTGTGTAGACGTGTGAATGAGACCCAAGTCTGTGTTTGCAGCCCAGTAACGTTCTGTGTGTAGAAGTGTGAATGTACCCAGGTCAGTGTTTGCAGCCCACTAACGTTACGGGTGTAGAAGTGTGAATGAGACCCAAGACTGTGTTTGCAGCCCACTAACGTTCGGTGTGTAGAAATGTGAATGAGACCCAAGTCTGTGTTTGCAGCCCAGCAACTCTCTGTGTGTAGAAGTGTGGATGAGACCCAAGTCTGTGTTTGCAGCCCAGTAACGTTCTGTGTCTAGAAGTGTGGATGAGACCCACGTCTGTGTTTCCAGCCCACTAATTTTCTGTGTGTAGATGTGTGAATGAGACCCAAGTCCGTGATTCCTTCCCGCTAACTTTCTGTAGGTTGAAGTGTGAATGAGACCCAAGTCTGTGTTTGCAGCCCACTAACGTTCTGTGTGTAAAAATGTGAATGAGACCCAGGTCAGAGTTTGCAGCCCACTAACGTTATGGGTGTAGAAGTGTGAATGAGACCCAAGACTGTGTTTGAAGCTCACTAACGTTCTGGGTGTAGAAGTGTGAATGGGACCCAAGTCTGGGTTTGCAGCCCTCTAACGTTCTGTGTGTAGAAGTGTGAAAGAGACCCAAGTCTGTGTTTGCAGCCCACTAACGTTCTGTGTGTAGAAATGTGAATGAGACCCAAGTATGTGTTTGCAGCCCAGTAACGTTCTGTGTGTAGACGTGTGAATGAGACCCAAGTCTGTGTTTGCAGCCCACTAACGTTCTGTGTGAAGAATTGTGAATGAGACCCAAGCCTGTGTTGCAGCCCACTAAAGTTCTGTGTTGAGAAGTGTGAAAGAGACCCAAGTCTGTCTTTGCAGCCCAGTAACGTTCTGTGTGTAGACGTGTGATTGAGACCCAAGTCAGTGTTTGCAGCCCACTAACGTTCTGTGTGTAGTAATGTGAATGAGACCCTAGCCTGTGTTGCAGCCCACTAACGTTCTGTGTTGAGAAGTGTGAAAGAGACCCACGTCTAAGTTTGCAGCAAAGTAACGTTCTGTATGTAGAAGTGTGAATGAGACCCAAGTCTGTGTTTGCAGCCCAGCAACGTTTTGTGTGTAGAAATGTGGATGAGACCCAGGTCTGTAATTGCAGCCCAGTACCGTTCAGTGTGTTGAAGTGTGGATGAGATCCAAGTCTGTGTTGCAGCCCACTGACGTTCCGTGTGTAGAAGTGCGAATGAGACCCAAGTCTGTGTTTGAGGTCCAGTAACGTTCTGTGTATAGAAGTGTGAATGAGACCCAATTCTGTGTTAGCAGCCCACTGACGTTCTGTATGTAGATGTCTGAATGAGACCCAAGTCTGTGTTTGCAGCGCACTAACGTTCTGTGCGTAGAAGTGTGAATGAGACCCAAATCTGTGTTTGCAGCCCACTAACGATCTGTGTGTAGAAGTACGAATGAGACCCAAGTCAGTGTTTGCAGCCCTCTAACGTTCCTTGTGTAGAAGTGTGAATGAGACCCAAGTCTGTGTTTGCAGCCCCCAACGTTCTGTGTGTAGAAGTGTGAATGAGACCCAAGTCTGTGTTTACAGCCCAGTATCTTTCTGTGTGTAGAAGTGTGAATGAGACCCAAGTCTGTGTTTGCAGCCCACTAACGTTCTGTGTGTAGAAGTGTGGATGAGACCCAAGTCTCTGTTTGCAGCCCACTAACGTTCTGTGTGTAGACGTGTGAATGAGACCCAAGTCAGTGTTTGCAGCCCACTAACGTTCTGTGTGTAGAAGTGTGAATGAGACCCAAGCGTGTGTTTGCAGCCCAGTAACGTTCTGGTTATAGAAGTGTGAATGAGACCCAATTCTGTGTTTGCAGCCCACTGACGTTCTGTATGTAGATGTGTGAATGAGACCCAAGTCTGTGTTTGCAGCGCACTAACTTTCTGTGTGTAGAAGTGTGAATGAGACCCAAGTCTGTGTTTGAAGCCCACTAACGATCTGTGTGTAGAAGTACGAATGAGACCCAAGTCAGTGTTTGCAGCCCACTAACTTTCTTTGTGTAGAAGTGTGAATGAGACCCAAGTCTGTGTTTGCAGCCCACTAACGTTCTGTGTGTAAAAAAGTGAATGGGACCCAAGTCAGTGCTTGCAGCCCAGTAACGTTCTGTGTGTAATTGTGAATGAGACCCAAGTCTGTGTTTGCAGCCAGTAACGTTCTGTGTGCAGACGTGTGAATGAGACCCAAGTCTGTGTTTGCAGCCCACTAACGATCTGTGTGTAGAAGTGCGAATGAGACCCAAGTCAGTGTTTGCAGCCCACTAACGTTCTGTGTGTAAAGAAGTGAATGAGACCCAAGTCAGTGTTTGCAGCCCAGTAACGTTCTGTGTGTAATTGTGAATGAGACCCAAGTCAGTGTTTGTAGCCCACTAACGATCTGTGTGTAGAAATGTGAATGAGACCCAAGTCTGTGTTGCAGCCCAATGACGTTCTGTGTTTAGAAGTGTGAATGAGACCCAAGTCTGTGTTTACAGCAAACTAATGTTCTTTGTGTAGAAGTGTGAATGAGACCCAAGTCAGTGTTTGCAGCCCTGTAACGTTCTGTGTAGACGTGTGATTGAGACCTAAGTCTGTGTTTGCTGCCCACTAACGTTCTGTGTGTTGACGTGTGAATGAGACTTAAGCCTGTGTTTGCTGCCCACTAACATTCTGTGAGTAGACGTGTGAATGATACCCAAGTCTGTGGGCAGCCCACTAACGTTCCCTGTGTAGAAGTGTGAATGAGACCCAAGTCTGTGTTTGCAGCCCACCAACGATCTGTGTGGGGAAGTGTGAATGAGACCCAAGACTGTGTTTATAGACCAGCATCTTTCTGTGTGTAGAAGTGTGAATGAGACCCAAGAGTGCGTTTAAAGCCCACTACCGTTCTGTGTGTAGACGTGTGAATGAGACCCAAGTCTGTGTTGACAGCACAGTAACATTCTGTGTGTAGAAGTGTGAATGAGACACAAGTCTGTGTTTGCAGACCACTAACGTTCTGTGTGTAAAAATGAGAATGAGACGCAAGTCAGTGTTGGCAGCCCACTAACGTTCTGTATGTAGAAGTGTGAATGAGACCCAAGTCTGTGTTTGCAGCCAGTAACGTTCTGTGTATAGAAGTGTGCATTAGACCCAAGTCTGTGTTTGCAGCCCAGTAACGTTCTTAGTTTAGAAGTGTGAATGAGAACCAAGTCTGTGTTTGCAGCCCTCTAATGTTCTGAGCGTGGAAGTTTGAATGAGACCCAAGTCCGTGTTTGCTGCCAGTAACGTTCTGTGTGTAGACGTGTGAATGAGACCCAAGTCTGTGTTTGCAGCCCACTAACGTTCTGTGTGTAGAGGTGTGAATGTACCCAGGTCAGTGATTGCAGCCCACTAACGTTATGGGTGTAGAAGTGTGAATGAGACCCAAGTCTGTGTTTGCAGCCCACTAACGTTCGGTGTGTAGAAGTGTGAATGAGACCCAAGTCTGTGTTTGCAGCCCAGCAACTCTCTGTGTGTACAAGTGTGGATGAGACCCAAGTCTGTGTTTGCAGCCCAGTAACGTTCTGTGTCTAGAAGTGTGGATGAGACCCAAGTCTGTGTTTCCAGCCCACTAATTTTCTGTGTGTAGATGTGTGAATGAGACCCAAGTCTGTGTTTGCAGCCCACGAACGTTCTGTGTGTAGAAGTGTGAATGAGACCCAAGTCTGTGTTTGTAGCCCACTAACGTTCTGTGTGTAAAAATGTGAATGAGACCCAAGTCAGTATTTGCAGCCGACTAACGTTCTGTATGTAGAATTCTGAATGAGACCCAAGTCTGTGTTGCAGCCCACTGACGTTCTTTGTGCGGAAGTGTGAATGAGACCCAAGTCTGTGTTTGCAGCCCACTAACGTTCTGTGTGTAGAAGTGTGAATGAGACCCAAGTCTGGGTTTGCAGCCCTCGAACGTTCTGTGTGTGGAAGTGTGATTGAGATCCAAGTCTGTGTTTGCAGCCCACTAACGATCTGTGTGTAGAAATGTGAATGAGACCCACGTATGTGTTTGCAGCCCAGTAACGTTCTGTGTGTAGACGTGTGAATGAGACCCAAGTCTGTGTTTGCAGCCCACTAATGTTCTGTGTGTAGAAGTGTGAATTAGACCCAAGCCTGTGTTGCAGCCCACTAACGTTCTGTGTTGAGAAGTGTGAAAGAGACCCAAGTCTGTGTTTGCAGCCCAGTAACGTTCTGCGTGTAGACGTGTGATTGAGACCCAAGTCAGTGTTTGCAGCCCACTAACGTTCTGTGTGTAGAAATGTGAATGAGACCCAAGCCTGTGTTGCAGCCCACTAACGTTCTGTGTTGAGAAGTGTGAAAGAGACCCAAGTCTGTGTTTGCAGCCCAGTAACGTTCTGTATGTAGAAGTGTGAATGAGACCCAAGTCTGTGTTTGCAGTCCAGCAACGTTTTGTGTGTAGAAATGTGGATGAGACCCAGGTCTGTAATTGCAGCCCAGTACCATTCAGTGTGTAGAAGTGTGGATGAGACCCAAGTCAGTGTTTGCAGCCCACTAACGTTCTGTATGTAGACGTGTGAATGAGATCCAAGACTGTGTTGCAGCCCACTGACGTTCCGTATGTAGAAGTGTGAATGATACCCAAGTCTGTGTTTGCAGCCCACTAACGTTCTGTGTGTAGAAATGTGAATGAGACCCAAGCCTGTGTTGCAGCCCACTAACGTTCTGTGTTGAGATGTGTGAAAGAGACCCAAGTCTGTGTTTGCAGCCCAGTAACGTTTTGTGTGTAGACGTGTGAATGAGATCCAAGTCTGTGTTGCAGCCCACTGACGTTCCGTGTGTAGAAGTGTGAATGAGACCCAAGTCTCTGTTTGCAGCGCACTAACTTTCTGTGCGTAGAAGTGTGAATGAGACCCAAATCTGTGTTTGCAGCCCACTAACGATCTGTGTGTAGAAGTACGAATGAGACCCAAGTCAGTGTTTGCAGCCCTCTAACGTTCCTTGTGTAGAAGTGTGAATGAGACCCAAGTCTGTGTTTGCGGCCCCCCAACGTTCTGTGTGTAGAAGTGTGAATGAGACCCAAGTCTGTGTTTACAGCCCAGTATCTTTCTGGGTGTAGAAGTGTGAATGAGACCCAAGTCTGTGTTAGCAGCCCACAAACGTTCTGTGTGTAGAAGTGTGAAAGAGACCCAAGTCTCTTTTTGCAGCCCACTACCGTTCTGTGTGTAGACGTGTGAATGAGACCCAAGTCAGTATTTGCAGCCCACTAAAGTTCTGTGTGTAGAAGTGTGAATGAGACACAAGTGTGTGTTTGCAGCCCAGTAACGTTCTGGTTATAGAAGTGTGAATGAGACCCAATTCTGTGTTTGCAGCCCACTGACGTTCTGTATGTAGATGTGTGAATGAGACACAAGTCTGTGTTTGCAGCGCACTAACTTTCTGTGTGTAGAAGTGTGAATGAGACCCAAGTCTGTGTTTGCAGCCCACTAACGATCTGTGTGTAGAAGTACGAATGAGACCCAAGTCAGTGTTTGCAGCCCAGTAACGTTTTGTGTGTAGACGTGTGAATGGGACCCAAGTCTGTGTTTGAAGCCCACTAACGTTCTGTGTGTAGACGTGTGAATGAGACCCAAGCCTGTGTTTGCAGCACACTAACGTTCTGTGTGTAGAAGTGTGAATGAGACCCAAGTCTCTGTTTGCAGCCCACTAACGTTCTGTGTGTAGACGTGTGAATGAGACCCAAGTCAGTGTTTGCAGCCCACTAACGTTCTGTGTGTAGAAGTGTGAATGAGACCCAAGTCTGTGTTTGCAGTGCACTATCTTTCTGTGAGTAGAAGTGTGAATGAGACCTAAGTCTGTGTTTGCAGCCCACTAACGATCTGTGTGTAGAAGTAGGAATGAGACCCAAGTCAGTGTTTGCAGCCCACTAACGTTCTTTGTGTAGAAGTGTGAATGAGACCCAAGTCTGTGTTTGCAGCCCATTAACGTTCTGCGTGTAAAAAAGTGAATGGGACCCAAGTCAGTGTTTGCAGCCCAGTAACGTTCTGTGTGTTATTGTGAATGAGACCCAAGTCTGTGTTTGCAGCCAGTAACGTTCTGTGTGTAGACGTGTGAATGAGACCCAAGTCTGTGTTTGCAGCCCACTAACGATCTGTGTGTAGAAGTGCGAATGAGACCCAAGTCAGTGTTTGCAGCCCACTAACGTTCTTTGTGTAGAAGTGTGAATGAGACCCAAGTCTGTGTTTGCAGCCCAGTAACGTTCTGTGTGTAAAAAAGTGAATGAGACCCAAGTCAGTGTTTGCAGCCCAGTAACGTTCTGTGTGTAATTGTGAACGAGACCCAAGTCAGTGTTTGTAGCCCACTAACGATCTGTGTGTAGAAATGTGAATGAGACCCAAGTCTGTGTTGCAGCCCAATGACGTTCTGTGTTT
Source organism: Meconema thalassinum (assembly GCA_946902985.2). Classification (NCBI taxonomy): domain Eukaryota; kingdom Metazoa; phylum Arthropoda; class Insecta; order Orthoptera; family Tettigoniidae; genus Meconema; species Meconema thalassinum. The sequence continues at coordinate 69,639,119 of OX336393.1, read as the reverse complement.
AGAAGTGTGAATGAGACCCAAGTCTGTGTTTGCAGCAAACTAATGTTCTGTGTGTAGAAGTGTGAATGAGACCCAAGTCAGTGTTTGCTGCCCACTACCATTCTGTGAGTAGACGTGTGAATGATACCCAAGTCTGTGCGCAGCCCACTAACGTTCCCTGTGTAGAAGTGTGAATGAGACCCAAGTCTGTGTTTGCAGCCCACCAACGATCTGTGTGTAGAAGTGTGAATGAGACCCAAGACTGTGTTTACAGCCCAGTATCTCTCTGTGTGTAGAATTGTGAATGAGACCCAAGTGTGCGTTTAAAGCCCACTACCGTTCTGTGTGTAGACGTGTGAATGAGACCCAAGTCTGTGTTGACAGCACAGTAACGTTCTGTGTGTAGAAGTGTGAATGAGACACAAGTCAGTGTTTGCAGACCACTAACGTACTGTGTGTAAAAATGAGAATGAGACGCAAGTCAGTGTTGGCAGCCCACTAACGTTCTGTATGTAGAAGTGTGAATGAGACCCAAGTCTGTGTTTGCAGCCAGTAACGTTCTGTGTGTAGACGTGTGAATGAGACTTAAGCCTGTGTTTGGTGCCCACTAACATTCTGTGAGTAGACGTGGGAATGATACCCAAGTCTGTGTGCAGCCCACTAACGTTCCCTGTGCAGAAGTGTGAATAAGACCCAAGTCTGTGTTTGCAGCCCACCAACGAACTGTGTGTAGAAGTGTGAATGAGACCCAAGTCTGTGTTTACAGCCCAGTATCTTTCTGCGTGTAGAAGTGCGAATGAGACCCAAGTGTGCGTTTAAATCCCACTACCGTTCTGTGTGTAGACGAGTGAATGAGACCCAAGTCTGTGTTGACAGCACAGTTACGTTCTGTGTGTAGAAGTGTGAATGAGACACAAGTATGTGTTTGCAGACCACTAACGTTCTGCGTGTAAAAATGAGAATGAGACGCAAGTCAGTGTTGGCAGCCCACTAACGTTCTGTATGTAGAAGTGTGAATGAGACCCAAGTCTGTGTTTGCAGCCAGTAACGTTCTGTGTATAGAAGTGTGCATTAGACCCAAGTCTGTGTTTGCAGCCCAGTAGCGTTCTGTGTTTAGAAGTGTGAATGAGAACCAAGTCTGTGTTTGCGGTCCTCTAATGTTCTGTGCGTGGAAGTTTGAATGAGATCCAAGTCCGTGTTTGCTGCCAGTAACGTTCTGTGTGTAGACGTGTGAATGAGACCCAAGTCTGTGTTTGCAGCCCAGTAACGTTCTGTGTGTAGAAGTGTGAATGTACCCAGGTCAGTGTTTGCAGCCCACTAACGTTATGGGTGTAGAAGTGTGAATGAGACCCAAGACTGTGTTTGCAGCCCACTAACGTTCGGTGTGTAGAAATGTGAATGAGACCCAAGTCTGTGTTTGCAGCCCAGCAACTCTCTGTGTGTAGAAGTGTGGATGAGACCCAAGTCTGTGTTTGCAGCCCAGTAACGTTCTGTGTCTAGAAGTGTGGATGAGACCCACGTCTGTGTTTCCAGCCCACTAATTTTCTGTGTGTAGATGTGTGAATGAGACCCAAGTCCGTGATTCCTTCCCGCTAACTTTCTGTAGGTTGAAGTGTGAATGAGACCCAAGTCTGTGTTTGCAGCCCACTAACGTTCTGTGTGTAAAAATGTGAATGAGACCCAGGTCAGAGTTTGCAGCCCACTAACGTTATGGGTGTAGAAGTGTGAATGAGACCCAAGACTGTGTTTGAAGCCCACTAACGTTCTGGGTGTAGAAGTGTGAATGGGACCCAAGTCTGGGTTTGCAGCCCTCTAACGTTCTGTGTGTAGAAGTGTGAAAGAGACCCAAGTCTGTGTTTGCAGCCCACTAACGTTCTGTGTGTAGAAATGTGAATGAGACCCAAGTATGTGTTTGCAGCCCAGTAACGTTCTGTGTGTAGACGTGTGAATGAGACCCAAGTCTGTGTTTGCAGCCCACTAACGTTCTGTGTGAAGAATTGTGAATGAGACCCAAGCCTGTGTTGCAGCCCACTAACGTTCTGTGTTGAGAAGTGTGAAAGAGACCCAAGTCTGTCTTTGCAGCCCAGTAACGTTCTGTGTGTAGACGTGTGATTGAGACCCAAGTCAGTGTTTGCAGCCCACTAACGTTCTGTGTGTAGTAATGTGAATGAGACCCTAGCCTGTGTTGCAGCCCACTAACGTTCTGTGTTGAGAAGTGTGAAAGAGACCCACGTCTAAGTTTGCAGCAAAGTAACGTTCTGTATGTAGAAGTGTGAATGAGACCCAAGTCTGTGTTTGCAGCCCAGCAACGTTTTGTGTGTAGAAATGTGGATGAGACCCAGGTCTGTAATTGCAGCCCAGTACCGTTCAGTGTGTTGAAGTGGGGATGAGATCCAAGTCTGTGTTGCAGCCCACTGACGTTCCGTGTGTAGAAGTGCGAATGAGACCCAAGTCTGTGTTTGAGGTCCAGTAACGTTCTGTGTATAGAAGTGTGAATGAGACCCAATTCTGTGTTAGCAGCCCACTGACGTTCTGTATGTAGATGTCTGAATGAGACCCAAGTCTGTGTTTGCAGCGCACTAACGTTCTGTGCGTAGAAGTGTGAATGAGACCCAAATCTGTGTTTGCAGCCCACTAACGATCTGTGTGTAGAAGTACGAATGAGACCCAAGTCAGTGTTTTCAGCCCTCTAACGTTCCTTGTGTAGAAGTGTGAATGAGACCCAAGTCTGTGTTTGCAGCCCCCAACGTTCTGTGTGTAGAAGTGTGAATGAGACCCAAGTCTGTGTTTACAGCCCAGTATCTTTCTGTGTGTAGAAGTGTGAATGAGACCCAAGTCTGTGTTTGCAGCCCACTAACGTTCTGTGTGTAGAAGTGTGGATGAGACCCAAGTCTCTGTTTGCAGCCCACTAACGTTCTGTGTGTAGACGTGTGAATGAGACCCAAGTCAGTGTTTGCAGCCCACTAACGTTCTGTGTGTAGAAGTGTGAATGAGACCCAAGCGTGTGTTTGCAGCCCAGTAACGTTCTGGTTATAAAAGTGTGAATGAGACCCAATTCTGTGTTTGCAGCCCACTGACGTTCTGTATGTAGATGTGTGAATGAGACCCAAGTCTGTGTTTGCAGCGCACTAACTTTCTGTGTGTAGAAGTGTGAATGAGACCCAAGTCTGTGTTTGAAGCCCACTAACGATCTGTGTGTAGAAGTACGAATGAGACCCAAGTCAGTGTTTGCAGCCCACTAACTTTCTTTGTGTAGAAGTGTGAATGAGACCCAAGTCTGTGTTTGCAGCCCACTAACGTTCTGTGTGTAAAAAAGTGAATGGGACCCAAGTCAGTGCTTGCAGCCCAGTAACGTTCTGTGTGTAATTGTGAATGAGACCCAAGTCTGTGTTTGCAGCCAGTAACGTTCTGTGTGCAGACGTGTGAATGAGACCCAAGTCTGTGTTTGCAGCCCACTAACGATCTGTGTGTAGAAGTGCGAATGAGACCCAAGTCAGTGTTTGCAGCCCACTAACGTTCTGTGTGTAAAGAAGTGAATGAGACCCAAGTCAGTGTTTGCAGCCCAGTAACGTTCTGTGTGTAATTGTGAATGAGACCCAAGTCAGTGTTTGTAGCCCACTAACGATCTGTGTGTAGAAATGTGAATGAGACCCAAGTCTGTGTTGCAGCCCAATGACGTTCTGTGTTTAGAAGTGTGAATGAGACCCAAGTCTGTGTTTACAGCAAACTAATGTTCTTTGTGTAGAAGTGTGAATGAGACCCAAGTCAGTGTTTGCAGCCCTGTAACGTTCTGTGTAGACGTGTGATTGAGACCTAAGTCTGTGTTTGCTGCCCACTAACGTTCTGTGTGTTGACGTGTGAATGAGACTTAAGCCTGTGTTTGCTGCCCACTAACATTCTGTGAGTAGACGTGTGAATGATACCCAAGTCTGTGGGCAGCCCACTAACGTTCCCTGTGTAGAAGTGTGAATGAGACCCAAGTCTGTGTTTGCAGCCCACCAACGATCTGTGTGGGGAAGTGTGAATGAGACCCAAGACTGTGTTTATAGACCAGCATCTTTCTGTGTGTAGAAGTGTGAATGAGACCCAAGAGTGCGTTTAAAGCCCACTACCGTTCTGTGTGTAGACGTGTGAATGAGACCCAAGTCTGTGTTGACAGCACAGTAACATTCTGTGTGTAGAAGTGTGAATGAGACACAAGTCTGTGTTTGCAGACCACTAACGTTCTGTGTGTAAAAATGAGAATGAGACGCAAGTCAGTGTTGGCAGCCCACTAACGTTCTGTATGTAGAAGTGTGAATGAGACCCAAGTCTGTGTTTGCAGCCAGTAACGTTCTGTGTATAGAAGTGTGCATTAGACCCAAGTCTGTGTTTGCAGCCCAGTAACGTTCTTAGTTTAGAAGTGTGAATGAGAACCAAGTCTGTGTTTGCAGCCCTCTAATGTTCTGAGCGTGGAAGTTTGAATGAGACCCAAGTCCGTGTTTGCTGCCAGTAACGTTCTGTGTGTAGACGTGTGAATGAGACCCAAGTCTGTGTTTGCAGCCCACTAACGTTCTGTGTGTAGAGGTGTGAATGTACCCAGGTCAGTGATTGCAGCCCACTAACGTTATGGGTGTAGAAGTGTGAATGAGACCCAAGTCTGTGTTTGCAGCCCACTAACGTTCGGTGTGTAGAAGTGTGAATGAGACCCAAGTCTGTGTTTGCAGCCCAGCAACTCTCTGTGTGTACAAGTGTGGATGAGACCCAAGTCTGTGTTTGCAGCCCAGTAACGTTCTGTGTCTAGAAGTGTGGATGAGACCCAAGTCTGTGTTTCCAGCCCACTAATTTTCTGTGTGTAGATGTGTGAATGAGACCCAAGTCTGTGTTTGCAGCCCACGAACGTTCTGTGTGTAGAAGTGTGAATGAGACCCAAGTCTGTGTTTGTAGCCCACTAACGTTCTGTGTGTAAAAATGTGAATGAGACCCAAGTCAGTATTTGCAGCCGACTAACGTTCTGTATGTAGAATTCTGAATGAGACCCAAGTCTGTGTTGCAGCCCACTGACGTTCTTTGTGCGGAAGTGTGAATGAGACCCAAGTCTGTGTTTGCAGCCCACTAACGTTCTGTGTGTAGAAGTGTGAATGAGACCCAAGTCTGGGTTTGCAGCCCTCGAACGTTCTGTGTGTGGAAGTGTGATTGAGATCCAAGTCTGTGTTTGCAGCCCACTAACGATCTGTGTGTAGAAATGTGAATGAGACCCACGTATGTGTTTGCAGCCCAGTAACGTTCTGTGTGTAGACGTGTGAATGAGACCCAAGTCTGTGTTTGCAGCCCACTAATGTTCTGTGTGTAGAAGTGTGAATTAGACCCAAGCCTGTGTTGCAGCCCACTAACGTTCTGTGTTGAGAAGTGTGAAAGAGACCCAAGTCTGTGTTTGCAGCCCAGTAACGTTCTGCGTGTAGACGTGTGATTGAGACCCAAGTCAGTGTTTGCAGCCCACTAACGTTCTGTGTGTAGAAATGTGAATGAGACCCAAGCCTGTGTTGCAGCCCACTAACGTTCTGTGTTGAGAAGTGTGAAAGAGACCCAAGTCTGTGTTTGCAGCCCAGTAACGTTCTGTATGTAGAAGTGTGAATGAGACCCAAGTCTGTGTTTGCAGTCCAGCAACGTTTTGTGTGTAGAAATGTGGATGAGACCCAGGTCTGTAATTGCAGCCCAGTACCATTCAGTGTGTAGAAGTGTGGATGAGACCCAAGTCAGTGTTTGCAGCCCACTAACGTTCTGTATGTAGACGTGTGAATGAGATCCAAGACTGTGTTGCAGCCCACTGACGTTCCGTATGTAGAAGTGTGAATGATACCCAAGTCTGTGTTTGCAGCCCACTAACGTTCTGTGTGTAGAAATGTGAATGAGACCCAAGCCTGTGTTGCAGCCCACTAACGTTCTGTGTTGAGAAGTGTGAAAGAGACCCAAGTCTGTGTTTACAGCCCAGTAACGTTTTGTGTGTAGACGTGTGAATGAGATCCAAGTCTGTGTTGCAGCCCACTGACGTTCCGTGTGTAGAAGTGTGAATGAGACCCAAGTCTCTGTTTGCAGCGCACTAACTTTCTGTGCGTAGAAGTGTGAATGAGACCCAAATCTGTGTTTGCAGCCCACTAACGATCTGTGTGTAGAAGTACGAATGAGACCCAAGTCAGTGTTTGCTGCCCTCTAACGTTCCTTGTGTAGAAGTGTGAATGAGACCCAAGTCTGTGTTTGCGGCCCCCCAACGTTCTGTGTGTAGAAGTGTGAATGAGACCCAAGTCTGTGTTTACAGCCCAGTATCTTTCTGTGTGTAGAAGTGTGAATGAGACCCAAGTCTGTGTTAGCAGCCCACAAACGTTCTGTGTGTAGAAGTGTGAAAGAGACCCAAGTCTCTTTTTGCAGCCCACTACCGTTCTGTGTGTAGACGTGTGAATGAGACCCAAGTCAGTGTTTGCAGCCCACTAAAGTTCTGTGTGTAGAAGTGTGAATGAGACACAAGTGTGTGTTTGCAGCCCAGTAACGTTCTGGTTATAGAAGTGTGAATGAGACCCAATTCTGTGTTTGCAGCCCACTGACGTTCTGTATGTAGATGTGTGAATGAGACCCAAGTCTGTGTTTGCAGCGCACTAACTTTCTGTGTGTAGAAGTGTGAATGAGACCCAAGTCTGTGTTTGCAGCCCACTAACGATCTGTGTGTAGAAGTACGAATGAGACCCAAGTCAGTGTTTGCAGCCCACTAACGTTCTTTGTGTAGAAGTGTGAATGAGACCCAAGTCTGTGTTTGCAGCCCACTAACGTTCTGTGTGTAAAAAAGTGAATGGGACCCATGTCAGTGTTTGCAGCCCAGTAACGTTCTGTGTGTAATTGTGAATGAGACCCAAGTCTGTGTTTGCAGCCAGTAACGTTCTGTGTGTAGACGTGTGAATGAGACCCAAGTCTGTGTTTGCAGCCCACTAATGATCTGTGTGAAGAAGTGCGAATGAGACCCAAGTCAGTCTTTGCAGCCCACTAACGTTCTTTGTGTAGAAGTGTGAATGAGACCCAAGTCAGTGTTTGCAGCCCACTAACGTTCTGTGTGTAAAAAAGTGAATGAGACCCAAGCCAGTGTTTGCAGCCCAGTAACTTTCTGTGTGTAATTGTGAATGAGAACCAAGTCAGTGTTTGTAGCCAACTAACGATCTGTGTGTAGAAATGTGAATGTGAGCCAAGTGTGTGTTGCAGCCCAATGACGTTCTGTGTTTAGAAGTGTAAATGAGACCCAAGTCTGTGTTTGCAGCAAACTAATGTTCTGTGTGTAGAAGTGTGAATGAGACCCAAGTCAGTGTTTGCAGCCCAGTAACGTTCTGTGTAGACGTGTGAGTGAGACCTAAGTCTGTGTTTGCTGCCCACTAACGTTCTGTGTGTAGACGTTTGAATGAGACTTAAGCCTGTGTATGCTGCCCACTAACATTCTGTGAGTAGACGTGTGAATGATACCCAAGTCTGTGTGCAGCCCACTAACGTTCCCTGTGCAGAAGTGTGAATGAGACACAAGTCTGTGTTTGCAGCCCACCAACGATCTGTGTGTGGAAGTGTGAATGAGACCCAAGACTGTGTTTATAGCCCAGTATCTTTCTGTGTGTAGAAGTGTGAATGAGACCCAAGTGTGCGTTTAAAGCCCACTACCGTTCTGTGTGTAGACGTGTGAATGAGACCCAAGTCTGTGTTGACAGCACAGTAACATTCTGTGTGGAGAAGTGTGAATGAGACACAAGTCTGTGTTTGCAGACCACTAACGTTCTGTGTGTAAAAATGAGAATGAGACGCAAGTCAGTGTTGGCAGCCCACTAACGTCCTGTATGTAGAAGTGTGAATGAGACCCAAGTCTGTGTTTGCAGCCAGTAACGTTCTGTGTGTAGACGTGTGAATGAGACTTAAGCCTGTGTTTGCTGCCCACTAACATTCTGTGAGTAGACGTGTGAATGATACCCAAGTCTGTGTGCAGCCCACTAACGTTCCCTGTGCAGAAGTGTGAATGAGACCCAAGTCTGTTTTTGCAGCCCACCAACGAACTGTGTGTAGAAGTGTGAATGAGACCCAAGTCTGTGTTTACAGCCCAGTATCTTTCTGGGTGTAGAAGTGTGAATGAGTCCCAAGTGTGCGTTTAAAGCCCACTACCGTTCTGTGAGTAGACGAGTGAATGAGACCCAAGTCTGTGTTGACAGCACAGTAACGTTCTGTGTGTAGAAGTGTGAATGAGACACAAGTCTGTGTTTGCAGACCACTAACGTTCTGTGTGTAAAAATGAGAATGAGACGCAAGTCAGTGTTGGCAGCCCACTAACGTTCTGTATGTAGAAGTGTGAATGAGACCCAAGTCTGTGTTTGCAGCCAGTAAGGTTCTGTGTATAGAAGTGTGCATTAGACCCAAGTCTGTGTTTGCAGCCCAGTAACGTTCTGTGTTTAGAAGTGTGAATGAGAACCAAATCTGTGTTTGCAGCCCTCTAATGTTCTGAGCGTGGAAGTTTGAATGACACCCAAGTCCGTGTTTGCTGCCAGTAACGTTCTGTGTGTAGACGTGTGAATGAGACCCAAGTCTGTGTTTGCAGCCCACTAACGTTCTGTGTGTAGAAGTGTGAATGTACCCAGGTCAGTGTTTGCAGCCCACTAACGTTATGGGTGTAGAAGTGTGAATGAGACCCAAGTCTGTGTTTGCAAGCCCACTAACGTTCGGTGTGTAGAAGTGTGAATGAGATCCAAGTCTGTGTTTGCAGCCCAGCAACTATCTGTGTGTAGAAGTGTGGATGAGACCCAAGTCTGTGTTTGCAGCCCAGTAACGTTCTGTGTCTAGAAGTGTGGATGAGACCCAAGTCTGTGTTTCCAGCCCACTAATTTTCTGTGTGTAGATGTGTGAATGAGACCCAAGTCTGTGTTTACTTCCCGCTAACGTTCTGTAGGTAGAAGTGTGAATGAGACCCAAGTCTGTGTTTGCAGCCCACGAACGTTCTGTGTGTAGAAGTGTGAATGAGACCCAAGTCTGTGTTTGCAGCCCACTAACGTTCTGTGTGTAAAAATGTGAATGAGACCCAAGTCAGTGTTTGCAGCCGACTAACGTTCTGTATGTAGAATTGTGAATGAGACCCAAGTCTGTGTTGCAGCCCACTGACGTTCTGTGTGTGGAAGTGTGAATGAGACCCACGTATGTGTTTGCAGCCCAGTAACGTTCTGTGTGTTGACGTGTGAATGAGACCCGAATCTGTGTTGCAGACCACGAACGTTCTGTGCGTAGAAGTGTGAATGAGACCCAAGTCAGTGTTTGCAGCCCACTAACGTTCTGTGTGTAGAAGTGTGAATGAGGCACAAGTCTGTGTTTGCAGCCCACTAACGTTCGGAGTGTAGAAGTGTGAATGAGACCCAAGTCTGTGTTTGCAGCCCAGCAACGTTTTGTGTGTAGAAATGTGGATGAGACCCAGGTCTGGATTGCAGCCCAGTACCGTTCTGTGTGTAGAAGTGTGGATCAGACCCAAGTCTGTGTTTGCAGCCCACTAACTTTCTGTGTGTAAAAGTGTGAATGTGACCCAAATCGGTGTTTGCAGCCCACTAACGTTCTGTGTCTAAAATGTGAATGAGAACCTAGTCAGTGTTTGCAGCCCACTAACGTTCTGTATGTTGAATTGTGAATGAGATGCAAGTCTGTGTTGCAGCCCACTGACGTTCCGTGTGTAGAAGTGTGAATGAGACCCATGTCTGTGTTTGAGGTCCAGTAACCTTCTGTGTATAGAAGTGTGAATGAGACCCAATTCTGTGTTTGCAGCCCACTGACGTTCTGTATGTAGATGTGTGAATGAGACCCAAGTCTGTGTTTGCAGCGCACTAACTTTCTGTGTGTAGAAGTGTGAATGAGACCCAAATCTTTGTTTGCAGCCCACTAACGATCTGTGTGTAGAAGTACGAATGAGACCCAAGACTGTGTTTGCAGCCCACTAACGTTCGGTGTGTAGAAGTGTGAATGAGACCCAAGTCTGTGTTTGCAGCCCAGCAACTCTCTGGGTGTAGAAGTGTGGATGAGACCCAAGTCTGTGTTTGCAGCCCACTAACGTTCTGTGTGTAAAAATGTGAATGAGACCCCGGTCAGTGTTTGCAGCCCACTAACGTTATGGGTGTAGAAGTGTGAATGAGACCCAAGACTGTGTTTGCAGCCCACTAACGTTCTGGGTGTAGAAGTGTGAATGGGACCCAAGTCTGGGTTTTCAGCCATCTAACGTTCTGTGTGTAGAAGTGTGATTGAGATCCAAGTCTGTGTTTGCAGCCCACTAACGATCTGTGTGTAGAAATGTGAATGAGACCCAAGTATGTGTTTGCAGCCCAGTAACGTTCTGGGTGTAGACGTGTGAATGAGACCCAAGTCTGTGTTTGCAGCCCACTAACGTTCTGTGTGTAGAAGTGTGAATGAGACCCAAGTCTCTGTTTGCAGCCCACTAACGTTCTGTGTGTAGACGTGTGAATGAGACCCAAGTCAGTGTTTGCAGCCCACTAACGTTATGGGTGTAGAAGTGTGAATGAGACCCAAGACTGTGTTTGCAGCCCACTAACGTTCTGGGTGTAGAAGTGTGAATGAGACCCAAGTCTGTGTTTGAGGTCCAGTAACGTTCTGTGTATAGAAGTGTGAATGAGACCCAAGTCCGTGTTTGCAGCCCACTAACGTTCTGTGTGTAGAAGTGTGAACGAGACCCAAGTCTGTGTTTGCAGCCCACTGGCGTTCTGTATAGATAGATAGATAGATAGATTTTTATTAATTCCATTTGATCAAATACATGCATTCAATACATTTTTGATATAGGACACGTCAGAATTTACATGCATAAAATAAAAGAACTAACAGGTATATATTACTAAGATTAAAACTATTTATAACTTATTATAATATCAAATCTTAATAGATACAATCTTATTGCACAACTATTTACACCTCACTCTATTATCATAATATGAAAACTTAATTCTATAAATACAACAACATACAGCTAGGTATTAAAATTAAATTAAAAAAGTAAAATATAGTTATAGATTCCATCACTCCTATACGCTAAAATATTCAACTACTGAGTAAAAACAATGGCACTGCAGATAAGCTTTCAACATTCTATCAAAGGTTTTTATTTTTGGGGCCAGTTTTATATACTGGGGTAGTTTATTGTATAATTTAACTCCAGTGTGAAAAGTTCCTTTTTGATATATGCTTGTATGTAGAAGTGTGAATGAGACCCAAGTATCTCTTTGCAGCGCACTATCGTTCTGTGTGTAGAAGTGTGAATGAGACCCAAGTCTGTGTTAGCAGCCCTCTAACGTTCTGTGTGTAGAGTGTGAATAAGATCCAAGTGTGTGCTTGCAGCCCACTAACGATCTGTGAGTAGAAGTGTGAATGAGACACAAGTCTGTGTTTGCAGCCCACTAACGTTCTGTGTGTAGATGTGTGAATGAGACCCAAGTCTGTGTTTGAAGCCCACCAACGTTCTGTGTGTAGACGTGTGAATGAGACCCAAGTCTGTGTTTGCAGCCCACTAACGTTCTGTGTGTAGAAGTGTGAATGAGACCCAAGTCCCTGTTTGCAGCCCACTAACGTTCTGTGTGTAGACGTGTGAATGAGACCCAAGTCAGTGTTTGCAGCCCACTAACGTTCTGTGTGTAGACGTGTGAATGAGACCCAAGTGTGTGTTTGCAGCCCAGTAACGTTCTGGTTATAGAAGTGTGAATGAGACCCATTTCTGTGTTTGCAGCCCACTGACGTTCTGTATGTAGATGTGTGAATGAGACCCAAGTCTGTGTTTGCAGCGCACTAACTTTCTGTGTGTAGAAGTGTGAATGAGACCCAAGTCTGTGTTTGCAGCCCACTAACGATCTGTGTGTAGAAGTACGAATGAGACCCAAGTCAGTGTTTGCAGCCCACTAACGTTCTTTGTGTAGAAGTGTGAATGAGACCCAAGTCTGTGTTTGCAGCCCATTAACGTTCTGTGTGTAAAAAAGCGAATGGGACCCAAGTCAGTGTTTGCAGCCCAGTAACGTTCTGTGTGTTATTGTGAATGAGACCCAAGTCTGTGTTTGCAGCCAGAAACGTTCTATGTGTAGACGTGTGAATGAGACCCAAGTCTGTGTTTGCAGCCCACTATCGATCTGTGTGTAGAAGTGCGAATGAGACCCAAGTCAGTGTTTGCAGCCCACTAACGTTCTTTGTGTAGAAGTGTGAATGAGACCCAAGTCTGTGTTTGCAGCCAGTAACGTTCTGTGTGTAGACGTGTGAATGAGACTTAAGTCTGTGTTTGCTGCCCACTGACGTTCTGTGTGTAGACGTGTGAATGAGACCCAAATCTGTGTTTGCAGCCAGTAACGTTCTGTGTGTAGACGTGTGAATGAGACTTAAGCCTGTGTTTGCTGCCCACTAACATTCTGTGAGTAGACGTGTGAATGATACCCAAGTCTGTGTGCAGCCCACTAACGTTCTGTATGTAGAAGTGTGAATGAGACCCAAGTCTGTGTTTGCAGCCAGTAACGTTCTGTGTGTAGACGTGTGAATGAGACTTAAGCTTGTGTTTGGTGCCCACTAACATTCTGTGAGTAGACGTGTGAATGATACCCAAGTCTGTGTGCAGCCCACTAACGTTCCCTGTGCAGAACTGTGAATGAGACCCAAGTCTGTGTTTGCAGCCCACCAACGAACAACTGTGTGTAGAAGTGTGAATGAGACCCAAGTCTGTGTTTACAGCCCAGTATCTTTCTGTGTGTAGAAGTGTGAATGAGACCCAAGTGTGCGTTTAAAGCCCACTACCGTTCTGTGTGTAGACGAGTGAATGAGACCCAAGTCTGTGTTGACAGCACAGTAACGTTCTGTGTGTAGAAGTGTGAATGAGACCCAAGTCTGTGTTTGCAGCCCACTAACGATCTGTGTGTAGAAGTGCGAATGTACCCAGGTCAGTGTTTGCAGCCCACTAACGTTATGGGTGTAGAAGTGTGAATGAGACCCAAGACTGTGTTTGCAGCCCACTAACGTTCGGTGTGTAGAAGTGTGAATGAGACCCAAGTCTGTGTTTGCAGCCCAGCAACTCTCTGTGTGTAGAAGTGTGGATGAGACCCAAGTCTGTGTTTGCAGCCCAGTAACGTTCTGTGTCTAGAAGTGTAAATGAGACCCACGTCTGTGTTTCCAGCCCACTAATTTTCTGTGTGTAGATGTGCGAATGAGACCCAAGTCTGTGTTTCCTTCCCGCTAACGTTCTGTAGGTAGAAGTGTGAATGAGACCCAAGTCTGTGTTTGCAGCCCACTAACGTTCTGTGTGTAAAAATGTGAATGAGACCCAGGTCAGTGTTTGCAGCCCACTAACGTTATGGGTGTAGAAGTGTGAATGAGACCCAAGACAGTGTTTGCAGCCCACTAACGTTCTGGGTGTAGAAGTGTGAATGGGACCCAGGTCTGGGTTTGCAGCCCTCTAACGTTCTGTGTGTAGAAGTGTGATTGAGATCCAAGTCTGTGTTTGCAGCCCACTAACGTTCTGTGTGTAGAAGTGTGAATGAGACCCAAGCCTGTGTTGCAGCCCACTAACGTTCTGTGTTGAGAAGTGTGAAATAGACCCAAGTCTGTGTTTGCAGCCCAGTAACGTTCTGTGTGTCGACGTGTGAATGAGACCCAAGTCAGTGTTTGCAGCCCACTAACGTTCTGTGTGTAGAAATGTGAATGAGACCCAAGCCTGTGTTGCTGCCCACTAACGTTCTGTGTTGAGAAGTGTGAAAGAGACCCAAGTCTGTGTTTGCAGCCCAGTAATGTTCTGTATGTAGAAGTGTGAATGAGACCCAAGTCTGTGTTTGCAGCCCAGCAACGTTTTGTGTGTAGAAATGTGGATGAGACCCAGGTCTGTAATTGCAGGCCAGTACCGTTCAGTGTGTAGAAGTGTGGATGAGACCCAAGTCAGTGTTTGCAGCCCACTAACGTCCTGTATGTTGAATTGTGAATGAGATCCAAGTCTGTGTTGCAGCCCACTGACGTTCCGTGTGTAGAAGTGTGAATGAGACCCAAGTCTGTGTTTGAGGTCCAGTAACGTTCTGTGTATAGAAGTGTGAATGAGATCCAATTCTGTGTTTGCAGCCCACTGACGTTCTGTATGTAGATGTGTGAATGAGCCCCAAGTCTGTGTTTGCAGCGCACTAACTTTCTGTGCGTAGAAGTGTGAATGAGACCCAAATCTGTGTTTGCAGCCCTTTAACGATCTGTGTGTAGAAGTACGAATGAGACCCAAGTCAGTGTTTGCAGCCCTCTAACGTTCCTTGTGTAGAAGTGTGAATGAGACCCAAGTCTGTGTTTGCAGACCACTAACGTTCTGTGTGTAAAAATGAGAATGAGACGCAAGTCAGTGTTGGCAGCCCACTAACGTTCTGTATGTAGAAGTGTGAATGAGACTCAAGTCTGTGTTTGCAGCCAGTAACGTTCTGTGTATAGAAGTGTGCATTAGACCCAAGTCTGTGTTTGCAGCCCAGTAACGTTCTGTGTTTAGAAGTGTGAATGAGAACCAAGTCTGTGTTTGCAGTCCTCTAATGTTCTGTGCGTGGAAGTTTGAATGAGATCCAAGTCCGTGTTTGCTGCCAGTAACGTTCTGTGTGTAGACGTGTGAATGAGACCCAAGTCTGTGTTTGCAGTCCAGTAACGTTCTGTGTGTAGAAGTGTGAATGTACCCAGGTCAGTGTTTGCAGCCCACTAACGTTATGGGTGTAGAAGTGTGAATGAGACCCAAGACTGTGTTTGCAACCCACTAACGTTCTGGGTGTAGAAGTGTGAATGGGACCCAGGTCAGTGTTTGCAGCCCACTAACGTTATGGGTGTAGAAGTGTGAACGAGACCCAAGACAGTGTTTGCAGCCCACTAACGTTCGGTGTGTAGAAATGTGAATGAGACCCAAGTCTGTGTTTGCAGCCCAGCAACTCTCTGTGTGCAGAACTGTGGATGAGACCCAAGTCTGTGTTTGCAGCCCAGTAACGTTCTGTGTCTAGAAGTGTGGATGAGACCCACGTCTGTGTTTCCAGCCCACTAATTTTCTGTGTGTAGATGTGTGAATGAGACCCAAGTCCGTGATTCCTTCCCGCTAACGTTCTGTAGGTTGAAGTGTGATTGAGACCCAAGTCTGTGTTTGCAGCCCACTAACGTTCTGTGTGTAAAAATGTGAATGAGACCCAGGTCAGTGTTTGCAGCCCACTAACGTTATGGGTGTAGAAGTGTGAATGAGACCCAAGACTGTGTTTGCAGCCCACTAACGTTCTGGGTGAGAAGTGTGAATGGGACCCAAGTCTGGGTTTGCAGCCCTCTAACGTTCTGTGTGTAGAAGTGTGATTGAGATCCAAGTCTGTGTTTGCAGCCCACTAACGATCTGTGTGTAGAAATGTGAATGAGACCCAAGTATGTGTTTGCAGCCCAGTAACGTTCTGTGTGTAGACGTGTGAATGAGACCCAAGTCTGTGTTTTCAGCCCACTAACGTTCTGTGTGAAGAAGTGTGAATGAGACCCAAGCCTGTGTTGCATCCCACTAGCGTTCTGTGTTGAGAAGTGTGAAAGAGACCCTAGTCTGTGTTTGCAGCCCAGTAACGTTCTGTGTGTAGACGTGTGATTGAGACCCAAGTCAGTGTTTGCAGCCCACTAACGTTCTGTGTGTAGTAATGTGAATGAGACCCAAGCCTGTGTTGCAGCCCACTAACGTTCTGTGTTGAGAAGTGTGAAAGAGACCCACGTCTGTGTTTGCAGCCCAGTAACGTTCTGTATGTAGAAGTGTGAATGAGACCCAAGTCTGTGTTTGCAGCGCACTAACGTTCTGTGCGTAGAAGTGTGAATGAGACCCAAATCTGTGTTTGCAGCCCACTAACGATCTGTGTGTAGAAGTACGAATGAGACCCAAGTCAGTGTTTGCAGCCCTCTAACGTTCCTTGTGTAGAAGTGTGAATGAGACCCAAATCTGTGTTTGCAGCCCCCAACGTTCTGTGTGTAGAAGTGTGAATGAGACCCAAGTCTGTGTTTACAGCCCAGTATCTTTCTGTGTGTAGAAGTGTGAATGAGACCCAAGTCTGTGTTTGCAGCCCACTAACGTTCTGTGTGTAGAAGTGTGAATGAGACCCAAGTCTCTGTTTGCAGCCCACTAACGTTCTGTGGGTAGACGTGTGAATGAGACCCAAGTCAGTGTTTGCAGCCCACTAACGTTCTGTGTGTAGAAGTGTGAATGAGACCCAAGTGTGTGTTTGCAGCCCAGTAACGTTCTGGTTATAGAAGTGTGAATGAGACCCAATTCTGTGTTTGCAGCCCACTGACGTTCTGTATGTAGATGTGTGAATGAGACCCAAGTCTGATATTGCAGCGCACTAACTTTCTGTGTGTAGAAGTGTGAATGAGACCCAAGTCTGTGTTTGAAGCCCACTAACGATCTGTGTGTAGAAGTACGAATGAGACCCAAGTCAGTGTTTGCAGCCCACTAACGTTCTTTGTGTAGAAGTGTGAATGAGACCCAAGTCTGTGTTTGCAGCCCACTAACGTTCTGTGTGTAAAAAAGTGAATGGGATCCAAGTCAGTGTTTGCAGCCCAGTAACGTTCTGTGTGTAATTGTGAATGAGACCCAAGTCTGTGTTTGCAGCCAGTAACGTTCTGTGTGCAGACGTGTGAATGAGACCCAAGTCTGTGTTTGCAGCCCACTAACGATCTGTGTGTAGAAGTGCGAATGAGACCCAAGTCAGTGTTTGCAGCCCACTAACGTTCTGTGTGTAAAAAAGTGAATGAGACCCAAGTCAGTGTTTGCAGCCCAGTAACGTTCTGTGTGTAATTCTGAATGAGACCCAAGTCAGTGTTTGTAGCCCACTAACGATCTGTGTGTAGAAATGTGAATGAGACCCAAGTCTGTGTTGCAGCCCAATGACGTTCTGTGTTTAGAAGTGTGAATGAGACCCAAGTCTGTGTTTACAGCAAACTAATGTTCTTTGTGTAGAAGTGTGAATGAGACCCAAGTCAGTGTTTGCAGCCCAGTAACGTTCTGTGTAGACGTGTGATTGAGACCTAAGTCTGTGTTTGCTGCCCACTAACGTTCTGTGTGTTGACGTGTGAATGAGACTTAAGCCTGTGTTTGCTGCCCACTTACATTCTGTGAGTAGACGTGTGAATGATACCCAAGTCTGTGTGCAGCCCACTAACGTTCCCTGTGTAGAAGTGTGAATGAGACCCAAGTCTGTGTTTGCAGCCCACCAACGATCTGTGTGGGGAAGTGTGAATGAGACCCAACACTGTGTTTATAGACCAGCATCTTTCTGTGTGTAGAAGTGTGAATGAGACCCAAGTGTGCGTTTAAAGCCCACTACCGTTCTGTGTGTAGACGTGTGAATGAGACCCAAGTCTGTGTTGACAGCACAGTAACATTCTGTGTGTAGAAATGTGAATGAGACACAAGTCTGTGTTTGCAGCCAGTAACGTTCTGTGCATAGAAGTGTGCATTAGACCCAAGTCTGTGTTTGCAGCCCAGTTACGTTCTTAGTTTAGAAGTGTGAATGAGAACCAAGTCTGTGTTTGCAGCCCTCTAATGTTCTGAGCGTGAAAGTTTGAATGAGACCCAAGTCCGTGTTTGCTGCCAGTAACGTTCTGTGTGTAGACGTGTGAATTAGACCCAAGTCTGTGTTTGCAGCCCACTAACGTTCTGTGTGTAGAAGTGTGAATGTACCCAGGTCAGTGATTGCAGCCCACTAACGTTATGGGTGTAGAAGTGTGAATGAGACCCAAGTCTGTGTTTCCAGCCCACTAATTTTCTGTGTGTAGATGTGTGAATGAGACCCAAGTCTGTGTTTCCTTCCCGCTAACGTTCTGTAGGTAGAAGTGTGAATAAGACCCAAGTCTGTGTTTGCAGCCCACGAACGTTCTGTGTGTAGAAGTGTGAATGAGACCCAAGTCAGTATTTGCAGCCGACTAACGTTCTGTATGTAGAATTCTGAATGAGACCCAAGTCTGTGTTGCAGCCCACTGACGTTCTTTGTGCGGAAGTGTGAATGAGACCCAAGTCTGTGTTTGCAGCCCACTAATGTTCTGTGTGTAGAAGTGTGAATGAGACCCAAGTCTGGGTTTGCAGCCCTCGAACGTTCTGTGTGTAGAAGTGTGATTGAGATCCAAGTCTGTGTTTGCAGCCCACTAACGATCTGTGTGTAGAAATGTGAATGAGACCCACGTATGTGTTTGCAGCCCAGTAACGTTCTGTGTGTAGACGTGTGAATGAGACCCAAGTCTGTGTTTGCAGCCCACTAACGTTTGTGTGTAGAAGTGTGAATGAGACCCAAGCCTGTGTTGCAGCCCACTAACGTTCTGTGTTGAGAAGTGTGAAAGAGACCCAAGTCTGTGTTTGCAGCCCAGTAACGTTCTGTGTGTAGACGTGTGAATGAGACCCAAGTCAGTGTTTGCAGCCCACTAACGTTCTGTGTGTAGAAATGTGAATGAGACCCACGCCTGTGTTGCAGCCCACTAACGTTCTGTGTTGAGAAGTGTGAAAGAGACCCAAGTCTGTGTTTGCAGCCCAGTAACGTTCTGTATGTAGAAGTGTGAATGAGACCCAAGTCTGTGTTTGCAGTCCAGCAACGTTTTGTGTGTAGAAATGTGGATGAGACCCAGGTCTGTAATTGCAGCCCAGTACCATTCAGTGTGTAGAAGTGTGGATGAGACCCAAGTCAGTGTTTGCAGCCCACTAACGTTCTGTATGTAGACGTGTGAATGAGATCCAAGACTGTGTTTCAGCCCACTGACGTTCCGTATGTAGAAGTGTGAATGAGACCCAAGTCTGTGTTTGCAGCCCACTAACGTTCTGTGTGTAGAAATGTGAATGAGACCCAAGCCTGTGTTGCAGCCCACTAACGTTCTGTGTTGAGAAGGTTGAAAGAGACCCAAGTCTGTGTTTGCAGCCCAGTAACGTTCTGTGTGTAGACGTGTGAATGAGATCCAAGTCTGTGTTGCAGCCCACTGACGTTCCGTGTGTAGAAGTGTGAATGAGACCCAAGTCTCTGTTTGCAGCGCACTAACTTTCTGTGCGTAGAAGTGTGAATGACACCCAAATCTGTGTTTGCAGCCCACTAACGATCTGTGTGTAGAAGTACGAATGAGACCCAAGTCAGTGTTTGCAGCCCTCTAACGTTCCTTGTGTAGAAGTGTGAATGAGACCCAAGTCTGTGTTTGCGGCCCCCCAACGTTCTGTGTGTAGAAGTGTGAATGAGACCCAAGTCTGTGTTTACAGCCCAGTATCTTTCTGTGTGTAGAAGTGTGAATGAGACCCAAGTCTGTGTTTGCAGCCCTCTAACGTTCTGTGTGTAGAAGTGTGAATGAGACCCAAGTCTCTGTTTGCAGCCCACTACCGTTCTGTGTGTAGACGTGTTAATGAGACCCAAGTCAGTGTTTGCAGCCCACTAACGTTCTGTGTGTAGAAGTGTGAATGAGACACAAGTGTGTGTTTGCAGCCCAGTAACGTTCTGGTTATAGAAGTGTGAATGAGACCCAATTCTGTGTTTGCAGCCCACTGACGTTCTGTATGTAAATGTGTGAATGAGACCCAAGTCTGTGTTTGCAGCGCAGTAACTTTCTGTGTGTAGAAGTGTGAATGAGACCCAAGTCTGTGTTTGCAGCCCACTAACGATCTGTGTGTAGAAGTACGAATGAGACCCAAGTCAGTGTTTGCAGCCCACTAACGTTCTTTGTGTAGAAGTGTGAATGAGACCCAAGTATGTGTTTGCAGCCCACTAACGTTCTGTGTGTAAAAAAGTGAATGGGACCCATGTCAGTGTTTGCAGCCCAGTAACGTTCTGTGTGTAATTGTGAATGAGACCCAAGTCTGTGTTTGCAGCCAGTAACGTTCTGTGTGTAGACGTGTGAATGAGACCCAAGTCTGTGTGAGCAGCCCACTAATGATCTGTGTGAAGAAGTGCGAATGAGACCCAAGTCAGTGTTTGCAGCCCACTAACGATCTGTGTGTAGAAGTACGAATGAGACCCAAGTCAGTGTTTGCAGCCCACTAACGTTCTTTGTGTAGAAGTGTGAATGAGACCCAAGTCAGTGTTTGCAGCCCACTAACGTTCTGTGTGTAAAAAAGTGAATGAGACCCAAGTCAGTGTTTGCAGCCCAGTAACGATCTGTGTGTAATTGTGAATGAGACCCAAGTCAGTGTTTGTAGCCCACTAACGATCTGTGTGTAGAAATGTGAATGTGACCCAAGTCTGTGTTGCAGCCCAATGACGTTCTGTGTTTAGAAGTGTGAATGAGACCCAAGTCTTAGTTTGCAGAAAACTAATGTTCTGTGTGTAGAAGTGTGAATGAGACCCAAGTCAGTGTTTGCAGCCCAGTAACGTTCTGTGTAGACGTGTGATTGAGACCTAAGTCTGTGTTTGCTGCCCACTAACGTTCTGTGTGTAGACGTGCGAATGAGACTTAAGCCTGTGTTTGCTGCCCACTAACATTCTGTGAGTAGACGTGTGAATGATACCGAAGTCTGTGTGCAGCCCACTAACGTTCCCTGTGCAGAAGTGTGAATGAGACACAAGTCTGTGTTTGCAGCCCACCAACGATCTGTGTGTGGAAGTGTGAATGAGACCCAAGACTGTGTTTATAGCCCAGTATCTTTCTGTGTGTAGAAGTGTGAATGAGACCCAAGTGTGCGTTTAAAGCCCACTACCGTTCTGTGTGTAGACGTGTGAATGAGACCCAAGTCTGTGTTGACAGCACAGTAACATTCTGTGTGTAGAAGTGTGAATGAGACACAAGTCTGTGTTTGCAGACCACTAACGTTCTGTGTGTAAAAATGAGAATGAGGCGCAAGTCAGTGTTGGCAGCCCACTAACGTCCTGTATGTAGAAGTGTGAATGAGACCCAAGTCTGTGTTTGCAGCCCCCAACGTTCTGTGTGTAGAAGTGTGAATGAGACCCAAGTCTGTGTTTACAGCCCAGTATCTTTCTGTGTGTAGAAGTGTGAATGAGACCCAAGTCTGTGTTTGCAGCCCACTAACGTTCTGTGTGTAGAAGTGTGAATGAGACCCAAGTCTCTGTTTGCAGCCCACTAACGTTCTGTGGGTAGACGTGTGAATGAGACCCAAGTCAGTGTTTGCAGCCCACTAACGTTCTGTGTGTAGAAGTGTGAATGAGACCCAAGTGTGTGTTTGCAGCCCAGTAACGTTCTGGTTATAGAAGTGTGAATGAGACCCAATTCTGTGTTTGCAGCCCACTGACGTTCTGTATGTAGATGTGTGAATGAGACCCAAGTCTGTTTTTGCAGCGCACTAACTTTCTGTGTGTAGAAGTGTGAATGAGACCCAAGTCTGTGTTTGAAGCCCACTAACGATCTGTGTGTAGAAGTACGAATGAGACCCAAGTCAGTGTTTGCAGCCCACTAACGTTCTTTGTGTAGAAGTGTGAATGAGACCCAAGTCTGTGTTTGCAGCCCACTAACGTTCTGTGTGTAAAAAAGTGAATGGGACCCAAGTCAGTGTTTGCAGCCCAGTAACGTTCTGTGTGTAATTGTGAATGAGACCCAAGTCTGTGTTTGCAGCCAGTAACGTTCTGTGTGCAGACGTGTGAATGAGACCCAAGTCTGTGTTTGCAGCCCACTAACGATCTGTGTGTAGAAGTGCGAATGAGACCCAAGTCAGTGTTTGCAGCCCACTAACGTTCTGTGTGTAAAAAAGTGAATGAGACCCAAGTCAGTGTTTGCAGCCCAGTAACGTTCTGTGTGTAATTCTGAATGAGACCCAAGTCAGTGTTTGTAGCCCACTAACGATCTGTGTGTAGAAATGTGAATGAGACCCAAGTCTGTGTTGCAGCCCAATGACGTTCTGTGTTTAGAAGTGTGAATGAGACCCAAGTCTGTGTTTACAGCAAACTAATGTTCTTTGTGTAGAAGTGTGAATGAGACCCAAGTCAGTGTTTGCAGCCCAGTAACGTTCTGTGTAGACGTGTGATTGAGACCTAAGTCTGTGTTTGCTGCCCACTAACGTTCTGTGTGTTGACGTGTGAATGAGACTTAAGCCTGTGTTTGCTGCCCACTTACATTCTGTGAGTAGACGTGTGAATGATACCCAAGTCTGTGTGCAGCCCACTAACGTTCCCTGTGTAGAAGTGTGAATGAGACCCAAGTCTGTGTTTGCAGCCCACCAACGATCTGTGTGGGGAAGTGTGAATGAGACCCAACACTGTGTTTATAGACCAGCATCTTTCTGTGTGTAGAAGTGTGAATGAGACCCAAGTGTGCGTTTAAAGCCCACTACCGTTCTGTGTGTAGACGTGTGAATGAGACCCAAGTCTGTGTTGACAGCACAGTAACATTCTGTGTGTAGAAATGTGAATGAGACACAAGTCTGTGTTTGCAGCCAGTAACGTTCTGTGCATAGAAGTGTGCATTAGACCCAAGTCTGTGTTTGCAGCCCAGTTACGTTCTTAGTTTAGAAGTGTGAATGAGAACCAAGTCTGTGTTTGCAGCCCTCTAATGTTCTGAGCGTGAAAGTTTGAATGAGACCCAAGTCCGTGTTTGCTGCCAGTAACGTTCTGTGTGTAGACGTGTGAATTAGACCCAAGTCTGTGTTTGCAGCCCACTAACGTTCTGTGTGTAGAAGTGTGAATGTACCCAGGTCAGTGATTGCAGCCCACTAACGTTATGGGTGTAGAAGTGTGAATGAGACCCAAGTCTGTGTTTCCAGCCCACTAATTTTCTGTGTGTAGATGTGTGAATGAGACCCAAGTCTGTGTTTCCTTCCCGCTAACGTTCTGTAGGTAGAAGTGTGAATAAGACCCAAGTCTGTGTTTGCAGCCCACGAACGTTCTGTGTGTAGAAGTGTGAATGAGACCCAAGTCAGTATTTGCAGCCGACTAACGTTCTGTATGTAGAATTCTGAATGAGACCCAAGTCTGTGTTGCAGCCCACTGACGTTCTTTGTGCGGAAGTGTGAATGAGACCCAAGTCTGTGTTTGCAGCCCACTAACGTTCTGTGTGTAGAAGTGTGAATGAGACCCAAGTCTGGGTTTGCAGCCCTCGAACGTTCTGTGTGTAGAAGTGTGATTGAGATCCAAGTCTGTGTTTGCAGCCCACTAACGATCTGTGTGTAGATATGTGAATGAGACCCACGTATGTGTTTGCAGCCCAGTAACGTTCTGTGTGTAGACGTGTGAATGAGACCCAAGTCTGTGTTTGCAGCCCACTAACGTTTGTGTGTAGAAGTGTGAATGAGACCCAAGCCTGTGTTGCAGCCCACTAACGTTCTGTGTTGAGAAGTGTGAAAGAGACCCAAGTCTGTGTTTGCAGCCCAGTAACGTTCTGTGTGTAGACGTGTGAATGAGACCCAAGTCTGTGTTTGCAGCCCACTAACGTTCTGTGTGTAGAAATGTGAATGAGACCCACGCCTGTGTTGCAGCCCACTAACGTTCTGTGTTGAGAAGTGTGAAAGAGACCCAAGTCTGTGTTTGCAGCCCAGTAACGTTCTGTATGTAGAAGTGTGAATGAGACCCAAGTCTGTGTTTGCAGTCCAGCAACGTTTTGTGTGTAGAAATGTGGATGAGACCCAGGTCTGTAATTGCAGCCCAGTACCATTCAGTGTGTAGAAGTGTGGATGAGACCCAAGTCAGTGTTTGCAGCCCACTAACGTTCTGTATGTAGACGTGTGAATGAGATCCAAGACTGTGTTTCAGCCCACTGACGTTCCGTATGTAGAAGTGTGAATGAGACCCAAGTCTGTGTTTGCAGCCCACTAACGTTCTGTGTGTAGAAATGTGAATGAGACCCAAGCCTGTGTTGCAGCCCACTAACGTTCTGTGTTGAGAAGGTTGAAAGAGACCCAAGTCTGTGTTTGCAGCCCAGTAACGTTCTGTGTGTAGACGTGTGAATGAGATCCAAGTCTGTGTTGCAGCCCACTGACGTTCCGTGTGTAGAAGTGTGAATGAGACCCAAGTCTCTGTTTGCAGCGCACTAACTTTCTGTGCGTAGAAGTGTGAATGACACCCAAATCTGTGTTTGCAGCCCACTAACGATCTGTGTGTAGAAGTACGAATGAGACCCAAGTCAGTGTTTGCAGCCCTCTAACGTTCCTTGTGTAGAAGTGTGAATGAGACCCAAGTCTGTGTTTGCGGCCCCCCAACGTTCTGTGTGTAGAAGTGTGAATGAGACCCAAGTCTGTGTTTACAGCCCAGTATCTTTCTGTGTGTAGAAGTGTGAATGAGACCCAAGTCTGTGTTTGCAGCCCTCTAACGTTCTGTGTGTAGAAGTGTGAATGAGACCCAAGTCTCTGTTTGCAGCCCACTACCGTTCTGTGTGTAGACGTGTGAATGAGACCCAAGTCAGTGTTTGCAGCCCACTAACGTTCTGTGTGTAGAAGTGTGAATGAGACACAAGTGTGTGTTTGCAGCCCAGTAACGTTCTGGTTATAGAAGTGTGAATGAGACCCAATTCTGTGTTTGCAGCCCACTGACGTTCTGTATGTAAATGTGTGAATGAGACCCAAGTCTGTGTTTGCAGCGCAGTAACTTTCTGTGTGTAGAAGTGTGAATGAGACCCAAGTCTGTGTTTGCAGCCCACTAACGATCTGTGTGTAGAAGTACGAATGAGACCCAAGTCAGTGTTTGCAGCCCACTAACGTTCTTTGTGTAGAAGTGTGAATGAGACCCAAGTCTGTGTTTGCAGCCCACTAACGTTCTGTGTGTAAAAAAGTGAATGGGACCCATGTCAGTGTTTGCAGCCCAGTAACGTTCTGTGTGTAATTGTGAATGAGACCCAAGTCTGTGTTTGCAGCCAGTAACGTTCTGCGTGTAGACGTGTGAATGAGACCCAAGTCTGTGTGAGCAGCCCACTAATGATCTGTGTGAAGAAGTGCGAATGAGACCCAAGTCAGTGTTTGCAGCCCACTAACGATCTGTGTGTAGAAGTACGAATGAGACCCAAGTCAGTGTTTGCAGCCCAGTAACGATCTGTGTGTAATTGTGAATGAGACCCAAGTCAGTGTTTGTAGCCCACTAACGATCTGTGTGTAGAAATGTGAATGTGACCCAAGTCTGTGTTGCAGCCCAATGACGTTCTGTGTTTAGAAGTGTGAATGAGACCCAAGTCTTAGTTTGCAGAAAAATAATGTTCTGTGTGTAGAAGTGTGAATGAGACCCAAGTCAGTGTTTGCAGCCCAGTAACGTTCTGTGTAGACGTGTGATTGAGACCTAAGTCTGTGTTTGCTGCCCACTAACGTTCTGTGTGTAGACGTGCGAATGAGACTTAAGCCTGTGTTTGCTGCCCACTAACATTCTGTGAGTAGACGTGTGAATGATACCGAAGTCTGTGTGCAGCCCACTAACGTTCCCTGTGCAGAAGTGTGAATGAGACACAAGTCTGTGTTTGCAGCCCACCAACGATCTGTGTGTGGAAGTGTGAATGAGACCCAAGACTGTGTTTATAGCCCAGTATCTTTCTGTGTGTAGAAGTGTGAATGAGACCCAAGTGTGCGTTTAAAGCCCACTACCGTTCTGTGTGTAGACGTGTGAATGAGACCCAAGTCTGTGTTGACAGCACAGTAACATTCTGTGTGTAGAAGTGTGAATGAGACACAAGTCTGTGTTTGCAGACCACTAACGTTCTGTGTGTAAAAATGAGAATGAGACGCAAGTCAGTGTTGGCAGCCCACTAACGTCCTGTATGTAGAAGTGTGAATGAGACCCAAGTCTGTGTTTGCAGCCAGTAACGTTCTGTGTGTAGACGTGTGAATGAGACTTAAGCCTGTGTTTGCTGCCCACTAACATTCTGTGAGTAGACGTGTGAATGATACCCAAGTCTGTGTGCAGCCAACTAACGTTCCCTGTGCAGAAGTGTGAATGAGACCCAAGTCTGTTTTTGCAGCCCACCAACGAACTGTGTGTAGAAGTGTGAATGAGACCCAAGTCTGTGTTTACAGCCCAGTATCTTTCTGTGTGTAGAAGTGTGAATGAGACCCAAGTCTGTGTTTGCAGCCCTCTAACGTTCTGTGTGTAGAAGTGTGAATGAGACCCAAGTCTCTGTTTGCAGCCCACTACCGTTCTGTGTGTAGACGTGTGAATGAGACCCAAGTCAGTGTTTGCAGCCCACTAACGTTCTGTGTGTAGAAGTGTGAATGAGACACAAGTGTGTGTTTGCAGCCCAGTAACGTTCTGGTTATAGAAGTGTGAATGAGACCCAATTCTGTGTTTGCAGCCCACTGACGTTCTGTATGTAGATGTGTGAATGAGACCCATGTCTGTGTTTGCAGCGCAGTAACTTTCTGTGTGTAGAAGTGTGAATGAGACCCAAGTCTGTGTTTGCAGCCCACTAACGATCTGTGTGTAGAAGTACGAATGAGACCCAAGTCAGTGTTTGCAGCCCACTAACGTTCTTTGTGTAGAAGTGTGAATGAGACCCGAGTCTGTGTTTGCAGCCCACTAACGTTCTGTGTGTAAAAAAGTGAATGGGACCCATGTCAGTGTTTGCAGCCCAGTAACGTTCTGTGTGTAATTGTGAATGAGACCCAAGTCTGTGTTTGCAGCCAGTAACGTTCTGTGTGTAGACGTGTGAATGAGACCCAAGTCTGTGTGAGCAGCCCACTAATGATCTGTGTGAAGAAGTGCGAATGAGACCCAAGTCAGTGTTTGCAGCCCACTAACGATCTGTGTGTAGAAGTACGAATGAGACCCAAGTCAGTGTTTGCAGCCCACTAACGTTCTTTGTGTAGAAGTGTGAATGAGACCCAAGTCAGTGTTTGCAGCCCACTAACGTTCTGTGTGTAAAAAAGTGAATGAGACCCAAGTCAGTGTTTGCAGCCCAGTAACGATCTGTGTGTAATTGTGAATGAGACCCAAGTCAGTGTTTGTAGCCCACTAACGATCTGTGTGTAGAAATGTGAATGTGACCCAAGTCTGTGTTGCAGCCCAATGACGTTCTCTGTTTAGAAGTGTGAATGAGACCCAAGTCTTTGTTTGCAGAAAACTAATGTTCTGTGTGTAGAAGTGTGAATGAGACCCAAGTCAGTGTTTGCAGCCCAGTAACGTTCTGTGTAGACGTGTGATTGAGACCTAAGTCTGTGTATGCTGCCCACTAACGTTCTGTGTGTAGACGTGCGAATGAGACTTAAGCCTGTGTTTGCTGCCCACTAACATTCTGTGAGTAGACGTGTGAATGATACCGAAGTCTGTGTGCAGCCCACTAACGTTCTGTGTGTAGAGTGTGAATAAGATCCAAGTGTGTGCTTGCAGCCCACTAACGATCTGTGAGTAGAAGTGTGAATGAGACACAAGTCTGTGTTTGCAGCCCACTAACGTTCTGTGTGTAGATGTGTGAATGAGACCCAAGTCTGTGTTTGAAGCCCACTAACGTTCTGTGTGTAGACGTGTGAATGAGACCCAAGTCTGTGTTTGCAGCCCACTAACGTTCTGTGTGTAGAAGTGTGAATGAGACCCAAGTCCCTGTTTGCAGCCCACTAACGTTCTGTGTGTAGACGTGTGAATGAGACCCAAGTCAGTGTTTGCAGCCCACTAACGTTCTGTGTGTAGACGTGTGAATGAGACCCAAGTGTGTGTTTGCAGCCCAGTAACGTTCTGGTTATAGAAGTGTGAATGAGACCCATTTCTGTGTTTGCAGCCCACTGACGTTCTGTATGTAGATGTGTGAATGAGACCCAACTCTGTGTTTGCAGCGCACTAACTTTCTGTGTGTAGAAGTGTGAATGAGACCCAAGTCTGTGTTTGCAGCCCACTTACGATCTGTGTGTAGAAGTACGAATGAGACCCAAGTCAGTGTTTGCAGCCCACTAACGTTCTTTGTGTAGAAGTGTGAATGAGACCCAAGTCTGTGTTTGCAGCCCATTAACGTTCTGTGTGTAAAAAAGCGAATGGGACCCAAGTCAGTGTTTGCAGCCCAGTAACGTTCTGTGTGTTATTGTGAATGAGACCCAAGTCTGTGTTTGCAGCCAGAAACGTTCTATGTGTAGACGTGTGAATGAGACCCAAGTCTGTGTTTGCAGCCCACTATCGATCTGTGTGTAGAAGTGCGAATGAGACCCAAGTCAGTGTTTGCAGCCCACTAACGTTCTTTGTGTAGAAGTGTGAATGAGACCCAAGTCTGTGTTTGCAGCCAGTAACGTTCTGTGTGTAGACGTGTGAATGAGACTTAAGTCTGTGTTTGCTGCCCACTGACGTTCTGTGTGTAGACGTGTGAATGAGACCCAAATCTGTGTTTGCAGCCAGTAACGTTCTGTGTGTAGACGTGTGAATGAGACTTAAGCCTGTGTTTGCTGCCCACTAACATTCTGTGAGTAGACGTGTGAATGATACCCAAGTCTGTGTGCAGCCCACTAACGTTCTGTATGTAGAAGTGTGAATGAGACCCAAGTCTGTGTTTGCAGCCAGTAACGTTCTGTGTGTAGACGTGTGAATGAGACTTAAGCTTGTGTTTGGTGCCCACTAACATTCTGTGAGTAGACGTGTGAATGATACCCAAGTCTGTGTGCAGCCCACTAACGTTCCCTGTGCAGAACTGTGAATGAGACCCAAGTCTGTGTTTGCAGCCCACCAACGAACAACTGTGTGTAGAAGTGTGAATGAGACCCAAGTCTGTGTTTACAGCCCAGTATCTTTCTGTGTGTAGAAGTGTGAATGAGACCCAAGTGTGCGTTTAAAGCCCACTACCGTTCTGTGTGTAGACGAGTGAATGAGACCCAAGTCTGTGTTGACAGCACAGTAACGTTCTGTGTGTAGAAGTGTGAATGAGACCCAAGTCTGTGTTTGCAGCCCACTAACGATCTGTGTGTAGAAGTGCGAATGTACCCAGGTCAGTGTTTGCAGCCCACTAACGTTATGGGTGTAGAAGTGTGAATGAGACCCAAGACTGTGTTTGCAGCCCACTAACGTTCGGTGTGTAGAAGTGTGAATGAGACCCAAGTCTGTGTTTGCAGCCCAGCAACTCTCTGTGTGTAGAAGTGTGGATGAGACCCAAGTCTGTGTTTGCAGCCCAGTAACGTTCTGTGTCTAGAAGTGTAAATGAGACCCACGTCTGTGTTTCCAGCCCACTAATTTTCTGTGTGTAGATGTGCGAATGAGACCCAAGTCTGTGTTTCCTTCCCGCTAACGTTCTGTAGGTAGAAGTGTGAATGAGACCCAAGTCTGTGTTTGCAGCCCACTAACGTTCTGTGTGTAAAAATGTGAATGAGACCCAGGTCAGTGTTTGCAGCCCACTAACGTTATGGGTGTAGAAGTGTGAATGAGACCAAAGACAGTGTTTGCAGCCCACTAACGTTCTGGGTGTAGAAGTGTGAATGGGACCCAGGTCTGGGTTTGCAGCCCTCTAACGTTCTGTGTGTAGAAGTGTGATTGAGATCCAAGTCTGTGTTTGCAGCCCACTAACGTTCTGTGTGTAGAAGTGTGAATGAGACCCAAGCCTGTGTTGCAGCCCACTAACGTTCTGTGTTGAGAAGTGTGAAATAGACCCAAGTCTGTGTTTGCAGCCCAGTTACGTTCTGTGTGTCGACGTGTGAATGAGACCCAAGTCAGTGTTTGCAGCCCACTAACGTTCTGTGTGTAGAAATGTGAATGAGACCCAAGCCTGTGTTGCTGCCCACTAACGTTCTGTGTTGAGAAGTGTGAAAGAGACCCAAGTCTGTGTTTGCAGCCCAGTAATGTTCTGTATGTAGAAGTGTGAATGACACGCAAGTCTGTGTTTGCAGCCCAGCAACGTTTTGTGTGTAGAAATGTGGATGAGACCCAGGTCTGTAATTGCAGCCCAGTACCGTTCAGTGTGTAGAAGTGTGGATGAGACCCAAGTCAGTGTTTGCAGCCCAATAACGTCCTGTATGTTGAATTGTGAATGAGATCCAAGTCTGTGTTGCAGCCCACTGACGTTCCGTGTGTAGAAGTGTGAATGAGACCCAAGTCTGTGTTTGAGGTCCAGTAACGTTCTGTGTATAGAAGTGTGAATGAGATCCAATTCTGTGTTTGCAGCCCACTGACGTTCTGTATGTAGATGTGTGAATGAGCCCCAAGTCTGTGTTTGCAGCGCACTAACTTTCTGTGCGTAGAAGTGTGAATGAGACCCAAATCTGTGTTTGCAGCCCTTTAACGATCTGTGTGTAGAAGTACGAATGAGACCCAAGTCAGTGTTTGCAGCCCTCTAACGTTCCTTGTGTAGAAGTGTGAATGAGACCCAAGTCTGTGTTTGCAGACCACTAACGTTCTGTGTGTAAAAATGAGAATGAGACGCAAGTCAGTGTTGGCAGCCCACTAACGTTCTGTATGTAGAAGTGTGAATGAGACTCAAGTCTGTGTTTGCAGCCAGTAACGTTCTGTGTATAGAAGTGTGCATTAGACCCAAGTCTGTGTTTGCAGCCCAGTAACGTTCTGTGTTTAGAAGTGTGAATGAGAACCAAGTCTGTGTTTGCAGTCCTCTAATGTTCTGTGCGTGGAAGTTTGAATGAGATCCAAGTCCGTGTTTGCTGCCAGTAACGTTCTGTGTGTAGACGTGTGAATGAGACCCAAGTCTGTGTTTGCAGTCCAGTAACGTTCTGTGTGTAGAAGTGTGAATGTACCCAGGTCAGTGTTTGCAGCCCACTAACGTTATGGGTGTAGAAGTGTGAATGAGACCCAAGACTGTGTTTGCAACCCACTAACGTTCTGGGTGTAGAAGTGTGAATGGGACCCAGGTCAGTGTTTGCAGCCCACTAACGTTATGGGTGTAGAAGTGTGAACGAGACCCAAGACAGTGTTTGCAGCCCACTAACGTTCGGTGTGTAGAAATGTGAATGAGACCCAAGTCTGTGTTTGCAGCCCAGCAACTCTCTGTGTGCAGAACTGTGGATGAGACCCAAGTCTGTGTTTGCAGCCCAGTAACGTTCTGTGTCTAGAAGTGTGGATGAGACCCACGTCTGTGTTTCCAGCCCACTAATTTTCTGTGTGTAGATGTGTGAATGAGACCCAAGTCCGTGATTCCTTCCCGCTAACGTTCTGTAGGTTGAAGTGTGATTGAGACCCAAGTCTGTGTTTGCAGCCCACTAACGTTCTGTGTGTAAAAATTTGAATGAGACCCAGGTCAGTGTTTGCAGCCCACTAACGTTATGGGTGTAGAAGTGTGAATGAGACCCAAGACTGTGTTTGCAGCCCACTAACGTTCTGGGTGAGAAGTGTGAATGGGACCCAAGTCTGGGTTTGCAGCCCTCTAACGTTCTGTGTGTAGAAGTGTGATTGAGATCCAAGTCTGTGTTTGCAGCCCACTAACGATCTGTGTGTAGAAATGTGAATGAGACCCAAGTATGTGTTTGCAGCCCAGTAACGTTCTGTGTGTAGACGTGTGAATGAGACCCAAGTCTGTGTTTTCAGCCCACTAACGTTCTGTGTGAAGAAGTGTGAATGAGACCCAAGCCTGTGTTGCATCCCACTAGCGTTCTGTGTTGAGAAGTGTGAAAGAGACCCTAGTCTGTGTTTGCAGCCCAGTAACGTTCTGTGTGTAGACGTGTGATTGAGACCCAAGTCAGTGTTTGCAGCCCACTAACGTTCTGTGTGTAGTAATGTGAATGAGACCCAAGCCTGTGTTGCAGCCCACTAACGTTCTGTGTTGAGAAGTGTGAAAGAGACCCACGTCTGTGTTTGCAGCCCAGTAACGTTCTGTATGTAGAAGTGTGAATGAGACCCAAGTCTGTGTTTGCAGCGCACTAACGTTCTGTGCGTAGAAGTGTGAATGAGACCCAAATCTGTGTTTGCAGCCCACTAACGATCTGTGTGTAGAAGTACGAATGAGACCCAAGTCAGTGTTTGCAGCCCTCTAACGTTCCTTGTGTAGAAGTGTGAATGAGACCCAAATCTGTGTTTGCAGCCCCCAACGTTCTGTGTGTAGAAGTGTGAATGAGACCCAAGTCTGTGTTTACAGCCCAGTATCTTTCTGTGTGTAGAAGTGTGAATGAGACCCAAGTCTGTGTTTGCAGCCCACTAACGTTCTGTGTGTAGAAGTGTGAATGAGACCCAAGTCTCTGTTTGCAGCCCACTAACGTTCTGTGTGTAGACGTGTGAATGAGACCCAAGTCAGTGTTTGCAGCCCACTAACGTTCTGTGTGTAGAAGTGTGAATGAGACCCAAGTGTGTGTTTGCAGCCCAGTACCGTTCTGGTTATAGAAGTGTGAATGAGACCCAATTCTGTGTTTGCAGCCCACTGACGTTCTGTATGTAGATGTGTGAATGAGACCCAAGTCTGTTTTTGCAGCGCACTAACTTTCTGTGTGTAGAAGTGTGAATGAGACCCAAGTCTGTGTTTGAAGCCCACTAACGATCTGTGTGTAGAAGTACGAATGAGACCCAAGTCAGTGTTTGCAGCCCACTAACGTTCTTTGTGTAGAAGTGTGAATGAGACCCAAGTCTGTGTTTGCAGCCCACTAACGTTCTGTGTGTAAAAAAGTGAATGGGACCCAAGTCAGTGTTTGCAGCCCAGTAACGTTCTGTGTGTAATTGTGAATGAGACCCAAGTCTGTGTTTGCAGCCAGTAACGTTCTGTGTGCAGACGTGTGAATGAGACCCAAGTCTGTGTTTGCAGCCCACTAACGATCTGTGTGTAGAAGTGCGAATGAGACCCAAGTCAGTGTTTGCAGCCCACTAACGTTCTGTGTGTAAAAAAGTGAATGAGACACAAGTCAGTGTTTGCAGCCCAGTAACGTTCTGTGTGTAATTCTGAATGAGACCCAAGTCAGTGTTTGTAGCCCACTAACGATCTGTGTGTAGAAATGTGAATGAGACCCAAGTCTGTGTTGCAGCCCAATGACGTTCTGTGTTTAGAAGTGTGAATGAGACCCAAGTCTGTGTTTACAGCAAACTAATGTTCTTTGTGTAGAAGTGTGAATGAGACCCAAGTCAGTGTTTGCAGCCCAGTAACGTTCTGTGTAGACGTGTGATTGAGACCTAAGTCTGTGTTTGCTGCCCACTAACGTTCTGTGTGTTGACGTGTGAATGAGACTTAAGCCTGTGTTTGCTGCCCACTTACATTCTGTGAGTAGACGTGTGAATGATACCCAAGTCTGTGTGCAGCCCACTAACGTTCCCTGTGTAGAAGTGTGAATGAGACCCAAGTCTGTGTTTGCAGCCCACCAACGATCTGTGTGGGGAAGTGTGAATGAGACCCAACACTGTGTTTATAGACCAGCATCTTTCTGTGTGTAGAAGTGTGAATGAGACCCAAGTGTGCGTTTAAAGCCCACTACCGTTCTGTGTGTAGACGTGTGAATGAGACCCAAGTCTGTGTTGACAGCACAGTAACATTCTGTGTGTAGAAATGTGAATGAGACACAAGTCTGTGTTTGCAGCCAGTAACGTTCTGTGTATAGAAGTGTGCATTAGACCCAAGTCTGTGTTTGCAGCCCAGTAACGTTCTTAGTTTAGAAGTGTGAATGAGAACCAAGTCTGTGTTTGCAGCCCTCTAATGTTCTGAGCGTGAAAGTTTGAATGAGACCCAAGTCCGTGTTTGCTGCCAGTAACGTTCTGTGTGTAGACATGTGAATTAGACCCAAGTCTGTGTTTGCAGCCCACTAACGTTCTGTGTGTAGAAGTGTGAATGTACCCAGGTCAGTGATTGCAGCCCACTAACGTTATGGGTGTAGAAGTGTGAATGAGACCCAAGTCTGCGTTTCCAGCCCACTAATTTTCTGTGTGTAGATGTGTGAATGAGACCCAAGTCTGTGTTTCCTTCCCGCTAACGTTCTGTAGGTAGAAGTGTGAATAAGACCCAAGTCTGTGTTTGCAGCCCACGAACGTTCTGTGTGTAGAAGTGTGAATGAGACCCAAGTCAGTATTTGCAGCCGACTAACGTTCTGTATGTAGAATTCTGAATGAGACCCAAGTCTGTGTTGCAGCCCACTGACGTTCTTTGTGCGGAAGTGTGAATGAGACCCAAGTCTGTGTTTGCAGCCCACTAACGTTCTGTGTGTAGAAGTGTGAATGAGACCCAAGTCTGGGTTTGCAGCCCTCGAACGTTCTGTGTGTAGAAGTGTGATTGAGATCCAAGTCTGTGTTTGCAGCCCACTAACGATCTGTGTGTAGAAATGTGAATGAGACCCACGTATGTGTTTGCAGCCCAGTAACGTTCTGTGTGTAGACGTGTGAATGAGACCCAAGTCTGTGTTTGCAGCCCACTAACGTTTGTGTGTAGAAGTGTGAATGAGACCCAAGCCTGTGTTGCAGCCCACTAACGTTCTGTGTTGAGAAGTGTGAAAGAGACCCAAGTCTGTGTTTGCAGCCCAGTAACGTTCTGTGTGTAGACGTGTGAATGAGACCCAAGTCAGTGTTTGCAGCCCACTAACGTTCTGTGTGTAGAAATGTGAATGAGACCCACGCCTGTGTTGCAGCCCACTAACGTTCTGTGTTGAGAAGTGTGAAAGAGACCCAAGTCTGTGTTTGCAGCCCAGTAACGTTCTGTATGTAGAAGTGTGAATGAGACCCAAGTCTGTGTTTGCAGTCCAGCAACGTTTTGTGTGTAGAAATGTGGATGAGACCCAGGTCTGTAATTGCAGCCCAGTACCATTCAGTGTGTAGAAGTGTGGATGAGACCCAAGTCAGTGTTTGCAGCCCACAAACGTTCTGTATGTAGACGTGTGAATGAGATCCAAGACTGTGTTTCAGCCCACTGACGTTCCGTATGTAGAAGTGTGAATGAGACCCAAGTCTGTGTTTGCAGCCCACTAACGTTCTGTGTGTAGAAATGTGAATGAGACCCAAGCCTGTGTTGCAGCCCACTAACGTTCTGTGTTGAGAAGGTTGAAAGAGACCCAAGTCTGTGTTTGCAGCCCAGTAACGTTCTGTGTGTAGACGTGTGAATGAGATCCAAGTCTGTGTTGCAGCCCACTGACGTTCCGTGTGTAGAAGTGTGACTGAGACCCAAGTCTCTGTTTGCAGCGCACTAACTTTCTGTGCGTAGAAGTGTGAATGACACCCAAATCTTTGTTTGCAGCCCACTAACGATCTGTGTGTAGAAGTACGAATGAGACCCAAGTCAGTGTTTGCAGCCCTCTAACGTTCCTTGTGTAGAAGTGTGAATGAGACCCAAGTCTGTGTTTGCGGCCCCCCAAAGTTCTGTGTGTAGAAGTGTGAATGAGACCCAAGTCTGTGTTTACAGCCCAGTATCTTTCTGTGTGTAGAAGTGTGAATGAGACCCAAGTCTGTGTTTGCAGCCCTCTAACGTTCTGTGTGTAGAAGTGTGAATGAGACCCAAGTCTCTGTTTGCAGCCCACTACCGTTCTGTGTGTAGACGTGTGAATGAGACCCAAGTCAGTGTTTGCAGCCCACTAACGTTCTGTGTGTAGAAGTGTGAATGAGACACAAGTGTGTGTTTGCAGCCCAGTAACGTTCTGGTTATAGAAGTGTGAATGAGACCCAATTCTGTGTTTGCAGCCCACTGACGTTCTGTATGTAAATGTGTGAATGAGACCCAAGTCTGTGTTTGCAGCGCAGTAACTTTCTGTGTGTAGAAGTGTGAATGAGACCCAAGTCTGTGTTTGCAGCCCACTAACGATCTGTGTGTAGAAGTACGAATGAGACCCAAGTCAGTGTTTGCAGCCCACTAACGTTCTTTGTGTAGAAGTGTGAATGAGACCCAAGTCTGTGTTTGCAGCCCACTAACGTTCTGTGTGTAAAAAAGTGAATGGGACCCATGTCAGTGTTTGCAGCCCAGTAACGTTCTGTGTGTAATTGTGAATGAGACCCAAGTCTGTGTTTGCAGCCAGTAACGTTCTGTGTGTAGACGTGTGAATGAGACCCAAGTCTGTGTGAGCAGCCCACTAATGATCTGTGTGAAGAAGTGCGAATGAGACCCAAGTCAGTGTTTGCAGCCCACTAACGATCTGTGTGTAGAAGTACGAATGAGACCCAAGTCAGTGTTTGCAGCCCACTAACGTTCTTTGTGTAGAAGTGTGAATGAGACCCAAGTCAGTGTTTGCAGCCCACTAACGTTCTGTGTGTAAAAAAGTGAATGAGACCCAAGTCAGTGTTTGCAGCCCAGTAACGATTTGTGTGTAATTGTGAATGAGACCCAAGTCAGTGTTTGTAGCCCACTAACGATCTGTGTGTAGAAATGTGAATGTGACCCAAGTCTGTGTTGCAGCCCAATGACGTTCTGTGTTTAGAAGTGTGAATGAGACCCAAGTCTTTGTTTGCAGAAAACTAATGTTCTGTGTGTAGAAGTGTGAATGAGACCCAAGTCAGTGTTTGCAGCCCAGTAACGTTCTGTGTAGACGTGTGATTGAGACCTAAGTCTGTGTTTGCTGCCCACTAACGTTCTGTGTGTAGACGTGCGAATGAGACTTAAGCCTGTGTTTGCTGCCCACTAACATTCTGTGAGTAGACGTGTGAATGATACCGAAGTCTGTGTGCAGCCCACTAACGTTCCCTGTGCAGAAGTGTGAATGAGACACAAGTCTGTGTTTGCAGCCCACCAACGATCTGTGTGTGGAAGTGTGAATGAGACCCAAGACTGTGTTTATAGCCCAGTATCTTTCTGTGTGTAGAAGTGTGAATGAGACCCAAGTGTGCGTTTAAAGCCCACTACCGTTCTGTGTGTAGACGTGTGAATGAGACCCAAGTCTGTGTTGACAGCACAGTAACATTCTGTGTGTAGAAGTGTGAATGAGACACAAGTCTGTGTTTGCAGACCACTAACGTTCTGTGTGTAAAAATGAGAATGAGACGCAAGTCAGTGTTGGCAGCCCACTAACGTCCTGTATGTAGAAGTGTGAATGAGACCCAAGTCTGTGTTTGCAGCCAGTAACGTTCTGTGTGTAGACGTGTGAATGAGACTTAAGCCTGTGTTTGCTGCCCACTAACATTCTGTGAGTAGACGTGTGAATGATACCCAAGTCTGTGTGCAGCCAACTAACGTTCCCTGTGCAGAAGTGTGAATGAGACCCAAGTCTGTTTTTGCAGCCCACCAACGAACTGTGTGTAGAAGTGTGAATGAGACCCAAGTCTGTGTTTACAGCCCAGTATCTTTCTGTGTGTAGAAGTGTGAATGAGACCCAAGTCTGTGTTTGCAGCCCTCTAACGTTCTGTGTGTAGAAGTGTGAATGAGACCCAAGTCTCTGTTTGCAGCCCACTACCGTTCTGTGTGTAGACGTGTGAATGAGACCCAAGTCAGTGTTTGCAGCCCACTAACGTTCTGTGTGTAGAAGTGTGAATGAGACACAAGTGTGTGTTTGCAGCCCAGTAACGTTCTGGTTATAGAAGTGTGAATGAGACCCAATTCTGTGTTTGCAGCCCACTGACGTTCTGTATGTAGATGTGTGAATGAGACCCAAGTCTGTGTTTGCAGCGCAGTAACTTTCTGTGTGTAGAAGTGTGAATGAGACCCAAGTCTGTGTTTGCAGCCCACTAACGATCTGTGTGTAGAAGTACGAATGAGACCCAAGTCAGTGTTTGCAGCCCACTAACGTTCTTTGTGTAGAAGTGTGAATGAGACCCGAGTCTGTGTTTGCAGCCCACTAACGTTCTGTGTGTAAAAAAGTGAATGGGACCCATGTCAGTGTTTGCAGCCCAGTAACGTTCTGTGTGTAATTGTGAATGAGACCCAAGTCTGTGTTTGCAGCCAGTAACGTTCTGTGTGTAGACGTGTGAATGAGACCCAAGTCTGTGTGAGCAGCCCACTAATGATCTGTGTGAAGAAGTGCGAATGAGACCCAAGTCAGTGTTTGCAGCCCACTAACGATCTGTGTGTAGAAGTACGAATGAGACCCAAGTCAGTGTTTGCAGCCCACTAACGTTCTTTGTGTAGAAGTGTGAATGAGACCCAAGTCAGTGTTTGCAGCCCACTAACGTTCTGTGTGTAAAAAAGTGAATGAGACCCAAGTCAGTGTTTGCAGCCCAGTAACGATCTGTGTGTAATTGTGAATGAGACCCAAGTCAGTGTTTGTAGCCCACTAACGATCTGTGTGTAGAAATGTGAATGTGACCCAAGTCTGTGTTGCAGCCCAATGACGTTCTGTGTTTAGAAGTGTGAATGAGACCCAAGTCTTTGTTTGCAGAAAACTAATGTTCTGTGTGTAGAAGTGTGAATGAGACCCAAGTCAGTGTTTGCAGCCCAGTAACGTTCTGTGTAGACGTGTGATTGAGACCTAAGTCTGTGTTTGCTGCCCACTAACGTTCTGTGTGTAGACGTGCGAATGAGACTTAAGCCTGTGTTTGCTGCCCACTAACATTCTGTGAGTAGACGTGTGAATGATACCGAAGTCTGTGTGCAGCCCACTAACGTTCCCTGTGCAGAAGTGTGAATGAGACACAAGTCTGTGTTTGCAGCCCACCAACGATCTGTGTGTGGAAGTGTGAATGAGACCCAAGACTGTGTTTATAGCCCAGTATCTTTCTGTGTGTAGAAGTGTGAATGAGACCCAAGTGTGCGTTTAAAGCCCACTACCGTTCTGTGTGTAGACGTGTGAATGAGACCCAAGTCTGTGTTGACAGCACAGTAACATTCTGTGTGTAGAAGTGTGAATGAGACACAAGTCTGTGTTGGCAGACCACTAACGTTCTGTGTGTAAAAATGAGAATGAGACGCAAGTCAGTGTTGGCAGCCCACTAACGTCCTGTATGTAGAAGTGTGAATGAGACCCAAGTCTGTGTTTGCAGCCAGTAACGTTCTGTGTGTAGACGTGTGAATGAGACTTAAGCCTGTGTTTGCTGCCCACTAACATTCTGTGAGTAGACGTGTGAATGATACCCAAGTCTGTGTGCAGCCAACTAACGTTCCCTGTGCAGAAGTGTGAATGAGACCCAAGTCTGTTTTTGCAGCCCACCAACGAACTGTGTGTAGAAGTGTGAATGAGACCCAAGTCTGTGTTTACAGCCCAGTATCTTTCTGTGTGTAGAAGTGTGAATGAGACCCAAGTGTGCGTTTAAAGCCCACTACCGTTCTGTGAGTAGACGAGTGAATGAGACCCAAGTCTGTGTTGACAGCACAGTAACGTTCTGTGTGTAGAAGTGTGAATGAGACACAAGTCTGTGTTTGCAGACCACTATCGTTCTGTGTGTAAAAATGAGAATGAGACGCAAGTCATTGTTGGCAGCCCACTAACGTTCTGTATGTAGAAGTGTGAATGAGACCCAAGTCTGTGTTTGCAGCCAGTAAGGTTCTGTGTATAGAAGTGTGCATTAGACCCAAGTCTGTGTTTGCAGCCCAGTAACGTTCTGTGTTTAGAAGTGTGAATGAGAACCAAGTCTGTGTTTGCAGCCCTCTAATGTTCTGAGCGTGGAAGTTTGAATGACACCCAAGTCCGTGTTTGCTGCCAGTAACGTTCTGTGTGTAGACGTGTGAATGAGACCCAAGTCTGTGTTTGCAGCCCACTAACGTTCTGTGTGTAGAAGTGTGAATGTACCCAGGTCAGTGTTTGCAGCCCACTAACGTTATGGGTGTAGAAGTGTGAACGAGACCCAAGTCTGTGTTTGCAGCCCACTAACGTTCGGTGTGTAGAAGTGTGAATGAGACCCAAGTCTGTGTTTGCAGCCCAGCAACTCTCTGTGTGTAGAAGTGTGGATGAGACCAGTAGAGATGCTATGGGGGTTCAGCTTCAAATACCGTTATTTATGCAAATGAGGGGGGCGTGGCAAGGTCAATGACCTTGAGGTAGGTCATGGTCAATGACCTTGAGGTAGGTCATTGACCCCCAAGGTCGCCGGGACCCCGGAAGGTAAACAAACCTTGGAGGGTCCAGGAACCGGTTTGAGGGGGTGTGGGTGGAGGGGGAGGAGTGGGGGTGGGGAGGGAGGGTGGGGGTGGGGGAGGGAAGGGTGGGGTGGGGGACGAGGGGGGAAGGATGGAAGAGGATCTGCACGAGACCCTCTTCGACCCAGTCTCTCTCTTGGACTGAGCGCCTTCTCTGTTATGGTCTCGTGCTATATAGCTTTGCTTTGAGCATGATGAGATCCGAGTGTTGCCGAAGGTTTCCGAATCTTTGTCGGTGAATGAATCGTCAGAGAATTGAACGGTCAACTGGTGTGTGTGTGTGTGTGACGTCACAGCAGATTACGGGATGTGAGGTAGGTCATGGACGGGAGTGTTTTGAATGGAAAACATGAATGGCGGTGGATGGCGGTGGTTGTTGAACCCTGACGTGGTAGGTTGGTCAGGTGTGAATGGGTCTGAGAGACAAACAAGATGGGGTTGAAAGCGCTCAATGGTAAACAAACATCAATGGTATCTGGAGTAGTGAATGGAATTGAGGGAGAGGGGGAATAAACTGGTTGTTGAATGTGCTCAATGGTAAACAAACGTCAATGAATCTGGAGTAGTATTTCCTGTAAATGGAAGGTTGGGGTAGGATACAAATCGCATGGCATGTTGAGTCGGCCAGCTCGACATGAAATAAAAACAAGAAGGTGTACACCAGATCTGATTTATTAATCCATGAATTATATGTGGCATTAAAACCTAGCCACTTAACAAAAAGTTTATTGCCACGTTTTTGTACAATTTTTTCAACAAGATAATGCTTGGGATATTGCGTCCTTTGCAGTTCCTCCATGTAGAATCCTCCTTGGATTGGCTGCTTGTTGAGGTCATCAAGTAAATAAACAACTGGATTAGAAAGTTTTACCTTGCGAATACGAAATATTTCTGTGCTCCAGTTTGGTGTGTATCCTTTGGCGAAGATTGTTTTATGTTTACTGATGCGCACATAATCACCAATACGTAATTGATGACGTCGTGGATCTACTGTTTTGATTTTGTGATGAATGCGATCCAATTGCGCAATGTTCTTGGTTACAAGGCGTGGTTTCATTTTGATGGTTCTATGTTTAGTGTTGTTGTAACGTGTCACCAGGTCGCCTACAAGTTCAAGCCAGCGATAGGATCCTCTTGCTGTAAATTGTTCCCACATGCGCGTCTTGAGTGTGCGGTTGAAACGTTCTACAACACTTGCCTTTAGATTGCTAAAAGTGGAATAGTGATGGATGTCAAGTGATTTGAGATAAGCGGAAAAAGTCTTGTTGAAAAATTCTTTGCCTTGATCTGTTTGAAGCAAACGAGGTTGTCGTCTTGACCGCTGAACGATGGTCTTGAATGCAGCGGTGACCAGTTGTGCAGATTTATTCCGAACAGGTTCAACAAAGGCCATTTTGGAATAAACGTCGATGACGGTGAGCAGATAGTTGACCCCGTTGTTAGCTTTGGCATAGGGAATCATTTCAACCAGATCAGCTTGCCAAAGATCGTCAACGCCCCGTGTGATGACATGACGACGATGGTAGAGACGACGAGCTGGTCTATGCAACTCGCGAGCAATGCCAGCCTTAACAGGCGAGGGTGTATGAACACGTTGACTCATTAGACAATAATGCCAGCATAGCGAAGCTCCTCTTCTATTTCTAAAACTTCCGCCTCGTGTCCGGTATGACCAGCCTGTTCTGATGCATGCAACAGTTGCAGACGTTTAACCAACTTATTTGGATTGTTCCAATAGGCGAAATCGATGAATGGTTTCAAAGTATTAAACGTGATACCGGACGCTGAATTTGCACGGCGAACACTTGCATAGGCGGGAAACAATTTTGATATGATGGTTTTATATTTGAAGCTCTTATTAGCATTTACTGCTTCAGAACGTTTATAATTACGTCTAAAACCATTTGTAGCCATCAAGATGTCTTTATACTTTTCAAGATCTTCTTTATCATAGTCCTCGGTAGAAGGTGTACGTGAAAATAAAAGTTCTAAAAGACCTGGCGTCAATTTATAACGAACTGTTTAACAATCAAAACATTGTCACTTATCTTGATTGGTGAATCACCAATTCGAAATCTATTGTTTTCATAGCGAACACCATAGGTAGTATCAGTTTTCTTAGTAAAAAGATCTTCAAGGAAGGGAGTAACCAACGCACCATAATTTTGTAGTAAAATGGATTTTAACCGCACATATTGTTCGGGCGTATTTAATATTTCTTT
This sequence comes from Meconema thalassinum, assembly GCA_946902985.2. Taxonomy (NCBI): domain Eukaryota; kingdom Metazoa; phylum Arthropoda; class Insecta; order Orthoptera; family Tettigoniidae; genus Meconema; species Meconema thalassinum. The sequence goes on along the minus strand of OX336393.1, from coordinate 69,597,216 downwards.
AAGAGTAGGCTGCTTTTCTTTGGCTCTAGTGGATGTTTCAGCAATTATTGATGTTTTCAAAAACTGGGGCAGCGGTGATTCTTTGGAGCTAGAAGACGGAAGCAATGGAGAAAAAACATCCTCAGGTTCATCATTTTCTTCCTCCTCTTCAATTGTTTGTGTTTCTTTTGAGCGTGTACTAGGTTTTGACGTTCCTTTCAACACAGCTTCCAGAGGTGACTTCAAATGTTTTTCGACAAACAGTTCACTGTCGGCATGTGCACGTTTTAGATAGCGAAACTTTTGTCGAATGCTATTTCGTGCACGGATTATGTGCTTTTTTAATTGACTCCCTGTTGTCGCCATGACATCTGAACAAATGATGTTCAGAAAAGCAATGCAGCTACTTAAATACGAATGAAATGATCAAATCCCATGCGGTAGCGTCCATTGTTGATGTTGCTCTGCTTATCAATAACAAGACAACTGTGGTGATGAGCGTTCCAACACATGGCACACAACTGTGTAAAGGCTTGAAAGGTCATGTCTGGGTTCACGTGATCATCGTAGACGTGATGCATGTTGCGCTCATCCTGTCGGAAGAGAACAATCACGTTGGCATTGTCACGAATTAACTGTTTTGGTATTCGCGAATAGGTTTGAGCGAGATAAAAACAATCAATATATTTATGACGTCCCATGCTAAAGTAAGCCTGAATAATACCCTGTCGTTCTGTGGCCACATCGTCAAAAATCATAAGTGAATGGGGGCGAACATTGTCTGGAGAAATGACATCTTCGTGTGCTGCGAATGTGAAGTAGCCCATGTTGCGCAGACCTGACATGACCTGTTCCAAGAACACATACAGCGGTTGATACAGCGATTTGGCAAAAATATAGATATTTTGAAAGCGCACTCCGTTTAAGGAGGTGATGAGGGTAAGCAGAAGATTGGTTTTTCCACATCCCGACGGGCCGGCGATGAGACAGCGAATGGAGGATGGAAAGAGTGATCCATGACGTTGTTCGGACGATGTTGAGAAGAGGTGTGAAACCAAGTCTCCCACCGGAAGTGAATGTTGTTGCTTAATAATCTGCATATCAACTAAATGTGAAAGGGGAAGAGCTGGTCTCTATATACATGAGGCAAACGGGTGTTTCAGTTCCAGTGTAACCATGGACGCCTTTGGAAGAACTCTCAAAACAAATGAACGATTTGCTTTGACAAACGATCCAAAACATGATACAGATCCGGCTACTAAACGATATGTCGATGCTAATGTATTGTCACGCACTACAGATGGCAATTACGACTTTAATGGAAAGCGATTGACCAATATAACAGAACCCGTATTACCCTCGGACGCATGTTCAAAAAAGTATGTAGATTATTACCGATTACGACGTATCAAAGGAGATTATGAGGCTCAGAATAAACGTATTACAGGCGTTGCAGATCCTGTGAACGATCAAGATGTGTGCACCAAAGCCTATGTGTTAACCAATGCTGTGGTGTTAACAGAAGCAAAGGACTATGACGTACACCAACGTCGAATCACTCAGCTGGCTCTTCCAACAAACAACACGGACGCTGCTCGAAAGGACTATGTAGATAACAAGGTGAAACAGGTGCTCAGTATTGTGCCCACCCTAACTGCAAAGGGCTATACAGCAAATAATGCACGCCTTGTGCATGTGGCCGATCCTGAAGATGATCAAGATGTTTGTACAAAACGGTTTTTAAACTCTGAAATGGAAAAGGTGTGGGAAATTAAGGAGAACGCTCTACAGATGAAGCGAAGACGAATAGCAGAAGTTGCTGATCCTGTGCAACCTCACGACGTGACGACCAAACGATTTTTGGAACAACGGTTATCGCTTTTTATTAAATCAATACCCTCTATATTTCTGCTTCACATTGTAAACCAACAACCGGTAAAAGATCCCAATAACCTCGCCTACATACTACGTTCGGGGTATGACAATTACCGTTTAATGTATGATGGTGCCATTCGTGTAATTGAGTATGCACCAGATTTGAAACATTTAGAGGTACGATTAAACGGTAGTGTTCAACCACTTATTGATCAACCGGTGAAAGCCGGAGACAAATTATTCTTTCACTTGAAACTCTCGTCTGAAGAAAAAGAGGCGGGGAAAACGATGAACGATTTTCCTCTGTATATAGAACTTGAATATACAGCCACCATTGAATAAATAACTACAGGTTCCCTTCCTGAGGAGCGTTAGTTGTGTTCTATACTTTGCGGTGTGAGGTTGTCTTGTTCTTTGGTCGCGATGGTGAAACAGAGATATGTGGTGAAGAAGAGGAAGAAGTTGTCAAGAAAGGGAGGTTTTAAAGCTATTCTTCATGCGGCACGTCAAGCTTCGCGCGGAGAAACAAATAGTGAGTTGGCTATTAAGAAAGCACTCCGAGCAGCACGATTGCATGCGAATCCCAAAAGTAAACTACGTTTTAGAAAACGTGCCCGAGTTATTCCTCTGCCGAAACGTGGTGGATTTTTACCTGCACTGTTTGCTGGACTAGCAGCCCTGGGTTCACTTCTTGGAGGAGCAAGTGCGGTAGCACGAACGGTGAAAGCTGTTGAGGAGGCGAAGCAACAGTTGAAGGAAAGTGAAAGGCATAATAAAACTATGGAGGCCATAGCACTGCGCGGTAAAGGTGTGAACATGAAGCTAGCACCCTACAAGAAAGGACTCGGCATTTACATGTCGCCAAAAAACGGTTAATCGATGCACTGCCACGACGAGCCATGACGCATGAGGAAGTTATAAGATATGCAAAACAGCTTAAGATCTCCCACTTTCGAGGCGTGTTTATGCGCAACCAACTACCGTCTCGTCCACGGAGCCATGAAAGTGCAGTTGTCAATTTGGATGACAGTCATGGACCGTGAACGCATTATGTGGCCTACATAAAGCATGGGCGAACCGTGTGGTACTTTGACAGTTTTGGAAATCTTCCTCCTCCGACAGAGCTTGTTCGCTATTTTGGAAGCAGTGCAACAATACACTATAATGTGAAACGAGTGCAAAATTTTAACACGCAACAGTGCGGTCGTCTATGTTTGACTTTTCTATATAAGACCGAGCACGGCGGGTGACGTGGTCATTATGACAACAGAAAGTAGAACGTTTACAGTGCACGGACAAGGTGCGGAAGTAACTGTTGACTTTTATCCTCCTATTGAATTGGGACGACGACCCTACGTGCTGGGACTTGTTTCGTTTGAAGGCTATAATAGAATCTGCAACATAATTGAAGACGTCAATGATAAGTTCTACTACGATGACTATGTGTTAACTCTACCGTCTGGCAGCTACACCGTAGATGATATTCACGATCACATCTACACAACTCTCACCAAAGAATTTAGTCTAAAAGCATTTCTGGACGGGACACGCAAGTTTGAACTCATAGCCAACAACGTGACACATCGCTGCAGTATTCTTTCTTCTTTTAGGATTGATTTTAAATCTCAACCAGATTCGATTGGGTCATTGTTAGGCTATTCACCACAAGTGTTAGTACCGAACGTGATACACAAGTCTGACCAACCGGTGAAAATAATTGAAGATCATCACGTATCTGTCACGTGTAATATTATTACAGACGTCTACACCAATCAAGATCCCTCGCATTCGCTTTATGATTTTATTGTTACTTCACCTGGTGGTTATATCATCCGCGAAAACCCGTCGGTGGTGCTCTATCATCCTGTGAGTGTGACCAACATCAGGAATATTACCTTAAGACTGGTGAATAGAAACCAACGTCTCATCCGATTAGACCCTCATACACCTGTGACCTACAAACTGTATCTGAAGCCAGCATGAAACAAGTGTATAAAGCGGCAACGCTGTCAAGAGCAGGTGTTAGTTGTGCTCAACACGTGTACAGGTTAACACGTGTCAACAAGCAGATCCTACAACAACTTGGTTACACCTTACGTCATGAATTCGATTCTAGACGTGACAAACCCTGTCGAAGTACAGGAGGGTATTGTAAGAATTGAACACCATTCCTACCAACCGTATACTCAGGGACTAAATAATAATGATGAGATTCGCATTACTATTAACCAACAAGATATCTACACGCTTCCACATGAAAGTTACATCCAGATTGAAGGGCAACTCACCAAATTGGATGGTACCATTCCAACAACGTCAAAGTTGGCCAACAATGCTTTGGCCTTTTTGTTTTCTGAGGTTCGCTACGTGATCAACGGTATTGAAGTGGATACTACTCGAAATGTTGGCATAACAAGTGTCATGAAACTTTATCCCTCGTACGGAAGCGAAGAGAGTAAAGCTTTTTGTATGGCTGGTTGGTGTCCCAACTCAACCAACGACTGGATGATTAACGATGATGGTACATTTACTGGACATTTACCTCTAAAATTAATACTAGGCTTTGCAGAGGATCATAAGCGCATTATTGTGAACGCAAGACAGGATCTGATTCTTGTACGAGACAGGAGTGATTATAATGCGCTAAAGGGAGCTGATACAGCGCCAATAGATACAAAAATTCTACTGCAACGAATTCTATGGAAAGTACCGCACGTTACTCTATCAGATCAGAAAAAATTGAGTCTGCTCAAGATTGTGGAGAAGGATACAGCTTTACCCATTCAATTTAGAAGCTGGGAGCTGCATGAATATCCGGTATTACCACTCTCCGATACACATACTTGGTCTATAAAAACCTCACGGTATACAGAACGGCCACTCTACGTCCTGGTTGGATTTCAAACAGATCGCAAATATCAACAGAATAAAGATGCATCAAAATTTGACCACATCCAATTACGAAATATACGACTCTTTTTGAACGGTGTTACCTTTCCCTATGAGGGAATGGATTTAAACTTTAACAAGAACAAATATGGTAAGCTCTATGACATGTTTGTAAACTTTCAGTCATCCTATTATCAGAAAGAGGCATGTCCGCTATTATCGCCACAAGACTTCAAGTCCAAGGCGCCTCTGGTGGTGATGGACTGTTCGTATTTGGAGGAGTCGATGAAGGAAACAACTATTGATATCAGACTAGAATTTGAAACATCTACAGTTATTCCAGAAAAAACAACAGCCTATTGCCTTATTGTTCACGAGACGCAAGTGTTTTATCAACCGCTGTCCAATATGGTGACCAGAGTATAAATAGCATGTCTTCCTCCATTGCCCTTCACAGTCATGGAAAGCTACGATGAAGTCACAACCCCCTCTGCGAGGTGGGTCTGCAAATGTGAAAGTGATTCACCAGGCTCAGATGAAGATTCAAGGTTTACCATTTATCGCGCCCTAGTGAGTGAAGCTATAACTGCCTATCACAAGAATCATACTGTGCTTAGAATGCCGCCGCATCTGGTTCACTATTTACCGGATGGATTCATGTCTACGTTTGGTATTCATGACAGGGGCTACAACAACAAGCCCATCGCTAATCAAACAAATAATGTGGACGATGGCGTTGCCAAAGCTTCATCTTGTCATGTTGGAGAGCGGGTAGATTGTATGGACTGCAAATGCGATCGTTGCTCAACAAGTCGAGACGCTGATGCAGCATTTGAGATTTATCGCACCCTGGTGAGTTTAGCAATACGCGCCTACCATAAAGCACAATTTCTTCGTGAAATGCCGCAGCATCTGATTGCCTATTTACCAGCTGGATTTCTGACCGCGTACGGTGCACACGACATTGACCTTAATTGGGATAAGCTACCATTACACCTCCGTATGTCGGCGGATGTTGCAGCCTGCCGTCCTTGTCGTAGACACTTTATGCATCGAGGAGATTCTCACTGTGATTGGGATGGTCCAAATCCTATGATAAAAAATTGTAAGCGATGTACTGATAACTTTATGAATAAAATTGTGTAATTGATTTTTGTGTGTATATTATTTTCTCGCTCCTATCCAATCAGTTAGTTGTTAAGAAGCAGCGGTGGTGGAAGGTCTGATATCCGTCGCCATGCCGAAAACATTGATTGTCGACGTGCAGGGTTTCAAGGTGAACGGAAACAAGTTTGTATTTAAGGAAGTTGGAATTATTGACTGCACAACCATGTGGGCACCAAGAGTAACCAGTTTTATCTTTGAACCACCGTTTCCATTGCATTTGCAGTCAGACGAGGACAGAAGACAAACAGAGTGGTTGCAACGCAATTTGGGACTAGTCTGGAAAGAAGGCGACATTCCTTACCAGCATCTATCACTTGTTCTGAAAGCTCACTTGTTTGGTGCTGACCTTGTATTTGTAAAGGGAAGTGAAAAAAAGGAATGGTTGCGTCAGTATGTTAATTCAACATGTCAACTTGTTGATCTTCATGATCTGGGATGTCCTGCACTGTACAACCTCTCCGTGCCTGATGAACCTCTACAAAATAAAACACTTCAAAATGTTTGGAAGCTTTTTGATTGGCTAGCTCGCAGAGCATGTCAAAACTTGCATGTTGAGTGCAAAGCGTTGTAACGTCAGCTTCAGTGTGAGACATACCAGTGATCAGTGTGGACGTGTAGTAATATGGCAGCAATTGAAGGTTTGGACTCAAACCCCACAGAGCGAGCTATTGTCAAGTTTTTTGCCTGTAAAAAAAAGCTTGACAGTTTCACAGATGAGGAATTGAACGCTTTGCCCAAGGCGTTCCTTTTTTATGTTGCTTCAAACGCGGTGAAAAATATTTGGCACAGTGTACCTAGTGAATGGAGCAGAGATCCTGGTCTGCGTGAACTACAACCATGCACTGACTTTAGTCATCACCAGCAAGTGTCTATCACTAAAATGCCATCCATTAGACAGTGTGGAACGTGTCAGCTCATCAAATTGTACCACGGCCATACAAAAATACCGTCCTGTAAAGACTTTGCTTCATCATTCCATGGTTGCTATGAAGAAGAGGAAGAAGAGACAGCAGCGGCAGTATCGCCAGCACCAAAAAGTAAGACAACGCTTGAAAAAGATATGCCAGACCTTTGCTGGTCATGGTCTAGTTAACAAGGCCATTGATCTACTTCCCATTGAACTGCATATTCCTGGCTATCAATTTTGTGGACCTGGAACTAAACTAAGCCAACGTCTAGCACAAGGGAACTCTGGAATCAACATATTGGATGCAGCGTGTAGAGATCATGACATTGCTTACAACAACAAGAATATAGAAGTACGTCGAGTTGCAGACCGCATTCTTCTAAGAAAGGCCATGCAGCGTGTGATGTCATCTACTGCTTCTATTGGTGAGAAGATTGCAGCCTTGATTGTAGCAGGAGCGATGAAGTCAAAGCTATTGATTGGTGGTGGATTAGTGAGGAAAAGGACAAAGTAATAAACATGAATCAAATATTGTGAAGTATTTATTTGAGAGTCAGTCCACCAGTTCATAGTATACACAAATTATGGTTTAGTTTTCTTCTTGTACAAAAACCAACAATTTTAATAAAAAGAATTGAAAATGAAAGTGTGTTCTTTTTTACAAGGTGTGGAAATGACCATAAGGCAAGCTATTTACACCATCCCACAGACGTTTATTGTCATATGCTGTCAGCGATGTTTTATTTTGATTTACTGTAAAAATATTATGGTTCTTTGAAAGAATGCGTGTTTGCTGGTATAAGCGAGAGGTGTTTGCGTAGAGTACACATCGATATTCCTCAACATTGAGGAATTGTGTGACGCTACGAAGAACGCCCTTTGCTTTGCATTGACCTTTATTCTTTTGTGTTGAAAATGCGTACATTTTCGGCGCCAAAGCCACAAATTCTGTCATAACATCACCGGCGCACTCATCCTTAAATAGACCTATTTTTTTTTTATTCATGGGAATTATGCCAAACATATTGTTAACCTCATAGTTTGAGGTATCAAAGTAATTTGGATGTTCTCTCATCACTGAGTAAACATCTATCGTATTGGTTTGATAAATAAGACTGTCTGTATCCATATACAGTAATTTTACATCTCCAAACTTTTGTTTGGCAAACTCATAATGAAATTGATACATTACAAATTTTGAAAAGTCAAGTATTACCATTCCCAAGTAAATTGGTTTGTTATACATGATTTCTGTCTTTGACAATTCAATGGTTACTAAATCAGTTTCAATAACTCGTACAGAATGGAAATTAGGCATAGCTATATATTTTCGTGCGCCATATCGACCGTCCCAGTGGTTTACCAAATGAATAGTTCTATGCTTTCGAATATTTTCCATTGATTTACCGTAGCACGCATTGTTCATTAATTTATAAAAATTTGATTCAAATGTGGTCTTGGCGTGCTGCCGATGATGAGTATTCAATTGCATGTACGGTTGTAACCATGGTTTTTGGTCAAAGCAAATAATGCGGTGAATGGATTGCAGTTTCAAACCATGTTTCAAACATTGCATTAAATTTTCAATGTGTATGACGTACCGATTTTTTGAATTTAACGTTGCCAGCAACTTTTTATTGTTGGAACGTGAACTGGGAGGTTGTAATTTTTCAACACAAAATGGTAGATCAGAATGATCATTGTGTATCTCACAGGGATATAATAAGTCGACCTCTAGAACGTAGCCACGCGTGTCATTGCTCAACACATCTTTTAAATTAAAATTTGAAACTTCATCTGAAGTCAACCATCGAAAATTTTGATATGGAAGAGGTTTTTCCATAGCATATCCGTATAAATTGTTACAATCTAGGTAGGTGAGGTATGTTGTAGGTTGGTTTGGTTTGTATGTATCCATATATGGATTATTTGCTTTGGCGTGCTTTTGCACAAGCGAAACAAGACCACCACGTATTCCACGTTCAAAAAAGAGTAACATGTCGATGTCTGTTAATAGTTCCAGTTCTATGTCAGTCACCTTCAACATACAGTCCCAACTATATCCGGCAAGGGTGTAGTAATGGGCTGGATCTAGATTGTAGATTTCAAGACACAGTTTGCGAAAGTGTTCAAACACGTCTGTCAAAAGTAGTGTATCAATTTTGAGGTATAAATCAGCATACTCGCCCAAAGTTGATATCTTGAACACGTCCCATACTTTTTGGGCGTGTAAATAGTCTTCTTCAGAAATATGACTTTTTGTTAAGTCATTGTAAAATTTGTCCTTTGAAGGGAGTGCAGTTTCCTGTAAACATGCCCAATTGTTTACATAATTATAGGGAAACACTCCTTTTCGAATGCATAATTCAAATTGTTTGGCATCAGTAAAGTGTTGACGTACAGAATTCAAATTGTTTGGGTGAAGCCCTTGAACAAGCGCATCCAATGATGATGCGAGGAATCTATACGAATCTAAAAATCGTATACTGATTCCATTTCGCCATTTCGAAAACGAAATAAAATTTTCATGATTTTGTGGAATTAAAGAAAACTTTTGGTTTTCAAGGTTAACAAATTCCTTAATAATTAGATGACTGTCATACCGAGACATGTTGTGCAAGAAACAAGAAATATAGCGTGCTCTTTTATAGGCCAAATTACATGCACTATGAGCCGCTCCTCTAAATTTGCCAGTGTACCGATTATGGTCTCTCACTGGCGTGTCACAAGTTGCTATTGGTTTTTGACAAATGTGGCAAGTGGTTGCTGTTGCAAAAGCCACCTCGTCTGCATCCAACATTTGAAGCGGAATTGGGTTTTCCAGGATATTGTACACCCGATCTGCCAAGGCATCCAATTCATTTAAAAACCAAGCAGCAGCATCTGCATCGCGATGAGATTTGAAGTATGAAAGTGAAGGGTCATATGAACAAATCACGTTTAGAGCACAACTGAATGGCACATGTTGCTGTACTTGTTGAGTGTACGGGCGTGCTGGATCCGGGTTACATGTGTCAATGGGTGTGGTTAAACATTCAAAATCTGCATATACTGTAAATGGAAGCGGTTCTTGACGAGACACATTTTGAAATTTCATACTGGCTTTATCCTTTTCTGGGAATGTAATTTTTACAGCTGGTTGTGTAATGCAATCAATAGTATGGGCTGTCAACTTTTGATTGCTAGTAAAATATTGCAAACAGCGATCACATATATATACCCTATTTTTACTCTTTGTAACTTGTGAACGAACTAGTCTGGAAAGATCTTTGATATAACAATAATGGTTGCACAATTCCCCTTCAATGTACAATAAATTAAAATGCTTTTCTTTTTTTTCCTTTGTCACATAGAGTGGCCCAATAACTTTGTCCCCTTCAACTCCGTATACATTAATGGAGTAAAGCAGATTTTTAGATTCAAAACGAGAAATGGCGTTGAGGTCCATTGGGAATTCTATGTCTGCTAAATTTAGACTGATCATTAATTCCATAAATTTCTGGTGATATTTTCCCATTCTGTGAACATTTTCAGTTGCAGGACTTAACCCAGCAGCCAGGGACCACACAAAGCAAAAAACGTCATTATTATCCACATTGATGACTGCGTGATGTTTTTCCAACTGTTTAGGCAAATTAACATGAGATGAACCACTGTTCATGGGATCAAAGGTGCATACATTAATTTTAAGATGATTGATAGCTTCCAGCGATTTGCCACTTTCCAATTCTTGAAACTCGGCAAAGCGCGTCATGAGCTTATCGACAATGTTTTTACTATACCAACTGTGTATATTATCAGTGCGGTACAATTCACACATTTTCGTATGTAAATAAATCGGTTTGGTTACTTCAACACCTTGTTTTAAAATAACAAAATCACATAATAACTCAGCGTTAATCTTTAACGCTACATGTTCTCTTAAACAGTCTTGCATTTTATTTTGAAAAATGTTGTAGCTAGCGTTTAAAAATTCATTTGGGTCTAAAAATTTAGCATCATTATTAATTTTAAAGCTACATAACTTATTATTGAAACAACTATCCACGTTCTGCCAACTAAGTTCTGGTGCTGACGTCATGACACTTACAGTAATTACATTTACTACAAAAACAGCAAATCACTGAACAGTTTGCAGAGAATGAAAACAAAGTTTATTGTCTCTGCAAATTCTGTTTTAACATTAACAAATTTTAAATTTTATTTGATTCTTCAATAAATTCTACCAAACATCTTTTGTTTTCAAGTCCCAAATATTTTAGGTAGATGGTTCCTTTGTTGAGGTCATTTACAGCTTCGTCGTTGAGTTCCATGAACCTCGCAGGTAAGAAGACAGCGAAATCTTCTAGTTCACAAACTATTCTTCCCCCATATTTCGTGCTTACCCTGCGAACAGCTCTCACCAAATAGGACTCGTTAACTGGCAGGTCCTGTAATCGTTTAGTCTCCAGACCTGTTGCTCTGCCAATGAGATTCGCAACTGTTATAGCAGACATATTTATTCTGAAAGGTAATTATAAAGTGTTTAGGTAAACTATTAAAAATGTTCAGGTACCCTCCACCTTTATTTATTAGCACATTAACTCAAACCCTGATCTATAGACTAAACCATCAAATGTGTATACAAAACTTATTTGCTAAGACGAGGAGTGTTCTAACAGCGCTCAGTCCCAGTAAATCAGTCGGATAGAGCGAGATAAGGTAATATCTCTTTTGACTGACGTCAAGCCTGGTAATGACTGTTAGTTGCAATAATAGTTTCATATATCCACTTGAGTAGTGTGTCCTGCATCCCCATCCAAACCTCTAGACTAAACCATCAAATGTGTATACAAAACTTATTTGCGAAGACGAGGAGTCTGTAACAGCGCTCAGTCCCAGTAAATCAGTCGGATAGAGCGAGATAAGATAATATCTCTTTTGACTGACGTCAAGCCTGGTAATGACTGTTAGTTGCAATAATAGTTTCATATATCCACTTGAGTAGTGTGTCCTGCATCCCCATCCAAACCTCTAGACTAAACCATCAAATGTGTATACAAAACTTATTTGCGAAGACGAGGAGTCTGTAACAGCGCTCAGTCCCAGTAAATCAGTCGGATAGAGCGAGATAAGATAATATCTCTTTTGACTGACGTCAAGCCTGGTAATGACTGTTAGTTGCAATAATAGTTTCATATATCCACTTGAGTAGTGTGTCCTGCATCCCCATCCAAACCTCTAGACTAAACCATCAAATGTGTATACAAAACTTATTTGCGAAGACGAGGAGTCTGTAACAGCGCTCAGTCCCAGTAAATCAGTCGGATAGAGCGAGATAAGATAATATCTCTTTTGACTGACGTCAAGCCTGGTAATGACTGTTAGTTGCAATAATAGTTTTATATACCCATTTGATATTATTATTATCCACTTGGTAAATATTTAAGGTCAACTGTATAACCATCGACAGATAGAGAAACTAAAAGTACTGTGTTCAATATTACCTGATAGAAGATCTTTGCAGCAAAGCGATGTGTATACTACGAACTCGTGGACTTCTCTGGCTAGCAACAATAATGTCACGGGCTTATATACCCTTACAATCAGAGGCAACACGCCGGTTTGCCCGCTTTCTCAGTAACTGGATGACCTCCATATTTAGTGTCCGCTTTCTCAGTAACTGGATGACCTCCATATTTAGTATAAATGAACCTGCTACTTTACAAAGAATTATCATTTCACTGCTGCTATGTCGGATAATGAAAACACCCATCAGGAAGAAGGAGAAGAATCCGCAAATTGGGATTCAACGTTAGACGTTTTCATGTAAGTAATATTCATTTTTTTTTAAATTGATACCAGGCAAAAAAAAATTAAATCAAAGCCTAGAACGCTAACCAATTAACCATGGGACTGGAATATATTTTTAATTAAGACAATACAAACACCCAGTCCCCAAGCCAGGGGAATTAATCACCAGAAAATACAATCTCCACAGACCTCGCAAAAGTCTAACCCAGGACCCTCCAGTTTAGAGGCTAACAGCAGCCAAGAACAGTACAGTTGAGTCACACTGCTAAACACATAGTTGTATCTTGTCTCGCAATAAACAGTCAAGTTAATTATTACACTATTGTTTAAATGCAATGTCAAGCTTGGCTAACACTATTGCTGTTAATGTTAGTAGCGTTTGTCAAATTGTGGTCAAGTAGCTTTGAACACTTAGATAGGTTTTAAGGTTTTATATACTTAGCCGGGTGTAGCCCAAGGACGGCCGACGGTGGGGCTCGAACCCACGCGTCTACCGGGTTAGCAGAGAGTTTGGACCGTGACCTAATGTTGCGCTACAGACTAGTTGGAAGAAGATGAAACTGGGCAAGGATGTGGAAGGAATCGGCCGTGACCTATCAGAAGGTACCGTACCAGCATTTGCATGTGGAAGGAATCGGCCGTGGCCTATCAGAAGGTACCGTCCCAGCATTTGCATGTGGAAGGAATCGGCCGTGGCCTATCAGAAGGTACCGTCCCAGCATTTGCCTGGTGTTGAAAATGGGAAACCACGGAAAACCATGGAAGATGAAACTGGGCAAGGATGTGGAAGGAATCGGCCGTGGCCTATCAGAAGGTACCGTACCAGCATTTGCATGTGGAAGGAATCGGCCGTGGCCTATCAGAAGGTACCGTCCCAGCATTTGCATGTGGAAGGAATCGGTCGTGGCCTATCAGAAGGTACCGTCCCAGCATTTGCCTGGTGTTGAAAATGGGAAACCACGGAAAACCATGGAAGATGAAACTGGGCAAGGATGTGGAAGGAATCGGCCGTGGCCTATCAGAAGGTACCGTCCCAGCATTTGCATGTGGAAGGAATCGGCCGTGGCCTATCAGAAGGTACCGTCCCAGCATTTGTATGTGGAAGGAATCGGCCGTGGTCTATCAGAAGGTACCGTCCCAGCATTTTGCCTGGTGTTGAAAATGGGAAACCACGGAAAACCATGGAAGATGAAACTGGGCAAGGACGTGGAAGGAATCGGCCGTGGCCTATCAGAAGGTACCGTCCCAGCATTTGCATGTGGAAGGAATCGGCCGTGGTCTATCAGAAGGTACCGTCCCAGCATTTTGCCTGGTGTTGAAAATGGGAAACCACGGAAAACCATTTCAAGGACGACCGACGGTGGGGCTCGAACACACGCGTCTACCGAGTAAGCAGAGAGTTTGGACTCATGACCTAGGTGCATCGTTTCAGCCTTGTAATAATATCATATATACCTACATTTTATGTTACATAAGCACACACATGTTGACGATTTTAAAAATACAGTGTATTGCATCCTACTTGGAACAGACAGCTTTCTTTTTCTCCCAGTCCGACTTAAGAAAAATGACAAATTTATTGTAATTTAATGCAAATTGTATTACCGGTTGAAGACCTGTTAAATTTATTGCCGCTGTCAAATATAATGGCTTTCATTATATTGCCAAGACATACCGCTTTAACAAAAATAAAAGTTAATAGCCTACATCATCAATCTTGATACCAGTCTAATGTCAAACGGGCTTTCAATATCTCATACATTAAAATTGTGTTGCGCTGTTATGTAAATTAGCATTAGTATTCCAGCTTCTTACTCACTTCATGTGAGATCTGTGTATGGTACCGCAAAAGTTGAATTGTTGTTGTTGTTGTTTGAGTCTTCAGTCTTTTGACTGGTTTGATGCAGCTCTCCATGTCTTCCTGTCCTGAGCTAATCGTTTCATCTCTACATAGCTCCAACATCCCTACATCGGAGGCAATCTGTTTAACATACTCTAACCTCGGTCTACCCCTACAGTTCTTGTCCTCGATCCTTCCTTCCATAACTAAGCTTGCTATTCCTGGGTGTCTTAGTATGTGTCCTACCAACCTATCTCTTCTCTTCATTAGCAGTCACCAGAAACATCTCTCCTCTCCCACTCGTCTTAATACCTCTTTGTTTGTAACCCTATCTACCCATCTGATCTTCATCATTCTCCTGTAACACCACATTTCAAATGCTTCTATTCTCCTCTTTTCTGCTGCACCAATAGTCCAAGTTTCACTTCCATAGAGCGCCACGCTCCAGACAAAGGCTTTCAAAAATGACTTCCTAATACCTAAATCTATATTCGATGTCAGCAGTTTCCTTTTTTTTGTTGAAATGCTTTCTTTGTCTGAGCCAACCTACTTGCTTCGTCCATCACTGGTTATTCTGCTTCCTAAGTAACAGAAGTCTCCTACTTCCTTCAGCTTTTCACCTGTCAATTTGATCTCCATAGAGGTTTCTGATTTATTTCGGTTGCATTCCAGTATTTATGTTTTACATTTATTTTCATCATGTATTCTTTCCGTAAGACGGAGTACTTTATTCCAATTGGTTTTAAAATGTCAAACAATTTAGTCCAATCAACTTTATCAAAAGCATTTTCTAAATCTACAAAAGCCGTGAACGTTCTCTTGTCTTTCCTTATTCTATCTTCTAAAATCAGTTTAAGACTTAGTACAGCTTCCCTTGTTCCTACATTTCTCCTGAAACCAAACTGATCTTCGCCCAACTTTGTTTCTATCTGGCTTTCAATCCTTTTGTAAATCATTCTGGACAGGATCTTTGAAGCATGAGTAATCAAGAAGGTTGAATTAAGGATAACAAAATTAACAGTATTATTCTCTTCTTGCAAAAAATTTTTTAAACTCAGCTTCCAAAAGCTTACATATAGCAGAACGCGGATTTTACAACTACAGAGGCGACAGCCGAGTTCAGCATTGCTTCCACTTACTTGTATCAAGCTCCTCTCTGTCTTCTTTCCTATCAACCTCGCTTGGTCAACTCTTGTTCTCTTCCAACTCCAACAGTATTAGAGTATCCAAGGCCCTTGCCACATCTTTTCTGATTCCCTCCTTCTGCAAGAGGCCAGTATTCTTTTCCCATTATTTCCTACCTTCTGCCTGTCATTTAATCATTGATGCAGAGAAGTGCAAGGAGTATGCCTCCATAACTTAGGAGGTTTTCTGCTGTGTACTTTAATTTTCCCTGACACAAACATCAAGACAGTTTATATCCTTGCCGCTAGATTGGGTATTCTAATGGCATTGATAGACATTTTTTCTATTTTATAGTTTCTCGAATGACCGTGTCATGGCGGAGTTTTTCGTCCGCATGATGATGGAGGCAGAAAATGAAAATGTGGATAGCAGCGAAAGTGAAGAGGAGGCAGAAGAGGAGGCAGAAGAAGCTACCCAAAAAAATAATTTAAACGATTAATCTACCAAAAAGAAAAAAAACAATAATAATAAAAAAAATATTCTTGTTTTGATTGATTTATTTGTCTATCATTCCCACTATTATTTTTTTTATATGAAGCTGAGCGAGCCAACATGTCAGGTGTCAATCTCAGAAATTCACTCCTGTGACATCACACATCGGTTGACCGTTCAAATCAGATTATTCATTCTAACACCCATCCATGTCCATTAACCATCTAGCACGCCTTCCATATCCTCAGCTCCATAACACATAAATTCAAATCTCCCAAGTCAGCATAAATAAAAAAATCCTTCGGCTGCACTAGGTCTCTGTGATTATGCCTCCATGGCTTAGGGAGAAGCATGCCAACCTCTCACCGCTGGGTCTGTGTTTCAAATCCCAGTTACTCCATGTAAAATCTGTGCTGGACAAAACAGAAGCAGACTGGTTTTTCTCCGGGTACCCTAGTTTTCCAGACAAACTTTTATTCCACCAACACTCTCCACCATGCGTTTTTGTATCCCCCACCCATTAACAATTTGTTTACCGTTAAGTATTAGAAAAAAAAACCATCCCGTCCATGACCTACACTACATTCTGCCTGTGACGTCTCAACCTCCATTCTCAGTTCCATCTTCATTCACGTTTGTTTACCCGCCAACCTAGCACGTTAGGGATCAACAACCACCTTCCATCTCCATTCATGTTTCCCATTAAAACACTCTCATCCATGACCTGTGCTACATTCCGTAATCTGCTGTGACGTCGCAACCTCCATTCACGGTGCCATCTTCATTCACGTTTATTTACCCGCAAACCTAGCACGCCAGGGTTTAACAACCACCACCCACCACCATTCATGTTTTCCATTCAAAACACTCCCGTCCATGACCTACCTCACATCCCGTAATCTGCTGTGACGTCACACACACACACACCAGTTGACCGTTCAATTCTCTGACGATTCATTCACCGACAAAGATTCGGAAACCTTCGGCAACACTCGGATCTCATCATGCTCAAAGCAAAGCTATATAGCACGAGACCATAACAGAGAAGGCGCTCAGTCCAAGAGAGAGACTGGGTCGAAGAGGGTCTCGTGCAGATCCTCTTCCATCCTTCCCCCCTCGTCCCCCAACCCACCCTTCCCTCCCCCACCCCCACCCTCCCTCCCCACCCCCACTCCTCCCCCTCCACCCACACCCCCTCAAACCGGTTCCTGGACCCTCCAAGGTTTGTTTACCTTCC
This sequence comes from Meconema thalassinum, assembly GCA_946902985.2. Taxonomy (NCBI): domain Eukaryota; kingdom Metazoa; phylum Arthropoda; class Insecta; order Orthoptera; family Tettigoniidae; genus Meconema; species Meconema thalassinum. The sequence goes on along the minus strand of OX336393.1, from coordinate 69,579,912 downwards.
GGGGTCCCGGCGACCTTGGGGGTCAATGACCTACCTCAAGGTCATTGACCATGACCTACCTCAAGGTCATTGACCTTGCCACGCCCCCCTCATTTGCATAAATAACGGTATTTGAAGCTGAACCCCCATAGCATCTCTACTGAGACCCAAGTCTGTGTTTGCAGCCCAGTAACGTTCAGTGTCTAGAAGTGTGGATGAGACCCAAGTCTGTGTTTCCAGCCCACTAATTTTCTGTGTGTAGATGTGTGAATGAGACCCAAGTCTGTGTTTACTTCCCGCTAACGTTCCGTAGGTAAAAGTGTGAATGAGACCCAAGTCTGTGTTTGCAGCCCACGAACGTTCTGTGTGTAGAAGTGTGAATGAGACCCAAGTCTGTGTTTGCAGCCCACTAACGTTCTGTGTGTAAAAATGTGAATGAGACCCAAGTCAGTGTTTGCAGCCGACTAACGTTCTGTATGTAGAATTGTGAATGAGACCCAAGTCTGTGTTGCAGCCCACTGACGTTCTGTGTGTGGAAGTGTGAATGAGACCCACGTATGTGTTTGCAGCCCAGTAACGTTCTGTGTGTTGACGTGTGAATGAGACCCAAGTCTGTGTTTGCAGCCCACTAACATTCTGTGTGTAGAAGTGTGAATGAGACCCAAGTCAGTGTTTGCAGCCCACTAACGTTCTGTGTGTAGAAATGTGAATGAGACCCAAGCCCGTGTTGCAGCCCACTAACGTTCTGTGTTGAGAAGTGTGAACGAGACCCAAGTCTGTGTTTGCAGCCCAGTAACGTTCTGTATGTAGAAGTGTGAATGAGACCCAAGTCTGTGTTTGGAGCACACTAACGTTCTGCGTTGTAGAAGTGTGAATGAGACCCAAGTCTGTGTTTGCAGCCCAGTAACGTCCCGTGTGTTAAATTGTGATCGAGACCCAAGTCTGTGTTTGCAGTCCTCTAATATTCTGTGCGTGGAAGTATGAATGAGACCCTAGTCTGTGTTTGCAGCCAATAACGTTCTGCGTGTAGACGTGTGAATGAGACCCGAATCTGTGTTGCAGACCACGAACGTTCTGTGCGTAGAATTGTGAATGAGACCCAAGTCAGTGTTTGCAGCCCACTAACGTTCTGTGTGTAGAAGTGTGAATGAGGCACAAGTCTGTGTTTGCAGCCCACTAACGTTCGGAGTGTAGAAGTGTGAATGAGATCCAAGTCTGTGTTTGCAGCCCAGCAACGTTTTGTGTGTAGAAATGTGGATGAGACCCAGGTCTGTAATTGCAGCCCTGTACCGTTCTGTGTGTAGAAGTGTGGATCAGACCCAAGTCTGTGTTTGCAGCCCACTAACTTTCTGTGTGTAGAAGTGTGAATGAGACCCAAATCTGTGTTTGCAGCCCACTAACGATCTGTGTGTAGAAGTACGAATGAGACTCAAGTCAGTGTTTGCAGCCCACTAACGTTCCTTGTGTAGAAGTGTGAATGAGACCCAAGTCTGTGTTTGCAGCCCTCTAACGTTCTGTGTGTAGAGTGTGAATAAGATCCAAGTGTGTGCTTGCAGCCCACTAACGATCTGTGAGTAGAAGTGTGAATGAGACACAAGTCTGTGTTTGCAGCCCACTAACGTTCTGTGTGTAGACGTGTGAATGAGACCCAAGTCTGTGTTTGAAGCCCACTAACGTTCTGTGTGTAGACGTGTGAATGAGACCCAAGTCTGTGTTTGCAGCCCACTAACGTTCTGTGTGTAGAAGTGTGAATGAGACCCAAGTCTCTGTTTGCAGCCCACTAACGTTCTGTGTGTAGACGTGTGAATGAGACCCAAGTCAGTGTTTGCAGCCCACTAACGTTCTGTGTGTAGAAGTGCGAATGAGACCCAAGTGTGTGTTTGCAGCCCAGTAACGTTCTGGTTATAGAAGTGTGAATGAGACCCAATTCTGTGATTGCAGCAAACTAATGTTCTGTGTGTAGAAGTGTGAATGAGACCCAAGTCAGTGTTTGCAGCCCAGTAACGTTCTGTGTAGACATGTGATTGAGACCTAAGTCTGTGTTTGCTGCCCACTAACGTTCTGTTAGACGTGTGAATGAGACTTAAGCCTGTGTTTGCTGCCCACTAACATTCTGTGAGTAGACGTGTGAATGATACCCAAGTCTGTGTGCAGCCCACTAACGTTCCCTGTGCAGAAGTGTGAATGAGACACAAGTCTGTGTTTCCAGCCCACCAACGATCTGTGTGTGGAAGTGTGAATGAGACCCAAGACTGTGTTTATAGCCCAGTATCTTTCTGTGTGTAGAAGTGTGAATGAGACCCAAGTGTGCGTTTAAAGCCCACTACCGTTCTGTGTGTAGACGTGTGAATGAGACCCAAGTCTGTGTTGACAGCACAGTAACATTCTGTGTGTAGAAGTGTGAATGAGACACAAGTCTGTGTTTGCAGACCACTAACGTTCTGTGTGTAAAAATGAGAATGAGACGCAAGTCAGTGTTGGCAGCCCACTAACGTCCTGTATGTAGAAGTGTGAATGAGACCCAAGTCTGTGTTTGCAGCCAGTAACGTTCTGTGTGTAGACGTGTGAATGAGACTTAAGCCTGTGTTTGCTGCCCACTAACATTCTGTGAGTAGACGTGTGAATGATACCCAAGTCTGTGTGCAGCCAACTAACGTTCCCTGTGCAGAAGTGTGAATGAGACCCAAGTCTGTTTTTGCAGCCCACCAACGAACTGTGTGTAGAAGTGTGAATGAGACCCAAGTCTGTGTTTACAGCCCAGTATCTTTCTGTGTGTAGAAGAGTGAATAAGACCCAAGTGTGCGTTTAAAGCCCACTACCGTTCTGTGAGTAGACGAGTGAATGAGACCCAAGTCTGTGTTGACAGCACAGTAACGTTCTGTGTGTAGAAGTGTGAATGAGACACAAGTCTGTGTTTGAAGACCACTAACGTTCTGTGTGTAAAAATGAGAATGAGACGCAAGTCAGTGTTGGCAGCCCACTAACGTTCTGTATGTAGAAGTGTGAATGAGACCCAAGTCTGTGTTTGCAGCCCACTAATTTTCTGTGTGTAGATGTGTGAATGAGACCCAAGTCTGTGTTTACTTCCCGCTAACGTTCCGTAGGTAAAAGTGTGAATGAGACCCAAGTCTGTGTTTGCAGCCCACGAACGTTCTGTGTGTAGAAGTGTGAATGAGACCCAAGTCTGTGTTTGCAGCCCACTAACGTTCTGTGTGTAAAAATGTGAATGAGACCCAAGTCAGTGTTTGCAGCCGACTAACGTTCTGTATGTAGAATTGTGAATGAGACCCAAGTCTGTGTTGCAGCCCACTGACGTTCTGTGTGTGGAAGTGTGAATGAGACCCACGTATGTGTTTGCAGCCCAGTAACGTTCTGTGTGTTGACGTGTGAATGAGACCCAAGTCTGTGTTTGCAGCCCACTAACATTCTGTGTGTAGAAGTGTGAATGAGACCCAAGTCAGTGTTTGCAGCCCACTAACGTTCTGTGTGTAGAAATGTGAATGAGACCCAAGCCCGTGTTGCAGCCCACTAACGTTCTGTGTTGAGAAGTGTGAACGAGACCCAAGTCTGTGTTTGCAGCCCAGTAACGTTCTGTATGTAGAAGTGTGAATGAGACCCAAGTCTGTGTTTGGAGCACACTAACGTTCTGCGTTGTAGAAGTGTGAATGAGACCCAAGTCTGTGTTTGCAGCCCAGTAACGTCCCGTGTGTTAAATTGTGATCGAGACCCAAGTCTGTGTTTCCAGTCCTCTAATATTCTGTGCGTGGAAGTATGAATGAGACCCTAGTCTGTGTTTGCAGCCAATAACGTTCTGCGTGTAGACGTGTGAATGAGACCCGAATCTGTGTTGCAGACCACGAACGTTCTGTGCGTAGAATTGTGAATGAGACCCAAGTCAGTGTTTGCAGCCCACTAACGTTCTGTGTGTAGAAGTGTGAATGAGGCACAAGTCTGTGTTTGCAGCCCACTAACGTTCGGAGTGTAGAAGTGTGAATGAGATCCAAGTCTGTGTTTGCAGCCCAGCAACGTTTTGTGTGTAGAAATGTGGATGAGACCCAGGTCTGTAATTGCAGCCCTGTACCGTTCTGTGTGTAGAAGTGTGGATCAGACCCAAGTCTGTGTTTGCAGCCCACTAACTTTCTGTGTGTAGAAGTGTGAATGAGACCCAAATCTGTGTTTGCAGCCCACTAACGATCAGTGTGTAGAAGTACGAATGAGACTCAAGTCAGTGTTTGCAGCCCACTAACGTTCCTTGTGTAGAAGTGTGAATGAGACCCAAGTCTGTGTTTGCAGCCCTCTAACGTTCTGTGTGTAGAGTGTGAATAAGATCCAAGTGTGTGCTTGCAGCCCACTAACGATCTGTGAGTAGAAGTGTGAATGAGACACAAGTCTGTGTTTGCAGCCCACTAACGTTCTGTGTGTAGACGTGTGAATGAGACCCAAGTCTGTGTTTGAAGCCCACTAACGTTCTGTGTGTAGACGTGTGAATGAGACCCAAGTCTGTGTTTGCAGCCCACTAACGTTCTGTGTGTAGAAGTGTGAATGAGACCCAAGTCTCTGTTTGCAGCCCACTAACGTTCTGTGTGTAGACGTGTGAATGAGACCCAAGTCAGTGTTTGCAGCCCACTAACGTTCTGTGTGTAGAAGTGCGAATGAGACCCAAGTGTGTGTTTGCAGCCCAGTAACGTTCTGGTTATAGAAGTGTGAATGAGACCCAATTCTGTGATTGCAGCAAACTAATGTTCTGTGTGTAGAAGTGTGAATGAGACCCAAGTCAGTGTTTGCAGCCCAGTAACGTTCTGTGTAGACATGTGATTGAGACCTAAGTCTGTGTTTGCTGCCCACTAACGTTCTGTTAGACGTGTGAATGAGACTTAAGCCTGTGTTTGCTGCCCACTAACATTCTGTGAGTAGACGTGTGAATGATACCCAAGTCTGTGTGCAGCCCACTAACGTTCCCTGTGCAGAAGTGTGAATGAGACACAAGTCTGTGTTTCCAGCCCACCAACGATCTGTGTGTGGAAGTGTGAATGAGACCCAAGACTGTGTTTATAGCCCAGTATCTTTCTGTGTGTAGAAGTGTGAATGAGACCCAAGTGTGCGTTTAAAGCCCACTACCGTTCTGTGTGTAGACGTGTGAATGAGACCCAAGTCTGTGTTGACAGCACAGTAACATTCTGTGTGTAGAAGTGTGAATGAGACACAAGTCTGTGTTTGCAGACCACTAACGTTCTGTGTGTAAAAATGAGAATGAGACGCAAGTCAGTGTTGGCAGCCCACTAACGTCCTGTATGTAGAAGTGTGAATGAGACCCAAGTCTGTGTTTGCAGCCAGTAACGTTCTGTGTGTAGACGTGTGAATGAGACTTAAGCCTGTGTTTGCTGCCCACTAACATTCTGTGAGTAGACGTGTGAATGATACCCAAGTCTGTGTGCAGCCAACTAACGTTCCCTGTGCAGAAGTGTGAATGAGACCCAAGTCTGTTTTTGCAGCCCACCAACGAACTGTGTGTAGAAGTGTGAATGAGACCCAAGTCTGTGTTTACAGCCCAGTATCTTTCTGTGTGTAGAAGTGTGAATAAGACCCAAGTGTGCGTTTAAAGCCCACTACCGTTCTGTGAGTAGACGAGTGAATGAGACCCAAGTCTGTGTTGACAGCACAGTAACGTTCTGTGTGTAGAAGTGTGAATGAGACACAAGTCTGTGTTTGAAGACCACTAACGTTCTGTGTGTAAAAATGAGAATGAGACGCAAGTCAGTGTTGGCAGCCCACTAACGTTCTGTATGTAGAAGTGTGAATGAGACCCAAGTCTGTGTTTGCAGCCAGTAAGGTTCTGTGTATAGAAGTGTGCATTAGAACCAAGCCTGTGTTTGCAGCCCAGTAACGTTCTGTGTTTAGAAGTGTGAATGAGAACCAAGTCTGTGTTTGCAGCCCTCTAATGTTCTGAGCGTGGAAATTTGAATGACACCCAAGTCCGTGTTTGCTGCCAGTAACGTTCTGTGTGTAGACGTGTGAATGAGACCCAAGTCTGTGTTTGCAGCCCACTAACGTTCTGTGTGTAGAAGTGTGAATGTACCCAGGTCAGTGTTTGCAGCCCACTAACGTTATGGGTGTAGAAGTGTGAATGAGACCCAAGTCTGTGTTTGCAGCCCACTAACGTTCGGTGTGTAGAAGTGTGAATGAGACCCAAGTCTGTGTTTGCAGCCCAGCAACTCTCTGTGTGTAGAAGTGTGGATGAGACCCAAGTCTGTGTTTGCAGCCCAGTAACGTTCTGTGTCTAGAAGTGTGGATGAGACCCAAGTCTGTGTTTCCAGCCCACTAATTTTGTGTGTGTAGATGTGTGAATGAGACCCAAGTCTGTGTTTACTTCCCGCTAACGTTCTGTAGGTAAAAGTGTGAATGAGACCCAAGTCTGTGTTTGCAGCCCACGAACGTTCTGTGTGTAGAAGTGTGAATGAGACCCAAGTCTGTGTTTGCAGCCCACTAACGTTCTGTGTGTAAAAATGTGAATTAGACCCAAGTCAGTGTTTGCAGCCGACTAACGTTCTGTATGTAGAATTGTGAATGAGACCCAAGTCTGTGTTGCAGCCCACTGACGTTCTGTGTGTGGAAGTGTGAATGAGACCCACGTATGTGTTTGCAGCCCAGTAACGTTCTGTGTGTTGACGTGTGAATGAGACCCAAGTCTGTGTTTGCAGCCCACTAACGTTCTGTGTGTAGAAGTGTGAATGAGACCCAAGTCAGTGTTTGCAGCCCACTAACGTTCTGTGTGTAGAAATGTGAATGAGACCCAAGCCCGTGTTGCAGCCCACTAACGTTCTGTGTTGAGAAGTGTGAACGAGACCCAAGTCTGTGTTTGCAGCCCAGTAACGTTTTGTATGTAGAAGTGTGAATGAGACCCAAGTCTGTGTTTGGAGCCCACTAACGTTCTGCGTTGTAGAAGTGTGAATGAGACCCAAGTCTGTGTTTGCAGCCCAGTAACGTCCCGTGTGTTAAATTGTGATCGAGACCCAAGTCTGTGTTTGCAGTCCTCTAATATTCTGTGCGTGGAAGAATGAATGAGACCCTAGTCTGTGTTTGCAGCCAATAACGTTCTGCGTGTAGACGTGTGAATGAGACCCGAATCTGTGTTGCAGACCACGAACGTTCTGTGCGTAGAAGTGTGAATGAGACCCAAGTCAGTGTTTGCAGCCCACTAACGTTCTGTGTGTAGAAGTGTGAATGAGGCACAAGTCTGTGTTTGCAGCCCACTAACGTTCGGAGTGTAGAAGTGTGAATGAGACCCAAGTCTGTGTTTGCAGCCCAGCAACGTTTTGTGTATAGAAATGTGGATGAGACCCAGGTCTGTAATTGCAGCCCAGTACCGTTCTGTGTGTAGAAGTGTGGATCAGACCCAAGTCTGTGTTTGCAGCCCACTAACTTTCTGTGTGTAGAAGTGTGAATGAGACCCAAATCTGTGTTTGCAGCCCACTAACGATCTCTGTGTAGAAGTACGAATGAGACTCAAGTCAGTGTTTGCAGCCTACTAACGTTCCTTGTGTAGAAGTGTGAATGAGACCCAAGTCTGTGTTTGCAGCCCTCTAACGTTCTGTGTGTAGAGTGTGAATAAGATACAAGTGTGTGCTTGCAGCCCACTAACGATCTGTGAGTAGAAGTGTGAATGAGACCCAAGTCTCTGTTTGCAGCCCACTAACGATCTGTGTGTAGACGTGTGAATGAGACCCAAGTCAGTGTTTGCAGCCCACTAACGTTCTGTGTGTAGAAGTGTGAATGAGACCCAAGTGTGTGTTTGCAGCCCAGTAACGTTCTGGTTATAGAAGTGTGAATGAGACCCAATTCTGTGTTTGCAGCCCACTGACGTTCTGTATGTAGATGTGTGAATGAGACCCAAGTCTGTGTTTGCAGCGCACTAACTTTCTGTGTGTAGAAGTGTGAATGAGACCAAAGTCTGTGTTTGCAGCCCACTAACGATCTGTGTGTAGAAGTACGAATGAGACCCAAGTCAGTGTTTGCACCCCACTAACGTTCTTTGTGTAGAAGTGTGAATGAGACCCAAGTCTGTGTTTGCAACCCATTAACGTTCTGTGTGTAAAAAAGCGAATGGGACCCAAGTCAGTGTGTTCAGCCCTGTAACGTTCTGTGTGTTATTGTGAATGAGACCCAAGTCTGTGTTTGCAGCCAGTAACGTTCTATGTGTAGACGTGTGAATGAGACCCAAGTCTGTGTTTGCAGCCCACTATCGATCTGTGTGTAGAAGTGCGAATGCGACCCAAGTCAGTGTTTGCAGCCCACTAACGTTCTTTGTGTAGAAGTGTGAATGAGACCCAAGTCTGTGTTTGCAGCCCAGTAACGTTCTGTGTGTAAAAAAGTGAATGAGACCCAAGTCAGTGTTTGCAGCCCAGTAACGTTCTGTGTGTAATTGTGAATGAGACCCAAGTCAGTGTTTGTAGCCCACTAACGATCTGTGTGTAGAAATGTGAATGAGACCCAAGTCTGTGTTGCAGCCCAATGACGTTATGTGTTTAGAAGTGTGAATGAGACCCAAGTCTGTGTTTGCAGCAAACTAATGTTCTGTGTGTAGAAGTGTGAATGAGACCCAAGTCAGTGTTTGCAGCCCAGTAACGTTCTGTGTGTAGAAGTGTGAATGAGACCCAAGTCTGTGTTTGCAGCCCACTAACGTTTTGTGTAGACGTGTGATTGAGACCTAAGTCTGTGTTTGCTGCCCACTGACGTTCTGTTTGTAGACGTGTGAATGAGACCCAAATCTGTGTTTGCAGCCAGTAACGTTCTGTGTGTAGACGTGTGAATGAGACTTAAGCCTGTGTTTGGTGCCCACTAACATTCTGTGAGTAGACGTGTGAATGATACCCAAGTCTGTGTGCAGCCCACTAACGTTCCCTGTGCAGAAGTGTGAATGAGACCCAAGTCTGTGTTTGCAGCCCACCAACGAACTGTTTGTAGAAGTGTGAATGAGACCCAAGTCTGTGTTTACAGCCCAGTATCTTTCTGTGTGCAGAAGTGTGAATGAGACCCAAGTGTGCGTTTAAAGCCCACTACCGTTCTGTGTGTAGACGAGTGAATGAGACCCAAGTCTGTGTTGACAGCACAGTAACGTTCTGTGTGTAGAAGTGTGAATGAGACCCAAGTCTGTGTTTGCAGCCCACTAACGATCTGTGTGTAGAAGTGTGAATGTACCCAGGTCAGTGTTTGCAGCCCACTAACGTTATGGGTGTAGAAGTGTGAATGAGACCCAAGACTGTGTTTGCAGCCCACTAACGTTCGGTGTGTAGAAGTGTGAATGAGACCCAAGTCTGTGTTTGCAGCCCAGCAACTCTCTGTGTGTAGAAGTGTGGATGAGACCCAAGTCTGTGTTTGCAGCCCAGTAACGTTCTGTGTCTAGAAGTGTAAATGAGACCCACGTCTGTGTTTCCAGCCCACTAATTTTCTGTGTGTAGATGTGCGAATGAGACCCAAGTCTGTGTTTCCTTCCCGCTAACGTTCTGTAGGTAGAAGTGTGAATGAGACCAAAGTCTGTGTTTGCAGCCCACTAAAGTTCTGTGTGTAAAAATGTGAATCAGACCCAGGTCAGTGTTTGCAGCCCACTAACGTTATGGGTGTAGAAGTGTGAATGAGACCCAAGACTGTGTTTGCAGCCCACTAACGTTCTGGGTGTAGAAGTGTGAATGGGACCCAAGTCTGGGTTTGCAGCCCTCTAACGTTCTGTGTGTAGAAGTGTGATTGAGATCCAAGTCTGTGTTTGCAGCCCACTAACGATCTGTGTGTAGAAATGTGAATGAGACCCAAGTATGTGTTTGCAGCCCAGTAACTTTCTGTGTGTAGACGTGTGAATGAGACCCAAGTCTGTGTTTGCAGCCCACTAACTTTCTGTGTGTAGAAGTGTGAATGAGACCCAAGTCTCTGTTTGCAGCCCACTAACGTTCTGTGTGTAGACGTGTGAATGAGACCCAAGTCTGTGTTTGCAGCCCACTAACGTTCTGTGTGTAGAAGTGTGAATGAGACCCAAGTCTCTGTTTGCAGGCCACTAACGTTCTGTGTGTAGACGTGTGAATGAGACCCAAGTCAGTGTTTGCAGCCCACTATCGTTATGGGTGAAGAAGTGTGAATGAGACCCAAGACTGTGTTTGCAGCCCACTAACGTTATGGGTGTAGAAGTGTGAATGAGACCCAAGTCTGTGTTTGAGGTCCAGTAACGTTCTGTGTATAGAAGTGTGAATGAGACCCAAGTCCGTGTTTGCAGCCCACTAACGTTCTGTGTGTAGAAGTGTGAACGAGACCCAAGTCTGTGTTTGCAGCCCACTGGCGTTCTGTATGTAGAAGTGTGAATGAGACCCAAGTATCTCTTTGCAGCGCACTATCGTTCTGTGTGTAGAAGTGTGAATGTGACCCACGTCAGTGTTAGCAGCCCTCTAACGTTCTGTGTGTAGAGTGTGAATAAGATCCAAGTGTGTGCTTGCAGCCCACTAACGATCTGTGAGTAGAAGTGTGAATGAGACACAAGTCTGTGTTTGCAGCCCACTAACGTTCTGTGTGTAGACGTGTGAATGAGACCCAAGTCTGTGTTTGAAGCCCACTAACGTTCTGTGTGTAGACTTGTGAATGAGACCCAAGTCTGTGTTTGCAGCCCACTAACGTTCTGTGTGTAGAAGTGTGAATGAGACCCAAGTCTCTGTTTGCAGCCCACTAACGTTCTGTGTGTAGACGTGTGAATGAGACCCAAGTCAGTGTTTGCAGCCCACTAACGTTCTGTGTGTAGAAGTGTGAATGAGACCCAAGTGTGTGTTTGCAGCCCAGTAACGTTCTGGTTATAGAAGTGTGAATGAGACCCAATTCTGTGTTTGCAGCCCACTGACGTTCTGTATGAGGATGTGTGAATGAGACCCAAGTCTGTGTTTGCAGCGCACTAACTTTCTGTGTGTAGAAGTGTGAATGAGACCCAAGTCGGTGTTAGCAGCCCACTAACGATCTGTGTGTAGAAGAACGAATGAGACCCAAGTCAGTGTTTGCAGCCCACTAACGTTCTTTGTGTAGAAGTGTGAATGAGACCCAAGTCTGTGTTTGCAACCCATTAACGTTCTGTGTGTAAAAAAGCGAATGGGACCCAAGTCAGTGTTTGCAGCCCAGTAACGTTCTGTGTGTTATTGTGAATGAGACCCAAGTCTGTGTTTGCAGCCAGTAACGTTCTATGTGTAGACGTGTGAATGAGACCCAAGTCTGTGTTTGCAGCCCACTATCGATCTGTGTGTAGAAGTGCGAATGAGACCCAAGTCAGTGTTTGCAGCCCACTAACGTTCTTTGTGTAGAAGTGTGAATGAGACCCAAGTCTGTGTTTGCAGCCCAGTAACGTTCTGTGTGTAAAAAAGTGAATGAGACCCAAGTCAGTGTTTGCAGCCCAGTAACGTTCTGTGTGTAATTGTGAATGAGACCCAAGTCAGTGTTTGTAGCCCACTAACGATATGTGTGTAGAAATGTGAATGAGACCCAAGTCTGTGTTGCAGCCCAATGACGTTCTGTGTTTAGAAGTGTGAATGAGACCCAAGTCTGTGTTTGCAGCAAACTAATGTTCTGTGTGTAGAAGTGTGAATGAGACCCAAGTCAGTGTTTGCAGCCCTGTAACGTTCTGTGTGTAGAAGTGTGAATGAGACCCAAGTCTGTGTTTGCAGCCCACTAACGTTTTGTGTAGACGTGTGATTGAGACCTAAGTCTGAGTTTGCTGCCCACTGACGTTCTGTGTGTAGACGTGTGAATGAGACCCAAATCTGTGTTTGCAGCCAGTAACGTTCTGTGTGTAGACGTGTGAATGAGACTTAAGCCTGTGTTTGGTGCCCACTAACATTCTGTGAGTAGACGTGTGAATGATACCCAAGTCTGTGTGCAGCCCACTAACGTTCCCTGTGCAGAAGGGTGAATGAGACCCAAGTCTGTGTTTGCAGCCCACCAACGAACTGTTTGTAGGAGTGTGAATGAGACCCAAGTCTGTGTTTACAGCCCAGTATCTTTCTGTGTGTAGAAGTGTGAATGAGACCCAAGTGTGCGTTTAAAGCCCACTACCGTTCTGTGTGTAGACGAGTGAATGAGACCCAAGTCTGTGTTGACAGCACAGTAACGTTCTGTGTGTAGAAGTGTGAATGAGACCCAAGTCTGTGTTTGCAGCCCACTAACGATCTGTGTGTAGATGTGTGAATGTACCCAGGTCAGTGTTTGCAGCCCACTAACGTTATGGGTGTAGAAGTGTGAAAGAGACCCAAGACTGTGTTTGCAGCCCACTAACGTTCGGTGTGTAGAAGTGTGAATGAGACCCAAGTCTGTGTTTGCAGCCCAGCAACTCTCTGTGTGTAGAAGTGTGGATGAGACCCAAGTCTGTGTTTGCAGCCCAGTAACGTTCTGTGTGTAGAAGTGTAAATGAGACCCACGTCTGTGTTTCCAGCCCACTAATTTTCTGTGTGTAGATGTGCGAATGAGACCCAAGTCTGTGTTTCCTTCCCGCTAACGTTCTGTAGGTAGAAGTGTGAATGAGACCAAAGTCTGTGTTTGCAGCCCACTAAAGTTCTGTGTGTAAAAATGTGAATGAGACCCAGGTCAGTGTTTGCAGCCCACTAACGTTATGGGTGTAGAAGTGTGAATGAGACCCAAGACTGTGTTTGCAGCCCACTAACGTTCTGGGTGTAGAAGTGTGAATGGGACCCAAGTCTGGGTTTGCAGCCCTCTAACGTTCTGTGTGTAGAAGTGTGATTGAGATCCAAGTCTGTGTTTGCAGCCCACTAACGATCTGTGTGTAGAAATGTGAATGAGACCCAAGTATGTGTTTGCAGCCCAGTAACGTTCTGTGTGTAGACGTGTGAATGAGACCCAAGTCTGTGTTTGCAGCCCACTAACTTTCTGTGTGTAGAAGTGTGAATGAGACCCAAGTCTCTGTTTGCAGCCCACTAACGTTCTGTGTGTAGACGTGTGAATGAGACCCAAGTCTGTGTTTGCAGCCCACTAACGTTCTGTGTGTAGAAGTGTGAATGAGACCCAAGTCTCTGTTTGCAGGCCACTAACGTTCTGTGTGTAGACGTGTGAATGAGACCCAAGTCAGTGTTTGCAGCCCACTATCGTTATGGGTGAAGAAGTGTGAATGAGACCCAAGACTGTCTTTGCAGCCCACTAACGTTATGGGTGTAGAAGTGTGAATGAGACCCAAGTCTGTGTTTGAGGTCCAGTAACGTTCTGTGTATAGAAGTGTGAATGAGACCCAAGTCCGTGTTTGCAGCCCACTAACGTTCTGTGTGTAGAAGTGTGAACGAGACCCAAGTCTGTGTTTGCAGCCCACTGGCGTTCTGTATGTAGAAGTGTGAATGAGACCCAAGTATCTCTTTGCAGCGCACTATCGTTCTGTGTGTAGAAGTGTGAATGTGACCCACGTCTGTGTTAGCAGCCCTCTAACGTTCTGTGTGTAGAGTGTGAATAAGATCCAAGTGTGTGCTTGCAGCCCACTAACGATCTGTGAGTAGAAGTGTGAATGAGACACAAGTCTGTGTTTGCAGCCCACTAACGTTCTGTGTGTAGACGTGTGAATGAGACCCAAGTCTGTGTTTGAAGCCCACTAACGTTCTGTGTGTAGACGTGTGAATGAGACCCAAGTCTGTGTTTGCAGCCCACTAACGTTCTGTGTGTAGAAGTGTGAATGAGACCCAAGTCTCTGTTTGCAGCCCACTAACGTTCTGTGTGTAGACGTGTGAATGAGACCCAAGTCAGTGTTTGCAGCCCACTAACGTTCTGTGTGTAGAAGTGTGAATGAGACCCAAGTGTGTGTTTGCAGCCCAGTAACGTTCTGGTTATAGAAGTGTGAATGAGACCCAATTCTGTGTTTGCAGCCCACTGACGTTCTGTATGAGGATGTGTGAATGAGACCCAAGTCTGTGTTTGCAGCGCACTAACTTTCTGTGTGTAGAAGTGTGAATGAGACCCAAGTCGGTGTTAGCAGCCCACTAACGATCTGTGTGTAGAAGAACGAATGAGACCCAAGTCAGTGTTTGCAGCCCACTAACGTTCTTTGTGTAGAAGTGTGAATGAGACCCAAGTCTGTGTTTGCAACCCATTAACGTTCTGTGTGTAAAAAAGCGAATGGGACCCAAGTCAGTGTTTGCAGCCCAGTAACGTTCTGTGTGTTATTGTGAATGAGACCCAAGTCTGTGTTTGCAGCCAGTAACGTTCTATGTGTAGACGTGTGAATGAGACCCAAGTCTGTGTTTGCAGCCCACTATCGATCTGTGTGTAGAAGTGCGAATGAGACCCAAGTCAGTGTTTGCAGCCCACTAACGTTCTTTGTGTAGAAGTGTGAATGAGACCCAAGTCTGTGTTTGCAGCCCAGTAACGTTCTGTGTGTAAAAAAGTGAATGAGACCCAAGTCAGTGTTTGCAGCCCAGTAACGTTCTGTGTGTAATTGTGAATGAGACCCAAGTCAGTGTTTGTAGCCCACTAACGATATGTGTGTAGAAATGTGAATGAGACCCAAGTCTGTGTTGCAGCCCAATGACGTTCTGTGTTTAGAAGTGTGAATGAGACCCAAGTCTGTGTTTGCAGCAAACTAATGTTCTGTGTGTAGAAGTGTGAATGAGACCCAAGTCAGTGTTTGCAGCCCTGTAACGTTCTGTGTGTAGAAGTGTGAATGAGACCCAAGTCTGTGTTTGCAGCCCACTAACGTTTTGTGTAGACGTGTGATTGAGACCTAAGTCTGAGTTTGCTGCCCACTGACGTTCTGTGTGTAGACTTTTGAATGAGACCCAAATCTGTGTTTGCAGCCAGTAACGTTCTGTGTGTAGACGTGTGAATGAGACTTAAGCCTGTGTTTGGTGCCCACTAACATTCTGTGAGTAGACGTGTGAATGATACCCAAGTCTGTGTGCAGCCCACTAACGTTCCCTGTGCAGAAGGGTGAATGAGACCCAAGTCTGTGTTTGCAGCCCACCAACGAACTGTTTGTAGGAGTGTGAATGAGACCCAAGTCTGTGTTTACAGCCCAGTATCTTTCTGTGTGTAGAAGTGTGAATGAGACCCAAGTGTGCGTTTAAAGCCCACTACCGTTCTGTGTGTAGACGAGTGAATGAGACCCAAGTCTGTGTTGACAGCACAGTAACGTTCTGTGTGTAGAAGTGTGAATGAGACCCAAGTCTGTGTTTGCAGCCCACTAACGATCTGTGTGTAGATGTGTGAATGTACCCAGGTCAGTGTTTGCAGCCCACTAACGTTATGGGTGTAGAAGTGTGAAAGAGACCCAAGACTGTGTTTGCAGCCCACTAACGTTCGGTGTGTAGAAGTGTGAATGAGACCCAAGTCTGTGTTTGCAGCCCAGCAACTCTCTGTGTGTAGAAGTGTGGATGAGACCCAAGTCTGTGTTTGCAGCCCAGTAACGTTCTGTGTGTAGAAGTGTAAATGAGACCCACGTCTGTGTTTCCAGCCCACTAATTTTCTGTGTGTAGATGTGCGAATGAGACCCAAGTCTGTGTTTCCTTCCCGCTAACGTTCTGTAGGTAGAAGTGTGAATGAGACCAAAGTCTGTGTTTGCAGCCCACTAAAGTTCTGTGTGTAAAAATGTGAATGAGACCCAGGTCAGTGTTTGCAGCCCACTAACGTTATGGGTGTAGAAGTGTGAATGAGACCCAAGACTGTGTTTGCAGCCCACTAACGTTCTGGGTGTAGAAGTGTGAATGGGACCCAAGTCTGGGTTTGCAGCCCTCTAACGTTCTGTGTGTAGAAGTGTGATTGAGATCCAAGTCTGTGTTTGCAGCCCACTAACGATCTGTGTGTAGAAATGTGAATGAGACCCAAGTATGTGTTTGCAGCCCAGTAACGTTCTGTGTGTAGACGTGTGAATGAGACCCAAGTCTGTGTTTGCAGCCCACTAACTTTCTGTGTGTAGACGTGTGAATGAGACCCAAGTCTCTGTTTGCAGCCCACTAACGTTCTGTGTGTAGACGTGTGAATGAGACCCAAGTCTGTGTTTGCAGCCCACTAACGTTCTGTGTGTAGAAGTGTGAATGAGACCCAAGTCTCTGTTTGCAGGCCACTAACGTTCTGTGTGTAGACGTGTGAATGAGACCCAAGTCAGTGTTTGCAGCCCACTATCGTTATGGGTGAAGAAGTGTGAATGAGACCCAAGACTGTGTTTGCAGCCCACTAACGTTATGGGTGTAGAAGTGTGAATGAGACCCAAGTCTGTGTTTGAGGTCCAGTAACGTTCTGTGTATAGAAGTGTGAATGAGACCCAAGTCCGTGTTTGCAGCCCACTAACGTTCTGTGTGTAGAAGTGTGAACGAGACCCAAGTCTGTGTTTGCAGCCCACTGGCGTTCTGTATGTAGAAGTGTGAATGAGACCCAAGTATCTCTTTGCAGCGCACTATCGTTCTGTGTGTAGAAGTGTGAATGTGACCCACGTCTGTGTTAGCAGCCCTCTAACGTTCTGTGTGTAGAGTGTGAATAAGATCCAAGTGTGTGCTTGCAGCCCACTAACGATCTGTGAGTAGAAGTGTGAATGAGACACAAGTCTGTGTTTGCAGCCCACTAACGTTCTGTGTGTAGACGTGTGAATGAGACCCAAGTCTGTGTTTGAAGCCCACTAACGTTCTGTGTGTAGACGTGTGAATGAGACCCAAGTCTGTGTTTGCAGCCCACTAACGTTCTGTGTGTAGAAGTGTGAATGAGACCCAAGTCTCTGTTTGCAGCCCACTAACGTTCTGTGTGTAGACGTGTGAATGAGACCCAAGTCAGTGTTTGCAGCCCACTAACGTTCTGTGTGTAGAAGTGTGAATGAGACCCAAGTGTGTGTTTGCAGCCCAGTAACGTTCTGGTTATAGAAGTGTGAATGAGACCCAATTCTGTGTTTGCAGCCCACTGACGTTCTGTATGTAGATGTGTGAATGAGACCCAAGTCTGTGTTTGCAGCGCACTAACTTTCTGTGTGTAGAAGTGTGAATGAGACCCAAGTCGGTGTTAGCAGCCCACTAACGATCTGTGTGTAGAAGATCGAATGAGACCCAAGTCAGTGTTTGCAGCCCACTAACGTTCTTTGTGTAGAAGTGTGAATGAGACCCAAGTCTGTGTTTGCAACCCATTAACGTTCTGTGGGTAAAAAAGCGAATGGGACCCAAGTCAGTGTTTGCAGGCCAGTAACGTTCTGTGTGTTATTGTGAATGAGACCCAAGTCTGTGTTTGCAGCCAGTAACGTTCTATGTGTAGACGTGTGAATGAGACCCAAGTCTGTGTTTGCAGCCCACTATCGATCTGTGTGTAGAAGTGCGAATGAGACCCAAGTCAGTGTTTGCAGCCCACTAACGTTCTTTGTGTAGAAGTGTGAATGAGACCCAAGTCTGTGTTTGCAGCCCAGTAACGTTCTGTGTGTAAAAAAGTGAATGAGACCCAAGTCAGTGTTTGCAGCCCAGTAACGTTCTGTGTGTAATTGTGAATGAGACCCAAGTCAGTGTTTGTAGCCCACTAACGATATGTGTGTAGAAATGTGAATGAGACCCAAGTCTGTGTTGCAGCCCAATGACGTTCTGTGTTTAGAAGTGTGAATGAGACCCAAGTCTGTGTTTGCAGCAAACTAATGTTCTGTGTGTAGAAGTGTGAATGAGACCCAAGACAGTGTTTGCAGCCCTGTAACGTTCTGTGTGTAGAAGTGTGAATGAGACCCAAGTCTGTGTTTGCAGCCCACTAACGTTTTGTGTAGACGTGTGATTGAGACCTAAGTCTGAGTTTGCTGCCCACTGACGTTCTGTGTGTAGACGTGTGAATGAGACCCAAATCTGTGTTTGCAGCCAGTAACGTTCTGTGTGTAGACGTGTGAATGAGACTTAAGCCTGTGTTTGCTGCCCACTAACATTCTGTGAGTAGACGTGTGAATGATACCCAAGTCTGTGTGCAGCCCACTAACGTTCTGTATGTAGAAGTGTGAATGAGACCCAAGTCTGTGTTTGCAGCCAGTAACGTTCTGTGTGTAGACGTGTGAATGAGAATTAAGCCTGTGTTTGGTGCCCACTAACATTCTGTGAGTAGACGTGTGAATGATACCCAAGTCTGTGGGCAGCCCACTAACGTTCCCTGTGCAGAAGCGTGAATGAGACCCAAGTCTGTGTTTGCAGCCCACCAACGAACAGTGTGTAGAAGTGTGAATGAGACCCAAGTCTGTGTTTACAGCCCAGTATCATTCTGTGTGTAGAAGTGTGAATGAGACCCAAGTGTGCGTTTAAAGCCCACTACCGTTCTGTGTGTAGACGAGTGAATGAGACCCAAGTCTGTGTTGACAGCACAGTAACGTTCTGTGTGTAGAAGTGTGAATGAGACCCAAGTCTGTGTTTGCAGCCCACTAACGATCTGTGTGTAGAAGTGTGAATGTAACCAGGTCAGTGTTTGCAGCCCACTAACGTTATGGGTGTAGAAGTGTGAATGAGACCCAAGACTGTGTTTGCAGCCCACTAACGTTCGGTGTGTAGAAGTGTGAATGAGACCCAAGTCTGTGTTTGCAGCCCAGCAACTCTCTGTGTGTAGAAGTGTGGATGTGACCCAAGTCTGTGTTTGCAGCCCAGTAACGTTCTGTGTCTAGAAGTGTAAATGAGACCCACGCCTGTGTTTCCAGCCCACTAATTTTCTGTGTGTAGATGTGCGAATGAGACCCAAGTCTGTGTTTCCTTCTCGCTAACGTTCTGTAGGTAGAAGTGGGAATGAGACCCAAGTCTGTGTTTGCAGCCCACTAACGTTATGGGTGTAGAGGTGTGAATGAGACCCAAGACTGTGTTTGCAGCCCACTAACGTTCTGGGTGTAGAAGTGTGAATGGGAACCAAGTCTGGGATTGCAGCCCTCTAACGTTCTGTGTGTAGAAGTGTGATTGAGATCCAAGTCTGTGTTTGCAGCCCACTAACGATCTGTGTGTAGAAATGTGAATGAGACCCAAGTATGTGTTTGCAGCCCAGTAACGTTCTGTGTGTAGACGTGTGAATGAGACCCAAGTCTGTGTTTGCAGCCCACTAACGTTTTGTGTGTAGAAGTGTGAATGAGACCCAAGTCTCTGTTTGCAGCCCACTAACGTTCTGTGTGTAGACGTGTGAATGAGACCCAAGTCAGTGTTTGCAGCCCACTAACGTTATGGGTGTAGAAGTGTGAATGAGACCCAAGACTGTGTTTGCAGCCCACTAACGTTCTGGGTGTAGAAGTGTGAATGGGACCCAAGTCTGGGTTTGCAGCCCTCTAACGTTCTGTGTGTAGAAGTGTGATTGAGATCCAAGTGTGTGTTTGCAGCCCACTAACGATCTGTGTGTAGAAATGTGAATGAGACCCAAGTATGTGTTTGCAGCCCAGTAACGTTCTGTGTGTAGACGTGTGAATGAGACCCAAGTCTGTGTTTGCAGCCCACTAACGTTCTGTGTGTAGAAGTGTGAATGAGACCCAAGTCTCTGTTTGCAGCCCACTTACGTTCTGTGTGTAGACGTGTGAATGAGACCCAAGTCAGTGTTTGCAGCCCACTAACGTTATGGGTGTAGAAGTGTGAATGAGACCCAAGACTGTGTTTGCAGCCCACTAACGTTATGGGTGTAGAAGTGTGAATGAGACCCAAGTCTGTGTTTGAGGTCCAGTAACGTTCTGTGTATAGAAGTGTGAATGAGACCCAAGTCCGTGTTTGCAGCCCACTAACGTTCTGTGTGTAGAAGTGTGAACGAGACCCAAGTCTGTGTTTGCAGCCCACTGGCGTTCTGTATGTAGAAGTGTGAATGAGACCCAAGTATCTCCTTGCAGCGCACTATCGTTCTGTGTGTAGAAGTGTGAATGTGACCCAAGTCTTTGTTAGCAGCCCTCTAACGTTCTGTGTGTAGAGTGTGAATAAGATCCAAGTGTGTGCTTGCAGCCCACTAACGATCTGTGAGTAGAAGTGTGAATGAGATACAAGTCTGTGTTTGCAGCCCACTAACGTTCTGTGTGTAGACGTGTGAATGAGACCCAAGTCTGTGTTTGAAGCCCACTAACGTTCTGTGTGTAGACGTGTGAATGAGACCCAAGTCTGTGTTTGCAGCCCACTAACTTTCTGTGTGTAGAAGTGTGAATGAGACCCAAGTCTCTGTTTGCAGCCCACTAACGTTCTGTGTGTAGACGTGTGAATGAGACCCAAGTCAGTGTTTGCAGCCCACTAACGTTCTGTGTGTAGAAGTGTGAATGAGACCCAAGTGTGTGTTTGCAGCCCAGTAACGTTCTGGTTATAGAAGTGTGAATGAGACCCAATTCTGTGTTTGCAGCCCACTGACGTTCTGTATGTAGATGTGTGAATGAGACCCAGGTCTGTGTTTGCAGCGCACTAACTTTCTGTGTGTAGAAGTGTGAATGAGACCCAAGTCTGTGTTTGCAGCCCACTAACGATCTGTGTGTAGAAGTACGAATGAGACCCAAGTCAGTGTTTGCAGCCCACTAACGTTCTTTGTGTAGAAGTGTGAATGAGACCCAAGTCTGTGTTTGCAACCCATTAACGTTCTGTGTGTAAAAAAGCGAATGGGACCCATGTCAGTGTTTGCAGCCCAGTAACGTTCTGTGTGTTATTGTGAATGAGACCCAAGTCTGTGTTTGCAGCCAGTAACGTTCTATGTGTAGACGTGTGAATGAGACCCAAGTCTGTGTTTGCAGCCCACTATCGATCTGTGTGTAGAAGTGCGAATGAGACCCAAGTCAGTGTTTGCAGCCCACTAACGTTCTTTGTGTAGAAGTGTGAATGAGACCCAAGTCTGTGTTTGCAGCCCAGTAACGTTCTGTGTGTAAAAAAGTGAATGAGACCCAAGTCAGAATTTGCAGCCCAGTAACGTTCTGTGTGTAATTGTGAATGAGACCCAAGTCAGTGTTTGTAGCCCACTAACGATCTGTGTGTAGAAATGTGAATGAGACCCAAGTCTGTGTTGCAGCCCAATGACGTTCTGTGTTTAGAAGTGTGAATGAGACCTAAGTCTGTGTTTGCTGCCCACTGACGTTCTGTGTGTAGACGTGTGAATGAGACCCAAATCTGTGTTTGCAGCCAGTAACGTTCTGTGTGTAGACGTGTGAATGAGACCCAAGTCTGTGTTTGCAGCCCACTAACGTTCTGTGTGTAGAAGTGTGAACGAGACCCAAGTCTGTGTTTGCAGCCCACTGGCGTTCTGTATGTAGAAGTGTGAATGAGACCCAAGTATCTCTTTGCAGCGCACTATCGTTCTGTGTGTAGAAGTGTGAATGTGACCCAAGTCTGTGTTAGCAGCCCTCTAACGTTCTGTGTGTAGAATGTGAATAAGATCCAAGTGTGTGCTTGCAGCCCACTAACGATCTGTGAGTAGAAGTGTGAATGAGACACAAGTCTGTGTTTGCAGCCCACTAACGTTCTGTGTGTAGACGTGTGAATGAGACCCAAGTCTGTGTTTGAAGCCCACTAACGTTCTGTGTGTAGAAGTGTGAATGAGACCCAAGTCTGCGTTTGCAGCCCACTAACGTTCTGTGTGTAGAAGTGTGAATGAGACCCAAGTCTCTGTTTGCAGCCCACTAACGTTCTGTGTGTAGACGTGTGAATGAGACCCAAGTCAGTGTTTGCAGCCCACTAACGTTCTGTGTGTAGAAGTGTGAATGAGACCCAAGTGTGTGTTTGCAGCCCAGTAACGTTCTGGTTATAGAAGTGTGAATGAGACCCAATTCTGTGTTTGCAGCCCACTGACGTTCTGTATGTAGATGTGTGAATGAGACCCAAGTCTGTGTTTGCAGCGCACTAACTTTCTGTGTGTAGAAGTGTGAATGAGACCCAAGTCTGTGTTTGCAGCCCACTAACGATCTGTGTGTAGAAGTACGAATGAGACCCAAGTCAGTGTTTGCAGCCCACTAACGTTCTTTGTGTAGAAGTGTGAATGAGACCAAAGTCTGTGTTTGCAACCCATTAACGTTCTGTGTGTAAAAAAGCGAATGGGACCCAAGTTAGTGTTTGCAGCCCAGTAACGTTCTGTGTGTTATTGTGAATGAGACCCAAGTCTGTGTTTGCAGCCAGTAACGTTCTATGTGTAGACGTGTGAATGAGACCCAAGTCTGTGTTTGCAGCCCACTATCGATCTGTGTGTAGAAGTGCGAATGAGACCCAAGTCAGTGTTTGCAGCCCACTAACGTTCTTTGTGTAGAAGTGTGAAAGAGACCCAAGTCTGTGTTTGCAGCCCAGTAACGTTCTGTGTGTAAAAAAGTGAATGAGACCCAAGTCAGAGTTTGCAGCCCAGTAACGTTCTGTGTGTAATTGTGAATGAGACCCAAGTCAGTGTTTGTAGCCCACTAACGATCTGTGTGTAGAAATGTGAATGACACCCAAGTCTGTTTTGCAGCCCAATGACGTTCTGTGTTTAGAAGTGTGAATGAGACCCAAGTCTGTGTTTGCAGCAAACTAATGTTCTGTGTGTAGAAGTGTGAATGAGACCCAAGTCAGTGTTTGCAGCCCAGTAACGTTCTGTGTGTAGAAGTGTGAATGAGACCCAAGTCTGTATTTGCAGCCCACTAACGTTTTGTGTAGACGTGTGATTGAGACCTAAGTCTGTGTTTGCTGCCCACTTACGTTCTGTGTGTAGACGTGTGAATGAGACCCAAATCTGTGTTTGCAGCCAGTAACGTTCTGTTTGTAGACGTGTGAATGTACCCAGGTCAGTGTTTGCAGCCCACTAACGATCTGTGTGTAGAAGTGTGAATGTACCCAGGTCAGTGTTTGCAGCCCACTAACGTTATGGGTGTAGAAGTGTGAATGAGACCCAAGACTGTGTTTGCAGCCCACTAACGTTCGGTGTGTAGAAGTGTGAATGAGACCCAAGTCTGTGTTTGCAGCCCAGCAACTCCCTGTGTGTAGAAGTGTGGATGAGACCCAAGTCTGTGTTTGCTGCCCAGTAACGTTCTGTGTCTAGAAGTGTAAATGAGACCCACGTCTGTGTTTCCAGCCCACTAATTTTCTGTGTGTAGATGAGCGAATGAGACCCAAGTCTGTGTTTCCTTCCCGCTAACGTTCTGTAGGTCGAAGTGTGAATGAGACCCAAGTCTGTGTTTGCAGCCCACTAACGTTCTGTGTGTAAAAATGTGAATGAGACCCAGGTCAGTGTTTGCAGCCCACTAACGTTCTGTGTGTAGAAGTGTGAATGAGACCCAAGTCTCTGTTTGCAGCCCACTAACGTTCTGTGTGTAGACGTGTGAATGAGACCCAAGTCAGTGTTTGCAGCCCACTAACGTTCTGTGTGTAGAAGTGTGAATGAGACCCAAGTGTGTGTTTGCAGCCCAGTAACGTTCTGGTTATAGGAGTGTGAATGAGACCCAATTCTGTGTTTGCAGCCCACTGACGTTCTGTATGTAGATGTGTGAATGAGACCCAAGTCTGTGTTTGCAGCGCACTAACTTTCTGTGTGTAGAAGTGTGAATGAGACCCAAGTCTGTGTTTGCAGCCCACTAACGATCTGTGTGTAGAAGTACGAATGAGACCCAAGTCAGTGTTTGCAGCCCACTAACGTTCTTTGTGTAGAAGTGTGAATGAGACCCAAGTCTGTGTTTGCAACCCATTAACGTTCTGTGTGTAAAAAAGCGAATGGGACCCAAGTCAGTGTTTGCAGCCCAGTAACGTTCTGTGTGTTATTGTGAATGTGACCCAAGTCTGTGTTTGCAGCCAGTAACGTTCTATGTGTAGACGTGTGAATGAGACCCAAGTCTGTGTTTGCAGCCCACTATCGATCTGTGTGTAGAAGTGCGAATGAGACCCAAGTCAGTGTTTGCAGCCCACTAACGTTCTTTGTGTAGAAGTGTGAATGAGACCCAAGTCTGTCTTTGCAGCCCAGTAACGTTCTGTGTGTAAAAAAGTGAATGAGACCCAAGTCAGTGTTTGCAGCCCAGTAACGTTCTGTGTGTAATTGTGAATGAGACCCAAGTCAGTGTTTGTAGCCCACTAACGATCTGTGTGTAGAAATGTGAATGAGACCCAAGTCTGTGTTGCAGCCCAATGACGTTCTGTGTTTAGAAGTGTGAATGAGACCCAAGTCTGTGTTTTCAGCAAACTAATGTTCTGTGTGTAGAAGTGTGAATGAGACCCAAGTCAGTGTTTGCAGCCCAGTAACGTTCTGTGTGTAGAAGTGTGAATGAGACCCAAGTCTGTGTTTGCAGCCCACTAACGTTTTGTGTAGACGTGTGATTGAGACCTAAGTCTGTGTTTGCTGCCCACTGACGTTCTGTGTGTAGACGTGTGAATGAGACCCAAATCTGTGTTTGCAGCCAGTAACGTTCTGTGTGTAGACGTGTGAATGAGACTTAAGCCTGTGTTTGCTGCCCACTAACATTCTGTGAGTAGACGTGTGAATGATACCCAAGTCTGTGTGCAGCCCACTAACGTTCTGTATGTAGAAGTGTGAATGAGACCCAAGTCTGTGTTTGCAGCCAGTAACGTTCTGTGTGTAGACGTGTGAATGAGACTTAAGCCTGTGTTTGGTGCCCACTAACATTCTGTGAGTAGACGTGTGAATGATACCCAAGTCTGTGTGCAGCCCACTAACGTTCCCTGTGCAGAAGCGTGAATGAGACCCAAGTCTGTGTTTGCAGCCCACCAACGAACTGTGTGTAGAAGTGTGAATGAGACCCAAGTCTGTGTTTACAGCCCAGTATCTTTCTGTGTGTAGAAGTGTGAATGAGACCCAAGTGTGCGTTTAAAGCCCACTACTGTTCTGTGTGTAGACGAGTGAATGAGACCCAAGTCTGTGTTGACAGCACAGTAACGTTCTGTGTGTAGAAGTGTGAATGAGACCCAAGTCTGTGTTTGCAGCCCACTAACGATCTGTGTGTAGAAGTGTGAATGTACCCAGGTCAGTGTTTGCAGCCCACTAACGTTATGGGTGTAGAAGTGTGAATGAGACCCAAGACTGTGTTTGCAGCCCACTAACGTTCGGTGTGTAGAAGTGTGAATGAGACCCAAGTCTGTGTTTGCAGCCCAGCAACTCTCTGTGTGTAGAAGTGTGGATGAGACCCAAGTCTGTGTTTGCAGCCCAGTAACGTTCTGTGTCTAGAAGTGTAAATGAGACCCACGTCTGTGTTTCCAGCCCACTAATTTTCTGTGTGTAGATGTGCGAATGAGACCCAAGTCTGTGTTTCCTTCCCGCTAACGTTCTGTAGGTAGAAGTGTGAATGAGACCCAAGTCTGTGTTTGCAGCCCACTAACGTTCTGTGTGTAAAAATGTGAATGAGACCCAGGTCAGTGTTTGCAGCCCACTAACGTTATGGGTGTAGAGGTGTGAATGAGACCCAAGACTGTGTTTGCAGCCCACTAACGTTCTGGGTGTAGAAGTGTGAATGGGACACAAGTCTGGGTTTGCAGCCCTCTAACGTTCTGTGTGTAGAAGTGTGATTGAGATCCAAGTCTGTGTTTGCCGCCCACTAACGATCTGTGTGTAGAAATGTGAATGAGACCCAAATATGTGTTTGCAGCCCAGTAACGTTCTGTGTGTAGACGTGTGAATGAGACCCAAGTCTGTGTGTGCAGCCCACTAACGTTCTGTGTGTAGAAGTGTGAATGAGACCCAAGTCTCTGTTTGCAGCCCACTAACGTTCTGTGTGTAGACGTGTGAATGAGACCCAAGTCAGTGTTTGCAGCCCACTAACGTTATGGTTGTAGAAGTGTGAATGAGACCCAAGTCTGTGTTTGCAGCCCACTAACGATCTGTGTGTAGAAATGTGAATGAGACCCAAGTATGTGTTTGCAGCCCAGTAACGTTCTGTGTGTAGACGTGTGAATGAGACCCAAGTCTGTGTTTGCAGCCCACTATCGATCTGTGTGTAGAAGTGCGAATGAGACCCAAGTCAGTGTTTGCAGCCCACTAACGTTCTTTGTGTAGAAGTGTGAATGAGACCCAAGTCTGTGTTTGCAGCCCAGTAACGTTCTGTGTGTAAAAAAGTGAATGAGACCCAAGTCAGTGTTTGCAGCCCAGTAACGTTCTGTGTGTAATTGTGAATGAGACCCAAGTCAGTGTTTGTAGCCCACTAACGATCTGTGTGTAGAAATGTGAATGAGACCCAAATATGTGTTTGCAGCCCAGTAACGTTCTGTGTGTAGACGTGTGAATGAGACCCAAGTCTGTGTGTGCAGCCCACTAACGTTCTGTGTGTAGAAGTGTGAATGAGACCCAAGTCTCTGTTTGCAGCCCACTAACGTTCTGTGTGTAGACGTGTGAATGAGACCCAAGTCAGTGTTTGCAGCCCACTAACGTTATGGTTGTAGAAGTGTGAATGAGACCCAAGACTGTGTTTGCAGCCCACTAACGTTCTGTGTGTAGACGTGTGAATGAGACCCAAGTCAGTGTTTGCAGCCCACTAACGTTCTGTGTGTAGAAGTGTGAATGAGACCCAAGTGTGTGTTTGCAGCCCAGTAACGTTCTGGTTATAGGAGTGTGAATGAGACCCAATTCTGTGTTTGCAGCCCACTGACGTTCTGTATGTAGATGTGTGAATGAGACCCAAGTCTGTGTTTGCAGCGCACTAACGTTTTGTGTGTAGAAGTGTGAATGAGACCCAAGTCTGTGTTTGCAGCCCACTAACGATCTGTGTGTAGAAGTACGAATGAGACCCAAGTCAGTGTTTGCAGCCCACTAACGTTCTTTGTGTAGAAGTGTGAATGAGACCCAAGTCTGTGTTTGCAACCCATTAACGTTCTGTGTGTAAAAAAGCGAATGGGACCCAAGTCAGTGTTTGCAGCCCAGTAACGTTCTGTGTGTTATTGTGAATGAGACCCAAGTCTGTGTTTGCAGCCAGTAACGTTCTATGTGTAGACGTGTGAATGAGACCCAAGTCTGTGTTTGCAGCCCACTATCGATCTGTGTGTTGAAGTGCGAATGAGACCCAAGTCAGTGTTTGCAGCCCACTAACGTTCTTTGTGTAGAAGTGTGAATGAGACCCAAGTCTGTGTTTGCAGCCCAGTAACGTTCTGTGTGTAAAAAAGTGAATGAGACCCAAGTCAGTGTTTGCAGCCCAGTAACGTTCTGTGTGTAATTGTGAATGAGACCCAAGTCAGTGTTTGTAGCCCACTAACGATCTGTGTGTAGAAATGTGAATGAGACCCAAGTCTGTGTTGCAGCCCAATGACGTTCTGTGTTTAGAAGTGTGAATGAGACCCAAGTCTGTGTTTTCAGCAAACTAATGTTCTGTGTGTAGAAGTGTGAATGAGACCCAAGTCAGTGTTTGCAGCCCAGTAACGTTCTGTGTGTAGAAGTGTGAATGAGACCCAAGTCTGTGTTTGCAGCCCACTAACGTTTTCTGTAGACGTGTGATTGAGACCTAAGTCTGTGTTTGCTGCCCACTGACGTTCTGTGTGTAGACGTGTGAATGAGACCCAAATCTGTGTTTGCAGCCAGTAACGTTCTGTGTGTAGACGTGTGAATGAGACTTAAGCCTGTGTTTGCTGCCCACTAACATTCTGTGAGTAGACGTGTGAATGATACCCAAGTCTGTGTGCAGCCCACTAACGTTCTGTATGTAGAAGTGTGAATGAGACCCAAGTCTGTGTTTGCAGCCAGTAACGTTCTGTGTGTAGACGTGTGAATGAGACTTAAGCCTGTGTTTGGTGCCCACTAACATTCTGTGAGTAGACGTGTGAATGATACCCAAGTCTGTGTGCAGCCCACTAACGTTCCCAGTGCAGAAGCGTGAATGAGACCCAAGTCTGTGTTTGCAGCCCACCAACGAACTGTGTGTAGAAGTGTGAATGAGACCCAAGTCTGTGTTTACAGCCCAGTATCTTTCTGTGTGTAGAAGTGTGAATGAGACCCAAGTGTGCGTTTAAAGCCCACTACCGTTCTGTGTGTAGACGAGTGAATGAGACCCAAGTCTGTGTTGACAGCACAGTAACGTTCTGTGTGTAGAAGTGTGAATGAGACCCAAGTCTGTGTTTGCAGCCCACTAACGATCTGTGTGTAGAAGTGT
This sequence comes from Meconema thalassinum, assembly GCA_946902985.2. Taxonomy (NCBI): domain Eukaryota; kingdom Metazoa; phylum Arthropoda; class Insecta; order Orthoptera; family Tettigoniidae; genus Meconema; species Meconema thalassinum. The sequence goes on along the minus strand of OX336393.1, from coordinate 69,551,975 downwards.
GAATGTACCCAGGTCAGTGTTTGCAGCCCACTAACGTTATGGGTGTAGAAGTGTGAATGAGACCCAAGACTGTGTTTGCAGCCCACTAACGTTCGGTGTGTAGAGGTGTGAATGAGACCCAAGTCTGTGTTTGCAGCCCAGCAACTCTCTGTGTGTAGAAGTGTGGATGAGACCCAAGTCTGTGTTTGCAGCCCAGTAACGTTCTGTGTCTAGAAGTGTAAATGAGACCCACGTCTGTGTTTCCAGCCCACTAATTTTCTGTGTGTAGATTAGCGAATGAGACCCAAGTCTGTGTTTCCTTCCCGCTAACGTTCTGTAGGTAGAAGTGTGAATGAGACCCAAGTCTGTGTTTGCAGCCCACTAACGTTCTGTGTGTAAGTAGTGGGATGGTGGGGGAGCTGCTTATAAAAGCAAGTGGTGAGCCCCTGCGACCTTGGAATGGAAAGAGCCATGCTAGGAGGGCGTGCTTGGATTCGTTTTTTTCGTCTCGTCATGCTCTTTACGGGAATGTAGGTATCGAAAAGGTGAAGTTAGGGTTTTGGGTCAAAAAATGCGTTTTTCACATTTTTGTCGATTTTCGGAAAACGGGCCATGCAAGGAGGGCGTGCTTGGATTCGTTTTTTTCGTCTCGTCATGCTCTTTACGGGAATGTCGGTGTCGAAAAGGTGAAGTTAGGGTTTTGGGTCAAAAAATGCGTTTTTCACATTTTTGTCGATTTTCGGAAAACGGGCCATGCTAGGAGGGCGTGCTTGGATTCGTTTATTTCGTTTCGTTGTGCACTTTACGGGAATGTCGGTGTCGAAAAGGTGAACTTAGGGTTTTGGGTCAAAACATGCGTTTTTCACATTTTTGCCGATTTTTGGAAAACGGGTCATGCTGGGAGAGCGTGCTTGGATTCGTTTTTTTCGTCTCGTTGTGCTCTTTACGGGAATGTAGGTGTCGAAAAGGTGAACTTAGGGTTTTGGGTCGAAAAATGCGTTTTTCACATTTTTGCCGATTTTTGGAAAACGGATAACGTGATGATGACGTGCGTGATAGTATGTTTTCGTCTCGTTGTGCTCTTTACGGGGATATAGATATGGAATAGGTTAAAAGCTGGAAACATGTTTTTTTTAGTCACAAATGGGTTTTGTGATTTTCCCTCATATTGTGAAAACCGAAAACGTGAGAATGACGTGTGTGATAGTATTTATTTCGTTTCATTGTCCTCTTTACGGGGATATAGATATGAAAAAGGCAAAAAGCTGGAAACATGGTTTTCTTATGGAAAAGGTGTTTTTTGTTCATTTTCGCGTTATTTGGAAAACGAATGAGGCGATTTTTATGATGGTCATGTCGATGTATTTATGTCGTTCTGTTTACGGGAATGTAGGTATGGAAAACCTAAAATGATGGTTTCCGTTATTTTTTTCGAGATCGTTGAGGAAAACGGGGAAAAAATGTAAGAAACCAGATTTGAAGTCACGTTAGGTTATGCGCTATGATGTTAGTAAAACATTTATGCATTATTATTATTATTATTATTTGTCTTGACTGGTCAGGGCTCACACGCAGAGAGAGAACATGTTTAATGCAATGAGAATTGAAAGCATTGAAGCTAGCCCACGGCGATCCAGACAGACACAGGTCTTATCATCGTACGTGCCTCGCAGCAGAGAGAGATAAGAGGCTGGTGTCATTATACAGTGTGCGGATTTATAATGTGTATGTCATAGCCTAGGTTCATTATGGACTCATCATGCAACGCAAAGTTTGAAACAATGAGTGAGTGTATAACATCATGATAACAGATTGGCATGGGCTCGAACAAAGCGGTTATTGGACATGTAATAAACAATAAAAACTACCCTTACCCGGGGGGGTGAAATAGTATTTTTTTTTTGTATGTGTGCGCACGGACGGGTTTTGTCAAAAGGACCTAACTATACGTTAGTTAATATTTTCTGAACCCCTCATGGGATTTTGCCATAGGCAGTATTATAGCCCTGGGGGTGACGCCCCGTTTTTGAATGTATGATTCATTTTTGTCGAAAGGGCCTAACGACACTTTTGTTCATATCTCGCGAACCAATCATGCTAGGGACTTGTATGAGGGGTCCTAGCACTTGGGGCAATATTCCCTGTTTGGGGGTGAAACTACCCCCCAAAATTGAAAAATCCCTATCTCGGAAACGAAGAAGCCTAAAATTAGGTGTGATAGCTTAAAAAATAGGGGATGATATGGGCTTTTACCTCGATGGATCATTTCACCCCTAAAACAGTAAATAGTCATGCTATGGGGAAAAACGTGTTAAACGCCTAAAAATGATAAATGAACCTAAGATCTTTTGTTTTTGATGAAAAATAGCAGGGGGGGTGAAACTACCCCCCAAAATTGAAAAATCCATATCTCGGAAACGAAGAAGCCTAAAATTACGTGTGATAGCTTAAAAAATAGGGGATGATATGGGCTTTTACCTCGATGGATCATTTCACCCCTAAAACAGTAAATAAATATGTTATGGGGGAAAAACGTGTTAAACGCCTAAAAATGATAAATGAACCTAAGATCTTTTGTTTTTGATGAAAAATAGCAGGGGGGTGAAACTACCCCCCAAAATTGAAAAATCCATATCTCGGAAACGAATAATCCTAAAATTAGGTGTGATAGCTTAAAAAATAGGGAATGATATGGGCTTTTACCTCGATGGATCATTTCACCCCTAAAACAGTAAATAGTCATGTTATGGGAAAAAACGTGTTAAACACCTAAAAATGATAAATGAACCTAAGATCTTTTGTTTTTGATGAAAAAATAGCAGGGGGGTGAAACCACCCCCCCCCCCCCAAAATTGAAAAATCCCTATCTCGGAAACGAAGAAGCCTAAAATTAGGTGTGATAGCTTAAAAAATAGGGGATGATTAGGGCTTTTACCTGGATAGGTCATTTCACCCCTAAAACAGTAAATAGTCATGTTATGAGGAAAAAATGTGTTATACACCTAAAAGCATAAGCATCTTTGTGAAACCATGCTTTAATGCACATGTGTATGGAGGATGATTGTTGTTATTATTATTATTAGGTAATTATGGATTAATGTGCGGATAGATAACTAACCTGTGGGGAGCGTGATGGCGCAGGTGCTTAGCTGCTCGTCTTTACCCGGACGGCTGGGGTTCAAATCCCGGTGACAGCGGGGGGTTGGAATTTTCACCTGAAAAAATCACGTGGCATTCGGCCTTAAATCCCCGGCCAAAACCAAAATGAGCCTGGTTGGCTCCGGCGACTCAAACTAATAGGGAAAAGCCGAAGAAAGAAAGGTAACTCACCAGTAATAGTAAACATTGGTTGGAGGTGTTGAAGAAGTCAGGATGGGCAACCCTTTGCCATGGTTCACGAATGCACCCCAAAAAGTTTTACCTGTCAAGACACAGTCTACCCTGTTGCAGCCTTTAGAAAAAAAAATCGAACCGGGGCCTCTGTGGTGACAGTGGACTTATTTTCATGATGATTTTTAAACAAACCTAGGCTTGCCTACTACCGCTGTGTTGAATCTGCACAGAGACTCTGGCTTTGGTTTGCGTAGTGTGCCTTGCTGATAACAGCACAGCGACCTTGTCAGTAAGTTTCATATTACTCATTTGCTTGATAGCGGACATGCTATGCACATGACTAGATCGTTGTTAGGTTTGACAAAGGCTTAGTGAAGCTTATGGCAAGCTTGAAATGAATGTCATGGTATAGTCGGGCTTGGAAGCCAAGACCTTAGGGTTGACAACCAAGTAGGTTAACCACTACACGGTGAGATGGTGAAATAATAATGTAACAGAACATATAGAAACGTTTTCTATAGTTTAACGAATTGGCATACCATGAGAGGTGTAGGTAATGGAAATTGAATCCTTAGCTGATGATTATACTACTTTCCATGCCCACGTATAAGCTATCATGTTAGAAAAAGAATGGTATGGCTTGTTTTAAACGGAGAATAATCATTGTGTTTACTGTGAAACACAAATCTGAATTTAAAATAATTAATTTAAAATTAACTAATTTAAAATTAGTTTAGTACGCTGAAGTTAAAATGAATAATGATCACGTTACAGACAGCCAGTTTCAAAGCCATGAGAACTAAGTGAACAAAGTATAAAATTCATGAGCCAGTGAGGAATTCAACATGCTGTCCTTTGGACAAGAGAGAAGCGTTCTACAGCGACCCTCAATGGTTTGGGACATCGTAAAGATGAAAATTAAATCTAAGCTACTACACTCTTATATACTAGAAGAAGAAATGGAAAACAATAGGTCAAATAAAGAACAGAAGGAATAAAAAATGGCCCTCAACCCTCAAGCATGTGGATTGAGGGAGTTGGAAGGAAGGAGAGCCATGAAAGGCAGATAAAAAAGTATACTAGGAGAGGCTTTGTCCCAGAGGTAATGGATAAAGAAGAGGTAAACTGGACTCAGCTCAGAAATCCCTTGGGGTTGCCAACTTCCAAACTGATCAGCCCTTGAGGGTGTAGCCATAGGCAGAGTGCACCGCAAGTGGTGGGGCTTCTTGAGGGCGCTTGGGCAAAAGACAGGGAATAACATGAAAATAAAAAAGCAAGGCTGCCTCCTCAGGATATCAGAAAAAATAAATAAACCAGGGCCAATAAAGTTGCAAAAGGAAGAGACTCCCTAGGGCTCGGATACCCTAATCATGTTGGGGTCGGTAGAGAACAAGAGTTGAGCAAGTGTGGTCGACAGGAAATAAGACAGAGAGGAGCCTAGCACAAGTTAGTGGAAGCAATGACGGTCTCAGCTGGGACTCCGTGATCGTCAACCTACATGACACTAGATATGACGCCCAGGGGTGGAATTAAAGACCTCTATTGTTTTATATCACATGGCATGCCTTATAATGCAATACTGGTCCTAGGGTGTGCAAAATTGTATTAGAAACTCAGCTAATAATAGTGTGCTTGCCCATGATTATTTTCCCAAGGACTGATAACCATGATTTCCAAGCCCCTAAGTAAGACAAAAAAAACAAATGATTTTCATTTTCCAATGAGTTGGCCCCTTGGTGGTGAAAGGCACACTCTAATACAACCATTATAGTGACAGGTTATCTGTTAAATACCTAACTATCCCCAGATTTACCTTAAATTTTCCTAAAATCCACTACATTTTCCGAAAATTGACCAAATGACACAACATTCCAGCAAAATTCAACAAATGACTACCAGATTTATTGAAATTCCATTGATTTACCTAAGCATGGTTTAAACTACCTCAAATTCATATAAAATTAGACGAATATAGATGAAAATTCACTAAAATTTACCGAATTTAGCCAAGTGGTGTACAAACCATGAAATTTATCCAATTTTTATTAAAATTGACTACATGTATTCGAAAATTCCATAATATTCCCTTTACATGTATGCTTTTTGTTGTTGTTGTTGTTGTTGTTGTTGTTGTTGTTGTTGTTGTTGTTTCGTTTACCACACTCCCTGTAGACAATCATTTCAACATGACTTTCTCCTAGACTAGGAGCTTCACATTCGACATGATAGCTGAGTTTCATTTCCCATAAACTTGTCTCTGAGGTGGGTGTCAGGAAAAGGCATCCAGCTGTAAAAACCACACCCTCACGTAGACTTTCATAACCTCTTACGTTGAGGTTCCTTACACTAACGACATTAAATGATTGAACGGTTTCCTCTTCACAATTCCTGTCTATACTTTCCTCTTTAAGGTTGCAAGATGTTTGCAAGATTCCTAAAATGCAATTAAATGTAATAAATACCTTAAGATGGTTTCATTTGTTTAATGATATGGTGTTGATGATGGATATATACGTTAAGACTAATTTTTGTTAGGTCTTGACTGGCCTTGCAATTAGAAATTGACAAACCAAACATGGGTTATCTACCAGGGGAACACTTTGACCTCTATGTTGGTTATTGACCAGTAAGTACAGTTCTAGTAATGAGACAGAAATCCAACACAAACAATGAGCGCGCAATGCGGCGGAGATTGGTACCACGATGTACTGTCGGTTATGTAGCTATGTGGAATGCACATCACATATGGTTTACTTGAAGGTTTGGAGATTCCATTAAAGATATTTCTACAATAAACCATTTTCAAATGGTCATTCGTTGGTGTGAAAATATTTATTATATGGTATTTTATGAAAACAATTATGATTTATAAAAAAAAATATATGTTTACTGTATTCTTATTTAATGTAAGCACTGGAGGCACTATCGACCAACATACAGCACTATCTGGAATGTATATTGCATACTTGAAGGTTTGGTGATCCCATTAAAGGTATTCCTACAATAAATGATTTTTAAGTTGTCGTTCTATGGCGTGAAAATATTTAATATACGATATTTGCTAAAAGGATTTACCAGTGGAATTATTTTACAAGTAGTTATTTTAATGACCAACAGAGTTCACTGTTAAGAAGGTAGAGCCCTATGTGGAATGTAGGATAACATGTTATACATGATACGTGACAACTGTAAGGCTTGTGATTTTTAAGATGCCTTTAACCCTATATTAAACACTCAGTTTGCAATACTGATAACTGCAATGTTACTGAAAAAAAATTGAAACAAAACAAAAATCAGCATTGAAAAACCAAAAAGTGGTTGAGCATATATACAGTGGGGAAAAGAAAAGTTTTGTAAACACTAATGTCCAACAAGACTAATTAAATCAGTAACTGTCAGGGTGGCCGAGTGGTTAAGGCGTTTGACTTAAGATCAACTTTCCAAATATATAAGGAAGCAAGGGTTCGAATCCCTTCCCTGACATAACTATTGCTTGAACATGCAAGAAAACAAGAAATATACACAAACTATGTTTATCAATTTAATCATTTTTTTTACAAGAGATAGACACACAGAATACAGCTCTTTTTGTTTATTATTTCTTTTAAACATAACACTTGTTGAAAATTTTTTTTTAGGGGATGGGTGTGTTGCTATGTTGACCCATCACACAATAATAGCAGCTTTACGAAGTTCATTTTCTATATTTAATAGCTCTTTCTCATAACCAATATGACCAAGCTGTTTACAGGCATGCAAGAGCTGTAGACGTTCGACTAATATATTAGGATCGTTCCATTTACTATTTTTTATGAATGGTTTCAGAATCTCGGGAAGCAGTTCATTATTATCACTATTAATATGATTATCATTCTCATTATTATAATCATTTTCATAATGATGATCATTATCATCGTTATCATTACCATGATAATTTCCACTTGTGTCCACAGTCTGTTCAATGGTTTGAGTTGTCTTTGATAGTGTTGAAAGCTTTTTTTTAGATGTGCTAGAATGCTTTAACATTGTTATGTTATTATTACCACTATTACCTTTCCCCACTAACTTTTTGATGGGGTATATTGTCTCTGATAGGGTTGAGGGCTTTTGAGATGTGGGTGCATGTCTGAACATGGGTTTCACAGGAGGTGTTAAAGGTTTCTCATTAAACAACTCGCTAACAGCATGAGTGCGTTGTAGTGTATTAAACTTGAGGTTAATATTATCTTGAGCAGTACTATCTTTCTCTTGGACTTGGTTTCTTGCTTTGGTTTGGGTTTTCCTTACATTTAGACTAGCGTGATTATTAAGTTTACATTCATGATTGTTTGAAGAAAGTACGTCCAATTCTTTTGTTTTAAGCATTCCTCGACACTGTTTCGATCGTTGCTTTGAACAGCGCCAAATAACAGTTCCATTTTTATTGCTTCGTTTCACAATATATGAATATCCTTTATAGTATGCATAAGGCTTACCATACCTAGTCACTGATACTTCCATATCAACTGTCAAGCACAAACTAATCTCTAGTAAAGACAACTTGGTAATAACAACAATAGTTTAATGTGGGAGCATATATACATGCAAAAAAGTGGGAGCAAAGGTGGGGGGGTAAAAAGTGGGAGCAAATGTGGGAGAAAAAAATAACTGTGAGCAAAAAGTGGGAGCATATATGGGATCAAATGTGGGAGCAAAGCAAATATAAAAAAAAAGTGGGAGCAAATATGCTAACAAATATGTCAACAAATATACCAGCAAAAGTAAATACACAAGTCAAGATAGATTAAAGTGCAAAGAAAATATGCAAGCAAATATGAGAGCAAAAATGGTGTTTTTTCTAAAACAACTAGACATAACAAACTTAGTCATAACCTAACCTAACCTAACCTCACCTAACCTCACCTAACCTCACCTCACCTAACCTCACCTAACTTCACCTAACCTAACCTAACCTAACTTAACTTCACCTAATCTAACTTGACTGAACTTTACCTAACCTAACCCATCATAACTTCACCTAACCTAACTTTACCTCATCTAACTTCACCTAACCTAACTTTCAACTCACAGATCAAAATTAAATTCTAGGCATAGTTGAGTTGGAACCCAAGACTTCAGGGATAACACACAAGTATACTAGCCACTACACCGCAAAATGGGCAAATTATCATGCAACACAACATAAAGTAAAAGTTTCCTGTAGTGTAACTCATTGGCTGTCAACCATAGTTTGGGAATTCAAACCCAAGACCTCAGGACTTTTGTTTTGAACATTATCAGAAATATTATTCCATTTACATTTTGCTGCTGCTGCTGCTTATAGTTATAAGAGTTGGCATTAATATGGAAAGCAAAAAAAATGTGGGAGCAAAAAGTGGGAGCAAAACGTGTAAGCAGAAGTGGGAACAAACAAGTGTGAGCAAATATGGGAGCAGAAAGTGGGAGCAAATGTGAAAGCAAAAGTGGGAGCAAAAAGAGCGAGCAAAAGTGAGTGTACAAAGTAGGAGCAAAATGTGTGAGTAAAAAGTGGGGGCAAATGTGGTGTTTTACTAAAACAATCTCCCCTAACCTAACCTAAACTAACTTCACCCAACCTAATTTCACCTAACCTAACTTTACTTAACCTAACCTTCCAACTCTCAGATCAAAAATTAAATTCTGGCCATAGTCGAGTTGGAACCCAAAACCTCTGGGATAACACCCAAGTATACTAGCCACTACATCGCGAAATGGGCAAATTATCATGCAACACAACACAAAAATAAAAAGATTTCTGTAGTGTAACTCATTGGCTGACAATCATAGTTGAGAATTCAAACCCAAGACCTCAGGACTTTTGTTTTGAACATTATCAGAAATATTATTCCATTTACATTTTGCTGTTGCTTTTAGTTATAAGAGTTGACATTAATATGGGAGCAAAAGTGAAAGCAAAAAGTGGGTGCAAGCATGGCTGGTTGTAGAGACTTTCATATCAACAAATACACATAAATTAAAATTTAGTAAAGTGACTTGGCTAATAATAATAATAATAATAATATTAACAGTTTAAAAAAAATTCAAGGGGATTGATATTTTTCAGGGTGTAATTTCCAAAGTACTGTCAAGAATAATAATTACATGAACAGATTCCAAGAACTCTAGAGTGCTTTTAAGGTTAATGATTGGCTAGGAGTGAGATAGAGCTAGCTAACCTAAGTTAACCTCAGCTCAGTAAACCTAACCTTGTCACATGGCATGTTCTACAAGTATAGACTTGCTTTGAGACTGGCTATGACGTCACAGATGAATGGCGGTGGGAGGCTGGACATGACGTTTTTATTATCCAAAAACATTTTCCTTTTTGCCAGCCTCCCACCGCCATTCATCTGTGACGTCATAGCCAGTCTCAAAGCAAGTCTATACTTGTAGAACATGCCATGTGACAAGGTTAGGTTTACTGAGCTGAGGTTAACTTAGGTTAGCTAGCTCTATCTCACTCCTAGCCAATCATTAACCTTAAAAGCACTCTAGAGTTCTTGGAATCTGTTCATGTAATTATTATTCTTGACAGTACTTTGGAAATTACACCCTGAAAAATATCAATCCCCTTGAATTTTTTTTAAACTGTTAATATTATTATTATTATTATTATTAGCCAAGTCACTTTACTAAATTTTAATTTATGTGTATTTGTTGATATGAAAGTCTCTACAACCAGCCATGCTTGCACCCACTTTTTGCTTTCACTTTTGCTCCCATATTAATGTCAACTCTTATAACTAAAAGCAACAGCAAAATGTAAATGGAATAATATTTCTGATAATGTTCAAAACAAAAGTCCTGAGGTCTTGGGTTTGAATTCTCAACTATGATTGTCAGCCAATGAGTTACACTACAGAAATCTTTTTATTTTTGTGTTGTGTTGCATGATAATTTGCCCATTTCGCGATGTAGTGGCTAGTATACTTGGGTGTTATCCCAGAGGTTTTGGGTTCCAACTCGACTATGGCCAGAATTTAATTTTTGATCTGAGAGTTGGAAGGTTAGGTTAAGTAAAGTTAGGTTAGGTGAAATTAGGTTGGGTGAAGTTAGTTTAGGTTAGGTTAGGGGAGATTGTTTTAGTAAAACACCACATTTGCCCCCACTTTTTACTCACACATTTTGCTCCTACTTTGTACACTCACTTTTGCTCGCTCTTTTTGCTCCCACTTTTGCTTTCACATTTGCTCCCACTTTCTGCTCCCATATTTGCTCACACTTGTTTGTTCCCACTTCTGCTTACACGTTTTGCTCCCACTTTTTGCTCCCACATTTTTTTTGCTTTCCATATTAATGCCAACTCTTATAACTATAAGCAGCAGCAGCAGCAAAATGTAAATGGAATAATATTTCTGATAATGTTCAAAACAAAAGTCCTGAGGTCTTGGGTTTGAATTCCCAAACTATGGTTGACAGCCAATGAGTTACACTACAGGAAACTTTTACTTTATGTTGTGTTGCATGATAATTTGCCCATTTTGCGGTGTAGTGGCTAGTATACTTGTGTGTTATCCCTGAAGTCTTGGGTTCCAACTCAACTATGCCTAGAATTTAATTTTGATCTGTGAGTTGAAAGTTAGGTTAGGTGAAGTTAGATGAGGTAAAGTTAGGTTAGGTGAAGTTATGATGGGTTAGGTTAGGTAAAGTTCAGTCAAGTTAGATTAGGTGAAGTTAAGTTAGGTTAGGTTAGGTTAGGTGAAGTTAGGTGAGGTTAGGTGAGGTGAGGTTAGGTGAGGTTAGGTGAGGTTAGGTTAGGTTAGGTTATGACTAAGTTTGTTATGTCTAGTTGTTTTAGAAAAAACACCATTTTTGCTCTCATATTTGCTTGCATATTTTCTTTGCACTTTAATCTATCTTGACTTGTGTATTTACTTTTGCTGGTATATTTGTTGACATATTTGTTAGCATATTTGCTCCCACTTTTTTTTTATATTTGCTTTGCTCCCACATTTGATCCCATATATGCTCCCACTTTTTGCTCACAGTTATTTTTTTCTCCCACATTTGCTCCCACTTTTTACCCCCCCACCTTTGCTCCCACTTTTTTGCATGTATATATGCTCCCACATTAAACTATTGTTGTTATTACCAAGTTGTCTTTACTAGAGATTAGTTTGTGCTTGACAGTTGATATGGAAGTATCAGTGACTAGGTATGGTAAGCCTTATGCATACTATAAAGGATATTCATATATTGTGAAACGAAGCAATAAAAATGGAACTGTTATTTGGCGCTGTTCAAAGCAACGATCGAAACAGTGTCGAGGAATGCTTAAAACAAAAGAATTGGACGTACTTTCTTCAAACAATCATGAATGTAAACTTAATAATCACGCTAGTCTAAATGTAAGGAAAACCCAAACCAAAGCAAGAAACCAAGTCCAAGAGAAAGATAGTACTGCTCAAGATAATATTAACCTCAAGTTTAATACACTACAACGCACTCATGCTGTTAGCGAGTTGTTTAATGAGAAACCTTTAACACCTCCTGTGAAACCCATGTTCAGACATGCACCCACATCTCAAAAGCCCTCAACCCTATCAGAGACAATATACCCCATCAAAAAGTTAGTGGGGAAAGGTAATAGTGGTAATAATAACATAACAATGTTAAAGCATTCTAGCACATCTAAAAAAAAGCTTTCAACACTATCAAAGACAACTCAAACCATTGAACAGACTGTGGACACAGGTGGAAATTATCATGGTAATGATAACGATGATAATGATCATCATTATGAAAATGATTATAATAATGAGAATGATAATCATATTAATAGTAATAATAATGAACTGCTTCCCGAGATTCTGAAACCATTCATAAAAAATAGTAAATGGAACGATCCTAATATATTAGTCGAACGTCTACAGCTCTTGCATGCCTGTAAACAGCTTGGTCATATTGGTTATGAGAAAGAGCTATTAAATATAGAAAATGAACTTCGTAAAGCTGCTATTATTGTGTGATGGGTCAACATAGCAACACACCCATCCCCTAAAAAAAAATTTTCAACAAGTGTTATGTTTAAAAGAAATAATAAACAAAAAGAGCTGTATTCTGTGTGTCTATCTCTTGTAAAAAAAATGATTAAATTGATAAACATAGTTTGTGTATATTTCTTGTTTTCTTGCATGTTCAAGCAATAGTTATGTCAGGGAAGGGATTCGAACCCTTGCTTCCTTATATATTTGGAAAGTTGATCTTAAGTCAAACGCCTTAACCACTCGGCCACCCTGACAGTTACTGATTTAATTAGTCTTGTTGGACATTAGTGTTTACAAAACTTTTCTTTTCCCCACTGTATATATGCTCAACCACTTTTTGGTTTTTCAATGCTGATTTTTGTTTTGTTTCAATTTTTTTTCAGTAACATTGCAGTTATCAGTATTGCAAACTGAGTGTTTAATATAGGGTTAAAGGCATCTTAAAAATCACAAGCCTTACAGTTGTCACGTATCATGTATAACATGTTATCCTACATTCCACATAGGGCTCTACCTTCTTAACAGTGAACTCTGTTGGTCATTAAAATAACTACTTGTAAAATAATTCCACTGGTAAATCCTTTTAGCAAATATCGTATATTAAATATTTTCACGCCATAGAACGACAACTTAAAAATCATTTATTGTAGGAATACCTTTAATGGGATCACCAAACCTTCAAGTATGCAATATACATTCCAGATAGTGCTGTATGTTGGTCGATAGTGCCTCCAGTGCTTACATTAAATAAGAATACAGTAAACATATATTTTTTTTTATAAATCATAATTGTTTTCATAAAATACCATATAATAAATATTTTCACACCAACGAATGACCATTTGAAAATGGTTTATTGTAGAAATATCTTTAATGGAATCTCCAAACCTTCAAGTAAACCATATGTGATGTGCATTCCACATAGCTACATAACCGACAGTACATCGTGGTACCAATCTCCGCCGCATTGCGCGCTCATTGTTTGTGTTGGATTTCTGTCTCATTACTAGAACTGTACTTACTGGTCAATAACCAACATAGAGGTCAAAGTGTTCCCCTGGTAGATAACCCATGTTTGGTTTGTCAATTTCTAATTGCAAGGCCAGTCAAGACCTAACAAAAATTAGTCTTAACGTATATATCCATCATCAACACCATATCATTAAACAAATGAAACCATCTTAAGGTATTTATTACATTTAATTGCATTTTAGGAATCTTGCAAACATCTTGCAACCTTAAAGAGGAAAGTATAGACAGGAATTGTGAAGAGGAAACCGTTCAATCATTTAATGTCGTTAGTGTAAGGAACCTCAACGTAAGAGGTTATGAAA